>OY725199.1:2241495-3611717 GCA_963241965.1 Tortrix viridana
GCTCGATCAACCATTTCACAGCCACAACATATTAAAATAAATAAAATTAAAATACATTGCAATTGCCATTACATTCCACATAAAAATATAATTACTTATTAAAAATAAAAATCTTATGTAAATTGACTGCATATTTAATATGTCTAGTCATTGCGACATGGTTCTAATTCTATGGTGGTATTGTGAACACGTTCCTTTGGCAGTACAAGTCCACGCACGTAAAAAGAGCAAGCGGCTAGTGGAGGGGATATGTTTGCGCATGCTGTCAACTGACAAACCAATAGCGGGGCAGCAAAGCGGAGCCGACATGAGGTCGGGGGGACACCTCATACCGCCAATTTGTTCCGTAATTCGCTCACTGCGCAGGTACACCGCCCGGAGCCCTTTTTACGAGTGCCTCGACTTGTACAAGGTCGCCGTCAATAGAACTTGGAAAAGATGTAAACAAATTAGTACTGTTTGACACATAACCTCAAATATTCACCAAGCGTGTTTTTATTCAAAATAACGTACATTCAGTCAACAAAGTATCGGGAATGGATGATTTGTTTATGGTTCCAAATTCAAATTTTTGTTTTTTTTGTTGTTGTTAGATTGGCACAACTGTTTTCTATTTTGGCGCGGAGTTTGAGTTGCATCTGTTATTTATATTAAATACAGTGCTGTTTTTAGTTATATCATATCTAGTGTGTATTGCGAATTTCATAATGGACAAAAACATTGAACAAAGAGTTTGTCTTAAATTTTGCATCGCCAATGGAATTTCGTGTTCGGAGTCACTGAAAATGTTACAGAAGGCTTACGGTGATTCGACTTTATCAAAAACACGTGTTTATGAGTGGTACAAAGCGTTCAAAAGCGGTCGAGATGTGATGGAAGATTTGCCTCGCTCTGGTAGGCCATCAACGTCTGCAACTGAAGTTAACATCGCAAAAGTGAAGGAAATAGTGACTGAAAATCCTCATTCAACTTTGAGAGAGATAGCCGCCGAACTTTCTGTATCTCACGAGTCGATCCGTACTATTTTAACTAATCATTTGGGTATGAAACATGTTACCGCTCGGCTAGTCCCAAAAGACCTGAATTTTCTCCAAAAACTCAATCGCATGAGAGTCGCTGAGGACATGCTAGAACGAGTCAATTCCGACCCAACATTCATGAAACGCATTGTTGCTGGTGACGAGACGTGGGTTTACGAGTTTGACATGCAAACTAGTCAACAAGCTTCGGAGTGGCGCCTTCCAACTGAACCGAAACCGAAGAAACCACGCCAAAGTCGATCAAAAGTCAAAGTCATGTTGACTGTTTTCTTTGACTATCGCGGTGTTGTGCACTCGGAATTCTTGCCGGAAGGTCAAACGGTAAATAAAGAATATTATTTGAGCGTTATGCGGCATTTAAGAGAGCAAATTCGACGAAAAAGGCCAGATTTGTGGAATGAAAATTCTTGGATTTTGCACCACGATAATGCGCCTTCGCACAAGGCCATCATTGTGAAAGAATTTTTGACCAAACACTCAACAAATACCATCGAGCAACCACCATATTCACCAGATATGGCTCCTGCCGACTTCTTTCTTTTTCCTAAACTCAAATTACCACTTCGTGGCACCCGTTTTCAATCGGTAGAAGACTTATGTCTTCTACCGAAGGAGAATTCGCGCCGAGAACTGAATTCAATTCCGGAAACAGCGTTTAAAAAATGTTTTGATGATTGGATTATTCGTTGGCGTAAGTGTATCGTTTCTGAAGGAGCATACTTTGAAGGTGATAAAATAAATTTGGATGATTAACAAACAGTTTGTGTATTATTGATCTTTTCCCGGTACTTTCTTGACAGAGTAGTATATTGAATAGTTATAAACTTGATAATATGAAAATAATTATCTAGTGTACTAAATCATTGCAAAGAAGTCACTTGATCTTTAAAAGTACGTGATTATCGAGTAATCATGATGAATTGATTCATTTGGTTTTGTTTACATCGTTCACAAGTTCTATTGACGGCGACTTTACACATATTAATATCCTCTCCATTTCAGGGCACTTAAAATACCAAGTTTTAGTCACTTCAGATACAAGAATACAAGATATCCAAATTTGAGCACTTCAGTGCCTAAGCGCATGAGAGGTAATAGGGATGACTGGGTAAAGAAAACGAAATTACATTTAATTTTAGTCCGTCAGTTAGATTATCAAAAAATATTGGACACGTATTTTTTCTTTTGTCAATCAAACAAAAAATGACAAAGATAAAGCGCGTCAAAGTTCGGGAGTGGGGGCTCGTGACGTCACATCTGTTTAAAAATTGTATTGAGACGTGACGTCATGCGACATTTCAACGCGTATTCTTTTGATTATGTGAAAAAGGAAAAAATACGTGTCCAATACTTTTTGATAATCTACCTGAACGACAAAGAAAAAAAATAGTGATCATCCCTATTGTATTAGCGTTTTAAATCCACGAAGGCGCGCCCCAGCATTCAAGTTGATGATGAACGGTTACGTCAATGTGCGCAAAATTAAGTAGTGGGGCGGGAATTCGCGGATTAAAACACTATAGTCTATTTAATTAGGAAATTCACTAAATGTAAATAAAGAACCACGTGATTTAGTTCGCCAGCCAATAGAAGTGGAGCACTTACGTTTTGACGTATCAGTGCTCTGCAAAACAATTTTGATCGGCTGTTTCACTCAGGTTTGGTTTGTTTAACAAATACCTAAACAAATACAAAAAGTATATTATATATACCAGTTCTAACACTAAAAATCAAATATCTTCTTCAACACATTTCTATCCATTTTCGACTCTGAGTCCAACCTAGCTTTCTTTGGCGTTAATTTAAATTCGTCATCAAACTTATTTCTAACCTCACGTTCATATACATTAGGAAAACCTATGACGCTTTTAGGATTAAAATAATCAATAAAATATAACAACTCACTCCTACTACAATGCGTACTAAAACACACATCAATTTCACTATCTGATATTATATTTATCGGATCATCATCTATTTCATAATGAGACCATTTTTGAGCCGACAAATGTACATAGAGAAAGTTAAGTTTCTCTAGTGGTTCGAAGTTGATACATTTGGTGTGTGTTTTCAGATGCTTGGGCCAACAGAGATGAATGCGGGAATTCTCATTTGTGACTCCAGGAACAGAGGCGGTGTGGTGACTGAAAGAAAAAATTTAAAAAATAACCTAACCGATAAAAAAAAAACCCGTCAAAATCGAGACATCTATTTACACAGCTCATAGCTCTTAAGTGGCTTAATCTTTTCAACGCCATTGACAACGCAAAATAAACCAGAGTATGTATGAATTAAGGTTGACATTAGCTCTTTTTATTTGACATGACTTGAAAACGTTAACCGATTTTCATCAAACCAAATTAAGAACAATCTCGATTACGTCACCTTTCTAACAAAAAAATCTAAATCAAAATCGGTCTATCCGTTCAATAGCTATAGCTACAGAAAAGGAACGCGTAAAACTGTAAAATTGTCTTATAAGATTTGAATTAAACATATTGACAAACGAACATTGCAAATTAAATACAAGCTTTTAAAAATGCATGCAAATTACCTGTAAAGCTCTTTCCACTTCATATCATCAACATACACTTTACACCCCAATTTCTTGTATATTTCATTGTACACATACTCATACCCAAACTTTGCTGAAGTTTTGACAGCCACTCTATTATTTCCATCCTTTTTCAACCACCTATCTATCTCATGTACTGCAGCCTCCACACTAGTGCTTCTTTTGGGAAAGTTGGTATATTTTGAGTCTATGAACGTCGTGTCTATGTATAGAGCGTCGATGTGTATGGGCGCTTCTTCATCATGAAGTTGGTCTATTTTACACACGTCGTTGATTCTAATTCTGAAATCACCTGGAATCAGAAATTCTAAAATTAAAAAAGTGAGATTTTTTACCATGATTCATCAAAAAATAAAAAAAAACCGGTCAAGTGGGAGTTGGACGCGCGCACCGAGGGTTCCGTGCCGTTAAACTGGCCGGTTTTATTTATTTGTTATTTTTCTTTCTCTACACTATCATCACACCAAATTTGACACTTGTGGGTATCACCATTTTAACGATACAACAATATAATGTTGATATAAAATGTTTCTTGTATGGGGCCCCTTTGAATTTTTAATTTTATTTGTTGTTATAGCAGCAATAGAATTACAAACTCTGTGAAAATTTCAACTGTCTATCTGTTACAGAAACAGAAACGTTTGGCAATCACAAGAAAAAAAAACAAAACAAAGATAAAAGATCACAAAAATAATGGCAACACGGATACCAAAATTAAACAGTAAAGGTGCAGTTACATGGGCAACTTTTTGAGCAATAATTGCCTGTCAACCATAGCTTCTTCTTCATAGCTGACAGACAGACGGATGGACAGTGGAGGCTTAGTAATAGGATTTCGTTGACCCTTTGTGTATGGCAGCCTAAAATCCGTGAATTGCCTGTAAATTATAATTCCTATTATTTATTTTTTTATTTGTGTATCTGTGTATCTGTCTGTGGCATCGTAGCTCCAAAACGGATGGACCGATTATGAATTCGTTTTTTTGCTAGAAAGTGACTTAATCGAGAGTGTTCGTAGCTTGGTTTGATGAAAATCTGTTAAGCCATTTAAGAGTCATGAGCTCTGACAGTACGGGTCCCGATTTTGTCAGGGGTTTGTTGACTCAATTGGGCTAATATTACCTGTGTACAGTACAGTTTTCGAGTAAGCCCTGAACAGGAACATGACCGAACCAAAGCTGTGTCCTGCTGATATCAGTGTCACCAACATCACCGTCTCTCTCAGCTTCCGTTTGGGATCTGATGGTAGGTTCACAGATGTGGTTTCTGGGAAATAAAAATTATGTTCTGGTACTGCTGATCCAATATTATATCATTTTTACACAAATACTATTAAAATATAGATTGAAAATTAAAAATAATTCCAACCGGAATACACAGGAAAAGAAGTTTTCAAATAAAAAAAAACCACATTTAATTAAATAATCAAGGAGAGGGCTATCTTTAACTGATAGATGAATTTACTTGTCAATTGTGAAACAGGCCCTAATTGTAAGTATTACTTAGTATTTTTGGCTGTTTTCACTAACTTTTATGGAATTCTTTAACATTTAAGAGACAATAACCCACTGTTAAAATACTTAAGTAATCCTTAGAGTCAGTAAAAATAGGCATTAATTGAGCAATTTATTATTAAGTACATAAACTTACCCAATTGCAAAGGCCTTATTCTTTTAAAAATTTCATCCAATTCACCAGAACTTGACTTACACTTTATCTCATACTTAACAATTGCTGCAGACATCTCCGTCATATATATTAGAGCGTTATTCCTCTTTAGAGTTTGAGCCAAGTTACAGTCATATAATCCTTGCGTATGATCTGTATGAGTGTGGCTCAGGAAATACGCATTCACATCTTTATTTGTAAAATTGTCGACAGATATGTTTGGTATTTCGGATATGCGTCCATGGAACGCTGCGCAACAGGCCATAGCACACTAGAACGAAAAAATATAAGATGAAAGAATTTGTCGCAGTTCGTAAGTCATTTCTCGTGAGAATGGTTCGCTCACGTCGAGGGTAAATTTCTAATGCAGTACAAGATACGAAGAGACTCCACAATGGACACAAGAAAAAAATTCAAAACAAGTTCTAGACAGTATAAACTTGGGAAAAAGTTTACATTGTTATTGCTTTCTAAAACTAGCCTAAAGCAAACCAGAACTTCTTCAAACATTTCAGTACTTTATAAAGAAAATGTCGAAAATATAAAATACACACGCTCAAAACAGCAACACCGAACAAACACCCAAACACCGGGAAATAAATTACATTACAAGACTGGTTTTTTTGTAGAATACAATTTGTCAAACTCAAATGCACAATTCAAATGTCACAATGACAGATAAGGACAAAGCGTGGCTTATACCCCTTGCACACGATACAATTTGATTGTCAATCAGATTCGCCAATTGAATTGGCTACAATCTGATTGCCGTCCACACGTACATTGAAGATCGCCAATTTTAGTTTTATTTCGAATCGAATCGATTTCATATTTCTATGCACAATACACTATTCGATTGCCAATCTAGTGAAATTGGCCGTAAAATTGTATCGTGTGGAAGGGGTATTAACCACTCCACGCGTAATACTCCATGTTTATTAATACAACCCTTTCCACACGATACATTTATACCTACGACCAATTTGACTAGATTGGTCATTGTCAAGTCAAATCAAACTAAACAAACGATTCAATACTAATTCATTATTCAAGTCCAACCCTTATTTTAAAATTGGAGCATTATGGTCTATCAAATAATGCTCTAAGACTTATGTCTTCTTACCTCAGTGATAGAACACAAACGGTTGTTGTAAACAATACGCAGTCTGCTGGCGCTGCAGTTAAATTAGGTGTGCCCCAGGGCTCTATATTAGGTCCTTTCTTATTTTTGGTTTATATAAATGACTTAACCAGAGGGTCGTGGATTCGAACCCGGGCTCGCACCTCTTAAGTTTTTCGGAATTTATGTGCGAAATATCATTTGTAAATTTACCATGAGCTTTTCGGTGAAGGAAAACATCGTGAGGAAACCTGCACACACCCACAAAGCAATTTGACGGTGTGTGCGAAGTTCCCAATCCGCACTGGGCCCGCGTGGGAACTATAGCCCAAACCCTCTCATTGTGAGTGGAGGCCTGTGCCCAGCAGTGGGACGTATATAGGCTGGATTATTATTATTATTATTATTATAAATGACTTACCACCCATAGTAGATACACTTTGTGATATTGTACTAGTTGCTGATGATACATCACTCATTTTCAAGGTAGACCGAAAATCCGTCGACTACAGTAGGATAAACGCCGCGCTTGTTAAAGTACTTAATTGGTTTACGAGTAACAACTTACTACTCAATGCTAAGAAAACTAAATGTGTTAGGTTCGTTTTGCCTAATGTTAAACCGGTAAATTCTAGTATTTTTCTTAATGGCGAGTGTTTAGAAATGGTAGATAAGGCACTTTTCTTAGGCATAACTATAGACAATAATTTGCAATGGAGTCCCCATATAGCAGTTCTAGCAGGCAAATTAAGTAAGGCCGCTGTTGTATTATCTGGGACGGGTTCTGTCATGGATGGCAAAATGGCGTCAGAGCTGATTAAACTGCATCAAGAGAACGACAGGTTATTTTACTAAACCTCACATAAAACATGGTGGCAGCGGTAAAACAAGAAAATAATGAGAGCTGAACTAAATCTTAGTGTCTTGGAAGTGAAATATAAAAGAAACAATGAGTGATGACGACGAAATTAAAATGAGTACCACTAGAGAAAACGTGGCGGCTCCAGAAAAATTTTCGTTTGCTCCGGAACAATGGAGTGTATGGAAGAAGAGATTTAAAAGATTCATGAATTTAAGCGGTAACGATAAGAAAGACGACAAGGAAAAAATAAACTGCTTAATATATTATATGGGAGATCGAGCTGAAGAAATAGTGTTACGATTTGAAGAAAAGTTAAGCTATGAAGATATACTAATCGCTTTTGACAACTACTTTCTACCTAAAAGAAATGTAGTCTTCGAACGTTTTAAATTTAATTCGAGGAACCAGCGTGAAGATGAATGTTTCGAGGATTTTCTAACGGAATTATACAAACTTGCGGTAACATGTGAATATGGGGAACTAAAGGAAGAACTGATTAGAGACAGGATTGTCATAGGAATTAAGGATAAAAGGACCAGCGAAAGAATGCAGTTAAAAGAAGATTTAAAGCTGAAGGATGCAATTCTGATTGCTAAGCAAGCTGAGATACAGCGGAAGGAAAACCGAGTCATCACAGAGAACAGCATGGAAGGGCCAGCACTGAATAGAATTCAGATGAAGAAAAGCGGATCAAAAGAGGATCAAACATGTTGGTTCTGCGGAGGAGGACGTCACCCAAAGGACCAATGTCCAGCAGTGAAAGCGAAGTGCTTCAAATGTGGGCGGTTAGGACACTTTGCCAGTTTGTGTCGTGCCAAGAACATAAAAAGATTAGAAGATGATGTTCATGACAGTGTGTTTAAGGTGGGTTCATGTGAAATGATTGAAAAATATCTGATTGAAATGGGCATTTATCAGGACAACGTGTATATTAACAAATTAAATTTTCTGATAGACACAGGCGCGGACATAACTGCAATACCAGACTGCATAAGCCAGCTTCAGTTAGTGCAGTGTGATGATAAGGTAAAAGGGCCAGATGGTACATGTTTACAAGTCATAGGAACAACTAAATTAAGGTTAGTGTATAAAAATAAAGAATATTATGACAAAGTCTATGTGATTAAGGGTTTGAAATGTGCTATTCTGGGGCGCCCCGCTATTGAAGGTATGAATATAATTTCAATTTGTTCTATGTCAGAAGGAGAGTATAGTAGTACAGACAATGTAGGCTCTAAAGTTCAAGTTGAACAGGAATTTCCTCATATTTTTGATGAGTTGGGTGTTTTCCAAGGGGAATTCAAAATTAAGTTAATAGACAATCCTCAACCTTATGTGCAGGCAACACCACGGAGTGTATCCATACCTCTATTACCTAAAGTCAAGGAAGAATTAAATAAACTGGAGCATCTAGGTATAATTAGCCAGATCGAAGAGCCGACTGATTTTGTGTCACCTATTGTGGTGGTGTACAGAAATGAAAAGGTTAGAATATGTGGGGATTATACCAAGGTAAATCAAAATATTAAAAGGCCTGTATACCCTATACCAAAAGTTGAAACAACTTTAGCAAAGCTCAATGGAGCAAAATATTTTTCAAAAATAGATGCTACATCGGGGTTTCACCAAATTAAATTAGACGAGCAGTCAAAGAAGCTTACTACGATAATAACTCCTTTTGGAAGGTATATTTATAATCGTTTACCTTTTGGACTAAACTGTGCACCTGAATATTTCAGCATGAAATTTAACAACTTATTTAAAGATTTGAAAATTGCCATACACATGGATGATATATTGATTTATGAGGAAACTTTAGAAGAGCATGACCGGGTATTGAGGGAAGTTTTGAAAAGGTTAAATAAAGAAGGAATTACTATAAACAAGGCAAAATGCAAATTTGGAGTAAAAGATGTAACATATTTAGGGCACATCATAAATGAAAAGGGTATTAAATTAGACCTAGAGAGAGTAAGAGCAATACAAGATTTCAGTACACCTACAAATAAAAAGGAGCTGCTTCAGTTTTTGGGTGTGGTCAACTTTGTGGGTCGTTTTATACCTAATAAATCTCACATATTGGAGCCTCTTCATTCTCTTTTAAAAGAAAACAATTTATTTATTTGGGGAATGTCCCAGGAATTAGCTTTTAAAGAAATAAAAAACATGCTTCAAAAAGCACCCACTTTAGCACATTTTGATCACAGAAAAAAAATTGTCGTGTCTGCTGACAGCAGTTCATATGGCCTGGGGGCAGCCCTTATGCAGGAAGATGAAAATGGCCAGAGGAGTATTGTGGTATATGCTAGCCGCACACTCACAGATTCAGAGAAACATTATGCACAGATTGAGAAGGAGTGCCTAGCCCTAGTTTGGGCGGTTGAAAAATTTAGAGACTATGTGATAGGTATTAAAGTACAGTTAGAGACTGACCACAAACCTCTTCTTCAAATCTTGCATACAAAGCCATTAGATGATCTCACCCCTCGTTTACTTAGATTCAGACTGAAGCTTATGCGTTTTGAATATGAGGTTAGATACATCCCGGGTAAAGATTTAACGGTAGCGGACACTCTCTCTAGAAATCCATTGACAACAAGTGAGCAAAAAAAGACTCTAGCTAATGCAGACTTAATAGTCAATCTGTGCATAAATGAATCTGTGAATGATGATATGCTTCTTAAAGTTGTATCTGAGCAGCAAAAAAGTATTGTACATTCCAAACTTAAAGACTACACTGTAAATGGATGGCCACATAGAAATAAGTTAGATAATTCACTTAAAATGTTTTATCAGTACAGGCATAACTATACAGTAGAAGATAATTTACTTTTGTATAATTCAAGAATAGTAGTTCCAGATACACTCAAAAGTGACATATTGAAAAAGATACATGAAGGTCACCTGGGAATAACCAAATGCAGGGAACGAGCAAAGCAATCAGTGTGGTGGATCGGATTATCCAAAGAAATAGAGGAAATTGTAAGAAATTGTCCTAAATGTATAGAAATGCGGGTAAATCATAGAGAGCAAATGATTGTGGATCAGGTTCCAGATAGGGTTTGGCAAAAAATTGGTATGGATCTTTTTAAATTCAACAGCAACTGGTTTTTAGTGATGATTGATTACTATTCACGATTTTTAGAAATTTTCAAGTTAAAAGATTTGACAGAGGAGAGTGTTATTATGAGATGTAAAGAGACATTTGCTCGCTATGGTATCCCAGAAATTGTCCGCACCGATTGTGGAACTCAATTTAAATCCAAGTTCAATGCTTTTGCTAAAGAGTATGGATTTAAATCAATTACTAGTAGTCCATACTATGCTCAAAGTAATGGCCAGTCTGAATCTGCAGTAAAAATAGCAAAAGCTCTGTTAAGTAAAAATGAGGATGTACATTTAGCATTAATGATATACAGAAATACTCCAGTTGAGTGTGGCTACAGCCCAGCTGAATTAATGTTTAATAGAAAGCTTCGTGACAATTTGCCTGTAATATCTAGTAAATTGAATAAAATTGTTGATGTAGGGAAAAATTATAAAGTTGTAAGGAATGAAAAGAAGAATAAAGATGCATGGTACTATAATAAAAGACACAGAGTGTCAAGTTTGCCTGAATTACAGATAAGTGACAGAGTATGGGTAACTGATCTAAAAACATATGGTAGAGTAAAAGAAAAATGTCAAGAACCTCGTTCATTTATTGTAAAAACAGACAAAGGCATGTTCAGACGTAACCGTTGGCATCTAGTGTTAGCTAAACAGGATAATTCAGAGGATGAGGATTACCCTATTTATGAAGAGGTGTTCGAAACTCCTGCAAGTTTTCTGGATTCCCAAAGACAGTTAGTAAATGATTCTAATTACAGTCAAACTGAGGCTTATGAGCAGCAAAGCGATGCAAATTCAAATGTTAGAGAATCCAGAAGGCTTGTAAAGAGACCGGTTTATTTAAATGACTATATTTGTGACTAGTTTTAGATTTTATTAAATGAAGAAATAACTTGTTTTGTTAACCTTATGTATAAAGGAGAGATGTTGTATTATCTGGGACGGGTTCTGTCATGGATGGCAAAATGGCGTCAGAGCTGATTAAACTGCATCAAGAGAACGACAGGTTATTTTACTAAACCTCACATAAAACAGCCGCTTACGCCGTTAGGAAAATTAGACAACTTACCAATGTTGAGACAGCTCGCTTAGTTTATCATAGTTATTTTCATAGTGTTATGTCATACGGTATTCTGGTTTGGGGAAAAGCAGCTGACATACAAACTATATTTGTGTTACAAAAAAGGGCCATTCGCTCTATATATAACTTAAATTCCCGTGATTCATTAAGATAACTTTTTAAACAAATTAATATTTTAACAGTAGCATCCCAATATATTTATGAAAATATTATGTATGTTATTAAGAACCTAGACTCTTTCGTTAAAAATTCTGATATACATAATATAAATACTAGGAATAAAAATAAAATTGCCATAAAAAAGTTTCGTGTCCGTAAAGTATATAAATCATTTGTAGGTCAATGCATTCATAGTTATAGAGTTACCCCTTCCAGCACTTAAAAATTACTTGAAAAAGTCGTTGATCTAAAAGGCGTACTATAGGGTCGAGGACTATCTAACGGACAAAAATGCTTGGCCTAAACCAGAAAATTAACTAATGTTTAATGTTCAATAGCTTAGCTTACTACTCGTACATACCTCATAAAAATCATGTAAACGCTGTATCTTGTCTAGGGGACACGGTTTATGTAGGAAGACATGTCAAAACTGTTTTGTGTGATATATATATATAAATTTTCTCGTAGTCATTCTGACATGTTTTCCTGCAAAACTACGCAGATATTTAATATTATTTTTACAGTTTTATATAATGCTAGAATAAGTAGTGACATTGTTATATTTTCATTTAAAAAATGACTAACTGTTGAGTTTCTTGCGGCGCTTCTTCTCAGCAGTGGTCTCCTCTTGGGAAGCGCTGGTAGATTTTGACGTGTAAAAGTGCCCGTGCGGCCTACTTACTGAATAAATATCTTTTATCTTTTATCTTTTTATCAAATATCGTGCAAAGATCGTAGAGCAAGCGGCAAATCGAAAGTCCGGAGTTCGTTAAAAATATTTCTAAAAACACTGATCACATGAAACGCAAGTAAACAGAAAAGAGCCGTTGAATTGAATCCTTTGTTTACTTTGATTTGACAATGACAGATATAGAAGTGACAGTTTTTTTTTTCTTTTTCATAAGTACGAAGGCAACAAGCTTGTCGGTCATTAAAGTTTACAAATGTCTACTTAATAAATTAAAAAAAAATCTAAAATATTTGAGGAAATAAAAATAAAAGAGCCGCATTTCCTTGATCTTTAGGATGAGGACTATCGAAAAAAAAATTTACATCTTTTCCAAAAACTGTAGTTTGCCAATTGTGTAGTGTGTGGGTAGAAATATGAAATTGAAGGTCATCGGTTGGTCAGGACCGTTCACCTCGACTGTGTCCAATCAAATCGGGTGGTGTGGACGCAAATTTTTTGACGTAGTCACCGTGCAAGCGGCGTGCAGAGTGCGGTGTGTACAGTGAGTTGTGTTGTAATATGTATATATAATATATATTTTCTTATGTTGTATGCCTTGTTTTAATGCATTTCTTAACAAAATATGAAAATACCGTAAAAGAGATGGGAAAGAGTGATATTAAAGTATCGGCCAAAAAAGACGGATAATATAAGCATTTAAAACTACTAATTAGACAGAGAGATCCGACATCAGCGGACGCTACGGTCATATTAACTCCATGTTTAATTCTGTTTCGCTAGAAAGAGATAAAAACAAATCTTTAATGGCTTATATCTTGGTTATTTTTATAGTTATTAGAATTGTTTTTCTCTACAAACAAACAGTTTGTTACATAAATGGCTTTTTAAAAAAGCAAAAAAGAACATACATATTCCCTAATGTTCATATTCCCTAATCCCTCGGCAACGATGATGAATCCATTCGTACTAAACGGCAAATAATGGAGGCGATTTTAGATATTTATAAAGATTTGCCATGCCTTTGGGATGTGTCAAATCACATCTTGACACAAGTCCGTTCAGCAGAGGAAACTAAATAAAACTAAAATTGGCGATCTTCAATGTTAGTGTGGACGGACAATCAGATTGTAGCCAATTCAATTGGCGAATCTGATTGGCAATTAAATTGTATCGTGTGGAAGGGGTTTAAGGCTGCGCCCGGCTACAGATGCTTTGCTTCCCATGCGTTTGGGTCCTTATTACATTGAGGAAATGGGACAGAGGGCTCGTTCCATTGAAATTTAAAATTGTAGACGTGGAAGTACACTGTAAAACTTTAGCTATGTCCACACCGGTGCGCCCTCATGTTCAACTTGCGCTTTCAACTTGGAATTCGTCTTGCGTCAAGCGCACGCAATACGATGGTGATACTGAATCTTCAATAAAATCCAATGTTTTGACTTTATCTTCCGCCATTTTATTTGCAAAATGTTGCACGTCAACCCAACGGTTACGGATCAGCGTGCGCTACGGGTATGCGCTGATATCAAAACAGTTTGAGCGCATGCGTTATTACATGCGCTGTGGTTGCAGAGGCATGCGTCAGAGAAAAGCGCAAGTTGAACTTGAAAGGGCACAGGTGTAGACAAAACTTTTTCTTCGATCGAGTTGAACTATGGAGTTCAAGAAAATGATTTAAAGTGTTGTCTCCGAATTATTATTATTTAGCAGTAAAAGTTTAGGCAAACATCGATTTAGAGCAAAAAGTAATGAATATAATATAATAATTATATAGAGCAAACATTAAGAATGTTCCCATATAGCTATGTCCACACCTATGCGCTTTCATGTTCAACTTGCGCTTTCAACTTGGAATTCGTCTTGCGTCAAGCGCATGCAATACGAGGGTGACACTGAATCTTCAATAAAATCCAATGTTTTGACTTTATCTTCCGCCATTTTATTTGCATACAATGTTGCACGTTAACCCAACGGTGACGGATCAGCGTGCGCTACGGGTATGCGCTTATATCAAACCAGTTTTAGCGAGTGCGTTATTGCATGCGCTGTGGTTGCAGAGGCATGCGTCACAAGAAAGCGCACAGGTGTAGACATTGCCAGCAGGAAAGGCCTTTGGTTTTTTTAAGCTGCTGGGTTTTGAAAGTTCATTAATGTTAGAGATAATTACAATAAAATATTAATATTATCATTTGCCCGCAACTCCCTCCACGTAGAAGTCATTTATCGCTGCTCCCTCGGGCTCTGTCCATTTTTCATCCATCCATCCATCCGTCCGTCCGTCGGTCCGTCCGTCCAAACCATCCAAACCGTCCATTCAAAATTTCACATTTATAATATAGTAGGATACACGTAGTTAACTTAAGAGTTAAGTATATTTACGAGTTGTAATGATAGCGCAGAAATATCGACAGTAATAAAATAAAATATCAAGGTACTACAAATATGGACAGAATGTGGTCGGTTGAAGAGTCAGTTGTCTATTGTTTGTTTTTACCCATTTATGTTACGGTCCAACTGATCCGCTATTCACTTCACCCCACTTCCTTTGCTTACAATCACATCATACATTACCGAGCTCGGATGGGTTTGGACTTTACCTGGTTTCTAAATTAGGTATCTATTTTATTATCAGTTTCTTTGCTTCACGTTAAAACAAATCGTTCCGGTCCCGGTCGGTCGTAACTACAGCATGTTAGTTACCGCAAAATGTTTGACGTGTTTGTTTTAATAATTGTTTCAGTGGTAGTGTGGTTTATGTTTAGATCGAATGAATCTAATTTAATTCCAGTTCCAGCTTATGAGTAAGTTTATATTTCTGTATATTTCATTTAAAGATTTATAGGTACTTTGCGTAATCTGTGGAATTTTATTGAATTGACATTCATTCAAAGAGATCAAACCTTTTCCAAATTTCACCGAACTGTGAGCGAACTACGAACGAAGTAGAAGTAGAAGTACCTAGATAAAGTTTTTGTTATAAAGTGATTAACTACTCTCTGTTTATTTTTGTTATAATTAACATTAGTCGTCATTTATCTAAAAGCATAAATATTATAACGCTTTGCAGCCAACATTTTCTTCTAAATGTCTTCTAACTCTTCAAGGTAAAATTCTGTTTTGATTTTTTAATTTAAAATTTACGCTTTCTCTGTCTACCCGGTATGCATCAAATTATCCTTTTTAGTGCAAATCTTCATTTTTTTTAAATATTTATGGTACTCTTTTAATTTAAAAAGTAAGTTATCCTAACTGATTATCGCGTTTTTCGTCTTTTCGAGTTTTTCGTGTTTTTATGTGGGTGTAGTGGTGAGTTCGTTGAATTAAGTTTTATTTTCCATTTCTTCTGAAGATTTGTTAAGCGTAAATATTTTTATCGTTAATATACTAATTTACGCAGTTATGGAAGTTTGGAAAATTTAGTCTTTTGTACTTACAGAACTAAGTTGGATTTAGATTTCATAGTTTTGTTGTACATATTTGGTATTTCATACATGGAAATGAAATTATTACGTATAAGTTAATTGTAATTTTCTCATATAAGTGAATTATGTAATTCTTGTTGAGAAATAAAGATCTTTAAACCGAAACCGAAATGAGTCATAATAACATGATTGGTGTGGTTTAAGTAGGCTAATATGAATTGCTTATCACAGGAAGCCTTTATCTTTCCTTCTGTTCTTTGTAAATATTTTAAATTTAATTATAATATAATTATAGTCTCATATCTCCTAAATGGTGTCATAAAGTTGTATCTTAAATCATCAAACTATATCTACGAGACCTGAGAATAGTGTGGTTTGGGAATGTACATACATTATTTATGAATGGTGAGACCTTCTCCCCTGGATGGCTAGCACAAGTGGTCTACGACTTGTATATCTGTTGATGTCCCTTTCTAACTATTCTGTAACAATAAAGATGCACTGACCAATAAGCAAGAAAATACAACTTGTGTTAGCTATACTGCTTATGGTGCTAGCCATTCTGTGATTAAATTCCAATGTCCAATAAAACTACTATAACTTTATACTGTCTGTCTATTATAAAGAGGTAAAGTTTGTAAGTTTGGATGTAGGAGGTACTCAACTGATTTCAAAAATTCTTTCACCAATATTTAAAATGGACTTTCAAGGTGGATTTAGGGTATATTTTAACTTATATTAATCAAAGCGAAGCGAGGCCAGGTCCCTTTGTTTATAAACACTTATGCATCACTTTATTTCATGTAACATTAGTGTGAATTTATAAATAAAATTCAATTGCCGATTGTATGTAAGGTCATCACTCAAGAACGGCAACCAATTTGGCTGTTTTTTTTTGTTGTGTTCATAATTCTCTGGACAATGAGATTTTTTTTATAATTGCACCCGTGTGAAGCCGGGGCGGGTGCTAGTATAAAATAAACTTAAACTTAATTAACAGTGCTTTAGGTTGACATCTAAAAAAAAGGTTGAAAGTATGTTTAGTTACAATTTTTCCGCAGACCTTGGCTAATCAGTAATAGTTTTATTAATTGGTCACAGAATTTTATCCCTCGTGCAGATAATTTGGCTAATTCACTATATAAGACTCCGTAACATTGCCTTTGATCGTCAATATCTCAAAATATTGCAAATATTAAACTGTCCATACAAAATATATTTGATTGTACATAACATAAAATCAGGTATAAGTGATAATAGGGTTATTGTGTGATATAGGATTTTAAATAATAAGAATGACATTTCTTTGGAACACATATATATAAAAATATGGTTTTGAACTCTTAACTTATCTTAACCTTTATCTGGTTTCCCATTTTTCACCGAATTTCAGTGTTTATTCTGCTCAGTCAATTCAATTAACAAGTTGATATTAGAGCCAAACCGCTTAGTTTCCTATTGACGAAAACGTTTTTAATTTCTGACTTATTTCTGATTTATTATAAGATTTGAGAAAAGCACTCTCTATGAAAAATATGTCAGAACTGTATTTATATAATAAAACCTCAATATCAAGGCTAAATCAACTATCACAGGATTACCAAGTATAGCAGAATAGCCAAGGTTTGCCCTATAGTTATCAAACTCTAACTCTAAATAAAATTTCATGTTATAACTTAGTAATTGTGGATCTGTACTTTCCTGTCATCATTTGCACATGTATGTACGTATGGATATTGTTTCCTCTGAAGATGAGACTTATGAGATAGAGTTTTGAAGGATAGCCTGATTTTACTGAACATGGTGTCATTAGATTAACATCATGATTGTGACTGGGTTCTTTAATTAACTTGATAATCCGAACCAGATAAACCAGATGTGTCTGAAAAAAAACCCATTAAATAAATAAATATAGAAGACAACCTCACACAAATTGACCTAGTCCCAAACTAAGCTCTAGGCATGTACTATGGGTACTAGACAACAATAAATGTACTTATATAGAAAAATACATACTTAATACATAGAAAACATCCCTATGTACAATCCCTACAATCCCGTATGTGGTAAAATAGTACATTCAGTTAAGTTACTTTAAGTAGGGACCGTCGAAATACTCGCGCTCATCACACAAATAATTGCCCATACTGGGATTCGAACCCGGGACAACTACTAGGCTAACCGCATTGCCAACCGTCATTGGACCCAAGGTAAAGTATTAAATACTTTACATGGCCAGGGCCGGATTTAGGGGAGGGCGACTGGGGCTATGCTACAGCCCTGGGGCCTCCACAAGTGAGGGGCCCCCACAATGAGAATTTCTAAATTTAAAACAATAAAAAAAATATTTTAATCTATTTGGAAAATAATTAGAGGCCTTTGTTGCCCCAAGGCCTCCAGAGCTCTAAATCCGGTCCCTGTAATGCTGTGCAACTTATACTGTGACATTATATTGAGTAATCAAGCTGTATAATAATCTGTACATGGCAATTTCACATGGCGGTAAAACACGGGTATTAACATTTCTGATTATTTGGAAGAATGGTAGAGAATACAATTAGGCATTAAGTCTGCCACCTGTAATTGTTTAAGCAATAAAGATTAAATGTATAACACAATCGTAATAAAGCTTTTTAAAGCTTTTTTATTTTTAAAACTTCAGGTACAGACAGAATAGACAACAGACCCAGTCTTTGTCAGTGATCTAAAGGGGTCATTACCTGAGGTTTAGAAGACCATTTTCACAGCGTCTTTTTGCTATTTACGGGACCCCAGGTGCAGAATGCACTAGATTATGGACTGATTTAAAGGTAGTGTTCTTTAGGGCTCCCAAAGGGTAAAACGGAGCCCTATTGTTGACATTATCCATATGTTACGAGTCTCTTGCATGTTACTGTTTTTTAATGGAAAAAATAACGAAATGGAGAGTGTAAGTTGTCAGTTTTAGACAGTTTTGTCCGTAGTCAAACTAGGAATCCTTATAGTTTCGCCATGTCTATCCGTCTATCCGTCTGTCCGTCCGCAGGTTAGCTCAGAGAATCTTAGTACTAGAAAACTGTTATTTGGCAGGAATATAATTATGTGTTTCAACGACAAATACTGAAAACATTGATTTATAATGTACACAAAATAACAATAACCAGCATATTTTCAGCCGACTTCAAAAAAGGAGGTTTTCAATTCAACTGCTATTTTATTTGTGTGTAGGTATGTTACACAATATCCATGGCATGATGATGGTGGCAAATTGTCAGTGAAATTATGACTTTATTATTTGTGCACGAACGTACCTACTAATTACGATAACCGATAACTTTTCAATTGTAATTAGTACCTACGATTGTGAACTAGGCTATCGATACCTTCACCAATTACTGCTGAATTTCTTGGCATCTTTCGCTACGCTGCCACGAAATGCTGTAATAAACTCCCACCGCCGATAAAAAATTTGCAAATCTGTTAGCAGCTTCAAGCATAGGTTAGACCAACAAAAGACAAAGCCTGGGGCATGTGGTCAAACATTTGGTTTCTTCTACACAATATAATATATATTTCCCTTCGTTCGTCATTGTTTTTATTTAACCTCTTAATAGGTACCTACCTCTTAATACTTTTTATTTCCTACAATTTATGTTACTTACTCACGCATAACTTCTACTTATATGCTTAGAAGAAAACCCATAAAATAATGGGCCTTTAATGGCCGCAAAAACTGATGTTTGGTGGAATTATATACTTAAAAATCATAGTTTTAAACAGTTGTCCAAGAGACGTCACCGTGGCAACGAGGTACAAAAAATACCTAGTTGATTGACCCATTTGTGTCGGTGATTCGTCGAGCGTTTCAACCGCCCTCATTCCCGTGGCCGCATTAATGTCGAAATGCCTGTAGCTTTGGAAGCATTTTCATTTAAATTTTGTAGAAGTCAGGGCACTCTTCAAGATAACCGAATATAGCATCAAGAGCGACAGGAATTTCGACTTTAATGCGGCCACGGGAATGATGGTGGTTTAAACGCTCTGAGAATCAGCCGTGCTTTTGTCTGTATGTGGCATCTTAGCTCTTAAATGGATGGACCGATTTCGGTTTAGTTTTTATTGTTAGAAAGGTGACTTATTCGAGAGTGTTTTTAGCTTGATGTAAATCCGTTAAGCTATTTAAGAGTTATGAGCTCTGAAAGTGGTGTTCCGGTTTTGTAGGGTTTTTTTAACTCTATTATGTTAGGTTTATGCATATGCTTGATCTTGCCGCTAACCGCTTCTCGCTTTGTGCCGCTGTAAACCAAAGTCGTAGCCAGGCCGAATAAAGTTTTAATGAGTCGTATTTATGTAGGTTTAGCAGAAAACGGTAAGCCGAATTTCGTTTGAATTTTTAACAGACTTCAAAAAAGGAGGAGGTTCGATGTTCGGCAGTATGTATGTATTTTTTAGAACTAAGTAATCTTCAGGTTTATTTTAAGTCTGTGCCTGCTACTCACGATTTATGTTAGAGACTGTATTCATCTGTTGATTTTATTCGGCACAATTGTAATGAAAATGGGCTGCTCTTTATGGTCGCAAACTCTATACCTTTAATTTTTGTTCCAGTGTATTGTCCATAGACAAAACGAATGAATTAGATAATGAGAATAGTCTAGACAATGCAGGTGAACAAGTAGATGATGACAGTATTCTAGAAGATTCACATGAACAATTAGATGATCATAATATTCTAGAAGATACAGAAGAACAACTGGATGACAATAATATTTTAGTAGATACTCCTGAACAAATAAAGGAGTATGATGTTTTAGAATATATAGATGAAATAATATATGACCACAATGTTCTAGAAGATACAGATGAACAAGTACATGGTCTTAATACTCTAGAAGATACAGATGAACAAATAGATAAAGACAATACAGATCAAACTGAAGTTGACATTCCGTCCATATATGTAGATGAAGATTTGTTATCTTCATCCGTTAATAGCTTTACATTAAACGACGAAGTTCAACCATTTGGATTAGGAAGCGAATTTTTGATTGACGAAATAGTTTCTAATGACAAACTTGAAATTGAACATTATAAGAAATTTGAACTTTACGCTAATTATAATAAAATGGATGAACAAGCTGATCATTCTGGTTTGTCTGCAAATGATGGTAAGCAAACTTTAAGTATCGTCGGGGTCGTTGGAACGTTGACTCTTGAATTTTATACCACCACCATTATGCCTACTCACAAAATAATAGATCGATTAGCATTAAAACAACGGTCAAGTGCGAATCTGACTCGCGCTCCGAGAGTTACGTACTGCTACACAATATTATATTTGATTTGTATGTTTGCGAGCCCGACTCACGCTTGGCCGGATTTAATTAATATTGTTTTTAAAAGCTTTTATGAAACTAGGTTATAACTAGCTTATACTTAACTTATACTTAGCTTTACGTCAGTCAGTGGTGTTGTTGTCGCGGTGTCAAATCTTATCTGTGGTTGTATTACACTTTACGTGTTCGCTGCCGATACTGTTATGGTTTTCGAATTTTTAATTTATTCGAATCACGATACAATTTGATTCGGCGACATTTTCTCATGTCACTCGAGATGAAGCATCAAGATGAAATGACATATCAACAACATACTTACGTATATATGTATATATTTTTTTCATCGTACAGGAGTCAATATGAGTGTAGATAAAGTATTGTTCGCGATGCTGCGTAATTAGCATTACGCAGCGGTCACGTAAACTAAGGTGAAATCACCTATTATGGACAAGGCTCCAGTGATGAACAATAACATTTTTTTATAGAAAACTTGGTAATACCGAAAATTTCATTCTAATTTCAATACAATCCAATTTTAACGCTAACACTACTAATTTTAACAATAACATATACATCTCGGAAGCTTACATTTATTGGATTGTTCATAACTGGAATACTGTCCATAATAGGTGCTTTTAACTTACTATTATTTAACTTGCAATTTTCGTATGTAAGTTGTCAGTTTCAACATTTTGCATGTAAGATTTTAATTTAACCACCTCCCGGTATCCGATTGAGCTGAAATTTGGTATCCGTAACTTCGGTGACAATACAATAATATGGTACCATGGAGCTGGTCTGATGATGCAGCCGGAAGGTGGCCTTTGGAACTCCGGAACGAAACAAGATAGCCCCGCCGTGTTTGGGCTCGTTGGGTTTGTCTTAATAAGATATAGACTGTGCAAAAAAAGTCTGCAAGAAAAGCTTGTCTAAGCTGTTTTTTATAGGGTATGCAGACGCTGGTATGTATCACAGTTTTTACGAGATAATTTTTTTCAGACACCCCACTTGAGCTATTCATTCAGACTGCTCCTAACGGAATGATTATTAACGGAAACGTATATTTGACTAACCTACAATGGAACACCTTGGTGTACATATCCGATAGCACCATGAGCTGTGCTGTGTGTGGGGCTTATTGTGATGAGAAGCATATACTCCTGGACTCCCATAAGGCTAACTTGGAGCTCTGTCAACCATTAGATAAATATGAATTAAGTATTACTAGAAAGGTAAGATTATTAAGCTACGAAGCTAGGGGTTTTGGGGTCGTTCAAGTATTACTTGAGCAGAATTTTAGTCATTTTTAACCCTTTCCCCCTTGTCAGTGGAAGTAAGCTAAGCTCTCACCCCCCACAATATGTTCAAAGTTTCTTTATTGTTATCCATAAATAGCTATTACAAAAACTAAATAAATATTGCTGACGTAATCACCTCCCCCCTCCCCCCCCATGTCATTATTCCTGGTAAAGGAAAATATTTGTGTGATGAGCACAGGTCAGAATAGGTAGATATATTAACTTAACCTTTTCAACGCCGTTGACGGATATATCCGCACCACTGGTTCAACGCCGACGACGGATATTTCCGTCATGGTTCACAGCGCAAAATAGACTTGAGTGTATCAGTTAAGGTTGACATTAGCTCTAGTTTTTAGCTATCATTAGCGTGTGTGAGTGACGACTTTGGTATTTGAATGAATAATTGTTTGTTGTAGTCTCCACTAGCGGGGAAGCACTACATAGATTTTGTTTCTTAGTATATCTGTTATGTAACCTCTTGGTCTGTCGGTTTTTTCAATTTGGTCAATTTTTTAAACCCCACAGTTTTATTTTCTTTTATCTTTTTTAACACATCGTTTATTTTATAACTAACCAAAATATTTACTTTTCAGATAGATAGTTTCTACCACTGTGCCGTGTGCAACCTCATTTTCCACCAATCTCAAATCGACGCTCATTTCTCCGGCAAAGAACACGAAAACAATATACTCTTCGCTATTAACAAAGTTTCGGATATTATGTATGACTTTAGCATTCATCAAGAAAATAATAATGAGATTAAGAAAGATACATATCATTACAACGCTAGAGCTATTAATAATGATAGTATTGAAACTGAAAGTGATGATGATGAACGTGTAATTAATTATAATGCTGACTGTGTTAATAGTGAAGATGATACCGATGAAGATGATGAAGATGATGAACATTTCTATGATAATGTGGAACCTCCCTTAAATTTTGCGTGTTCTTACGCTTCTATGGCTAGAAAACCCAAGGATGAGTTACCTGCAGTATTAGAAATAGACTTAGGTGAGTAACATACCAAAAAACTGTTGCCTAATGGTAGTTTCCAGTTTTCCATCACGTCAATATGCATTTTTTGATAGGTAATAAGATGGTGAAAGTGAGATTCGACTCGTGGAACATGGTCATCAGTCCCAAGGAGAACATGTTTTATTGTATGGTCTGCACGCAGTACGACCATGTGAGAAGGAAAGCGAAACACTGCAAGAGCGAAGAGCACATCAAGAAGTTAGCCCAGTGCAAAGTCGTCGAGCAGTACGAGAAACATTTAGTGAGACAAGTAAGTGATTTTTTTGACGACGCGGTTAGCCTAGTCGGTAGTGACACTGCTTACGAAGCAAGCGGTTCTGGGTTTGAACCGTTATCGCGTGTATCTGTATATTTGTGTATCTGTGTATCTGTCCTAACGAACGATTTTGATTTAGGTTTTTTTTGTTAGAATCGAGTGTTCGTAGCTTGGTTTGTAGAAATTCCGTTAAGCCATTTAAGAGTTATGAGCTCTGACAGTAGGGGTCCCGATGTTGTTGTTTTTTTTTAAACTCTATTAGGTTAGGTTATTTTCGTATATTTAGGTAATGATGTCATTTTAATATTTTAAGGTTGACGACAAACTATACCACTGTGGTCACTGCAACAACTTACAACTTATCAACGAAATGGAAGACCACATTGAGTCGCAGCACCCTCCGACCAAAAGCGCGTCACATCTCGATTCGCCAGTAAAAAAGCCACCAAATGCCAATCACGATCTCAAAGCCGCCACGAAAACTACAAATGTAGCTACAAATGAAAGTGACAAAATTGCTAAAGATAAAAACAAAAATATACAAGAACCAAAAATGGTAAATGCTATGAATTTAAACATGTATCATGAGCTAAGAGCTGCTAATAGTAACTTGAATGAAGATATAGTAATTTGTACTTTCGGAAAAACAGTGCGCATCGCGAAACTCGCTTACAACATTGTGTGTGGGAGGGCTGATGAGTTTTACTGTGGTCTTTGTGAAGTTAGTATTAATAAAGAAGGTTTGGCAAGACACGTGCATGATTTGCAACATTTGATATTATTGCAAGGAACTCCTTTTATTGAAGCTTTTAACATTCATTTGTATAGACAGGTAAGTTATACTTATTACTCTTATTATACTGCCTCGGATACATTTTTTTTGAGTTTGCACTATCCTCCTAAGGCCCTATTCTGAATAGAATAGAGTCTATTTTCTAATTTCATTGTCAGTCATAATAACAAAAGAAATTCCACTGCGATGGATCTTTATTCCAATGGCCGTATTATGTGCATTTTATTGTACAAGGGACCTTATTTACTGTTATACCCTTTTTAGATTACTGTTTTTTTTGTTAGGAAATCCACCGTTATAAGACATTCAGTAAAAATATCAACTGGTTATCTATTAAGGTTACGAACTGACGGACTGACAACGTGCACTTTGGTACGGACCACTTAAAATATGTTTTTTGACCACTTGATTGAACATAAAAAAAATATTTATTTGAGTTTTGAATTTATACTTGAATTATGATTTTTTTTTTAAAGTTTTTATATATATTTCCATTTCAGATTCGCGATGCCCTCCATTGCGCCCTATGCAATGAGCTTATTCCATTGATACCAGAAATCATAATAAGTCACAAATTAGAACCAAAACACATACTTTCCCTCGGTAAAGCTTTGGGCCAAATTAGAAACGTCAGTGCTATAGAAGCTCAGATTAGAAACGAGAAACAAAATAACAAAGCTTTTAAAGATGTAAAAGCTGTAGAAACTAAAACAGTTGCGTCTTTAGTTAAAGACGCTATAAATAACGCTATAACTAATAAAATTGGTATACCGGTTAAGGATGACAAAAAAATAACACCAGTAGCTACGATTAAAGATGGCAAATTTGATTCTGATATACAAGTAATAGCACCAACGCCTAAAATAGAATCGACAGAATTTACTGAAGTTAAAAATGGAATGAAAGATGAATTGGATTTACAATCAGATCAATCTGATGATGATGATTCAATGGCTGATACAGAATTTGATTTTGAAGAATATTTATACGTTAAAATTAATAATTGTTATGTTAAAATTACTAATTCTTCTTATAATACTCTAGTTGAAGTTGGGGATGGGAGTAAATACTGTTTTGTTTGTTCCGTCGTTGTGAATGATGAGTTTAAGAAACACGTGGAGAGTAGAGGGCATGCTGAAAATATGGATAAATATAAGTTTTTAGATAAATACAAAGAAGATTTGTTACGGCAGGTAAGTTACGTTTTACCAAAAAAATAGTGATAAAAGAAAAAAAAAAGTCGGTCAAGTGCGAGTCGGACTCACGCACCGAGGGTTCCGCACCAACTTGTAGGCATGTAAATAGTTCGTAAATCACGGGAATACAATATAAACAAAGTCCAGTATAAACTGACACGCAATAAGTATGCACTTTTGTACTTAGTGAGTGTCAGTTTATATTGGACTATTTTTTATTTGATGTAACTACAAATTAACAGTTTTCGGATTTTTTCCTTTACTTGCGCTATAAGAGATTCTAAGTCAACGGGAAGTACCCTATAGAATTTGATTCCCTTGCGATTCCCTTCAATATGCGGCATAAACGGCCGTATCTTTTGTTTGCGTTGACTTAGATGTTTGATTTTGTCACTGATCCAAGGGATTGCAGACCTAAGTATTTGATATGAATTTCAACTTGATACCTTCACGCGTTCCTGAGAAAAAGGGTCTTGACAGACACACAGACAGACAGACAGACAGACAGACAGACAGACGGACGGACAACAAAGTGATCCTATAAGGGTTCCGTTTTTTTCATTTAAGGTACGGAACCCTAAAAAAGTAGTGATATCGAAAAAGGTGCCAAGTTTGGCACTAGATTGTTGACATTCAAACCAATTTATTGCGACTGATGCATTTTGAGGGTTATAATTTTAGCAGTCAAGTTTATTAGTATGTTTGTTTATCTGTTCCCTCGTAGTTTCTATACTATCAATTTTATTTCAACAAATGCGGTGTCGTTGGGCTTCGTCTTAGTGTTCCGCGTGACATGCTATGTGACGTCTTTTTAAATCCAACATGGCGGATTTGACATGCACAAATTGATGAGCGAAATTTTTTTTTTACAAATTTATCGGTTTCGAAAGGGTATGACTTATAAATGGATAGCATTATGCAGAAAACAGCCAAGCTGATATGAAGTTGAAAGGCAGATGGCTGTTTTCTGCATAACGCTATCCAAATGAGAAATTTAGTTATTATGGAGCGACCAAACCGCTGCTCAAAACACGGTGACGCAGTGACGTGACGTATACGCCACGTTTCTAACGCATACCGTCCTCACCGGATCTTACTCACTGCGATTCCGTACCGTCACCGTATTTTGAGCAGCGGTGTGGTCGTTTCTTTACTTTGTGACAGATGAAAACAACATGAGAGGTGACGAGATAACAATTGAGAATATGCATTAATTTTTTTTATCGCATTTCTTAACAAAATAAGAAAATACCGTAATAGAGGTGGCAAAAAGTGAAATTAAAATTGGCCAAAAAACACGGATAATATAAGCATTTAAAAACTTCTAATTAGACAGAGAGATCCGACATGTACTGTGACGTCAGCGGGCACTTCTGCCATATAAACTCGATGTTAATCTTTTCAACGCCATGTCAAATACAAAAGTCGTCACTCACATGCCAATGATAAATGAAAACCAGTGCTAATTTCAATCTTACGTCATAGAAACTGGGGTCTATTTTTCGCTGTCAACCGTGACGGATATATCCGTCGTCGGCGTTGAACCAGTGGTGCGGATATATACGTCAATGGCGTTGAAAAGGTTAAATTCTGTTTTGCTTGAAACAGATAGAAACAAATATTTAATGGCTTATATCTTGGTTATTTTTATAGTTATTCGAAAAATGATTATCTCTATTTGTTTCATGAATGGCTTTTTAATCAAGCAAAAAATAATCATGCATATTCACTCGGTTCGAGACCGAATTCTCATCGATTTCTACACGAAAACAAAAAAGAAACAATTCGATTTACGCAAAAAAAAAGCGAAAACAAAAAAACCTGGGGTTCTAACCCAACGCTTTAACCATCAAGCTATTCAGACGGCGGCGGCGTTAGCGAAATAACGAACCATATTCAAATGCATTTAGTTACTTATATTGTGCGGACAATTTTTTTTGCGTGAAAATACGGAGAAAACGAATTTTCCCAGATATGAGACCTAGCTAGATCGATTGTTCGTAAACTCCTACATTGCAAATTTCATCGAATTCATTAGAGCAGTTTTCGAGAGTTTGATTACAAATAAACAAACATTGCTTGTATAGTATAGGATAGTATTTTTACAGTCGGGTTCTAGTTATATAACGTTATTATGTTTCAGATATACTTAATGTACCACTGCAGTATTTGCAACGTACTTATAACTAGGAAGCAAGTGAACCACCATCTGTCATGGCCGACGCACGTTTTGCAAACGGAAAATTCTAAATTGAGCTCCAAACAGAGGAAAAACGATATCAAGGCTGGCACGAAACAGGTAAATACTACTATTATAATTGCGAAAGTTTGGATGGATGTTTGTTGCTCAATCGCGCCAGAACGGAAATTTTATCCCGAAAAAACGGTCAGTCGCGGGCAAAAACTAGCAAAAATATATCTTAAGTGTCTTGTGTAATTAATAAAAATAAATCTCGAAATTCTAGACATATGTAATTTGAATGGGAATCTCCGTAATTTTTAATTAATTTGAAACAGGCCTTCTGTATCACTCCATCATAATATGCTTGTATATAATTTCAGTTATTTATTTATTTTCATTCCTAATTTTTTTTTAATCTAGGCTCGTCGCAGTCGCAGTATACATTTTTGTATAATTCGGATAGGGTAATTCGTAAACCCTTTGAAGGAATAAAATTCTGTTAACTGTTACGCTTTATTTTACATAAATTAGAAATAATAATGAATTCAAGATTTTATAGGAAATAATTTTAGACATGGCATTGTATTACAGCGCTATAAATATTTGTTGAAAAACAAGAAAAGTTCAATGAATTTGTCTATTCCAGGTCGCTGTGAATACTCAAAAAGAGAACATATATCTAAACGAAACTGAAACGAAAATTAAGATAATTCTCAACATTTCCATCCAAAAGGAAAACGTAGTCAGTGTGACAAGGAAAAATAAAATCGTTATTTTTAATGACAACGTTTTGAAGATATCTTTTGACGCTTGGCATAGTTTGAGTCCGTTGGAAAATCGATGGAAATGCAAAATGTGCCAGACCGAGTTCGATGGAGACGAGTTTGCCAACCACGTCACCAGTGAATGGCATACTGGCAATTTGAGTAAATTTGAAATACAATATTCCCCAGCTCTCATAAGAAAGGTAAGATTTATTAATAAATATTTTGGTCATATGTACGAGTTTTGCCTAGTTAGTAGGTATCCCTGCCCGAAGCTAGCGGTCCCTTGTTCGAATCCTGGTATGAGCAAATATTTGTGTGATGAGCGCGAGTATTTGTTCCTGAGTCACGGATGTTTCTATGTATTTAAGTATGTATTTCTCTATATAAGTATGTTTATAAATAATAAATACCACGGGACAATCCTACACAAATTGACCTAGTCCCAAACCAAGTTCTTAAAATTTCGACTACAAGTCAATTTTTAAAAGTGTGTGTAATTTTTTTTTTAGATAAACGACTCCACACTGAACTGCATAATGTGCAACACAGAAGTGTCCCACAAACACCATATTGTAAAAGAGCATATTCAAGGCAAGAAACATGTCAAAAACTATGATAATATACTCAAAGAGAGTTCGGTAGCTAATAGCTACGCGGATTGTGATGAAGACGTACTTACGCTGTGATAAATAGTGATCAATTAAAATAACAATTAACATATATAAACCATCAAACTATATGACAATTGCGACTGAGTTCACAGAAAAAACGTAATGACACCGGTATACACGTACTAATGTTTGACGCTTTATTCTTATATTTAATAAGGGTTGGTTATTTATTTTGCAACAATTAGCTATTTGACTGACTGGCCAAATCAGCAACTTTTATTGAAACGTCAAATTGATTCGGTAGTATGAAGTTAGTATGGAAATAGTAAAAGGTGACGTCACAATTTTCAGTGTTCCTTTATAAAGTTTTTGTTGAATTAATCGTTTAAATTCCAAAAATAAACGATAGCTAGGTTTTTCCGTGTTATTTTCGAAAGCTTGATTTAGTGGTATGGTAAAAGTAATTTATTTTGAAATAGCCAATTGATTTATAATTGTATGATACTCGATACTCAAACGTTAATTGCATTCCATAATGTTAGTTTACAGTTATTTGAATGATATTTGAATTAAGAGTTAAGTGTCCATTATTGGTGCCATTACCTTAGATATGTAAATGCAAAATTACATGTAGACGTTTGTTTTTTAAGAACTAGTGTTTATTTTTTCATTTGTACAAAATTCCGGACGCCTTAGAATTTCTCTTTGCATTCCGGACAAGGAAAGTTTCCGGACGCTTCCGGAAAATTTGAACGTATGGTAACCCTAATTACAATTTTCATTAAAAATCCCTTTCAACGCCTTTGACGGAGATATCCGCCCCACGGGTACGCGTTGCGTTAAGCCGCGAATTAATCGGTTATCAATTTTTAATTGACTATTTTTATATTGTTTTTTAATCACATTTAAGAAATTTATTTTAAGTTCAATTCTATTAAACTTCTGGAACACTGGCTATGTATAAGTTAAATGACATTTAATCTTTTCAACGCCATATCAAATACCAAAGTCGTCACTGTTCAAAGTAAGCTTTTAAACGCAAGTACAAAATGCATTTGTTAAATCAGCAGACACTTCAGACCAATACCTAGTTGCTGTATTTTTGAAATTCAGAGTGATCATATATTTGATCTGATCATTATTTAGTTAAGGTAGTTGTTTTAGTTTAAAATTTATGTTGTAACCCAATTTGCTTAGATTTTATTTGTGTGTAACTGCGTCCCCTGCCGCGCCCCTGGTTTCCGGCAGAATATCAGCGCTGCAGCAGCAATGCTGCAGCACATGCTGAGCCGGCGCCCTTTCACGGTTATGCCGTGACAATTAATTAATGTAAAATTGTTTTCTTTAGTTATTATTAATCTTGTCTCATCTTGTCTCTTTATTTTATTTTGTGTTCACGGCATACTTATTTAAGTGAATAAAGTTTTTTCTATTCTATTCTATATTCTATTCACTCACACGGTTACACGCCAATGACTGCTAAAAACCAGAGCTTGTCAACCTTACCTCATATACACTCAGGTCTATTTTGCGCTGTGAACCATGACGGAAATATCCGTCGTCGGCGTTGAACCAGTGGTGCGGATATATCCGTCAACGGCGTTGAAAAGGTTAACGCGGCTTACGTACAATATTTTAGAAATTAACCTACAAATAACATGTTTTGAAGGTTGTGTTTTCTCGACAACTAGACGCAAAGATTTATACTAAAACACACAATAAGCATGCTAAAAATATGGTTTGTCCTTATACTCATTGTGACACTTGAATCTGACAGAAAGTGACGTAGGTATTTTAACTAATGAAGGTGTATAGTTACGTTAAAAGGGGAAAGTGGTTTAGGTATGATAGAATATGACGATTTAAAATCGTGAATGTATAATTTAAGTGATGCGGTGATTTAATTCGTTGATATTACCTAGTTTTAATTTTTCTATGTAGGTTTTAAAAATAACCAGTCTATTTTATTTGATCTTTTTTTTGTAAGGATGCCTTTGATCTCAACAATGTGGTAGATAAGAGGTTTCATGGTAATAAAAGGAGATATTATAGTTTTAATAAAGCTGGCAAGAATAGTATGAAAGAAATTATTTTGCATTAAAAAACAAGGAATTTAGTGATTCAGAAATAATTGGAAAAGTTCAAACGAAACATAATTATGGTAAATATTGCAAACGTTGACGTTGTTTTTTTTAAATTACTTCTTTTTTTTAATAATATTTTTTACTAATTTCGTTTTACTCATATCCATATACTCATATTCATTATTCATTCTTGCCAGCTCTTATAATAATTCATTTTATGTCCTTTTCACCAATTGTATATGGACTCTTAACACCGACAGTGATAGTGGCATGACAACGTGACTGTTAATTAAAAGTATTAAACCTTTTTAACATTTTCAACGCCTTGTCTAGTGCACAAGTCATCACTCCGTGTGTGTGTGTGACGACTTAGTACTTGATAGCTTAAAACTAGAGTTAATTTCAACCTTAGGTCTATTTTGCGCTGTCAACCTCTCTCTCTATAATAGCTATTATTAATCCCACATGGTGGTGGGGTCAGCTTTCTCTATTTGTTTTTCTCCACTGCGTCCTATCCTTGACATCGTCTTTGGATGCCTGACACTCTATCATGTCTTCAGCACTTCTTTCCATCTTGTTTTGCGCTGTCAACCATGACGGAAATATCCGTCATTAGCGTTGAACCAGTAGTGCGGATATATCCGCCAACGGCGTTGTAAAGGTTAATTCCGTGTCAAATACAAAAACAGTCCTTCATACGTAGGGTTATCAGATTGAACTTGACAAAATCCCTGACTTCAGACATTATCCTTCTTATTTATCAAATTTACATTTGGTGAATGAGGAGGTAGCTGTACATTTTAGTACCTAGTCGCAGTATTGACATACCTACTAAATTCAAACTATTGACAGTTAAAACTTATAATACGTAACTGCGACATGGTACTAAAATGTAAAGCTGCTTATGAGTTCGACTGTACTTTCTCAAAAAAAAAATTCCCCTGACAGGGTAAAAATTCCTGACATGTCGGGAAAATTTCTTTCATCCGGTAACCCTATTCATAGATCAATGAAAGTGGAAAATCAGCGTGAATTTCTGTAAACCTTTTCAACGCCACTGACGGATATATCCGCACTACTGGTTCAACGCCAACGACGGATATATCCGTCATGGTTCACAGCGCAAAATAGACCTGAGTATATATTAGATCTGGTTTTGACCAGGCGTTGGACGTCTTTTCGAATTGACATGGCATTGAAAATGTTAACAAAGACGGATGTATCCGTCACTGCTATTATATGGTGAGTCCATTAACAGATGGAAAAAGTGTGTTAGACTTCTTTCTAGATTGTAATGATTCGTTGTATTATTTTAAGTCTAGTTTTAATTAAGTTTTCTATTTCCTGATTGTGCCATTTATGATGTTAAGCTAATAAAAGATGTTGAGAGGTATCTGTTTTTTTTTTAATCTGGAGCAGCGTACTAGTTTGTAATTATTTAATCCTTAACCTTACTAATATTATGAATGCGAAAGTGAGTTTGTTTGTTATGATTTCACGGCTAAAACGCTGTACCGATTTGAAAAAATGTACCGTATTTACACAATTCAAAGCTCACTTTTCAACGTTTAGCTTTGGGCGCTTGTCCCACCGCCGACGATGAGCGAGATGCGAGTAGAGCTAGAAACTAGAAACGAGCTGGCGAGCAGCGAGAAGCGAGTGTGTAGCTTAGTGTAGTTAGTATAAGCTCTATATAAGCTCGCACCACTCGCTCGGGGCGGCCGAGCTATGCAGTCACGAACGTTAATTTGGGATCCATTTCAAAAAATATTGCTTGAAGTTGTCAATGTCATTAGAGATGCCAAGTCACAGTTGAACTTACGGAAACTCAACCTTATTGCTTTAGAATGTCAGATAGACTTTGGACTTAAAGTGGGTCCCAAATTAAAGTTCGTGACTGTACATGAGTAAAATGACCGCTGGGGCCCATTACACCCGCCCGCAACATCGGACGAGTACCGGCTTGAATGTGGTGTAAGGCAAGGGGGAATAACGTCCCCGAAGCTTTTTAACTTTTATATCAACGACCTGATTGAAGGACTCGGTAGCCTGTATGCAGGATGTCGTATTGACGGGCTGTGTGTCAACAGCATCAATTATGCGGATGATATGGTGCTGTTGAGTCCGTCGGTCAGTGCGCTGAATACACTACTAGCTACTTGCGAGCAATATGTGAAGGAACATGGTCTTCAGTACAACTCGAAAAAATATGAGCTGATGGTTTTTAAGTCCAGTTTTAAGCCTAAACTAATACCTCGAGTGGTACTGAATGGCACTGTCCTAAATGAAGTGCAAAAAGTTAAATACCTGGGTCATATCATCACCAGTGATCTCAATGATGACCCTGATATAGAAAGGGAGCGTAGGGCCTTGGCGGTGAGAAGCAATATGCTGGCCCGCAGGTTTGCTCGATGCTCACATCAAGTAAAAATAACGCTATTTAAAGCGTATACTCAGTCTTTTTACTCGAGCAACCTGTGGGTTCGGTATACGAAGCGAGCTTATAACGTCCTCCGCGTTCAGTATAACAATGCCTTTAGAATGCTGTTGGGACTGCCCACCTGGTGCAGCGCCTCAGGCATGTTTGCCGAATCCCGCACGGACAGTTTTCAGGCGATCATCCGCAAGAAGATTGTGTCGCTGCTTGGCCGGGTAAGGGCCAGTCACAACGTCATTCTAAAGGTGATTGCCAGCAGGTTTGACTGCCCAATACTCACGCACTGGGTTGGATAAATAAGGAGTATAGCTCAATTTGCCATTAAATAGGGATCATTGGGGGTGATAAAACGCAGCACAGTAATTAGTAGTAGTATTTAGTTTTAAGTAGCTTATGCACAATGTACTAACACTATTTTTAAGTTCTTTTGTTACTAACTACTACTATGGACTTCATGTCTGAAATAAATAATTTTTATTATTATTACACGAAAGTTTGTACAGGTAAATTACTTTCGAGACGTTTTTGCATTTGTAGTAGTATTTGTATATTTACAGGGATTCTAAAATTTAAATTTAAATTTCATTCTACAGTCAGAAAAAAAAGGTTCGTCACATTTTGAAGAAGAAAATATATTGACAGTCAAAAGTCAGTGAATGTCAAATAAATAATAATTATATTTATTCTTATGGTTTGTAGTATTTATTGTGCAGTGTTATTATTGTAACGTTGCTAATTAAAAATGGTTCCGATGTTGAAACATGGTCGAGGTAAGCCTTTGACTTCCCAAACTAAAGAAGTTTAGTATAATTTGTACAAATATTTCCAAAATGAATGCAATAGCAATCCGAGCAGTATTGTGACTCCCGCTGAATTAGTTGCTATATCAAGTGGAATATCATTGAATTAGAAGAATATTAGAATTAAATGTTATGTTTAGTATTCATATTATTAATTCCATTGATGTACCAGATAAATGTATTGGTTTATTTCTTTATGTGCTGACCGTACACAACTACAAATGCAAAAACGTCTCAAAAGTAATTTACCTATAACTTGTTAAAAGTACAGTCGGCAATAAAAGCTTGTCACAAAAAAGAATTTTTTGACAGAAACTTATTTAATACTAACAATAAATACAGCTAAAGCAGTAAAGAAACAACGAACAAACGTTCGAAACGTCGCACTCGCAGATGCACGCTCAACCATTCGTCTCGACGCGACACCCGCTACTGACAGCACTGCCGTGTCCGCTTAGAGGTCTCGTTGAGACGCGTCTGTGTGAGTACGTTTCGTACGTCGTTCGTTCTTTACTGTTTTAGCTATATATTTATTTTTAACACAGTTGCTCAAAAAATGGTACTTTTCGTAGCTGTATATCGTGCGGAAAGTTTGTTTTCGCGAACTAGTGCTTTTTACTTTTCCAATTTTTTTTAAATTTATACTTGTTCCAATTCATGACTACTTATTGATGAGTGTTAATATTAGTTTCCTTTAAACATCGTAATCAACATAAAAACTTACTGTTAATGTAAGAATACGAAAAATATACATATTTCATATTTTATTACTTACCTCTTCATCATTATAATACGTTTATTTTTTAATATTGAATATTGAAAAACCGTTCTTAATAAGTTGTTTGAATGGAACGGAATAGCTGCCGAAACGCCTGTCAAAATTTTTGACATTATGAAGAGGCGTTTTTTCTTACTGCAAGCATAGATATTGTTTTTATAAATATACGATACACAAATAATCGTAAATAACAATACTTAGGTAATAATAGTACAATGTTTTATATTTACAATTGTTTGTCTTATAGAACATGCATTTGAAAAAAAAACTTTCATTGAAGTGGGTTCAATAATAATAACAAAATCCATTCTAGTCGAATAAAAGCTAAAAAACACCTCTTCATAATGTCAAACATTTTCACTGCGAAAGATCGAACTTACAACGAATTTGTTTACTAATCTTGAGTTTTTTCGCAACTGTGTTAAAAAACGTCGTTCGATACACGTGCGGCAATGTCATTCTTCACTCGTCCCGAGTCTTGCCACTCGCCTACGGCTCGCGGCAAGATATCTCGGTACTCGTGAAGTAATGACATACTTTTCGCACTAGCATCGAAATGTACTATTATGTGGTACTAAGATGTTCGGAAATAAAACAGCGAAGAATAAAACATCTACTTATTCAGGCACATATGTATCCACGTCCTTCTTAGATCGTAGCATGATGGCGAACTTCTTCGCGAATTCGTTTATAGCGCTTTTGACCAATGGGGAGCTGAGCAGTTCCCTGACGGAGTTGATTACTGATCCCATGTCGAACTCGAGGCCTACCGTTGGCTTAGTGTTCTCGGCAGAGGTACCTGCCGATAAAGTAATGTAGGTAGGTAGGGGAGACCGGGTATGATTGTCACAGCGGCCAAAAAAAGAATGGGTAGCTATCACTTTATCGAAACTCCTTTCATCGAACGTATTCTTTCATGGGAAGCTAATTTCCACGTGCAGGAGTTATAATTTTTTGGTGGTGTCAGGTCTAACCTAACCTAAGCTAACCCATGCTTAAGATAACCTGAAAATAATAAGGTTTCAGCAGAAATTAGCTTTCGATGAAATGAAATTCGATGAAATTATAGGTTCGATGAAAGGTGTTTCGATAAAGTGATGAAATACCAAAAAGAATACTAAACGAAGGAACCCGGAGCGAAGCAAGGGCGGGTTGCTATAGGCTATATTTTAACTTATGTAACCGAAGCGAAGCGAGGGCGGGTCGCTAGTGACTTATATACTCTTTAGTGCTAATAAATATTCTTTAATCATTACTTTGCTAGCTGGGAATAGGGCCCCTTCAGGTAAGGAACCTTAAAAACCTCAAAACTTACGCAACGTAAACTCCTTTGGTTTCAGGTGTTTGAACACCGTAGCCTTTCCCTGGAAGATGTTATTTACAGTCCGTATAATGCTGTCCATGTCCGAGGATTTCTTGTTGGTCTTGCCGTTTGGTTTAACGCCGAACGACAGTTGGTCGTCGACGTCTCTTTCTGGCTCGTCGATTTCCCTCCTCCTGTCGAGATAATTACAAATAAGTTACATCAAAAATGTCATTTGGGTCATACACAGTCACAGAAACAAAAGGTGTCTCTCCTGTTCCAGAAAGTTAAGGACTTTGAAACCAAATTTTTCGGGTTATGATATATCCGCGTTGAGGGAGTCTGGTGTAGTTTTGGCCTGTATCGAAATTATATGAGTTAAAAACTCCCACGTCGTTAACTTTTAGGAACAGAAGCGATAATGTTGAACATAATTCTGTGTATGACCCATTTGTCAAATTTGTTGCCAACTGTTCTAGATAACAATTATGATGAGTCAAACGAGTCCGCAAACTCGGTCCAAACTGAATCTACTATTACCCATTGAGGAGTTCCTATGACCGCCTTTCGCTTTCATCACCATACTTTGATAGTACCTGGTAGACCTAGCGTCGAGGCTGGGGTCGGAATCGAATTCTCATTGACTTCTGTACAATACCAAAGATTTACCCAAAAAAAGAAAACAAAAAAAAACAATCCATAGCTGGGGTTTAAGCCCGCAGTCTTGGCGTAGTAAGCCAATGCTTCAACCGTTTTAGCCCACTCAGACAGCGGCGGCAGCCGCGAAATTACGAACCATATTGCGCGGGAAATCTTTTTGCGTGAAAATACTCGGAAAACGAATTTTCTAGATCGATTTTTCGCCCCCGTAAACCTCTATATTGCCAATTTCATCGAAGTAGTGAGAGTCATTTTCGAGGACCTGAGTACAAATAAGTATACATATAACCTACTCGTATAAATGTTTCTTGTAGTATAGGAATATTGCATTGTCATCGGAATTAAATAAGTATACAAAAGTCAGTCTGACAAATATAAATAGGTTAAAATAGGTAGTTGTTTAGTGTGTTATAAATCCATGGCTCAATTGGAATTTTTACCCACTTTTATGCCTAGCCAAGGTTATACCAGAAGAAAATTAACATGGCTCGCGTCAAAGCCCTTATGTCATTGATCAAGAGCCTATTATTTCTTGTCCCGCGCCAAACTATGTTTCGGGTGTGAATACACGTGGATAAAACTTCTGTCACTTTCTAACCTAAGTGCAAGAGTGAGATAGATGCTTTATCCACGTTTCTTCACGCGATAAAGGCGATACGTTTGTACTTATGGGTGATTCCACGAGCGTTTCAACCGCCGTCTGTCCCTTGATCGCATTAAAGTCGAAATTCCTGTAGCTTTGGATGCCATTTTCGTTTATTTTATAGTGTCCTGACTTCTACAAAATAACGAGTATTTAAGTACGAAAATGACGAATCCTTTATCCACGGTGTCCTTGTTTTGCAGAAACTCATTTAATCGAATGTGTCCTTTCACCAAATTTCATTTCAAAGCTAATTTCTGCTGAAACCTTATTTTTTTCAGATTATCTTACGCATGGGTTACGTAGGTTAGGTTAGGTTAGACCTGTGACCACCAAAAAAATCCTGCACGTGGAAATGGCTGTCGATGAAATGATAATTCGGCGAAGTAAAACATTCTATGAAATGAGTTTCGGTGATTCCAGGGTAAACCTTTTTCCACACATCCCCCGCGATAAAGGCAATCATACTTGTAAAACAGGTGCAGGCCTCCTAGCATGCAAGATAAAATTTGACAGGTATTAGGGAAATGAATACATCTATTCCATTTTAACGTAAGACTTAACGCTTAAGGTTTAAAATAAAAGTGTCCTGATAAAATTGCTATAGTCGCTTAGTGATAAAAGGTAATAAAAGTCAGGAAGACACTTTTATTTTGAACCTGAAGCGTTATGTTAGAATATGGAATAGATGCATCAATTCCCTAGAACCTATCAAATTTTATCGCGTGCATGCGTTCAGCCCGCATGGCTCCATTCAGCCGATAGTACGTTAGATGGTACTGAAATAAAACAGCGAAGAATGAAACATCTCTACTTATTCAGCCACAGATGTATTCTATCTACATTTCCTCGTTTCCTCCCTCCTTCAAAGATCGCAGCACTATGGCCGCTTTTTTCGCGATGTCGTTCGCAGTGCGCTTGAACATCGGCGAGGCGAGGAATTTCTTGATGGTGTCGATTACGGACTTCGTGTCTATCTCGATGCCAACCGACGGCTTAGCTTTCTCGGACGATGAACCTGGAATTACATACAAATATAAAATACAAATTCTTTAATGAGACAGTAAGTCGATCGGGATACGGTATGGCCTGTCATTTTACCAGAAAAACGTTTCATAATCTGATTCATTTCACAAACATATAGGTAATTAATTACCTACGGTAAAACGGTTTTTTTTTTTTCAAATTTGTAAATATTTCAGCATTTATTTCAGGACCATCGTGTATAGGTTGGGTTAGGTTAGTTTTACAGAAATCCTAAAATATTTACAGCGGCGGAATAAGATTGGATTGCCAAATGATGTGTTTGTGAAATGTTTTTTGGTAAAACATTAGTGAACCTCGAGATACCCATTAGACATTATAATAAAATACTTATTTGGTACTACTAAGGATATCACAATTTACAAATTTTGTGACGTCTACAATAGGCTATACATTAATGATATGCTATGCAGGAATTACTCTTTAAAAAATTAAATAAATATTTTAGCGTACCCGCTACACAATCGAACACTCGCTTATATAACCGAGCGACAAAAACTAGCCAAGGCAAATCTTGAGCTTCAATAATTTATCCTAATTAAGTTTTGTGAAAGTAATTCGACTGTTAAAATTTAGGAGTTATACCCATTTTTAAATAGCAAGTATTGTTGTAAGCGAAAAATACAAGAAATTGTGTTTTAAATTTATATTCGAATATTGTATGTTCTTAGAAGTAAATTTCAAGATTTTGTACAGAACTTGGCACCCATTTAGATCTAGTTAATCTTAAAATAAACCTAATTTCACGTGTTTATGTTAAATAGATTTTGAGTTATTAAGGGGTGACAAGTGGCTGCAAATGGTTCGTGTAACACACGGCTGCTGCGTCGCCAGTTCCGTTTTCTTGGCTTGAACTTGGCTTGACACGCTGCCGCATGTCTAGATGAGTTTTAGATCACCCGATGACATTAAAAAAAAAATCAGCCCTTTGCAAACGTACTTAACTTACGCAGTCTGAACTTCTTCTGTCTGAACAGCGAATCATTTCCCTGAAAGATCTTCTTTAGAACGGTTAGGATGGTGTCGACGCCCGAGGAAGGTTTCTCGTCGGACTTGGCGTTGGTTTTCACGCCGAACACGAGTTGCTCGTCGTTGACGTCTTTTTCTTGCCTGCTTTCGCCGCTCCTAGCGAGATAAAAAAAAATGTTAGATAGGTATTTGGTTGCCATCAGGTGATATGGTGTAGATATTTTACAATTGCAATAATTTTCTCATGTTTATAACTGAATTATATGATTTACCGGAAGATATTGCCATGTTGTTAGGTGAGAAAGGAACCACTTTGTCAGTCAGTTACAATTTAATTTAATTACAATAAAGCAGAAGTATATATACAAGATTAACAAAACTTATGCATGACTTATTTAGCTAACCTAGAACGCGTCTAACACGTACGGATAACTCTTATCCTAGATGTGATTAATTAATAATAGGTACGTGACGTCCGGCACATGGAATGGGATTCAACGTGTGCGCATGTATGCGCGAGTGTGCGCGTGCGCGCTTGCCGCTCTGAGCATTAACAAATACTTTACACCGAAATTTCCTTGACTCGTTAATGGTCTTTCGCTTGGGGCAGCGCATAATATCCTCAGTTTGCGGATTTCTTGGCTCATTGTCTGATAACCAATTCGCATAAGAGGCACTTCCATCTTCATGTGCTACCAAGGCATGAAGGGAAAAAAAACTTAAAATATCATCAATATAAATATTAACAAAAACATACCGTAATGTGCTAAAATCGCTTGATTTCTCTCGAACTTGATATTGGTGAGTACTTACTGCCGTCGATGCCTAGTGCTGCGTCGACATGCGCCGACCGCTGCTGAAATACACATTTGCTATACCCTGTTAGTTGATTATACAGTTTGAATGTTTTCATAACAGGGTCGATTTGGCTTTTAGCACTAGTTGGCGGAAATCTTCTGTGTTCCTGATTCGGCGTCGATCTAAATCGAGTTGCTTAATCCGGCGCACTCTGCTTCTGTTCCTGGACGGCATGTTCCGGAGTCCATTTTCGAAATACGTTAATCTCATTTTCAGCAGTCAATGTCGAATAGTTGATCATCACAATCGAGCTTAGTCCTCCTGTTCTCCGGAAAGCAGTATATGTTGAAGACTCCCGTTGATTCGATGTGAGATGTGGAAACTGGTATTGTTCCTGCGGGCGCCGGCTTCTTCTTGATCGTTGCTCTTGCGGCAGGGCGACGGCGGTAGTACTTCCAGTCCGGTAGGGTATCAACGATGAAATTCAGTCGGGCAGGGTATCTGAATGCGTTCTTCACTGGCGCAGGGCAACGGCGATGCTACTTCACTCGGGGTCACCGCTTTACCGGACGAGATTGCCATGTTGGTGGGTGAGAAAAGAACCACTTTGTCAGTCAGTTACAATCTAATTTAATTACAATAAAACAGAAATATATATACAAGATTAACAAAACGTATGCATGACTTATTTAGCTAACCTAGAACGCGTCTAACACGTACGGATAACTCTTATCCTAGATGTGATTAATTAACACGTGACGTCCAGCCCGGCACATATGGAATGGGATTCAACTTAGTGCCCATAGTAAGTAGGTATCAAATGGATAACTAGGTACATATAATACCTTACTTAAGGCTATTGTTGCCGAGGGTAGAAAGTAAGCGATTTTTGAACGAATCATATACCTAGTACGAGTCCAAAAATTACACTTTCTGCCGAGGCAGGCATAGTGCTTTTCTCAACTACTGCGAGGAAATATAACAAAAAAATATATTGCTTAGTAACTTGCACACTTTCGATGGCGTCGGTCGGCGTCAGTTTTCAACTCGGATAAAATAAGGACGGTAGCTATAGAGTATACAAACGTCTGGTGTCATCATAGGTACTCTTCGCTCTTGTTGCAGATGCCATTTGTTAAAAAGTGACAATTATATTTCTCCGATTTTAAAGCGCGTCACACACGGAGCTATAATATATATTTTGGTATATTAATATATATTATAGCAAGGCATCTTACAATATATTTTCGTATAGTTTAGGTATATTTTCCGTACTAGTTGACAGAGTCCACAGTCCACACACGCAGCTATAATTATATTAATATATATTATAGCTAGCTGCGTGTGTGGAGTCTTTCAACTAGTACGGAAAATATATCATAATATACAGACCTATGATATATGTTTTCAATACAGTTACTCAAAAAGTAGATACTTTTCGTAGCTGTATATCGTGCGGAAACTTGGACTTTTCGCACTAGTGCTTTTTACATTTTGTAGCTGTATATCGTGCGGAAAGTTGGATTTTTCACAGTAGTGCTTTTTACTTTTCCATTTTCTTTTAATTTTGCTGAATAAGTATTACGAATGATTGGCTAAATGAGTATTATGCGTGACCGCTGGCTAAAAGAGTATTATGAGTGACCGCCTGGCTGTTTGAGTATTATGACGAATGCCCGTTGGCTATCGTACCGTTACTTTTTTATTTTTTATTTATTGATATTTTTTCGCAAATGTATTAAAAAACGTCGTGTATCGTGCGGAACTGTCATTTTCACTCGTCCCGTGTCTTGTCCCTCACTTGCAGCTCGGGCCAAGACACCTCGGGACTCGTGTAACATTACATACTTTCCGCACTTGCATCAAAATGTATTATTAATGGCATTACACTCAACTTTGTCCGTAGACCAGTAGCCCATTTCACGAAGCTACAAGTTACAAATTACAAGCGGAAGTCTCTTTCTAACTCCTTTTGCCAGACAGAGAGCTCCGTTTGTAATTTGTAACTTGTAGCTTCGTGAAACGGGCCACAGGGGGTCGATTTTTGATGATAAGTGAGAATGAAAGGCGGTGATCCCGTTTACGAGTATGGGTCTCAGCTTTTTTGTAAGCTTTAGTCGCCGGATTAGATTAGAAACAAATTGCAAAATTTTCGTGATACTTAGTGAAATAACCTAACCTAACCTCAAAAACTGACACTCGCACGTTTTTGACGAATCAAATGACACCCCATTTATTAAAATCGGTCCAATAGATTAGGAGCTAGACTGGAACATCCGATTGTTGGTCTTACCTTTGCTCCTTTGAACATATATTTCAATACTCACTCACCTGCTACTCTCCCCGGATGTATCAGAATTCTCCGCCAGCCGTCTCCTCGACTTGACCTTCTGGTCAATCTGGTCAAAATCCTCCTTGTCACGCTTCTCGTGGACCGCGTCGTCGTTAGAATGGTTATTTTGCGTCGACTCTTCACGTAGCACGGAGCTATGTACCTCGAGGGCGAGACAACCTGCAGTATGGCCGTTACAGCAGGACACAATTTATATGGCGTGCGGATTAAGCAATGACAGACTTTGACGCGCGACATATCGTGTCCTGCTATATACTACAGTATGTACGGTCGAAGTCAAAAACATCTACACGTGTTTGAAGTTACAAATATATACGTTCATAAGACATCAAATATGCCTAATCTACACGACTTTATAAATATTACTTACGTTTGATAACTAAAGGTGTGAGCAGGTACAATTCTAACAGTATGGGTAAGTATCACCATGTCCAAGATGACGAGATCATAGGTGATGGAATAAATAAATCTCTTAAACTTTTACTTGAATTTTAATTATTTTTATATTCCAATAGGTTAATACTCTAATAGGTACATCAATCTCATTTTTTATAAAATATAATATTAAATTATTATATATTCTAGATTTTGTATGTCTTTACTTTAATTCAATCAGCTCAGACACTGAATCCCTTATCGATCCGCGAATCGATCATAATAATTTTGAATTTTGAAGAATTTAAATCAATAAAAGAAACGTAAGAGTGGCCAGAAATAAAATCAATAGATAAATGAGGTTGTAACCACCTTGTTACACGATAATTTGATTGAATATGATTTTCATGATAGAGTTCTTTGGGGAAGGCCCATTTCCAGCATAGGACATGTTTCACCTGACATGATGACGATGATGATGTACAGTCACGACACGGGATTGTTGAGCCACTATAGAACCCTCTCACAGAAAGTCGACGGAAAATTATGACGTAATTTCTTTTGAGTGACTTGACGTTGTCATTATGACAGGGTTCTACGGTGGCTCAACAATCCCGTGTGGTGACTGTACATATATGTGACGTTCTCAGTATAAAGATACCTTATGGAGGAAGGCAGTTACGCTCTTCTTGTTCTTGTAACTATACGAATACTATGGTAACAGTTCTATATAAACGGCGTAACCGCCTGCCTTTATAAGGTCCCTTTATATTGAGAACGTCACATATTAGTAATTTCGATAAAAAAATGGATAATTGAGATTTACGACGTGGCTACGAACGAACGAAACTACTCGTAGGTATTTAAGTATTTATCTTATAAGTATATATAATAATATAAGTATATATATATCGCAATCTAGTACTCGTAATAGGTACATGCCTGGAGCATAGTTGGAGACTAGATACAGTGTAATATGGTCCCCTGATCTGTTATTCATAGACTATTCTTCTTTATTCATATATTAGGAAGTATATCTGCTTTGAAATAAGCTTGTTTTGGGGCTTCAAATAAAATCATCACGTCGGTTATTCTTTGTCTATTTCGTGTCTATTTAACCCAAAATGTAATTATCAGTATATAAAAAATCTTACCGCAGAAAACGAATAAAACAAAATATTTCATTTTTATTTAATCAGCAAACTTTGCCGAACTTTTAATATGATGTGCGTAACTAAGCAATGAAATAACTAATAGCGAGGTTTATTTTATAGTTTCTAATTAACACTATCGATAATTACTTTTAAAATGAAATTTATCTTTAAGTACTTACCAACATCGACGGTAAAAATAAACGTTATATGTCCATCGTTCTTGTTAGTCAAATTTGTGTCATATGGCTACAGAAATATGGCGTAATTTTGAAGAACGCTAAAACGTAGATATGGCAGTAATAGGTTTTTTCATGGTTTTAATGTGTGATTAAAACAAAAACTTGTTTTTCTTAAAATATATTTTATTAAATATCAGTACAATTTTTATCTGTTCAATAATTACATTTATTTACGCAATTCGCATAAATTTCACATTTAACACACTTATGCTTATTTTTACAAAATTCAGGCTTTAGGTACAGTCAGCAAAAATAGCTAAATTGACAAGATGGTCAAAAAATCTTACGTTTTTTTATTTTTATTATTGTATTTCCTTAGTCGTTTTTAGTTTTGTCAGCTTTGAAAGAAGCTCATAACAATAATATTATAAATTCTACGTCGGTAGGTCGTCATTTTTAGGGATCCGTACCCAAAGGTTGTCAAACGGGACCCTATTAAGTACTAAGCCTACGCTGTCCGTCCGCCCGTCCGTCTGTCCCAACTATAAAGAGCTGTATCTTTTGAACCGTAATACATAGCGGGTTGATTTTTTTCAGAACATGTGTTATTACTGCAGATTTACCTAACAAATAAAAAAATATGAAAGTTAAATAATAAAGAAGGTCACCATACAATAAACGTTTTTTTTTTCAACGTATTCATATTTTTGTTTTTACGGTAAAACATACAAATGTCAAATTTGGGATGATTATAGAACAAACCCTTCTATAGAATAACAAATATCCAAATATGTACGGAACCCTCAGTACGCGAGTTCGACTCGCACTAGACTGGTTTTTTATATATATTGACCACTTGTTTTAACTATTTGTGCTGTTGCCTTTAACATCGGCCTGTAGAAAAAATGTTTTCATCGATAATCGGGATTAAACACACGCGAATTTTAATTGATTTGAGCTAAACATTGGTCCAAATTCGACCAAATATAATCCCAATAAAAATATGGTTTCATTTTCAAGTTGATTCTTCAACGTCAATGTCCTTTCCGTTTCATATTTCAAAAAAATATAAATAGCTACCATTTCAAAAATATCTAAACATAAAACATTTCAAATATATCTTTAAAAATTGGAAATTAATTATAACGATAGAAATAAAATATAAACATTTAAAGCGAATAAAGCACCATAATAAAAAATAAGTGTTTTATTTACAAAAATAAAGTTCAAGAATTGCACTTAATTAAGGTATGGCATTTAGGGGTGCACTAAAGTATTTTGGATTAGGAATTTACCCTGTTTTAGATAATTTAGGTAAATAATTACAATAAAATAGATTAAAAAGAAACCATTCATTCATAATTTTTTCTAAAAGCTAGCTAATGGTGGAGTATTTGCCACTTTTCTCTGTTCTCTGCCAATGTTTTCACCTCCATGCGACACGACATTGGCCTTTAGACTTATTTGACCAAAGTAAATAAGCCTGCGTCTTACTATACCTCTTTTTCCTTCGACTCTGCTTCCAAAAATTTCCAAAAAGTAGCTTTCGTCAGGCGTCTCATCATCTCTCTTAGTATTAGAAACAGAAATTCTCCAACGAGTTTAAAACGTAACCTTTAAAACCCAACTTTTAAGCTCTTTAAGTTAACTTATAACTACTTAAATAAGTAAATACTGTACACAGACTTAGTAGATTTAAATTAAAATACAGAGATATATTATTTAATAAACGAATGTAAAAGAAAACGTTAAAAAAACGTAAATAGGTTCTATTGAGCAGTTTTTAACCACCGACACCTATGCCTGTCTGTTTATCTGTCTGTACGTACCTACCACGGTTGGCCAGATTATTGGGGACACTAGTAAACAACCAAGGTTTAAAAAAACTGAGATTGCTTTAACCGACTTCAGAAAAAGGGTGTTATTTTACAAATTTCCTGTGAAAATTCTTCCAAGATTTTTTTACAAAGGTATAAAAGGTACAAAGGTAAGTACCTACCTTGTTCTCTAACTTTCACAACCATTCCTTAAGTAAATACTTTAATTACAAATAAACTAAAACACTGAAAATAATTAAATAAATAGCAAAATTAAAAATAAGTATAGGTACTTAAAAACATCAAATTTAAAGTACTGTGTAACAGTAATTTTTAACTCTAACTTTATAGTAAATTTATTTTGGTCTGTACATGCCTACCTAAAACATTGCCATTTTGACTTAAGCACTTGTTTGAAACAAATATCTTTGATTGACAAACAGTGATTCTTTCCTTGGACAAATACGCAAACATCGCTTACGTCGTCAAAAATTACGTAAAATTAAATTAAATCGGTTGTTAGCGAAACATTTGGTAACGGAAACAATACAATAATACACTCTTAAGTTACTCTTAAGATATAAAGATTATGTTATAATTAGGATGGGTACAAAGCCAGAAATATATACGTTACTAAAACGTCAAAAATATCTAAGCATCTCTATGCCACTGACAATGTCGTGTAGGTAAATATATTTGACGCTATAGCTGTATAGATATTAATGACTTCGACTGTACTTGGTTAAGTCCACCTTTCGCTTTCGCATAAAATCATGATTTAATAAATAGGAATCAATTACACTTAAAAAAGCTAACCAATATGGTGAGGTGACTCAAACCTAGTTCCATCAAGCTACAATCCGACCGAAAGCACTTGCGTGTCTAGAAGACGCGGGTACACAAGATGGTGGCCGCAAACAAGATGGCCGTCGGGAAAAGCGCGGGAACGCCGCACGTTAGAATGTCGCTCGGGTACAAGTTGGGAGGGGGAGCTTCTTCCCCGCCCTTGCAGTATTCATTGCGTGACTGAAAAAAAAGACATTATTCATAGACAAAACAGTTATAAATAGATAAAATTCCCTACAAAATTGGGACGCATGCGAAAAAGAGGGGTGTTGTGAGTTTAACGAGTATATCTGAGTGATATCTGTAGCTCCCAAACGGATTAACCGATTTTGATTAAGTTTTTTTGATTGAAATTACTTACTAACTCATAAAATCATGTAAACGCTGTCTAGGGGACACGGTTTTTGCAGGAAAACATATCGAAACTCTTTTGTGTAATTACACGTATAATATTTATATGTATATGTAATGTATATACCTACTATATTTTTTCTCTCGATATAACTCTGACATGTTTTCCTGCAGAACTACGCAGATATTTCGCTTTATTTTTACAGTTTTATATAATGCTAGAATAAGTAACTAGTATCATTGCCATAAGTTTTATTTACAAAATGACTGATTGTCGAGTTTTTTGCGGCGCTTGTTCTCAGCAGTGGTCTCCTCTTGGGAAGCGCTGGTAGATTTTGACGTGTAACGCCCGTGCGGCCTACTTACTGAATAAATATCTTTTATCTTTTTTTAAACGGTGACTTGATCGAGTGTTCTCAGCCAAGTTTAGTGTAAATCCTTCGGGCCATTTAGGAGTTACGAGTCCTGAAAGCAGGAGTCCCGATTGCCCGGACAGGTCCTTAGATGAAAACAAAAAGAGGAAGATACGTGACCAGCGCGCGGGCTTGAGCACCTAAATATAGGCGCTGAGCGCCTATATTTAGCAACTGACTCACAGTTGTCCGGCCGTCACCGATCTGTCAACACGTGCGACGTCGTGCGATCGAAAGGGAAAAACATGCCGCATCGCGCGTTTTTAAGGTGCTTTAACAGCTCAAAACACAAAAATAAATTACACGGGATCACATTTCATTCGTATAAGTACAAATAAACATACAGAAAACATTTTTTTTGGCAATATACGTAATTAGTTCAATTTTTAGCTGCCATGTTTGAGCGAGCGAGATAGCGTAATATCGTTAGTCCATCAATTTATCTCTATTGCTCCTTAGTGCATGTTTACAGCTGTGTGTGTGGAATTTGCGAATGTAGGTGTCGCGGCACGCATTATGTCAGTGTCTTGTACGGCGATAGCGTGTCCTCCCCTTTTGCTTTAGTCTAAGGACAGGTCTGCTTACTTGGAACTCGGCCTTGCACAGCTCGCGGCAGGGCGGGCACACCACGCCGCCCTTGTGCAGCCAGCCGCGCTTGATGATGCGGACTTGGAGCACCTGCCCCGCGTGGTAGCACGTGTACGAGTAGTTGCCCACCTGAAACAATATTAACATTAACCTTTCCAACGCCAATGACAGCTAAAAATTAGAGCTATTGTCAACCTTATCTCATAACATCTCAGGTCTATTTTTAACTGTCAACCATGACGGAAATGTTGAAAAAATTACCGTTATGAACCGAAAGATCTGAAAAATTCCTAACTTATAGATAATTACTATAAGTAGTTTTACGGGGAAAATAACACGAAGTGTTCAGAATTAATAGTTTTCCAGAAATTGACAGAAAACTTTAGAGAACTGTACTAAAATTTTGGCAAGTCAAAATGGACCTTATTGCATATTAATTAAAGTACATATAAAGGTATATTTTTGAAGTTAAATACGGAACCCTTGGTGCGCGAGTCCAACTCGTACTTGACCGGTTTTTATATTGACTTCAAAGAAGTTTGTATATAATTTGTCAAAGCTATCAGTAAATAAGAGTAGAATTTGAGTATAAAGAAGCTTCTTGGGCTCATGTTTCCATCACGCATTCTTATTGGCACCTTTTGTATTTATCATGGCAATTTCAGACAGTGAGAGAGGGATAGAAAACATGACTAGGGGTAGTTAAACTTGTCTTCATAAAAAAGTTCTAGGTGCAATCCCAGTGTCTTATAATAACCCTATATAGGAAGAGGTTCTCAATTCGTCTTTTTAAGTGCCTCACGTATTGGACGAGTACGAATAGTTTGATTTCAGCGAGCTAATGCTGTCGGAATGCGACATATCCGAGTTGAGCAATGATATGATATGATATTTTTATTGGTAAAAAATGATATTTTACATGTCATGCTTATATAATACTTAATTTAATAATACATTTTGATTTTACAAAGTTTGGTTATTTTATTATTACAATGTCATATAATTAAACTATTAATTTAATACGTATGTATTACGCGAACTGGATAAAAATGGATTGGGCCGCGCCTGACTAAGTAATCATGAAGAAATATTTGAAGATAAATAAAAGCTTGTAAAAGCCGTGGTAGCCTAATGGTTTGACCTGCCGACTCTTAAGCAGAGGGTCGTGGGTTCGAACCCGGGCTGGTACCTTTTTCGGAATTTATGTGCGAAATATAATTTGTATATTTACCATGAGCTATTCGGTGAAGGAAAACATCGTGAGGAAACCTGCACACACCTGCAAAGCAATTTGACGGTGTGTGCGAAGTTCCCAATCCGCACTGGGCCCGCGTGGGAACTATAGCCCAAACCCTCTCATTGCGAGTGGAGGCCTGTGCCCAGTAGTGGGACGCATATAGGCTGTTTTTTATTATTATTATTATATACACCTACTTACCACAATATGCAGACGTCCGCTCTCACATTTATATTTGTAGCACCCTGATCCCCAGTGTTGCCACTCTCTTATCTGTAACAATAACAAACGAATATGCACTTTGGGGTGTGTGCGTTAGGGCTATTTTCCAAGGGGGCCTGGCCCCATGAAACGCGATGGCCGATGAAGCAGAGTCTACGTCCAATGTACAGTCAGTGAGCACCCTAGAGTTAATCGGTAATCCGACATCCTGGGGTGGGTACCAGACCCCCCAGAAAGAGATAGACAAATTTTATCTTGGTTATTTTTATAGTTATTCGAAAAATATTTTTTCTCTACTGTTTGTTACATGAACATTGTCGCCGGGGATCGGCGGAAAAGCACCGTAATGGCAACTGACCTGCCTGCAGGATTTCTGCTCCCACACGCGATCGCTGTGGTCGAAGCATTTCGAATGCGCCCCGTAGTTTTCTAAAGCGAAGTTGACGTCGGTTTCTGCAACAAGTTGTAAACATATTAGTTAGAAAGATCGTTTTGACATTTAGGTACTTATGAAAACCAACAATCACATCAAGGTTGACAATCGTTGACTAGGTACTTATTAAGCTAAGGTGGGTTATTATCAATTAGCTATAGACGCGCGCTTGCATGCGTGTTCGTGTGCGTGTGCGTGTGTGTGCACTCACTCGGCGTGTTCTCGGTGTACTCGCAGCGGCTGCCCCGGACGAGCACGCTCTTGTGCCGCCACGTGAACTCCTGCAGGTAGGGGCAGTAGTCGGCGAGCGACACGGAGCCGCCGTAGTGCGCCTCCTCGCCCGGCGCCACGTTCGGAAGGGTGTCGAAGTGCTGCCGAGGACAAATCACCAACTCTATAACCTGGTACACTTTAACAGAAGCCAGCTGCTCCTGACACCTAACAAACCTTGTATCTGAACCAAATTTCACGTCAATCGGTTGAGGCGTTGAAACGTGAAGTCAGAACAAACACCTTCATAGTTTATTATATTAGTTAAATGTAAAAATAAGGGTCTTTGAAAAGATAGCACCATCCCTTTCTCTTGATTAGGTTTTGAATGATGAGTGAAAGAAATACGAGGGTGAATGCGGTAGTGCAGGGCCGACCATAGAGACTTTCTCTTTCTGTCTCTTCTTCAACCTGTCGCCACCCAATGCCGAGTGTAGGTCTCTTCTAATGTACTTCTTACGATCTTGGGCTTTCCTCATCCAATCTCTTCCCCCTATCTTAACGAGATCGTCAGTCCATCTCATCGGTTGCCTCCCAACGTTTCTTCGGCAGATATGAGGTCTCCACTCGAGCACTCTTGTACCCCACCTGTCATCCGTAGCACCACATATGTGGCCCGCCCACCTCCACTTCCTCTGAGCTACGACCAGCTTCGTTCTTCTTCGGAAATCCCGGAACCCTTCGCGAAGAGAAATGCCTAGCATCGCTCGCTCCATAGCTCTTTGGGTGACCTGAAGCTTATTTATCATCTGCTTAGTGAGCGTCCAGGTCTCGGCTCCGTATACCATGACGGGAAGAATGCACTGCCATACCTGGCGTCGAGAGATATTTAGGGAAGGCCTATTAGTGCAGGATCCGAAGAGAGATCGAACTTCACCCATCTGCTTACCGGATGAAACATATTTGTTATTAAGAATCGGTTATAGACGAACACATCCAGAAACACTTGCCTATTAAACTATGTTCATGGCTATATTGAATAAAAATTGTTTTAATTAACTATGGTTATCAGTGAACGTGTTTCGGCTGATGATGATGAATGTGATGATGATGGTGATGATAATGATGAAGAATACCTGGTACGCTCGCGGCAGTATGGTGTCGTGTCGGACGAGGTTACACAGCACGACGGCGGAGCGTCGCGGCGAGCATTCCGTGCGGAGAGGATCACCCTTTATCCGTTCACAAAATGGAGCCGGGTTCTTTCGCCTGCAAGAGATATAAATACAATGAACAACAAGTCTAATAAAAACATTAGGTACATTTTTGGACAGTCGGGTTACTTTGTAAGTAACGGTCACGACTTTTGCGCGACCGGCTGAACGGCGAGCGAATTTTCTAATACATTGCGTGTAATGTGTATTAGTCGTTGCGCGGTGAGCGTGTCGACCATGCAATGAAGAGAGAATTCGCTCATTCGGTCGTATGCGTTGGAAAGATGACTGCTTTTGAATACGGATCTTTGAATACGGTCTTATTGTTTACCAAAAATAGATGCGGGCAGGCAAGTAACAACTATTAGCTGAAGAAAACTTGATTCAAATGTATGGAAAATTTGGCAAAATTAATGGAGAACTTTTATCTATCAGGATATGTAGGTTATAGAGAAGTTAAATTTTAACTACTCTAATCCCCCCTCCGGGTCGAGCGTCACCCCCGCGCCCTCTAAATTGTCCCGGAGCGCGGTATTTGCCATTTTAATAGAAAACCGTACACGATACATAGAAAGTGTGTAGGAACAAAACAATCCTTGCTATGCCAAATTTAATGTTGATAGCCGCTGCGTAGTTAAAGGGTTTTTTTTTAAATCAAGCCCTGTCGAAATGTGCGGCGTGTTAGATTTTTTGAGAACTCGCATGTGTAACTTACTCTTCGATTTCCTTTTCGTTGCTTGTAAAAACAAATATAAATTTATAATGGTGGCACTAAATATGGCAGTACCCGCCAAATATTGATCTTACATCTCTCTTATTTAATATACTGATTGAAAGAGATGCAACGAGAATGTTAGCCACCATAACAAACGACATATTGCTAATCTACTCTACTCTAATAAATCTAAGTGAGACAACAAAATGGACGTACAAAACTTCACTAACACGAAACAAACATATCTACATACACAAAGAACTTACTCCAACGTTGAGTTTTCCGGGGTTTCGCTTGAAAAGAGAAAATTTCATTTCAATTACTGTTCATTAGGTTGTCCTAAAATTATCAATACTCAAACTAAATTGTCAATACTCCATCTATGGTTTCTAAGTCAATAAGTACTCCACCTAGGACTGTCCAAACTCACTCTAAGATTGTCAAATTTGTATTTGTAAAGATGTCTGTTTATACTAAACCTAAAATTGTCAATAATCAAACTAAGAAAGATACTCCACCTAAAACTGTCAATAATCAACCTAAGATTGTCAATACTTCACCTAATATTGTCAATACTTAATTTATGACTATCAAGTTTAGCAATTCTTCACCTAAGATTGTCAATAGGCCACCTAGGACTGTCAACTGGACTGTTCTTAATACATGACTTACGATTGTCAACACTCTACCTAAGTCTGTCAATACCCTACTTATTAGTATCCATGATCAACCTAAGATTGTCAATACTAAACCTAAATAATATTGTCAAAATAACCCATGACTATTAATTTCAGCAATACTCCACCTAAGAATGTCAATAGACCTGTTAATACTTGACTAAATTATCAATACTCTACCTAAGACTGTCAATACACTACCTATAATTATCAATGATCAACCTATACCTACCTATAATTGTCAATACTTCACCTAATATCTATGACTATCACGTTTAACTATACTCTACCTAAGATTGTCAATACACTACCTATAATTATCAATGATCAACCTATACCTACCTATAATTGTCAATACTTCACCTAATATCTATGACTATCACGTTTAACTATACTCTACCTAAGATTGTCAATACACTACCTATAATTATCAATGATCAACCTATACCTACCTATAATTGTCAATACACTACCTATAATTATCAATGATCAACCTATACCTACCTATAATTGTCAATACTTCACCTAATATCTATGACTATCACGTTTAACTATACTCTACCTAAGACTGTCAATACACTACCTATAATTATCAATGATCAACCTATACCTACCTATAATTGTCAATACTTCACCTAATATCTATGACTATCACGTTTAACTATACTCTACCTAAGATTGTCAATACACTACCTATAATTATCAATGATCAACCTATACCTACCTATAATTGTCAATACTTCACCTAATATCTATGACTATCACGTTTAACTATACTCTACCTAAGATTGTCAATACACTACCTATAATTATCAATGATCAACCTATACCTACCTATAATTGTCAATACTTCACCTAATATCTATGACTATCACGTTTAACTATACTCTACCTAAGATTGTCAATACACTACCTATAATTATCAATGATCAACCTATACCTACCTATAATTGTCAATACTTCACCTAATATCTATGACTATCACGTTTAACTATACTCTACCTAAGACTGTCAATACACTACCTATAATTATCAATGATCAACCTATACCTACCTATAATTGTCAATACTTCACCTAATATTTATGACTATCACGTTTAACTATACTCTACCTAAGATTGTCAATACACTACCTATAATTATCAATGATCAACCTATACCTACCTATAATTGTCAATACTTCACCTAATATCTATGACTATCACGTTTAACTATACTCTACCTAAGATTGTCAATACACTACCTATAATTATCAATGATCAACCTATACCTACCTATAATTGTCAATACTTCACCTAATATCTATGACTATCACGTTTAACTATACTCTACCTAAGATTGTCCATAGGCCACCTAGGCCTATCAATACTTGACCAGATTGTCAATACTCTACCTAAGAGTGTCAATACTGAACCTACGCCTGTCAATCGAGCCAGCATCGTCACACATAGAGTGGTGGTACCTCAACCTTTGCGTGTTGAGCCACTGCTTGCAGGAGGCGGCGGCGAACTGGCAGCCGAGCCCGCGGCCCCAGTCCAGCGGCGCGGCGCGCGCGTACTCCGCGCGGTACCAGCCCGTGTCCTCCATCAGCGCGAACGTTATCCGGCTGAACACGGAGTTCTGGGTGTGGGTGCCGGTCATGGCTTCATTCTGAAATTTTTTAAATAATGAACCGACTCCAAATTTGAACTCTGACAGTTTGAACTATTGATGCAGCCAGTACTCTTCACATAGCGAACCTTCACAGTACTGTGAAGCTATGTGAAGCGTACTCGCTGCATCAATAGTGGACAGTATTTGAAAGTTTATATTTAAGAAAGAATGTCGATTCAATTTTAAAAAGTGTCAGTTATTGATCGATGATGAAAGTGTGGCCTCATATGAAAGTATTTGTATTCAAGAAAATAAAAATATAGTGAAAACCGTACCTGCGTTTTGCTTCGAGCCACTACAGTACAATAGAGAGATCTCCCTCCAGGCACGCCTGGAGACGGAAGTCCATTGTTATGAAAGAACTTGGGACTCACCTCAAAAATCCTCTTCTCCCAATGAGTGAGGGCAGTACCATCGCCTCCCTGGTCTTCCAACTCTGCTCCCTCCAGGGTCGAACAGTTAAAGTGTTCACGGACCTGGCACCAAATGGGTTTTTTATAGCTTGTCTTTAACAAAAAACAAGTGGACGAAAAAGCAAAAATCCGACTTTTGTAGAACATGGATGTTGATGCAGCATCAGGACTAAGGAGTTGAAACTCGAAGTAAAAACGTCTTTGCTTGATCTTCAGCACGAGATGGCAAATGAATTAGGTAGGCAGTAACTCTACAGCATTAGAGTTTTGAAGGTCTAAGGTTAAAATAGAGAATGAATGGTTTAGAAATAAGGAAAGATATAGACATGATAACATAATTTGATTAGGTTTCAGGCTAAGTTTGTCATGGAGTATTCTGTAAATTGTAAATATTTGTATGATGAGCGCGAGTATTTGTTCCTAAGTCATGGATGTTTTCTATATATTTAAGTATGTATTTCTCTATATAAGTATGTTTATCGTTGTCTAGTACCCATAGTACAAGCCTAGAGCTTAGTTTGGGACTAGGTCAATTTGTGTGAGATTGTCCCCTGATATTTATTTATTTATTTAATTAAAAATTGATTGAATAAATAAATAAATAGATAGATATATACCCATGGATACCTCGCGTTATCAAACATAGTCTACGGGAATTCACAAAGAAACATGGATATATACATACATAATTATTATTAATTATTATTAAGTGGCAGTGGGCGGGGCACATTGCTCGTAGAACTGATGGCCGTTGGGGCGGAAAGGTTCTAGAGTGGCGGCCGCGGGCCGGAAAGCGAAGTGTTGACAGGCCTTCCACAAGCTGGACCGACGATCTAGTGAAGATCGCGGGAAGCCGATGGATGCGAGTAGCACAAAACCGGCCGTCGTGGAGATCCTTGCGGAAGGCCTATGTCCAGCAGTGGACGTCTTTCTGCTGATATGATGATGATAATGATGGTGGTGATGAATTATACCCGAAAATCATCACTCTCCTTTTGGGCACTCAGATGAAAAGCGAAAATATGCTCCCGATCCGTCTCGCCATCACCTCACCTCTTTCACCACGCGAGGAGTGACGATCATGTGGAAGGTCCTCTCTATGTAGCCTCCTCTGATCATCCACTTCTTCCTGGTTATGTTCTTCACCACCCGTTCGGACCACTTGTGAATTTGCAGTCTGCATACACAAAAAAAAAACTAATCAATAACTTAAAAATAAACAAAATTTTTCAACAAGAAATTAAACCGACTTCAAAAACCCACTAAAAAGTGTTAAATAAAATCCAGGACTCTGGAATTCCCTTCTGATACTTCTGTATCTGATACTTCGTATACTTACTAAATAATGCACGAATTATATATCCAAGCCGCGGGCTTAACATGCATGTACGAGAAAAAATTGACAGGCGCTAGGGAAATGAACACATCTATTCCATATTCTAACGTAAGACATAACGCTTATGGTTTAAAATTTAATTTTTAATTATATATTTTTTTATTATTTGTTGATAAATATTCGTAAAAAAAAGGCGTGGTAGACTAATGGTTTGACGTGCCGACTCTTAAGCAGAGGGTCGTGGGTTCGAACCCGGGCTCGCGCCTCTAAGTTTTTCGGAATTTATGTGCGAAATACAATTTGTAAATTTACCATAAGCATTTCGGTGAAGGAAAACATCGTGAGGAAACCTGCACACACCTGCAAAGCAATTTGATGGTGTGTGCGAAGTTCCCAATCCGCACTGGGCCCGCGTGGTAACTATGGCCCAAACCCCTCTCATTGTGAGTGGAGGCCTGTGCCCAGCAGTGGGCATATATAGGCTGGATTATTATATATTCGTAGCCCGCTTTGTTTTTTTAGGGTTCCGTTGGCACCCTTTGGGTACGGAACCCTAAACAAAGCGGGCCTGAATTAGTATACTTACTCTTCATCCAGAGGTGGGTTCCCAGTGTCAGGTCTCCTCTCCATCAGGGGCTCGCCGTTGTCGTCTCTGAAATTAAACATTCTTTGTAGATCCGGTCTGGTCTGGATTTTTACTGTAATTTAGTAAGGTCCGTTTCAATCCAATTTGTTAATAATGTAAACCGACCGTTTGTTTATATTCCAACACAATCATTCACTTTAAATTAAAAACATATGCACATGTATTAGGAAGGTTTAAATTTTTTATCTCATCACTTTTTCAAGCAATATTTGTTTGATTAATATTTTTAAATCGAAAATTGAGTTTATAAGGGTTCCGTACCTCAAAGAAAAAAACTGAACCCTTATAGGATCACTTTGTTGTCCGTCTGTCTGTGTGTCTGTCAAGACCTTTTTTCTCAGGAACGCGTGGAGGTATCAAGTTGAAATTAATATCAAATACATAAGTCTGCAGTCCCTTGGATCAGTGAAAAAATCAAACATCTAAGTCAACGCAATTAAAAGATACGGCCGTTTATGCCGCATATTGAAGGGAATCTCAAGGGAATCAAAACCTATAGGGTACTTCCCGTTGACTTAGAATCATGAAATTTTGCAAGAAGATATGTCATATAGCAAAAGTAAAGGAAAAAATCCGAAAACCGTTAATTTGTAGTTACATCACATAAAAAATTTGCCCAGTATAAGCTGACACTCACTAAGTACTAAAGTGCATACTTATTGCGTGTCAGTTTATACTGGATCTGTTTATATGGTATTCCCATGATTTATGAACTATTTACATGCCTACAATTTTGTGCGGAACCCTCGGTGCGCGAGTCCGACTCGCACTTGACCGGCTTTTTTTAGGTTAGAAAGACAATAAAGATTATGAATGAAAAATTCAATTTAATGAATCAAGTAATTAAAAAATAATATTGATTTGTAATTAGCTCTTGGATTTGTCGACGGTCGAATTGAAAACATGTTTCTTTACATTATGAAAAAATTGGATTGGTATTGCTTATGAGTACGAGATGAAATTTGACAGGTGCTAGGGGAATCAATACATCTATTCCATATTGCAACGTAACACTTAACGCTTAAGGTTTAAAATAAAAGTGTCCCATCCTGATACAATCGCTATAAAATGTGCAAATCGCTATAGTCGCTTAGAAACAAAAGACGAGACACTTTTGTTTTTAACATTAAGCGTCTTACGTTAGAATATGGAATAGATGTATATTTCTCTAGCACCTGTCAAATTTTATCTCGTTCATGCATGGCTAAGCCCGCTGAACAGCCTGTAAAAATTATACAGCATACAGTACCTAATCTAATAGTTGTAGTTCACCTGTAGAATGCGAAGAGCGAGACGCTGAAGCCGAGAGCGTGCAGCATCTCATGCTGCACGGTGGAGAGCAGGCTGGGCAGGTCGCGATACTTGGTGGACAGCTCGCCGGGGCAGAAGTTGGCGTGACCAGCCACTGGACTGAAGCAGGTACATTTCATTTATTTATCTACACACATATCATAAGTCCTCTATAATGCGTTCAGAATCCGTTGACAATGACCAGCATTACAACAATCAGTTTTACTATGATAATTTTCTTATCTGTAGCAGTAGCATAATGTTCTTATAACGATATAAAATTTGATAATGTTATGAGTTTCAAATTTCGAACATCTTTGAAAAACAAAACAATTTTATTTGACCTCAATTCTAATATCACTCGAGATGACATTTAACTCGAAATGAAATGTCAATTGCATACAATTTCGACAAATCTCGTATGTTACTTGATAATTTGATATCGAACGATATGTTAGTAGAGGCCGACTCTAGATTGTCTCTGATTTAAAAAGAAAAACTACGGTTGCCGCCATTTTTGACGTTCTAATAATTGATCAATGCCGCTATGCCGGTCGTAACATGCGGTTCCTGAACACATCATAGAGAGCTTATAATATGTATGTAGATAAAATAGTGTATGTAACTGTACATAATTAGGCATTATGCACCAGTCACATAAACTACTATTACACATATCTTGTAGCATTACCGCTACATTAAAATATATCGACGGGTCTCTGACTCAACCTCGTTGTTTTATGGCGCCCATTACACGGTAGGTTTTGCTGTCAGCTTTGCCAGTCACAGCTGTGACTGACGGATAACCGACCGTCTAATGCGATGACTGATGTTTGCATGATCATTATCCAGTTATTTTGATTTTTGCATCAATCACCATCAGTCATGATTGATTGAATTGACTGACGCGAAACCTATCGTCTAATGGATGCCTATAATCATATCAAATTTGACGCTTGTACGTATTACCGTTTTTACTATAGAACAAATACAAAAAAAAAAGTTGTAAATAAAGAAACTCACCTACATACATACATACGTGAACCCTGAAAACATTACACTCCTTTTTTGGGGCAGTCGTGTAAAAAGGGATTTTTGTCTTGATTCTTTCGATTATTAACCCCCGACGCAAAAAGAGGTAGTTTAACGTGAGTATCTGTGTATCTATCTGGTGGACCGTAGCTCCTAAACGGACGGAACGATTTTGATTTACGCGTTACTTTTTGGTGTGCCGGGTTCAATTTGCTTTGTTGTATTACAACATGCGTGTGCCGAAAGCTTTAATCTTCGAGCCGCTGGGGCGGACTTACCGATCTAAAGCGCTCTCTTGCTGACAGTGCGAGGCGTACGCCACGGTCAGCCCGCGGCGGCACCGCTCCGTCTCCACCGCGCTCACGTACAGCACGAAGTCTGTGTTCTCCACTCCGCTCGGCTCATCTTCTTCTTCTAAAACAAAATAATTTTGTTTGTAAAACCCGACGCAAAACTGAGGGTTCCAACTAACCGGACTCGCGCACCGAGCCATCCATGCCGCTCGCCTCACTCGTCGTCGGTTCCGTACCCGTAGGGCACCCAGCTATGTTATTCTGTTAACACATCGTCGTTCAGTTCTACTCAGTCGATGAATAGCCGGCGAATTTACGTCGTCCGTCAAGGTGGGTAAATGACATTCAACTGCTTGCACATTCATTTAGTCGCTGGTTTCACAAACGACCAGCTGTGAAACCAGCGACTAAATGAATATCGCTTGATGACGGATGCATGCGGATGACGTCACAGGATATCCATTTTTTGTATATCAAGACCTTCTCCAGAATGTAACAAATACTTTTCTGAAAACCGTATCAAAATCGGTTCAGCCAAACGCGAGATAATCCCTGACAAACATTCAAACATACGGGTCAAACTGAGAACCTCCTTTTTTTTTAAGTTGGTTAAAAAATAACTTACGTGGTTCCATTCCGTCATTGAGCGCGTTCCCCGCGAGCTCCGTGGCTTCGTCCTCGATGGTGACGCGGCGGCGAGGCAGCGCGCGGCAGTTCTGCCCTGTGCTGTTACACACATAGCACGGCTGGAAAAGAGATTACAACTGCGTCATTCCCTTGACCAACCTTATTGGTTAATCGATGATGTATATACCGAATTTTCAATAGTTTGTAGATAATTGCGACACAGTTTAAATAACAGCTACGTTATTAGTAAAATCCTTGTTTTTTTCATGTTTTTAGGGCTCCGCACCAATATGGTAAAAAGGAACCCTTATGGTGAGATTTCGTAGTTTGCCTGTCTGTATGTCACAGCAGTTTTTCTCAGCAACTACACAAGCTATCAACTTGAAATTTGGCATAGCTGTATAACTTGCTTGCCCGCATCTGTTTTAAAAAAAATCTCTTCATAAGTACCTTCTCCTGACAAAAAAAACCCAACCAAAAAACCGGTCATGTGCAAGTCCGAGATTTAAGTCCGTATTTCAAAAATATACATTTTTATATAATTTAATTTTATGCAATAAGGTCCATTTTGACTTGCCTAAATTTTAATACAGATCTTTAAAGTTTTTTGTCAAGTTCTCGAGAACTATACATTTTGAACACTTCGTTTTATTTTTCCCGTAAAATATAAGTAATATATATATATATATATGTCGCGTTAAGATCGGTACATGGGGTTGAAGAGGCTTTCAGCCTGAGGTTCCGGCGGGTTTTCATATTTGTCAGGATGTATTTTCACAGGTAAAGTTTCAGTAGGCGAGGAAGTACGCACAAGTGGTTTGAAAACAATATAATGTCTTAACAGTTAAAGTAAACACAATAATTGATCTATCGTAGTATAGTCTGTGTAACGATTAAACGAGTTCGTGTGACCTGGGATAACACAACAAGAATGACCGTCTCGGTTGGCGTCCCAAAGGAATCTCTTTTCAGCCCGTCTCGATGCCGAGTCCTCCGTTACTCCCGTTATCCCACGACCACGTTCGGTATGCCATGCCACCAAAAATGCATACCTCGTCACAATTCTAAGAGCTCAGGCATTTGGATAAGTAATACAAAAACAAAGTCATAAAGATGCTAAGTTATGGACTGATTACAGTATTTTCAAAAACATAAACAAATCGTAAAGTCATGAATTTATTATCCTTTACACACTGTTGATAAAAAGGCTAGTGATACCTATGATTTTAATAACTAAGCATTAGTCTCAAATCTAATCTAGTTCCTCGTGCGTGACGTAGGTCGCTCCGACATATATATAAGAATTTTTCAGATTTTTGGTTATAAATAAAAAAGTACGTAACGGAAAATGATAAAAAAAATAGTTTTGAAATGTGCAGATTGAGCCCTTTCATATGACACCCCACTTGCTATAATCAAATCACTTTTATTTTTCAACCCCCCAAATATAGGCCCCCTTTTCAATCTATATATTATACATACTGTCAACATCATTACCCTTCTTTTAACTTCGCACGGTCGGGTAAAAAGTTTACGCCTACTTATAAAATTTGAAATGAATTCCCCACAATTGCAAAACGCTATAAAATACCAAAGAAATAAATAAGCCATAAATATAAATATTCGCTACAAATTGAAGCATGTATTGAGGCAAACATATAATATGTTTTCAAGAACCGTATTGTTTATCGGTAAGATTGTGTCAATGAATATAACTACACGAAAAAAAAAAAAAAAAACGTATTTGGGGAATTTCAAAGAAAAATAGCACACCTTACACTTTTTATCAGATTTAAAAAAAAAATTGCACGTTGGTTGGGGCCCCCCATTCTGAACATGAAAAATAGAATTCCTTATATGCCCCCAAAAAGATGTATGGAATTGTCCGTTTTGTTACCTAAAATCAATACATTTCTTGGTAACAATACGGACAATTCCATACATCTTTTTGGGGACATATCAGGAATTTCTATTTTTCTTGTTCAGAATAGTGGTCCCAACTAACGTGCAATATTTTTCCGAAATCTGAAGAAAAAATTAAAGGTGTGCTATTTTTTTTGAAACACCCCATTTACACAGAAGTATTTTTTAACGGTCTGACCGTTTGTTGATATCCATAATATTTGACGGAGCGGTTAGCCTAGTTTGTAGTGACCCTGCCTACGAAACTATCGGTCCCTGGTTCGAATCCCGGTATGGAAAATATTTGTGTGATGAGCGCATTTTTTCCTGAGTCATAGATGTTTTCTATGTATTTATTAAGTATTTCTCTGTGTAAGTATGGTTATCGTTGCCTAGTGCATAGTACAAGCCTAGACCTTAGTTTTAGACTAGGTAAATTTGTGTGAGATTGTCCCCTGATATTTATTTACCTACTTAGTAAACGAGTACTTTTCTTGCCGACTGTAATCCTAACACTCGCTATACTGGGTGTTTTTTTATTCGCCTTAAACATTTTGGGGGTTAAATCAGTAAGTCATACTGACCAACTTTCACAAAAAAAAAAAAAAAAAATTTGACCCTCCCATACAAAACATCGTCAGCTGACTAGCCAAAATGTATGGGATGGTCAATTTTTTTTTCGCGATTTCGGGGTTGGTCCCATAGTGAAAGTATGACTTACTGATTTAACCCCTAAAATGTTTAAGACGAATAAAAAAACATCCAGTATAAAAACCGGGCAGGAGCATGTCGGACCATGCTCAGTGTAGGGTTCCGTCGCCACTCTTACAAACAAACAACAATCTCCAAAAAAACACATACATATTAGCGAATTTTCTGGTTAAAGTTATCTAAAGTGACATACGGTATATAATATTTCAATATGGCGTCCGCAAAAAAAAATAAAGGCGGAATAAAAAAAAGTATTTTTATTATAACAATATGGGTATCAAATGAAAGCTAATAAATAGCCCGTTCCAAATATATATATATACGTTATAACACTTTGATAAATAAAAATAATAATACAATTTTAATAAAAACTAAGATATTTTGGAGATTTACTAATAGCTCTTCTATAACCTTGAAAAAATCACTAAAACGCCGTAATTTTCGTACTTAATTACTCCCTCGTAAGCCTCTTGCAGTGGCGTAAATTAACTCTCCATTTAGACTCTCCGGTCTTTCCGATAGCGGCGACTTCTTAATCAATTGAATCCGTAGAACTTTCTAGTTGGTAGTAATTACTCCTCGGGGCAGCGAGGTTTCCAGATGAATGGATTTTTAAAAACACCGGTCAAGTGCGAGTCGGACTCGCGGACGGTTCCGTACACATTTGGCCGGTGTTTAGTATTTTTTTCTATAGGGTCTGTTCTATAATCATATCATGTGTTGTACTTGTATGTATACTGTTTTTACTATAGAACAAATAAAAAAAATATATTTCTTGTATAGGTACTCCGCTTAATATTTTACTTTTTGGCTTTTTTATTATTTGTTAGGAAATCCGCTGTTATATCACGTATTCTGCAAAAAAAAACAACGGGCTATCTTTTACAGTTCAAAACACACAGCTCTTTTAAGCTAGATCAGACAAACAGACGGACGGACGGACAGCGTAGGCTTAGTAATAGGGTCCCGTTAGACGCCCTTCGGGTACGGAACCCTATTAAAGTTGCCAACTAAAACTCAACTGGTGACTAGTGTGACGTATCCTTACAAATTTTGAATAGCCATGGACTAATGCTACTAAATGGCTAAATGGCTTGGATTTGAAATGTATGGCATCGTTAGATTGGTCTTTATAAAAGACTAGCGACCCGCCCTCGCTTAGCTCCGGGTTCTATTATATATAAACCTTCCGTGAATAATTATCTAACTGATGGTGAAAACCGCATCAAAATCCGTTGCGTAGTTTTAAAGATATAAGCATACATAGGGACAGACAGACGCGGAGGGCGACTTCATTTTATACTATGTATTGATTGAAGTGTATGGTTGCGCCGAAACTATTGGACCGATTTTAATCAATGGGGTGTATATGGTTCCTCAAGAAGGTGCGAGTGTCATAGATTACAATAAAATTGTAAAGGTGCGACATACTAGTCGCCAACGCGTATTAGTTTCCAACTTTTGAATTATTGTCCTGACTCATTGTCTTTACCCTTACACTCAAAAACCACAATTACTTTAAAATCTATACACATTCCAGGTCTACACCTCCTCTGTTTCACCGATGTCGCCAACCCCATGGTCCTCCTAACAGCCAATGTTGATGACATAAAAAAAATAGCAAGAAAATTCCTCTCCGACAGTGTCGCAGAGACCATAGCCGAGTTCCTGTTAAGGGCCACAGGGAGCTTGCAGTACCATAATCGGAAGGGCCAAATATCTGAAGAAAACGACCGAAACGAAAAAGACATCGATAACGTTTCGGCTGAAGACAAAGTAGGAAGAGTACAAAAAAAACGAACTACAACAACAAAGGATTATGTGGATTATGAAATGACCACCAAAAGACACTATTCACAAGGACGTATGGTTTACAACACGCCGGCATTTGAGCAAGACGCAGACTTAATGGGATTAGATGTCACATGGGAAGATGATTTAAATAAAAAGGCTACGCTCAGTGATAATGCTATAAAGAAACAAGAGAGGGAACTTTATAGACAACAAAATGCAGATTACAATTATGTCAATGATTTTACTACAAGGTCTGCTTACGATCAGTACGATTTAGAGACAGTGAGACCTCGACAGAAATCCCAAAACAGTAGAGGTGAAGAAGACGAGTATGATTCGAATAATCCGAGTTGGAAACCCAACAAGATTGGTAAACAAAGATTATTAGCTACCAGCGGCTCTATAATCTTACCTAGGGTACCAGATGATATGTCAATTTAATTAAATTTGAAATATTTTTGTTTATTATTTTTTAAACTTCATAGGTTACTAGCGACCCGCTGTCGATTTGGGTACTATTATATACATAAACCTTCCGTGAAAAATTATCTAACTGATGGTGAAAACCGCATCAAAATCCGTTGCGTGCTTTAGGAGTTAGCGGACAAACACGGAAAGCGAATTTATTTTACATCATGTAAGGATGAGTATGGATTAAAGTCCCCCAAATGTTTGTCCGGGTTAATCTCAGAAAGTCCTGTACGGATTTTCATACATTTTTTAACCCCCGACGCAAAAAGAGAGGGGTGTTATAAGTTTAACGTGTCTGTCTGTGTATCTGTCTGTGGTATCGTAGCTCCCAAACGGATGGACCAATTTTCGTTTAGTTTTTTTTTGTGTCATAGATAATTTTATCCCGAGTAGAACACTCGGGATAAAATTATCTATTGCCATGTTGAATGAAAATCTGTTCAGCCGTTTGAAGATCATCAGCTCTTTTCTAGTTGATGAGGGGATCTGATTTTTTAATTTATGAAATCTTCTAGTGACGAAGGCCCTCCAGTGAAAATGTACGTGCTTGGAGCCCGTTAAAGGTTTTGCTCATTGCTCAGAAGGTTTTAAGGCGCTCATATCGGGGGTTTTTAACTCGGTTAGGTTATCACCAATAGAAAGAGGGAGTAGGTTACATGCTAATAATTATATCGTGTTTCGTGTGGGCGCTAGTGGTAAATAAGACTCACGTTTAAATGCTCCTCCGGGACCCTGACCTCGCCGCACATGGTCTCAGCGCTGCAGGCCTCGATGCAGTGGGACCGCCCGCCCCGCACGAAAACCTGGCGAGTGGGACATTTCCTGGAACAAGGTTGTTAATCAATATTTTTTAATACATCATCATCATCATGTCAGCCGAAAGACGTGCCCGTTTCGTGCTACTCGCATCCATCGGCTTCCCGCGATCTTCACCAGATCGTCCACCTTGTGGAAGGCCTGCCAACACTTCGCTTTCCGGTTCGCAGCGGCCACTCTTAGAACCTTTCCACCCTAACGGCCATCAGGTTTTTTATACAGTTGCTCAAAAAGTGGCACTTGTTTTAGGGTAAGTACCTCCTCTACACGTAAAGCGGGGATGTTTTTTTTTCTCTCGTCTACCCCATAGTGTGGGGTGTCGTTGGATAGGTATTTTAAAAATATTGCGGGTTTGTGAAAACTATTTTTCGATTAAGGGATCCGTTAAAGTGCTACATTTTGTTAGAGTCAAGTTTTTTTTTTCCCCTTTTTATGTGATGTACCTAAATAATAGCCTATCATCATATCAATTTCTCATCACGCTTAACAAAATGTCGCTACTCGCTGTCCAAGATACAGGGCCGTTAATCATTGAGGAGTTCTCCCGGTACTTCACCATCAGATGCACGTGATTCCTAACCTGATAAAAATGGGACCAATCTGAAAGTATATACTTTCAAATAAAAAGAGAATTTTCCAAATCGGTTCATAAATGACGGAGTTCTGAAGTAACAAACATTTTAAAAAAATCAGCCGAATTGAGAACCTCCTTTTGAAGTCGGTTAAAGAGAAGCAGTTCCACATAGAAATCTGTCCTTGACTTGAAACATAAAGAATAGACAGATGTGTTATCAAATCCATAATTTAAATACCACGATGATAAGTACGTAACATCTGTGGTTATCATTGGCTTATCACTACTGATAAGTGCCACGGCGCGCAATAGAAACACCAACTGGTCGAGTGGCAAATAGTGTTTGACAAAAAAAAAACCGTGTATGTGCTTTGGATGTAGTGTAGTGTAGTGTTAAATACTGGTTCAGGAGGTATGTTGTTTATGAACTGTTTAAAAGTGCGTAAATGAAGATCTGAAGCACCATGATGAACCGTTGAGAAACATTTTTTGATAGGAGAGCGGCCATCACTCTTATTCTGCCGTCAGGCGATATCTCAATAGACTGATGGTTAGAGCGTTGGCCAGTAGGCGTAGGTACGCAAAGACTGCGGGTCAAACCCCAGCTATGGATAATTTTTTTGTGTTCTTTTTGTTTGTTTTTGTATAGAAAATCGATAAAATACATACGAACATGAACCCTGAAAACATTACACTCCTTTTTTGGGGCAGTCGTGTAAAAATTGATTTCGGTCTCCCGGTACTAACTATTTAATTTAAATATCTATAAAGTTGAGCAGACGGATGGATGAATTCTGAGGTGATGGTTGATGCGAGCCAAATAATAACAACTTATGGTACAGTATAGGAGCGTCCCCACTGAGAGCATTCGCGTGTAATGAGCCTTCGGCGTCGAATATTCGAGTGGTGTGGACGTTGTGCCGAGCGTACAAAGCTTACAAATTATTGCTCGTTTACAAATACGGTCGGGAACATAAGTTAAAATATAGCCTATAGCGACCCGCCCTCGCTTCGCTCCGGGTTCTATTATATACATAAACCTTCCATGAAGAATTATCTATAACTGATGGTGAAAACCGCATCAAAATAACGTTACGTAGTTTTAAAGATCTAAGCGTACATAGGAACAGACAGACGCGGAGGGCGGCTTCATTTTATACTATTCATTTTATGCATGATACCAACATGACTATAAAATTTGAAGCCAGGTTTTTGCTGCCTTTTGTTAAGACTTGTTGAGTATAGTATACGTATGTATGGATCGTTGTTTTCTCCTAGAGTGCCTAAGCAGTTCAGTTTAGGTTGAGAGAAAGTGACAGAGCTATAGCAGTCACGGCTCTGTCCTTTTCTCTCAACCTAAACTGAACTGCTTTAGTATGTCATGGTACCCCCCAGGCTTTGACAATTGAGGTATTGTTAAATTTCTCTTAGAGTCACGAGTAGGTATAGTTTTGCAGTCTAGGAAGTCCCGTCTCTGTACTTAATTTTACTAACATTGATGCAACCGTTAAACTTCAATTTGACGACGGACGCGCCCTCGTGGATTGACAACAACCGAGTTACAAAACCCCCGACAAAATCGGGACCCTAACTCTTAAACGGCTTAACGGATGTTCATCAAACCAAGCTAAGAACACTCTCGATTAAGTCACCTTTCTAACACAAAAAACTAAATCAAAATCGGTCCATCCGTTTAGGAGCTACGATACCACAGACAGATACAGAGATACACACGTCAAACTTATAACACCCCTCTTTTTGCGTCGGGGGTTAAAAACAGGTATATCCAGGGGCGATCGAGCTTGCGTTCCCAGCCACCAAGTTTCATTTGTACCTAACTTCATCAAGTAGTGGTCTCACTGGCCCTGAACCAATATGGTATTAGTAGATAGGATGTTTCTTAGAACCATTGCTTAGTACGTACTTGATACGTAGACAAAGATATTGTTTGTGACAATGAATTTGATATCGTTAGGTTGTTATGTTTGTTCATTAGGATTGTTTTGAATATTTTTGCAAGTTTTCGACAATGCGATTAGCCTAATTGGTAGTGATCCTGCCTACGAAAACTAGCGTTTCCGGGTTCGAATCCCGGTACGGGCAAATACTTATTTGTCTGATGAGCGCGAGTATATGTTCCTGAGTCATGGATGTTTTGTTTCTCTACCTATAAGTTATTGTCATTTACGGATAATACACATATCGTAATGGCGTCCAGTCTGCACACGGCGGCACGTAATAAGGCTACGCCGTGTTCACTTCGCCACACGTATTCATAGAAGCCGTAATTATATGACAGTTGCATAATAGGTAACTAATATAATCCTGTATAACAGTATGGCGACCTCACCGCGACCATACCAGGGCTACCCCTACACCAAGCCCCATGTAACCGACGCGCCCTCCATCGACTCCGAGACAGCCAACCGGTGGGCACACCTCCCTCGAAAACCCTTGGAAATCAGGAATGTGGTCTACGTGGATATGCCGAGAGAAGGAGGGAGCGAGGTCACAGTAAGTACTATGATATGCTGCGTTTACATCCAGCCGCAGTGAGCAGGAACTTTCCTAAACGGGACACTTCTCATGCCCTGCTGCTACTCGCATTGCCCGCGGCAGTTCAGAGGTAGGAGCAGTATATAAGCCCGCTGCCCTTGGAGAAAATATTGCCGGCAGCGCGAGTTGCAGCATCAGCGGCTGCATGTAAACGCGGCAATAGATTTTATATAATTGATGAGCTATCATAGGACCCTGTCACATGACAGCGTCAAATCAAGAGATAGAAGTTAACGTCGAAATGAATCGTTGGCTTTCTGAGACGAAGTTCTATAGTAGCTCAATTTTCAAGTTCTGCTCCATCACTGGAGGTTTTGTCAGCTCCGTAACTCATCAGTCTACAGTTTGTTTTTAACATTTTGGCAAGTCATACTTCCGTCTCATTCCTGAACGCTAAGATTTCTTCACCTTGTGGACATTCTACTATTCAGGCCCTGTCTGTCATCCATTCTATAGATTAATAGAGGTGATAATTCTAGTTTTTTGGATGCAAATCATTGGGTGTTTTACCCTACAATCACAGAATCCATTAGTTTCTAACAAAGACTGTAACTTGTTTTGTGAGCCTTTAAATAAATAAATAAATGTTACTACTTCTTTTTCAGAGTGACGACTCTGCCAGCACGCGCCCGGGCCGTAGGAAGTCAGACCTAGAAGAAAACCCAGTCATCTACATAGATGTGCCAGAGAGCAGCAGCAGTTCTGTAGCGGAGCCTGCGGAGCCGCAACCGGAGCCCGAATATGTGCAAGTAAGTGATATCATCGCCACTATCGTACATTAAGTACCCGTAATCTCACTCAACAGCACGGCTCTTCGCACCTCGACTCGACTCACTGCGTTCATCTACACGACTCATGGTCTCCTTCATTTTGTGACTGATTTCGTGATCTGGAGACATCCATTGACACTTTCTGTATGGTGGCTCAATATGTATGACCGTTATTATAAAAATTGATTTTAATTGGGATCCTCATTTCAAGTCACGTCAGAAAAGATCAACTCTCAAGCGTCTTGAATCTTGCTTAAGATCGGATAAGCTGTTAAAACCTGCCAAGTGCCAGCAAGGGTAGGAGCTCTCTCTTAATTTAAGAGCCTTGCTCTTGTTGGTGGAGTAATTTCCAATCTGCTCTTCTCTCTGCCAGCTCTTCCACTTCTCTAAACGGCACGACATGCACCTTCTCTTTAATTTGATCCATGTAGCTTCTTCTTGGTCTTCATCTGCCTCTCATTCCTTCAATCTTTCCCTCTATAATGTTCACCTCAATAAATGACGCATCATCTCCCCTCTTCTGGTCTTTATAATCTCCAATATCCTTCTCTTCTTCTTTACCCTCGTCAGTACTTCTATTTGATACTATTTCCATCCAATTAATGCCTAAGGGTAGAGTTATATGACTAATATATCTCTGTCTTTTCACTGCATGGGACTTGGCAGCTTTAAAGTCGGTAACCGAAAAACGTTACTTTCCTTCTTCATTTTTAACCCCCGACGCGAAAAGAGGGGTGTTATAAGTTTGTGTCTGTCTGTGGCACCGTAGTTCCCATACGGATGTACTGATTCGGATGTGGCTTTTAAAAATCGAAAGTGGAGGTTGTTAGTTAGGTTTGAATCGTTTTAGAGGCATCAGCTCTAAAAGTAGCGGCCACATTTACGTCGGAGTGTTAGGTACATCTGTTTAATAGTTGTGATGACTTTGTAAATAACCTCCAAATTGATAAAACCAGTGTAACAGGATACGATATTCTACAACCCGTTCGACAACCGTCGTATAGACCAGGCGAAGGACGCGGAGAGCGGTGTGTCGTCGGACTCTGACTCCGCGGGCAGCAGCGCCTCTAGGCCTCCGCCGGTGAGGCCTACGCCGCCGGCCTCCTTGAATGTGTACTCTCCTGGTTCTTCATCAGGTAAAAGTTAATCCTTACTAATCAAATACTAATATTATAAATGCGGTCCTAAAATGGTCCTAACTTTAAAGAGTTGTATCTTTTGAACTGTAAAAGATAGCCCGTTGATTTTTTGCAGAATATGTGACATAACGACGGATTTTCTAACAAATATTAAAAAAAGTAAAATAGTAAGGGGAGTCCCACTACAAGAAACGTATTTTACAACGTTTTTAGGGTTTGTACCTCAAAAGGAAAAAAGGAACCCTTATAGGATCACTTCATTGTCCGTCTGTCTGTCTAACAAAACCCTTTTTCGGAACGCGTGGAGGTCATCAAGTTGAAATTCATATCAAATACTCAAATCACCGCAATGAAAACCTATAGGGTTCTTCCCGTTCAGCTCCAAGGAAAAAATCATCGAGACTCGATTCTCCGGATTTATGAACTATTTACATACCTACAAGTTTGTGCGGAACCCTCGGTGCGCGAGTCTGACTCGAACTTGACCGGCTTTTTTGTATTTGTTCTATCATGAAAACGGTAATACGCATACAAGCGTCAAATTTAGTATGATTATCTTATGATTATACAACAAACCCTATAGAAAAACAAAAAATATTAAAAACCGGCCCAATGTGTACGGAATCCTCAGTGCCCGAGTCCGAGTCGCACTTGACCGGATTTCTGGTCTGCTTATCAAGACCTATCTAACGATTAGAACACATAAAATGTTTACATTGTGATTCAATCTAACACTCGCCCCGCTTCGCTCGTCGTCACTCGTCATAATGAATTTTGTTTTAAATTATCCACAAAGAATCTCTAATTGTAACCGCAAATTCTAGTTAACAATTTGCGCTCTTATTATCATGACTAACCTTGTAAATTTGAATTACAAAGAAATGTTAAATTGAGTATTGATTTTCTGTCTACGAGCAACTAACTACACGATGGAAATGGTAATGTATTCCGTTCATTCCGCCCCTAATTGTTATGGTGTGCGCAAACAAATTCTGCGCAATGAGAATTCGGCAGAGACATTTGTGTACCGACGGCTAAAAAGTCCTAGTCTTTTAATGACTCGACTTCAGCCGGATTTAACAAAAAAATCACGTTCCTTGTATGTGACCCCTCTTTAATTTTTAATTTCATTTTATTTTTATTATTTGTTGCTATAGCGGCAATAGACATACACATGCTGCGAAAATTTCAGCTGTCTACCTATTTCAGTTCATGAGATACAGCCCGGTGACAGACAGACGGACGGACAGCGGAGGCTTAGTCCCGTTTGGCACCCTTCGGGTACGGAACCCTAAAAAGGGTTTTCTCTATATATGATCTTAGTACCTAGTTATCCAATTGTTAGTATTTTTAACCCCCGACGCAAAAAGAGAGGGGTGTTATAAGTTTAACGTGTCTGTCTGTGTATCTGTATATCTGTCTGTTGTATCGTAGCTCCCAAACGGATGGACCGATTTTCGTTTAGTTTTTTTTGTGTCATAGATAATTTTATCCCAAGTGTTCTTAGCCACGTTTCATGAAGATCTGTTTAGCCGTTTGAAGATCATCAGCTCTTTTCTAGTTGATGAGGGGATCTGATTTTTTAATTCTTGAAATCTTCTAGTGACGAAGTCCCTCCAGTGAAAATTTACGTGCTTGGAGCCCGTTAAAGGTTTTGCTCATTGCTCAGAAGGATTTTAGGCGCTGATATCGGGGGTTTTTAACTCGGTTAGGTTATTTTATTAATTGATCGATTTACCATTTCAGGTTTCAGCTCCCTAAACTCAGGCCTCCCTCACTCCTTGTCAAAGGAGACCTACGTATACGGCCGGCAGCCAACCCCTGACGACGGCTTCCCGCTGTCTCCGATACCGGTGTCGGAGTTCCCCCAGCCCCCGCCAGCGTACAGCGAGACTGAGAGGCCATTTAGGGCTCCGCTGACGGGCCCAGAGGGGACAGTAACAGAGCCACCGAGGACTGTGGTCATCACTCCAGGTACAACTTTTGCTTTGACAAGCGCGAACTAAAAGCCCGACCAGTTGTAACTATTTCTTACAATTATGTTAGGCCGCTTAGGAGGAGGTTAGCGTACAGCTAAAAATATTACCCTACTACTTTAACAGTCGGATAAAATAATCGACTATCCAAAATGCCTAATTGGCTAATTGCCCTTCGGCAAATAAGGACATCTTACGTACTAGTTTTCTAATATAACTTAAAGGATCAACGACTTGTTCGGAATATGAGATAATCCTTCAAAATCAAAACAATCATATAAAATAAATTGTTATTTTGTAACCATTGAATCACTGTTGCTATCGTGCTATTTACAATTTCTTCAAGGTAAAATACTGATTGTCTTTTTGCAAGTAACAATAATCGAGATGTCGTCAGCAAATAATATACATTTATTTTCGTGAAATCATTAATATAGATTAAAAAGAGTAGCGGGCCCAAGACCCTCCCTTGGGGAACTCCATAATTATTATATCTATACTTAGATCTATGTTGTTTGGTCTTGTATGTGCTGTAAATACTTCAAAGGGGGTAGGTAAATGTCAAAGGAATCCCATCAAAAACATAAAATGTACAAAAATGTCAAGTCTCGCAATGCTTCCACTGTAACAAGTTGTGAGATCTCATGTAACGCCAACACAACATTTAGTGAATGTATTAATATTCTTTCTATGTGGGTGGGTGGTTTTAGTTTTTCCTTTATAAAGGGCTAAACAGTACCTAAGTGCAAAATTTTAAGTTTGTGTGTCTGCTAGAAATACCTTAAAATTTTGATCGGTGAGTCAGTCAGCGACAAAATTAAAGAACTTTGACTTGCAATAATTCTTAAACTACTGGTTCAAATTTAATGTAATTTGAAAATATATTGAAAGCAATCTAGGCTTCTAGTTGTTTCCACAACGAAATTACAGGGGGGTCGTAAATGGCCCGAATGGCTTCGGGAAAGGGATGGTACGGCCGTGCCTTTTTTTGCTCGACTTGGCGGGATAGCAATAGTTATGTTGTCCTGGTAAGTTATCGGAGACTTACTACGCGCTCGTTATAAAAGAGCTTTAGATCTGTCTCACAAAGCTGTTGGGAACGCCGCATTTTTTTTAGTTTTGTCAACTTAAGTTAAATTGAGCAAATGTAACAGCGCCCCGCCCCGGCTTCGCACGGGTTCATAAAATGATCTCTTCTATACCATAATATTAAACCTTCCTAGATAGTCCCTCTTTCTATTGGTGAAAACTCGGACAAACATTTTTACCTTGAAATCTTCTAGTAACGAAGCCCCTCCACTGAAAATGTACGTGCACGGAGCCAGTCGAAGTTTTTGCTCATTGCTCAGAGGTTTTTTAACCGACTTAAAAAAAAAAACATACAGACGAATTGAGAACCTCCTCCTTTTTTTGAAGTCGGTTAAAAAGGAGGAGGTTATCAATTCGACTGTATGTTTTTTTTTTTTATGTTTGTTACACGATTACTCCGTCAATTGTGGACCGATTTTGAAAATTCTTTTTTTGTTTGGAAGGGTAGGTATACTTTCCATGTGATCCCATTGTCACGAAATCAGAATCTGATGATGGGATCCATGAGGAATCGAGGGAACTCCTCAAAAGTTATAGGCACACATACAGCAATTTTGGTATTACCTGCAAGAACTTAAGAATTTGCATTCCAAAAGCACCTCTTGGTGAAGAGGAACTGATGATAAAGACCAGAGATGACCACCGTAACTCCTTAGTCGTAAGTGATTGACGCCAGCAATGAGATTTCTTTATTAAGAACATGAAGCTACTTTTATATTCATTATATTGCATGTGGTGAAGTGCAACTGATGGTAAAGTACCGGGAGAACTCCTCAATGATTAACGGCCCTGCATCTTTTATAGGCGCTGATGTCGGGGGTGTTTAACTTGGTTCGGTCACATATGGATTGACGTACGTTTGCTTTGGCGTAACTTGAGACGGGGATCACAGTAGAGATGAGTTTCTTAATACGGCCCTTGGTCTACCAGCCTTCCCAACAGGAGACCGTTGAGAAGAAGCGTCGCAAGAAACTCAACAGTTAGTCAGTGTATTTGTGCTCAATGAACATTTATATAATAACAATTGTATGCCGGGAAAGTTGATATTTTCCGCGGGAAACACGACAAACTTCTACACAAATGGAATCATGGGCAAAAACTATAAAATGACAAACTTGATTGATTAATTGCAGGAACAGATCGAATCCCGCAAGGCGACGCGACTCCCATCGGCCTACCCAACCCACACCGGAAAGTAGTGTTCTGCCACCACTGCGGCCAACGAGTTCATACCCTGGTCATTAGACAGACCGGGACAGCAACCCATGTGATAGCACTCACTCTTTTATGCTTTGCGTAAGTCATTAAACCAAACTTTTTAACGGGTACTATTACCTTATCCAGTCTTAATTAAATAAAGACCGGCCTCCTGAGAATTGCCTATTTAGTGCCTAATAGGTACATGAAATATATCGAAGTCGGTGTCAAGTAGGTATACACAATAGCAATGACACATGATTCTTGCCACCGAACGTCGATATATTTTACGTTCCTATTAGGCACTAAATATGCAATTCCTAGGAGACCGGTTTTTATTTAACCCTTTTCAGTGGGTTTTTGAGGACGGTTTTTTTTTGTAAATTAATTTCCATCATGTTTCCAGGATGATTCCGCTGACAGTCCTGGTGTACTGCACCGACACCTGCAAGGACAAGAACCACTACTGCCCCAACTGTAACAAGAAGATTGGATACGAGTCACCCATACTCTGCCAGGAGATGACGCTGACCAATTAACTCTTCACTGAACCTATTCGGAAATATAACATGGCTTTTGCCCGCGACTTCGTCCGCGTAGATGTCTATCGCTGCTCCCTCGGGAACTGTAAAATTTTCCGGGATGAAAGTTTCACGTCCTTCCCCAGAACTCAAACTATCTTCATACCAGCACTGAGAAAAATGTTTAACCAAACTACTTCGGTTAATTCAGATATAACCATAATTTGATAAGGCGTTACTAAAGTTTATTTGTGACGTTCTCAATATAAAGGGACCTTAAGGAGTAAGGCAGTTACGCTCTTCTTGTTCTTGTAACTATACGAATACTATGGCAACAGTTCTAAATACGGCGTAAACGCCTGCCTCCATAAGGTCCCTTTATGTTGAGAACGACATTTGATTAAAGACCTGTTTCACAATCGACAAGTAAATTCAGTCGTCAAATAAAGATAGCTCTCTCCTTGTCTATTTTCAAGTGCAAGAAAGGGTAAGGGCTAAATTTATTTGACAGATATGCTTTACTTGACAATTAATTGTGAGACAGGCGCTTAACAAACTGTTTGTCTGTAAGGTATAAAACAGTTAAGTGTTATTAACTCGACTGATTTGGTTGCGTGTTGTCTTAGTTATGTAGTCACTTTTTTAAGCTACAGATAGACGGTTTCAATTACACAAACTTTTTTCTCAGTGAAATTTCATTGAAATCGGTTCAACGATTTAGCCTTGAATGCGTAACAAACAAACTCACTATAGCATTTATAATATTAGTAAGTTCTGTTGAGGCCGGAGATTAGGGGATTGAGAAAATAAGCCAGGCAATCCCCTTCACCGAAGCTTTTCTCAAAATATGTCAGGAAATGTTACAAAATCATTTGTACGTAAAAAGCAATTTATCTACACACATATCACAAACCCTCTATAATGCGTTCAAAAACCGCAAATTATGACTAGCATAATGATAAACTGTTTTGTTAGAACAAATTTCTTATCTGTGAAAGTGTTATTATTGCTTCATAATAACATCAAATTCGATATCATTATTACATTCAAATTTCGAACATCTTTGAAAAGCAAAACAATTTTATTTGACCTCAATTCTAATATCACTCGAGATGACATTTAATTCGAAATGAAATGTCAATTGCATACAATTTTGACAAATCTCGCATGTTACTTGATATCGAACGATATGATAGTAGAGGTCGACTCTAGATTGTCTCTGAATTAAAAAAAAACTACGGTTGCCGCCATTTTTGACGTTCTAATAATTGATCAATGCCGCTATGCCGGTCGTAACATGCGGTTCCTGAACACATCATAGAGAGCGTATAATATGTTTGTAGATAAAATAGTGTATGTAACTGTACATAATTAGGCATTATGCACCAGTCACATAAACTACTATAAGATTAAGATTATTTCAAGCACAATTAACGATAATACCTACAGTGGTACCTGGTCTACATCCGATTTTTATCACATACATACATACATAATTCTGCCCTCGTAAGAAGAAAAGGCACATGTGCAAACGAATTGGTATTGCACATGCGACCTTTATTAACCTACACAGGGTTTAATATGCTTCTGTGAATAATTCGCAGATGTGCCCTTTTTTCTTACGAGGGCAGAATTATCATCATCATAATTTCAGCCGAAAGACGTCCACTGTTAGACATAGGCCTCCCCCCCCGTTTGCCACAAGGACCGGTCCTGAGCCGCTTGCATCGATCGGTTTCCCGCAATCTTAACCACGTCGTCGGTCCAGTTTGATGGTCTGCCCACGCTGCGTCTTCCACTCGAGAACTCTTCCACTGCCACTTAAGTCCAGCAATTCTTAGGGCTATGTCGGTGACTTTGGTCATTGGATACATTACATAGACTGTTAAAGTGTATTCACTTCCTGCTTTTGCTTCATTCAGTCTTATTTCTAGAAGTAAAAAAATATTTTGTACTTCTAGAAATAAGAATTACTTCTTAATATTGTAAATTTAAAAACTACTTTCTTTTCCGCATGAAAATATTACGTTAAAATACGGCAAGGATGAAAATGTAGGTATTTTTTATTATTATTAATTAATTGTAAAATATAATAACACTGTGAAACGATATGCGCAATAAATAATATAATACTTATTTGCAGATAGGTTGGTGGTCGTGGTAAGGAATTGTATGACGTATTGTGAAAACGTATGAGTGTTAAATCTGTTATGTGTATATTTAACTAAGTAATTAAGTATTACAATCGAAGTTTTTGGCCAATTTATGGACATAACTATTTCTAAATTGTGTACTAACTAAGTATTAGTAGTTTTCATATAGTGTACCTATCTTTGACAAATGTTAGCCAATTCATTGACAATTTTTAATTTTATATCAATAGTATTTTCCAGAATGGTGTTACAATTAGGTAATATTTGACATATTCTAATGACTTCGGTTTTCCCTGTAGTTTCATTTTGGTATTAAATAAATAATATTAAGAGGATTGTTAGTAAACGGCTTTCCATACGAACGGCGATAACGTTTTCCACTCCCCAAAATGTTAACCGATTTCGACCAATTTTTGATAGGTATGTGGTTAGTCGGAACAAAAACTATGTCCGTACATTTTGTTTTTAAAAATATTTTTTTTAATTATAAAATTACTTTCGTATGAAAACAATAAAACGGGAATAAATTGAAATTTATTGATAATATTGGGAAAAACGAAACGACACACGGGATATAATATAGGATAGTTTTTGTTCCGGCTGACCACATATTAAAAATTGGTCGAAATCAGTTAACATTTACGGGGTCCAAAACGTTATCGCCGTTTGTATGGAAAGCCATCAACTCACAATCCTATTATGCAAATTTGAAGTTTTAATTATGTGTAACTTTGTCGTATATTTACCTCTAGATTTACGTATTACAAGCCGTCAAAACCTGAGACGTTTCAGGCAGTGTAAAGGACAGCGACATATGATTCTTATAGCTCCATCTAAGCTCTTTCACTGCCTGAAAATTGGCGGGTTTAACAGCTAACCAAACAGAAGAGTATGTTTAGAGCGTGTATTGCATCGCAACGCTTCTATACATTTTGTATGAAAATTCATTAAAGGGACGCCTCGTTCTACGTCCTTTCTGTCTGGCCTGCGTCTGTTTATTAATACAGCTGGTTATTTTGATATAAGAAAATTACTGAGTAATTTCGTTACTTTTTGTTTTTCCCGCTGTGTGTGATGTCTTCTCGGACTTGCAACTTTTCTGTAGAAGTCCGATGAGAGTCTATGGTTTTGCTTTATTCCTTTCGTTTGGTTCACACATGATTAAACGCAATCTTTGGGTTAATTATCACGTGGCAACGGCAAGGTATTAAGCCTTTTTGTTGTCATTACCGTTAAAAAGTTCCGAAACATTGACTACACTTCGCGTATACATGTTTATAATGTGGTTACAGAGTTACCACACGGTTACTGCACATTATTCCTAGTTTGTACACTAGACACAAACTGAACGCAAAGTGTATAAAAATGTGTAGACACAAATGTTTCCGTTGTGTGGATGAAGAACACACAGTGACTAGTGGAGTGGTTTAGTGGTCGCATTGTGTACTAACTGTTACTACACGTAGAAATCAAATCCCAGCACAGTCGCAATGTGCTGTAGCAGTTACGAAACTATTGTGACTTTACTGCTTTGAAGATTCTGCGACTGAAAATTGCTTTATGGGAAGTACAAGGTGGGCCAAAAGAAATCACCCTATTGGAAGATGCTCTCATTTTTGCAAATGGTCGCCAATTTCAAATCTGTTTTGACATTTGTGGACTTGACAGATGCAAAATACAAGTGAACAAGCCATGGAGCGATACACTCCCCAAGAACGCGGAATAATCGTGTCTATTTTTTTGCGTAACAATTCGTCTGTGGTGTTGGCGCAGCGCGAATTCCGTCGCCGATTCCCCGGCCGTCAGACACCGACTGCGCAAACACTGCGCCGTTTGGCCACCAACCTTGAAGAGTATGGGACCACACGAGACGTTGCCAAGAGTGGCCGGCCCCGGAGCGCCCGTTCTGCCGAGAATATCGCCGCTGTTGCCGAGGATGTCGAGCTGTCGGCGGAAACATCAACCAGACGCCGTGCCACGCAATTAGCCATCAGACGGACGTCCCTAAGGCGAATTTTGGTCAAAGACCTGCGCATGTTCCCATACAAAGTCCAGTCCGTGCATCAGCAGCTGCCTGCCGACCGCCAAACGCGCGTAACCTACGCCCAAGCCATTCTCAATCTCGAGGAAGAAGTGGACGATTTTTCGACCAAAATCATAATGAGCGATGAGGCTCATTTCCACCTCAGCGGGTACGTGAACAAGCAAAACTATCGCTTCTGGGGCACCGAAAATCCACGAGTGATGCACGAGGAGCCATTACACCCGCTCAAAGTGACTGCATGGTGCGCTGTTCACGCTGGAGGAGTCATTGGGCCATTTTTTTTCGAGAATGCCGCTGGCCATACGACAACAGTGAACGGTGCGCGCTATAGGGCCATGTTGACCGAGTTTTTTCTGCCGCAATTGGACGAATTAGGACCGAACGACATGTGGTTCCAACAGGACGGAGCAACGGCACACACTGCGCGAGCCACAACCGATATTCTGAAGGCGGCGTTCCCGGGTCGCCTCATCTCTCGTTTTGGCGATTTGCACTGGCCCGCAAGATCACCCGATTTAAGCGTTCCAGACTTTTTTTTGTGGGGTTTTTTGAAGTCCCGTGTTTACGTGAACAAGCCCGAGACTCTGGAAGCCCTCAAGGACAACATTCGACACGAGTGCGAGAATCTGTCGCCCGAAGTTCTCGCCGAAGTGATGAAAAATGCCATAAAACGAGCCCGTATGACAATCAATTGTGACGGCGCCCATTTGGCCGATATAATCTTCTCGACTTGACCAATAAAATTCTAAAGGTTTAAATTAATATAATAAAAAAACAGAATCCAAGTTTTTCATTTAGAAAAAAAAATAGAGTCAAACAACATCGGATGACTTCTTTTGGCCCACCTTGTATCTACAATTTTCATTACGGCTACCAAAAATGGTTATATGGGTAAACTACATTCGCTGCGCTGTAAAGTCGCCATCAGTTGAACTTGTGAACCATGTAAACAAGCAACTTTTAGGCAACATTACTTCGTAAATGTTCACACTAGCTCTCCATCACTTCTAAATCCATATGCTATTTCACCACTTGTTATTCTAATCCTCATTGAACAATATAAAATAACTCAATATTCGATATTTCAGTAAAAGTTTGAAATTATTTTGCAGTTGAGATTATTCTGACATATTGCAATGACATATTTGTTTCGTTTCAAGTCTGCAATTGTCTATGATAGCTGACTAGTGTTGGCCAAATTAAGATTATAACGAGAAGTGTTAAAACGATTTTAATTTAGGTGTTTTTTAAAATCAGGCTTGATTGTACCAGGTACAATCGTCACGATTAAACATTACAGTACGTTACTTTTCATAATACATATTGGTAACACGTCTTCCTCAATCGATTCTATTGATTCTGATTAAAAAATAAATTTTAAACGATTTTTAATCTTAGTCTACTTTTCCCATTGCTAATAAACTCATCAAACTAAAGACAATATCAATATGGCGCTTTGTTTACATCGTTCACAAGTTCTATTGATGGCGCCTGTAGGATGGTGTGGGTGACGGCTGTCAGTATGAGCAGACTAGGGAGGTGACCCTCAATTCAATTCAATTTTTTGTTAAAATGGCGTCTGTCCATGAGGACAATTCTGCCAATGTCAAAGTTTGTGGTTACATGTGATCGGTTCTTGAAAATGTTATTAAAACATTTAGAGTGTTATATTCTCCGAGATCAGAGGCAAGAGTGTCGGCCGCCGCTCGCGCTGACCGCTCCCCCGAGCTCTTCAACACCACTGAGGCACTAAAAAACGCGACAAAATAATCGACACGTGCAGCAACCAACACTCTTGTCACAGAACTCCGAGGTGACCCTCAATCCAATTTTATTGAGCAACTCTCATAAGTGTCAAGGAACGGTGCACCAAACGTCACAAGCACCATCCTACAGCGCAGCGAGGGTAAAAGTAACTCTACACTGACCTGTTAAGTTTTATTGGCCCTCCGGTCTTTCTCACTTTCAGGGCTTGCTCCCAGAATTTCACAGCCTCAGGCAATATTGTGTTCTAAAACAAAAAAATGTCTTAGTAACCTAATCTAAAGATTTAATTTTTAGGGTTCCGTACTAAAATGGTAAAAACCGAACCCTTATGGTGAGACTTCGTTGTCCGTCCGACTGTCTGTATGTCACGGCAGTTTTCTCAGCAACTACAGATGCTGTTAACTTGAAATTTGGCATAGTTGTATTATAACTTGGTTGCACGCATCTGTTTTTAGTAAGAAAAGCCGGTCAAGTGCGAGTCGGACTCGCGCACAGAGGGGGAACCCTCTACACAAACGTGTAGGCATGGTAAATAGTTCGTAAATCACGGGAATACAATAGAAACAAAGTCAAGTATAAACTGAGACGCAATAAGTATGCACTTTCGTACTTAGTGAGTGTCAGTTTATACTGGGCTCATTATTTATGTGATGTAAGTACAAATTAACGGTTTTCGGATTTTTTCCTTTACTTGTTCTATAAGACATTGCTTCATGCCAAATTTCATGATTCTAAGTCAACGGGAAGTACCCTATAGGTTTTGATTCCCTTGAGATTCCCTTCAATATGCGGCATAAACGGCCGTATCTTTTGATTGCGTTCACTTAGATGTCTGATTTTTTCACAGATCCAAGGGATTGCAGACCTAAGTATTTGATATGAATTTCAATTTGATACCTTCACGCATTCCTGAGAAAAAGGGTCTTGACAGACACACAGACAGACAGACGGACAACAAAGTGATCCTATAAGGGTTCCGTGTTTTTCCATTGAGGTACGGAACCCTAAAAATGAAATTAACTTTATAAATAATTGAAAAGGGGTATAGAATGGTGGGCTGAAAAATGAAAGTGATTTAATTATAGAAAATGGGGTGTCATATGAAAGGGCTTAATCTGCACATTTCAAAACATTTTTTTTAATAATTTTCCATGACGTACTTTTTGATTTATAGCCAAAAATGTACAAAAAATTACCGTTCCGAATATTTTTTAATCTGAAAAAATCCTGGCTAATTATTTATATTTAACGGGAAAAATTAAAAGAAGTGTTCAAAATTTGTTTGTTGCTTTTGAAAAATAACTAAAAAACTTTGAATATTTGTGTTAAATTTAGGCAACTCAAAATAGACCTTATTTCATGCTAATTAAAGTACATAAAAAGGTATATTTTTGAAGTACGCACTTAAATACGGAACCCTCGGTGCGTGAGACCGACTCGCACTTGGCAGTTTTTAGTTACGCTAACTGGATTCTTTGGCTCATTCTCTAAATAAATAAATATTAGGAGATAATTTACTGATATCCGTAGACCGTAATGAGCGTCACCATAGCAATAACAATAACAGTCCTATAATGGTCATTACAGCACTGTTATTACCATGCCAACTCTCATTATAGAACTGTTATTACGCTAATGCAACGTGAGTAGAAAATAAATTAAATGAATGAAAATAGTACTTACATTGATCATGTCGAATTTCTCTGGTTCTAACCTGCAACCATTTAATTAAATTACTGCATGAACTGCGACACAGGTTAGAAATAAATACAAATTATTGATCTAATCAAACCTTCCAGTCAGTGAAAAGGATAGAGCTATATGAGTCCTATACCGCTCTCTTTCACTGCCTGTTATAGTTAGGTTTTGTCAGTTCATAATACGGCTACAGTACTTACCTATAAACGGAATGGTCATAGACAATGCTAATTCTTAGAGGCTGGTCTATACTTCGCTTCTTGACTATATGCGCCGGCTCTATGTGCACTCCTCTGATCACCTGAGAAGGAGAGAGAATAATTAATTTCGTGTTCAACAGTTTTATTATAGAGCAGTATTATTTTAAATTAATAGGCTACCAATGAAGAAAAACTGGGCAAGAGCATGTCGGACCATTTTCAGTGTAGGGTTCCGTTAAATTAATTATAATCGCTTTAATTACATTTTAAAACAGCCGTGGGAGTCTAATGGTTTGACCTGCCGACTCTTAAGCAGAGGGTCGTTGGTTCGAACCCGGGCTCGCACCTCTAAGTTTTTCGGAATTTATGTGCGAAATATAATTTGTAAAACCATGAGTTTTTCGGTGAAGGAAAACATCGTGAGGAAACCTGCACACACCTGCAAAGCAATTTGACGGTGTGTGCGAAGTTCCCAATCCGCACTAGGCCCGCGTGGGAACTATAGCCCAAACCCTCTCATTGTGAGTGGAGGCCTGTGCCCAGCAATGGGACGTATATAGGCTGGATTTTTTTTTATTAAGATATTTTAATTTTTTTTTTGTATTTTTAATAATGGCTGTATGGGTGGAAACTAGCGATTATGCCAATTTTAGAGTTCAATATTGCCTAAACGATCCCCTAAGGCCTGAATCATTCGCAATTTGGCTATAGAAAATGGCTGTTTTGTATGAAGTTGCGTACGCATGCGAAAAGATAATTGTTGCGCACGCATCTTCATACAAAGTAGCTATTTTCTATAAACAAAATGCGAATCGGTGCTGATAGATGTGATTTAGGCCTAAACTTGATTACAAAAAAATTTGATTATAAAATTCACATAATGGTTTTTAAAAGCAATCGAACAAAACCTCGGTGTTGTAAGATAGAAAAAATCTCCTTTGCTTTACAGACGTGGGATGAAACGTGTTTTAGGGTTCCGTAGCCAAGATGGCCAAAACGGAACACTTATAACTAGAATATTTTAACTAGAATATTCTAGTATTAACAAAAATATGACTTGTGGTCATAAAAAAAAATTGTTAACCATAGCTGAAATCTGTTTTCCTACACCAGAATCATAACTACTATACAATCTGGTAATATTGTAAAATATTTTTTTCTCTGTGTATCTGTGTATCTATATGTGGCATCGTAGCTCCTGAACGGATGCACCGATTTTAATGTAGTTTGTTTTTATTAGAAATATGATTAATCGAGTGTTCAAGAAACTAAGTTTGATAAAAATCCGTTAAGCTGTTTAAAAGTTATGAGCTCTAATACCGATTTTGTCGGGAGTTTTTTTATACTTGAAATATTCTAGTGACGAAGCCCCGCCAGTGAAAATGTACGTGCTCGGAGCCCGTTGAAGTTTTTGCTCATTGCTCAGAGATAGTTTTAGGCGCTGATATCGGGGGTTTTTAACTCGGTTAGGTTATATTTTCATCTAATTACTAGTTATAACCTGTAACCTTATCTATCCGCGGTTTAAATATCGGGAACGGACGAACCGATCTAGTCGAGCTACAAAGTATATAAAGATTATTACTAGTTTTACGACTAAAAACCAATAAACCATAAACCCATGTGCGATATGACATTTCGCAAGTCAATTTGCAGTATGGGTTTAACTTTTCTTATTCTTACAATGTGTTTGTATTTGTCAGGTAAATTCATTTCAATTAAAATATAATTATCGCACAAAAACAAAAAAAAAACATATTCTGATCCGATCGCTATTAAAATGCAAAGGATCCATTGGGAACATACATACCCACATCCAGCCCTGGGGCTCCGCAAAGCTTTTGCAAAGGCTCTGATGAAAAAACAATCTAAAAAAATATGTAGCAACTTTGTCTCATTTGGGGCTCCGTATAAAAATTACTGTTTCTAAAAGGTTCTGTCGCTAAAAAGTTTGAGAACCGTGAATTAATTCGGGAATGAAGTAATTTACTATACAAGCGTAGTTAACTTTTGTATTGTCTAGGTATTAAGTACAATTTATTCCTGTAATACTAATGCAAATTAGCCGTGTATGATTTTTAGGGTTTACCTGGCCGATAAAATCAAGGTCCTTCCAAGCCGTATTTGAAAGCAATGGTAAGTTTCCAATTAAGTTGTCAAATCGCTTTCCCGGTCCGGGCCTTATTCCACGTTGCCAATAACCTAACCTACAAAATAGCCATGCCCGCCATCTTGAATTCTAAAAAATCTAGAAAATAAGTCCCATGATAAAAAAATCCAACTCATGTCCGTTTGTCCCGCGATTTCAGAAAAAAATAAGTATCTGTCAAAAAAATCATTTTTGAGACAAGCTTTTGTTGCCGACTGTACTTTTTTTTGCACAGTCATCATCTGCTTATCAAGACAAATCAAACGAGCCCGAACTCGATGTTATTGCATTGTTTTAGTACTGAGTTCCTGTGGCCACTTTCCGGCTCCATCATCAGATCGGCTCCATGGTGCCATATTATTGCATCGTCATCGAAGTTATTTGTACTTTGTGTATTGTGCAATCATCATCCTTCTAGCGCTTTTCCCGTTCTTCGTGGAGGTACGCTTGAGCATGATCCAGATTCGGCCAGTCTGGTTGTTACAGTGGAGCGACTGCCATCTGACCTCCGTAACCCTTGTGACAGGGGAACGAAACCAATTGAATCATTACATATTTAGCCACCTAAATGTGCAGGTTTCCTCACTATGTTCCTCACCGTAAGAGAATCGGTTACCATACAGTAAATGCACATAAGTTAGAAAATCTCATTGGTACATAGCAACCGCTTGGGGGTTCGAACCCCTCACAAACACGAGTCGATACCGCTAGCCACTACGCCACCGGCGCTGTGTATTGTGCAATAAAATCAACAAATAACCCGAAAACTTACAAAACATTCAAAACAGTTTTTTTTTTCAGGATCGATAAATAAAATTCCGGTGTTAAATACAACAATAAGTCCCAAAAGTACTTCAGAATGCAAAATGGCGCTTGAAATTGGTTCAAATGCAAGAAAATTATTCTCAGATATAGTCAAAAGTAAAAAAAAATTGAATAAATTTGCTATGATGAGAAAGGAAGCATTCTATATTACACCACCGTATGAAGAAAACACTAAATCCTCAAAAGTCACTTTGTTATATTATGGTAGGTAAATGTGGTCGTCTAAATCGAAAGGGCCCTTATGGCGGCGGACGCTTACGCTGTTATAGTTTTCACTGCCTTGTCATTAGTATAAAAGCTGTGTGAAAAAAGGCGTAACCGCCTGCCGCGATAAGGTGTCTTTCGATTTGGACGACCACAAATTATAAGAGTTACAATATCGCACAGTAGCACAGAAAAGTTGATCATCTTCGAACAAAGGTACATCGTGGCACTTGTATGTACAGTCTATGTATGTATGTGACCAAAAATTTGAGCTTTCTAGCTAAACTATTGAACTGACGTAAAAAAGAAAGTACTTTACAGCCAATATGTGTTTTTTTACTTCGCTTATTCCTGTCAGCTAAAACAAAAATATAAAAATGTAGGTTTTCAAGTCAAATCTAAAATCAAATTAGCAAACGCATTCGAATATATCATGATTTCACCACATCTAGTTCTTATCCCACATTTTCGTTGTAGAGGATGAGAAAGAATTGAAAAAAAAGCTGTTAGAAGCATTCACTATGAAAAGGAAGGAAGCCTTCTACATCACTCCACCCTACGAAGCACAAAGAAAATTAGAGTCAGATGCGGCCTTATCAGCAGATGACGATACAGACTCTTGTTCGGACAAGGAGAAGGAGGAGAATACCAAAGAGAATCAGAAAGATCTAAGGCTTTCTGTCTATGCATTAGCCGAAAAGAAAACTAACGCTGATAAAAAAAGTGCTCAATCTTACGACTACGACATCACATTTAGTCCTAAAACCGAAGAAAAGCCGAACATTGTACAAAAAGAAACCACAATCATTGTACAAAAAGAAACCCCAATCATTGTACAAAATGAAACCCCAATCATTGTGCAAAAAGAAAACCAAATCATTCTACAAAAAGAAAACCAAATCATTGTACAAAATGAAAATCCAATAATTGCAGGAATACAAAACCTGAACATTACACGAAACGGATTCCCAGGATTCTCAAACTTTCTACGAAATATAGATTTCGACGATTATGATAAAGTGATGAAAGAAATAAAGGGTAAACAACAAGAAGTAATCAAGAGACTAACAGAACTTGGTGCTGATGCAAAGAAAATAAAACAATACAAAAATGAATTCGCAGTACTATTGAAAACCATTGCAGAGAAGAAGAAGAATCAAGAACACGAGAAGGAAATAAGACGAGCGACCACGGTCATGATCATGATTGATGAGAGTGATGTCAGAAAAAAGTTGAAGGAAGATCCATTTGTGCAGAGGATTCTGAAAATGGTCAAGAAGAGAAAAGATGATTACTTCCGAAAAGCGGCGGCGACTCAAAATAAACAGTAATACGTTTTGGACCTAGTCTATTGAGGAGCTTTCTGCGTTCCAGAATAAAGAGTTTAATTTCAAGTCTTTTACTGTCGTATAAAATGAAAAAGCCGGTCAAGTGCGAGTCAGACTCGCGCACAGAGTGTTCCGCACAAATTTGTAAGCATGTAAATAGTTCGTAAATCACGGGAATACAATATAAACAATGTCCAATATAAACTGACACGCAATAAGTATGCACATTCTTACTTAGTGAGTGTCCGTTTATATTGGACTCATTTTTTATGCGATTTAACCACAAATTTACAGTTTTAGGATTTTTTCCTTTACTTGTGCTATAAGACATTTGCTTCTTGCCAAATTTCATGATTCTAAGTCAACGGGAAGTACCCTATAGGTTTTGATTCCCTTGAGATTCCCTTCAATATGCGGCATAAACGGCCGTATCTTTTGATTGCGTTTACTTAGATGTTTGATTTTTTCCCAGCTACAAGGGATCGCAGAGGCAGACTCAGGTCAGGTATTTGATATTAATTTCAACATGATATCTCCACGCGTTCCTGTGAAAAAGGGTCACAGGGGACAGACAGACAGACAACGAAGTGATCCTAAAAGGGTTCCTTTTTAGGGTTCCGTAATCAACAAGGAACCTTTATAGTTTCGCCATGTCCGTCTGTCCGTCCGTCAGTCTGTCTGTCTGCGGTTTAACTCAAAGCCCTTACCGCCTGTTTCACAATCGTACATAAAGTAAGCCCTTTCCCTTTCTTACACTTGAATATAGACAAGGAGAGGGCTATATTTATTTGACAGATGAATTTACTTGTCGATTGTGAAACAGGCCCTTAGTACTACAAAGCTGTAATTTGGCATAGTTATCTATATATTTAAATTACGCCGACAAAGTTGTAGACAGATATCCAAAATATTTTCATTTCTTCTTTATTTCTTCTTATTCTTATTATATATAAAAAAGTGACCTTAAGAATAACCTAAGATCTCAATACAAAAATAATTTATCAACTAACTGTTCTTCTTCTAGCTATATTCTTAAAAAAAGCACCTATGTTACTGGAATTAGAATATTTAATCATTTGCCAGAATATATTAAGTCACTAAATGGAATGGAATTTAAAAGGAAAATTAAGGAATGGCTACTTAGCAAAAGTTTTTATGATTTAAAGAATATTTCTCTATTACTTTGTAAACTTATTTTTAAAATTATAACTATTGTACCTACGTCCGAAATGGATAAACTGTTGGGACTATTGTAATGCATGACATCTTTTATATTATAATGTACACAGTTATGACAATAAATGATTATCTTATCTTATCTTATCTTATCTTATCTTACTCCAGATTCTCAATCACGCCAGAAAGGCTGAACTGATCTAGATGAAATTTGGTAGAGATAGATTATAGTCTGTAGTAGTACATAGGCTACCTTTTATCCCGAAAATATTGACAGTTCCAGAGGGAGCGACTTCTACTGCTTTTATTGATTTAGTGCTATCCGTGCGCAACCAGGGCGGGTGGCTAGTTAATATACGTAACCGTGACGTAATGGCTAGACCGATTTGGAATGACCATTCATGACCTTAGCAAAGGTCAAGTATTCAGAATTTGTAAGCAGATGCTTTCACCTGTGCTTAAATAGCACTTAGTTATATAAGTGTTACATAAGATCTTAAAAAAAACCGGGCAAGTGCGAGTCGGAATCGCGCACTGAGGGTTCCGTACACATTTGTATGGTTCTTAGTATTTTTAGGGTTTCGTACCTCAAAAGTAAAAAAGGAACCCTTATAGGATCACAGGATTGTCCGTCTGTGTGTCTGTCAAGACCCTTTTTCTCAGGAACTCGTGAAAATATCAATTGAAATTAATATCTAATACTTAAGTCTGCAATCCTTGGATCAATAAAAAATGAAACATCTAAGTCAACGGAATCAAAAGATACGGCCGTTTATGCCGCATATTGAAGGGAATCTCAAGGGAATCAAAACTATAGAGTACTTCCCGTTGACTTAGAATCATGAAATTTAGCAAGACGTTTCACAGACGACCAGCTGTGAAACCAGCGACTAAATGAATGTGCAGGCAGTTGAATGTCATTTACCCACCTTGACGGACGACGTAAATTCGCCGGCTATTCATCGACTGAGTAGAACTGAACGACAATGTGTTAACAGAATAACATAGCAGATATTATTTCAAATAAGAGAGTGATGTCCTATAATATTCCGTCTTACAGCGGTAATGAAATCATGCCCATAAATAATAGGTTTTTTGGCTGAAACCGACCACAATTGACGCAATCCTATTCGCAAGATCATTGAGGTAAAGGTCACCGCCGCTATGTGCCAACGCCCTGTATAATAAGAGCAACGTTTGTGCTCAACTTGTGTTTAGGTATTTAATAACCGTGGGAAATATACTATAACTAGCTGCTGTCTGCGACTTCGTCCGCGTAATCAGTAATTTAGCCATCCTGCAGGAACAGTGTTTTTTTTGGGATTAAAGGTAGCCTATGTGTTTTTCCAGAGTGTAAGCTCTCTATTCCAAATTTCATCCAAATACGTCCAGCCGTAAGCGTGAAGAAGTAACAAATACACAAACTTTCGCATTTAGATTATTAGTGCATGGGCACACTTAGAATGGTTCCCATTTTCATTGACGGCAGCGAACTCTAGAGTTTTGATGAAAATACAAAACGTCAACTGTCAAACATGTGTCAGTCCAATGTCAGTCAGTCAAGCGTTGTCTGTGCGGAAATGCGTTTCTCTGAGTTCTCTCATTATCAAAATGTATTGCTGAATACTTTGTTATTGTGACACCATAGAACCGCGTCATAACAAAGTGACCTACTGAGAGGCACAAAATGGATGTCACTTTATTATGAAACGGGTCTATGGAGAGTCGCAATATTATGTTACGTATTCGAGGGTTGCGAGGTAAAACCCGATAAGTCAACATAATTTGTTTTAGAATATTGAATTTCGAAGGCGTTTTAAGAAGCTTCAATTTTGCATGATTCATTATCTCAACTTATCGGGTTTTACCTCGCAACCCTCGATATATAGTATAGCTTTAGTTCACCCACAGCTCTCTAGGTGACAGCACTTGTCATACATGCAAGTTTGACCATAGAGTTGCCACTCTTTTCCTCTTTACTTTACTCTTTGTATTAGTGTGATGTGATTATAAAGAGAAAAAAATATTTGTTTATTTTTAAACTTTAATCTCTGAAACTGCTTAAGTGATTTTAATAATTATTTCACAATTAGAAAGCTAAATTATCCAGAAGTAGTTAACATCCATACGTAATAAAAGTAACTCTGTCTGTAACGCTTTCACGTCTAAACCGCTGAACCGATTTCGATGAAATTTGGTATGGAAATAGCCCGAGTTCCTGGGAAGGACATAGACTACTTTTTATCCCGGAAAATGTGACAGTTCCCGAGGGGACAGCGATAAACGGTTTCTATGCGGACGGAGTCCCGGGCAAATATGCTAGTAGGCTATTATTTTTACCGCGGGTTGCTAGTTAATAATATGTGACGTTCTCAATATAAAGGGACCTTATGGAGGTAGGCGGTTATGCCGTTTTTAGAACTGTTACCATAGTATTCGTATAGTTACAAGAATAAGAAGAGCGTAACTGCCTTCCTCCATAAGGTCCCTTTATATTGAGAACGTCACATATAATAATCCTAGATACATAGTAGAGTTTTCAGTGCACGAACGTCCCGCTCAACTGCTAAATTTTTAGGGTTCCATAGTCAAATTAACATCTTAAAAAACATATTAGAAGGAAATAAAAAAGGAAGGAGAGGCAGAGGAAGACCAAGGAGAAATTACTTTATCTACACCCATATCGTAAAACCTCTAAACTACCTTTACGTCAGTCAGTGCTGTTGCTGTCGTGTCAAATCTTACCTAGCGGTTGTAATGTAAAGTTCGCTTTACGTGTTCACTGCCGATACTGTTATGGTTTTCGAATTTCGAATTTAGCATGAGCAGATGAAGCATCAATCAATATATTAATAAAATTATTTTTTTATCATAGAGGACTTACAATATTAGTAGAAAAAGTATTGTACGCGACTCTGCGTATGGCATTACGCAGCCGTCACGTAAACTACTATTGTGCAAATAGAGAAGGTTAAGGCCGTATACAGTCAGCATCAAATAGATAGGAGCAGTCAAAATGGCCAAATATATCGCAACACATCTTTATTGCTATAGGAATAAGAATGTGTTGCGATATATTTGGCCATTTTGACTGCTCCTATCTATTCGATGTACCTCAAAGCCAAGCAGTTGACAGAGGACCGCAGCGGTTGGCGATTACTCCACCGACTAGAGCTTGGCTGTTAAATAAAGAAGGAGAGTCAAATTAAGAACCTTTATAGGGTAAGATTAATATTTACGGTCCGTCCATATGTGACGTTCTCAATATAAAGGGACTTTATGGAGGCAGGCGGTTACGCCGTTTTTAGTACTGTTACCATATTATTCGTATAGTTACAAGAATAAGAAGAGCGTAACTGCCTTACTCCATAAGGTCCCTTTATATTGAGAACGTCACATATGTACAAACAACAAAGGCGAAGAGTTCCGTTGTTCGACGAAAAGTATCCTTACAAAGTATGGCTAATTTTGTCGCACAACGGAAAGTTTCATAGAAAATTTAATTGCGTGAGTTAGCTGCCCAACTTTTTGAACCTTAGGCTGCCTTTTCATAGAAGCGGAGACGAGCGGTGCGGAGAGGAACAGTGTAGGAATCGACCAATCACATTGGTTATAATACTTATAACCCACATCTCGTCTCCGCTTGACTGTTTCCATTGAAGCGGAGCGGAGACGAGATGTGGATTACAACCAATGTGATTGGTCGATTCCTACACAACTCCTCTCCGCGAGTCCTTAGTTTCACCATGTTCGTCTGTCTCTATGTCACAGTCACTTTTTTCAAATACCATAAAAACAAAAGTGGAATTAAGTACACGTATAAACATTTATACTGCGCACCTGAGGCAGTCTTACTCAAACACCGGAACACAACAATGCGAGCAGCGCTGCTTGGCGGCAGTAAGTAAACGTACGTTGGTATTAGACGTTTTTCCGACCGAGCGAGCGCGAAGCGTCTCCGTTTCAGCTTGGGCAAAAATGCTTTCGTATGTCCGGCTGTCCGGTTGTTCCCCTCTACAGGTCGCATTTCTAAACCGATTCTCGTGAAATTTTGTGAGCAGCTACGATAAGTATATAGATTTCATTTTGACGATTCAGTTTTTCGATTTTTTTCAAAATGGTGGAGATATGGGGGTTTTAGAGATTACAAACTTATTTGCGGTGTTGGTGAACTGACCGCGGCCTATGTCGATGTATGGGGATAACAGTTTTCCAACGACAAAGTTAAGGTGGTCACGAGGTCTGCAGCTCACAGAGCCACTAGTTAACGTGATGTTTAGGTTTTTTCGCTAATCTTTAGTCTCTCTAGCGGTTAACACCGAAGGAAGTCATTTGAAGTGGAAATAATTAAACGACCGAGCGTAGCGAGGTTGATGGGGCCACATGGTAACTAACAGTTCATCTGCAGTACTTGTCGTACCTGTCGTACAAAATCTAACGTATACTATTAATCGAGCAATGTTTGTTTTTTTGTTAGTAAATGGGTTCTCTTAAACGGCTCTTTATGAGCTCTGATAGTTGGGTTTTTTGGGTTCCGTACCCGAAGGGCGCCCAACGGGACCCTATTAGTATGCCTACGCTGTCCGTCTGTCTGCCCTAACTATAAAGAGCTGTATCTTTTGAACCGTAATAGATAGCGAGTTGTTTTTTTTTTCAGTATATGTGTTATTACGGCGGGTTTACTAACAAATAAAAATAAATAAATAAAGGGGATCCCCATACAAGAAACGTTTTTTTTCAAGGTATTTTTATTTTTGTTGTATCGTAATAACGGTAAAACATACAAGCGTCTTTGGTATGATTAGGTATAGAACAAACACTATAGAATAACAACAAATACTAAAAACCAGCCAAATGTGTACGGAACCCTCAGTGCGCGAGTCCGACTCGCACGTGCCCTGTTTTCTCTTTAATAGTTAAGCCTGTTAGATGGGTTCAATACTCGAGTCATCGTCTTACCAACATTACAAAAAATATAAAAGCGCTATCGATAGCGAGTGTCGCCGCGAATGCAACTGCATTAGATACATTAATGCAGTCGCGGAACTGTGTTATTGACCTCTGCCGTTTCCCTGCGCCCTTCCGAGTGTCGAGCACGAAAGTGTTAAGATTATAATTGTGACGTTCTTAATATAAAGGGACTGTGGTTTTTAGAACTGTTACCATATTTTTCATATAGTTACAAGAATAAGAAGAGCGTAACTGCCTTCCTCCATAAGGTCCCTTTATATTGAGAACGTCACAATTGTATCGTTGAGTCACGTAATGTTTCCGCCTTATTTAGGCGTGGTTAGATACGTATTTCATCATTTTATCGAATTTCACTTCAGCGAACGTATCATTTCATCGAAAGTTAATTTCTGCTGAAACCTTATTGTTTTCAGGTTATCTTAAGCATGGGTTACGTAAGTTAGGTTAGGTTAGACCTGACACCACAAAAAAATTATAACTCCTGCACGAGGAAATGCCTTTCGATGAAATGAAAATTCTGCGAAATATACGTTCGATGAAAGGTGTTTCGATAAAGTAATAGCTACCCGGTTAGATATCGTTACATCCATGGCCAAGTTGCTAATCCACATTTTAATTCAAAGTTAGATAATCATAACCCAAAAAGATGTATGGAATTGTCCGTTTTGTTACCAAAAAATGTATTGAATTTAGGTAACAAAACGGACAATTCCGTACATTTTTTTGGGGACATACCAGGAAATTCTGTTTATCTTGTTCAGAATGGTGGTCCAAACCAGCGTACAATTTTTTTCCCAAATCTGAAGAAAAAGTGAAAGGTGTGCTATTTTTTTGAAACTCCCCGAAAGTATGTCGGACCTATGTCGAATCATGGTCGAATCTAAGATTTTTTTTTTAAGTTCCCAAGATAGTTCGCAAGCAAAATATCGTAAATAAATAAATAAAACATTTTGTTTTCAATATATATATATATTACATCAGTAGACGAGCGTACATCTCAGGGTAGACCGGTTCAGTCAGTGCATGAACCTTCGCGCGTTGTCTCGCATTTACATACATATGTACAAGCTTTTACATCTATATTACATATTCTTTGTCGCAGAACATATTTGAAGCATTTAACGAAATATCGTGCTTCGCTCGGGATAAAAATAGGCCAAGTTCTCACGTGCCAACAAATGTAGTAATTTGTAAAAGTTTGACACTCGATTGTTGACAGTTACACCAATGTATTGCGGCTAGTGTATCCTGAGCCCTAACTTGGTAGTTTTCTATATAGTACAGTCGAACTCATAAGTAGCTTTACATTTTAGTACCATGTCGCAGTTACGTAGTATAATTTAGTATGTCAATATTGCGACAAGGTACTAAAATGTACAGCTACTTATGAGTTCGACTGTACGTTAGATCTTACGTACAATATCAGGTAATAAACTTCTAATGCTGTCGCGTTTTAAGCTTGTTTTTTAGGGTTCCGTACCTCAAAAGAAAAAACGGAACCCTTATAGGATCACTTTGTTGTCCGTCTGTCTGTCTGTCTGTCTGTCTGTGTGTCTGTCAAGACCCTTTTTCTCAGGAACGCGTGAAGGTATCAAGTTGAAATTCATATCAAATACTTTGGTCTGTAATCCCTTGGATCAGTAAAAAAATCAGACATCTAAGTCAACGCAATCAAAAGATACGGCCGTTTATGCCGCATATTGAAGGGAATCTCAAGGGAATCAAAACCTATAAGGTACTTCCCGTTGACTTAGAATCTTGAAATTTGGCAAGAAGCAATGTCTTATAGCACAAGTAAAGGAAAAAATCCGAAAACTGTTAATTTGTGGTTAAATCACATAAAAATACTGTCCAATATAAACTGACACTCACTAAGTAAGAATGTGCATACTTATTGCGTGTCAGTTTATACTGGACTTATTTTATATTGTATTCCCGTGATTTACGAACTATTTTTACATGCCTAAAAGTTTGTGCGGAACCCTCGGTGCGCGAGTCCGACTCGCACTTGACCGGCTTTTTGTTACACATGTCAAATAGACAACTAACTTAATAATAGACAAACAAGTTAGAAAAAAAAAACAGGTTTTAAATGTGTGACTAATAGACTGCCATGACGTCAGAGAAACATAATGCCAATCACGTAACACTAATATTATGTAAATAAAACATAACCCGTAAATATGTTAATTGGTCAAACGAGTTCTAGAATAAAAGACGTACGTTAAAATAACATGCTACTTCAATTTGAGCGATAGCATTTGTACACAAAGTTTAAAATCTAATTCAATAACAATAACATTGAGTTAAGACATTTTAGTTTTAGGTGTACGAAATTGGTTACGCGGTCGATACTGTTTTGTTTTGATTTTCTACGAACTTCTGACACTAACATGTCTGTCAAAAATCATTTTTAGGGTTCCGTGCTCGTAGGGACCCTATTACTAAGCCTAACGCTGTCCGTCCGTCCGGCTTAACTTTAAAGAGCTGTATCTTTTGAACCGTAAAAGATAGCCCGTTGCTTTTTTGCAGAATATGTGATATAACGGCGGATTTCCTAACAAATAATAAAAAAGTCAAAAAGTAAGCGGAGTCCTCATACAAGAAATGTTTTTTAGTGTTTTTATGTATTTGTTCTATCGTAAAAACGGTAATGCATACCACCATCAAATTTGGTATGATTATAAAACAAACCCTATAGAATAACAACAAATACTAAAAACCAGCCAAAGTACGGAACCCTCAGTGCGCGAGAGCGACTCGCACTTGACCGGTTTTCCAAACACCCGCGACACTAAGACAAATCTGACGACATCTCGGTTGTCGAAATCGATCCGTTCAGCCTCTACAGAAACAAAGAACTATTTATACACTAGCGAGCCGCCCTCGCTTCACTCCGGGTAGGTACTATTATATACATAAACCTTCCGTGAAAAATTGTCTAACTGATGGTGAAAACCGTTTTAGAATCTGTTGCATAGTTTGGAAGATCTAAGCGTACATACATACAAAGGGACAGACGGCGAGAAGCGACTTTGTTTTTAACCGACTTCACGATTATCTCGCGTTTGGCTGAACCGATTTAGATGCGGTTTTCAGCAAAGTATTTGTTACATTCTGGAGAAGGTTTTGGTATACAAGAATAATGGATACCACGTGACGTCATCCGCATGGATCCGTTATTAAGCGATATATTAGTTCAACTCGACCGATTTTGTGTTGACGCGATTTTTTTAGTGATGGTTATACTCGTATCACTAAAAAGCGAAAAAAAAAATGTAATAAAAAAAGACGTAAAAAAATGTTAATAAAAAATAGAACCGTCTTCAAAAAAAAACCCACTAAACAAGACTAAATAATGACCGGCTTCCTAGGAATTGCCTATTTGATGGGTGCCTAATAGGTACATGGAATATATCGAAGTCGGTGGCAAGAATCATGTGACATTGCTATTGTGTAAACCTACTTGACACTTGATTGGTTATAAATCCAAAAGTAAGACACGGAAAATTATAAAAAAAATAGTTTTGAAATGTGCAGATTGAGCCTTTTATATGACACATGACATTTATTAACAGATGTGAATAATTATTAATACGCAATTAAATTTCAGACATCGCGCAATATTATTATTATATAACTATTTTTTTATCTTAATTATAACTGTACCACTTATGCTGTATAGTAGGTACGAGAATGACTTTTATATATTTATTTTAAGGACATAAATTTATGTTTACATTGTGACTTGTAAATACCTTGTTTTTTACCAATAAATATTATCATGATTATGATTATGATTATGATTACACCCCGTTTGCTATAATCAAATCACTTTAATTTTTCTACCTCCCATTTTTTTACTAAAATCAGATGCGGGCAAGCAAGTTATACAATTATGCCAAATTTCAACTTGATAGCTTGTTCTTTTTACAATTTTTTTGTTATTTCGTTTATTATGTGCTATTTGTAGTTAAAACGACTTACCTAATTCAATGATCTGTTAACGATACACGCGTGCTCGCAGCAGTCATTCGTAATGATTGCAACGAACTTTTTGCAGCAGAGAAAGCGATTCCGATGCTCGTTCGCATTTCAACGCGTTTCGATGAGACTGTATTGGCTATAGTTTCGTATACATCAATAGGATAGGATACTATAAAATGAAGTCGCCCTCCGCGTCTGTCTGTCCCTATGTATGCTTAGATCTTTAAAACTACGCAACGGATTTTGATGCGGTTTTCACCATCAGTGAGATAATTCTTCACGGAAGGTTTATGTATATAATAGAACCCGGAGGTAAGCGGGGCGGGTCGCTGTAGGCTATCTTATGTAACCGAAGCGAAGCGAGGGCGGGTCGCTAGTAATTAATAAGTAGCAAACTAAAACCCTAGCGACGAATATGACGCACCCTAACACTTTTTATATAGCCTATGACACTAGCATGTTTTTGACGAATCATATGGGATTCTATTTATTAAAATCGGTCCAATCATTTAGGAGCTAGAGTGGGACATATAGGTATACATAGATTGTTAAATACATTACACTATTTGTGTCTAATTGGACAGTAAAAAAGAGTTCCCGATATGTTTTTAAAGGTGTATGTTGTGGAAATACATGGCGAGTCTTGGTAAAGACGAAAAATTAAAAAATTAAAAAAAATATTTTTATTTATTCCATCGTAGAAGAAGTATCTAGTTTTTAGCTTTTCCTCAGGGAATTGTTCGATTTTTGTTTCGCTCGATTTAGGCGTCAAGCCGTGAACATAAAACAAACAAACAAACACACCTTCGTATTTATAATAATACAAGGCTTTTCCTGCGACTTTGTCCGCGTAGAAGTCGTTTAACGCTGCTTCCTTCGGGAACTGTACAAAACGGGATTTCCTAACTAAAAAAATGTGTGTATAAATGATTATACTATACATAACGGTAAAATTTGGTGTGATTAAGTACCGGCGGAACCCTCGGTGCGCGAACCCGACACGCACTTGACCGATTTTTAATTTCGTTTGTCGCAACGTCGAGGTTGCCGAAACAATATCACACGAACGCTAGTTCACACCACTTTATTAACACCTAGTAATAGCTACTAGGGCATACCCAGTAGCACAAAAGCTGTGTAAGGCTGCCTTTCCATAGAAGCGGAGACGAGAGGAGCCGTGTAGGAATCGACCAATCACATTGGTTGTAATCCACATCTCGTGTCCGCTCCGATTCAATGGAAAGTATGGAAACAGTCAAGCGGAGACGAGCGGTGCGGAGAGGAGCCGTGTAGGAATCGACCAATCGCATTGGTTGTAATCCACATCTCGTCTCCGCTCCGCTTCAATGGAAACAGTCAAGCGGAGACGAGCGGTGCGGAGAGCAGCCGTGTAGGAATCGACCAATCACATTGGTTGTAATCCACATCTCGTGTCCGCTCCGATTAAATGGAAACAGTCAAGCGGAGACGAGCGGTGCGGAGAGGAGCCGTGTAGGAATCGACCAATCACATTGGTTGTAATCCACATCTCGTGTCCGCTCCGATTAAATGGAAACAGTCAAGCGGAGACGAGCGGTGCGGAGAGGAGCCGTGTAGGAATCGACCAATCACATTGGTTGTAATCCACATCTCGTGTCCGCTCCGATTAAATGGAAACAGTCAAGCGGAGACGAGCGGTGCGGAGAGGAGCCGTGTAGGAATCGACCAATCACATTGGTTGTAATCCACATCTCGTGTCCGCTCCGATTCAATGGAAACAGTCAAGCGGAGACGATAAAGCCCCCGACAAAATCAAGAGCTCGACTCTTAAATGGATTAACTGATTTTCATCAAACTAATCAAAGAACTCTGGATAAGTCACCTTTCTCACAAAAAGAACTAAAAAAATAGGCCCATCCGTTTGGGAGCTACAATGCCACCGACAGATACACAGATATATCATTATTTAATAACACCTCTCTGTTTTGCGTTGGGGATCTGTGATTTTTATCCGACTGGCCGAAGGAGGGTTATGTTGGTCAAGCGTATGTATGTTTGTATGTATGTATGTCTATTTCTTTGGCATGCCCTGCAGCCTAAACGGTTAGACGGATTTTAACATATAAGGTGTCATTCGATACGTCTTAAATGTAGCAGTGACATAGGGTATATAATATTTCAATATGCCGCCCGCGAAATTTTTTTTTATTATAACAATGGGTATCGCCTGCCTATATGCCTAATACCTTTTCCAACATTTAAGTTATATTTTTTGATTATAGCTTGTTTGTAGTTTTTCAGTTGATATTTTTAAAGCAGCCGGGTGTTTTGTTTTTTAATTATTTATTTTTAAAGCAAATTTAACAGAATACAAGTATTAATGACCGAGGTCTCAGCTAGAGTAGTTTTCCTGTCTGCACGAGCAATGAGCGGTTATTGTCCTCTCGTGGTAGTAAGGAAGTTGAAGCCGGTCCGTTTCCTTCCGCGATAATTTTACACGCAACTTACAAATCGTAATATAGATAACGGCATTGCATCCTCTACGAAAACGCACGAGAAAGTCGAGTGCACTCGTTGCACCTATCGCGTCATAACTCCAATCGTGGCTCACGGTACGAAAGTAAACCCAAGATGGCTGCTTTTTCGCTTGACATTTCATCTTTATTGATGCTTCATCTTGAGTGACATGGAAATGGTCCCCGAATCAAATTGTATCGTGATTCGAACAACATCGAAATTAGAAAACCATAATAGTACCTATCGGCAGAGAACACGTAAAGTGTTTTTTACATTACGACCACTAGATAAGATTCGACACGGCGACAGCACCACTGACTGACGTAAAGCTAGTTGTAGCATAGTTTCTGAACGCGTTGTATAGGTTTTACGATATGGGTGTTGATAAAATATTGTTCGCGACTGTGCGTAATTGGCATTACGCAGCCGTCACGTAAACTACTATTAGATACATGAATTAAGGCAAAGACACGGATGTTGCACTCCTCGCGTTACACGTTACTTGCACACATTATGTGACCCTAATTTGAATTCTTTCAATAACATAATCTAACAGAGTAACAAAACCCCCAACAAAATCGGGACCTCTACTGTCAGAGCCCATAACTCTTAAACGGCTTAACGGATTTTCATCAAACCAAGCTAAGAACACTCTCGATTAAGTCACCTTTCTAACAAAACAAACTAAATCATAATCGGTCCATCCGTTTAGGAGATACGATGCCAGACAGATACACAAATACAGAAACACATGTCAAACTTATAACACTTATGTACTGATGAAGTAGGTGAAGTTTAATATAAGCTTGTTACAAATCGTAATCTACTCGTAGGCTGAGTTAACAATAGCCGAATCAGCAACTATACTGTTAAAAAATCGATTATCTTTATCTATTCATGCGAATTCCCCATTGTAAAATCGAACGCGAAACATACAATACAATCAACTCTCTATATTTGCAATACGGTTGATGTTTCTTTCGCTTATTGCTTTTTAGCTCCGAGAGAAAGAGCGAGATACTTTCACTGCCAACGAGCGAGATGACATAAGGCTTTTATAATAGTGTTACGTTGGAGTTGCGTAATGTGAGATTATGGGTGTCGTGGGTATAAAGGTCGGGTCAGATATTGTGAATGGTTTCTAATAATTAATTATAATAATCTATACTAATATTATAAAGAGGAAAGATTTGTTTGATCGTAATCACTAATCAATAAACTCTGAACCGATTATAATAATTCTTTAACCATTAGAAAACTACACTATTCCGAAGTAACATACGCTATACTTATTTTAACTTATTTTACTGAAGCTAGACATACAGACAGACGCACAGGGCGAAACTATAAGGGTTTCTAGTTTGACAGCCGAACCCAAAATACCGGCCAAGTGCGAGTCTGACTCGCACACGAAGGGTTCAAGATTTAATACTATGTACTTTTTAAATACTTTCGTAAAAGAAACAAGATAGACGCTATAACAATATGTAAAGTAGGTAATAGTCTAAATTCATTACATCCCTTTATTTAGGGACCACCTTTAATTTTTAATTTAATTTAGTTTTTATTATTTGTTGTCATAGTGGCAACAGAGATACACACTCTGTGAAAAGTTCAACAGTCTCTAGTCTATCTATTACGGTTCATGAGATACAGCCCGCGGAGTGACAAAATTTAATAAAATCACGCTTTTTGTATGGGAGTCCCCTTTAATATTAAATTTTATTTTATTTTTATTGTTTTCTGTTATAGCGGCAATTAAAATAAACACTCTGTGAAAATTTCAACTGTTAACCTATTACGGTTCTTGAGATACAGCCGGATTTAACAAAAAAAATCACGATTCTTGTATGGGGACCCTCTTTAATTCTTAATTTAATTTAATTTTTATTATTTGTTGCTATAGCGGCAATAGACATACACATTCTGTAAAAATTTCAGCTGTCTAACTGTTTCGGTTCATGAGATACAGCCCGGCGACAGACAGACGGACGGATAGCGGAGGCTTAGTAATAGGATCCCGTCTGGCACCCTGCGGGTACGGAACCCTAAAAAGTAGGTATTTTGGGAGTATAGCTACGCATGTCAGGAAAATCACTGTCATCAGGCAACCGTACGCAGGGATGCCAGACGTACGATAATTATCGTACATGTACGATAATTTTGACTCCGGTACGATGTACGATACAATTTGTATTATCGTACGCAAAAGTACGATAATTTGCAATCCTGCTCCGAAGTGGGGTGAAAAGACTACTATTCAGGGCCAATCATCCAAAAATACAAAACAATGTCTATGGCGAAGTGAAAAAGTAAATTGTAACTTCGATTTTTCGTCTGGCAACACTGGTTTGGTCTTCTTATAGGCACAGGTTTTAACGTCAACTGTCAAAAAGACCTCAGTTCCCAGAGGCGCGAGTGAAAAAACGCGCGATCCCTCATTCCTATCATATTTCTAGTTTTGGGAGCTAGCTACGCGTTCCGCGCGACTCTGACAGTCGTACGATAATTTTTCATCTGGTACGATAATTTTCGAATATTGATACGATAATTCACTGGCACTCGTCTGGCATCCCTGACCGTACGCGCATTTGTAATACTCTAGTAAAGACTAGGAGGAATTTCTGGCACGGATGTATTGAAGTTATTGAACCATACAAATATCACTTCTATAGATCTATCTGTTATTGTGTGAGTGCTGACGTTACACAAAGGGTATTCAAAAAACAATAGCCATTATTTCTAGTCATCGTTCGATTTTCAAACAACCTGCATTGTGCATTTCTACAATCCGCACAATATCTGAGCTTGACTTTGTTTTAATTAACTTTCGAAGCAAAAAAGGGGTGTTATAAGTTTAATGTGTGAATCTCTGTGGCATCGTAGCTCCTAAACGGTACCGATTTTGATTTATTATTATCAGACATAGGAATCCACGGGGCAAAATTTTACGACAGGTAGGTTCCTATATCGATAAACTCAATTATCGATGCTTGTTCCATACACACACACATATATAATATACATAAACCTTCCGTCATACATTATTTAACTGATGGTGAAAACCGCATTAAAATCAGGAGCGTAGTTTGAATGATCTAAGCGTACATACATACAGATGGACAAACGGCGGGTAGCGACTTTTTTTTATGCTATGTAGTGGTTATGTCAATATGGATATTGAAATAATTACACGTTAAGTGCACAAACATTTTTAAACATAGCATTTAGTTTCATTATAGTTAAGTTAGATAAATACCGACTGATTGTCCGTCGCTCAGCACGGCTAGCACATCTGCCCGCGACTTGCGCGACAAGCGAGAAAAAGCGCGACATAGAGCTATCTCGCGAATCGGTAGCATAACACGCGCGACATAATTTGGTGACTCGCGGTCAAACGTCAAAGTGACAAATCTTTGTCGCTTGACAGTTAAGGGCGACATACTCTCGCAACTCGTAGCACAAGTGTTCATAAGGCGACATAATATCTCGCTTACCAACGTCAAAAGGCGACAGATTGTCTTCGAGCTTTCAAGCGCGCGAGATATATCTCGCTCTAGTCGCATCTCGGATTTTTAATAAACGTTTTGGTTAATCTTACCCCATTTAAATAGTCAATGTAAGTTTATTTGTTCACAATTATAAATTTGCTTAAATGCTATTTGTATCATCCGTTATTTTAACGTAGTTTTACATGTGAGTAGTGACGAAGTTTGTAATTTTTCAGGATGGCATTTTTCTCTAAGATTTTTCCTTTTTCGGGACGAGAAGCTCCGACAGAGGAAAATCCAAAGGAGGAGGTCAAGGGATGCCAACAACCCCTTCGAGCTGTTAGACAATGAGTTTCAACACCTGTACCGCATCAATAAAGATATGGGAATGTACCTTTGATAGTCAATTGGGTACCAATATGTATACAGTCTCAAAAAATATGTATACAGCCCTTATTACTATGGTAACTAAGTTTGCGTTACCATATTTTTGCAACTTTGTGTGGATATTTATTTTTGCTCTTGACTTAACAATGATATGGGGATGGATGATAAGATGTATCCATATACACAACTACAATAACAGGCATAGGGCATAAACAACATTTTTTCATTAAAAAAAAATAATAAGTATCACGGGCCAATCTTACACGAAGTGACCTAGTCCTAAACTAAGCTCTGTAAGTTTATTATTGATATATTATAGCATACTATGTATATAGGTATAGGTAGCAGATTTTGCCCGCGACTTTGTCCGTGTAGAAGTCGTTTATCGCTGCACCCTTTGGAACTGTCAATTTTTTCGGGATCATAAGTAGCCTATGCGCTATTCCAGACTATAATCTCTGTGCTAAATTTCATCCAGATCCGTTCAGCCGTTCTGGCATGATTGAGTAACAAGCACCATCCATCTATCCATCCGTCCATCCATCCACCCATCCAAACTCTCACATTTATTATATTAGTAGGATAACCTTCCTAGATACTCCCTCTTTCTATTGGTGAAAACCGTATGAAAATCCACACAGTACTTTCTGAGATTATTCTGACAGACATTCTGGGGACTTTCATTTATATGTAGATAATATTAATATTGGTTTGCAGAGGGGAGCTGAGGGAGATCTTCGGCAATGAAGAAAAAGTCGGAGAGAGCTCGTCGTCCGACGCGCCGACGCTGTTGCGAGCTGCAGTGGCACGTGTCGGGACCAAATAATACAGAGACATTTTAATTAAGAACAAAGTATATTTATTAGGATATTTCAAAAAATAATCTGCTTAAATCTACACCGAGTGTATGCTGACCATCCAGTGGCACTTCCAGTACCATTACTGTTTTCTAATAAACTAAACAAGAGTAGTTTATTGAATTGAACGGAATGTTGTACTTGTACTGAATAGGTACCTACACAATTTATAGGCTATAATTAGCATAGCAAAGGAACTAATTTTTGTGTAATCAACTTAACAGAAAAAGTGACTTTGATGTAAAAAATATATACTTAATACAATATTATGTATCTAGACTTTAAATTATTTGTTCAATTGTACAATAAATCGTCAACCTGCAATTATAATTAAATATAGCCTGTACCAATCAACTTGTCTTATTATGTTAACAACTTTCTTACCTCAAAATTCAACTTTTTTGGCCAATTATATATATTAATTATATATACTAATCACAATAATTTGAGATAAAGTTATTATTATTATTATTTTATATTAGACAGACAGTTAACACTGATATGTCTAAATCACTTGGCCCTAGAATCAGTTCAGTGGCCTATCAGTTGGCCCTAGAATTTATTGATTACCACAGCAGCGCATCCACATAAGGAGAAAATATTACACAACAAACATATACACATATAAACGTATTTGAACAAAGCTAATGTATTGGTTTCTTTAAATAGATACAGCTAAACTGTAAACGAAAGACTATTTACTATGACAATATGGAACTATAAAAAATTCACAGTTGTTGTGTACATTCGAAATCCGTGAACACAACTTGCAAACTCCAAGTTTACAAGTGTTCTAAGAGGCGATTCATGGCACTTCTCTCTGCTGCATGTACCTGAAATAAATTTTGTATGATATTATTCAATATAGTAATGTAAAGGCGTCCACTGTGTTACATAGATGCCAGCGCTAGCGAGCTGGAAGTGCTAAAAATTTAATCTAATACAACATCCCTGCTAATATTTTAAATTGCAAAAGTATGTTTGTCTATTACTTTTCTTGCCCTTCACAGCTAAACCACTGAACAGATTTTGATAAAATTTGGAATGAAAATAGTCCAATCCAACAATAGTTTTTATACATTATCTGAAAGTATGATGGTTTTCTGACCACCTATTGATATGTGTAAGTACTGTTTAACATATTGTAATACTTATAACTGGTTACTTTTATAATGAATGAATGATAAACCTTGGACTATTTTTGTAAGCTAGGAACATAGTTTAGGGTATATCATTTTCCAAACTTTGTATTTTCTAATGACTGCTTGTATCCTTGTATAACTTTTTAAATCTGTTTTCATATTTATGCAATTCACCGAAGCCTTAACATAACGAAAAACCAGTGATGATGGTCGAAAGCATTAGTGTTTAACATAAGTCCACAGAAAAGTTAGTTATTGTTTGTTGTTTACAAAAAAATCAACATTGTAAACTTGCCATCGCCAAAGTGCTCAATTTGTGCAACCTCTAAATACTATCCCATTACCTTTAAATTTCATATTTAATTTTTTACATTACAACGAGGAGATAAATTTAATCTATTATTACTTACATGCTTTGACGGACTTTTCGGGGCCTTCTCCGTTAATAAGTAGGTCTTTTAACTTGACACTGAGTAGGGTTAGTAGGTAGGTGTGGTACATTCCCCCGCGGCAAACGCTCATGCGTGGCGTGCTTCTTACTCTGAAATAACATTTATACAAAAATTATTTGAAAAGAATACAACATCTGGAACGATGTTCAATTTATCACAGAACCGGTGAGAAAAGCATGAATGTTTATACCAGTAATACAGTTATTTAAAATATTTCGCCAAAATAAAAGGAAATAACTTTTGCGTAAAGTCAGAAGCCACTAAAGTAATAATCGAAATACTTACACTACGCTCAGCATCCATGTTGATATTGTTGATAATCAGTTTGACACATGACATTTCGCGAAATTTGACACATGACGTTGGGCACCTCCCCTAGCGACCCGTGTAAGGCTTGCCGTTCACTCAAAAAACGAAGGGAAAAGCACATTTTTATTACCGATTCAGTGTTGCCATAAAAGAATATAGCATTAGTAGAATATATTCTTCATAGAAGGCAACACATACGTCCCGCCCGCGAGATAGCTCTCTCGCTTGAAGGGATTATCTCGATACGTCAAGTTGTGCTACCGAAATCGAGAAAACTGACAGCGGAGAGAAAGAATTGACAGCCGCGACAAGGGTTTCTCGCGCCGCGAGCTATGTCGCTTGGGCACATGTGCTAGCCGTGCAGCGGCTTATGTCAATTCCATACATTTTGTCGCTTTTCGAAAATCATTAAGTTTGCGTAATGGATCTTGGCTAGACCCCCTGGTCCTTTGTTGCTCTGGTGAAACAGTATACAGGGTGTTTGGCACATGGTTGGACAAACGAAATCAGCGAAGAGGTCATACGCTACTTACTTGGCCCTATAAATCTGGCTTAGGCCCTAAGGTTTTTTTTAAAAATAATTAACAAACTGCAAAGATGGCAGTTAAATTGAAAAGAGCAATTGACAAAGGGAATGAAAAAATACCAGTTTATTGAGTCAATAATTCTGCAAATCAGGCCATTTGATTAACGCTCCACCAAGGCCGAGTTACTAAATCGTGTTCCGAAATATCAATATGTATCTCAAGGTCGGTCTCAGGCGATCTGAGAGCTAGAGAATAGTAATACATGTAGAATATTTACGAAAGCTGCCCTTCAGGTAGCTGGGAGTTTAAGAGTACAATGGAAGGTATCGATTTCAGGGTTACCTTATTAGATAATTATATAGAGTGAAATTGAACTCAGTGTCCAAATTTTGGGGGTTAAATTCATACTGACGAACTTTCAATATGGGACGAACCCCGCATTTACTTTTTGGCTAATCAGCTGACGATGTTTTCTATGGGTGGGGCGATTTTTTTCTTCGCGATTTCAGGGTTGGTCAGTATGAATTTAACCCCCAAAATTTGGACACTGAGTTTAATTTCACACTATATAATAACCTTCCTAGATAATCTCTTTTTCTATTGGTGAAAACCATATGAAAATCCGGACAGTAGTTTTAGAGATTAACCTGTTTCACAATCGTCAAGTAAAGCATATCTGTCCAATAAATTTAGCCCTTACCCTTTCTTTCACTTGGAAATAGACAAGGAGAGGGCTATCTTTATTTGACAGATGTATTTACTTGTCGATTGTGAAACGCCCTAACCCGAACAAACACAAACTCAACTCAGGGACTTTGTATTTACACATGAAAGTAAGGATAAGAAGTAAAGGATTATAATATTAGTATTTAGTAACGATACTGATGTCAGGGTTCAAGTATTCAACCCCCGACGCAAAAAGAGGGGGGTTATAAGTATGACGTGTGTATCTGTCTACCTGTCAGTGGCATCGTAGCTCGCAAACGGATCTAATAAACCCCCGACGCCAAAAGAGGGGGGTGTTATAAGTTTAACGTGTCTGTCTGTGTATCTGTGTATCTGTCTGTGGTATCGTAGCTCCCAAACGGATGGACCGATTTTCGTTTAGTTTTTTTTGTGTCATAGATAATTTTATCCCGAGTGTTCTTAGCCATGTTTCATGAAAATCTGTTCAGCCGTTTGAAGATCATCAGCTCTTTTCTAGTTGATGAGGGGATCTGATTTTTTAATTCTTGAAATCTTCTAGTGACGAAGTCCCTCCAGTGTAAATGTACGTGCTTGGAGCCCGTTGAAGTTTTGCTCATTGCTCAGAAGGTTTTTAGGCGCTGATATCGGCGGTTTTTAACTCGGTTAGGTTATTTGATTTAGTTTTTCTTGTTAGAAAATGTTCGAGTGTTCTTAGCTTGGTTTGATGAAAATCTTTTAGCCATTTAAGAGTTATGAGCTCTGAAAGTAGGTCCCGATTTTATCGGAGGTTTTTTAACTCGGTTAGGTTAGGTTATTTAAATAAAATATCTACACACTTTTGTACCTTATTTCAATGGGATAAGGCACAAAAGTGTACATATCTTTGAACTCGACTGTACAATAGATCTATTTGACATACAATACTAGTTCATTGAATTCCTGAGCAAATGAAGAGCTCATAATGGGAGCCCGTTGACAAGCTTAATACCCGTAACAGACGATAGGATTTGATCCGGGCTGGACAACGGATTCGGTTCGCTCCGAACCAGATCCGGCCGTCTGTAGAGCAGTCTTCGGACCATATCGGCCGATATCGGACCGGACCAAGTTCGAGCGTATGTTATCTTTTAATCTTTTTGCCTAACACCCTTTAAACTGAAATTACAGATTTTAATAAATATCTGTTGTGTAGATTAGGTTAGTTTTATAATAATTCTGAATAAAACCCTTTCAATTGAAACGTTTTCGAGTTTCGACCAACCGATACATTAGGTCAAACAATGATCATAATACATGACGGCATGTCGATTATCCAAACAGTCAAATTTTAGACTGGGGCGCACTCAATAGTATAAAATAGGAATTGTTCATCAATAATCATCAATGATTGAACAATAGAAAATAGGTGAAAAATACTGGTCAAGTGCGAGTCGGACTCGACTCCTTAATGGTCTCATTCCGATGTGGGCGCCGAACAATAAAGTTATAAAACTAGTGGCTCTGTGAGCCAACCTCGCGACAAACTTAACTTTGCCGTTGGAAAACTGTTATCCCCATACATCGATATAGGTCGCGGTCAGTTCGCCAACGCCGCAAATAAGTTTGTAATCGCAAAAACCCTTATATCTCCGCCATTTTAAAGAATGTCGAAAAAATGAATCTACAAAAAAAAAGCCATATAATTTATCGAACCTGCTCAAAATTTTTCACGAGAATCGGTTGAGAAATGCGACCTGTAGAGGAGAACAACCGGACAGACGAAAGCATTTCTGCCCGAGCTGAAACGGAGACACTTGAACATATTTGAAATTTCCTTGACGTGCTGTGATCAAAAAATTTCAAATATAAGCCTATAACTTTAAGCTGCTAAAGTTTAGCATAACATAAATATAATTTTTTTAATTTCCAGATAATACTTTCTTGACCATTTTTTCGAGGTAAAAAGTAGCCTATGTGCTATTCCAGACTATAATCTACTTATCACTGTGCTAAATTGGCCCGCGACTCCGACCGCGTAGAAGTCGTTTATCGCTGCTCCCTCGGGAACCGTCCGTTTCCGGATTAAAAAGTAGCTTATGTGCTATTCCAGACTGTAATCTATCTCTGTGCCAAATTTCATCCAGATCCGTTCAGCCGTTCTGGCGTGACTGAGTAACAAACATCCATCCATACAAACTCACATTTATATACATATTAGTAGGATAATATAGTCAAGGTCATACATATGTATACACTTTAGTACCTTGTCACTTTAATCGCTGTGACATGCATATATGCCAGTTTAAAACATTAAATAGACATGGTACTAAAGTGTATACATATTTATGACCTTGACTGTACAGGTACTACGAGAGAACAGATGAACATACTAACAAACTTAGGGCCGTATTAATAAACTCATCTCAATTCTGATCCCCGTCTCAAGATACGTCAAAGTAAACGTCAATCGATAGAAAACTGTCCACAATTGAGATGAGTTTATTAATACGGCCCTTAGACTACTAAAGTCATAACCCTCCTTTTTGCTTCACCGTAATCGGGTAAAAAAGTACACACGCATACGTCGTTTCATAAGAGCCTGGTAAAATTCTAATGAGTGGACGATAGTGTACAGAAAGATATATTTTTCCCCTTGTTCCATTGTAATAAGGTCCAAAAGTGTATACATCTTTCTGTCTTAGACTGTACGTGTAGTAACAAGGGCTGATTGAAATGCGAATGACTAAACTGTAAACAGCACTGTTTACAAAATATATGGACGGCACACAACGCTCTCGCCAAGACTTCGCGACCGGCTGAGCGGCGAGCGAATTTTCTAGTACATTGCGTGTAACGTCAACTAACCGGTGCACGGTGAGCGTGTCGACCGAGCAATGAAGAGTTCGCTGGCCGCCGCCGCTTGGCCAGGCCGTTTAGTTTTTTGAATGAAATCCCATCATTATCATCGAACTTAAGCAGTATTGTATCCGGATGGATGGATGGATGGAGGATGGGTGAGGTGAGGTCACTTCAAATTGAAATTTGACACATGTTGCACACGGCAAATGTCAAATTTTAACTAGAGGTATCCGTTCCAGCACAGGAATTACTAACAAATAAAAAAACAATAACATACAAAAAACTTTTTTTTTCAACGTATTTTTATTTTTGTTATGTCGTAAAAACAGTAAAACATACAAGCGTCAAATTTGGTATGATTATAGAACAAACCCAATAGAATAACAACAATTTCAAAAAAAATTAATTTAATTTAATTTAATAAATTAAATTAAATTAAGTTTTGTCGGTATTCATGGGCGGTGGTGATTACTTCCCATCAGGTAACCCGCATGCCTCCCTCTTATAAAAAAAAAAAAAAAAAAATACTAAATACCAGCCAAATGTGTACGGAACCCTCAGAGCGCGAGTCCGACTCGCACTTGACCGGCTTTTTATCTATTTAATAGTTATGCTTTGCCGAAGTCTGGTAAAAACAAAGTGGTATAGAGCCAATACGAGCAATACTTGTGTAGCCAAGTTAAGGTTAGAATTGTAATGAGTTTATTTTGGACTAAATACATTTTGCTTCTAACGTATTTTAAACGCCAGATGTCTGTGACGCACACACAGCCACGAATTATAGTATCTGGGTTAATTTAATTTGTTGGAGTTCACAGACAAAAAAAACTATAATCAGAAAGAGGTTAGATTAAATTACGCTCTTAAAATATTCTAATCGACAAGGCGATAGCAGCCATTTGTGATCTTTAAAAACTCGACTACCTTGCAGCATCAGGACTGGAGTCGGATCTTAATATTTAGTAAGGTCAGGTGGGGTAAGTGAAATACACGGGGAAGTGGAACACTGGAGAACAGTGGAGGCTATCTTTAACTATGTAAATAGTTCATAAATCACGGGAATACAATATAAACAATGTCCAGTATAAACTGACACGCAATAAGTATGCACTATCGTACTTAGTGAGTGTCAGTTTATACTGGACAGTTTTTTATGTGATGTAACTACAAATTAACGGTTTTCGGATTTTTTCCTTTACTTGTGCTATAAGACATTGTTTCTTGCCAAATTTCATGATTCTAAGTCAACGGGAAGTACCCTATAGGTTTTGATTCTCTTGAGATTCCCTTCAATATGCGGCATAAACGGTCGTATCTTTCGATTGCGTTGACTTAGATGTTTGATGTTTTCACTGATCCAAGGGATTGCAGATTTAAGTATTTGATATTAATTTCAACTTGATACGCGTTCCTGAGAAAAAGGGTCTTGACAAACACATAGACAGACAGACAGACAGACAGACAGACACGGACAAGACGGAAAGTGATCCTATAAGGGTTCCTTTTTTCCTTTTGAGGTACGGAACCCAAAAATGATTTTGAATTTCTAATAGGGGGTGTGAGATTGCTTGATATTTTCATCAGCAGTTATGTTTCTCTTCAAGCATTTTAATGAAGTTTAATTAACTAGATAATTAGAAATCTGATCTAAACTAACACTTAGCTTCTCATCTTTTCTGGAGCATAGCTCAGTAGCGCTGGAGCGTGATGGGTAATTGTACGTGTTAGCCTTGATGGTTATCTGTGACGTTTTCTATAAACGACAGACAGACAGACGGGCATACAGACAAATTAAATTTGTAGGTAAAGTACAACAAAATTTGCTTGTCCCCGCCTGCAATACCTTTTCCAACATTTAAGTTATATTCTTTAGATTATGGGTTGTTTTTAACTTTTCAGTAGATACTTTTTAAAACAGGTGGGGTTTTTGATTTTTAAATTAATTTATTTTCTTTCATTATTTTTTAGTTTTTATTAAAATTGTAGCAACAAAGTGTTATAATGTATATATATATATATATATATATATATATATATATATATATATATATATATATATATATATATATATATATATATATATATATTTGAAATAGGCTATTTATTAGTTTTCATTTGATACCCATATTGTTAAAATATAAAATACTTTTTTTTTATTCCCCCTCCATTTTTTTCGCGGACGCCATATTGAAATATTATATACCCTATGTCACTCCGACAGTTAAGACGAATCCAATGATACCTCGTATGTTAAAATCCGTCAAGCCGTTTAGGCGGCAGAGCGACACAAAGAAATAGCCATACATATGTACATACATACTATACGCTCGAAAAACATAACCCTCCTTCGGGCAGTCGGGTAACAATGGCGTCAAAGTTTGAAACACAAATGATTTATTTTAGGTTTGTGTGTCACAAATGGTTTTAGAGATAAGATTGCTGTCGACTGTACATTTTGATGGCTAAACGGTAACTGACTAAGGGCCTGTTCACAATCGACAAGTAAATTCATCTGTCAAATAAAGATAGCCCTCTCCTTGTCTATTATCAAGTGTAGGAAAGGGAAAGGGCTTAATTTATTTGACAGATTTGCTTTACTGAACGATTGTGAATCAGGCGGTAAGGCTTATTACACCTTCCTAAATTAGTCACTGATGAGAGGGATGCCGCAATACGTTAGACACTTATGGAGACATCTTCATCTCATTCCAACGTATTGCAGCGTCCCTCCCTTTAGAGACTCATTGACCGAGCGAGCGCGAAGCGTCTCCGCTTTAGGTGGGGCATACATTCTTTCGTATGTCCGGATGTCCGGATGTCTGTATGTCGGGATGTCCGGATGTCCGGATGTCTGTATGTCCAGATGTCCGATTGTTCTCCTCTACAGGTCGCAGTTTCGATTCTCGTGAAATTTTGTGAGCAGGTACATTTTGTACATCATTTTCATGATTATTATGCCCTATGAACACAAATAAATTGATTGATTGATTGATTAATAGGTTCGATAATTATATGGAATTTTTTGTCGATTCACTTTTTTGATTTTTTTCAAAATGGCGGAGGGGTTTTTTGCCATTACAAATTTATCTGCGGTATTGGTAAACTGACCGCGACCTATATCGACGTATGGGGATAACAGATTTCCAACTGCAAAGTTAAGTTTTTTCGCGAGGTCGAGAGCTCACAGAGCCACGAGTTCGTAATTATATTTTATAATTAGGGCTTGAAACAGGTATTTATATTTTTTTTACATAAATTTCTTATACAATTGTAATGTAATTAGTAAACGATTAATCTTAATATTTGCTTTGTGTTATAGCAGGACAAGATTAATATGGCGTGCGTCAAAGCGCTTATGCCGTTGGCTAAGAGTTTATTATTGCTTAATCCGCGCGCCATATTAATTGTGCCCTGCTATACTTCCGCACTGAACCATGTGGTGATCAAAACTATTTTTTTTAAGTATAAAAAAACCGGTCAAGTATAAGTTAAACTCGCATAAAAAAGGCTGTTTATAAAATATATTGAAAATTAAATAGATAATAAAAAATCGGGGAAGAGCATGTCGGACCATGCTCAATGTAAGGTTCCGTCGCAATTCTAACAAACAAACAACAATCTCCAAAAAATAAATGTGACGTTCTCAATATAAAGGGACCTTATGGAGGAAGGCAGTTACGCTCTTCTTGTTCTTGTAGCTATACGAATACTATGGTAACAGTTCTAAAAACGGCTTAACCGCCTGCCTCCATAAGGTCCCTTTGTATTGAGAACGTCACAAATGTTCTAGTTAAAGTTATCAAGTGGGTGCCGCAAAATAGGCGGCGCAGACGAGGCAGGCCTAAACGGAGATGGCGGGACGACTTGGACTCATTTCTTGGGAACTGGCCGGAAGAAGCACCGAATAGGGTTTCGTGGAGATCAAGAGGAGAGGCCTTTGCCCAGCAGTGGGACACCCAAACAGGACATTAAAATAAAAAAAGTTATCAGCTGATTTTCGATACCCTAATAACCCTCGACAAAATGGAACCCCTACTTCCAGAGCACATATCTTTTAAATGGCTTAACGGATGTTCACCAAACTAATAAAACTTTCGATTAATTCACCTTTGTAAAAAAAAACTAAATCAAAATCTGTTCATCCGTTTAGGAGCTACGATGCCTCAGACAGATACACGGTACTTTAAACTTATAACACCCCTCTTATTTGCGTCGGGGGTTAAAACAGTAGTTTACGTGACGGCTGCGTAATAACAATTACGCAGAGTCGCGTTCAATACTTTATCTGCACTCATATTGTAAATCCTCTATGATAAAAAAATGTGACATGAGAAATTGTCGCCGAATCAAATTGTAGCGTGATTCGAATAAATTCGAAATTTGAAACCATTACAGTGTCGGCAGCGAACACGTAAAGTGAACTTTACAGTACAAACACAGATAAGATTTGACACCGCGACAGCAACACCACTGACTAACGTAAAGCTAGTTATAACCTAGAGTTTCTGAACGCGTTTAGAGGTTTTACGATATGGGTGTAGATAAAATATATTAATTACTTCTATTGGTATTCGTGCGTGGTATAAATATCTATAAGTTCAAGTAGACATCGTTATCTTAGTAACTTTGATAGTTTCTCAAAAAAAGTGGCGGCGGAACCCTAAACAATGGATGGATCGGATTATTTGACACGGAACCTTAAAAACTACACGCTGTTTGATTTTTTTGCTCTCGCAACAGATTTGGAGTTCATTGCTCAAGTTTACATGAAAAAAAGTTTCATTCGCCGAGTTTAAGTAGACTTGTTATTTCCGCTTGAAGTCAAGGCCGGTTACTGAACGAAATTCGATAATCAGTTTGTCCTTCTCACTCTTGAGTTTAGATAGAAATGGGTAAAAGAGAGTAACGTATTTTAGTAACTTTGTAAAGGGACCAAGGTTATATTTACCGTTTAAATAACAGTACTTAAGTTATCTTTGTGATTACATTTGTGTTGCTAAACGTTTAGAAATTTATTACTCCTTTAGAGAATTATTAGGGTAAAGTGCTTTATTAATTGATTATTATTGAAGCAGTTTATCGTCCTACGCTTAAAGGGAATATTATTCATAGAATTAATTTTTAGGACAAGTAATCCAGCTAGGTAGATCTAACTTCGAGAAAGAAGTCAATCGCCGAATCCAACTAGGCTGGGCAGTGTTCGGTAAGCTACGGAGCATATTCTCGTCCCAGTCACCGCAGTGTCTAATGTCAAGTCTTTGATCAGTGTGTGTTGCCAGTGATGACTTATGGAACAGAGACGTGGTCCTTTACAATGGGCCCAGTCACCCAGAGGGCAATGGAAAGGGCTATGCTCGGCGTATCTCTGCGTGATGCGTGAAATGAGGAAATCTGCCGAAGAACCAAAATCACCGACATAGCCCAGCGAATTGCGAACCTTAAGTGGCATTGGGCGGGGCACATTGCTCGTAGAAAGGTTCTAGAGTGGCGGCCGCGGACCGGAAAGCGAAGTGTTGGCAGGCCTTCCACAAGGTGGACCGACGATCTGGTGAAGATCGCGGGAAGCCGATGGATGCGAGTAGCACAAAACCGGCCATCGTGGAGATTGGGGAAGGCTTATGTCCAGCAGTGGACGTCTTTCGGCTGATATGATGATGATGATGATTTATACTTTGGTACACAACACGCACTCAGACAGTTTTTAATTGTTACCGAATTAAACATTGTGTCGGCACTCCGTCGTTTGCGCTGACCTTTATGGTATATGACTACATAGCGTGTAAGAACGTTATGTCCGGAAAAACACTTACATAATATTATTTTAACTGCAAGATTTGAGGTGAAATCAATTTACATTAGATAGCAAAGTTATGTCAATTACCGTGGTATTTATCACTGTAACTGTTCATTGGCCTTTAAATGATATACATATAGTTTTGTAAGTTCATAATCATTTTTAACCCCTGACGTAAATAACCTAACCGAGTTAAAAACCCCCGATATCAGCGCCTAAAAACCTTCTGAGCAATGAGCAAAACCTTTAACGGTCTCCAAGCACGTACATTTACACTGGAGGGACTTCGTCACTAGGAGATTTCAAGAATTAAAAAAAAAACAGATTTCCTCATCAACTAGAAAAGAGCTGATGATCTTCAAACGGCTGAACAGATTTTCATGAAACATGGCTAAGAACACTCGGGATAAAATTATCTATGACACAAAAAAAACTAAACGAAAATCGGTCCATCCGTTTGGGAGCTACGATACCACAGACAGATACACAGATACACAGACAGACACGTTAAACTTATAACACCCCTCTCTTTTTGCGTCGGGGGTTCAAAAGAGGGATGTTATAAGTTTGATGTGTGTATCTGTGTATCTGTCTGTGGCATCGTAGCTCCTAAACGGATGGACCGATGAATTAGATTTTTTTCTGATTAGAAAGGCGACTTATTAAAGAGCGTTCTTAGCTTGGTTTGATGAAAATCCGTTAAGCCGTTTAAAAGTTATGAGCTCTGATCCCGATTTTGTCGGGTGTTTTTTAATACTTTAAATCTTCTAATGACGAAGTCCCGCCAGTGAAAATGTACGTGCTCGGAGCCCGTTGAAGTTTTTACTCATTGGTCAGAGGTTTTTTAGGCGCTGATGTCGGGGGTTTTTAACTCGGTTAGGTTATAGCTGACAGTCATTTGGTTATTTCCGGCTTTTGCCCGCGACTTCGTTGAAGTACAAACTCATTTTTATTTTTATTTCTTCGACTAACGAAATTTTATAAAGTTTTTATGACGAAACGTAATTTATGTCCTTTAATAAGGCTGAAGCTACTACATCCATAAAAAAACATAAAATCGTTGAAGGTAAATTGCAATGGGTTAAAATTTGGTAGGTATATAGTTATGGTCATAAATATGTGTACACGTTTAGTACCTTGCCACTTTAATCATATACCTATGGCATTTTAAATAGACAAGGTACTAAAATGTACACATATTTATGACCTGGAAATCAAATATATAACCAAAAACCAAATAATAGAAACCAAAAGAAATTAAAAAACACTGAAAGAAATTTTACGCCAGAGTTCAGCGTCAGAAGTTAAAAAAAAATCTTGTATGTTAGTCACAGTTTCTGCTATTAGCTCCTGAACTAAAATGACTGGTAGCGAGCGACACAACACAATATGCGGCGGATGCTTTTAGTAAACAAGGAGAAATAGACGTGGGAATGTTAACGATTAATTACGATTGTTAACGTATGACCAATGCGTGAGACGATTAATGGGATGAAAACCCCCGACAAAATCGGGACGCCTACTTTTAGAGCTCAAACATTATGCTAATTTGGGGGTGCGCCAAAGTTCATATAAAATTGCAAATTAGATAATTGGAACTCCGAAAATGTATATCATACAATTTTACAACCTAATGATCATTGTACATAATTTTTTTTATTACTGACGATCGAAACTCATAATCATCAGATTTCATAATATCACTAATTATACACCTTGTTTATACTAATATTTGTTTTCATATATTTTCTGATACTAACGATCGAAACTCCTAATCATTCTAATTCATAACGAAGGTCTCCATTAGGTACGACGACGAGCGAAGCGAGGAGGAGTGTTAGGTAGAATTGCGACCCTACAGCGCGCGAGCCGAGCGAGCGAAGCGAGCGTGCCGCGGTAGCGGCCGGCGAAGCGCCAGTAATGAACATATTTTTAAATAATACTTACATATAGTAGACGATGAGCGAAGAATCACCCTTCTATTTCTAAGTCCCTGCTCCGTTGGTAGTAATAAAAATGTATGAACAAAAAAAGTATAAGAAAAAATTTTATGAAGAGTGATTATTATGAATACAAATGAGTATTAATAAAAAAAATATGATAACTGTCTGTTATGAGTTCGGATGGTAGTAATAATAAGTTATGAACAAAAAAAGTATGAGGAAAAAAATTATGAAGAGTGATTATTAGGAATACAAATCGGTAGTAAAACCAAAAATCGGAATAAGAATTTTGTATGAGCCAATATGGACCCCTAATTTGGATATGTCCCGGGATTCCGGGACTGACCTGTATATGTATATCGCACTGTAATGATTTTGACCTGTATATGTATATCGCACTGTAATGATTTTAACCTGTATAAGAATTAGGAGTGAACGGATCGTACAAGTGACTTATGACCGATGCGATTGAATGAAAGGGTTGGAAAGACTGGGACGGTGAGTGAGTGAGTGAGAGAGACGAATGACGACTGCTAGAAGTATAGGACGTGTGTCATACTGAAAAGTAAAGTTTATTGTAAGGTGCTAAAAAATTCCTAAAATAAACGCAGATAAAACTTGGTTTTACTTCAAAATCCAGAAGCTTCATGTATGATTGTAGTGCAATGATTACGTATGATAAATTAAAATCGATGAAATACACATACAAATACACGATTAATCGACTCTAGTAATCCGATTAGAATGACATAACATCGTTAGTGTAACATAAAGGTCGTTGGTAACATTTGTATTAAAGGCTTTGAGGTTCACTAATGTTTCACAACCGCACATTTCCCAAACTGTTTCATTTGGACAAACGCTTTTTTTTTCAGAAACTGTAAATATTTCAAGATTTTTATAAAACTAACCTAACCTATAGGGTTCTACACGATGGTCCTGAAATAAATCCTGAAATATTTACAGTTTCGGAAAAAAGCGTTTGGCGAAATGAAACGGTTGGGAAATGAAACAGTTTGCGAAACGTTTTTCGCCCGAATGAAACCTTTGAATATGGAATAGTATGGAACCATAGAGAAGACGTTGAGTTTTACCAACCTCTACACCTTTGTTCGAAGATTTCCTAGTCTGTGGCCGCAGTTTCGCCACGTTTATAAAACTCCTTTGTTATATTGCAGCACCTTTATTGGCAATCGAAGGCCAAGGTTCGTTTCCGCGCATTGCTCTTTTTGTCCGCATACCTTGCGAGATAAAGTAATCGTTCGCATGAAGGAGACAGTGAACCCGATTGCACGAAATCATTAAAATTTGATTCCCTACTTTGAGAGATTATAACTCTTGAATTGGCCAGTCGAGGACAGAAAGATGTTTACACTTCACCTTATTCCATTGTAATAAGGTCCAAAAGTGTATACATCTTTCTGTCCTCGACTGGCCAACAGATTTTCATCAAACCTAGCTAAGAACATTCTCGGTCAAGTGACCTTTGTAACAAAAAAAATATCAGTCCATCAGTTTGGGAGCTACGATGCCACAGACAGATAGAGGTTAATCTTATAAAAGGACATAGCATAGGGAAAAGGATCCAATTCAACCATTTCACACTTGTAGAATATGACATAATATTGACAGCGATAGAATTCAAATTTGAATACATTTACTTTGTGGGTTGGATCCTTTTCCCTAAGCTACGTCCCTAAGGCAGGGAGAAAGGGTTCGTAAAACCTCTACTTCGCAGCATTCAAGCACAGCTAGCAAGGTTCTAGTTAGTCCTCATGACAAGAATAATCCTGCCAGAATTCGAAACGCAGTAAATGCAGCACGGCCACCATATCTTGATCTCATACAGATTGCCAGTTGTTCAAAGTCGGAGATCAATCTAAAGTGCCCGATTTACACTTACTGCATTTTAAAGTGCAGAATCTATGGCGAGGCAACTTGATATTCTGGTTTGTTCCAGAAAATCACGTCATAAAACCAACCACAAGAGTGAAAGTGACAATGTGTCCTACGCGACAATACGCATGTAATCGAGTTTATAGGTTTTATGACACTGACGTGGTGAGTTTTATTTGATGAATAGAATTTACAAAGCCCGAGATTGCTTACAGATGTTGACTTTTCAGTGCACTCTATTTCGAGCCCGGGACTAACCGGGTATAACTTACATGCCCGCATTTGTTTTTAGTAAAAAAAAAATGAAATTTATTTTATAAATAATTGAATTTGATTATAGCAAATGGGGTGTCATATTCATATGAAAGGGCTCAATCTGCACATTTCAAAACAATTTTTTGTGACGTACTTTTTGATTTATAACCAAAAACGTTCAAAAAATGACCGTTCCCCCCCCTTATCTCCGAAGTTTATGAAACGAAAAATCTGAAAAATTCCTAACTTATAGATAATTACTTATATTTTACGGGAAAAATAAAGTGTTTGTTGAAGTGTTTAAAATGTATAGTTTTCGAGAAATTGACAAAAAAATTTCAAGATCTGTACTAAAACATAAGTAAGTCAAAATGGACCTTATTGCATACGAATTAAAGTACAGAAAAAGGTATAATGTTGAAGTACGGACTTAAATACGGAACCCTCGGTGCGGGAGTCCGACTCGCACTTGACCGGATTTTTTTTCTATCGTTCACCCTAAATAAGTTACTCTCCCCTGCTTTAAGTTACTCCAAATCTGAAATCAGTATTAGTCGCCAATACTACATTTTATTATGTGAATAAATACAGGAAAGATATAGGAAATTTATTTTTGAAACTCATCAAAGTATTTTACGGCACCGCTAAGCGAAATTCTTTCACTTTCGCATAAACTTGAAAACACAATTACTATTCTAGCATGAACTTATAATTAAACGGATAAAGAAATTATACACTTTCACTGTATTATGATAACATTGTGAAAATAATTGTAAATATTATTCATGTTTTGGTTAAAGTTACCTTGAATATATAACGCGTTTAAAACAGAAACATTTTCACTAAAATCTTGTAAGAGATATTCGCTCGCTATCATTATCTACACCTACTAATATTAAAAAGAAAGAGGTAAAGTTATTTTGTTTGTATATAAGGGGTAAGTAATCTCCGGAACTACTCATCCGATTTCAAAAATTATTTCACCAACATTTAGAATGGACTTTCAGGGTGGACATAGGCTATATTTTAACTACTGAAAGTACTGACTCTCTCTCTCTCTCTCTGCAGACGAAGTCTATATATTATAAAACAAAGTCGGGTTAGTTGCGACTGCCGCATTCTGAATAGACTGATGGTTAGAGCGTTGGGCTACTACTTACGCCAAGACTGCGGGTTCGGACCCCAGCTATGGTCCGGTTTTTTTTTGTATACAGAATCGATGAAAATTCGATGTCGACCTGAGCGACGACTCTCGGTCTCCCAGGTAGGTACTAGGTACAGTCGAGGACAGAAAGATGTTTACACTTTTGGACCTTATTACAATGGAATAAGGTGAAAAAGTGTAAACATCTTTCTGTCCTCGACTTCACTTATCTTATAATATAATATAAGGAATATTTTTTTTTTGGTTCATAAACTTTCAGCCGTGTGGTGCCGGCTTAGAATTGTACCACCCCGACTCTTCCCGTGGGTGTCGTAAGAGGCGACTAAGGGACATACACCGGGGGGACGGGCAGCAGCGCCCCCTGCAGAACAACTCCAACAACTGCGATCCCCAACCCGCATGCCCAGCGTGGGGATTATGGGCATTAACCCCAACAATGAAAATTAAAGCCAACAGAAAATGGCCCCCAGTTCCCGGCCGCCTCGCTATTCCTGGCCATGGTAGCGGCCATGGTAACGGTGGGGCAGGGGGTGCTAAGAATCCCCGGGCTACCTCAGGCTACCATTCATTGCTTAAAAAATTGACCCTGGCTACGTTTAACGGACGCACTCTGAGGCTTGACCATCATCTAGCGCAGTTGGAAGTGGAGTTAGAGAACATTAAATGGCATGTTCTAGGGTTATGTGAAGTCCGTAGAGAGGGGGAGGACACCGTAACCCTAGACTCAGGCCATCTTCTCTACTTTCGCGAGGGTGATAGAACATCCCAGGGTGGCGTAGGTTTCCTCGTCAATAAGGCTCTCTCTAACAACGTTGAAGAAATCTCCAGTGTGTCGACCAGGGTAGCGTACCTGATCCTTCGGCTTTCCAAGCGGTATAGCATGAAGGTAGTTCAGGTCTATGCACCGACCTCGGCACACTCGGATGATGAAGTGGAGGATATGTATGAAGACATATCCAAAGCCTTGCATAACACCACTAAGGCTCACTTCAACGTTGTTATGGGGGACTTTAACGGCAAGGTGGGAATCCAGATGGGCAACGAATCCCAAATAGGCCCGCATGGTTATGGAGTTAGGAATCACAGGGGGCAAATGCTAGTCAACTTTCTTGAGAAAGAGGGGCTGTTCTTAATGAACTCCTTCTTTAAGAAACAGCCCCAAAGGAAGTGGACATGGCAAAGCCCCGACACTGTGACTAAGAATGAGATCGACTTCATCATGACGGATAGCAAGCACATATTCAGGGATGTCTCAGTGATCAACAGGTTCAATACCGGATCTGATCACCGATTGCTCCGAGGCTCTCTGAATATCAACTTGAAGCTTGAAAGAAACCGTCTGATGAAGTCCACGCTCCGACCTAACCCAATCCAAATCATGGCGGACACCGAGAAGTTTCAGCAGCTTCTCGGAGATCGATTTGTTGCCTTGGAACCCACCGATGACGCTGATGAGACCCTACACAATCTGGTCGAAACGTTAAGGGACGAGGGCATCAAGTTCTGCAAAAAGCAGCGTACTGGCAAGAAGTCCAAACTCTCGGATGAGGCTCTTCGGCTGATGACAAAAAGACGGGAAACCACCCAAGCGACTTCGTCAGAGAGGTCAGACCTGAACAAGCAAATTGCGAGGATGGTACGGCGCGACCTCCGGAGCTTCAATACACGCATCATTGAAGAGGCGATAGAGCAAAACCGAGGTTCCAAAGTATTCACTCAGCAGCTTGGCAGGAGCCACCTGACGAAGCTTAAAACGCACGACGGGAGGACCGTATTGTCGAGGCCGGAGATATCCACCGAGATAGAGGATTTCTATGGCCGTTTATACGCTGCACATGCCCTCCGTCCCCAACGAGACGGCCATGATTCTAGAGCCACCCTGACACGCCACTATACCGACGAACTACCAGAAATCAGTCAAGACGAGATCGTGATCGCTCTGAGGCAGCTCAAGAATGGAAAAGCCCCCGGTGAAGACGGAATAACATCAGAGCTTTTGAAAGCTGGAGGAGCCCCTGTTATACAGGAGATACAGAAGCTCTTCAACACCGTTCTTCACAGTGGGAGAACTCCAAAGGCGTGGAGCGGGAGTTTGGTGGTGCTCTTTTTTAAGAAGGGAGATAAAACCCTCCTTAAAAACTACAGACCCATCACACTCCTGAGCCACGTCTATAAGCTGTTCTCACGAGTGGTCACGAATCGTCTCGCCAGGAGACTCGACGAGTTCCAGCCACCGGAGCAGGCCGGGTTTCGAAGAGGATATGGCACCATAGACCACATTCACACAGTGAGGCAGATTATACAGAAGTCCGAAGAGTATAATCAGCCCCTGTGTCTCGCTTTTGTGGACTATGAGAAGGCTTTCGACTCCGTCGAAACCTGGGCTGTTCTGGAATCCTTACAGCGTTGCCAAGTAGACTATCGTTATATCGAGGTGCTGAGATGTCTCTACGAGTCCGCCACCATGAGTGTCCAAGTACAGGGCCAGCAGTCTAAATCCATCCAATTGCGCAGAGGAGTGAGACAGGGGGATGTCATATCCCCGAAACTGTTCACGAGCGCGTTGGAAGATATGTTTAAGACGCTGGACTGGAAAGGAAAGGGCATTAACATAAACGGCGAGTACATCTCACACCTGCGATTCGCTGATGACATAGTCTTAATGGCGGAGTCGCTAGAGGAGCTGAACCAGATGCTGGATGGCCTAGCCTCGGCCTCCCGATGCATCGGTCTTGGCATGAATTTGGATAAAACCAAAGTCATGATCAATGGCCACATTGATCCGGGACCGGTCGTCGTACATGGCCACCTTCTCGAAATTGTTTCCGAGTACACTTACCTTGGGCAGATTCTGCAGTTAGGTAAAAACAATTTCGAGAAGGAGGTCAGGAGGAGAATCCAGCTAGGTTGGGCAGCGTTTGGGAAACTACGTCGAGTCTTCTCGTCATCCATACCGCAATGCTTGAAAACGAAGGTTTTCAATCAGTGCGTCCTACCCGTTATGACCTACGGAGCTGAGACGTGGACACTCACGGTAGGGCTGGTCCACCATTTCAAAGTCGCTCAGCGAGCCATGGAAAGAGCTATGCTCGGAGTTTCTCTGAAGGATAGGATTCGTAACGAATACATCCGACAGAGAACCAAAGTTATCGACATAGCTCAAAGAATCAGCAAGCTGAAGTGGCAGTGGGCCGGCCATATCTCACGAAGAACCGACAACCGCTGGGGTAAACGTGTTCTTGAGTGGAGACCGCGACTCGGCAAACGTAGTGTAGGACGCCCTCAGGCCAGGTGGGATGACGATCTGCGAAAGACTGCAGGCAGATGCTGGATGCGGCAAGCTGAAGACAGGGCGCTATGGCGCTCATTGGGGGAGGCCTATGTCCAGCAGTGGACAACTATAGGCTGATGATGATGATGATGATGAAACTTTCAGAGATAAGGAGGGGCTATAAATCAAAAAGTCCTACGTCACGGAAAATCATTGAAAAAAAACACCACACTATGTGCCAGGTGGCTTTCAGTTCCCAACTTTTATTGTTAGACTTGTTAGATGTCGAAAAGGCGAGTATACTAAAAAGTGGCAGCTCTCTCGTAATGTGAAATTCAATCACCTGCGTTTGGCTAATCTTGCGCAATCGGTAATGACTAATGACAAAAAGGTTTCGCCAAAGACGCACTTTCTCGGTGTTTTCATGACATTCAAAACCTATTTGGTCGTTTTGATTTTAGCCGACGGAGCGAAGTAGAAAGAGGGTACCTGCCGAAGTGCCGACTCTTAATCAGAGTGTCGTTGGTTCGAACCCGGGCTCGCACCTCTAAGTTTTTCGGAATTTATGTGCGAAATACAATTTGTTTTACCATGAGCTTTTCGGTGAAGGAAAACATCGTGAGGAAACCTGCACACACCTGCAAAGCAATTTAACGGTGTGTGCGAAGTTTCCAATCCGCACTGGGCCCGCGTGGGAACTATAGCCCAAACCCTCTCATTGTGGGTGGAGGCTTGTGCCCAGCAGTGTATGTAGGTATATAGGCTGGATTATTATTATTATGTAAGTATGTATGTATGTTATGAATGTAGATCCTATGTGATCCAAAAACGGACATTCCACTCTAGTTCCTAGACTATTGGACCGACTTTAATAATCGGGAAATAATATGTGACGTTCTCAACATAAAGGGACCTTATGGAGGCAGGCGGTTACGCCTTTTTTAGAACTGTTACGTATAGTTACAAGAATAAGAAGAGCGTAACTGCCTTCCTCCATAAGGTCCCTTTATATTGAGAACGTCACATATGATTCGCCAAAAACGTGCGTACCATATAAAAATAAGGCCTAAGGGTGCGTCATAGTTACTAGTCGCCAGCCGGGTTTTAATTAGAAACTTTTGAATTATTATGAGATTTAAGTAGATTTAGTACAAAGGCAAGCTTATCTAATCCCAGCTAACCTTTAATCATAATTATGATTAGTTCTTAACGACATTTTTTTTGGACGGAGCTACGTAGTTAGCCCCTGCACGTGTAGCACATGTTGTATTGTCTCGCTTGTCGCTCAGTGCGTCTCTTTCGTTACATACTAGGTAGAGAGGGATTACCTAGCGAGAAACGAGTCGCGGGCAACTTGTGCTAGCCGCCCTGACGGCTTTGACTACTTCACCGGAGAGAAGGTTCTTAACGACGTGATAGTGTTATTAAAAGAGGTTCGATCCGATTTTTTTTTTGTGTGTATTTTACCTAATCTTTGCGAATTGTGAGCCGATTTTAATATTTTTTTTGCATACTTTGTGGGCCCATTCATTTGGCGACGCGATTAGCCTAGTTGGTAGTAACCCTGCCTACGAAACTAGCGGTCCCGGGTTCGAATCCCGGTATGGGCAAATATTTGTGTGTGAGCGCAAGTATTGATTCCTGAGTCATGGATGTTTTTTATGTATTTAAGTTTACCCATAATATAAGCCTGGAGCTTAGTTTGGGACTAGGTAAATTTGTGTGAGATTGTCTTCTGATATTTATTTATTTCTCTTAAATGAAATCACATAACCAATAACTAGCTATAACGAAATTAAAAAGAAAACTCTAAGTAACTTTGAATAGAATATTAGTTGATATTTATGGTTTTTATTGGATATTGTTTTATGTTTTTGAAGTAATTGTGACGGAACCCTACACTGAGCATGATCAGAAATGCTCTTGTCCGGTTTTTTTTTATCGTGCAACATTATTATCGAATTGTTACAAAACCAGCTCTCACGCCTCACCGAACACTTCAACCTTTAACGTCAAATTAAAACTGCATTCTAATTTGCATAGTGTATTCCAATAAAGTATGCTTGTTGCAATTATTAGTTGCATCTGCATACCAAGCAGGCTTAATTTTTAAAAAGTTTGGCAGAATGGCATACCTATTTCATAGGTTCAAAAAAGGCAAAATAGGTCTCGGTTATTTTTTGTATATTGCCAAATAATACCTATCTCACAAGACACTCAGATATTTATGATGCAAAAACACAATAGTCGTAAATAAGAGTTTTGACATAGGTAGGTAGGTACATTGGGTGTTTACACTTTTGGACTTTATTACAATGGAATAAGGTGAAAAAGTGTAAACATCTTTCTGTCCTCGACTGTACAAAATTCAAACATCAATTTGCAAGCTAAGATAAGGAGAAATAATGTAACCCTAAGTTGATCATCAAAGAGGTAGAGGTAAGTTAGGTAAGTTAATTTTCTCATTTTTTAGTAAAAAAAATGTAACTGAATACCTACCTACTTGTGTAATATATTTTATATACTTAGTTTCAATAACGTTTAACGTTTCAATATTTTAATTACTTATAGCATTAATTAAATATCACCGTTAAAAAGTCCAATTTGTTATTTGACGATTTTTGCTATAGGTACATTTTAGTTTGCAAAGTCATTTACACACAATAAGCGAGCTAGAAAGTGTGAAGACAATCTAATTATAATTAAATGATAATTTAATAAAACTTGTGCCTTCCTACAAAATAAATTCTAACCAATAAGAACAAAATAAACACATACCTAACCTGTATGTATTTCGAAAAAAAGTTAGGACTAGAGTCTTACTTGATCAGCCTTTGGATGTTCATGGTTGCAATGAACATGATGATGTTCTACAGAATTCGACATTTCGTTCACAAATGTACTGCAAAAACCACGATTCACACACACAAACAAAACTAGCACACACACTGCGTTTCTCTTTCCTAATCCCGCCATTTTGTAGATATTAAATGGCATTTTATTTCAGTTAATACATGAATAATGTTATTGTTTACATTTTAAAACAACTTGAACGCGGCCGAACGTTCTTTCACAGCAAAAGACGCGACGTAACTGATTGTGGCATTCATTTCATTGACTTGAACTCCGCGTTTAACAAACTGCAGACACAATTTTCAAAAGTCACCACCAAATAACTAAATAAATGCTTATCAAAACTCCACCTTAAACCATGACCATCACAGTTTAATTCAGCTTCATTGAAAATTCGACGAAAGTAGCGTCTACTTGAACGCGTAACGCAGCTGTTAACACTGACAGCCATGTTTTTTATTTCGACCGGTCAGCTTTCTCTTTTTAGCTTGCTGGGAAAGAAAGAGATAAACAGAATACAGCAAGTTTTGGTTCAGTGGCGAGTAGACAGTACTATTAGTTTTTAGAAGAGTTTTATTAACGCCTACGCGTAGACTATACCGATTTTAGACAACAATTTGTAGGCCGCTACAGTTCGTGTTACAAAAATAAAGATTACTCCTTACTCCAATTAGGCGATTTGAATTAAATTAACTACCTACGTGTCGTTTATCTAAAGACTTTTGTGGTCTTCAGTCACGACTGCCCATAAAGTTATAAAAATTAAAACCAGACTACAAAAATAATTATGCTGTTTTCAACTACTTATAATAAAGTAATGCTACATTTTTAGGAGTCCGTAGTTAACAAGGAACCCTTATAGTGTCGCAATGTCCATCTGTCCGTCCGTCTGTCTGTCCGCGACTTATCTCAGAGGCTCTTGGTAGTACAAAGCTGTAATTTGGAATGGTTATACATATTAACCACGCCGACAAAGTTGTAATTTTTTTTTTCGAGTTATTGTTATTATTTAATCGTATGGTGCATTAAATGCGAAAGTTTGTGTGTGTATGTGTGTGCGTGACGTATGTAGGGGCAGTCTGCCCTACCCTACCCTATCATACTAAGGAAGATATTGGGGCTGGCCCGCACGCGGCGCACACCAGGGACGCGGATATATAATGAATTTAAAAGGAAAACTATCACGGCACTTTTATTTTAAACCTTAATCGTCAATGAAAGTCTTACGTTAGAATATGGAATAGGTATATGTATTCATTTTCCTAGCACCTGTCAAATTTTATGCATGCATGCCGGGGCCAGAACCGATTTTGATAATATTTTCACACTTATTTTAAAGCAAAGCAAGGGCGGCACGCTAGTATAGAATGTTTTGAAATAAGATACCCCTGTCTAACCTATACCTATAGCCTATTAGGTAATAAGTTCAGTGAAGTCACGCACTCGGCTACTAGCACAATGGTCAGTACAGTATTGTACGCGTCCTAAATAAATAATACGTTACATCACAGTTCTGAGGTGAGAACGGAGGTCGGGAAAGTGTTTATATCTTCACCAATTGAACAAGAAGGGGTAATGTTTTCGTCAGCTAACACTAATAGATAATTAAGCTTGTTTTTACCCGACAGCGCGAAGCAAAAAGAAGGTTAGAGTATGGTTTAATTTTTTTTAAAATATAGTTAAGGGCTTTAATTAAAACAAAACTTAATTGATTCCTTTGTGTAACGAAAGTTACCCATATAGTTTGTATGACTAACTTTCGTGACACAACGTTGTTTTCATTAACCCTTTAACTATGTACAATTTTTTTTAAAACGACCCTAATGTGGTTAACAGTCTATGTAGTATGTATGTACTACTCTGTCAAGAAAGTACCGGGAAAAGATCAATAATACACAAACTGTTTGTTAATCATCCAAATTTATTTTATCACCTTCAAAGTATGCTCCTTCAGAAACGATACACTTACGCCAACGAATAATCCAATCATCAAAACATTTTTTAAACGCTGTTTCCGGAATTGAATTCTGTTCTCGGCGCGAATTTCTCCTTTATGTCTTCTACCGATTGAAAACGGGTGCCACGAAGTGGTAATTTGAGTTTAGGAAAAAGAAAGAAGTCGGCAGGAGCCATATCTGGTGAATATGGTGGTTGCTCGATGGTATTTGTTGAGTGTTTGGTCAAAAATTCTTTCACAATGATGGCCTTGTGCGAAGGCGCATTATCGTGGTGCAAAATCCAAGAATTTTCATTCCACAAATCTGGCCTTTTTCGTCGAATTTGCTCTCTTAAATGCCGCATAACGCTCAAATAATATTCTTTATTTACCGTTTGACCTTCCGGCAAGAATTCCGAGTGCACAACACCGCGATAGTCAAAGAAAACAGTCAACATGACTTTGACTTTTGATCGACTTTGGCGTGGTTTCTTCGGTTTCGGTTCAGTTGGAAGGCGCCACTCCGAAGCTTGTTGACTAGTTTGCATGTCAAACTCGTAAACCCACGTCTCGTCACCAGTAACAATGCGTTTCATGAATGTTGGGTCGGAATTGACTCGTTCTAGCATGTCCTCAGCGACTCTCATGCGATTGAGTTTTTGGAGAAAATTCAGGTCTTTTGGGACTAGCCGAGCGGTAACATGTTTCATACCCAAATGATTAGTTAAAATAGTACGGATCGACTCGTGAGATACAGAAAGTTCGGCGGCTATCTCTCTCAAAGTTGAATGAGGATTTTCAGTCACTATTTCCTTCACTTTTGCGATGTTAACTTCAGTTGCAGACGTTGATGGCCTACCAGAGCGAGGCAAATCTTCCATCACATCTCGACCGCTTTTGAACGCTTTGTACCACTCATAAACACGTGTTTTTGATAAAGTCGAATCACCGTAAGCCTTCTGTAACATTTTCAGTGACTCCGAACACGAAATTCAAGACATTTAAGAAAATTTAAGACAAACTCTTTGTTCAATGTTTTTGTCCATTATGAAATTCGCAATACACACTAGATATGATATAACTAAAAACAGCACTGTATTTAATATAAATAACAGATGCAACTCAAACTCCGCGCCAAAATAGAAAACAGTTGTGCCAATCTAACAACAACAAAAAAAACAAAAATTTGAATTTGGAACCATAAACAAATCATCCATTCCCGATACTTTGTTGACTGAATGTATATCGGCAATCTCACACAAATTGACCTAGTCCCAAACTAAGCTCTAGGCTTGAAGTTGGTACTAGACAACGATAAACATACTTATTATAGATAAATATATTATTTAAATACATAGAAAACACCCCGACTCAGGAATAAATCAGGATTCGAACTAAGGCAGGGCACTACCAACTAGGCTAATCGCGTTGCCAATTAATGTTAAAGTAGCAATATGGCCTTACCAAAAACTTGAACGAACTTCTAATCACAGTGGTGAAAAAATATACAGTACTAGTGTCGTAGTCAATTAGCTTAACTACTCATTTTGACAACTGTTAACACTCTAATCGTCTGTCAAGTGGTTGGTGAAATTCGACATATAACTTCTCAATTGAATGCAGAATTAAATCAATTTCTTTGATTCTAAAAACGTTATGGTAAAATTAGTTCCAAATGGGTTGTTTTGTGCATTGCGGATCTCTTAAATCCTGGACAGCCTGTATGTAGGTATAGGAGACATCTACTTTACTTGCAAATTATATGTGACGTTCTCAATATAAAGGGACCTTATGGAGGCAGGCGGTTACACCGTTTTTAGAACTGTTACCATAGTATTCGTATAGTTACAAGAATAAGAAGAGCGTAACTGCCTTCCTCCATAAGGTCCCTTTATAATGAGAACGTCACATATTAATATAACTCACTTGATCTCAGTACTTACACATGACAAGTCCAAAATTCGAACTCGAAGATATAGCTGCCTCTTTCATTAGATTAGGCCACAAATAAAGAGGAATCGAATATTTGCAATTCTGAAATGTGAGCGTCGAAGTGGCATTGAGACTTGGTCTGTTAAGTATTCTGGACCGTTTTATGGACGTGATATGTTTTCGTTACAGTTAAATCGTTAGCGCTTGCGCACTGCGTCCGATCTGAATCCGAGAAATGACGGCCCGAGTAGAAGTCCATTTGTATGAGAAATCGGATGACGGAATTCTGATCTAGTGCGCGACCACTATACATATAGTACAGTCAAGGAATTTAATTTCCTACCCGTTTCGTTGAAATGTTGTTAGGCATTCACGATGCATTAAGGTCGAAATTTTCATTTTAGTATTGATATGTCAATACCTATTATTTGTCACTGCACATCACAGATAACCTCTTTGCGAAGTCATTTACTTATCTAACAATTATTTAATAAATAATTAAACACATGTCAGTTGGTGTCAGTGTCAATCGAGAAAATTGTGAAATAATTTTCAAATACGAAATTATTTTGAAAAATAATAAAATGCTTGCCGCAAACCGTGAAGTATTGCGAGCTCAAATAGTGGAATTACACCAGGAAGGAGTAGGGATTCATGAAATAACACGTCGGTTAAATGTGAGTAGGGACACTGCTCGCCGTTGGGTACGGCGATACAATTCTGAAGGAAACCTTATTGATCGGAGGCAAAATAACCATCGCCCGCTAGCGTTAACCGAAGACCAACGCCGATTAATGCAACGTCAATATATTTTGGATGGCTTTACAGCAACAGGACGGTTTGCAGAAATGTTTGACGTTCACCCTAGAACAATAAGGAATTGCCTACATGCTATGGATTTATATCACAGGCGGCCTGCGAAAAAAATTGCATTGACCGAGGCTCATAAAGCAGCCCGACGTCACTTCGCCCGTCAGTACTTAAATTTTGACTGGACGTCTACAGCATTTATTGACGAAAAGACATTTTCCAGTTCTCAAACCGGAAGATTACGTTTGTGGCGGCTTAATCGAACCAGGTACACAGAAGACCACGTCGTGGCTAATCATACTTCTGGACGTATTACTGCAAACATCTCGGGTTGGATTTGTTCGGCGGGTGTGGGAGAACTCGTCAATTTGCCACCTAGAGCAACCGCTCAGGACTATGTAGACCTGTTAGACGAAAGTGTGCTTCCGACATTACGAATCTATTATCCGCAACAGGAAATTGATTTTGTGCAAGACAACGCAACCATTCACACCGCGAGAATAGTGCGTGACTGGTTCCGTCGTAACCAAGCACAAATAAAACCTATTCCCTGGCCTGCAAAAAGTGCTGATTTGAACCCTATAGAGAATCTTTGGGCCATAATGGTCCAAAGATGGGATAACCAGAACGAAAGAAGACGCGAAGCACTTGTCCGACACTGTCATAGAGTGTGGGAAGATTTTCGAGGCACTAATATATGTGAACAATTAATTGCATCGATGCCAGAACGCCTTCTGGATGTCATTCGCAACTTTGGTGGATACACGCGTTTTTAATTGTATTTTTTTGTGAATATTTTGTTTATTTGTTGCGTTGAAAAGATAGTTTTTTTATAAACACCCTGCTTATAAAATTAAAAGATGATTAAGATTAAAAATAGTGTTTTTGTTTTATTGTTTTTGTTATGAATAATATAAATAAAGAACCATCCATTATGCTTTTATTGAATTATCACTTTAATCGATTCTGTTAGATTTTCAACAGAAACATTTTGCTTTCAACCTATATCGGCACCAGTGTCTGGATTCGTCGACAATCAACAATTCAAACGTCGATTCCGAAAGTTCGTTATCTGCGTTCCTTTCATTCAAATATTGCAAGAGTGAAAGCGATAGACATATATTTTGTTAGATTTTCGATTACTGTCATCCATTGTCATGCAGTGCCTTGACGTTTTACAGTTCACCATGTCAACGTAATTAATCATATCAGTTGCCTAGTAACACAAACAAATGCGTCTGATATGTCAAGTAACGTTGTGCTTAGATAGCTCTTATGATGACTGTTTGCTATACGATATTGAACCTTAGGTGGGTAGGAATTTAAATTCCGTGACTGTACGATGGTATGGGGTGACTTTAAAGGGGCGACTTTGTATTTTTTTAATCATTGATTGTGTGCTATGTGTCAGTTATTATTGCGACTTAATTTTTATTTGTTTCATATTCGAGCGCAAACTATAAGTAGTTTAAATATTTTCAGTAAAATAGGTAGTACATAAACACTTCAAATAAAAAACCCACTAATTTTTGACATCCTTTAGGGGTGACTTTGGGATTGTATAGTGCATTGGGGTTATTCCGTGTGCGGGGCAATTCCGTAAAACAGGCGTTTATGCCCATTCTAGAACGGCGCGCTGTTGTTAACTCTGTCGATAAAGCAGGGGAACTTTTTAGTTCTATGTTTTTAAAAGAGATGGTGGCGTGGCGCCATTAAGAATTGGCATAAACGCCCGTTTTACGGAATTGCCCCGCACACGGAATCACCCCAATGCACCCTATTATAAACACAGGGACAATCAAAATAACCCCGATTTAAGAATCGAGATTTTAAGATACGTAATGTTTTTTTTCTCCTGAGCCATCTATTGTAGTTCACTAACCGTTTTAAATTACTCCAAATCAGTAGTCACCAATGCAATATTTTATATATTTTATTATGCGAATAAATACAGGAAATATAGGAGATTAATTGGTACTACTGCAACTTCGGACGGACCTTTCTCGGATTCGGATCGGACGCAGTGCGCAAACGCAAGTAATTTCCCTAAACGACTCACCTTTCAATCCGTTGAAGCTAACCGGCGAGCCCAAGTTCCTTTCAGAGCATAACAATTAACATTTCAACCCCTGACGCAAAAAGTGGGGAGCTATAAGCGTATTTGTGTCTGTGTATCTGTCTATGACACCGTAGCTCCTAAACTGATGAACCGATTTTGACTAACTAAATCAAAATCGGTTCATGTTTGGGAGCTAGGATGCCACAGACAGATACACACGCCTATAACACACCTCGGTTTTGTGTTGGTTATAAATAAGACGGTTTATCCGGTGGTAACACTAAGATAAATCAAAAGGCATAGTACAAAAAACACAAGACATCTAATAAATAGTTTATTGCACCATAAACTGCATAAAAATAACAACACCATACAATATCAGTTTTAAAATGTAAATGCTTCCCGTCAAACAGTTCTAAACTTTACACCTGTTTGCCTACATATTACTAAATTGGGGTGTAGACATTAAACGAAAATAAATACATATTATATTTTTTCCGGTAGTGTTTAATATACAATTACCGAAAATCACACTTTCATGCTTATTATATTTATAATATCTTTTAAATCAATTTTACAAAAACCAATTCATCCTCGTTATCACGTGACCGCAAACAGCGCGTGACGTCACGGTCCTCTAAACAAACAACATTTTGACATTTGCCAAGAAACAAGATTTGCATGAGCCCACAGAGTACTATAGAATATACTAGTGTTTAGAGGATCGTGACGTCATAGCGACGCCACGACAAAAGTTAGCGTTTTAGCGGGAAATTTTAAAATGAAAATTATATATACGAGTGAATTTTTTATTTAATATATTTCATGTCTATCTATAAAAAAAATCGTCTACACCCCTCAATTTGAATTCGGAACAGGATCTCCGCCGTACTTAACGTAGACCCATAGTTTGGTCTTTTTTACCGCCTCCTCCCGCACCCCCTCCTATGATATAATTTTTACAAAATTTGTTCATGTTCCTTTATTGATATTTATAAGCAAATGGGCAGTTTTCAAAGAGTGTACCTAAGGACTTTTCCATGGTGGTATCTCAGACGAAACTCCTGTAGCAAGCCACGCGGGATGGACCAAGGGATGTGCACCGCTATGTCCAGCAGTGGACGTCTTTCGGCTGCAATGGATGAACTCCGCGAACCGAGTCGCGGGTTAAACTTGATTCACATTATATTTAACTACTAGTGGCCCGCCGGCGGCTTCGCCCCCGCTGCAAATTTCTAACTTTGCCGGTGGATTTTCCATTTTTTTTTCATACAAACCTTGTCCTTCCAATTACAAATACAACAAAAAAAGAATTAGGTGCAGCCGTTCTGAAGTTATGCGCGAACATACATTTCTTCAATTAATTTTTAGGGTTCCATAGCGAAATGGTAAAAAAGGAACCCTTATGGTGAGACTTCGTTGTCTGTCTGTCTGTCTGTATGTCACAGCAGTTTTTCTCAGCAACTACACAAGCTTGAAATTGGCATAGTTGTATAAATTGCTTGACCACGTCTGTTTTTAAAAATAGTAAAAAAAAATGAAATTAATTTTATAAGTAATTGAAAAGAGGTCTGGAATGGGGGGTTGAAAAATGAAAGTTATTTGATTATAGCAAGTGGGGTGTAATGAAATCACTTTCATCCCCCCCTTATCTAAGAAGTTTATGTACAGAAAAATCTGAAAAATTCCCAACTTATAGATAATTACGTATATTTTACGGGAAAAATAAAAAGAAGTGTAAAAATTTTATAGTTTTCGAGAAATTGAAAAAAAAAAACTAGATCTGTACTAAAATGTAGGCAAGCCAAAATTGACCATAATACATACTACAATTAAAGTACATAAAAAGGTATATTTTTGAAATACGGACTTAAATACGGAACCCTCGGTGCGCGAGTCCGACTCGCACTTGACCGGTTTTTTTATTTATATAGATATTACACCATAACCATGTTATTTAAAATCAAAACTTATGAACACAAACTCCCGTTTTGAAATCCTTACTTAAATATTATAAATGCGAAAGTAACTCTGTCTGTTACCTCTTCACGCTTAAACCGCTGAACCGATTTAGATTAAATTTGGTATGGAGATAGTTTGAGTCCCGGGGAAGGACATAGGATAGTTTTTATCCCGGAAAATTTAATAGTTCCCGAGGGAGCAGCGATAAACGACTACTACGCGGATGGAGTCGCAGGCAAAAGCTAGTACAATATAAATGCCAACGCGGTTAGCCTAGTCGCTAGACTAATACGGAGCCGTAATAATAGGGGCAGTTAAATTCGCCGGATACGGGCGTCAAAGGACCGATCGTAGTAGAGATCCTTATGGAAGTCCTATGCAGGCCTCGAAACCGGTTTGAAAATATACCGGTCAATACTGGTTTTGCTCCGACGTACTCTTGAGAACGCTATCTAAACCTACATTAACCGGTTTTTTCTACGAGCGTCTATACTAACCGGTTTTCATTGATATAAACCGGTTAACCCGAAGACTAACCGGTAAAAACCGGTTTATTCGAACAAAACCGAAATGAAAAGGTTTTGCGCCAAGTACATAATAACGGTTTGAAAACCGGTATCCGAGCCCTGGTCCTATTACCCGGCAGTGGACATCTGGCATGCTATGAGGCTATAATTACGCCACCATTGGCTTCGCGGCGGTCCTGGCCTTGGATGGCGTGCAGAGCTCCTTGAAGAAGGACTTCGACGTTAGACACCTTGTGCTGACGCAGTGTGGACACCTGAAAATAATAACAGGTCTGTAGCGTGGTGAATGGCGCTGTTCTTGTGTGGATGGAAGGAGTATCAATAATTAATAACCTAACCAAGTTAAAAACCCCCGACATCAGCACCTAAAAAAACCTCTGTGCAATGAGCAAAAACTTCAACGGGCTTCGATTTTCAAGTAATAAAAAACGTCTCCGAGTGCGGCCGTAAGTCAACGCAATCAAGACATACGGCCGTTTATGCCGCATATTCAAGGGAATCAAAACCTATAGGGTACTTCCCGTTGACTTAGAATCATGAAATTTGGCAAGAAGCAATGTCTTATAGCACAAGTAACAAAGAGCAAGAATTAGTCAAGAGCAAAAAAAGCCGGTCAAGTGTGAGTCAGAGTCGCGCACCGAGGGACCGCACAAACTTGTAGGCATGTAAATAGTTCGTAAATCATAGGAATATAATATAAACAAAGTCCAGTATAAACTGACACCCAATAAGTATGCACTTTCGTACTTAGTGAGTGTCAGTTTGTATTGGACTTATTTTTTATGTGATATTTATAACTACAAATTAACGGTTTTCGGATTTTTTCCTTTACTTGTGCTATAATACATTGCTTCTTGCCAAATTTCATGATTCTAAGTCAACGGGAAGTACCCTAAAGGTTTTGATTCCCTTGAGATTCCCTTCAATATGCGGCATAAACGTCCGTATCTTTTGATTGCGTTGACTTAGATGTTTGATTTTTCCTCTGATCTAAGGGGTTGCAGACTTAAGTATTTGATATTAACTTCAACTTGATACCTCCACGCGTTCCTGAGAAAAAGGGTCCTGACAGACACACAGACAGACAACAAAGTGATCCTATAAGGGTTCCGTTTTTTTTCATTTGATCGTACCTAAACCCTAAAAAAAGACAAATACCTGTTGAGGAACTGCTTCGAGACCCGAGGGCCCTTCTTGAGGTGCGCGCGCACGACGTCGGCGAGCGCGCCGATGAACGTGGGGTGGTCGTTCGGGGCCTCCACTCTCTCGATCTGCCAGATGCCCGCCTGTGGGATGATAAGCCATATGCGCTTAGCTTAGTTGGTTTGGTAGTGATTATGCCTACGAAGCTAGTAGGCCTAGGTTCGAATCCCGTTATGGGGAAATATTTGTGTGATGAGCATACGTCGTTATCGCGGGAGCAAAAATGATTGGACAATAACAGAAGTGACACTCGTATCGAGAAACGTTTATACCTACGAGTTCAAAATGTATCAATTTTCTTTCTAATATCTTACCTCCGTACTTGACTTGATTAATAGTACATACTTAAAAAGATTAGCTACGTAATCTTGACAACCTCTTCAATCACTTTTCCTGCTACTTTAGACATTTGTCATTATTGACTTATTTGCCGCAAAGTAACAAAAAATTTAGAAAGAATTCTGGTCATCTATTACGAAAACCACATAAAATGCAACAAGAAGTAAATAAACTTTTATAAAAATTAAATACATTGCTGGCTTATTTATTATTCACGTTGACACGTTGACCTATAGGTAAGCGTTTACATATTGTAAGTTTGATTAACCTTTTACAGCGAAAACTTCGTGCTAGATATGATGAACTTCTTAGAGGCGTAGAACGTGTTGGCAGAATATTCAGTTTATACTAAACAAACATTCTGTTATATGTGTTCTTTAATAGATTTGTTTTTGTTCCCGCGATAACGACGTATGCCAATGCCACATACAGACACACAGATGCTCAGAAACAGACACACATACACGCGTTAAACATAAAACTTCCCTATTTTTGCGTCGGGGGTTAAACACTACACGAGTCATACATCGGGTCGAGCTTAGTTTCGGACTAGGTCAATTTGTGTGAGATTGTCCCCTGATATTTATTTACTAGCTGCCCGCGACTACGTCCGCGTAGAAGTCGTTTATCGCTGCTCCCTCGGGAACTACCAAATTTTCCGGGATAAAAAGTAGCCTAAGTGTTAATGCAGGGTATAAGCTATCTCCCTTTCAAGTCTCATCCAAATCCGTCTAGCCGTTGCAGCGTGAAAGAGTAACAAATCAACACATATTTTCGCACATACAGGGTGTCCCAATATCAGTAACCCACATTGACACCGGAGGTAGACCAGCATAAGACGGACCGTACCAGCCTAACATGACCTCAGTAAAAGTAGCATGGTTTTCGAGATATGCCAGTTTAAAGTTTGTACTTGAAAAGAACTTCTAAACTGGCAAATCCTGAAAACCATGCGATTTTTACTAAGATCATGTTAGGCTGGTTCGGTGTGGGGACAATGCGTAACGCAATTCCACTCCGTTAAAAAGAAAAGAATCAAAAGTAAAAAAAAAAAAGTGTCTGGTTCAATCTTAGGCTGGTCTACCTCCGGTGTCAATGTGGGTTACTGATATTGGAACCTGTATAATATTAGTAGGATAGGATTTCTTACCTTCTTGGCTACATCTTCGCAGTATTCAATATCCAGTTCATGCAGCGTCTCTATGTGTTCGTTGACGAACGCGATCGGCACCAGTATCAGATGCCTCTTGCCTTGTTTCGCGTACGACTAAAAACAAATACAGTAAATACATTATTGCACACCGACCACGAAACGAAACTCTTTGAATACATGAACCGCAATAAATAAATTATGAATTATGAAAATGTTGAGTCTGGATTTTTTCATATATGTCAGTGCTAGCTTTTGCTCGCGACTCCGTCCGCGCAGAAGTCGTTTATCGCTGCTCCCTCGGGAACTGTCCATTTTTTCGGGATAAAAATTAGCCTGTGTGCTATTCCAGACTATAATCTAACTCTGTGCCGAATTTCTTCCAGACCCGCTACGCCGTTCTGGCGTGATTCAGTAACAAACATCCATCTAAACTTTCGCATTTATAATAAATATACTGGGTGTTTTTTTATTCGTCTAAAAAATTTTGGGGGATAAATCAGTAAGCCATACTGACCAACTTTCACTATGAGACCAACCCCGAAATCGCGAAAAAAAATTGACCATCCCATACATTTTGCCTAGTCAGCTGACGATGTTTTGTATGGGAGGGTCAAATTATCGATAATCCTAAGGTGTGGGTTTATCCAGATATTTATTTAAAAATTGTCCATTCATTCAAATATTTACTCTAAAATTGGGTTTTTTGGATTGTTTCTGTTAGCCTGTTTTTGTGTCCCACTGCTGGACCTCCTTTTCCACTCGCCCCTGTCTATAGCACGCTCCCGCCAATCCCTTGCAAAGGCGTCTATGTCATCCCGTCATCTCCTGGGTCTACCTCTGCTACGGTATCCATTGCGCGGAAGCTAATCGGTGGTATTTTTAGCCCATCTCCCATCGTGCATGCAGACATGCCCAGCCCAGTCCCATTTTAACTTGTCGGTCTTCACCCCAAGTACCCCAATATCAGCAATACCAGTTCTGGAGCGTAGTTCCGTCTTCCCCACCCTATCGGATCTTCGAATACCCAGTATGCTACGCTCCATTGTTCTTTGGCAAACCTTGAGTTTGGACTTTAGAGTCTCAGTCAATGTATTTTGTCAGTGTATTTTGGATATTTGGGTATTGCCCAGGTCTTGACCTGATAATTGATAAGTATATATAAGTCTCAAGTTGAGTCTTCGACCAGTGAGTGTTGCCAGTGATGACTTACGATGCTGAGAAGTGGGCGCTGGCGAAGCGAAAGCACAAGGTCACTCAAAGGGCAATGGAGAGGGCTATGCTCGGAATATCTCTGCGTGATCCAATCAGGAATGAGATCCGCACGAGAATCAAAGTCACCGACATAGCCCTAAGAATTGCTAGTCGGCGGGGCACATCGCTTGCAGAACAGGTGGCCGTCGGGGCCGAAGAGTTCTCGTGTGGCGTCCGCGTTGCGGGAGGCCTATATCCAGCAGTGGACGTTTTTCGACTAAAATGATGATGATGCTGATGAATTGGTAAGTGGAAATACTATGTATGTACCCACCAGCCATCTGTTCTGCCACCAGCTGACAGCGGCTATAACGCGGGGAGCGTACCTTGATGGCGTCGTCGGTGTAGGGCTGCAGCCACGGCAGCGGGCCCACCTTGGACTGCCACACCAGCCGGTGCGGGTTGGGCACCCTCAGCTGGGCCATGGTCAGCGCCACCGTCGCCGCTACTTCGTGAGGGTACGTGTCTCCTCTAGACACTGCCTGGAAACGACCAACCAATGAAATACAGACAGATACACCGAAGTCTCACTCATTACGGTTCCTTTTTAACCCCCGACGCAAAAAGAGAGGGGTGTTATAAGTTTAACGTGTCTGTCTGTGTATCTGTCTGTGGTATCGTAGCTCCCAAACCGACCGATTTTCATTTAGTTTTTTTTTGTGTCATAGATAATTTTATCCCGAGTGTTCTTAGCCATGATTTATTAAAATCTGTTCAGCCGATTAGAGATCATCAGCTCTTTTCTAGTTAATGAGGGATCTGATTTTTTAATTCTTGAAATCTTCTAGTGACGAAGTCCCTCCAGTGAAAATGTACGTGCTCGGAGCCCGTTAAAGGTTTTGCTCATTGCTCAGAAGGTTTTTAGGCGCTGATATCGGGGGTTTTTAACTCGGTTAGGTTATTAGAGTTCCGTATCCATAGGGTGTCAAACGGAACCCTATTACTAAGCCTACGCTGTCCGTCCATCCGTCCTAATTTGTTTTTTTTTTTTTTCAAAACTAGCGACCCGCCATCTCTTCGCTTCGGTTAAAGTTCCTCCTCCAGCTAACAAATTGAATAATAGCAATACAATTGGTCAACTAGTTCTTGATTGGTCAAAAGATAAAAGATATTTATTCAGTAAGTAGGCCGCACGGGCACTTTCACACGTCAAAATCTACCAGCGCTTCCCAAGAGGAGACCACTGCTGAGAAGAAGCGCCGCAAGAAACTCGACAGTTAGTCATTTTTTAAATAAAAATATAACAATGATACTACTTATTCTAGCATTATATAAAACTGTAAAAATAATATTAAATATCTGCGTAGTTTTGCAGGAAAACATGTCAGAATGACTACGAGAAAAAAAAAACAATCAATTTTGGTGAGTCACATTGTAGGTCACAATCATATGAGATGTAAGTACTAATATGATAGATTATTTGCCGGTACTGTAGATTGCTATATATATCAGTCTGTTTTTCTGCTTGTATATTGTCCGTATGTGTTTCTGTGTGTCTAGATGTGTCTGTGTGGTTGTCTGTCTCCCTGACCTTGAGCGGCAGGCTGTGCGCGGAGAACATGATCAGCACGTCGTTGCGCACGTTCTCGGGGAACTCGTCGAGCTTGGCCTGGATGCGCTCGGCGAAGCACTGCGCCAGCAGCGGGTGCGTGGCCCAGCGCTCGATCAGGCTGAACTCGATGTTGCTTGGGATTGGTCTGCAGAGAAAAAAAAAAGTGTGAGTTAGGCCGCCCGCACATTGGGCCACTAGTGGCCGCCACAAGCTGCGGACGAGTTTTTTCATACATTTTGTATAGCATCGGCGCGCACCGGGCGTTCGAGTGGCCGCGTCTGAGCCACAAGCTGCGGTAGTCGCCCGCGCTCGCTACTAGTGGCCGCGTTTAGTGGCTCGCCTCGCCCGCATACTCGGCCACAGTCGCCGGCTTCCCCAATAAACATTAGCCAATAGTGGCAGCCACTAGTGGCCGCCACTCAGCCACCGGTGGCCGCGATTGGTGGCTGCGTCTAGTGGCTTAGCCGAGCCACTAGTGGTCGCGTTTAGTGGCGGCCACTAGTGGCCCAATGTGCGGGCAGGCTTAAACTCCAAGTTCCATTAGTTTTTTTTTAATCTGATCCAAATTTGTTTATTTTCGAATATGTAGTGTCAGCACTGAATGTCAATCAGTTCAAAAACCGACTAGACCAACACATTAGAAGTACAAAGAATAGCCGGATACAGGCGTCTATCAGTTGTCACAACTGCCTGCCTGATAAATAGTAATAATAATAATAAATATCATAGACTTTTTAGTTTTCCTGTAATCTATAGGTAAAGAACTATTTTCGGTGATAAGGGGGAAATGGTCAATTTTCGCCTGTTTTCTTAAATAACTTAAAAACTATTTATTTTAAAATTATAAAAAAATATATATTTGAGATTGTCACAACAAGCTCTTTCATTTGATATGTCACACGATATAGATTGTAAAACTTTTTTTTTAATTTTCTAATTTACCCCCCAAAAGTGGGCGGGGTGCCCCCATGTTTAAATTTACGTTACATGTCCGCGTTTGGGTCACCGACTTACATATGTGTATCAAATTTCAACTCAATCGGTCCAGTAGTTTCGGAGAAAATTGGCTGTGACAGACGGACAGACAGACACACGAGTGATCCTACAAGGGTTCCGTTTTTTCCTTTTGAGGCACGGAACCCTAAAAATGTATTGAGATTGGTAGCTACGAAGCCACAGGCAGACAGACAAACGTGTCAATGACCGCATACAAATGAAATGATTCTATAAAACTATACAATGTTCTGCAACGAAAGGTATCGACGTGTTACTTTCTTAAACTTTTATCTGCATTTTTATGCGGTTGGAAATTAAATTGAATTCATTATAACGTATTATGTAATCAGTTTACCAACTGCAAAAAAACCAGATACGACTATGAGAAAGTAAACACATCGAATCCTTCCTTTCAAACAGTATTTATTAAAAAACATTTCATACTTCAACTGATAATGGTGGGTGGGAGTGGGGGTAAAGTGGTCACCTGTCCTTATAGAAGTCCGCTATGGCGTTCAAACTTGACCCGGTGGTAGCGCAACTGTATTGTGGGTACTGGGAAAATATAATCGCTCTTTCTACGCCATCTCTGGAAAATAGAAGACAAATTAATGAATTAACTTGTAAATTTACCATGACCTTTTCGGTGAAGGAAAACATCGTGAGGAAACCTGCACACACCTGCAAAAGCAATTTGACGGTGTGTGCGAAGTTCCCAATCCGCACTGGGCCCGCGTGGGAACTATAGCCCAAACCCTCTCACTGTGAGTGGAGGCCTGTGCCCCAGCAGTGGGACGTATATAGGCTGGATTAATATAATGAATTAACTAACCTAACCGAGTTATAAACCACCGACATCAGGGGCTCCGAGCACATACATTTTCACTGGAGGGACCGTCACTAGAAGTTTTTTTTTTATCAGAAATTTGTTTGCGTTTTACCTGATGTTAAGTGACGACGAGGTCGAAGAAGGTACACGCTTACCCAGAAAATGCCTATTCACTCTTGCCTTGAAAACACCAAGGTTATAGGATTCCAGGAATACAGACGCAGGGAGAGCATTCCACTCCTTGGCAGTGCAGATTTCAAGTATTAAAAAACTCCCGACAAAATCGTGATCAGAGCTCATAACTTTTAAACGGCTCAACGTATTTTCATCAAACCAAGCTAAGAACACTCTCGATTAAGTCACCTTTTTAATAAAAAAAAAACTAAATCAAAATCGGTCCATCCGTTTAGGAGCTACGATGCCAGACAGATACACAGATACACACGTCAAACTTATAACACCCCTCTTTTTTGCGTCGGGGGTTAAAAACCAGAACTATTGCATCACTTATTGATTTTTGAAAATTGCCTTAATCAGGAAAGGAACCGGTTATGAGCTTGTCCGGCCGTGCTTAACCTTTTAGACGCCAACGACTCATATATCCGTCACGGTTGACAGCGCAAAATACACCTGAGCGTATAGCGTAATATGAAATCATGTAAACACCGTATCTTGTCTAGGGGACACGGTTTATGTAGGAAGACATGTTAAACTGGGTATCCCTTCATTTTTCATAATTTCATTTGCCATAATGGTCACTGGCTATAACCTTCATTTTCTCTAATATCACATACCATAATTTCTTAATGCCATAATACTCTAGTGTCATAATGTTCAACCTCCCTAATATCAGATACCATAATAACACTTTCCATAATATTTACTTTCTATAATGTTCATAATCCCTAATATTATATGCCATAACACTTCATTTGCCATATTTTAGGAATAAGCAGACCCAGACTGTATCAGTGTGTTACGTACTACTATTATAATAACTTACCTATTCTAACCTACCTACTGTAAGGAAGATCTCCGTTAGGTACGACGACGAGCAAAGCGGGAGGAGGTTTAGGTATAACTGCGACCTTGCAGCGCGCGAGCCGAGCGAGCGAAGCGAGCGTGCCGCGGCAGCGGCCGGCGAAGCGCCAGACCCGTTTTTTTTATAGTACCTACTATACTTCGATACAACAAAAAAAAAAACAAGAAAAAGCCGGGCTTCAACAGGTATATATAATAAAACGCATTCTGAATGTTTTATGGCAAATGATTATTATGGCGTTTAAAATTTATAGCATACAGTTTTATAACACTTGATAATAAGGAAAATGAAAAGTATGGCATACGGATAATTATGGCACCTAACAATTATGTCAAGTGAAAATATACCAAATGATCATTGCACATGATTCGTTATGGCATATGAAATTATGTCATATGAAATTCGGCCAAATGAAATTATTGCATATGAAATTCGGTCAAACGATAGAGACCCGTTAAACTGTTTTGTGTTATATACATGATTTTATTTTTTTCTCGTAATCATTCTGACATGTTTTCCTGCAAAACTACGCAGATATTTTATATTATTTGTACAGTTTTACATAATGCTAGAATAAGTAGTATCATTGTCATAAGTAAGTTCTATTAAAAAAATGACTGACTGTTAAGTTTCTTGCGGCGCTTCTTCTCAGCAGTGGTCTCCACTTGGGAAGCGCTGGTAGATTTTGACGTGTAAAAGTGCCCGTGCGGTCTACTTACTGAATAAATATCTTTTATCTTTATCTTTTTATGAGGTAAGGTTAACATTAGCTCTAGCTGTCGCGGCATGTGAGTGACGTCTTTTGTATTCGACATGGCGTTGTAAAAGTTAATGTAGGATTCTGTAGCCATTACTAAAAATACAAAACCGGCCAAGTGCGTATCGGACTCCGCACATTAAGGGTTCCGTACCAAATTACCAATATATTGGTATTTGTTAGTAAAATATACACGTAATAATAACCATTATCACCAAATTTCGAATTCATAGGTCAACGGGGTGTTTAAAAAATTCGTCGGATTTTTTTTTTAAATAAGCTGACTTTGGTGGCTTTTTATTCCTTAGTTTTCTCATATTTAAAAAAAAAACACAGTATTTATCTACTCAATGATCTCTAAACACCGACATCTTACTCGATGGGGTAGGCCAAAAATTTTTTTTTTTAATTTTTTGACAATTTGATGATGATGATGATAGATGATGAAACCAGCGTGACAGACGACGGACAGACGGACACGTGAGTGACAGAAATAGGGCTCCGTTTGGAACCTTGGGGTACGGAACCCTAAAACTATCTCCCAATAACTATTAAATAGATAAAAACACCCAACAAAATTGGGACACCTACTTCCAGAGTTCATAACTCTAAAGCAAAGGGAGGAACCGATTTTGATTTGGTTTTTTTGTTTGAAAGGTGACTTTGAGGGTGATCGAGTATTCTTAGCTCATAACCAGCTTAAAAGTTCCAATTCTGTCCAGAGTATTTAACTAATAGATTTTATAATTCATGATATTAATATATATGTCATGGACCAAGTGATTAATGCGGGCATTATGAATAATGGTAAGCTATACCGGGTCAAGTTAGTAGTAATAATTAATTATTATATAAACTTTATTATTTATCACATTGTCTGGTTAGGATAGGTTAGGATAGTATTATTTTTTATCTACACACTTATCATAAGTCCTCTATAATACGTTCAGAATCCGTAGGCAATGACCAGCATTACAACAATCAATTTTACTATTACGGGTGGTCGCGGTGTCTCCACACGGGCAGCTCCCTGGTCGGATGATGTTAAGGTTCCTATACACTTCCGACCGACTGCACGTGTGGTGCCAGTGCGCCCTCCTGTGCAAACTCGCTGAGCCCCGTCGTCCCTCCCTCTCAGGTGTCGGCCAACCCCTCCGCGTCCTTGCAGCAGAACTGCTGACTGGGTGTAGTCATTGGAACGGAACGGATAATTTTCTTATCTGTAGCAGTAACATAATGTTCTTATAACTATATAAAATTTGATAAAGTTATGAGTTATGAGTTTCAAATTTCGAACATGTTTGAAAAACAAAACAATTTTATTTGACCTCAATTCTAATATCACTCGAGATGACATTTAATTCGAAATGAAATGTCAATTGCATACAATTTTGACAAATCTCGTATGTTTCTTGATAATTTGATATCATGTCGTCGAAATCAATGCCGGCTATGCCGGTCGTAACATGCGGTTCCTGAACACATCATAGAGAGCTTATAATATGTATGTAGATAAAATAGTGCATGTAACTGTACATAATTAGGCATTAAAACACTCGTGTGATGCTATTATGAAACTCGCCTGTCGGCTCGTTTCATAAACATACACTCTTGTTTTAATGTCTCTCATTATGCACCAGTCACATAAACTACTATTATTTAATTGCCATCTCATATTTTAATTATTATTATCAAATTGCCCGGGCATTATGAAAAATGCCCGCATTTATCCAGGGTGGCCGCTTTTTACAACATTTGAATTTCCCTGACTTTTCCCGGTTTTCCAGGCACTTTTTCGGTTTTTTCCCTGATCATCCAAGCAAAAATAAAAAAAATGTCACATAAATTATATTTTATAAAAAATATTTTTTTATATATAGGATTTTGATGCCCTTTGAGGATTTTTAATTTAACATATATTTTTTGTCAAAATGCACCGATATTTTTCATTTAGTAAATTTATTGAAATTAATTTATAGTTTTGCGTAGTTTAGAATTAGTAGATGTTACAACGATAACTTATTTCATAGTTGTTATTACACCGATTTTTGATTTTTGTACTTAGTGACTTTTTTCTCTCAATAAACGAAATGCAAGTTATAGTTTTAGTAATGTATTTTTCCCTGACCTTTTGCAATTTTCCCTGACATTTCCCTGATTTTTCCCTGACCTGCGAATTTCCCTGACTTTTCCAGTTTTTCCCGGTTTTCCAGAAAGTGGCCACCCTGTTATCGCTTGGTCCATAACCTATATATCAAGTACTCACTGCTCCAGCTGGTGGAAAGCATCTGCAGTAAATGGGGGCACATATCTGAAAGCCACATAGTGTTTGTGTGGTGAAGTTTCTGGACAAAGCACATCCAGCTCGCGAGTTAACAGTTTACCTGGAAAACGATAAAAGCCTTTGGAACATGTACGAATAGTGGCTTTTATGCTTTATAGTAGAACCACAAATATAAGTTATATAGAAAATAATTTTCGGCATAGAAAAAAGTGATATAACATTTACTACATTAAAAAAAAAACCGGTCAAGTGCGAGTCTTACTCGCACACGAAGGGTTCCGTACCATCGTACAAGATTTAATACTATGTGATTTTTATTACTTGTTGTCATAGTGGCAACAGAGATACACACTCTGTGAAAAGTTCAACAGTCTATCTATTACGGTTCATGAGATACAGCCCGCGGAGTGACAAGATTTAATACAATCACGCTTTTTGTATGGGAGCCCTCTTTAATTTTATTTTATTTTTATTATTAGCTGTTATAGCGGCAATTAAAATAAACACTCCGTGACAGCTGTGTACCTATTTCGATTCATGAGATACAGCCCGGCGACTCAAGACTCGGGACGAGTGAAGAATGACATTTCCGCACGTGTATCAAACTCTGATTCACTCATTTTATATGCAACTTTTTGAAAACTTAAGATCGATCTTTCGCAGTGAAAATTTTTGACATTATGAAGAGGTGTTTTTTTAGCTTTTATTGGAGCAGAATGGATTTTGTTATTATTATTGAACCCACTTCAATGAGTTTTTTTTTCAAATGCATGTTATATAAGACATAAACAATTGTAAATATAAAACATTGTACTATTATTACCTAAGTATCGTTATTTACGATTATTTGTGTATCGTATATTTATAAAAACAATGCTTGCAGTAAGAAAAAACACCTCTTCATAATGTCAAACATTTTGACAGGCGTTTCGGCAGCTATTCCGTTCCATTCAGACAACTTAGAACGGTTTTTCAATATTCAATATTAACAAATAAACGTGTTATAATGATGAAGAGGTGGTAAGTAATAAAATATGAAATATGTATATTTTTCGTATTCTTACATTAACAGTAGGTTTTTATGTTGGTTACGATGTTTAAAGGAGACTAATATTAACACTCATAAATAAGTAGTCATGAATTGGAACAAGTATAAATTTAAAAAAAATTGGAAAAGTAAAAAGCACTAGTTCGCGAAAACCAACTCTCCGCACGATATACAGCTACGAAAAGTACCACTTTTTGAGCAACTGTGTTAAAAAAGTCTCTTGAAGATCCACAAGTCGTAGCGGTCCGAAAATACCGCTGGAATTCAATTCAATTCATTTATTTTATTCAAGATAACATTTGATCTCATTATTGTTAGTATAGTCTTAGACATAATGTTAGTACTTGAAAACTAAATTTGATTTTACACATATAATTATATAATTCAATATAGGACACTCATCAGCAATCATCTTCAGGATGCTGTTCGGACTGTCCCTCGTCCTGCGCAAGATCGCCGCAAACCCGTCGGTGCGTGACTCCGCGAACGTGGCGCACGCTTCAAAATTTGGGCAACCCCATCAGCAGTTGTTATATTGTATGCTTACAGCATTAAATTACTTTAAGGGTATAGCGGACCCACAGGCTACTAGTGTAAAAAGATGAGTATGCTTTAAACAGCGTAATCTTGACTGCACTTGAACACCGAGCAAACTTGCGGGCCAGCATGTTCGCCCTTACACATAATGCTTTGCGCTCTCCATGTCGGCATCGTCCTTCAGATGTTCAGTAACAATTTGCCCGAGGTAGGTACTTAACTCTTTCGGCGCGCATGATGCACATGTGCTTCATGGGATTGCACCCCCTCGCGCGCGCATGATGCACATGTGCTTCATGGGATTGCGGGTCCTTGAGCGCGCATGATGCACATGTGCTTCATCACAAACGTTCATGAAAATGTACTATTTTGCCCAAAAATTAAGTAGTTTTTCGTTGATTTAGATTAATAGGTAAGTAAATAATGTAATGTCATAAATATATTTTGTTTATTCCCGGGTATAAACAGAAAAATATTACTTTGAAATTTGACTATCATTATTTATCTGTATTTGGTTAAAAGTTGTCTTTTTTATTTGACAAACCGAAAGCGTAGGCCTCAAAGTTCTTTTTCATATAAATAAATAAACTTTATATTCATATTTTCATTTTAAAATCCCATGATAACCACGGTGCTTCATTGCGCCGGAGCGTACTGCATTTATTTTAAAGCGAGTCTAAAATGTAACAAATAGTATCCGCGTTGTACGATATTAGACGTTATTGCAACTGCCTCAAGGTTGATTTTTCTTTAACACGCGCGGTTCTCGTCTTCATGGATAACACTATACAATAATCAGAGAAACCAAGAAATGTTTATAACGTTATATTAGTTTTTATTTTATGAAGTGAAATTAAATCTTCGGTCCCTGACCACAACGTTGCGGTTTCCTTTGTTCTTGAGAACAATGGAGAAGATCCTGTTTATTTAGGTAGGATTATTTGTATGAGTACAAAATATATCTGATCAGTGAAAGTTACGGGCCTTATCTAAGGATAAAAATGCTTCTAACAATAAGCACTAGAGAGGCGACGATACTAATATATTATTATCAGCTCGTTAAAACTTATTTGTTTGTGTAATTTTCTTAACTGGTCGTATTTTGCGCTATTTTATGCACGTGGTGGTGGAGTGTACCTTCTCCCACTCTACCAGACAAGCCGAATTCCCGAAGCCAAAAGGGTTCGTTCAGGTAAAAAAATGTTTATTGTTCGAATTACCTGCTCCAGCGTCCACCCAGTATAGATAGTAAACATAGCAAAAACTAAGTTAGGAACAGATCGTATTTACACTTAATCTTCTCTCAAAACGGAAAAGGCTATCGAAGTGTTATTTTATTTATTTTTATACTTAATAATTGATATGCTGATGACAAAACCATCGATCAAGTTTAGTTATAGACAGTTAATTTATTATTATATTTTTAAGAAGAATATAGATTTACTTATTTAATAATATTTTAATTTAAAAAAAGAGAATAACGATAATGAACTTTTACAATTGTTTGGCCGCTTAAACAATAACAAAACCATTTCGATAGCATAATTAATTCAAAATCAGGTTTTCCTATTAAATTAAATAAATAAATATAGATATCAGCGGACAATCTCACACAAATTGACCTAGTCCCAAACTAAGCTCTAGGCTTGTACTATGGGTACTAGACAACGATAAACATACTTATATAGAGAAATACATACTTAAATACATAGAAAACATCCATGACTCAGGAACAAATACTCGCGCTCATCACACAAATATTTGTCCATACCGGGATTCGAACCCAGGACCGCTAGCTTCGTAGGCAGGGTCACTACCAACTAGGCTAACCGCGTCGTCGAAATTAAACTTTTAATCATGCATTATATAATTTCTCAGAGCCCAATTTTTGAAGTAAATTGTAGAATTTGCATATAGCCCAATCAATAAATATTAAATCAATTAGTGAGCGGAATTATTTTTTTTACATTCATTTGGAGAATGCTAAGTTTAAATAAGTTCAAAAGTTCTAATTGCTGTCAATAAACGGTTGCATGCCGATGCCGGTATCAAAACAAAAAATAATTAAATTAGTACGTAATGATTTAAACCGGAGTAAACTTAAACAAGGTGAGTCGCACAGGTGTTTCATTGCAGGTAAAATCCCATTTCCGGTTGAAAATCGTTATCAGTAAATATAGGTCGCAGATAGGGTTATTTTATCATCGCCGCTTTCGCTCCCACATTTTGGTTATAATAAAACAATGCATGTGCCCATATATATCTGCACCTGCAACACTGACAAAAGGACCTAATCCAACACATATTCATAAATAACAGTCATAGTTTTTCATTTCACAAAAAAAAACAATTTAATAATAAATATAAAAGTTATTTTTTTCTTTTACCCGAAAATAAACACTTTGTGTTTGGTTATTCTAAACGGCGCATGACGCCATCCATTCCTTTGTTGTTCGAGGCGGCAAAAAGTGTGCGGTACTACGGCGCGCGATGATGCACAGGGTGCATCATGGTTTTTAGTACGAAACAAAATGTATGTGCGTGCGGGCGGGTTGCAGCGCGCAGTGAGGCCCGCGCGTGTCAGCATTGCAGCGCGCTAGGAGGCGCTCGCGCCGAAAGAGTTAAAACAGGTGACGAGGGCGATGCAGTTTAGTTGTAATAGCAGTAAACTATAGTACGTTCGCGTTAAGAATGCAGTGAATCATCGTTGTCCGCCGGCTTAGCCACGCCCCCTAACCAATCGGGTCGCTCAAAATTAAAAAGTCAAGTGCACAGTGACTAGTTGAAGGCAGACTTTCGAACGAAACGGTTGTGTCCTTTACGCGCTACTTACATAAATTTTTATTAAAAATGATCACCTCACCTATTCGTTAGAATAAAAGAGGCTCGATAATGCATAGCGGAGAAAGAAAAGTAATTTTACAGTGTGAATTTGGATGACGTCATGGAACTCGCAGAAGAAAATTCTGCGAAAATTTGAAATATATTATTGTTTTAAGACAATTAAGTTTATATTTATCCATTAAATTTAATGTTTTAAAATATAACTCCACTGTGAATACACCTTTACCCTGCAGTTGCGCTGATGATTCACTGCATTCTTAACGCGAACGTACTATAGTAGATTGTCAGATGTATTACCTTGTAAATTAGTCCATTTTAGTATAGGTGAGCCTCCCCCGATCTCTTGATATTTCTTCTGTACTTCTTGTGTTCGTCGCTTGGCTATCCACGGCCCGAGTTTGCTCTGAACAGGTAGTTGGATCATATCGCGGTCCGTCATGATTCTGTGCAGGTAGCCTCCTACCTGCGGATGTTATTTTTATGTTATGGTACAGTAGATATGGTCAACTGGTGGTAAGTGGATCTTACGCAGGGCCTAGGGAATCCAAACCCGCAAGCCTGCGGGATTTGCGGGATTGAGATTTTTTAAATATTTTCTGGTTTTACGTATTAAAAAGAAATAACCTAACCGAGTTAAAAACCCACGATATCAGCGCCTAAAAACCTTCTGCACGGCTAGCACATCTGCCCGCGACTTGCGCGACAAGCGAGAAAAAGCGCGACATAGAGCTATCTCGCGAATCGGTAGCATAACACGCGCGACATAATTTGGTGACTCGCGGTCAAACGTCAAAGTGACAAATCTTTGTCGCTTGACAGTTAAGGGCGACATACTCTCGCAACTCGTAGCACAAGTGTTCATAAGGCGACATAATATCTCGCTTACCAACGTCAAAAGGCGACAGATTGTCTTCGAGCTTTCAAGCGCGCGAGATATATCTCGCTCTAGTCGCATCTCGGAGTTTTAATAAACGTTTTGGTTAATCTTACCCCATTTAAATAGTCAATGTAAGTTTATTTGTTCACAATTATAAATTTGCTTAAATGCTATTTGTATCATCCGTTATTTTAACGTAGTTTTACATGTGAGTAGTGACAAAGTTTGTAATTTTTCAGGATGGCATTTTTCTCTAAGATTTTTCCTTTTTCGGGACGAGAAGCTCCGACAGAGGAAAATCCAAAGGAGGAGGTCAAGGGATGCCAACAACCCCTTCGAGCTGCTAGACAAGAAGTTTCAACACCTGTACCGCATCAATAAAGATATGGGAATGTACCTTTGATAGTCAATTGGGTACCAATATGTATACAGTCTCAAAAAATATGTATATAGCCCTTATTACTATGGTAACTAAGTTTATGTTAACATATTTTTGCAACTTTGTGTGGATATTTATTTTTGCTCTTGACTTAACAATGATATGGGGATGGATGATAAGATGTATCCATATACACAACTACAATAACAGGCATAGGGCATAAACAACATTTTTTCATTAAAAAAAATTAATAAGTATCACGGGCCAATCTTAGACGAAGTGACCTAGTCCTAAACTAAGCTCTGTAAGTTTATTATTGATATATTATAGCATACTATGTATATAGGTATAGGTAGCAGATTTTGCCCGCGACTTTGTCCGTGTAGAAGTGGTTTATCGCTGCACCCTCGGGAACTGTAAATTTTTTCGGGGTCATAAGTAGCCTATGCGCTATTCCAGACTATAATCTCTGTGCTAAATTTCATCCAGATCCGTTCAGCCGTATACCACGTACCAGTAATACAGTTATTTAAAATATTTCGCCAAAATAAAAGGAAATAACTTTTGCGTAAAGTCAGAAGCCACTAAAGTAATAATCGAAATACTTACACTACGCTCAGCATCCATGTTGATATTGTTGATAATCAGTTTGACACATGACATTTCGCGAAATTTGACACATGACGTTGGGCACCTCCCCTAGCGACCCGCGTAAGGCTTGCCGTTCACTCAAAAAACGAAGGGAAAAGCACATTTTTATTACCGATTCAGTGTTGCCATAAAAGAATATAGCATTAGTAGAATATATTCTTCATAGAAGGCAACACATACGTCCCGCCCGCGAGATAGCTTTCTCGCTTGAAGGGAATATCTCGATACGTCAAGTTGTGCTACCGAAATCGAGAAAACTGACAGCGGAGAGAAAGAATTGACAGCCGCGACAAGGGTTTCTCGCGCCGCGAGCTATGTCGCTTGGGCACATGTGCTAGCCGTGCTGAGCAATGAGCAAAACCTTTAACGGGCTCCAAGCACGTACATTTTAACTGGAGGGACTTCGTCACTAGAAGATTTCAAGAATTAACAAATCAGATCCCCTCATCAACTAGAAAAGAGCTTATGATCTTCAAACGGCTGAACAGATTTTCATGAAACATGGCTAAGAACACTCGGGATAAAAATTATCTATGTAACAAAAAAACTAAACGAAAATCGGTCCATCCGTTTGGGAGCTACGATACCACAGACAGATACACAGATACACAGACAGACACGTTAAACTTATAACATCCCTCTCTTTTTGCGTCGGGGGTTAAAAAGACAAGTAAATTAAAAAAAGGTTCATTATTATTTTTAAGTGGAGTTGCTACTCATTTCTAATTATCAATTGAATATAACCTTTTAAGGCCCACCACGCAACGAAATTTGCCAATGGAATATGAATTTATTCTGAATAAAATAGAGTCTATTTTCTAATTTGATTGTCAGTCATAAAAACAAAAGAAATTCTACTCTATCTCCTTTGCAATGGATCTTTATTCCAATGGCCATATTATGTACATTCTATTGTACATGAGGCCTTAGGAGGATAATGATGTTTTAGACTAAAATTTAATACCACAACACAACACAAAATACAAATTCAAAATTTATTTAGCTGTAATGTAAGTTTGAAACTGAAAACAAAATTATTTTCCATAAAAATTCTATAGAAAAGTCACGAGTTCCATGGGAAAGTTGTTAAATCACTTATTAATGAGTAATTCCGCATTTCTGATCTCGAGAAAAAGGTGCAGGATCTCGAGTTTGCGGGATTGGATTCCCTAGCAGGGCCCATCCCGATTGCTACCAACTTCTTTACCGTGCCATGGAACAGTTTGTGGTCTTATTGCAGTGTGGGACCAAGAAAACCAGCGGAATGACTAGCACAGAGGCTCTCTCTCTACCCTTAGGTTGCTTTACCACCAGAGATGTGCTAAGCTGCGTAGCTAAGGATGTGTTGATACCAATAGGGAATATGCATGATTTTTTTTATCACATTTCTTAAGAAAATTTGAAAATACCATAAGAGACAGAAAGTGAAATTAAAATCTGCCAAAAAATACCTATGAATGATATTTATGAGCATTTGAGAAATGTTCAACTTCTGAGATCCAATTTATTCAAATTGTGACCCATCTCCATCCATCCATTGGTGGTATCCTGTCAGTTTACCAAAAAAATGCTTCATACAAACATATCTTTGGGCAAACCACTTTTTTTCAAAAACTAAAAAAATCTAGATTTCTTTTAGGACCATCGTGTAGAAACCCTATAGATTCGGTTAGGTTAGTTTTATAAAAATCCTAAATTATTTACGGTTTCCTAAAAAAAAAAGGTAAAATGAATCATTTTGTGAAACGTTTTTTGGTAAAAATTGGTACATTTGTGAAACGGTGGCCTGTATACTTGCCTTGCTGAGGCCATAAAAAAAAATACATGGAAAAAAAAATATCACCTCTCCTACTGTTTCTGGACCTCCCATGTTTAGCATCACTATAGCAGTTTTGGGCTTTGAAAGAGTGGCTATACTCCTCACATGGTTTGAACCTTTACCTAAAAAAAAACAGGTTTGTCTTTTTATTGCTGATGCTGCATATTGTTTACTTAGAGGATGCAAAACAAACAGAGCACCTATACACCAATTGTTTAGTGATTTATCTAACTGTGAACAAACCAAACCATATGATATTGTTAACCAATCAATAGCGGCAGAAGACTAAAAAAAACTCCGGGCACAATCTCACACATATTCACCTAGTCCCAAACTAAGCTCCAGGTTTTCAACAATAGTGTACATGGACTAAAATTAAGAAATGGTAACTTTCAGATTCAATCCTCACCACTGATATGATTGCACTTGCTACAGGAGTTTTGTCTGAAATACCACCATGTGTTTTATAACAATATAGTTAATTTTTATAATGCAATGGAAAAGTTACCATTTCCTAATTTTAGTCCTTAACTATGTACACTTTTTTTGAAAACCACCCTTTTACAATGGGCACTAGGCAACGATATACTTAAATAAATAATACATAAATATCAGGGGACAATCTCACACAAATTGACCTAGTCCCAAACTAAGCTCTAGGCTTGTACTATGGGTACTAGACAACGATAAACATACTTATATAGAGAAATACATACTTAAATACATAGAAAACATCCATGACTCAGAAACAAATACTCGCACTCATCACACAAATATTTGTCCATACCGGGATTCGAACCCGGGACCGCTAGCTTCGTAGGCAGGGTCACTACCAACTAGGCTAACCGCGTCGTCAAATACATATTAAAGTACATAGAAAACACCATGACTTAGGGATAAATACTTGAGCTCATCACACAAATATTGCCCCATACCAGGATTTGAACCCAAGAGCTCTAGCTTTGTAGGCAGGGTCACTAGGTTAATCGCGTCGCCAAACATCAAAGTCATCTAATACATCAAACTTTGATAAAAAAAAATTATTGACTTTTCAACATAGCCACATAGTTTGGTTTGTTTACATAAATTAAAGCATCTAAAGAAATGAAGTACCTATAACGGTTCAGATCACATTTGGAATGTAATGACAGCAAATGTGTTCTAATCCCAGATTTAAGTCCTAGATGCTTTACAAAAACGTTTACTTTTGTATTACACAAACAAAATATAGGTTTGTCAAGATCACAGTTTTTGGAGAGTCATATTTGACCACACATTTTCTAGAACAACTTTCAAGAATCAATGCCTAATGTAAGTATTATCCCAAAGACAAACGCAAGCTAACTGCACGTAAAAACTTTTTACATAACTATGCAGCGATCCCGTTTATTGAAAGATTATTTCTCTGACTTTCTGGTAATTTAAGTCTGTGTTACGTTAATGAGCCGGATCGGTATTTAAGTAATCTCTTACCTCGATATACAAGGCCAATCAACAATTAATTCACGTATAATCTACTTACAAATTGACGAAATCATTGTGCTTTTCGGTATCACCTTCTACTACAAATATATACGTTTTACTATATTTTTATCCTGTAAATCGTAAAATGGAATATTTCAGAACAGAAACCTATCATAAGAAAGCACTAAACTGCTGATTTTCATTAATAAAATGATAAATACTGATTCAAGTTACAATTTCATCGCATTACAGGAGGATTGTGAAAATTGAATGGTTGAATGAATGAACGATTTGTAAACATCGTACTGTCAGAGTGACGTTTATTATTTATAGCAATCGTATAGTATTTTTTTCGAATATATTTATAACATCAACTAAAGATTTACCTTAAAGCATTTACATGAAAAATATAGCAAAAATAAATGTGATTCTTTACACATAAAAAAGAGCAATAAATTACCCGTGTTAATTACCATTACTTAACTAAAAACTTTTTTCTAATATGGCAATAGAGAAATAAAGTCACTTACTTTCCATTCATTCACAATATTTATATAGGTATGTCAGTATTGTCCGTCAACGTCAAAGTAATATTTTTATAATTATTTGTTGATTGTGAAAGCTTTTGCCATTATTTGTTTCATTGGTCTTTGATATACTCTAACAAAAATGTCCTGCCGTAACGCTTCTCACGCTGGAAGTTGGTACACGGAGAACGGTAAGTTTCTTGTACCCAAATACCTTATATTTGCCTTATATATAACAAAGGGACGAAAGATTGAAGAAATGTTCATGTGTTTATGGCGTATTTCAACTACGGGTGTCAAGTTAAAAATGTGAAAATGTTCTCGTGTCGATATTTTATAAATATGACAAAAATATTTTTTTTGTGTGAATGACTACGTAAGTCAAAAGTTCGGTGACCTTTTAACAATAAAGAATCATTCTATTTGATTCCAATATTACTTGCAATAAAAAGTAACATAACTAAAAGCAGTACATTTAAACTCCTATTTATAATTATAGAAATCTCATTTTATAAGTATACGCAGTTTATATTAAGGGAAACAAACTTGACTTCCGACTACTTTCGTTTAGAAATGTAGACATTTTATAAGCTGCCTTTGGTTTTGCATTATACAAAATAATATCTTAAGTTTAAATGAAGTTATTTGTGTAACTATTTCTATATTTACTGTTAATTCTATTTTAAAATATTGATTCGGAGTCGAAGCGTACTAATTAAACATTTCTGAACGAGCCGGAAAACGTCCGTTGCTATGACACTTTAAACGAACGTCAATCAACTTCTCGTAAACAAACGTTGCATACATCGATTTTAGTAAAAATACTTTAACAATGTCGGATAAAACTCATAAGACTAAAAACGTGCCTGCAACGACTTCGAAGACGTTCAAAAGTCGTCCATCGACCGTAGGTGTAGCGTCATCGTCCCGTCGTGTTCCTACAACGGCCATGAAAGATCGTAACTCGCGAAGCAAAATCAACAAAAATGTTACAAGTAGCGAAAGCGATATGTCCATCAGATCTGAAGCTACTTTACCCGATTTTGATGGCGAGAACAAGCAAATTGCTTACGGGAAGTGGTTGCGGTCGATGTTAGAGGAATGTCTACTTGACGACAAGATAGAGCGAGAAGAAACGCAAATCGACAAAGACATGGCGTTATTGGCTGATCGGTTTCAGAAAACTATAGCTCAGCTAGACAAGACTAACCGGAGGCTGAGGGATATATCGTTTGTTGCTGAGCAGGAAAGGTTAGTGCTTGTTGCTTGCATGAATCACACTTGTATCATGAGTATTTCTCAAAATATGTGTACATAAAGACAAAGTGTCTTACAAATTTCGTTACGAAAATGTATGCGCTTGACATTAACTTACAGTTTTGTGATGGTCACTAACTGTTCTTTTGAGAAATACTCATAAATGTGATTGTTTGTGTGTGAATGTGTGTTGTTGTTTCTCCTTCATGCTGAAATGGCTGGACGGATTTGGATGAAATTTGGAATGGAGATAGCTTATACCCTAAATTAACACATGGGCTGCCCTTTATTTGAAATAGTCAATGTGACTGTAGCAAATAATTAATTCTTTGAGGATAAAGTAACGGAGAAATATTCCCTATAAAATTATGTGGTATTTACAATGTTTTAACTCTTGATCATTGATGGCAATTGGTGGCAATGGTAAAAATTTAGTACTTAGTACTATATAACAATCTTTAAGTAAAAACTTAGTACTGTTTGTATTGATGTTAAAAATCATTTATTTTAGTAATATTGCAATATGCTAACAACATCTGAACAGATTTGGGTGTAATTATGAAACTCTCCAAGCATACAGATTGAGTATGTAGGGAAATTATTTAATAGCTGCTCTTTGTTGTTGAAGAAAAAACAAAACAAATATCATTCTGTTTACAAATACCAATATATAGTATTGATAAGAATATGCTAAAGTTACATCCTTTTCCCTCCTCTATTAATTAACTGTCTTTGCTCTTTTCAGGTTACTTAACCTAAGACACCAAGATAGCACAAACATCTTTGAAGCAACAGAAAAGAGTAACACAGAAACAATACTCAAAGGCTTGTCAAGTACAGAACAAGCAAATTTAGACAAGCTTACCACCAAAAATGTGGATTTTGGTTATGATCAAAATAGTGGTTACACGCAGTTGCTTGATGCAGTTAACGATGCTATAACGGGCTTAGAGGATATAAAAAAACATTCTAATTTGGATATGGGCAAGCTTCAAGAGTATAAAATGTCTAAAACTATGCTCGAGCAGATGGAGCTAAGTAAATTGGATATGGAAACGATGAAGGCTGAGTTTGAGGTTAAGTTTCCGAAGTTTAGCGAGAAACTCATAAAGGAAGCATCGGAGAAGTTTGCGAAGATGATTGAAGATGATGATTGATTGATTTTGTATAAAAATGTTGCATTAGTGAGGCTCTACTAGTTCCACTGAATCTGTCAAATAATAAGAATAGATTAAAGGAAAAGAAACATCCAAAATATGTGAAAATATCATGAATAGAATGATGAAATTTAGTGCTATCGGATACCTTGGGTAACTCCAATAGAGCACATACAGTGACAGTAATGCCTTACCTAGCTTTTGCCTGTGTCTTCGTCTGCAAAAATATTTTTTACTGCTTTAAACTGTTCAATTTTGTGGGATGTGTCCAGGATATAAACATGGCGAATTTCACATTGATCGGTTGAGAAATTTAACCATGTAAATGGAACAAACAAACATACACTTTCGCATTTACAATATTAGTAAGAAAGCTTTCTCATGCCTGTTATGGATAATATTATAGATTTGAGAGCCTTAGGGCCAGTTTCACAATTGACAAGTAAACTAATCGGTCAAATAAAGATAGCCCTCTCCTTGTCTATTTTCAAGTGTAAGAAAGTAAGGGCTAAATTTATTTGACAGATATGCTTTACTTGACAATTGTAAAACAGGCGGTTACAATCATATTTTATAGCTATGTATTAATGTTTGTAAAAATAAAGCATATTTTGTAATATGAACTGTATGTACAAGCAGATGCCTTCATGTTGTAATTTTTAAATATTATGTATATAAATATTTAAATTTAATGTCTGTTTTATTCATGTCATACATCCCACAATAGCACAAATATGAAAAAAATTAATACAAAACATGCGCTGACGTGATATAGCTTGACTGCTATAAAAGCGACCGTCCCAATAGCATGCGGGGCGCGGGAGGGGGGTCACGCGGCTAATCACATCAAGGATCAAACGGTATATTGACAGCGATTGACGCCCACTGTCAGAATTCCCAAGGTTTTAGCTTGTTTTTAGAATAGCGTTTAGGTAATTCATATAATTCGTATTCATTCGCAAGAAATTCAGTCCATACAAGTCACTGAGAGCCGGCTTAAATCCATTGTGCCCAAAGCAATTTCGTTTGTAGGTTTCCTGTGTTTATTATACAAAATCATTCAAATTTTCAAAGCTGTTTTTATTTCAATTGTAGTTCTTTAGACTTGTTTTACTTATATTTCAGGAAACGACCTGTCCCGGCAACTAGACCTATGGCTGTCCAAGGCGGACTTGTCCCATGGGCCTGCGAGGGCCATCATTGCCCCGTAAGTCAACTAAATACCCATTAGCACCGGGGGTTTATAAATAGTACAACAAAAGCTTGTATTAATAGTAAAGTTCTTTAAATTGTCGGGCTACGCTCTACTGGGATTGAGCTGTCAACCTGACAATAAATCTGATATCGTGTTGACAAATTCAGCAAGCACCTTGACTTGCTCACGTTCATTGCCCCGATACTCGTCAGCGCGGCGCCGACGCGGCTACTAGCCGTTGTATTTTTTACAAACGCGTGGAGGATGTACGCGCGCGCCGCGCAACATTCACACCGAACGCAGCCGCGAGGCGTGCGCAACGCTGGCACGCATTCGAAACGCGTTGAAGCTGCCATCTGGCTGCGGTGTGCCGGGTGCCGCGTCGCTCACGCCACGCGACGCGACGCGACGCTCACGACACGCGATTGGTGTACCGAAAGCTTAAAGTACAAAAACACTATACTGTTTAGCACACTCTAGCAAGCACAAACAAGACGTTTCACGTACTCCACTGCGGTTGCGTGCCTGATAAAGCCTTTATCTCAATTCAGAAGAATTTAAATGGAACCTTCCCATTTGAATGTTACTTTTACAGGCACGCGGGCTACTCCTACTGCGGCGCCTGCGCAGCCTTCGCTTACAGACAAGTCAGCCCTGTGGTTGTGTGAGTATTTATTATCTATAAAAGTAGTTCGACTCCCGACGCACCATACCGTACGCTTTAGAGAAACTTTTTGGACGCAAGGTTTGCGTCTTCGGCGCGTCGGGTGCGGTACGCTCTGACGCATATGTTGCGTCTCCGGAGTCGAATGGGTTAAAGTAGTCGAGTCGCGAACCATTTAAAAAACTCCTGATAAAATTGGGTACCTCTACTCATAACTTTAAAATGGCTTAACGGATTTTCATCAAACCAAGCTAAGAACACTCGATTGAGTCACCTTTCTAACAAAAAAAAAAACTAAATCAAAATCGGTCCATCCGTTTAGGAGCTACGGTGCCACAGACATACATAAACACATAGATACATACGTTTAACTTTTTGAGTCGGGGGTTAAAAAGTAATCTGGTCGCGACCTATTTAAAAACTTAGTGGCTCTGTGAGCTGTAGACCTCGCGACAAACTTAATTGTGCCGTTGGAAAACTGTTATCCCCATACATCGGCATAGGTCGCGGTCAGTTTGCCAACACCGCAAATAAGTTTGTAATCGCAAAAACCCCCATGTCTCCGCCATTTTAAAACAAATCGAAAAATGACAGAAATTCTATATAATTATCGAATCTGCTCACAAAATCTCACGAGAATCGGTTGAGAAATGCGACCTGTAGAGGAGGACAAACGGACAGATATACGAAAGCATTTTTGCTCAAGCTGAAACGGAGACGCTTCGGTCGCTTCGCTCGCTCGGTCAGTAGAAGTAAAGTTCGGGTCCTACCTTCGGGACTCGGGTTCGGGATTTCCACGACACGACGTCGCAACGCTACATGGTGTCGCAACGGGGTCCCTTTCTTTGCCATAATGTATGTATGTATGTAAACTCTTTATTGCACAAAAACAGGTTGACAAATTAATATGTACACAGAATAGAATTTTCATTTTCACGAAGATTTTTGTTGTCTAAAACCTTAAACATTTCAAGATTATTTAAAAAATCATTGCATAGAACCCATTAGGTTATGTTAGGTTTATTTTATAACGATCCTGAAAATTATACGGTTTTAGAAAGAAAAGCCTTTATTGGAAATGATTATGGCAAATGATACATTATGTCACATGAATTTGTGTCATACAAATACAGACCCGTCGCAACGTGCAGCCGCCCAGGTTCTACCATAACTAAATTCAGTTTGAATTTAAAGAAAATGTTATCTGTCACCAGGAAACGCATCTTTATCTTAGGTCCGTCCCACCACGTGCGGCTGGGAGGCTGCGCCCTGTCCTCTCTCGACAAGTACCAGACGCCGCTCTACGATCTCACTATCGACAAACAGAGTGAGTCCTTATCTTCCCACATCTTCATCCCGGGTCCTTACTCTATTACGCTACTCTTAAGCGGCTACCACACGCGCAAGCTTCACCACAGTTTTGCCTGCGCAAGCCAAAACTGAACACTTCGTGTCTATAGAGTTTTACCAACCACACGCTCAGTGTTCCGTGCACAAACCGGCCTGCGCAGGCAAAACTGTGGTGAAGCTTGCGCGTGTGGTAGCCGCTTTACGTAGGCTGTTCCATAAGTGTTGCAATAGAAAGAATGTAACAAGTTTCGACATGTATGACTGAGCGTATGTATTAGACAAGCAGAAGACTGTCAATGCTGCCTGGTACACTGATGTTTGTTTGCCGCAAGTTATCAGCGAGCTGAAGAAACTGCGACCAAACTCGCGTCTGGGCAGTTGGCACTTGCACCATGATAACGCTCCTGCTCATCGAGCGACCATTACTCAGGAGTTTTTGAAGCAATCGGGGCTTACTGTGCTTGACCACCCTCCTTATAGCCCTGACCTCGCGACGTGTGATTTTGGTCTCTTCCCGCTGATCAAGAGCCAGTTGAAATTATGACGATTTGCAACTGATGTCGAATTAATAAGTGCATGGGATGAGGCCTGCGCCAGTGTCACTAAGGATCAGTGGAAGATTATGTTTAATACGTGGTTTGAACGCATGCATAAGTGTATTAACAGTGATGCTTCTTATTTTGAAAAAGTTTAATAAGTAAATAGTTAGATTTTTGCAAGACTTATGGAACATCCTTCGTATTTTTATACCACAACCTGTATCGTCTGTTCCAGTATACACGGAGCTGGAAGCGACGCGCCAGTTCTCATGGATGGATGTACAGACGGACGAAGACGAGCATTCCATAGAGATGCATCTGCCGTACATAGCCAAGGTTATGGAGGAGTAAGTCATATTCAGTGGTCGGAATAGGTAGAGCTAATTTACTTAAACACGCGTGAGATGGGAACACATTATTGAATGAGCATCAAGTTTAGGTAAGTTAGGTCTACCTATTCCGATCACTGGTCATATTCTACAGAATGTACGGTCATAGATTGATTGTAAGTAGTCACTATAGAACCCACTATAGAACGCAGGATCACAATTATTCGTTTTCAGAAGGAGAGGGCGTGGTTTTGTTTTTCATACAAAATATAGCCGTCCATGTTTCATGCAGTTGAGTAGAATTGTGGAATCTAACAATAATGATATTGTGTTATTTCAGATACAAAACTGGCTTCACGATAATACCCATACTCGTGGGGTCGCTTACTCCAGAAAAAGAAGCTAAGTGAGTATAACGATATTTTTCTCCAAAAATCTTTTCATCTTTACATTCCACAAAATTGACCTGTCTTAATTTTTTTCTGTGGCATATTTTGCAGCAGGAATGATTCAATTCTCGTGATTTTCTGTTCAACCGTTTGGTAGCTACGACGCCACAGGCGTACACACGCTAAACTTATAATCAGAGCCCGGATTTGAAAACAAAAGACTGTCGCAATCTAGCTAGTGTTAGAAACACTTTTTTATCGATATCGAGTATTATTATATAAAAAAAAACATATATTCACATTATTTTATAATCATTCGTGACAGTCGTTTTATTTGTGTTATTCCATCTAAATCTTAACTATACTTTATCATATCGAGTAATAAAATAACCCGTCGGGTAACTAAGAGGTAAAACTTTGAATGAATGAATACTACCTCATTGAAAATAATAGACACTTCAGAAAATGAGTGTAGTATAGTAGTACTCCTATCACTATCACAAACCAAATAAAATGTCATGTGCTGCTGTGTGTACTGACGTGGATTTCGAAGAAGAAATTGCATCTGTTTGTATATAATTTTATACAAGCCTCACGGACTTTTTTCTTCTTTTACACAACTATCGATATATCGATAAAAAATATTACCAACACTTGCTAGATTGCGACAGTCTTTTGTTTTGCCGCGAAAAATCCGGGCTCCGCCTATAACACCCCAGTTTTGCGGCGTGGGTTAAAAACTTCCACGTCGTTATTAGGAACAGAAGGCCCTGTTGAACGTGACCCGTGATCGTGCTTTTCAGGTATGGCGGCATCTTAGCCCCGTACCTGGCGGACCCTCAGAACCTGTTCGTGATCTCGTCCGACTTCTGCCACTGGGGCAGCCGCTTCCGATACACGTGGCGGGACGCCGCGCGCGGCGCGCTCTACCAGAGCATCGAGTGGCTGGACAAACAGGTATAACATTACATCATCATCATCATCAACAGCCGCAAGACGTCCACTGCTGGACAAAGGCCTTCCCCAAGGTTTTCCACAACGATCGCTCCTCTGCTGCTGTCATCCAGCGGTTTCCCGCGATCTTTATCAGATCGTTTGTCCACCTTGTGGAAGGCCTGCCGACACCCCGTCTCCCGGTTCGCCGTCGCCACTCTAGAACCTTTCCGCTCCAACGGCCATCGGTTCTACGAGCGATGTGCCCCGTCCACTGCCACTTAAGGTTTGCTATTCGGTGAGCTATATCAGTTACTTTAGTTCTCCTGCGGATCTCCTCATTCCTGATTCGATCTCGCAAGGAGACACCTAGCATAGCTCTTTCCATCGCCCTTTGAGTGACCTTGAGCCTTCTTATGAGGCCCATTGTAAGCGACCATGTCTCAGATCCGTATGTCATCACTGGCAACACACACTGATCAAAGACTTTTGTTTTGAGGCACTGTGGTATTTGAGACGAGAAGATAGTGCGTAGCTTACCGAACGCTGCCGAGTTGGATTCGACGATTGACCTCTTTCTCGAAGTTGGACTTACCTAACTGGATTTTTTGTCCATTACAATTAACATTACATAACCTAACCTAAACTTTTTTTTTTAACCTAACCTAACCTCAAATACTAAAAGCCGCCCGGCGACTAGTGTGACGCACCTTTATAATTTTTATATAGCCCATGATAGGTTTTTGACGAATCATAATGACACCCCATTTATTAAAATCAGTCCAATAGTTTAGGAACTAGGAACACCCAATTTTCAGTCACATACATACATATATTGTTAAAATCATTACACGTCTTTCGGCTTTGCCGAGTCGGGTAAAAAGTAGATTGTTAACCAAGCGATGGAAAAGTAACAGTTAGTAAAGTAAGTTCGACAGTTCCGTATATACCTTTTCTCAAACATGCTCAGAAAGGATGGCATTTCTTTTGAAAAACGAAGACGCGAAGGGCCTCATTTTCTTCCTAGGAGTAAAATAAACGTACGAAAACCCATTTTTGTCCGCTGAGATATTTTTTTTAAAGTGCTGTCAAATGCATACAGAATAGAAAGGACCAAGAAATAAATCTCATATAGCCAAGGCAACTGCTCGTTTTCGTAGCACAGTGCGTGTGTTTTCTTCTTTTTAAATTTCTTTAAAATTGTCTATGGTTAGAAAAAAAAATTAAAAACAAAAACTTATTGAAATTTAAACGTAGAACTTACTGTTGTTGTGTAAAAGCTACAAACATCAAGTCCTCGGCACTTCACGGTATTGAATTCTATTGCTGTCAAAATTATGTCAAATTCTACAAGTGTGAAATGGTTGAATTGGATCCTTTTCCCTAAGTTACGTCCATTTGTCTACCACAAGCCCTGAAATATCAACATCTCAAATTAAACAGACAAACATAAATGTTCCTGGAAAACCCATAACAATTTCGTTTACAAATTGTCCTAATATGATTAACATCACTTTTAATATTAATTTACTTTTTACAAATATATTTGTATCATTTCCTCACATGTTTGAGAAAAGCATTATATATGCCTCGGCGGAAACGGGGGGATTGCCTGACTCGTATTTTACCTCGTCAAGCAATCCCTTACTTTCCGCGCCTAGGCAATAATGTACTATTTCATGTGCTTTAATTCATATGCAATAAGGTCTATATTGAGTTGCCTAAATTTAACTTACATTTTCAGTTTTTTAGATATTTCTCAAAAACTGTACATTTTGAACACTTAGTAAGTTCTACAAAATGTAAATAATTGTTTTAGTCATACGTCAGGAATTTTTCAGATATTTCGGCTCATGAAATTCGGTGATAAGGGGGGAACGGTCATTTTTTTTTGTATATTTCTGGCTATAAATCAAAAAGTACATGGAAAATTATAAAAAAAAAATGTTTTAAAATGTGCAGATTAAAGCCCTTTCATATGACACCCCATTTGACATAATCAAATCACTTTCTTTTTTCGACGCCCCTTTTCAATTATTTTTTTACTAAAAGCAGATGCGGGCAAGTAATTTATACAACTATGCCAAATTTCAAGTTGATAGCATCTGCTGAGTTGCTGAGAAAAACTGTGACATACAGACGGACGGACGGACAGACATACAACGAAGTCTCACCATTATTGGTACTTTTTTACCATTTTGATACGGAACCCTATAACGTTAAACTTATAACACCCCTCTTTTTGCGTCGGGGGTTACAAAATACATTACTTGTTTTAAATACTTTATAACAATGAATAATATTTATTTATTTTCAATAGGGAATGGATATAATAGAAGCTATGGACCCCCGTTCGTTCACGGAATATCTCAATAAGTATGGCAACACTATATGCGGCCGCCACCCCATCGGAGTGTTGCTACAGGTAACATTTTATTTAAATCCTACTTATTAAACGAGAAACATTTGTATATATCCTTACCTACTAATATTATAAATGTCTGTGTGTGTTAGTTTATTACTCTTCCACGCCGCAACGCTGGATAAAATTTCGCTCGATTAACACATAGGCTATTTTTCATACCGGAACAGTTAAAAGTTTCCGAGACGACTTCTACGCGGATGGAGTCGCGAGCAGAAGCTAGTATATACATTATATGTGTATTCACATTGTCGAAAACGGCTCTAACGATGTTCTTTTTTGGGTAAATCTTTTGTTATTGTTTTTTTTTTTTGTTTTTGTATAGAAATCAAAGGAAGTTCGGTGAAAAAGCTTTTATTTGTGACGTTCTCGATATAAAGGGACCTTAGCCTGCCCGCACATTGGGCCACTAGTCGCGGCCACAGCGTAGCCACTAGTGGCCGCCACAAGCTGCGGACGAGTTTTTTCATACATTTTGTATAGCATCGGCGCACACCGGGCTGGTCGCGTTTAGTGGCGGCCACTAGTGGCCCAATGTGCGGGCGGACTTATGGAGGCAGGCGGTTGCGCCGTTTTTAGAACTGTTACCATAGTCTTCGTATAGTTACAAGAATAAGAAGAGCATAACTGCCTTCCTCCATAAGGTCCCTTTATATTGAAAAAGTCACATTTAGCTTACCGTGTTTGTGTCAAATCTAGTGACTTTTACCCCCTTCCTGTTGACCGATTAAGCTGAAATTTGGTATACCTGCTTAACGGTGACGATGCAATAATATGGTACCATGGAGCTGGTCTGATGATGCAGTCGGAAGGTAGATAGGAACTCTGCAACGAAACAAGATAGCCCCGCCGTGTTTGGGCTCGTTGGATTTGTCTTGATAAGCAGGTGATGACTGTGCAAAATTAAAGTACAGTCGACAAGAATAGCTTGTCCCGCAAATAGTTTTTTTACAGAAACTTATGTTTTACAGGCCGTATCGAAATTGTCGGGGTCTCCCAACGCTCCAAAGATGTCGATGAAGTTTCTCAAATACGCGCAATCCTCCCAGTGTGTCACTCCGCAGGACTCCTCCGTATCCTACGCCAGTGCCTCCTTGGTCTTCGAATAATGTTAGTGAGATGGTTATAATTATGTCTTAAGGATGTTTGGACTGTTGCGTTGCGAATACTTAGGTAAAGATAAGTTTGTAGTCCGATGATAGTTCAAGTTATCTAATCGATTTTTACAATCCGCAGATGAAATTATCTGGCAGTTAAAGTTACCACTTTCCTTTTCTTTGTCATATGCAATACCGCGTAACACAAATTTAATAGGTTGTAAAATGCACCTTACTGACTTACTTTATAAGGTGCATTTTGCCCTTTCTTGAATTTGTTAGTTACGCATTGCAGTTTCACCGACGTTATGATAGGAGACATCCATAAGTTACGTCACACGAATTTCATGATTCTTTGATCCCCCCATCCTTGTCACAGGTGGTCACATTTGTGAGACCCCCCCCCCCCCCCCCCCTCCCCCCCCTCCCCTCTGATGTGACGTCACATATTTTGTAATTTTTTGCAAGAAATTATTAAACCAAAATAGCAGTTCCAAAATTATTTTTAAGTCCATTTAGAATATTGTTTAATAGAATTAACATCAATTTATTACTAATGTGGTAGGTACAGCAAGCGACGTGAACTCCAAAACAAAACAATTTAAACCTTGTAATCCTAAAGATAGAGTTGGTAATATTTTCAAGTTTTTCGTCTACAATACTTTAGATTTTGACATGTGACGTCACGAAGCTTATGACTCCTCCCACCCCTTGTTACTTCGTTGACCCTCCCCTTCACTTAACGCGTGACGTTATTTATAGATGGATGCGCAGAGGACAGAGCTAAATTTTACCTGACAGATTTTGTTATCGGGTGTTTTGAGAACTAAGTCTAAAAAAAAAATTGGTTATTTCCGTAAGCGTCAAGTGGGCAACGTCTGAAATAACTGTTAAATTAATATTTTTCTTTATTCTATCGTATTTTTAACCCCCTACGCAAAAAGAGGGGTGTTATAAGTTTAACGTGTTAATCTGTGTATCTGTGTGTCTGTCTGTGGCATCGTAGCTGCCATACGGATGGACCAATTTTTTTTTTGTCGGAAGGTTACTTAATCGAGAGTCTTAGTTTGGTTTTATGAAAATCCGTTTAGCCGTTTTAGAGATATGAGCTCTGAAACTAGGGGTGTCGATTTTGTCGGAGGTTTTTATCTATTTAATATTTACCGCCTGTTTCACTTTTCAATTTAGCCCTTTCCCTTTCTTACACTTGAAAATAGACAAGGAGAGGGCTATCTTTAACTGACAGATGAATTTACTTGTCGATTGTGAAATAGGCTTTTCACAGTTAGACAGGTGATTAGAGGTTTGACAGGTGTCAAAATGTATCTACTAACTACCGATTAAGAATTAACAGTCCGTTATATTGGTTGGTGAAATCCGACATTAGTCTATCGTTTTTTAATGGGATGTTTAAACTGTTGTTTTACTTATTTGTAGGAATTTAATTAGAGCTGTGTCGAGTGATTTTAGTGTTCAATTATTTAGAAATACATCCAGTTGATATCAAATGATGGTTAATTAAAGATGGTTGTTTCAGACGTTGCTACAGGTCTAGCGTTAAACTGAGTAGGTTCCTTCGAACGCACTTGACGGCTATAGCCGTCGTGGTTGACAGCGTAAAATAGACCTAAGTGTATTTGAGGAAGGTTGACATTAGCTATGGTGTGGTGTCTTATATATCAGACTACGGCGGTCAAAAGCGCTAGAACTGTAGCTTGACATAATTACGGCACGAATTGTTTTAAAGTCAAAGTATCGGTAAGTTTTAAAGTAAATATATATATCGCTTTGTAAAATGAATTAAGAAAAGCCCAAGTGAATTCTGTACTCAATATGAATTTATTTCAATTAAGGCCTGTTTAACAAACGACAAGTAAATTCATCTGTCAGTTAAATATAGCCCTCTCCTTGTTTATTTTCAAGTGTAAGAAAGGGGAAGGGCTAAATTTATTTGACAGATATGCTTTACTTGACAATTGTGAAACAGGCGGTTAGCATAATAAATAATGTAGGCGTTTATTAAGTTTTATAAAAATAAATTCATCAAATATTATATCTGGTTTACCCTTGAATCACTGACACTCATTTCATAGAATGTTTTACTTCGCTGAGTTTTAATTTCATCGACAGGCTTCCACGTGCAGGAGTTACAATTTTTTGATGGTCACAGGTCGAACCTAACCTACGTAACCCATGCTTAAGATAACCTAAAAATAAGGTTTCAGCAGAAATTAGCTTTCGATGAAATGAAATTAGGTGAAACGACACATCGATGAAATGAGTGTCTGCAAAAAGGGACACGATTTTATCTATATAATAAACACACTGCCAATACGTTTGATTGATATAAAAAAGTAACTTTAACTTGTACTTAAAAAATATACCTGTTTATGTACTTTAATTATATGCAATTTTAGTACAGATCTTTAAAGTTTTTTGTCAATTTCTTGAAAACTATAAATTATGAACACTTCGTTTTATTTTTTCCGTAAAATATAAGTAATTATCTATAAGTTAGGAATTTTTCAACGGTCATTTTTTAACATTTTTGGTTATAAATCAAAAAGTACGTCGCGGAAAATTATAAAAAAATTAGTTTTGAAATGTGCAGACTGAGCCCTTTCATATGATACCCCATTTGTTATAATCAAATTACTTTTATATTTTTAACCTCACATTCAATTATTTATAAAATTATTTTCATGTTTTTTTGTACTAAAAACAGATGCGGGCATGCATGTTATACAACTATGCTAAATTTCAAGTTGATAGCTTGTGTAGTTGCTGAGAAAAACTGCTGTGACAGACAGGCAGACAACGAAGCCTCACCATAAGGGTTCCTTTTTTACCATTTTGGTACGGAACCCTAAAAAGCATAAAAAATTAGTCACAAAAAAAAACAAAAAGTGAATGTTATGTTATGTCCACTATGATTGTCAATTTAAGGGTTAACTTGTACCTACTGAAAGAGTGTTGGAGCTCGCTTTTAGCTCGTAACAAGTACCCGGTAATAATATTTGATGAATTTACTATATTAACCTGTGACTCTGACGTGACGTGACGTGACGTGACGTGACGTCTATCAGACACCGCCAAAATAATTGCATGTTGCCATTTCGCCGTATGGCGTGACATAGTTCTCTCTTAATTATATAATTTTTATTTATTTTATTTAAAATCATTTTTTATATATACCTACTTTAATAAATTACGCCTTGTATAACCATGTCATAAAATAATTTTTATCATATAGCTATTAGTATTCTTTATATACATATTTTATAAAAAAAATGACGTCTGATAGACTCCACGTCAGTAGAATGTTTCTAAAAAAGTCAACACAGTTGCAGAGGGGTAATAATAATACAGGTAATTTTAAGGAATATAATTTATTTGTTATAAGTTGAAGTTGTAACAGGGCTTGATTTAACGTTAAAAAGTTGCTAACGTTACCCGCTGATCGACAGTTAACGTTAGCAAAATATATCGTTACAATTTTATTAATATATTATAGCGCTATTTTTACCGGTAAATTGAGGTAGTGTTAAAAGCAAAGTATTGTTAATATTAACGTTATTTTACAAACGTTATCCGCGTCCGTCATTCGCTTGATTTAATGTTATTTTTAACGGTATTTAACTTTAATTTAACAGTAGTTAACGGTATTTTTATGAAATTACCGGTAAGTAACGTTATTTATTATGTTATCATCTAAAAATTAACAAGCCTCGGGCTATTGTTAAAATTAACGGTAAAATTAATGTTAGTAAGTTAACATTATAATAAAATAACTGTACCAAATAACATTAAAATTTATACCGTTACCAAAGTATTTTTATGAAATTACCGTTAAGTAACGTTATTTATTATGTAACGTTAACAAGCCCTGAGTAGTAATATCATAGGCAGCTAGTTCGAATACAGTTCGTTAGCACTTAGAATAGGGTTCGGGTTTATACTTCTCTCATACTCGCTCTTATGCGAGTCTAGCCGACATTACCCGAAGCGGAATGCTATTCTAAGTGCTAACGGACTGTACTTTCTTGGATAATCCTGAACTCGTCGACGCCGAGGTTTTGTGAATCCTGTTTAGAATCTTAATAGCCTTAAAGCCAAGGAAATAAATGTTATTTTTTATCTTTAAGTAGGTATAGCATAATATACGTATTACGTACACGCACATATAAATTTTTTGAAAGACCTATCCAACGATATCCCACACCATGGGGTAGATAAGAAAAAAAAAACCATCCCCACTTTACGTGTAGGAGAGGTACCGTAAAAAAAATTTTTTTCAAGATTTTATTTTACCACTTTGTCGGCGTGACTGATATGTATATTCATGCCAAATAATAGCTTTCTAGTACTAAGAGTCTCTGAGCTAAGCTGCGGACGGACAGACAGACAGACGTACGGACGACATGGCGAAACTATAAGGGTTTGACTTGAAGGGGAGTTTGACTACGGATCCCTAAAAAACTGCATCCCATTTTTTTTTACTTATACACAACCAGAAATCAAACATTGTCATTCATTATAATTAATGACCGATACGATAATAACATTTTTATTATTTAAATAAGGTTTCATAGCGAAATATGTTCCATATAACCTACGTATACACTATTAAGTAGTAATAAAACAAATTGCGATTTTTTACAGACTGAACCGGATTCGATTCCTGGTTGTGTATGAGAGTTTTTTAAATGGCAGATTTCCCTATCTCTTATAATTTCAGATTTCCCCTCACTGACCCATTTGGATTGATCACCCTGTATATTGTCTGTTCGCGGCATAAAAGAAAACTTAGTTATCTGTGGAGTGGCGTATAAACATACAATTTGGTTAATGTTCCACTAAATCTGGCAAACCATTTTACAAAGTTTCATTTTTACACTTTATTGCGAAATGAAAGTTTGCAAAACCGATACTTCTGCCAGTGCTTTTGTCAAATGAATGAACTTCAAAAATAATCATTTTATATTTTAAACTAAGTTATGTAAATAAGTTGAAATTGTGACCCTAACTCATTAATAATAAATTTAAATATCGTATTATTCTCAAATTCGTATTTGCATTTTTTTTGCGGTTGGTAATTTTGTTTCATTATATAATTTGTGACGCAATCAGTTTATCAACCGCAAAAAGAAATTACAGGTTTGAGAAAAAACACGACGATATTGTATTATTTGTACAAATACAGTACAGAACTTGAAACAACTTAAAACTAAAAGATCTCCCATTCAATGGCTCCATGTTTTTGTATAAAAAGCTTCTTAGATTAAGCGTGTTTTTTTTTTCAATCAAAATTGACCATCAGATGCGATTCGGTCTCAAAAGCATTTATGTTCATCTGATATAGTTTGTCTCAATTATATTAAGTTTGCTTATTAAAGTGTTTTATTTGAAATGGTACCACCTGGTGGTGGTTACATGTCACCTTGCAATAAGGCTCACTAGTGGTCAGTTAACAGTGATGCAGTTACATGTATATAAGAAACAAGATATATAAAAAGCCGTGGTAGCCTAATGGTCTGACCTGCCGACTCTTAAGCAGAGGGTCGTGGGTTCGAACCCGGGCTCACACCTCTAAGTTTATCGGAATTTATGTGCGAAATATTTTGTATTTACCATGAGCTTTTCGGTGAAGGAAAAACATCGTGAGGAAACCTGCACACACCTGCAAAGCAAATTTGACGGTGTGTGCGAAGTTCCCAATCCGCACTGGGCCCGCGTGGGAACTATAGCGCAAACCCTCTTATTGTGAGTGGAGGCCTGTGCCCAGCAGTGGGACGTTTACGCCGGTAGCACATCTCCGCCGCGGATCTGTAGTAGCGAAACTCTGGCAACGAAATAAAGTTCAATTTCGTATTTAATATCACGATTCCGCCGCAGTTTCGCGGTTTCGCGGCGGAGGTGTGCTGCCGGCGTTGTAGCTGGATTATTATTTATTTATTATTATAAGAAACAAGGTACAGTCAGCATCAAATAGATAGGGGCAGCGAAAGTGGCCAAATATATCGCAACAAATAAATAAAATAAATAAATAAACATCAGGGGACAATCTCACACAAATTGACTTAGTCCCAAACTAAGCTCTAGGCTTGTATTATGGGTACTGGACAACGATAAATATACTTATTTATAGAAATACATAGAAAAAAATTAGGAACAAATACTCGCGCTCATCACACAAATATTTGCACATACCGGGATTCGAACCCGGGACCGCTAGCTTCGTAGGCGGGGTCACTACCAACAAGGCTATCCGCGTCGTCAAAACAATAATTACTATAATAATTACTATAGGAATAAGGATGTGTTGCGATATATTTGGCCATTTTGGCTGTTCCTATTTATTTGACGCTGACTGTACAACTAAGTATTACAGGTAGACAACAGGTGGTCTTATCGCTAGATAGCGATCTAATTAACTATTAGCATGGATATGGATTTAAACAACGAGGAAAATACTGATCGGACAGGAAAAGTCAAGTAGAAATAGTACCACAATCCGGTCCGATAACCTGACCTCGAGACACACCAGATAAAACGCATTTTCCCTAAACAAGTCTATATCTTATATCTTACTTATTAAATGATTTGTATCAATAAATATTTGTACTCACATTCTCGAAAACGGCTCTAAAGATTTCGATGAAATTTGCATTATGGCGGTTTACGGGGGCGAATAATCGATTTAGCTAGGTGTCTTAAATGGGAAAAATCGTTTTTAACACAGTTGCTCAAAAAGTAGTACTTTTCGTAGCTGTATATCGTGCGGAAAGTTGGTTTTTGCGAACTAGTGCTTTTTACTTTTCAAATTTTTTTAAATTTATACTTGTTCCAATTCATGACAACTTATTTATGAGTGCTAATATTTATTTCCTTTAAACATCGTAATCAACATAAAAACTTACTGTTAATGTAAGAATACGAAAAATATACATATTTCATATTTTATTACTTACCTCTCCATCATTATAACACGTTTATTTTTTAATATTGAATATTGAAAAAACGTTCTTAATAAGTTGTCTGAATGGAACGGAATAGCCGCCGAAACGCCTGTCAAAATTTTTGACATTATGAAGAGGCGTTTTTTCTTACTGCAAGCATTTTTTTAAGTTTCCAAAGGCAACATTCGATATTGTTTTTATAAATATACGATACACAAATAATCGTAAATAACAATACTTAGGTAATAATAGTACAATGTTTTATATTTACAATTGTTTATGTCTTATAGAACAGGCATTTGAAAAAAAAACTTTCTTTGAAGTGGGTTCAATAATATTAACAAAATCCATTCTAGTCGAATAAAAGCTAAAAAAAACACCTTCATAATGTCAAGCATTTTCTTCAAATGTCAAATGAAAAAGTTGTTTATAAAATGAGTGAATCAGAGTTTGAAATTGATTTATTTTTTCGCAACTGTGTTAAAAAACGTCGTTCGATACACGTGCGGAAATGTCATTCTTCACTCGTTCCGAGTCTTGCCACTCGCCTACGGCTCGCGGCAAGATATCTCGGTACTCGTTAAGTAATGACATACTTTTCGCACTTGCATCGAAATGTACTATTTCCCCGTATTTTCACGCAAAAAGATATCCATTTCTTTTCTTAATTTCGTGGCGGCTGCCGCCGTCTAAACCGATGGTAAGAGCGTTGGCCTACTACGCAAAGACTGCGGGTTCGAACCCCAGCTATGGATCAGTTTTTTTTGGTTTTTGTATCGACAGAGTAAACAACGGTGTGCCGTTCTAGAATGGGCACAAACGCCTGTTTACGGAATTGCCCCGCAGACGAAATTACCCCAATATATCTATACGAAGATTATAAGGAGGAAATATTTTTTGTTTGTAATCGATTAATTCTGAAACCATTGAACCGATATGTGTACCTTTGGACGCCATTTTCGGTTATCTTATAGAGTGCCCTGACTTCTACAGAATAACTGAAAATGCTATTCTCATCTACAGGAAATTCGACTTTAATGCGACCAGGGAATGAGAGCGGTTGAAACGCCCGAAGAATTAACCTTTCACATTCATAATAAATAAATAGTAAATTACTAAATAAATAATATAACTAGCTTCTGCCCGCGACCCCGTCCGCGTAGTTTATCGCTTTCCCTCGGGAACGATCAAATTTTCCGGGATAAAAGGTATCCAGGATAATCACTATCTGTGTACCCAATATCATCGCATCAACCGCATTCATTCCATTTACCGGAAAATTGAAGTGTCTATACGGTCACGATAGGACCTTGTCTCGGTGAACTAATAATTAATTTCAATGTAATTTCTACTTCGTGTCTTGACACCGGCATTGTGACAGGGTTCCACAGTTCTAGCTAACAAAATTAAGGAAAACATCTCGTCAAGCAATTATGGATGGTTTATGTTATTATGTGCATAGTTTTTAGTTAGGTACTCGCTAGTCTTGTTTATATCGTGCGGCATTAATAATTTATAGAAAAGCAGGAAAATCAGCTATAGTATTTACATTGTATTTACATTTATATAACTTACTTTATCTACACACATATCATAAACCCTCTATAACGCGTTCAAAAACTGCAAATTATGACTAGCATAATGATAAACTGTTTTGTTAGATCAAATTTCTTATCTGTGAAAATGTTATTATTGCTTCATAATTCGATATTATTATTACATTCAAATTTCGAACATCTTTGAAAAACAAAACAAATTTTATTTGACCTCAATTCTAATATCACTCGAGATTTAATGTCAATTGCATACAATTTTGACAAATCTCGCATGTTACTTGATATCGAAGGATATGATGGTAGAGGCCGACTCTAGATTGTCTCTGAATTAAAAAAAAAAACTACGTTTGCCGCCATTTTTGACGTTCTAATAATTGATCAATGCCGGCTATGCCGGTCGTAACATGCGGTTCCTGAACACATCATAGAGAGCTTATAATATGTATGTAGATAAAATAGTGTATGTAACTGTACATAATTAGGCATTATGCACCAGTCACATAAACTACTATTGTGAACTGGGGCACTAGCCAAGACGCATTAAGGTAACTTGACGGGTTCGTAAATCGACAAAATGTATGGAATTGCCATAAGCGGCTGACGCGACTGATCGTTAGCTCACGTCGATTCTATATATTTCGTCAGTTTTCTAAAAGCGCTAAAGTTTTGCATCTTAGCTAGGCCACCTGTTGACTAAACAGGCATGCATACACGAGATAAAATATGACAGGTGCTAGGGAAATGAATACATCTATTCCATATTCTAACGTAAGCCTTAACACTTAAGTTTAAAATAAAAGTGTCTCGCTCGTCCAGAATGTTATTATTATTAGTACCTTTTATTACTAAGCGATTTTATCCGGTATTGCTAGAGTAATCAAATAAATCGTTGAAATCTATTAAGAGCCTGTGCACACCTAGCGTTTTTGACCGGAGGTCTAAGGGCCTGACTACGACTTTGCGCGACCGGCTGAGCGGCGAGCGAATTTTCTAATACATTACGTGTAACGTCAACTAACCGCTGCGCGGTGAGCGTCTCGCTCGACCGAGCAATGAAGAGAGTTCGCTCGCCGCTGCCGCCTCTGCTCAAAGTTGTGGCCAGGCCGTAAGGGCCAGAAACGCTAGTCTGCACAGGCTCTAAGCTAAGCATGATATTTAATTACTCTAGCAACTTTTTATTCGTGCTGTCACTTTATTCTTGTGATGCATGTAAGGCCCGATTCGCACGAGCGCTTTTTTAACGCTCAACGCCTGTGTTCTGCGATCCCACTCGTTGACCTTGAGAATCCCACCAATAGGATCGCGGAACGCAAGCGTTGAGCGTTAAAAAAGCGCTCGTGCGAATCGGGCCTTAGGCTCGATGAGCTCTGAAAGTAGATGTCCCGCTGTTGTCGGGGTTTTTTTTTTAACTAGGTTAAGTTGGGTTATTTAAAAAAAATCCTGACATGACAGGAAAATTCCTGTCATCTGGTATCCCTACTTGCACAAGCCTAGCGCCTACTGATTTTTCAGTGCTTGGACTAGACATTAAAGTGGTTTTAATTAAGTGCCTAGTTAATTAACTGTAATTTGGCAATTAAAAACTGGTCATGCGCAAGCCAGGCGCGTGTGGAGAGAGTTCAGTATAATAGCGAGAACAAAAATATTTAAACCTTGGAATGTAAGTAAGTAGATAAATCATGCATGACCAATATACATTCAGTCAACAAAGTATCGGGAATGGATGATTTGTTTATGGTTCCAAATTCAAATTTTTGTTTTTTTTGTTGTTGTTAGATTGGCACAACTGTTTTCTATTTTGGCGCGGAGTTTGAGTTGCATCTGTTATTTATATTAAATACAGTGCTGTTTTTAGTTATATCATATCTAGTGTGTATTGCGAATTTCATAATGGACAAAAACATTGAACAAAGAGTTTGTCTTAAATTTTGCATCGCCAATGGAATTTCGTGTTCGGAGTCACTGAAAATGTTACAGAAGGCTTACGGTGATTCGACTTTATCAAAAACACGTGTTTATGAGTGGTACAAAGCGTTCAAAAGCGGTCGAGATGTGATGGAAGATTTGCCTCGCTCTGGTTGGCCATCAACGTCTGCAACTGAAGTTAACATCGCAAAAGTGAAGGAAATAGTGACTGAAAATCCTCATTCAACTTTGAGAGAGATAGCCGCCGAACTTTCTGTATCTCACGAGTCGATCCGTACTATTTTAACTAATCATTTGGGTATGAAACATGTTACCGCTCGGCTAGTCCCAAAAGACCTGAATTTTCTCCAAAAACTCAATCGCATGAGAGTCGCTGAGGACATGCTAGAACGAGTCAATTCCGACCCAACATTCATGAAACGCATTGTTACTGGTGACGAGACGTGGGTTTACGAGTTTGACATGCAAACTAGTCAACAAGCTTCGGAGTGGCGCCTTCCAACTGAACCGAAACCGAAGAAACCACGCCAAAGTCGATCAAAAGTCAAAGTCATGTTGACTGTTTTCTTTGACTATCGCGGTGTTGTGCACTCGGAATTCTTGCCGGAAGGTCAAACGGTAAATAAAGAATATTATTTGAGCGTTATGCGGCATTTAAGAGAGCAAATTCGACGAAAAAGGCCAGATTTGTGGAATGAAAATTCTTGGATTTTGCACCACGATAATGCGCCTTCGCACAAGGCCATCATTGTGAAAGAATTTTTGACCAAACACTCAACAAATACCATCGAGCAACCACCATATTCACCAGATATGGCTCCTGCCGACTTCTTTCTTTTTCCTAAACTCAAATTACCACTTCGTGGCACCCGTTTTCAATCGGTAGAAGACATAAAGGAGAATTCGCGCCGAGAACTGAATTCAATTCCGGAAACAGCGTTTAAAAAATGTTTTGATGATTGGATTATTCGTTGGCGTAAGTGTATCGTTTCTGAAGGAGCATACTTTGAAGGTGATAAAATAAATTTGGATGATTAACAAACAGTTTGTGTATTATTGATCTTTTCCCGGTACTTTCTTGACAGAGTAGTATGTTAAAAAAAATGTAATCTTCATAGAATAATAATAATAATAATAATTAATCATAATAATAATTTGACATGTAATATTTTGATACTATAAATAAATGAATAAATATTATTGTAAATAAATATAATTTGTAAATTTACCGTGAGCTTTTCGGTGAAGGAAAACATCGTGAGGAAACCTGCACACACTTGCAAAGCAATTTGACGGTGTGTGCAAAGTTCCCAATCCGCACTGGCCCGCGTGGGAACTATAGCCCAAACCCTCTCATTGTGAGTGGAGGCCTGTGCCCAGCAGTGGGACGTATATAGGCTGGATTATTATTATTATTATATAAATAAATGAGTATGAGTATGAGTAATTGATTGTATGAACGTTAGTTTGTCTAAATCTTGCAAACTGAATTAGAACCACTTCTTGGAGTCCGATTGAGCTGAAATTTGGGTATACCTACGTAACTTCGGTGACAATGCAATAATATGGGGCCATGGAGCTGGTCTGATGATGCAATCGGAAGGTGGCTATAGGAACTCCTCGACGAAACAATATAGACCCGCCGTGTTTGGGCTCGTTGGATTTGTCTTGATAAGCAAAAAAAAATTTAACAAAAAAATAAAACCGTCTTCAAAAACTTACTAAAAAGCGTAAAATAAGAAACAGCCTCCTAGGAGTCCTAGTCATAGCCTATTTAGTGCCTAATAGGTATAAAACTAGCTTCATATTCTTAATAAAGAAATTTCATTGCTGGCGTCAATCACTTACGACTAAGCAGTTGCGGTGGTCACCTCTGGTCTTCATCATCAGTTCGTGTTCGCCAAGTGGTGCTTTTGTAATGCAATTTCTTAAGGTCATGCAGGTAATACCAAAATCGCTGTATGTGTGCCTATAACTTTGGAGGAGTTCCCTCGATTTCTCATGGATCCCATCATCATATTCTGACTTGGTGACAATGGGACCACCTCGGAAGTATACCCTTTCAAACAAAAAAATAATTTTCAAAATTGGTCCACAATTGACGGAGTAATCGCGTAACAAACAAAAAAAAAAGCAACATACAGTAATTGAGAACCTCCCCCTTTTTTGAAGTCGGTTAAAAAATAGTACAGACCACAAACGTTTTCATTGGATATATGAAACCCTAAAAACAGTCGTACCAGACCAAATGAATCATTAAGTCAATAAGTCTATTGCCCATTTACATTTGCAGTGTTATACGACAATGTTTGTTTGAATTAATAATGAAATACTCTATTTTGCTTGTTTTCTGCGGTAAGATTTGTTTCATTATTTACTTAAACATAACTTTAAGTGGTGGTTCTGCCCTACAATGTCTAATTTCTAAGTTACCGGCTTCTTAGCTCTCGGAGTCAAAGGCCATGTCTTCGTCCAAGAGTCTGAACAGCTCTCTGGCGAGGAGGTGGACAGGCTCTCCAAGATACTAGCACAGTCCAGGAAGCAGCTCAGCATACGAGGTTCTGGTGAAGAAAGTGGGTGCAGCGGGTATGTAGAACCCATAGTTTTAGGATTCCGTACTGAACCCATTTCCGTTCCCAATTTTCAAACCGCGCCTCGCTCACAGCTCGGGCTGCAATCCCGCCGCGACAGCAAGTGACAGCAGCAACTTTAATCAAACTTAAAAGTTAATTGACGACTCTGAGGGCGGTCGTTAGGCACTTAAGAACAGTCTGTTTCATATTACGCAAAAAGGCTGGCAAAAATAATCTTGGCCTGTTTCATATACGTAACTCTGTCGTGAGCGTAGACTATAGGTTCGCTAGGGTTGGTCAAACTCTTGCAACTGTTCACATCATATTTATTTAAAACACCAAACACTATACAAGCAAGGGAGAAAGTTGCAGAGTGAGTGCGTGTAACCGACGCCATTAAACGACACACCGGAAACGGATAAAACTAAATTGTACCAACTAAATGGTCGAACTGTTGCCAGGAACAACCCTATTAATTTATTTTTTTACGTGAATAGTTTTGTTTTATTTCCTCGCAGTAGTTTTGAAAAGCCGTATGCCTGCCTCGGCGCAAGGGCAATTGATGGCTCTAGAGGGCTTCTTCGTTTTGGCCCTCTACATAACTCGTCCAGCAATTGCATATTTTCTCGCCTCTGCAACAATGTACTATTATTTCAACAGGGAAGACAGTAAGGATCGCGAAGAATGTGAGATAAAGAAAACCCCAGAAGATGACAACCAGAACACCGACAATGAACTAGATGATGAATACAAGAAGAGCGTTGATAAAATACTAAATGCAATGAAAAAGGTTTCGAATGGCGCTCTTTTGCTTAATGCGAAGACCTTCAAGTGTGGATATAAATTGGACTTTAAATGTCAATATACAACTAGAGGTACGTTAAAAAATAAATGAACGAACTATATGTTAAAAGTTCTGGTTCTGTGTGCTGTAGACCTGGTTACAAACTTATCTTTGCCTTTGGAAAATTATTCCACATCGACATAGGTCGCGGTCAGCCCCAAACCCCATTTTGAAAAAAATTTAAAAACTGAATGAACCAAAAATTTTATGTATTTATATTGAACCTGCTCACAAAATTTCACGAGAATCGGTTCAGAAATGCGAAAGCCTTTTTGCCCAAGCTGAAACGGAGACGCTTCGCTCGCGCGGTCAATAAAGTCGAGCTAGTTATTATGTGTTTTCGATTTTGGGGAAATGCTTCAGTTTCTTTAGAGAACTAGAGAATATTACTTACCTCAATTTTTTAGATGATTTTAATAGTGAAAAGTTTTATGGCTTCGAAACTACTCCTGGGGAGAAGATGGTGCGTATAACAGATGCGATCGATGGGATCATCAGCTCCCCATTAGTCTGGATATACGCCAGAGTTCTAGATGAAGAACTGGAAAAGTTGGTTGAGGAGGAGAGAGAAGCGGCTGGAGAAATGAGGTTGGTATATATAGACCGAGCGTCGTCGCTCGAGTTGAAACCGAATTTTCATTGATTTTCTATACAAAAGAATACAAAAAAAAAAAGCCGGTCAAGTGCGAGTCGGACTCGCGCACCGAGGGTTCCGCACAAACTTGTAGGCATGCAAATAGTTCGTAAATCACGGGAATACAATAGAATCTAGTCTAGTATAAACTGATACGCAATAAGTATGCACTTTCGTACTTAGTGAGTGTCAGTTTATACTGGTCTCTTTTTTTACGTGATATAAGTAGAAATTAACGGTTTTCGGATTTTTTCCTTTACTTCTGCTATAAGACATCGCTTCTTGCCAAATTTCATGATTCTAAGTCAACGGGAAGTACCCTATAGGTTTTGATTCCCTTGAGATTCCCTTGAATATGCGGCATAAATGGCCGTATCTTTTGATTGCGTTGACTTTGATGTCTGATTTTTTCACTGATCCAAGGGATTGCAGACCTAAGTATTTGATATGAATTTAAACTTGATACCTTCACGCGTTCCTGAGAAAAAGGGTCTTGACAGACACACAGACAGACAGACGGACAACAAAGTGATCCTATAAGGGTTCCTTTTTCCTTTTGAGGTATGGAACCTCAAAAATGTATAAGTTTTAGATAAGGGGTACTTATTTTGTAAATAAAATGCATTCTTGTACTGACGAAAGTTTTATGAGCAGGACAGAAAATGGTACGTGTTTCAAGATCGAGAAACTTCTACGCGGTGTGAAACGGACGGTTGCCCGCGATCCTGAAAAAATGCCGGAGAAGTTTGTGTGCGGGTTTCACATAAACTGGCAATGCACATTTGGTAAGTTAATTTCCTTACAGCAATAATGCGTTCCACTGCGGGTCCAATATAATAATGCGTTCCGGGTGTTGCTGGAACTGCCTCGCTTCTGTAGCCTCCTGTGGCCCAGTACAGCTCATTGTCACTGCGAACCGTGGTCCTACCACTAGTACTATTGTTTTATACTCATTCAGACCCAAGTACTTAGGACACTTTTTTTTAATTTTATTGTACTTGTATGGGACCAATAGTTTTTCAATTCTCATGCTCTAAAAGTTAGTCTTTATGTCGTGCGTAGGCGACATAAAGTCGCTTCTTACGCTCTAGTGCATAAAGTAAAATCTTCGTCGAAGACCTAGGCAATCGGTCCAACAGCCACACGAACAACTTTAACTTCATAGAATAACTTCTTTATTTTATTTCGTTTCGTTAGTATTCTAAGACCAAGGCAAGGATACCAACAGCCAAAGTACACAATAAAGCTTCATGAAATAAAGTTATAATATAATTTTTATTTCGTCGCATTTATTATAATTATTATTTTTATCATGTTGCTGTATCATTTCCTCGCAATCGAAGTGAAAAGTAGAGTGTACAACTCGTCCATAAAACCCATTTAACACTCGACCACAGACCAAGGAATACTTTTATATCCATCCTCGCTCGCAAGCTCGCTTGGATGGATAAACGTCTCGCGTAAAGTGGTGCGTTTTATGCACTTGTTGTACAATCTACTATACTTCAATAATGCGTTCCACTGCGGGTCCAATATAATAAGGTATCCCTTTCGACTGCATAATTTTTTTGCAGTCGGGTTTTAGTTTTCTTTTTATGTTTCAATAAAAGTTGCTGATTTCACTAGTCAATCAAATACCGTATTCATGTAGGAGGTCCCACTGTTCTTTTTACCCGACTACGGCGAAGCAAAGGAAGGGTAATGATGTTGACTACCTATGTATGTACGTAAATATGTTCCACTCTAGACTGTTCCTTAGTGAACCGATTTTGACAAATGAGGTGTCTATCGATTGGTCTTTATTGTGCCGTGGTTAAAGGCTATTTTGTTTTATAATAAATGTAACATGGCGGCCGGAAATTAAAAAAACTACGAGTTTAATTCTTTTTTGCAGTCGGGTTTTAGTTTTTTATACTTTGTAATCCGATAACCCCCTTATCTTTTTAATAAAATAACGTACAGTCGACGTCAAATATATGTTTACAAACTTGAACCTTGTTTCAATGGAGTAAGGTGAGAAAATGTATATAGGGGTCAAAAGCGGTAGGCCACATTGACACTGGAGGTAGACCAGCCTAAGACGATCGAACCAGACACTTTTTTTTTTTTCCTAACAGAGTGGAAAAGTTGTCCCCACACCGAACCAGCCTAACATGACCTCAGTAAAAATCGCATGGTTTTCACTGGCATATCTCGAAAACCATGCGACTTTCACTGAGGTCATGTTAGGCTGGTTCGGTACCTCTTAAGCTGACCTACCTACGGTGTCAATGTGGCCTACCGATTTTGGGACACCCTGTATACATTTTCTTACCTTACTTCATAGAAACAAGGTTCAAATTTGTAAACATATCTTAGACGTCAACAAAAACAATGATTTTTAATTTCAGAAAAGAAACAATACAATTTTATATTACTGGCAGGCCGCCTTGGTGGGTATAACGAGATGATCCAAAACATGGTCCGCTCAGAAAAATTCCAGCAAAATGTGGTCAAGTTCGCAAAGAAGGGCCATAAATACTTCCCAGCCCTGAAGGATGACCAGAGCCCTACAAACAAGCTTTTAGCCATGTTATTGGGTGATTCTTGAAAGGGTCAATTTACACCGTCCAGAAAGAAGTACCCGCAGGATTAAAATAATTGACCTTACTAATTTTTTTTCATTATTTTACCACTTAATCGAACTGGGGCATGATTTATTTTTTGTTTAAGTAAGTAAAATTTGCCGTAAAAATATCAAACACCTAAAACATTATTACCTAGGCGTGTCCATTCGCCATTTTGTGACCAATCTACCCAGAAAAGAACAGCTATGTTATTCTGTTCACGCATCGTCGTTCAGTTCTTCAGAACAGAATAACAAAGGAGAAAAGAAGTTATGGATTGAAATCAAGTACCATTGTATTGAGTTGAATCGTTAGAAGATAAGTTGTTGATTTGAAAGAAAAAATATGGTTCCTGTGTTAATCGTAGTTTTTTTATATAGATTCCCTACAAAAATGTGAAAATCACTATAGTCGCTTGATGATGATGATGATGATGGATGGGGACGCCCGACCGGAGCAGGCGGGCGGTCGATCGTTGCTACGGTCATTCCTCCCTGTTCCCCTTGGTTGAGCCGTAGGTTACTGGTCCGGCGACGCTCCCATCCAGCATGGATCCCATCTTCTTGTTTCCCTACAGAACAAAAGTATGTCCTGTAGGTTGATGCTTTTCAATGTCTCTGTCGTTAGTTCGTCCTCCCCGAATGTGCGGTGTCTCAGTGACGAGTACATTACACACTCGGCCAGGACGTGTTGGCTAGTTTCCTCTTTGCCGCAGTGTGGGCACTGAGGATGAGGATCCCGCTTAATACCTATTATTGTCAGGTGTCTGTTGAGTGGACAGTGTCCTGTTACTATAGTCGCTTAGTAATAAAAGGTAAAAAAAGTTAGAATATGGAGTAGATGTATTCATTTCCCTAGCACCTGTCAAATTTTATCTCGTGCATGCATGTTAAGCCCGTTGCTGTCAAATGTAACAGGTTTTTTTTTTTTTTTTTTTCAAAAATGTGTATTTTCAAGTTTATTTATTTTTTCTTTTTACTAGGTACCTATATTGTATGATGGCTACATAATTAGTTTAGTAATAATTATCAAAGTTATATTTTATTGATAATAATCTATAAATTAATCCCAAGTAACACGAAACGTTGTATAGCAGCTGCTCCAACGGCTTTCGATTAAACTTAATCTGTATCATGTGGCTGTATAAGAGATCTATATCCAGATATAGTTCTGTTAAACCTCTTAAATGGGCACAAGTTATGCAGCTTAATATTCACACGACGCCTGTTTAATAGCATTTTAATAGCATTATATTGGCTTTATTACGGGTAACAATCGTTAAAAGAGCTGAATATAAGTTTTTTAAGGGGAATTGTGGTACTAATATACAGGCTGAATACATAAAGGAGGTCACTTTTAAATTCTTACGTCAATTCACCGTGCACTGCGTCACAGCAGCTGCATAATTGTGTATTATATACGCTATGACATAATAAATTACATTAATAATAGTTGTTTATGCAACTGGAACATAATGAAGTCTCTAAAGGTACGAGTGCCGAGGTCAGAGAGAGGAGGTTTTTGCAGGCGTTGCTTTGTAATTAAAAACTTCGATTTAAACTGTAGGTTTATTGTAGGTAACTGGTACAGAAATAGTGTCAAAAATATGCGCAGCTAAGTGGAAGTTTAGAAGGCTAGTGAGTTGCAAGTTTTTGAATAATTTTAAGCTAAACTGATTATTTAAGTGGGGATAAGCGTTTTGATACTGCTAACGAAGCAAATTTAGAATATTTAGGTTTTAAGAGTTTAGTATAATTAATGTAATTTGAAAACAATTAAAGTAAGAAAATATATTAAAAAAAAATGAATTAAAATTTATACAATAAAAAAAAATGTTGCATACGCAACAGCGAGCTTGCGAGCGCTCTAACGACAGGCACGAGTATCTTTAGAGCTACTTATGTACCGTTGCATACATAAGTTTTTCTATAAGCTTAAAATGATAATGTCAAAAATAAACAATGGCTAACTTTTCTTGTATACTTTCCTTGATTTTTCTGCTAACAAACTTGTCAGCAAAGTCATTTTCATTATTTCGATTGGCGTTAATCGTTTGTGAAATTTACTGTTAAGTAAATGTTCACAAATTTCATGCAAATTTCAATAGTTACTAAAACAGTTGTAACAATTTATCATTAAAAATGGAATGCCAAACGAAAGGACATTGTTGATATCCATATTATCCATATTGAGCGTAACCATGGTAACCAAATAACAAGTCGATGATTGCTGATATCCATAAGCGTAACTATGGTATTTTTAACGATTTAAGATACAAATTAGAAAGTCAAGTGTTCACTAAACGCCAAGATATCCGGAGTGACCGTAACCATGGTAATAACAATGCTATAATGGTTATAAAAGAACAGATTACTATGGCAACGCTCATTATAGAACAGTTTTCACGCTTTGGTTACACTATGGGTGGCATTCTGTCTATATTGTTAACGATGTATATATTCGCGGATTAAAGTACGCGAGTAGAAAAATTTGTATAGTGTGTTTCAAACATTGAATTGAAAAACATTGTTGGGAGGACATAATAATATTGAATATTTATTTTCTGAGGTAAGAAATATTACCGTTTTTATATATTGTGAAAAATATTGATGGTAAGGCAAGTTTACTGTCATTATATGTACAGTCAAGGTCATAAATATGTGTTCATTTTAGTATGTCTATTTTGATTGAAGTAACAAGGTACTAAACTTTCACATATTTATGACCTTGACTGTATATATGTATTTCATACAAAAAAAATCACCGGGTAAGTTTAAAATAAATTCAAATCAATATCAAGTGGTACATGGTATAACTAGTCATCATGTTCACAGTACATCTGGCCGCGCCAGCAGCCTGTCGACCGAGTGTACCCTTGGGCTCGGCAGCACTTGTCTGACGGTGGGTCGATGCTGTGGCAAATCTCGCCGCAGTCCGCGAACTTGACCGCCCCCGTCCCAGCTAGAGCGAGCAAGAGCAAAACCAGCACGAATACAGTCCTCGTGGCAGCCATCTTGACCAAATGATCATGTAGAACGGTATGGCAGAGTTTTTATACGTTTTAGATATCGTTTTCGGTTATCGTTTGGTTAATTTAAACAATTAAATAAACTTGTTTGTTTTTTGTCACTATAAATGAGATAGATTGCGGCGTTTGTATGTTCGTTCGACAGTGTTGTTAGTTTGTCATTTCACGCAACAACGAAGCATCGACGTGATTGTTCCCAGAATTGTTGACGAAGGCTACATTTAATCCCGAAAAATTATACAGTTACCGCGTGTATAGCTAAAGGCATATATGAACTGTTCAATATCTAATCACAACAGTTCGAGTGATAACAATGTCAAAAACTGTTTACCCTTGAATCGTCGACACTCATTTAAATAAATAAATAAATATCAGGAGACAATCTCACACAAATTGACCTAGTCCCAAACTAAGCTGGGCTTGTACTATGGGTGCTAGGCAACGATAAACAACTTATATAGAGAATATATTATATTTCATACGTAGAATGTTTTACTTCGTCTAATTTTCATTTCATCGACAGGCTAGGCTTCCACGTGCAGGAGTTACAATTTTTTGTTGGTTACAGTTCTAACTTAACATAACCTATGTAACCCATGCTTAAGATAACCTGAAAACAATAAGGTTTCAGCAGAAATCTTTCGATGAAATGAAATTCGGTGAAACGACACATTCGATGAGATTCATGAGTGTCTGCAAAACAAGGGGACAAGGCCGCGAGTGCTTTCATTAGCGACGAGTTTATCAAGGGGATAAACAAGGATAAAACATCTCTGTCACTTTTTAATCAGTAAGTGCGAGAGTGGCTCATATGCGATCATAATACGGGTTCTGGCGAAGAAGTCGCGAGATATCCTAAGTAATAGGTATATCAAGTATACTTGATAATAAGCAGCTTTATTTAAGTAATAATTTTAATCATCAGCCCGTTTGACTGGTTTACGAAATTCGAACGGATGCCAACATGTATTATCAGAATGCAATGGTAATTAAATTTTACAACGCTTTACGCCGGGCTAGAAATGCCTGATTAAAGCCTTTTAAAAATCATTAACTATAGATACAGGTGTCAGCAGTTGAGGTGAATGTCACACACAGCTGCATGCAACAAAGGTAGTGAATAACTGCTTACGTATACGTAAGTAAACATTACTAGTTGTTACTGTGTTAAGTAGGTATTATAATAGGGGAGACCGGGTACAAAAGTAACAGTTTGTACTTTTACACTGATTTCTGGTTAACTGTCACATATTTGATGAGATAAATATACCCATATGTAAATTTAGTTTATGCTTTACAAATTTGTACCAAAATTTACCTCATTATTTAACGGTTTTTATAAATTACAGAGACTTGAAAAAAAATTGTCAATTGTTACGTTTGACCCCGAGGCCAGGGCGAAAGTAACATGGTGTGGGTCGAAAGTAACATGATAAATAGGTATATAATAAATATGAAATGCAATATCAAATTAACGAATTATTTATAAGAAAAATATGTATTAACAACACAAATAAATCATTTACGATATTCATTGAAATAGTACTTTTTATGATTATAAAACAAAATTATCGACTTTTCGTCATTAATTATTTAAATTTTAGTAATATTTAGTGAGATCAAAGTTTTATTATAATGTCGAGTTTTTTAATACTCAGACTCGAAATTATGGCACACATAGTGTGCATCATCGTTGACTCATAACGATATTGTAATGTTACTCATAATCATTGTATTACGTTTACATGTTACTTTTGTACCCAACCACGTTTTTGTTTATTCATAAATGCCTACCTAAAAGTGGAACGTGCTTCACAAAAACCAATTGAAGCAGTGTGTAAACAATGTAATCAAGAATTACTATGCACAGATTCACATTGATATCATCATTTTAACGCTACGTAAACACTAAATGAATATATGTCAAAAAACGTACTTTAGGTTCGTCAAATCACGTTGAATCCTCTAGTACAACCACGGCGCAGTGCGCGCGCGGCGGCTGAATATAAGCGGGGGGATATCTCCAGCTATCGTCTGATGGCAGCGCGGCGGAATTTGCACTATTTTATAAACCTACAAAGCGTTTGTTACTTTCGACCCGCTGTTACTTTTGTACCCGGTCTCCCCTACGATTACTAAAAATGCATCAAAACCTATCGCCGGTTTTCTACTTAAAAAATATGATGATGGATGGAAACGGAAGATGCAATTATTAAAACTATATTACCAAAACATATAGTTGATAATCAAAATGTATATAAACTCTGCTATTCCAACATTTGAATATCAACCGATAAATTTAAAGATGGCCGCTCTAAAAATCTAGTTCTTGCTGGCTCTGTCGGCCATTGTTCTCGGCAGCACAATGGCCGACCGCGTCGGGCCCTGCGACCAGGTCTGCGCGCGCACCAGGCCGGGGAGTGGGACACGTGCTGCCACGCCCACGGCTACGACAGGAGCTTACTTGGACTGCGTTAGAGGACCAGTATGATCAAGGATGCACGTACTAATATTGAGTACGATTTATTGATGCTATGATTATGCATAAAATTGTGCGTGTCCCCTTGTTTTGCAGACACTCATTTCATCAAATGTGTCGTTTCACCGAATTTCATTTCATCGAAAGCTAATTTCTGCTGAAACCTTTTTGTTTTCAGGTTATTATGGGTCAGGTTAGACCTGTGACCACTAAAAAATTATAACTCCTGCACGTGGAAATGCCTGTCGATGAAATGAAAATTCGGTGAAGTAAAAACATTAAAACATTGTATGAAATGAGTGTCGGTGATTTAAGGGTAGGTAAACTAAACCATAATTGTGGTTCGTAAAACTTGCTAAATCCGCCGTGTGGTGCCGGCTAAGAATGCACCCCCCCAAGTCTTCCCGTGGGTATCGTAAGAGGCGACAGAGGGATAGACCGAGGGACGGGCAGCAGCGTCCCCCGAGTACTACACCATCTAACTGCGGTCGCCAACCCGCATGCCAAGCGTGGGGACTATGGCAAATCCCCCCCAAGGGAAAACACAATGGTGGAGAAGAATCGGCCCAGACCCCTAGTCCCCAGCGGCCCCGCTAATCCTGACTCGTGGACCGATGACGTGGTTAAGATTGCAGGAAACCGATGGATGCAAGTGGCGCAGGACCGGTCCGTGTGGCAAACCTTGGGGGAGGCCTGTGTTCAGCAGTGGACATCTTTCGGCTGAAATGATGATGATGATTTATGTAGTGTATAATCATAGTGAATATTTATGTAGTGTACATTTTGCGTTATGTACATTTAGAGAATGTACTTTTTACTTTTTGTACATGTCACGTGTTTTGCAACATGCGTTATGTACATTTTGCGTATTAAAAGATAAAGATATTTATTCAGTAAGTAGACCGCACGGGCACTTTTACACGTCAAAATCTACCAGCGCTTCCCAAGAGGAGACCACTGCTGAGAAGAAGCGCCGCAAGAAACTCAACAGTTAGTCATTTTTTTAATAAAAATATAACAATGTCACTACTTATTTTAGCATTATGTAAAACTGTAAAAATAATATTAAATATCTGCGTAGTTTTGCAGGAAAACATGTCAGAATGACTACGAGAAAATTTAAATTTAAATTTAATTTATATTTTTTATTTTATATTTATATATATACTGAAATTGCTCAACTTCAAGTCAAGTCTCAAGGACATTTTTGTACATTTTATGTTTTTGATGGGATTTAGTTATTTTAAACTAGCTTTCCGCCCGGGAATTCGTCTGCGGAGAGTCAGTACCTTCGTAAGATATGCCTATGTCTACTTGATGTCCTATATAAGCAATCCACACCTGTGTGGCCCCATTTTCCAACAGCCTTACCTTTCAAGTGCTAGCAATATTTTTTTTGGTGCTGTTTATGGTGCTTTTCAAGGGTGAATTTCAGGGCGTTTCAACCGCCGTCATTAGTGTCACCAAATATTTTGACAAAATCAATGACACCTACCAGCAACTCCTGATGTAAACAGAAGCAGAACCTGCGATGTAGTTTCTATCAGCATCAGAAGTTGCTGTAGTGTCACTGACTTCGTCAATATATTTGGTGACACTAATGTCGGCGGTTGAAACGCCCTGAAATTCACCCTCAAGACGTGATGCCCTAAGCAATAGCCTCATTTCATTCTGTAAAGGCCAGTCCAGTCAGGACAATTTTCGACCATCTGATTAAATTGTCTGATCAAGTGATGAAATCAGGTGGTGTGGACGCAAAAATAAGTTTATATTGAATTGTATTCAATTAAAAACATATAGTGCAAACAATTTTATTACATAATTTTACCGTTAAACATTTAAAATCTTGCAAGAAATTTTATTTTGATCCATCCATTTAATAATAATTATTCTGGACGCACCATTAGTAACTGCAAACTCAAAACTCATGAAGGCTGATTTTACATATTTCTTATGTAAGTAGTATTTTCCTCGCTTTAGTGAGGTGAAAATATTTGTGTTCCACACGGCTGCAAAGTTAGGTATTTTACGTCTCGTGTGTTGCAACACTCGCTACGCTCAGGATTCTATTTTCGAACCATTCGCTTCGCACGTGTTTCAACCATAGAATCCATTCGCTAGCTCGTAGTTCAACCCTAGAATCCATTCGCTAGCATGTATAACAAATAACTATTACAAAATTTACCTCTTTATAATATTATAGGTAGTATAGAGTACATGGGAGACCGAGCGTCGTCATTTTCATCGATTTTCTATACAAAAACAAAACCGGTCCATAGCTGGGGTTCGAACCCGCAACGTCTTGGCGTAGTGCCAATGCTCCAACCATTTTAATTTATTTTTTACTTTTGCCGTGTGTTACTAACATAGGTTTAAGCTTTATTGTACTAACACACTATGGATCATACCTGGTCTGAAATAAAAAGTTTTTTTTTATTTATTAGTAGTAGAAAATACGGGGAAAACGAATTTTCCCAGATATGAGACCTAGCTAGATTGATTTTTCGCCCCTGTAAACCCCTATATTGCAAATTTCATCGAAATCGTTAGAGCCGTTTTCGAGAATGTGAGTACCTGGGAGACCGAGCGTCGTCGCTCGGGTCGAAACCGAATTTTCATCGATTTTCTATACAAAACCAAAAGAACCTTTACGCCACCATTGAAAAGCGTTGTACATCCCTGGGTTGCAGGGTATCGGTCAGACCAAACAGAATTCGCGATATTTATGCAGAGGTTCGGTAGTCAGTAAGGGAATCATTGTTGTGATTTACTTAACAAATAGATCCGATTCAGGTTTATAAAAATACAACATTAGGTTATTATAAATGTTATTTTATTAACACTATAATATGATCCAAATATGTTCGAAATTCATTATTTGAAAGGCACAGGCAATAGACCCAGTATTACATTGCAACGCTTATATTTTTCGAACTAATAGTTAGTCACCGAACTACAACGCCCCGGCACCGACCAGCGCCGAAAAGTTGTCTAGTTTTACTTTAATTGGAAAAATGTACCGTAATTAAACAATTCAAAGCTCACTTTTCCACGTTTAGCTTTGAGGCGGCGTTGGTCTGGTGACGGGGCGTTGTAGTGTGCGACCATTACGGGCAGCCATACCAAACAAGGCGCTCTAGCCTGCACCACTTTACGACAAACGACGTGGTACGTCCGTCGGAAGGTCGGATACAGTCAGACGGTGTTCCAGATGCTGTTGGTACATAAGGGGGGGTCTCCCCAGTGTGGTCCGGTGCCTACCCCAGGCCATCGCATTTCATGGAGGCAGGCCCTCCCTGAAAAATAGCTCTAGATACGGCAATGTTCGTAGTGCGCGTGCGCGTTGTCCCTCGAAGGATGGAGTGTTCCGGCGGCTCCAGGGCATCGTACCAACATCGTCGTCAACGCCAAATTTGATGCTGTTTGGTCTCCTCGATAACCTATTAAGCGCACGTGCAGATTGTTTTTGCTGAGCAGGAGTCGGACGCCATCTTAGGCTTCATCCCTGAGCGGTGTAGAGCGCGCCGGAGTGGTCGGAGTGTGGCGATTGACTCTCGCCAAATATCTCCCACTTGACATTATCTAGAAGTATCTCAAAATGGGATTGGCAGAAAATTGTCCACATAATTATGGAAAAAATGTAATTGAACCTATTAAGCTGTTATTAGTATGTTAGTTTTCAAGGTATTGTGCCTGCATAGAAGGTTTTAAATTGGATATAATTATTCGCAGAACATTTGACCTTTATGGCACCCAGTGGACCGGTCGTAGCCGTTGGAAACGCAGCACTCTTCTGCCTCAGGCACGATGCCGCTGCAGACCTTTTCACAATCCCCTAGTATCTCTTTGTCAGCCATAATTCCGGCTAGAACTGAAGCAATCAATGCCAGCACGAAGATTGTCCGGAAAACCGCCATTTTGAAGTCGAGTCAGGTGCACAGTGAAGTGGAACTGCGTTTATAAACGGGCGTTATCGATGCAGTTTTTCCAGTTTTTTTATATTTTGAAGCAATAAAAGTTAATGAGGTATTATCGCTTTATGAACTAGCTTTAGTCCGCGGCTGTGTTTGCGTGAAATTCACTATTTATGTTGATGTTAGTAAGAGTTACTATTATGCCAACTATTATATGATTATGATATTAGAGCAAGAAGGGTTAAACATTCTGTTTAGACTGAATAGACTGATGGTTAGAGCGTTGGCCTACTACGCACTACTACTATATACTATAGCCCAAAACCCTCTCATTATGAGTGGATGCCAGTGCCCAGCTGGATTATTATTGTATTTTTTTTTATGTTACTGCGCAAACTCGTTTTTGCAACAATAATCCTTGACATTTTCATTCCAGAACCATATTATATTTAACAACTAAACAAATATATATTATCTTCATGATAAACTATCAACTTACCACACAAATTCAATTAAAAAAACCGGTCAACTGATATGCTTTACATATAAAAACTCTTCAAGCCCAACCTTTACACATCAGTACCAAAATTCAAGATGGCGTCTAGGACAATGTTCGTGTTGGCTCTGCTGTCGCTCGTACTGGCGAGCAGTCTCGCCGAGCACGTGGAAGAATGCGACTCTATCTGCGCGCAGCCGCAGAAGACTTGTAAAATAACCATGTTCAAGCCGGTCGCGGCCGAGAGCCGGCGCCGGGGCAGCCGCGGGACCACACCCAAAAGCGATGATTGAGTTTTAACACCGCCACCTAACCTCTAAATGTAATTTTGACACAGGTGCGTCACCAGCGTCGAATGTGGTAAATAAATGTTATACGATCAGTTATTTGTTGTTATTGTGAATTGGTTCTGCCCCAATGCTAGGCTTTTCCCCCTTTTTCTGCGATTAAAACTTTAACTATATTTGTAGCTCAATAATTCTTAAAAAAAATAGGAATATTTTTGGAAGTTACCATTTTCCCGCGACTCCGTCCGTGTAGAAGTCGTTTATCGCTGCTCCCTCGGGAACTAGCAATTTTTTCGAGATAAAAAGTAGCCTATGTGCCATTCCAGACTATAATCTATCTTTTTGCCAAATTTCATTCAGATCCGTTCAGCCGTTCTGGCGTTATTGAGTAACAGACATCTATCCATCCTCCATTCATTCATCCATCCATCCAAACTTTCACATTTATAATATTAGTGAGATTGAGACTTTTAGGTAAATCGCCAAATAGCATTACCTGTCAGATAAATATTCTGTCCTTTTCTATCATTTCTCATCATCGCGTCACCGGTATATCACGTGATACGAAGCGTCACGTGATCTACCGCGATTGGTTTAAAAACGGAACGAATAGAAACGCTAGTTAGCGTAATGCATCTTGGCTAAGGGCTCTGCGCCATCACCAGCTTCAGAGCGGCCATCTTGAATTTGATTTGAGATTTATTTGAAGGAGGATGAAGTGTTTGTGAGGATTACTGTGAAGGGCTTATTAAAGCAGCGATTATACCACCCTAACCCTAACGAGAGGGACGCCGCAATACGTTAGATACAGATGGAGATATCTCCATCTCATTCCAACGTATTGTGGCGTCCCTCTCGTTAGAGTTAGGCTCAGGATAGTGTAATAAGTGATTTCTCGGGGAAACTCCGCATGATTTTTTGCTTTAGGAAAATCTTAAGTTTATTATTAATTGAACTCTTGTTTGTACGTAATCGGATACGATAATCCCATCAAAAACATAAATGTGAAATGAGAGCCAAGTTCAATATTATGATAATATATGCCTTGGTTGTTAACTTCAACGACAAAATGGGTGGGTGAGTGAGATCTAAATGGGTGCCAAGTTCAATGGTCAGTCCAGAAATTTATTTTTAACAATATAAAATATTTTATAACAACTAAAAGTATCATTTCTTTTTATAACTTAGGATAATAATATGGAAGCCCTTAGGCTTCCATATTATTCCATATTATCTGACTTGGCTAGTTTTCATATAATTAAATTATTCATAATAAAATGAATACCAAATGATTTTTGTTAATCTACTGTATTTTCCTACGTTTACGGGGTATAATTGTCTTTTTAGGGTTCCGTACCAAAATGGTAAAAAAGGAACCCTTGTGGTGAGACTTCGTTGTCTGTCTGTCTGTCTGTCACAGCAGTTTTTCTCAGCAACTACAAAAGCTATCAACTTGAAATTTGGCATAATTGTATAACTTGCTTGCCCGCATCTGTTTTTAGTAAAAAAAAATGAAAATAATGTTATAAATAATTGAAAAGGGGTCTAGAATAGGGGGTATAAAAAATTATAGCTAGTGGGGATTAAAGCATATGAAAGGGCTCAATCTGCACATTTCAAAACTATTTCTTTTATAAATTTCCGTGACATACTTTTTGATTTATAACCAAAAATGTTCAAAAAATTACCGTTCCCCCCCCTTATCTCCGAAGTTTATGAACCGAAAAGTCTGATAAATTCCTAACTTATAGATAATTGCTTATATTTTACGGGAAAAATAAAATGAAGTGTTCAAAATTTACAGTTTTCGAGAAATTTACAAAAAAGTTTAAAGATATGTACTAATATTTTGGCAAGTCAAAATTGACCTTATTGCATACGAATATTGAATATTGAAGTACGGACTTAAATACAGAATCCTCGGTGCGCGAGTCCGACTCGCACTTGACCGGATTTTTGTGTTATTTTCTATATTTTTTTATACCTTTGAAATGTTTGAGTGAATTGCCCATTCAGTATCCGGATTTTTTTACGCGTTTTCTGTTTATACTTAATTTGGCCAAGTCTTTGTTGTTGGCAGCCAACTATCTATCTGGATGCCAAATTTGAAGTTTCTAGATAATCTGGAACTGGGTTACAGTTTTGATCTATAGGTTTTTGGACGTTAATATCTAAATAACCGTTTGAGGTGTGTTTATGAAATTTGGAGCACAGATGTATCTGGCAAGTCTCAATATATGAGCCAAACTTTACATGTTTATGTGAAATAGTTTTTGAATTATGAGGGGGTCAAAAGTGGCTCCAAATGGTTCGTGTAATATTACACACGGCGCTGCTCGCCAGTTCTGTTAGCTTGTACTTGGCTTGACACGCTACCGCGTGTTTAGATAAGCAATAAGGTCGAGAATTTATCGCTTTATTGGATTGATAATATTCTTGCTGTGTACTTTACCTACTTGAAAACCATTTGTAGGAGTTGAGTTTTATAAATAAATTTGTGACGTTCTCAATATAAAGGGACCTTATGGAGGAATGCAGTTACGCTATTCTTATTCTTGTAACTATACGATTACTATGGTAGCATTTCTAAAAACGGCGTAACCGCCTGCCTCCATAAGGTCCCTTTATATTGAGAACGTCACATTTGTTAATATTATTATGTTTGTATCTCATTACCAAGCACGGTTGTGTTGTTGTTACTGTGTTTTACCCGTATGTATGTAATGTACAGTCACCCAGTGAAAATGTTAGAACCTTCTATATACCTTGTATATAACCAATAGTAAAACCAAAGATATAAGAAAACTTAAAATATGACATAGTAGGCGTTCTACACACCAGAGACACCACAGAACACTATACATTTTTAACGTTTTGTTTATTTTATGTAATTATTTGTTTTCCCTAATTAAATGTATGATTGATAATAAATTACTACTGGTATTTTACTTACTTATTGGATGAATAGTTTTTCTCATAGGAGAAGTGAAAAGAAGAGTGTATTGCACGGTAGCAAAATTATTTCTATCTCGGGTGTGGCGGTTTGAATCCCTCACTACGCTCAGATTCCATATTAGAATCCATCGCTTCGTTCGTGTTCAACACGCTAACCCTCGATGAAATATTTTGCTCCCTTGTAATACAATCTACTATTGTATCTTCGCGATTACCTCAATAAGTTATTTTTTGAGTCGGTTCATTCATAGTTGTTTAATTACAAGATTATATTTAACTTCACACCTATTTTAGTTGGACACTAGGTATATTTTTACCCGACTGTGCGAAGCAAAAATAAGGGTAATGTGGTTAACAGTTTGTATGTATGTATCCATGTACGTGACTGAAAATCGGATGTTCCACTCTTGCTCTTTAACTATTGGACCGATTTTAATAAATGGGGTGTCATATGTTTTGTCACAAAAGTGTGGTTATATAAAAATTATAGGCGCGCGTTATACTAGTCGCCAGGCGGGGTTTAAAAAAAAACGATCCATATCTGAGGTTTGAACCCGCACTCTCATGCGTACAGTCCAACGCTATAACCATCAGTCTACACAGACGCCAACGATAATGTCAAAATTACAAACCATACTGCGCGGGAAATCTTTTTGTGTAAAAATACGGGGAAAACAAACTTTCCCGGATATGAGACCTAGCTAGATCGATTTCTCGCCCCCATAAATCTCCATACTGCAAATTTCATCGAAATCGTTAGAGCCGTTTTCGAGAACGTGAGTACAAATATATATATACAAATATACAGGGTGTTTTTTTATTCGTCTTAAACATTTTGGGGGTTAAATCAGTAAGTCATACTGATCAACTTTCACTATGGGACCAACCCCGAATTCGCGAAAAAAAATTGACCATCCCATACATTTTGGCTAGTCAGCTGACGATGTTTTGTATGGGAGGGTCAAATTTTTTTTCGCGATTTCGGGGTTGGTCCCATAGTGAAAGTTGGTCAGTATGACTTACTGATTTAACCCCCAAAATGTTTAAGACGAATAAAAAAACACCCTGTAATGCCCTGTATACAAATGTTTCTTGTTTACTTAGTAGGAAATAATAAGTAGGATAGGTAATTACAATTGACACCATTCAAAAGCCCACTGTGGTTGGACAAAGATAAATGTAGCGTGATCTTGCGGCGCGGCGGTGACTATTTCTTATTGTTTGTTAAGTAGGTATTAAGCAGGTATATAATAAACTAGATTTCCGCCCGCGACTTCGCCTGCGGAGAGTCAGTACTTTCACAAGTTAAAATATAGCAAAGAATTTTTGATATCGTTCCAGTAGTTTTTGAGTTTATTCGTTGCAAACGTACAAAAATACAAATCTTTCTTCCTTATAATATTAGTGTAGATATGAGTAATTGATGACTTATGCATATACTCACGGGAACAATATATGATAAAACATGTAAATAATTAAATATAATATACTGTTAAACAACACTCTTTACAATTCGTCGGCGAAGTATTTTAAGCATCCAATGAAAACTGTTGCGCGCGCTCGTAGGCACGTATAATATTATCAAACCGCGATTAGAAAGGGATTCGAGAGTACCGTTAGCACAACAGTACTTATAAATGATTAAATATAATCATAAGTCAATCTTTGATATCTTCATAAGTGCAGACACTTATTGATAATAGAATTAATAGATTTACATATACGCTTTGCATATTTGGACTCTATTCTCGGTAAATGTTGTCAATTGTTTTATAAAAAAAATATTTATATCATATCTGTCAAATCTGTCACTAATTCACATCATTTTCGCGTTATAAAGTTGCCGTAGCTGTTATAAAATAGTACGTTGTATAAAATATGAATCGCGGTAAAGTATTACACGGTCGGTATAATTAATTTTTATGGTCTTTCTAAAAGTAATTACTTATTTACAACACTTGTATTTTATTTAAAAAATATAATTTGAAGTTTTTTCCATACTTTATAACTTCATTGTACTATAATAACAATTTCATTTATCTGCACACTCTACCACTGACAATGTCATATCGTGCATTAGTTCAAAAATGACATATGAGCTCAATCCCTTTCTAAACCCGGTTTGATAATACCTATGGCATAGTTAATTCAATTCAATTCAAAATGTTTAATTCAGAATTCAGACTAAGTCGGTAGGGGGTAAATTTCCGGGCGATTCAACCGCCGTCATTAGTGTCTTCAATATATTCAAATCAATGACAACAGCAACTTCTGATGTAAACAGAAGCAGAACCGGGGGTGTAAGTAGTTTCTATCAGCATCAGAAGTTGCTGTAGTGTCATTGATTTCGTTAATATATTGAAGATACTAATGACGGCGGTTGAAACGCCCGGAAATATACCCTAGATCGGTAAATCGGTCGGTAAGTATATATATTCTTTAGGGTTTGCACATATAACACGAAATTTGAAGCTTGTTTACGATTGGAAAATAAAATGTTGAAAAACCTTTCTTATATGGTCTCCTAGTCCCCCCTTATTAAAAGGGTGAATTTCAGGGCGTTTCAACCGCCGTCATTAGTGTCACCAAATATATTGACGAAATCAATGACACTACAGCAACTTCCGATGCTGATAGAAACTGCATCCCCGGTTCTGCTTCTGTTTACATCAGGAGTTGCTGGTAGGCGTCATTGATTTCGTCAATATATTTGGTGACACTAATGACGGCGGTTGAAACGCCGTGAAATTCACCCAAAACCGCTTTAACAACAAAATCCGGTCAAGTGCGAGTCGGACTAGCGCACCGCTGGTTCCGTATTTAATTTTGTAAACTATTTCCCAATTTTGAATGTTTAATAATTGTTATACTTATGTGCACGACATAAAATTCGACAGATGGTAGGGAAATGAATCAATTTTATTTTAAACCTTAAGCGTTACGCCTTACGTTAGAATATGGAATATTTACCCGCATATTTACTCACACACAAGCATGCCTAATTTATTGATTTTTGCCTTAAGTTAAATATTCCCGAACTCGTTATTATTAGTAGTACTTATTAAGTAAATAGGAAACTCTTATAAAATTAGTCCTAATTTGTATAAATATTCATGTATAACTGTGCTCTTGGATGCCCAAGATACGGGCTCAGCCCAGTTTGGGATCCGCCGGAAACTGATGTTTTGTGTATTATGTGATTTTATATAATAAATAAATTTGAATTTGATTTGAATTTGAGATGTATTCATTTCCCTAGCACCTGTCAAATTTTATCTCGTGCTTGCATGTTAAGCTCGCTGGGGGAAAGAATAGGCAAACACCAAACGAGTGTAACATTGCACTATGATAAGAGCACAGATAAACCTAAGTTCGCGAGGAATCTATATAATTACGTGATAACTACAATAATTACTAAGCAACAATAATAATATATACTCGGCGGCATAAATATCCGCCCACCCGACTTTTGCTCATACAAATCTTAACAAATGTTACTTCTTAAACCAGACAGTAACGTCAAGGATACTTAACCATTTTGAATGAGGTTTGTAGTGTTTTGCAGCCAATTACTTTAGGTCCTAAATTGCGTATAAAAATCCTTTCAAAGGTGGTAACTTCTCCTAAAGAAGCCCAAAAGATCCGTAAATCACCTGTTCGTAGTTTATTGCAATTGCAATATGAATTTCAAGTGTCATTTTAAAAAATACTGCCTCTTTTAGGATTATTCATTATAAGCCATTTTGCACCTACTAGGCAATTAGCTGTAGTAACATTTGTTAACACTTGTACCTATGAGCAAAAGACGGCGGATATTTTTGCCGCTGAGTGTATGGGGAAAACTATACAATAATAGCAGCTTAACCTTACTTGCTGGTTTCCCCGCATAAACAGTTATTCAATTGTATATAAAAGGACCGTGTGTCCAGAAATCTTCACAACTCCTTCACCGTTCGCAAAGTCGACTGCTCAGCTACTCATCTCAAATCCAAGATGGCCGCTCTGAAGACCCTGCTGGTGGTGGTATTGCTGGCGATGGTGCTGGCCAGCGTCGCGGCGGTCCGCGTGGGGCCGTGCGACCAGGTCTGCGCGCGCACCCCCCCGGAGCGCGACGAGTGCTGCCGCGCGCACGGCCACAGCGGCTACTCCAGCTGCGCCGGCGGCCGCATGAACTGCTACGGTTAATAGGGATGATTTTTCTTTGTCGATCAGATAGATTATCAAAAAGTATTAGACGCGTATTTTTTTCACATAATCAAAAAATTACAGAGGATTGAGTTGAAATGTCGCGTCTTGGTACAATTTGATACAAGTGACGTCACGAGCCCCCCACTCCCGAAAATGACGCGCTTTATCTTTGCCATTTTTTGTTTGATTGACAAAAGAAAGAATACGTGTTCAATATTTTTTGATAATCTAACTGACGGACTAAATAGAATTAAACCGCACTCATTCGCCTGGTTGCATTAATATCGAAATTCCTGTAGCTTCGGATGCTTTGTTCGGTTATCTTGTAGAGTGCCCTGACTTCTACAAAATAACTGAAAATTCTATCCTAATGTACAGGAAATTCGACATTAATGCGCAGTGCCTAGCTACCACGCCACACAATTCGCCCTGAATTTGATTACTTTCTAACCCTAAATTGTATGTGATATCACTTAATAAAATTAGTTTCTTCTTCAAACTGTGTTTTGTATTTCTGTCTTTACCATTTTCAGATATTAACCTAACTAGAGATTATGAAGGCGTAGAATTAGCATTTTGTTCCAAAAAATACTTAGTACTTTTTGGTAGTTACCTACATAAACCTTAAACCACATACAAACTTCCCCACATTTCAATTCTTTTAGAGGTATGTCAACCTTCAACTACTTACAAACAACTTCCATTCCCAATTTAAACCATTTGGGGGATGTTTTCCGAGAAATATTTTCTTTGTGCACCTAAAACATAAACATAGTGGAGCAGTGACTGAAATTGGTCGCGTACTATGAATTACAATCTCAAGCGACACTCATAAACTCTGCCTTAAAATATGTGACGTTCTCAATATATTGGGACCTAAAAGGGGCCTTATAAAGGGACCTTATGGAGGAAGGCAGTTACGCTCTTCTTATTCTTGTAACTATACGAATAGTATGGTAACAGTTCTAATCAGTTATACGGCCGTTTATGCCGCATATTGAAGGGAATCTCAAGGGAATCAAAACCTATAGGGTACTTCCCGTTGACTTAGAATCATGAAATTTGGCAAGAAGCAATGTCTTATAGCACATTAAAGGAATTAATTTAAAGAAAGAAGAAAGAATAGAAAGAAGTTAATTTGTAGTTACATCACATAAAAAAGAAAGTCCACTATAAACTGACACTCACTAAGTACTGAAGTGCATACTTATTGCGTGTCAGTTTATACTGGATTGTTTATATGGTATTCCCGTGATTTACGAACTATTTACATACCTGCAAAGATGTGCGGAACCCTCGGTGCACGAGTCCGACTCGCACTTGATCGGCTTTTTTTTACTAAATCAGATGCGGGTACGTAAGTTATACAACTATGGCAAATTTCAACTTGATAGCATTTGTAGTTGCTGAGAAAAACTGCTGTGACATACAGACGGACGGAGATACACAACGAAGTTTCACCTCACGTAAGGGTTCCTTTTGTACCATTTCGATACGGAACCCTAAAGAGCAATTATCTATTTCTAATTACGTTCCAATCTTCGTTTTAATTACAAGCTTGATTGAATTGTCTCAGACCGTTCATCTCTCCTCAGAATGGTTTCGTATATTGCTTTATTGTTATATTTCTTACATATTGTTGGTTCGGATTATTATGCGGGAGTGTTCAATAAGAATGATTTTTTGGTGGCGCAAGATCATCTGTACAAGGAAAGAATTCCCTTTAGGGCGGCGCAATCGATGTACGGACGCTACTTTAAATGTCCTGTAAGTGTACATAAAGCTGTACAACCATTGTTATTGTATAGACCCTAACCCCTTATGGAGGCAGGCGGTTACGCCATTTTTAGAACTGTTACCATAGTATTCGTATAGTTACAAGTATAAGAAGAGCGTTACTGCCTTCCTCCATAAGGTCCCTTTATATTGAGAACGTCACATATTGTCTTCCATAAAGTTTTAGTTCCGTTTTTAAGAGTCTATAACGTTTTTAGTCATAAATATTGTTAGTCATAATATTGATTGTCATAATATTTGAGGGTATAATTTGTATTTCCGATTTTTCCTGGTCATATTTGTCGAAAGTCATAAAAACTTTATTCATAACTTTTTACATCATACATAACGTATTACACCTCATAATGTTATAGGTAATAATATTGTTTGACATAGTGATTATAAGGTCGAAACTTGTTTATCATAAAAGTAAAATACATAAAAAGTAAATTTTGCCTGCTATATGTAAGTATTAGTTAAAAAATATGTTCGGTTCTGTAGTGCCACAGTTCTACCTAACACTCCTCCTCGCTTCGCTCGTCGTCGTACCGGAGACCTTCCTTATATACATCATATTCATAATATCAATTTGAAATTAAAAAGAAAGAACATTTGTACTTTTAAAATTATGATGTTGTATAGTTTGGAGTCATAAAAATTACATATGTACTGAGGCAATGAAACGGTATGAATAATAATAATTAGTAGTTTAAAATATATGCTTGAAAATATTTCTGTTTAATTATCAATATGGCTTTGAAGATATATTTTTTATGACTTATGAAAATTATAATCCTTAACATTATGGACTATTCACAATAGCATTATTAAGCGTTATGCTTTACAATTTTTATGACTATCTATAGTTATGTGTGAGCATAAATAGTGTGATAATCAATTTCTGACTTTCAAAATTCGATAGAACAACTTTATGGGTGACAAAGGGATCTCCCATTGTTATGAATGTCATACAGTTTTGTTAAATGTGACGTTCTCAGTATAAAGGGACCTTATGGAGGAAGGCAGTCACGCTCTTCTTGTTCTTGTAACTGTACGAATACTATGGTAACAGTTCTAAAAACGGCGTAACCGCCTGCCTCCATAAGGTCCCTTTATATTGAGAACGTCACAAATGCCTATTAAATAGATAACACCATCCCCTACTTTCAGAGCTCATAACTCTTAAATGGCTGAACGGATTTTAACCAAACTAAGCTAAGAACACTCTCGATTAAGTCACATTTCAAATAAAAACTAAATCAAAATTGGTTCATCTATATGGCCCCCTAGCATGCAAGAGATAAAATTTGACAGATGCTAGGGAAATGAATACATCTATTCCATATTCTAACGTACGACTTAATACTCGTATGGTCAATATAATTATTGTTTATTTTATATTACTATTTGTTTTCCTTAATTAAATGTATGATTGTTAAATACTGGTATTTTACTTACTTATTGGATGAATAGTTTTTCTCATAGGAGAAGTGAAAAGAGTGTATTACACGGTAGCAAAATTATTTCTCGGGCGTGGCGGTTTGAATCCCTTACTACGCTCAGGATTCCATATTAGAATCCTTCGCTTCGTTCGGGATTCAACACGCTAACCCTCGATGAAATATTGCATTTTGCTCCCTTGTAATACAATCTACTATTCCAACACCAACTGTTTTCCTCGCCACGGTGAGGTGAAAAATTGTGTTTCGAAAGTTATTTGGTTCTCCAGGCCTTGAATCCCGTTACGCTCAAATTTCTACATATTTTAAACCACTACTTAACTCCGGATTCAGTACTGGCTCTCGCGCCTTGCATAACAAATGACTATTTTAATCGCAAACACCTCCATGTCTCCGCCATTTTGAAAAAATTGGAAAAAGTAAAGCGATAAAAAATGCTATACATATATAGAACCAGCTCACAAAATTTCACGAGAATCGGTTGAGAAATGCGACCTGTTGAGGACAGCCTGTACGAAAGCATTTTTGCCCGAGCTGACACGGAGACGCTCGGTCAACAAGTCTCGAAAAACTTAACTTAGAGGTGGGCCGAATATTCGGAAAATATTCGGTATTCGGCATATTCGGCCAGTTTTTCAATGTTCGTATTCGGCCGAATAGTTCGGTTACGTTGCCGAATATTTACCGAATTAACAAAGTAAATACCTACCTAACGAGCGTAGGTTGTTTCGTAATTCGTCGGATTGACATCCTATTTCAGCATTCTAAGCAACTACCAAAAAGAGATAAATATACGTCTAAATATAAATACAATCATTTTCCAAAAAACCGTATCTTAAATAAGAAAAACCAGAGTTGTATTGATTAGTTATACATGTAAGTTTTATTAATCAGTAATCACCTTTCTCAGTTATCCACTAAAGGTCGACAAGTGAAATGGCACGAGCGGAAAGGTTCGAAACGCGAGGAGCGCTGAGCGCGGACGTGTCAAAACCTGTTTCTAGCGATTCGGCGCAACCGAATATTCGGTTCGGTAAGAGCTGAACCGAATGTTCGGCCGAATATTCGAATTCGGCAAAGTCCGTATTCGGCCCATCTCTAATTTAACTTGATAAGTATCAACCGTACCCCACCAGATCACGTACTTCCGCGTGATGGACCGGCTGGGCATGAGCCGCGGGCCCCGCGTGCTGGTCACCCGCGGCGGGCTGGGGCACCGGTTCCTCACCCTCCGCATCACCGCCCAGTACAACCTGCCCACCTCCGTCACAATCCTGGTGGGCTGTGAGAACAAGAATAAGTCCACCAAGCTCTCCACCAAAGCGTCGACTGTTGCTCCAGGTATTTCTTTATGTCAGTTAACTAGACACCTATATATACATATCTATATTGGGAGCGGGTCTAGTCGCATACATATTGTTTGTCATAATGTAATGTTTGACATAATTTTCGCAAGTCATACACCCTTCAGGCTGAAATTACAGGATTTAATAAACATCCATCGTGTAGATTAGTTAGGTTAGGTTACTTTAATAAAAATCCTGGAAAAATAACGATGTAGTGAAAAAATGCATTATGACTTGCGAAAATTATGACTAACATTACATTATGTCAAACGATTCCTCATAGATCCCATCATCCGATTCTGATTTTGTGACAATGGAACCACACGGGAAGCACCAGCTTTTAAATAAAAAAAGAATCATCAAAATCGGTTCACCCAGTCGAAAGTTCTGAGGTATCAAACATAAAAAAAATACAGTCGAATTGAGAACCTCCTCCTTTTTTTGAAGTCGCTTAAATAAAATTACCTTTGCTTTACATAGTAAGTAAGTAAGTAAGTAAGTAATGCTTTATTGACAAGAAAATACAATTCTCTTAAAAGTATTATCCGGCGGACCCCAAACTAGGCTGAGCCTGTATCTTGGGCATGTATGGGAGATACCCGAAAATAAATGTTTTTTCAAGATTTTATTTTACAACTTAGTCGGCGTAATTTAATACACGCAAAATGCAACTAATGGCAAAATCCACAATACGAATATTGTACACAACGCATATTGTGAAACACGCGGAACGTACAAAAAGCAAAAAGTACATTCGCAAAATGTACCAATCGGAAAAATATACACTCCTCGCAAAATGTACAATACGCAATACATGCAATTGCACGTATTATAGATTTGGCCATTGGTTACATTTTGCGTTTAGTGTACATTTTGCGTTTTGTGCATTTTGCTCCGAAGCGCTGACTGGCTTAGCCGACCTGGCTACCTTGGCCGACTCGGCTGACTTGGCCGGCCCGGCTTGCTTGGTCTACATTGCTGGCTAGGCCGGCTCGGTTGGCTAAGTTTGACAATATCGTTTTATCAACAGAAGCCTCATCCGCGAAACCTGGCGACGTTACATCAGTTGCACCAACACAACCTTCCGACCCGGCAGGGGGAGGGGGGGGTGCATCAGCAAACAGTACCGAGAAGACAGGGACCATTACCACTACGGGTAAGCCTTACAATTTTTTTATAAACCCAGCTGGCCTGACCTAGCGAGTAGCGTTGTTGATACAGTTCCTGAAGGAATAGCGATCAACGATTACGCAGACGGAGTTTCGGGCGAAAGCTTGTTTTGTGTCGGTGGGAGCATAAAGGCGATCGTGCCGCGTGATCGCGCTCTCTATGTGACGGCAGAAAAACGCCTGCTGTGTCGTGCGGCGCGACGTGATTCTGTGTGACGGCTGCATACAACTCCTTGATAAATTCCACGCTAAGAACGCGCCGCGCGCCGCTGCAGGCGTGCCGCGCTGGCTGTATGACGAAGCCTTAAATAGGGCATTTTTGACATGGAATACATAGGCATGTAATTGATTTACTCGCACGTTTCGCGAAAATCGACCATTCCCAAGTATTTCTCCCAAAATCTTTTTTTTCTAGTAGCAATCTTTCCATTCGCAAAATTTACCAGTCTTAATTTTTTTCGGTAGCTTATTTTGCGGAATATTTTAATTCTCATAATTTCCCAATTGGTATTTATTTCAATAATTAAGTAATAACATCTTCACGGAGTCGACGGACCTCCGCGATAGCGGAGCTCCTATTTCTGGGTGCTTTGGCCCTTCGGGCCTGCAGCAAAGCTAACATGACCTAAACCTACCTAATTTCCACAATGGTAAAACTAGCAAAAATAAGAATTTGGAGAAAAATGCGATTGGGTAAAAAAAAAATTGGGTAAAATCATGAATAGGGAAAAACGCGTCTGGATAAATTGCTACGCGAAATTATCTATTTTGGAAAAAATATCGCCCTACTCGCACGCACACAGTGGAGCATATTGCGCGTCACTTGCACATTTTTATCCTCTTTTATGCGTATTGCATTTAAATAAATACATTTTAGTTTATTAATTACACATACAAAAACAAAATTAAATAAAAAATTAGATATAATCTTAACGGCTGTAGCACACCTCCGCCGCAAAACTGTAGTAGCGAAACACTGGCAACGAAATAAAGTTAAAATTCGTTACCTAAATATTACGATTCTGCCACAGTTTCACGGTTTCGCGGCGGAAGCGTGCTGCCTTGGCCGGCTCGGCTGGCTTAGCCGACCTGGCTACCTTGGTCGACTCGGCTAGCTTGGTCGACTCGGCTTGCTTAGCCGACTCGGTTGACTTGGCCGGGCCGGCTTGCTTGGCCTACTTTGCTGGCTAGGCCGAATCGGTTGGCTAGGCCGGCTCGGTTGGCTAAGTGTAACAATATCGTTTTAGTTGCACCGACAAACTCTTCCACACCGGCAGTCAATGCATCCAGTACCACTACGGGTAAGCCTTACAATCTGTATGTATATATCTCCGACCGACGGGACGTCAGTTCGCTTTGCGTGCTGTAGGATTTATTATGGGGAGTGTTCTCAAGAATTGTACGAACTATTACCGGCCGCAGAATTCCACCATCGTACTTCTCGTCGAAAGTCCAAATTTCATCAACATCACCTTGATGAATGGTGTTCTTCCACCGTGCGTTTCACCAGGCACTTTTTGCCTCGTACGGTGAAACTGTGGAACCAACTTCCTTCTGCGGTGTTTCCGGCCAGTTGTGACATGGGGGCCTTCAAGAAAAGAGCGTTCATCTCCCTAAAAGGCCGGCAACGTACCGACAACTCTTCTTGAGTTGTCGGTATTCATGGGCGGTGGTGATTACTTCCCATCAGGTAACCCGCATGCAAACATGCGATTGGGTAAAAATAAAAAATGGGGTAAAATGCGTTTGGGTAAAATAAAAAAAAAATAATCATGAATAGGGAAAAACGCATCCGGAAAAATTGCTACGCGGAATTATCTATTTTGAGAAAAATATCGCTCTACTCGCACGCACACAGTGGAGCATATTGCGCGTCACTTGCACATTTTTATCCTCTTTTATGCGTATTGCATTTAAATAAATACATTTTAGTTTATTAATTACACATACAAAAACAGAATTAAATAAAAAATTAGATATAATCTTAACGGCTGTAGCACACCTCCGCCGCAAAACTGTAGTAGCGAAACACTGACAACGAAATAAAGTTAAAATTCGTTACCTAAATATTACGATTCTGCCACAGTTTCGCGGTTTCGCGGCGGAAGCGTGCTGCCTTGGCCGGCTCGGCTGGCTTAGCCGACCTGGCTACCTTGGCCGACTCGGCTAGCTTGGTCGACTCGGCTTGCTTAGCCGACTCGGTTGACTTGGCCGGGCCGGCTTGCTTGGCCTACTTTGCTGGCTAGGCCGAATCGGTTGGCTAGGCCGGCTCGGTTGGCTAAGTGTAACAATATCGTTTTAGTTGCACCGACAAACTCTTCCACACCGGCAGTCAATGCATCCAGTACCACTACGGGTAAGCCTTACAATCTGTATGTATATATCTCCGACCGACGGGACGTCAGTTCGCTTTGCGTGCTGTAGGATTTATTATGGGGAGTGTTCTCAAGAATTGTACGAATTATTACCGGCCGCAGAATTCCACCATCGTACTTCTCGTCGAAAGTCCAAATTTCATCAACATCACCTTGATGAATGGTGTTCTTCCACCGTGCGTTTCACCAGGCACTTTTTGCCTCGTACGGTGAAACTGTGGAACCAACTTCCTTCTGCGGTGTTTCCGGCCAGTTGTGACATGGGGGCCTTCAAGAAAAGAGCGTTCATCTCCCTAAAAGGCCGGCAACGTACCGACAACTCTTCTTGAGTTGTCGGTATTCATGGGCGGTGGTGATTACTTCCCATCAGGTAACCCGCATGCAAACATGCGATTGGGTAAAAATAAAAAATGGGGTAAAATGCGTTTGGGTAAAATAAAAAAAATAAATAATCATGAATAGGGAAAAACGCATCCGGAAAAATTGCTACGCGGAATTATCTATTTTGAGAAAAATATCGCTCTACTCGCACGCACACAGTGGAGCATATTGCGCGTCACTTGCACATTTTTATCTTCTTTTATGTGTATTTAATTTAAATAAATACATTTTAGTTTAATAATTACACATTAGTATGCCCTAAGAACTGCTAGACTTAAGTGGCAGTGGGCGGGACACATCGCTCGCAGAACAGATGGCCGCTGGGGCCGAAGAGTTCTCGAATGGCGTCCGCGTACTGGAAGGCGCGGCGTGGGCAGACCTCCATCAAGGTGGACCGACGACGTGGTTAAGATTGCGGGAAACCGATGGATGCAAGTGGCGCAGGACCGGTCCGTGTGGCAAACCTTGGGGGAGGCCTATGTCCAGCAGTGGACGTCTTTCGGCTGAGATGATGATGATGATGGATTACACATACAAAAACAAAATTAAATAAAAAGTTAGATATATACACATTAAATAATCTTAACGGCTGTAGCACACCTCCGCCGCGAAACTGTAGTAGCGAAACACTGGCAACGAAATAAAGTTCAAATTCGTACTAAATATTACGATTCTGCCACAGTTTCGCGGTTTCGCGGCGAAGGCGTGCTGCCTTGGCCGGCTCGGCTGGCTTAGCCGACCTGGCTACCTTGGCCGACTCGGCTGGCTTGGTCGACTCGGCTGGCTTGGCCGACTCGGTTGTCGGTTGGCTTGGCCGATCCGGCTGCTGGCTTAGCCGACCTGGCTACCTTGGCCGACTCGGCTAGCTTGGTCGACTCTGCTTGCTTAGCCGACTCGGTTGACTTGGCCGGGCCGGCTTGCTTGGCCTACATTGCTGGCTAGGCCGGATCGGTTGGCTAGGCCGGCTCGGTTGGCTAAGTGTAACAATATCGTTTTAGCTGCACCGACAAACTCTTCCACACCGGCAGACAATGAATCCAGTACCACTACGGGTAAGCCTTACAATCTGTATATATCTCCGACCGACTGGATTCCCTCTCTATCCAACGAGGCGTCAGTTCGCTTTGCGTGCTGTATAGATTTATTATGGGGAGTGTTCTCAAGAATTGCACGAATTATTACCGGCCGCAGAATTCCACCATCGTACTTCTCGTTGAAAGTCCAAATTTCATCAACATCACCTTGATGAATGAATGGTGTTCTTCCACCGTGCATTTCAGACACTTTTTGCCTCGTACGGTGAAACTGTGGAACCAACTTCCTTCTGCGGTGTTTCCGGCCAGTTATGACATGGGGGCCTTCAAGAAAAGAGCGTTCATCTCCCTAAAAGGCCGGCAACGTACCGACAACTCTTCTTGAGTTCACCCCCTAAGGGGGTAAAAGGGGGGTTGTTAAAGATTGTATGAAAGTCATCAATTTTTGAAGATAGAAACGTGGAAATTGGTATATAGGCTACAAATAAAACATACTACTTGCAGCGATTTTGGATGAACTACCCCTAAGGGGTTGAAATGAGGGGTTAAAGTTTGTATGGGAGTTTGGTCATTTTTGAAGTTTGGAAATTGGTACATAGGCTACTACGGGCAATTTTTGAAAAACTACCCCTAAGGGAATGAAATGAGGGGTGGTAGTTTGCATGAGAGGTTGGTCCTTTTTGAAGTGAGAAACATGGAAATTTGTGTATAAGCTACTGCAAACAAATAAAAAATAGCACTTTAGGAGATTTTGGATAAACTACCCCTAAGGGGATGAAATCGGGGGTGGTGGTTTGTATGGGATTTCGGTCAATTTTGAAGTTATAAACGTTGAAATTCGTATATAGGTTACTTTTAACAAATAAAATAACTACTTTCGGTGATTTTGGAAAAACTGCCCCTAAGGGGATGAAACGGGTGGTGAAAATTATTGAGTTTGGTAAATTTTGAAGTTAGAAACGTGGAAATTGTTATAAAGACTATTGCAAACAAATAAAAAGCAACGTTTGGTGAGTTTGGATAATTACCCCTAAGAGATTGAAATGGGGGGTGGTAGTCTGCATGTGATTTTGGTCATTTTTGAAGTTAGAAACGTGAAAATAGGTATATATCCTACTGTTAACAAATAAGAAAAATACTATTTTCGGTGATTTTGGATAACTACCACTTAAGGTATGAAATGGCGGGGTGGTAGTTTATATGGAAGTTGGTCTTTTTTGAATTAAGAAACGTGGAAAATAGTATGTAGGCTAACTGTTAACAAATAAAAAATACTACTTTAGGCGATTTTAGAAAACTACCCCTAAGGGTATACACCCCTATATCTATTTCAATTAAAAAATATTATTTTCGGTTAATTTGGATAACAACCACTTAGGGTATGAAATGGGGGAGTGGTAGTTTGTATGTAATTAGTATGTAGGCGTGATGCCGTGACCAAGGGAAATAGGGATTAATTTATATATATATGTCGATATTACGTTTTGTGAAGGTTTGACTGTAAATACTTACCTATTTTCTTTTTTTTTTACAGCTCCTCCCCCAACATAAATGTTCAACGGCCTGGACCAACCTCAATAAAAGAAGAAGTATCCGGTCTAAGTTAATCAATAAAATTAAACCTCAGTCCTTGTATGTCTATAGAACAAGTACGAATACGGGCCGGGACTATGACCGTGTTTATGTAGATAAAAGTGGAAACATCTGTCACATTCTATCTAGTATGACTACATACTAGACAGAAAGAGACAGTTGTGCGAGGGTGACGCTTTATCCACAGTATCTGGGAGACCAAGCGTCGCTCGGGTCGAAACCAAATTTTCATAGATTTCTATACAAAAAAAAAAAAAGTAAATGAAAGATATACCAAAAAAAGCCCTGTTCATAGCTGGGGCTCGAACCCGCTGTCTTGGCGAAGTAGGCCAACGCTTTAACGGCGGTTCGTAATATTGCGGCGGCGGCGGCAGCCGCAATATTACGAACCATTGCGCGGGAAATCTGTTCGCGTGAAAATACAGGGAAAACGAACTTTCCAGACCTAGCTAGATGGATTTTTCGTCCCCGTGTACTTAAACCCAAATATTATATACATAAATTTAAACGCAAAATTTCATCGAAACGTTACAACCATTTTCGCGAACGTGAGTACAAATACAGGTTGGAAAAAAAATTATGGGCCCGGGAGGGGAACTGCCTTAAATCCTTAAGTTAGAGCATTTCTCTTAAAGGAAACATTCTTTTATTAAAAAAAAACCGGTCATTTGCGAGTCGGACTCGCGCACCGAGGGTTCCGTATTTAAGTCCGTACTTCAACATTATACCTTTTTATGTACTTTAATTCTTATGCAATAAGGTCCATTTTTACTTGCCTAAGTTTTTAGTAAGTACAGATCTTTAAACTTTTTTGACAATTTCTCGAAAACTATAAGTTTTAAACACTTTTTATTTTTCCCTTAAAATATAAGAAATTATCTATAAGTAAGGAATTTTTCAGATTTTTCAGTTCATAAACTTCGGAGATAAGGGGGAAAACAGTAATTTGTTTAAAATTTTTCGTTATAAATCAAAAAGTACGTAACAAAAAATTATAATTTTTTTTTTTGGAATGTGCAGATTAAGCCCTTTCATATGACACCCGATTTGCTATAATCAAATCACTTTCATTTATCAACCCGCCATTCTAGACCCCTTTTCAATTATTTATAAAATTGATTTCATATATTTTATACTAAAAACTGATGCGGGCAAGCAAGTTATACAACTATGTCAAATTTCAAGTTGATAGCTTACTGAGAAAACCTGCTGTGACATACAGACAGACAGACAGACAAACAGACAGACAACGAAGTCTCACCATAAGGGTTCCTTTTTTACCATTTTGGTACGGAACCCTAAAAAGAAACAAAACTGCATTCAAAGATTTTCTAAAATTCGCTTGTCTCCCCGGGAATCGAACCAGCACAAATTCAAAAAATAAACACTCGTTATTTTATTCCACTAGGCGATACAGTCAATGTTAAAAGATAAAATTTCTCAAAGAAACATTAGGTCTTACACTCGTCTGTCGTACAAGATATCAATACAATGGAATATTTAGTACATAAATTCTTTATCAACATTACCTGAAACGGTTCACTTTCAAGAAGTAAAAGACACGTACGTTATACAGGGTGACCTCGAATTGGTAATACAAAATACTTGATTATGATTCAGTTAATCACTAATAGTGTATTGCATTAACTCAGTTGTTAAAGTTAGCTTTCCTTAATTATCGTTAATTTTCTAACAAAACAAAATAATAAAAATAATTTAAAATCCCAAGTGTGGTTAACCTACATGACGTCATGCATATCTGTCGTACAGACAAGGAAATTGATTCTCGCACCATTTTGTACTCTGTCACAACAACGACGGAGATAATGACAGTGGACATTCAACGTGACGCACTGCCACCCAAAGCGACAAGGAACAAAATGTGTCTCAATTTCCATTCCTGTATCTATCACTCGATGTTATTAATAAACTAGGTGCTGATATCCATCCAACCCTTTAGTTTTAAGTAGGTACCCTAATAAATTATCTGATAAAGTGAATAACTGAATAATGAGTGAATTATTAAAAATAATTTATTGTTGAATAACGTACAGTACAAAATACAAAATTGTAAAACTTAAACAACTTTTAAAATGTGCTCAAAATGACCCCCGCCTTCTTGGATACATAACTCTGCCCGTCGCCTATGATTGTCTTTCAATCTGTGGAGAACAAATTCATTGGTTTTTACATTATTAAATGCCTCAACTATCTTTTGGCGAAGTTCACCCACAGTATCTGTTTCCCGTGCGTACACTCTCCTTTTTATTTCGCCCCACAAAAAGAAGTCGAGAGGTGTGAGATCAGGGCTTCTAGGAGCCCAAGCGACTGGGCCACAGCGTCCAATCCATCTCCCAGGGAACTCTTGGTCCAAGTAGCTTCGCACACGCAGGGAAAAATGAGCTGGTGCCCCATCCTGCTGGTAATACAGAGCCTCCAAATTTTGCTGCGGCACCTCTCGTAGCAATACCGGTAACACATTTCTCAGGAATTCTTCATATTTCGGTCCATTTAAATTTCCGTCAATGAAATGAGGACCAATCAAACAGTCGTTCAGTATTCCTGCCCAAACATTTACCGAGAAACGTGTCTGGTAGGAGTCCCTGCGAGTTACGTGAGGATTTGCTTCACGATCAGACCACCAGTGTTCATTGTGAACGTTGAACATGCCTACTCTTGTAAATGTTGCCTCGTCGGTCCATAAAATGTTCAAGTGTAGATTTTGCAGCAGCCAACGACAAAATTGCACTCTTCTAGGATAATCGGCTAATATGATATCCTGCACCCTTTGGAATTTAAACGGATACTTTCCTTCAGCATTCAGTAATCGCCAAATAAACCATTGGCTCGTTCCGAATCTTGCGGCAGCGTCCCTTGAGCTCGCCTCTGGGTGGTGGCTAAAATAATCGAGAACTCGTCTCCGAAACGTCTGCGAGTACCGCGGCCGCCGGCCCGGAGCTTGAGCGTGCACTGGGACAGTAAACTGTCCAAAATCTCTTAAGTTTTGGACAATGGAGTTTATTAGAACACGAGTAGGAGTTGGGCAGTCAGGGTGTCGTTCATGAAACAATGCTTGAGTTCGTACGGTACTTCGTGACGTAAAATAAAAAGATAACATATCCATTCGCTGAATATTCGTATAAGGATAAGCTCGGGGCATTTTGTTTAATTACTATCTTAATTAAATACGAAAATTCTTACTTTCTTTGACAAGACAAGTGACAATTTACTAATCAAGATACGCTATTATCATAAATGATGTGTCAGATAACGAACCAAAGAGGAAAGTGTTCATTTGAAATACTTTAAACCTCTTTCATTTTAAAGGTAATGGTAGGGTAACCAATTTAAGCAAAAAAAAATGGGATAATTAGAAAACTTAAAAAAAAGTACTTATGTTTTAAAATTAAGCGTGAGACCTCGTAGAAGCGATTGGTTTAGGGAAGCTCTCTGTAGTACTTTGAATTTGTATTACCAATTCGAGGTCACCCTATAATACACCCTATACATATATTATAATTTTCTTATTACTCTAATATCCTAAGAAATTTTAATGAAGTTCAAGCTTGCTAATTTATCCTAACTACCTTGTTGAAGACTTAGATAACAAAATGCGGTATAAATATAACGCCTACGTGTATTTTATTTGTTGAAAGTGAACAGTTCTAGGTAATGTTGATACTAAATATTCGAATATTGATTTATAAATATTGGCTTGATTCGGTATGATTGCCAAACTTAAGTAAGTATTTGATAGTAAAGGCAACTTGGAGGTATCCACTCGTTCATGAGAAAAAGGGTCTTGATAGATAGACAGACGGACAACAGAGGCATGGAACCCTAAAAAGGAAAAGAACATGGGTAAGTTTAAAGGCTTCGTCAAACAGCCAGCGCGGCGCGGCAGTCACACTGCAGGAAAACGTCGCGTCGCGCCAAGAACACGCCGCGCTTACGGCCTGGCCACGGCTATAAGCGGCAGCGGCGACGGCGAGCGAATTCTCTCTTCATTGCTCGGTCAAGAAGCTCACCGCGCAGTGGTTAGTTGACGTTACACGCAATGTATTAGAAAATCCACTCACCGCTCAACAGGTCGCGCAAAAGTCATGGCCAGGCCCTTAGCGTGGCGCCATTGCGCCAGCGCGCAGCGCGTTCCCAGCGCGACGCGTTCTCTCGCAATCTCGATCCAAGTTAACAAATATTTGTAGTTTTTATGGCCCAAATCATATAGAACTGGACATTCTCTAACATAGTCTATACATTTATCTATATCCTTGTCACAAATACACTGTAACCGCCCGGCAAAGAAAAATCACGCCGCGCCGCGCTCTGCGAGGCACGATCGCGTCGGAGTTGTAGGAGAGACCTAGGAGAGTTGTGACAGAGACGATTTCTTCCGAACTATAATATTTAGAGAGCTAGCAACAACGCTCGTTTGTCATCTTAGAGACGCGCTACTCGACTCGGTACCCGCCGACGGCACACGAGGAGCGGTTGCGTAATTACGACGTCTGCGTGCAAAAAAATGCGAAAAGTAAGTTTTTCTTCAAAGTGTTGATTGAATTTATATCACGTCTCATTACTTGTGCGTTGTTGTGTTATTTTTAGGGTTCCGTACCTCAAAGAAAAAAACGGAACCCTTATAGGATCCCTTTGTTGTCCGTCTGTCTGTCTGTCTGTCTATCTGTCTGTGTGTCTGTCAAGACCCTTTTTCTCAGGAATGCGTGGAGGTATCAAGTTGAAATTAATATCAAATACTTAAGTCTGCAATCCCTTGGATCAGTGAAAAAATCAAACATCTATATCAACGCAATCAAAAGATATAGCCGTTTATAGGGAATCTCAAGGGAATCAAAACCTATAGGATACTTCCCGTTGACTTAGAATCATGAAATTTTGCAAGAAGCAATGTCTTATAGCACAAGTACAGGAAAAAATCCGAAAACCGTTATTTTGTAGTTACATCCCATAAAAAAAAAGTCCAGTATAAACTGACACCCACTAAGTACGAAACTGCATACTTATTGCATGTCAGTTTATACTGGATTTGTTTATATTGTATTCCCGTGATTTACGAACTGTTTACATGCCTTCAAGTTTATGCGGAACCCTCGGTGCGCGAGTCCGAGTCGCACTTGACCGGTTATTTCTTAAGTTGTATAGTTAAGTCGTAATTTTGAGTTGTGACAGGCTGTCACAACTCTCCTATTTGCCTTCATTTTACTGGGGTTGATTCGACACTTTTTTTTAAATCAATTTGCGATGTCTAATAATTACCTATCAGATTAGATTAAGATTTTTGACTGATTATAATATAATTGATCTCAAAGCGATGCCATAATTACTTATAAGATATAATTACTGGGAATGTTATATGTTGTTTTTGTTGCTACTTAATGTACTAAAAGATTATTAAATTACCTTTTGCAAAAAAAAAACATGTTTCATTTATTTATAATACATAGGTATAATGGTATTTTTAATACTCAAATAGTCTAAATACAAAGCTGTCACAACTTACCTCGGTGATAGGGGAGTTGTGACAGAGGGAGTAATCCTCCTTTTTGTTGATTTTCTCCGAAACTGTAATACTTTAATTAACTTTGATGATAATTTTCGAAAGGGAAGGAATGGTGCTACATTAATTCACATAGGTCATAACTGTGGAATGTTAATTAAGCGAGATATGTCCCTTAAATCAATAATTGTCACAACTCTCCTCGGTCTCCCCTACTGGCGCTGCGCGACAGCAGCGGATAAAGGTGAAATGAAACATAAATAAATAAACACAATTTAAAACATTTGAACAAAGCTGCTTAACTGTTGCCGTGATGTTATAATAAATGGTATAATTTTGAGATCTGGGAAAATGCTGATTTAATCTTTTAAACACAATTGACGGATATCCGCACCAAGTTTAACGCCAATGAAGGATATCCGTCACGGTTGACAATAATTAGTATCACAATCAAACCCGTAATACGTGAGTTTAAGAGTAGCTAGTATCGATGGTGTCAAATGCTCGGGAGAATTCCAGCGGCACAAAAGTTCCCTCGCCTTCTTCTTCTTCCCTCGCCGACAACCTCGACGACGCTCAATCTCCCAGGTTCTAATACATAATGAGCAATCCAAATGTGTCAGTGAGGGAAAATCTGAAACTATGAGATAGGAATTTTTCTTACGAACCATAGGTATAAGGTACAGACAGCATCAAATAGATAGGGGCAGCCAAAATGGCCAAATATATATCGCAACACATCCTTATTCCTATAGCAATAAAGATGTGTTGCATATTTGGCCACTTTCGCTGCTCCTATCTATTTGATGTTGACTGTACCCGAAAAAAATTCTTTAAGATTTTATTTTACGACTTTCTCAGCGTGATTAATATGTATAACCGATGGCCGTGCGGAAAGGTTCTAGAGTGGCGACCGCGAACCGGAAGAAGTGTCGGCAGGCCTTCCACAAGGTGGACCGAAAATCTGATATCCTTATCAGCGGGAAACCGCTGGATGACAGCAACAGAGGACCGATCGTTGTGGAAAACCTTGGGGAAGGCCTTTGTCCGGCAGTGGACGTCTTGCGGCTGATGATGATGATGATGATGATGAACCCTGCCAAATCACAGCTTTTTCGTACTAAGAGACCGAGTTAAACCGCGGACACACAGACAGACGAACGGACAGACGGATATGGCGAAACTATCCTTGTTGTTCCTTGTTGACTACGGAACCAAGTGCTAGTTGAGCGGTACGGAACCTTCAGTGCGCGAGTCTGACTCGCACTTAACTGTTTTTCAAGTTGAATAAAAATTGTTCGAACTTTAATAAAAGTGCCTGAGCCCTTAGCCAAGATGCCCATCGCTAACTAGCGTTTCTTTTCGTTTAGTATTTAAACCAATCGCGTCATTGGTAGATCACGTCATACGGAGAGTCACGTGATCTACCAGTGACGCGATTGGTTTAAAAACGAAACGAATAGAAACGCTAGTTATCGATGGGCATCTTGGCTAAGGGCTCTGGGAGACCGAGCGTCGCTCGGGACGAAACCGAATTTTCATCGATTTTCTATACAAAAACAAAAATTCGAACCAACAGTCTCTGCGTAGTAGTCCAACGCTCTAACCATCAGTCTATTCAGACGGCAACAACCGCGTCGAAATTTCGAACCATATTGAGCGGAAAATCGTTTTGCGTGAAAATCCGGGGAATACTAATTTTCCCAGATATGAGACCTAGCTAGATCGATTCTTAGCCTCCATAAACCCCCATACTGAAAATTTCATCGAAATCGTTAGAGCCGTTTTCGAAAACGTGAGTACAAATATATATACATATATACAGGGTGTTAGGTAATGAGTGGATAAACCGTGAACTGCTGATAGGGGGCACTTAGGTCGTTCTAATAATGATAAATGAGGTTTAGTAAAAGTGCCACGGTTTTCGAGATATTTGGACTTTTTTAATTTTTTAGGAAATTGACACCCTTACTCGATTTTTTGGTCGTGGTTAGTGTACTAAAATGTTTTTTTTTTATTTTATTTTTAGCTTATTATTGTTTAATAGTTGTGTTATCTGATAAACATTACCATTTTGGCGTAACTACCGTGGTTTAATTTAAAAAAAATCGCAAACTTTAATTTTGAATCTTCGATCGAACATTTACCAAATTTTGAGCTCTTGCAGTGAAAAAAAAATTACTATCACATGGTAGCCAATGAGCTAAAAAACATGCCGATTTAATAGAGATTTTAAAACAGTAAACATCTTTTTATTTAAATATTAGAATAAAAACAACATCAGTTTTCCGCAATCGATTCGATTATTTCCTGTGATTATTTCATATTAAATTTGTGCTCCACAATTCCAAAGCGTACCTAATTATGACAAACTTTTCCTTGCGAAAATAAAAATACTGGCCACTAATTTTGTGAAACCTTTTATAGAAAAAAAGTAACGATTTGTGATCCGAGCGAAGCATTACACCCTTTTGTTGCAATAATAACAATACTGGGCAGTACTTTTTTTAATGCCATTTATTCGAAATTTAGCCATCCGGATTTTTAATCGAGTACATAATGCGTTCACTGAAGGCAGAATTCTTGGTCAGGGTGTGGGTGGAACAAGTGGAGGAAGACCCACCCGAGGAGATGACGAGAATGTTTTGGACCTAGTTGAAGCAGATCCTTCTCTATCCGTGCGTGATATGGCAAATTACCTGGGTTTATCTGTATGAAAAGTGCATACTACATTAAAAGTACACCAATTACACCCATTTCACGTCCAACGTGTGCAAGTTTTATTGCCTAGAGATTATCCCTTAAGAGTAACTTTTTGTCGAGTGATGCTGCGTCGGATGCGTGAAGACCCAGACTTTTTTAACAAGATACTGTGGTCGGACGAATCATCTTGCCGTCAAGATGGCTACATGAATCTACACAATCTGCACAGTTGGCAGTTAGATAATCCTCACTTAATGAGATAGGATAGATCTCAGTACCAATTTAAGGTAAGTCTTCTCATGATCACGGTATTCACGGTTGTTGTAATACGATAAAAACGTCAAGGTTTAATTAATTATGCTTTTTACCGCGATGAATCCCCTATCTATTACAAATATTAATTTTAGGTAAATTTGTGGACCGGTATCTTGAATGGCGAAGTGATCGGCCCCTTCGAGCTGCCATCTACTCTAAATGGAGATAATTACTTGAAGTTTCTTCAAAATGATCTACCTATCCTTCTGGAAGATGTGCCGCTTGCACTAAGGCAAGTAATGTGGTTACAACAAGACGGTTGTCCCGCACATTACGCAGCACGAGTGCGACAGTACTTAACTGCCGCATTCCCAGAACGATGGATTGGCCGGTTAGGCCCAATACTATGGCCTCCGCGTTCACCGGATTTGAACCCCTTAGATTTTTTTTATTGGGGTTGTCTCAAAGAGAAAGTGTACAGCCGTCCAATTACGAGTCTTTCTGGGTTACGAGAGCGAATAAGAATTGCTGCTCAAGAAATAGGGAACTCTGGATACACCAGATTCGTCAGGCGTTCCTTTATCCGACGATGTAGAGCTTGCATTAGGGCTGGTGGACGTCAATTTGAGCACATTATTTAACTTAACTTTATTAAAACATCTCCTTTTTATGTTTTTTTATTTCACAGATAGCATTAGTTAAATCATTCATTAGAAAAACCGGCTTCCTTGCTACTCCAATACCTACTTTTTTAAGTTTTATTTATCAAAACCAATAAATGTTTACTGTTATAAAATCTCTATTAAATAGGCATGTTATTAAGCTTATTAAAAGAATAAAAAGCTGTCGGGATATTTTTTAACTTTCGAATAAATGGCATTAAAAAAGTAGTTAGTGCCCGGTATCGTTATTATTACAACAAAAAGGTTGTAAAGCTTCGCTCGGATCACAAATCTTTACTTTTTTCAATAAAAAGTTTCACAAAATTAGTGGCCAGTATTTTTATTTTCGCAAGGAAAAGTTTGTCATAATTAGGTACGCTTTGGAATTGTGGAGCACAAATTTAATATGAAATAATCACAGGAAATAATCGAATCGATTGCGGAAAACTGATGTTGTTTTTTATTCTAATATTTAAATAAAAAGATGTTTACTGTTTTAAAATCTCTATTAAATGGGCATGTTTTTTAGCTCATTGGCTACCATGTGATAGTAATTTTTTTTTTCACCGCAAGAGCTCAAAATTTGGTAAATGTTCTATCGAAGATGCAAAATTCAAGTTTGCGATTTATTTTTAATTAAACCGCGGTAGTTACGCCAAAATGGTAATGTTTATCGCATAACACAACTATTTAACAATAATAAGCTAAAAAGAAAATAAAAAAAAACATCTTAGTACACTAACCACGACCAAAAAATCGAGTAAGGGTGTCAATTTCCTAAAAAATTAAAAAAGTCCAAATATCTCGAAAACCGTGGCACTTTTACTAAACCTCATTTATCATTATTAGAACGACCTAAGTGCCCCCTATCAGCAGTTCACGGTTTATCCACTCATTACCTAACACCCTGTATACAAAATGTTTCTCGTTTAATAAGTAGGATGAGTTCAAACATTACGACCTCTAAGGCGCTCACCAACAAATAGGTCACATTGACTTTACTTCCATTCGCTAGGTCATGAAGCGACCTACAAACGACTTCTTTATTAACCGACTCAAACAAAAGAGGTGTCGTTAGATTCGACATAGTACTTAAAATAAATTGTATATATAGCAAAATAAAGATATATTTTTTTTTACAAAAAATAAAACTGTCTTTAAAAACCCACTGAAAAGGGTTAAATAAAAACCGGCCTCCTAGACTTGCATATTTGGTGCCTAATAGGTACAGTCAAGGTCATAAATATGTGAACACGTTTAGTATCTTGTCATTTTTAACCCCTGACGCAAAAAGAGAGGGGTGTTATAAGTTTAACGTGTCTGTCTGTGTATCTGTGTATCTGTCTGTGGTATCGTAGCTCCCAAACGGATGGACCGATTTTCGTTTAGTTTTTTTGGTGTCATAGATAATTTTACCCCGAGAGTTCTTAGCCATGTTTCATGAAAATCTGTTCAGCCGTTTGAAGATCATCAGCTCTTTTCTAGTTGATGAGGGGAACTGATTTTTTAATTCTTGAAATCTTCTAGTGACGAAGTCCCTCCAGTGAAAATGTACGTGCTTGGAGCCCGTTAAAGGTTTTGCTCATTGCTCAGAGGGATTTTAGGCGCTGATATCGGGGGTTTTTAACTCGGTTAGGTTATAATCGCTGTGAGGTGACATTCATATAATAGCAGTTTAAACATGACATTAAATAGACACGGAAATATACACATATTTATGACCTTGACTTGACTATACATAAAATATATCCAAACCGGTGTCCAGTAGGTGTACACAACAGCAATAGACATGATTCTTGCCACCGACCACCGGTATTGGGCTATTGTTTCTTAATGTTATGTGTAGTATGTGCTTCAGTTAATAACATAATAATAATAATACAAGAAATATCACAAAAAAGCATAATTTTGTCACAACAAATAAAACCGTCTTCAAAAACCCACTGAAAAGGGTTAAATAAAGACCGGTCTCTCTGGAATTGCCTATTTCGTGCCTAATTGGTACATAGTAGTACCTAGATTGTACGTACGTATTACAAGGGAGCATAATGCAATATTTCATCGATGGTTAGCGTGCTGAATCCCGAACGAATCGACGGATTCCGGAATAGAAACCCGAGCGTAGCGTGGGGCTCTATGAGCGAGGGATTCTAATATGGAATCCTGAGCGTAGTGAGGTATTCAAACCGACGAAATAATTTTGCTAGTTACCGTGTAATATACTCTTCTATTCACTTTTCCTATGAGAAAAACTATACATCCAATAAGTAGGTAAAAGACCAGTAGTTATCAATCATACATTTAATGAAGCAGTCTCCTTGAACATCGTTCTAAAATTTAGATTTTTGATTTAGTGTTCTGTGCTGTCTCTGGTGTGTAGAACACATCAAAAGTGAAGCACAAAACGGATTAATGTAATCAACGCGTACAGTCGAACTCATAAGCAGCTGTTCATTTTAGTACCTTGTCGCAGTATTGACATACTAAATTCAAGCTATTGACACTTATAACTTGTAATGTAACTGCGACATGGGACTAAAATGTATACTTATGAGTTCGACTGTAGGTACTTATGCACGACAGCACGCACACAAATAAACAAATAATTTTGCTAGAGCGTTTTGAATTTCCCCAGAAAACGAAGGAATTACACTCATCAATAATAGCGCCTATACTATGTCATATTTTAAGTTTTCTTGTATCTGTGGTTTAAAAAAGCCGGTCAAGTGCGAGTCGGACTCGCGCACCGAGGGTTCCGCACAAACTAAGCTTTCGATTTATGTTCTGGCCACTCTTAATAGCATAAACGCTTGTAAACGGTACTTAAGTAGTTCCTAAAACTTTAAATATATATATGTTAATCTGTGTCGGTCTCCCAAGATACAGGCTTCGCCTAGTTTGGGGGCCTCTGTTTGTTTTCTCTGTAAGTCAAACTATGCGTGTGTACTTTTCAAGTTAGATTACCAAATAACATGTAACCAAAACGGTGTGCACATTTAAATAAACAATTTTTATATTTTATTTTATTTTTTATTTATGTAAATAGTTTGTAAATCACGGGAATTGAGTCTCGAAGATTTTTCCCTCTTTTTCCGAGTTTTCCCTTGGAGCTGTGAAAAAGTCAAAAACTTCTAAGCTAACGCAATCAAAAGATACGGCCGTTTATGCCGCATATTCAAGGGAATCCAAACCTATAGGGTACTTCCCGTTGACTTAGAATCAAGAAATTTAGCAAGAAGCAATGTCTCAGAGCACAAGTAAAGGAAAAAATCCGAAAACCGTTAATTTGTAGTTACATCGCATAAAAAAAACTGTTAATACCTACTGGACTAATTGTTTGATTTTTTCACTGATCCAAGGGATTGCAGACTTAAGTATTTGATATTAATTTCAACTTGATACCTTCACGCGTTCTTGAGAAAAAGGTTCTTGACAGGCACACAGACGGACAACAAAGTGATCATATAAGGGTTCCTTTTTTCCTTTTGAGGTACGGAACCCTAAAAATATATATTAAGAGGGAGCAGAAACGAGTGTTGCCCCCTCTAAACGGGCTAGAAAAGACTTTTTTTGAATAGGAGAAGTGAAAAATATAATATTGAAGTCGGTGGCTAGAATCATGTGACATTGCTATTGTGTATACCTACTTTGACACCGGCTTGGATATTCATGTACCTATTTGGTGGTGTTTTTTATTTATTTTAAACGTATATTTATCTTAACTGTATTGTTGCAAATGCATGTGCGTCTGTACGTCCTTTTCATATGTCGATTAAATAAATACTGCATATTGATTAAGTATATTTACAGAGCGACAGTTAAAATATATCTCATTGCAACACCTGTGAAACACAATTGAATGCGAACTGTTTTGTTCAAATTTACGCAGAAAAGATGGGTATAAAAGGGGAGAGAGGATTCGATTGACTACAGTTCCAGTCTTCTGCTTGAAAATGAAGGGTCTTCTAGTTCTGGTGTCCGTGGTAAGTTTTTAATTATAATTATCGTTATTAATTAATTATTTGATACTGACGACGCGGTTAGCCTAGTTGGTAGTGACCCTGCCTACGAAGCTAGCGGTCCCGGTTCGAATCCCGGTATTGGCAAATATTTGTGTGATGAGCGCGGGTAGTTCACCCTGAGTCATGGATGGATGTTTTCTGTGTATTTAAGTATGTTTTTCTCTATGTACCTATGTTTATCGTTGCCTAGTACCCATAGTACAAGCCTAGAGCTTAGTTTGGGACTGGTAGAATTTGTGTGAGATTGTCCCCTGATATTAATTATCTACTAGCTTTTTTATTTTTTTATTGATTCCTGAAAACGCGATCAGAATCTAATGGTGCGGCCAACATAGAAAGAGCTAGTCAAGAAAAACCTGAAAAGTGATTAAGTTATATTAGCTTTAATAACGAAAATCTAAATTTTATGACATTGGAATATTTTAAAATTCTTTTTTAGGGTTTCGTACCTCAAAGAAAAAAACGGAACCCTTATAGGATCACTTTGTTGTCCGTCTGTCTGTGTGTCTGTCAAGACCCTTTTTCTCAGGAACGCGTGGAGGTATCAAGTTGAAATTAATATCAAATACTTAGGTCTGCAATCCCATGGATCAGTGAAAAAATCAAACATCTAAGTCAACGCAATCAAAAGATACGGCCGTTTATGCCGCATATTGAAGTGAATCTCAAGGGAATCAAAACCTATAGGGTACTTCCTGTTGACATAGAATCATGAAATTTTGCAAGAAGCAATGTCTTATAGCACTAGTAAAGGAAAAAATCCGAAAACCGTTAATTTGTAGTTACATCATATAAAAAACAGGACATGCTATCAATTTTGCATAGTTTGCAAAATTGTAAATAATTGAAAAGGGGTCTAAAATTGAATTGAGGGGGGGGGTTGAAAAATAAAAGTAATTAGACTATAGCAAATGGGGTGTCAGTCATACATATGAAAGGGCTTAATGTGCACATTTCAAAACAATTTTTTTATAATTTTCCTTTACGTACTTTTTGATTTAAAGCCAAAAATGTACAAAAAAATTATTACCACCCCCCCCTCCCCCCCTTATCTCCGAAGTTTATGAACCTAAAAAATCTGAAAAACTCCTTAGAAAAAACTTTGAAAATTTGTGTTAAATTTAGCCAACTCAAAATAGACCTTATTGCCAGTGATCGGATCTAGGATGCAATTTCCCGGGGTTTAAGTCCGTTATTTTAACATGGATATGACTTACAATCCCACGAGTCTTTTTGTTACCTACTATATACCTTTATAAAAAGGTAAATAACTTTTAATTTTAAGTAGTTTACACTATAACATTAACAAAATATGTAATAACAACAATTTTTTATTACAGTACTGCATAGATGAACTGAACGTAACTTGCACGTCTTATCTTTTATGGTATTTTTATTCTTTTTATCTGTTTACCAGGGTATACCGGTAAAAGTACTCATTATTATTACTGTTTTGTTAACCTTATCACCAGGGCTCGAACTTTTAGTGCCAGTGACGTTGCACTGCACATAGGATGACTTCAAATAGTCTTTTCGTAAACAATTACCACTTATATCAACCTTTTTTATTAAATGATATGGCCATTTGAAATGAGCAGTACTATAATGTCTTAGTAACTCATTAGTTTTTTTAGTTTTATTTATAAAATTACATTTCTGCTTAAGAGTTATTTTATATCTAAAATATTTTTTAAAGGTATATGTAAAATAAATGACCTATTATAGATAGCGAACATTTTCATTTTGTTAATTTAGTTTAACCCTCGACAAAAGTTATTAATATTAACAATAACCCATTTCCCAAAATCCCGGGAAATCCCGAGTCACATCTATGTTAAGCATAACGTTTGAGGTCGTTCACCCCAAATTGCATCCTAGATCCGATCACTGCTTATTGCATACGAATTAAAGTACATAAAAAAGTATATCGCTCGCACTTGACTGGTTTTTTTTAAATTTTCTTTCTGCAGTTGGCGGTTGCCTCTAGCGCTCCGACTCTAGGCCTATTAGGTGGAAGCGGGGGCTGCGGGGGGAAGGGTGGAGGTGAGTATCTACGACGTGGACAGCTCAGTAGTTCCATCTGGTATTTAATCAAAATGCAATTTCATACATCTATTATTGATCTCTATTATCATCCATCACTACATATTATATACTAGCTTTCCGCCCGCGACTTCGTCTGCGAAGAGTCAGTACTTTCGTAGGTTAAAATATAGACTGTGACCATGATCACCCTGAAAGTCCTAACTATCTGTTGGTGAAAGATTTTTTGAAATCGGATGTGTAGTTTCGGAGATTACCCGTTACATAAGTACATACAGACAAAAAACAAATTTACAAACTTTACCTCTTTATATTATTAGTAAATATACCTAGTACTTAGATAAACTTACTAAATAACCCCTCTTATGTCTATGTTATGTTATTATGTACTATTACCAACATTTAGAAAGGACTTTCAGGGTGGACATAGGCTATATTTTAACTTACGAAAGTACAGATCCTCCGCAGACGGAAAGCTAGTAGGGTATATTTTGTATTTTGTAGGGTATTTTTTGAACATTTAAGATAATTAATCCTACCCGTGCCAAGTAAGAGCGTGTCGCTAGCCTTTTGTAAAAAAAATCCGCATGTGAGAATGATCATCATTATTAGAGAACGGCTAGAACGATTTGGCTGTTTTTTTTTTGTGTTCGTAACTGTCAGAACTCAGGACAAGGTTTTTATGACAATTTTTTGGGAAATTGCACCAATGCGAAGTTGCTAGTCATAATAATAGAGGAATACGTTCAGGGGTGAATTTCAGGGTGTTTCAACCGCCGTCATTAGTGTCACCAAATATATTGACGATATCAATGACACCTACCAGCAAGTTCTGATGTGAACAGAAGCAGAACTGGGGATGTAGTTTCTATCAGCATCAGAAGTTGCTGTAGTGTCATTGATTTCGTCAATATATTTGGTGACACTAATGACCGCGGTTGAAACGCACTGAAATTCACCCTCAGACTGGCCGTATGCTGAGACGCAGGCGACCGCAGTTCCACGCAGCGCAGGGCAGTGCTGATTTTGTAATGCATGAACGTCCTTGAAGCTGGGTACGCTGCGGCGGCACGTGCAATGCAGACAGTCTCAGACAATGTGTCTGTATTGCTCTGCGCCTCGTTGTAGAACGGGGTCAGATTCCTGCTGCCCTGCGCTGCGTGGAACTGCGTCGCCTGCTTCTCAGCATACGCCCAGCCTCGTGCCTGCCGCTTATTATACATGGCAGCAAGTAGGTACGAGTATATAGATAATTGTGACGTTCTCAATATAAAGGGACCTTGTGGAGGCAGGCGGTTACGCCGTTTTTAGAACTGTTACCATAGTATTCGTATAGTTATAAGAATAAGAAGAGCGTAACTGCCTTACTCCATAAGGTCCCTTTACATTGAGAACGTCACAATTTTTTGTATTAAGTACGGTAAAAAATTAAATCTCATTGGTACAGTCCAGGGTTTGATTTAACGTTAAAAACGTTACCAGCTGATCGACAGTTAACGTTAGCAAAATATATCATTAAATTTTTTAAAATATATTATAGCGTTATTTTAAAAGCAAAGTATTGTTAATATTAACTTTATTTTACGAACGTTATCCGCGTCCGTCATCAGCTTGATTTAACGTTATTTTTAACGGTATTTATCTTTAATTTAACTGTAGTTAACGGTATTTTTATGAAATTACCGGTCAGTAACGTTATTTATCATGTTATCATCTAGTAATTAACAAGCCTCGGGCTATTGTCAAAATTAACGACAAAATTAACGTTAGTATAAGTTAACATTACCTATAATAAAATATCAGTAACAAATAACATTAAAATAAATACCGTTATCAAAGTATTTTTTATGAAATTACCGTTAAGTAACGTTTTTTATTATGTTATCTAGTAACGTTAACAAGCCCTGGTACAGTCAACATCAAAAGCAGAACACACTTGTAGGTACTTTGTCGCTATACAGCCACGTTAGCAATGTCAAACAAGATTGTCAAATATGTTAATGCGATAAAGTACAAAAGTGAGTACCTATCTACTTTTGACGTTGACACAACTTACGAGGAACTTGTTACACTAAAATAAAGTGTGTGTAAAATTCTAGCAGGAGGAGCATTGTCGTCACTAACTGGCGCAGTAGGAGGACTGACGTCGTCATTACCTGACGTAGGAGGATTGACGTCGTCATTACCTGTCGTTGGAGGAGGAATGCCGTCAGTGCCTGACGTAGGAGGATTGACGTCGTCATTACCTGTCGTTGGAGGAGGAATGCCGTCAGTGCCTGACGTAGGAGGATTGACGTCGTCATTACCTGTCGTTGGAGGAGGAATGCCGTCAGTGCCTGACGTAGGAGGATTGACGTCGTCATTACCTGTCGTTGGAGGAGGAATGCCGTCAGTGCCTGACGTAGGAGGATTGACGTCGTCATTACCTGTCGTTGGAGGAGGAATGCCGTCAGCATCTGACGCAGAAGGAACATTGTCGTCAGCAACTGGCGGAGGAGGAGGAACAGGACAGGACAGGTCGTCAGGACAGTCCAGTAATGACAAGTCGTCAGCAACTGGCGGAGGAGGAGGAACAGGACAGGACAGGTCGTCAGGACAGTCCAGTAATGACAAAGACGATTGTTCAGAAGATACGAAAAACAACAGAGGTTCATCCTACGATAATAATAAAGCAAATGAGCGTTTAAGAACCTCCAATTACAAAGACGGTAGCGGAAGTAAAACTGTAGATAAGAATGGCGCCTCTCAAGAAATGTACAATTATTCTTCTGATGATAGATATGACAATGAACAGAATTCTGAGGATACACATTATACAAATTGATCACGTCCCAAGGCTTGTTTTAAAGGACGCCGTTCAGCCGGATCTGACATCTGTATGCCTATATTCAACTTTTCTATTTTTCCCCTATTTCTATTTCTTTTTAACATTTTGTTAACTGTTAACTCTTAACTACACGAATGCAGTAGCCAACCAATTTTCTAAATTATAGTCATGTGACATTATGAATAAAAAATTATGCAAAAATTGTTTTTTACTAGCTAAGTTATTTAATTATTTTTCACCTCACTAGATAGGAAAGCCCTTTTTAGGGTTCCGTACCAAAATGGTAAAAAAGGAACCCTTATGGTGAGACTTCGTTATCTGTCTGTCTGTCTTGTTTGAAAGGGTATACTATCGAGGTGGTCCCATTGCCACGAAATCAGAATCTGATGATGGAATCCATGAGGAATTGAGAGAACTCCTCAAAAGTTACACACACACATACAGCGATTTTGGTATTTCCTGTAAGACCTTAAGAATTTGCATTCCAAAAGCACCTCTTGGTGAAGAGGAACTGCGATGATGATGACCAGAGATGACCATCGGAACTCGTTAGTCGTTAAGTGATTGACGCCAGCAATGAGATTTCTTTATTGAATATGAAAAATTATTATAGTATAATAATAATTAATATATAAATATAATAATAATAATATAATATAATATAATATATATATATATATATATATATATTATTATATTTTAATTTCTTTATTATAGTATCAAGTTTTCATGTTTTGAAAATCTGAAAATATCGATATAATATATTCACAGCACTGTCAAACTAATAAAGCTACTAAATGAAGAAGTCACCCTGACACAAAAATAAATATTCGCATATCGACTTTTTAATTTTGTAGTACTTATTAGGTTCGTGTAGGGGTCCAATGGCGGGCTCATCGCGGTCCATTCAAATTTGACGTCTTAAACCTTTTGGCAACATGATGGAAAACGAAAGAATACCTATAAGGATATCTCTTTCGAACTCGCTATGAATGCCATAAATATAAAAAGGTCAAACCTACGTCATTTGTTATTTCTTATATTCCGGTTTCTATGCAAGTACTTATTCTGTAATAATCCTCCATTCACACACACCGTGATTGACTGTTTAGGGGTTTCCAAAGTAAATTAAAAAAATAATTACTTTAATCCCTAGAGATTAAAAAGAAGCTTTTAGCCCCGATATGCAGAGACTAAAGTAACATTTTAAGAGCATGAGAAGTGAAAATAATATTAGGTGCATCACTGAACAGAGAAAAAAATATTTTTTAACAAAAAATAAAACCATCTTCAAAAACCCACTGAAAAGGGTTACATAAAGACCAGCCTAGTGCCTAATAGGGTAGGTACATGAAATATATCGAAGTCGGTGGCAAGAATCATGTGTATACCTACTTGAGATTTTGACGTGTAAAAGTGCCCGTGCGGCCTACTTACTGAATAAATATCTTTTATCTTTTTTATCTTTTTTATCTTATGAGTGGCTGGAAATGGAAAGTTACCTTACGGATAGGCGTCAACGAGTAGAGATTACAACTATCTAAAAATTTCAAGCGATGTCAAATAAAGTCAGACAGTAAACATAATAAAGTAGGGGTACCCCAAGGTAGTATACTAGGGCCCTTACTGTTCATAATTTATATATATGACTTGCCTGGCGTCACCGACCACCTGTACTCTGTTTGCCGATGACATCTCCGTGATAATACCAAAAAATTATAATATGAATTACTTGGATTTTAATAATGACATAAATAAGACTATCAATAACATAATTCAATGGTTAAGGAACAATAATTTAAAAGTAAATATAAATATAACGACATATTATGCAATTTCACAACAAACGAGGCCAAAAACAAAATTTTATCGTAAAACATGACGACACTGTTATATCCGAGGCTAATGGTTTTTCTTTTCTTGAACTACGTATATAAAGTAGATGAAACATGTTCATGGAAACCACACATCGACAATGTATGCAGTTGGATAAACCGGTTCTCATTATGCTATTTGGCGTTTGTGTAAAATAACAAACCAACAAACCACAAACAATTTCGTTTGGCCGAATTTCATATGACATAATTTAATATGCCATAACGAATCATGTGCCATAATGATCACTTGGTATATTTTCACTTGACATAATTGTTAGGTGACATAATTTCCCTATATCAAGTGTTATAAAACGGTATGCTATAAATTTACGGCATTAAGTTCGCCTTTTGTATACAAAGTGTATTCTTGTGTGCAATAAAGATGAAATAAATAAATAAATAAACACTCCTCCTCGCTTCGCTCGTCGTCGTACCTAAAGGAGACCTTCCTTACAGTAGGTAGGTTAGAATAGGTAAATTATTATAATAGTAGTACGTAATCCAGATTGTACCAGTACTTCATTATACCCACTGAAACACACTGATACAGTCTGGTTTGCTTTTTCCGAAAATATGGCAAATGAAGTGTTATGGCATATTATATTAGGGATTATGAACATTATACTTAGAAAGTAAATATTATGGAAAGTGTTATTATGGTATCTGATATTAGGGAGGTTGAACATTATGACACTAGAGTATTATGGCATTTAAAAATGATGGTATGTGATATTAGAGAAAATTAAGGTTATAGCCAGTGACCATTATGGCAAATGAAATTAGTGCAAATGAAATTAGACGATGGGACAACCTTACGCAAATTGACACAGTCCCAAACCAAACCTCAGGCATGCACCATGGGTACCAGGCAACGATAAAGATACTTAAATACAGAAAGAAATACACATTCAAACACATAGAAAACATCCATGTCTCAGGAAGAAATACCCGCGCTTAACCCACAAACATTTGTCCACATCGGGATTCGAACCCAGGACCGCTGCTAGCTCTAGTCATGGTTTCTTTCAGTTTTCTTTGTCCTTCTATAGAACAATGCCAATCTCTTTCCAGTGAGCTAGAAACTCTCCACGGAGTTCGGTTTAACACCTGTATTATATATTTTTAACACCAACATTTATCACATCTGTTGTACTTTACATAAATTAACTAACTAAGTACAAGGTACCTTTGACAATAAAACAAAATTCAACAGTAATCTCAACTGTACACAATAACAGTCACAGAAATCAACATATTTGGTATCTCGTTCATGGCCTTACCTTACCTTATTTACCTTACATTACCTTACCTTACCTTATCTTACCTTACCGTACCTTATCTTACCTTATATACCTTACCTTACCTTACCGTACCTTACCTTACCTAACGTACCTTGAGACATAGCTCACCAGCAAGACACACTTGCACTAGCGTACACCGCAGTACACTCTCTCAGTGTCCAAGTACGCACACCCGGCACACTCCCACACAGAGTGTCCGAGTCACCAACCACGTTCTCCAACGAGAACCGATCTCCGTCAGAGCTATTCGCATACAGCTAAGGGCCTGCGCAAACCAGCGGAGCGCAGCGCAGATCACCTAGGAGGATTTACTCCGCGCAGTGCACACCGACGAGGGAAAATGCCCCGCGATACCGTGAGCGCCCGCCAGCGCATACCGGGGGATGCTGCGGCATGCCGCCGCCTACCGCCGCGGTATCCTCTAACATGCTCCTCGATGCCGCAGAGTAGAAATCCCCCGTGATTGTCCGAGGTCGGTCTCAGAGCATTAAAATTTATACCTAATTGTAATTATAATAGAAAATAATATACATTGATAAAGGACATGGCTAAACTGAAGTATGGGCGACTGCCCTAGCAATGTATAAACATTGTAATTAGTAATATGTAATGTGGAAAAGCTGAATATTCGTGTGCCGCATGAAATAAGTATCAGGAACTTTTCATATCGTTACAATCCTGAAAATAAATCATAGAAACTCCTTCGTATACAAACTGCAACAAGGTAACAGAAAAAGATTTTGCTATGAACTTTTGGCTTGGCTCTGCTATGATGTATACTAGCGGCTGTCGGCACTTGTATTCACCAGCTATTTCCGAACTCAGAAGTTCAAAACATGGAAGACAAATGTTGGCATCCATTGGAACCTAGAACAAACTTAATTACATTATAGCAATATGTAACAAATACTTTCACATTTAAAAAATGTACGATGTCCAAGGCAACTAGTCTGTCGTCGTGACTTACAAGATTAGTAAGTATTTCTGATCCATTGTCATTGAGTTCATAATATTATATTCTGAGAACCGCGGTGAACAACCTTCAAATCCTGCTCTTCGTTGTTTCTCATATTTATTGGTTGTAGAATGATTTTAGCTAACTGTAGATTACTTACCTCGATTGTTAACCACCGTGCTAGGATGGTGAGTAAAAGACCAGGCAATAAAGATATGATATGCCTCCGCAGTCTTTGCGTGGCTACACCACAGTTTATACATCTCATGATGAATCGATAGGCAGGTTAAGTCCGTATAGAGTAGCGAGAGGTCAGTAAGATTAAGCTACTTAATTGGTGAACAATCAGCAGAAAAAAGTTAATTAATAAAACCACCCACTTGACAGTCCGGCCCGCACACATATAGGAGGGTGAGGCACAGTGGATCGGTAGGCATGCCTACAACTGATTTAGGTGCCAAAGATATAAGTTTGTCAGGGAGGCGGCGAGATGTGTCAGGAATCTTCAGGGTATGGCCAGACATCTTGGACTCTAATTGGCGAAGCAATGTGAACACATTTACTTACTTTATGGAAATTAAACTCAATACATTTAGACTCTACTGAAATTAATTAACATGTCAAGCTTAACCTTACAGTATAGCCCTACCAGTCCCACCACCAACCCATGGTTCTTCCTGCCTCGCGGCATAATGGGAGAGGGAGATGCGCACAGAACTTGTTAGGGGCTCTGTCCCATGCGCACTTCTTGGCTCCCTACAAACGTAACTTGAAACATAGAACAGCTCCATCAAGGCTCTGCCAAAGGCTGTAGAGGGCGCTGGTGTCGCCTTACGGTTTCGTTGAGCTCCTATACCAATGAATGACTATCTCCGACAAGTTTATTATTTCCCTGCCTATAGGCAGTAAACCACTGCTCCTCACCGATCCACTGTGCCCCATCCACGGGCGCATGCTTGTCATTATAAATTGTTGAATTTTGAATAATTTCATGGTTTTTATTTCCCCCAGCATGAATTTTTAATCTTTTGTATCCCCGGAGGTCGTATTATGAACTCTTAGTACCAATCCCATGCAACGATAGAGACAAGCTGTTATGACTGCCTTTACTCTGTCTTTTGATTTTTTACACTCGTTTTTGAAATAAATAAATTAAATCGAAACCTGCAACTAAAAATGTTACTTCATAATTAGCCTCTTTCGAAAGATAAATGACTGTGTGTCAATCTAAAGTGACAAATCACGACAAATAAAGGACAAATGTCACAAAATTGTTAGATGTTATTCCAAAAAATATTTGGATGAAAAAATATATACCACAACGAATGCAGTTAGTATTACAAGTTGTATTTTACTAATATTATCCTTAATTAGCCAATTTCACTAAGAATTGTTTTATGTTGTTATAGCCCAGAAGCATGCCACATAAGTATAATTATCCATAGGCATGCCGTTGAAGAAGGAAGAAGTGATGTATTTTTGAAGTTAAATGGGTAATCGAATCGAGGAATCGAGGAATCGAGTATCCGATACTCACTTATGCAAGCAACATCTAGCTCATGACAACGACTTGGACCCGTGATGACCAAGAGACCGGAATAACTCATGTTCAAGTATGTATTACTTAGCTTTAAATTAATTTGTCTTTGTCCTTGCTCTTCTATAGGGCAGCAACGGATCTCCACGTTTTACAAACGTTTTATTAACGTTACATGTTTGTATGTTAGTACCTTTGTTATTTTAAATCTTGCAAACTATTTTGCACCAGTTCATGGCCAGTTTCCGTCATTGGATGTGCTAAAATTAGGAATATATTTTTATGGCATGGCATGGAAAAGGCATTTGATGGTAAGTGGGCTCCGAGGTGAATGCAAATGCGTTACCAACCCTGATGACTGATGGGATTGTAAGTCCCAAAAGTTTATACTGTGGGTTATTTTCCGATGGCAACGATAGTCATACTTATACAAAGACTATACTTATATAATACGTAGTCTTTTTATTAGCTTCTCAATGTTTATTTAAGAAAAGGAGGCGGTTCCCAAATCGTCGGAATCTTCTTTTAATGTGCTCAAACATAACGTTTTAGTTTTTACTTTGTTAACCAATCTCGATGATACCTTTTTGGAATTCCGTATTCAAACTAACCAGTTATAGTTTCGCCATGTCCATCCGCCCGTCCATCCATCTGATTGTCCGTCCCTCTGCCCGTCCGTCCGTCCGTCTGTCCGACTGTCCGTCTGTCTGTCCGTCTGTCCGTCTGTCCGACTGTCTGCCTGTCCATCTGCCCATCTGCCCATCTGTCCGTCTATCCGTCGGACCGTCCGTCCGTCCGTCCGTCCGTCCGTCCGTCCGTCCATCCGTCCGTCCAACCGAATGTTCTGTCTGCCCATCCGTCCGTCTGTCCGTCTGTCCGTCTGTCCATCTGATTTTCCCTCTGTCCGTTTGTCCGTGTTTGTCCGTCTGTCTGTCAGTCTGTCTGTATGTACATCGGTACATCGAGGTGTTAAAGTGTTTGTATCAACATTATGCAGAGTCTCAATCCTGGAAATTACCATAAAAATAAATACAAATCAATATTATAAATCAAAAAGTGTGTTTGTTTGTTTATTTGCTCCGTATTAATTTTTGACAGCCAGCGCAAGGAAGGCATTTCATTACGTTGTTTACATCTTCTGGATCCACACATACATTATGGTATTGTTGTACATAGACTAATAGATTTTCTTTTAAGGTAAACTGAAGCTGTACACACTGAAGACCTTTATATTTCAAGAAGGAGACAAAAGAAAGAAAACAATTGTGATGTTCTCAATATAAAGGGACCTTATGGAGGAAGGCAGTTACGCTCTTCTTGTTCTTGTAACTATACGAATACTATGGCAACAGTTCTAAAAACGGCGTAACCGCCTGCCTCCATAAGGTCCCTTTATGTTGAGAACGTCACAATTATTTAAGGAAAAGGAAGCTAAAATGGACTTTAGGAATTTCAAGACTAACTACGAATAAAAATACTAAATCTTTGTAATTTACTTCATAAAGAATTGCCGTACGGACAGAATAAAGCAGCAATCACACCACCCTTTCCCTAACGCTAACGAGAGGGACGCCGCAATACGTTGGAATGAGATGGAGATATCTCTATACGTATCTAACGTAATTCGGCGTCCCTCTCGTTAGGGTTAGGGATAGGGTAGTGTAATAGGGCTATAAGGGATGCGATCTGCGAAACGCGCATATGAGGAAAGGCAATTTCTCAATATATATATATATATATATATAGGTTGTCAAATATAACATTCACATAATTATTTTTAACCGACTCCAAAAAAGGAGGTGGTTCTATGTTTGGCTGTATGTAGGTATGTTTTTTTTCTTATGTAAGTATGTTCATCGATTTTCCCGTCAATAGTAAACCGATTTTGAAAATTATTTTTTGTTTAAAAGGGTATACTATCGAGGTGGTCCCATTGTCACCAAGTCAGAATCTGACGATGGAATCCACGAGGAATCGAGGAAACTCCTCAAAAGTTATACGCACACTTACAGCAATTTTGGTATTTCCTGTAAGAGAAAGCACTTTTTGTTGAAGAGGAACTGATGATGAAGACCAAAGATGACCACCGGGAAACCTTATGTCGTAAGCGTTTGACGGGCAGTGATGAGATTTCTTTATTAAGAATATGAAGCTACTTTTACTCAACATAATGCATGTAGTGAAGTGCAACTAATGATGAAATACCGGGAAACTCCTCAATGATTAACGGCCCTGCATCTTGGATAGCGATATTTTGTTAAGGGTGATGAAAAATTAGTATTTGGCTATTGTTTCTTAATTTAATGTATATATGAGCAATAGTGAATCACATAAAATAACAAAAAAATAACAAGAAATTAAACCGTTTATAAAAACCCACTAAACAAGGTTAAAAAATTATGGCCGGTCTCCTAGGAATTGCCTACTTGGTGCATAATAGGTAGGTACATGAAATATATCGAATTCGGTGGCAAGAATCATGCGACATTGCTATTGTTTGACACAGACTTGGCAAGGCACCATTATAGGCAATTCCTAGGAGACCGGTCATTATTTAACCTTGTTTGGTGGGTTTTTGAACACGGTTTTTTTATTAATCTCGTTGACAGAAAAAACTAGTACGGTTAAGAATATTATATGTTTGTCTAGGTTATATCCACGAATATGGTCGTGTTATTCAATGTTGATAAATGTGGGTAAAACATCCGTCACACATAACTAGACTATGTGTGACAAATGTTTTATCCACGTTCATCAACATCGAAAAATACGATCATACTGGAGGCTGGGGTGAGGGGCATGAGGGGCCTTATTCTACATTAGTTTTTCTTCTGTTGTTATCGTACCTATTGTTAACGTTATCATAGGTCTTATTAACTTGACGCGGCCGAGACAAAAACGATACGAATAAGTACATACGATAGCAATATGTAGGAGAAAAGACAATGTAAAAAATTACCCTGGAAAATATCACTTCCCTAGCGTCATTCATTTCATAAACCAATGATAGAATTCGGTGTAAATAAAAATGTGGTCACGTATATTTAACGGAGAAAGTTTTAAATTCATCGAATTTTCAACTTTTTAAGACAATGGCTCTCGGAAGTAGAAACCTAACCCTACCTTGATACGTCACATATTTTGGCTGTTGTGGACGGCGAGGTCAAGCAGTCCGTGAAAAAGCGCTTCTTCTGCTGCTTGACAAGAAAGTTCTCGCACATCGCTGGTCGCAAATCATCCAGAGATGTGCGAGGTAGCTAAACGGGATGCGAGGTCAAAGTTTTCCTTTTCCACCAGCTTACTCTTCTAGTGACTATGAGACTTGAAAAACAACGTTCAAACACAATCTTTTAAAATATTTTTATTAAAGCGTTAAGGTAAGCTATTAAAATAAACAATCCTCATTGGTGGATATCAACACATCCTTAGCTACGCAGCTTAGCACAGCTCTGGTGGAAAAGCAGCCTAAAATATTTTCTTGGGTAGCAGCTCGGATACTCCTGTAGAATTCTAAGGTGAACTCTGACCAAGCTGAACGCTCTGGATAGGAGGAGCCGTCTACTCCTTGCATCATCGCATGTTACACCTACGCCCGCCCATCTGTTGTACATCCCACGAAAATGTGGACGTCGTAACATTTTAAGCTAAAAACCTCCATAAACCACAAAATGTGCAGACTCAGTAATTATATATTTTACAATGAGTGTGTATTGTATCGTGATTCGTGATGTAGTTGCACTCGACAGCGTAAGGATGCCACTTTCCTGAGAACTGGCGTATACTACTAATGGTGTTGAGCACTGAGAACCGCAAGGACGTATGGAGGAGCAAGGAGCTGCAAGTAGCCTTTTTAGTGTCCGTGAAGTGACTGCGACTCGTGAACTCTGGAGAAACTAAAAGTTTTATCTGTACATTGCTAATGTATTCATAACGACAAACAACATGCTAAAAACTATCGGAAATACATTGCGATGGACGGTACGGTTGACATATTTGTCGAGCTTGCCGTTGGCCCGGCAAGTTCCTCAGACATTATTACTAATTGTTTGCATTAGGCTTACGGTGACTACTGGCAGAGACAATATAACCTCGTTGATCAGCAAGTTGCTCTGCGATACGGTCTTGGTGATTCTGGAGCCATAGGTACTAGGTATAAGCATGCACTGATACTAGTTCTTTAAAATGGTTATGCTACTGGGATACATTATTGGGATCGATCTGTCATCACGGACAGGACTATTGTCGCCAATAAGCCTCATATCTCATAATATCTCGTGTTGAAAGATCGACCTCAACGCAGAGGGCGACAAAGAAATAGATAGACATGCATACCTACATACGCTCGAAAAACAACCCTCCTTTGGGCAGTCGGGTAAAAATAATGTGAACGGACAACTCAACAATCAAACGAAACGAACTATCAAGCATACGAGTATTTGTTCCGTAGGGTTTGGCTACAATCTACCCGCCTTAAAGCAATAATGGCTCTAAGTTACCCACTTATTTTGTCAATCATTTCTAGCAATTCAGATTTTTGCCAATAATTCCTAGAAATCCGATGAAAGTAACCAAAAACATCCACATTTTGAGACATATTGTAATAAAAAATAAATAATATAATAATTAATACTATTTATTTCATCTATGCAAGTTCATTGTCCACATTTTACGTAAAACGGATCGTCATAATCTTATGCTATCTGTCAGGTCTCGATGACAAACAAAAAACATGAAAAACCAAGTGAACACCTTTTAATTACTTGATTATTTCACGAAAGTTCTAGGAGAATAATAAACATGTAATAATTCATTAATTAATTTTCGAATGTTACGAGCTATTAAGAAATTTCTATACATGCTTAGGGCAGTAGTTTAGCCATGTCCTTTAAAGTGATCTGCGCTGCGCTCCGCCGGGTTGCGCAGACCCTAAGCGTCCGATAATTTGTTCCCAGCTTATCTGTGGCGCTTGTCATGCACAGCGAAATATAACAAGAACGAAACGCAAATTTAAATGTCATCGAACTTTGCTGTTTGGCTAGAGGTACTTGTCCACAAATTCGCATAGTTTTTCGATAAGTACTTATCGTTTATACCTTTTCACTGTAAATATTACTAAATAGTTATACGTCGTCCAAGTTTTGATTGAGATTTATGTTATTTACGTACGTTTTCTTGTAAACTATGTCCAGAACTACGCGGTCACCAAGTAACAAGGCTTAGATAGAATCGTATTTGTAGGTGATATAATGGATTACTTAAGTTTGTTGTGTGTAAACAAAGTGTCTGCTTCATTGATTACTCGGAATAAGTGATATAACTCTCTGGAGGTGAGTTTTCAGTGACATACTGTGATTCATGTGGGTTAGAAAATGCAATGTAAGTTTGTTGTTTTTTATTTTACCTTATGTATATTCTGCATGAATTGTACGCTAAAATAACGACAATATAAAAATAAAACAAATAAATAATATGGAACCATCTCACACAAGTTGACCTAGTCCCAAACTAAGCTCTAGGCTTGTAATATGGGTACCAGCCAATGATATACATAAATATATAGAGAAATACATACTTAAATACATAGAAAACATCCACGACAAGGGAACAAATACTCACACTCATCACACAAATATTGCCCAAACTGGGATTCGAACCTGGGCCCGCTAGCTTCGTAGGCAGGGTCATTACCAACTAGTCTAACTGTGTTGCCAAATATTTGTTGTGACTTATTTTTCGATATCAATGTAGTTGCTTTAATGGATGTTTTTAGGGTTCCGTACCCAAAGGGTGCCTAACGGGACCCTATTACTAAGCCTATGCTGTCCGTCCATCCATCTGTCTGTCCATCCTAACTTTAAAAAGCTGTATCTTTTGAACTGTACAAGATAGCCTGTTGATTTTTTGTAGAATATTTGATATGACAGCAGATTTCCTAAGAAATAATAAAAAAGCCAAAAAGTTAAATAATAAGGGGACCCCATACAAAAAACGTTTTTCTTTTTAATTTCAAGAAAATTCACGATTTTTTTTGTAGTTCTATAGTAACAAGGATAGTACATACAAGTATCAAATTTATTATTATTATAGAAAATAACAAACCCTATAGAAAACCCTAACCTTATAGAAAAACAACAAATACTAAATACCGGCCAAATGTGTATGGAACCCTCAGTGCGCGAGTATCAAAGTTTTTCACATTATATGATATTACTCCCTAGTATATAATGTTATTAGAGTTATTTGTTCAAGGCTTATTAATATATATTAATTGGAACATTAAAGAACAAAATAAGGTCAGTCAGACCAAAGGGGAATTCATTACATTTTTACCGACCGAGTGAAGCAAAAAGAAGGGTATTGTGATTAACAGTCTATTTATGTATGTATGTAACTAAGATTGGATGTTCAACTCTAACTGCTAAATTGTTGGACCGATATGATTAGTCAAAAAGGTGAGAGTGTCATACTGCCCTCATAAGAAGAAAAGGCACATGTGCAAACGAATTGGTGTTGCACATGCGACCTTTATTAACCTACGCAGGGTTTAATATGCTTCTGTGAATAATTCGCAGATGTGCCTTTTTTTCTTACGAGGGCAGCATATATATACAAAAATGAATCCCTATTTCCCTTGGTCACGGCATCACGCATCAACAGCTGGACCGATTTCGCTAAAGCTTTCGGCACACCAAACGCGTGTCAGGCGCGTCGCGTCGCGTCACGTGGCGTGAGCGTCGCAACACCGGCACACCGCAGGCAGGCAGCAGCTTCAACGCCTTTCGAACGCGTGCCAGCGCTGCGCACGCCTCGTGGCTGCGTTCGGTGTGACTTGCTGCGCGGCGCGCGCGTACCCCCACTACGCGTTTGTAAAAAATACAACGACTAGTACCTGCGCCGACGCCGCGCTGACGGGACGCATGCCAGCGCGCGCGACGCGCCTGCTTCGCGCACGCCACGCGACGCGCTGCCCGAGTTGTCTGCGGCGCGAAGCAGCTCGAACGCGTGCCCTGCGCAGGCACGCGTTACTTTTTGGTGGTCCGGGTTAAATTTGATTTGTTGTTTTACGACATGCGCGGGCCCGCGTTCAAAGCGCGACGCGCCTGACACGCGTTTGGTGTGCCGAAAGCTTTATTCTTTTTTTGTTGTATTTGTTATTGTCAGGAGAAGATTCGTATGAAGAGAAAAATCGGATATTTCAACTTTAATGGGGGAAATGGGAGGGGGTCACTAGTGCTATATAAAAATTGCAAGGGTGCGTCACACTAGTTGCTAGTCAGGTTTTACTTTGCAACTTTTGAATCATTATTACCCAAGTGGTATTTATGATTTTTATGTAACAATTTTATGGTACAGAATACCATTTTGAATTAAATTTAAGCTCTTAATGGTGGGATGGTTTGGGGGCTTTTTGGGGCTAGAAATTGATCTGATAAAGTAATATCTTTACTAAAAATGGTTCCTTAACTACGCAAAGCTTGCAGACACCTTACCATGAGGACGACATGGTTAGCCCAGTTGGTAGTGACCCTGCCTACGAAACTAGCAGTTCCAGGTTAGAATCCCGGTATGAGCAGATTATTTGTGTGATGAGCATGAGTATTTGCTACCGAGTCATGGATGTTTTCTATGTATTTAAGTATGTATTTCTCTCTAAGGTTAGCCTGAACAAACACAAACTCATTGTGGTGGGGGACTTTTAATATGTAGTGATAAATAATATATTTACTATCATCATCATCATCATCATCATCATCATCATCATCAGCCGCAAGATGTCCACTGCTGGACAAAGGCCTTCCTCAAGGTTTTCCACAACAATCGGTCCTCTGTTGCTGTCATCCAGCAGTTTCCCGCGACCTTTATCAGATCGTCGGTACACCTTGTGGAAGGCCTGCTGACGCTCCAACGGCCATCGGTTATACAAGCAATGTGCCCGCCCACTGCCACTTAAGGTTTGCTATTCGATGAGCTATATCAGTTCACCTGCGACACCCTGCATAGCTCTTTCCATCGCCCTTTGAGTGACCTTGGGCCTTCTTATGAGGCCCATTTTTACTATATTAAGTATTAAATCGAAAAATGTATGGGATATCCTGTGTACCCATATCTTTTTTTTTTTCAAGATGGCGGAAGGCAGTTCGCGGTTCACGGCGCCAGAGGGCGGGGCGCGACTCGCGAGCGCCGCGCGGCACCGCAACACGCTCGCGGTGGAGCTGGCTGCCTTCACTAGTACTCGATTGGTTCATGAGCAAGCGTTTGCTATTAGAGGGTATGCACTGTAGCTGCAAATACACTAAAACTGGAGCGGTTTTCATACATTCGCATTCGCGCACTCGACATATAATAATAATCCCAGTCTATATACGTCCCACTGCTGGGCACAGGCCTCCACTCACAATGAGAGGGTTCGGGCTATAGTTCCCACGCGGGCCCAGTGCGGATTGGGAACTTCGCACAGGTTTCCTCACGATGTTTTCCTTCACCGAAAAACTTAGAGGTGCGAGCCCAGGTTCGAACCCACGACCCTCTGCTTAAGAGTCGGCGGGTCAAACCATTAGGCTACCGCGACTAACGGGATATATTTACCTATTACGCAATAAATAAGCAATTCCTAGGACTCTTAGGAGGCTGGTCTTTATCTAATCCTTTTCAGTGGGTTTTTGAAGACGGTTTTTTTTGTTATTTTTTTTACAAATAGGTTGACTCCCGGTACTAAATAATTAAATTTTTACATTTTTGCGACTAAGGGACTGACCAGATCTTAAAGAATTTTGGCAGGACACAGGGAACTTTTATCCCGGAAAATCTGATAGTCCGAAACGATTAATATGCGACGAAGTTAATAATTACCACCCAAGTTAATAATTACCGGCCGATATCTATCCTGAGCATCATTTCGAAACTTTTTGAGTGCTTGGTCTACCCAAGAATAGCCTGGCACGTTAAGGAGCAAATTTCCCCTTTACAGCATGGTTTCGTGCCACGAAAGTCCTCAACGACTAATTTAACCAATTACGTTAACGACCTATCCGCCTCAGTTGATTCAAGAGCACAAGTCAATGCCATATACACTGACTTCAGGAGTGCATTTGACAAAGTCGACCACAACATATTAGTAAACAAACTTCTCCATATCATCAGTATTTCAGGCGAAGTGTTAGCTTGGCTCAGATCGTATCTCACAGGAGGCAAAGAGTCGTAAAGGATGGGTACAGATCGGAATATTATCTAGCTACTTCAGGAGTACCGCAAGGTTCACACCTGGGTCCTTTACTTTTCGTTTTATTTGTTAACGACATTGCTGACGTCATAAAACATAGCAAATTCTTACTATATGCCGATGATTTAAAGCTTTATAGAGAAGTTAAATGTGCTGGCGATGCTGAATTGCTTCAAAATGACTTAAACAGTGTTAATCTGTGGTGCGCAGCGACCAATATGATCCTCAATGCCTCAAAATGCCAACATATTAAGTTTACCCGGAAAAAACAAATAACCAACAGCAGCTATACGATTGGGGATGTTGAGCTAGAGGAGGTCTGTACTATTAGAGATTTGGGAGTAATTATTGATAGTAAATTAAACTTTATAAATCACATAGATCACATTGTCAAAGGCAGTCTTAAAATGTTGGGATTTGTTAAAAGGGTTGCTCAGAATTTCAAGCGCACGAAGAAATTTACTACGCTTTATAACACCTACGTACGTTCGCGACTTGAATACTGCAGACAGGTGTGGAATCCATCATACCAGGTTCATATTGATCGCCTAGAGAAAGTGCAGCGTTCCTATACCCGGTTCATGGCCTTTAAAGATTGTGCTAAAGGCATTGGAAAACGCGAACCGGTTACGGTGGACGGCTCCGGCATTTTAAAATGTGCACTCTACAGAAAAGAAGAGACTTTTTGGACCTTACTTTGTTACATAAAATAGTCAACGGCGAAATCCATGAAAGTTATATCCTTGAAAGCTTGAGATTCACCGTTCCTAGTACCAATGTCAGACCATCACGCATCACTACCTTCCGGCCTAAGATGAACAAGTCAAACCTGGGAAAAAATTCCGTACTGCACAGACTTCAAACACGATATAATAAACTTCAAAAGGCGTACGACCTAGATATTTACTACGACAGTATTACTTGCTGGAGGCGTAAAATGCTTCTGTCAAGAACTTAAGTTACAACATATTATTATGCTAAATATATTTCTTTGATTATTTTTATTTGATTATTTGGTTTTTTTACCAAATTATCTCTTCTTAAATTTAAACCTGCTTTAAAAGTTAAGATTTAATTAAGTTCTACTGGTCTTGTAAGTTAAATAATTTTTTGAGTAGGAAAAACAAATTTTGTTATATCTACTGTTCGGTATAGTTTCATTATGAATGTTGTTGCACGCCTGTTATTGAGGTACAGGTTAGATGTGATCTCTATTCATTAAGTAAAATGTATAGCCTTGTACTTATTTGGTGTGCCAAATAAAAAAATAGAAGTCGCGGGCAAAAGCTAGCAGGCTATAAAAAAGTGATGACCAAGGTAATTAATCAATTAATTAACTATTTTTTTTTAACTCTTTTTTCTAGCCTTCTATCATCCGGTAAACAAAGGTCGGTGTACATAGCGCGCGCCACCCGCGTGCCTTGTGTCGCTTACGAGCTGAACATACTCACAGACCTGGCGGTCAGTCAGGCGGTCAGGTATGAGGACGTGGGGAGCTGGGCCGAGGAGCTGGAGGTCAAGGAGGTGAGTGGCACCGAAACTGGCACTATAGTACGTTCGCGTTAAGGTGGGCTGGTGGGTGGGTTAAGCGTGGGGTTCTGGCTGTTCACGTCTGCAAGGACTTGTTCAGTTCATTATTCCAGTTATGGTTTTTGACGAAGAGACCTCGTCGTGTTGTTCTCCTAGCCATTACATTTAGTGTAATGTATTTGACCTAACATTTGTAATGTTTTTATTTGTGCTAGTTGTAATAATTAATATTTCTTACTTTATTACCTTGTGCTGGAGTTTCTTGCGGCGCTTCTTCTCCGCAATGATGGTCTTGTCTGAAGCGCTGGTAGATTTACTCTATATTACTGACGTGTAAAAGAGCCCGTATGTGGCCAATTTACTGAATAAATATTTTGACTTTTGACTTTAAGAATGCAGTGAATTATCGTTGTCAGTCGGCTTAGCCACGCCACCTAACCAATCCTCCTTTACGCGCTATTTACATAACATTTTATTAAACATGATTACCTCACCTATTCGTTAGAATAAAAGAGGCTCGATAATTCATAGCGGAGAAAGAAATGTAATTTATAATATTTTCAAGCACTTTAAACAGTGTGAATTTGGATGACGTCATGGAACTCGCAGAAGAAAATTCTTTTATAATAAATACGTACGAAGATTCTACTGATAATTATTGAAATATATTATTAATGACTTTGTTTTAGACAATTAAGTTTATATTTATCCATTAAACTTAATGTTTTAAAATATAACTCCACTGTGAATACCCCTTTACCCTGCAGTTGCGCTGATGACTCACTGCATTCTTAACGCGAACGTACTATAGTGCTAGTTGTGATATAGTTGCCCGCAGGATAAGTCAAAAATTATTACAGTGACGGGCTTTTTTGCCGATTTTTTTTTGCACGGTAGTAAGTCGCTATCTATCCCTAATCCCTGCTAATATTATAAATGCGAAAGTAACTCTGTCTGTTATACCTCTTCACGCTTCAACCGCTGAACCGATTTAGATGAAATTTGGTATGGAGATAGTTTGTGTCCCGGGGAAGGATATAGGAGTAGATGGGATGGACGGATGGACGGATGGACGGATGGATGGATGGATGGATGGATGGATGTTTGTTACTCAATCGCGCCTGAATAATGCTTATTTGCACTATTATCATTTGTCATAATTTAAAGTCATATTGTAAAACTAAGTTAAAAAATATGTTCGGTTCTGTAGGGTCGCAATTCTATTCACTACTCCGTAGTGTAAGGGTAAAATTTAAAAATTTATGAAATTCAACATTATGGTTAAAGAGCACTAGGTAATATAATATTATGGCTTATGACCATTAGGACATAATCAAGAACATTATGGCAAATGAATAATATGCCAAAAATGTTTAGAGCAAAAGTGTTGTGGCATTTGACTTTAGGACATACGATATTATGGATTGCGAAGGAGACCCTATGTAATAACTTCGCGTTCAGGCCCAACTTGCGTATTCCAGGTGTTGGTGTGCACTGCCGCGGTGCTGAGCCGCGTGCTGCGCGAGCGCCGTCTGACGGTGCCCGGGATCAACGTGCTCGTCATAGACAGCTCTCATCTGATACACGCGGACGAGGACCTGCAGTTTGTGTGTACCTTTTTTTTTTTTTTTTTTTTTATAAGAGAGGGAGGCAAACGAGCATGCGGGTTACCTGATGGGAAGTAATCACCACCGCCCATGAATACCGCCAACTCAAGAAGAGTTGTCGGTACGTTGCCGGCCTTTTAGGGAGATGAATGCTCTTTTCTTGAAGGCCCCCATGTCACAACTGGCCGGAAACACCGCAGAAGGAAGTTGGTTCCACAGTTCCTGTACCTGTTTCTGACTCTTGGTGGTAATTGGGTGAATCAACTTTTAAGGTACTCCCCATTTTTCGAGAGGTTTCACAATTTATATTTTTTTAGGAAAACTATTATTTGCTAACGTCGTGGCTTACACATTCATAAAATCAGACATATAGGCTAACCTTTGAAAAATGTTGTTCTAAAATGGTACAATTTTAAATAATAATATAGTTGGTAACGCAGGGGACGATGTTGTCCCCAGGTTTTGTATGAAAAATGTGCATTTACCCCTGAGTTACCAAGGTTTTCCGAAAATTAAGAAATATTTGAGGTGTCTAACATGTGGGATCTGAAAATTTGATGGTCTGATTTTAATATTCATAAATTATTATTAATCATAAGTTACCGGGAAAGTTTTAGTGCCGTATTAGAAAAGGAGTACCTTAAAAGTTTATACACCCAATTACCAGACTGCGAAGCAAAAAGAAGGTTAGCGTGGTTAAAAGTCTATGTATGTATGTGGCCGAAAATCTGATGTTCCACTCTGTGTTCAACGCCTAAACTATTGGACCGATTAAACGGGTTGTCATGTGATGCGTCAAAAACGTACGAGTGTTTCGTTTTCTTTTGGTTCTTTTTTTGGGTAAATCTTTTGTGTTTTGTTTTGTGCCAAACGGGTTACGGGACCCTATTACTAAGCCTCCGTCCGTCCATCTGTCTGTCGCCGGGCTGTATCTCATGAACCGAAATAGGTAGACAGCTGAAATTTTCACAGAATGTGTATGTCTATTGCCGCTATAGCAACAAATAATAAAAATTAATAAAATTTAAAAAATCAAGGGGGCTCCCATACAAGAGCGTGATTTTATTAAATTTTGTCACTCTGCGGGCTGTATCTCATGCACCGTAATAGATAGACTGTTGGACTTTTCACAAAGTGTGTATCTCTGTTGCCACTATGACAACAAATGATAAAAATTAAAGGGGGTCCCTAAATAAAGGATGTAATGAATTTAGACAATTATCTACTTTACATATTGTTATAGCACGCATCTTGTTACTTTTACGAAAGTATTTAAAAATGTACATAGTATTAAATCTTGTACGATGGTACGGAACCCTTCGTGTGCGAGTCTGACTCGCACTTGGCCGGTTTTTTGTTTCTGTATAGAAATCGATGATAATTCTGTTCCGACCCGAGCGACAACGCTCATTCTCCCAGGTACTTTGGTAGTAATATGGGAAAGCAAACTTATTGCACAAAGCTGTTTCTTCCAGATAATGAAGCAGTACAAGTCATCAGACCAGCAACCGCGCGTACTCGCCCTAACATACCCTCTGTTCGCTGCCAAGAAATCTGACGTTGAAGACTCTGAGAAGATGGAACCTGAGGATAAGAACTTGGAGGAAAACGAACCAGGTATACCTATAAAAAAATTACCCGCCAAAATTGGGACTCCTTTCAGAGCTCGTAACTCTTAATTGGACGTAGTTTAGGGAAAATGATCCAACCCACAAAGCAAAATGTATTTAAATTTTAACTTTATTGCTGTCAATATTATGTCAAATTCTACAAGTGTGAAATGGTTGGATTGGATCTTTTTCCCTAAACTACGTCCAATTGGCTCAACGGATTTTGACTAAATTTACCTGAGAACACTCGAATAAGTAGCCTTTCAAACAAAAAAGCCGATCAACTTGTAGGTATGTAAATAGTTCGTAAATCACGGGAATACAACAGAAACAAATTACAGTATAAAGCTGCGTTGTATAGCTGCGTCCTCTAATGAGCATTCGTACTATACAACGCAGTGGAACGCGAACGCACACGTGCACGACTACGTCACGCATCCGAAGTGGCCAGGCGTCAACTGGCACGCACTAAGTATGCACTCTCGTACTTAGAGTGTATCTGTTTATACTGGCCATTCTTTTTTATGTGATTTAACAACAAATTAACGATTTTCGGATTTTTTCCTTTACTTGTGCTCTAAGACGTTGCTTCTTGCTAAATTTCATGATTCTAAGTCAACGGGAAGTACCCTATAGGTTTTGATTCCCTTGATATTCCCATCAATATGCGGCATAAACGGCCGTATCTTTTGATTGCGTTGACTTAGATGCTTGATTTTTTCACTGATCCAAGGGATTGCAGACAGTATTTGATATTAATTTCAAGTTGATACCTCCACGCGTTCCTGAGAAAAAGGGTCTTGACAGACACACAGACGGACGACAAAGTGATCCTATAAGGGTTCCGTTTTGTTTACATTTGAGGTACGGAACTCTAAAAACTAAATCCAATTCGGTCCATCCGTTTGGGTGCTACGATGCCACAGACTACGTTAAACTTATAACACCCCTCTTTTTCCGTTGGGGGTTGATAAATGGATAAAAAAACCTCAAAATCAGCAGATCCCGAGTCCGAAGACGGGAAAGCCGAGCCCCAGAAGGAGAGAGTGATCGGCGTGTGTCCGAACGTCGACGACTTCGATATGTACTCGCAGCTCGAGTGGAAGATCGATCAGCTGGAGCGCCAGCTCTGCTGCAGCATGGACCTGGCCGAGGACATCGACGGGGGGAAGAGGTCAGTGGATTCGAGGGGGGATTGCTCTTGATCTTGCTTTCCGGCATACACACACCCACATACACACTCACACTACTGTACTTTAATGAAAAGTTTGTTAAATGCTAAGAAAACTAAATGTGTTAGGTTCATTTTGCCTAATGTTAAACCGGTAAATTCTAGTATTTTTCTTAATGGCGAGTGTTTAGAAATGGTAGATAAGGCACTTTTCTTAGGCATAACTATAGACAATAATTTGCAATGGAGTCCCCATATAGCAGTTCTAGCAGGCAAATTAAGTAAGGCCGCTTACGCCGTTAGGAAAATTAGACAACTTACCAATGTTGAGACAGCTCGCTTAGTTTATCATAGTTATTTTCATAGTGTTATGTCATACGGTATTCTGGTTTGGGGAAAAGCAGCTGACATACAAACTATATTTGTGTTACAAAAAAGGACCATTCGCTCTATATATAACTTAAATTCCCGTGATTCATTAAGAGAACTTTTTAAACAAATTAATATTTTAACAGTAGCATCCCAATATATTTATGAAAATATTATGTATGTTATTAAGAACCTAGACTCTTTCGTTAAAAATTCTGATATACATAATATAAATACTAGGAATAAAAATAAAATTGCCATAAAAAAGTTTCGTGTCCGTAAAGTATATAAATCATTTGTAGGTCAATGCATTCATTTCTATAATAAATTACCCGACGTAGTTTTAGAGTTACCCCTTCCAGCACTTAAAAATTACTTGAAAAAGTCGTTGATGTCAAAGGCGTACTATAGGGTCGAGGACTATCTAACGGACAAAAATGCTTGGCCTAAACCAGAAAATTAACTAATGTTTAATGTTCAATAGCTTACCTACTACTCGTACATACCTCATAAAAATCATGTAAACGCTGTATCTTGTCTAGGGGACACGGTTTATGTAGGAAGACATGTCAAAACTGTTTTGTGTGCTATATATATATATATATATAAATTTTCTCGTAGTCATTCTGACATGTTTTCCTGCAAAACTACGCAGATATTTAATATTATTTTTACAGTTTTATATAATGCTAGAATAAGTAGTGACATTGTTATATTTTCATTTAAAAAATGACTAACTGTTGAGTTTCTTGCGGCGCTTCTTCTCAGCAGTGGTCTCCTCTTGGGAAGCGCTGGTAGATTTTGACGTGTAAAAGTGCCCGTGCGGCCTACTTACTGAATAAATATCTTTTATCTTTTAATGAAACCAAAATTCGTCTACGTGTAGCTTTAAAAAAGGGACTACATAACTAAGGCAATATTTAACCAAATCAGTCGAGTTAAATAACATTAACTGTTTTATTCCTTACAGTTTGTTAAATCAACAAATCTTTAATAACGCCTTATCAAATTATGGTTATTTCTGAATTAACCGAAATAATTTGGTTAAATATTTTTCTCAGTGGATCGAGACGGGCATCTCGGACAAGTTCAGGTTAATCTTTAATTTGCGATAACTCTTCGTGGTTTGTGCGAAGTAATTTTATGCGCATTATGCGCTCAATAGGGATGAATGGCGGAAACGAGGGGAGGCCTTTGCCCAGCAGTGGGACACTAACACAGGCTAAAAAAAAAAATAGTAATTTATTGTTCAGATTTTCGGTCGTCACGACAAAGCCACGTGAGCTGATCGTGCAGTACAACAAACGCCGCGCCGTGTGCGAGCAGTACACCCAGCTCGAACAGTTCATGCGCACCAGCGTCGCCGACGTGCTGCAGTTCCTCGGGGAGCACAGGTACTTACTGTACTTACCAGGGACCGGACAACCCTTTCATCGGGAAAAGCCTTTCAAAGGGCTTCCCTTTGAAATAGCTAGCCCAGTGATTTGCTCACCCATTCCAATTGGAAACCCATACGATTGACTTTCACTTATCGAATGAAGAACCCAACGATAAGGGTAGCCCTTTGCAATTGGTAACTGGTAACTGATTCACATTGATATCCCTATGAAAGGGTTTCCCTAACGATTTAAGCGCTTATTATAAAGCTTTCCCTTTTGTACGAGCCAATCACAAACGTGTGCCATAGAAAATCAAATCGTATTAGATCTTTTGCCGATCCGCGCGGTAACTTCAAACGATACGCCATCGGTAACGTGTATACTATAAGGGTATTGGGTTAGCGCTTAGTTGAATGGGCTGTTTACTTGCTTCGAACGGGACGCAAGGTAACGTGTGCTTTATGAAATCTACAAAAGGTCTAAAATTGCGTATATACCAGTAACCTTTTTTAAAGGGTTTAGTAAGGGTATTGGTTAGCGCTTAATAGAATGGGCTATCGTTTGGAAATAGCGCTTTAAAAGCACATTTAAAGGGTTTTGACGGGCAGAGGGTTTGGTAAGTTAATCCTTACGAAAAACCCATACAAAACCCATTGAAAGGGATAGCGGGCCGGTCCCTGGTACTTACAGTAAACAAGTGGAAAAAAAAAATGTCTTAAACTATTCATTCGTAGTCGAATTTTATAATGATTAGCAAATAACATTTCTAGGTATGATCCGACAGAGATATACGGAGAAGATTTGTATGAAGAGTTTAAAAGTATACCGGATCCCACGATAGAGCCGACGACGATATTCAAGGAATTTCTCTACGTGTTAGATGAAGTGGGTGAGTAGCACTGTTTTGTATTAGAACTGTAAATGTTTAAATAAGGTTTTGTCGAAATTTTTCATCCACCAAGCAGATGATCTGCTTTCGTTGCGGATTTCCCATGACCACCTTCCAACTCGATCATCAGATCAGCTCCATGGTACCATATTATTGCATTGTCATCGAAGTTACGTCGCTATACCAAATTTTAGCTCAATCGGACACCGGGAAGTGGAAATGAAACAAACTAACAAACCAACTTACATACAAACATTGGAAGTTAATAAAAATTATGTAAAAATCCGTGTTATCCAATTTTAAGTTCTGTCTTTTTTCAAGGTCCGTACGGTGCTGACAAGGCTGCCTTCTCACTCTTAATCAAGCTAGAAAAACTAAAAATCAAAGTGCCCTACGAAAGACATTTTTTACTTTTATGTGTGTGTACAACGGTTTTCGTCAAAATAAGAAGTTACGCTGACTTTGTGTTTTCTGAATATTCAGAACTAGATAGAATAACGACATTTTCTACGCCTAAAGTATTGAGATTTATAGAAGTATTAGCGCAATTTGAGAATACCGTTGACGAGAACAATGATAAAATTGGTGATAATGACAATAATTTAAGTAGAAATGTGATTAATGATACGCGTACTGAAACTATTGATAATAAATTTAATGATTTCAAAATCGATATAACGGAAAATCATAATTTGAATGATGCCAATAATGATAAATTGATGACAAATGGCACAGATGATATAGAAGCTAATAATGAATTGCAAGAGACACAACAAGACAAGAGTGAAGAAAAATCGAATGTTACTAGTAAAATGTTGAATGATATTAATAACTGTGATTTTATTTCACTATGCAACAAAATAGAAGACAAAGTAAATACTTACGAAGCCAACTTAAAAGAAATCCACGACTTGTCTTTAGAACACAGCGTCACAGCAGATTCGAACAGTGAACACTCTAAAATTATCAAACACGTTGAGTTTGATTCTAAAAATTCTGAGCTCGACCCTAAAAATGGTCAGATCGACTCTAAAAATACTCAGCTCGACTCTAAAAATACTGAGCTTGACTCTAACGCTTCTAAATTTGACTGCAAATTTTCTGAGCTAGATCCCTCGGACCCTAGGTCTATTTTGGGGATCCCTCGTAGGTCCCACAGGCTTCGCGGGCGAGGAAGGGTCCAACGCAACGTGGCAAGGTGCCAGCAAAACCAGCAGAATCCTGATGCTCTGTGTGGTATCGTCTTCATGAACGAACCTATTATGGCCAAAATCATGTTCCTTATCGTTGTGGTGAGTATTTAACCCCCGACGCAAAAAGGGGGGTGTTATAAGTTCAACGTGTGTATTTGTGTGTTTATGTATCTGTCTGTGGCATCGTAGCTCCTAAACGGATGGACCGTTTTTGATTTAGGTTTTTTTGTTTGAAAGGTGACTTAATTGAGAGTGTTCTTAGCTTGGTTTGATGAAAATCCGTTTAGCCATTTAAGAGTTATGAGCTTTGAAAGTAAAGGTTAGGTTACTTGCAAAAAAATAAAAAATAAATAAAGGTAAAATCTTAAAAGCTTTTGTAGAATACAGATATTGTAAACTGCAGCATCAAGACTGAAGAGTTAGGTCTTGAAATTTGGTGGATATGAGATCTTCAACCTAAAGATAAGAGAGATAAACAAATATATTTCGAGTCTGTAGGTTGGTAGGCACCATCATACTAGCGTTGTTTCACACATTTTCTAAACTGCAACATACCGCGAAATATATATATATAACTAGCTTTTGCCGACGACTCCATCCGTTGTCATTTTTTTTCTGAATAAAAGTAGCCTATATGCTATTCCAGACTATAATCTAACTCTGTGCCAAATTTCATTCAGATCCGTTTAGCCGTTCTGGCGTGATTGAGTAACAAACATCCATTCAAACTTTCAAAAAATTCGGACTGTAATGTTTAGGTACTGTCCAGTGAAAATTGACTGTCTAGCGGCCATTGCTCATGACTATGACGTGGTCTGTACGCAGGAGCTATCCCGAAGCGACCCGCGCCTGAGCCACCTGTGCGCGCAGTACTGTGCCGCGGCGGGAGCAGCGGGCGCGCCGCCTGCCGAGCTGCGCCGGCACTGTCGCGCGAGGGAGGACGCGCTCAAGAAGTAAGTACGCAATACTACAGGCCAATAGAAAGTTGTCGTAACATTCGCGACATGACGTATTAGCAGTGTGACGTGACGTTCACGACATCACACGACATTCGCAACATGACGTGACATTTGTGACATCATGTGACATGTCGTGGTATTAGCAGTGTGACGTGACGTTCACGACATCACACGACATTCGCAACATGACGTGACATTTGTGACATCATGTGACAAGACGTGGTATTAGCAGTGTGACCTGACATTCGTAAAATACACAATACAATGCGTCATTCGTAACATGACGTTGCATTCGCAACATGACGTAACATGATGTAACATTCGCGACATGACGTGACCACTAGTAGTGGTCACCACGAGAGCGCGCAGTATGCGCAAATCAATATAAAATTCATACTCACTTGGAAAATTTGTAAAAGATAGTTGTTCCCTGATTATTTATTTAGTAATTATTTTCTAATCTTTAAGGTTCAGAATGCACGAGTGCAACTTGCTGCTAGCGACTTCGGCTTTGGAAGAAGGAATTGACCTGCCGAGGTGCAATCTGGTTCTGCGATGGGATGTTCCTCCTTCGTAAGTGGACCTTATTACAGTAAACACTAGCGACCGGCCCCGGCTTTACACTGGTAGCAGAGCATATACGCACCTAAACCTTAATGAATTATACACATAAACCTATGAAAATCCGTTCAACAGTTTTTGAGTTTATCGCGTTCAGACAGACGGACGAGGCGGGGGCACCTTATTTTATATGTAGTAATCATTTAAATAATGAAATTTGCGTATTCTGATATTTTTACATTGAGTGCATAGACTAACAAAGAATCCGATGTGAAATAAGTAGCAGTCTATTTGATGTGATAATGATGATATTATTGGTACTGGTCGTTTAGATATGATAATGTGTCCATCTGATGTGATTGTCAATGACACTTGTCAAACTGATCTTATCATGATGTGTGAAAGGTACCGGTCGTTCAAATGTGTGACGGGTACCTGTCGTACTGATGTAATATGATAGATACCGGTCAATCTGTGCCCTTACCTTAGCCATGATATATTACGCTAACTACCGTTTCTATTCGTTTCGTTTTTAAACCAATCGCGGCACTGGTAGATCACGTGATACGAAGAGTCATTGAGACATTAATATATGGCAGTTTAAACATGACATTAAATAGACAAGGTACTAAAATATACACATATTTATGACCTTGACTCTACCTATTGATCTGATGTGATAATGTGTGATAGGTACCCATCAATCAGATGTGCTAATGTGTGATAATTTATACATCTGATGTGATATAAAAAAATACTTTATTTCATGTAGGTAACAATTTGACACATATTTTGTTAGTGAGAAAACTTAACCTAAGGTGTTAGTTGTACTAATCTAAAATAATATTACACTGTTAGAGGAATGCAGTCCCCCGCAGTGATTTAAATGTGGACAGTCCACTCTGCCCACTATCATGCGCAGGATGGTGTTGGGGCTGTCGCGCACCCGGCGCACCAGGGACGCGCCTCGCTTGCGCTTGCGCAAAAAAAGTCCACGCGCGCCGCCGCGAACATCCCTGATGCGCTACAGGAGCGAGGCAGCCCCATCAACACCCGGAACGCATTATTAAAGGAAAACGGAAAGGCCCCATACGCCCGTTGCGTATAACGCTCCCACAGGCTGCCGGTGTAGAGAGAGGTACAATAAGCTCTAAACAGTGTGATATGCTGTTATAGGTACCGGTCGGCCGGTCTGTGCCGCGGACGTGCGCGGGCGCCGCGCGCCGCGTGCGTCTTGCTGTGCGCGTGCGGCGAAGAGAGCGACACGCTGCTACGGCACGAGTGTGTCTACCGCGAGCTGGATCAGGTCAGTACAAAATTAAATAAAGCAGTTAGTCGTGAATACCACTTACAGCTGCATTACATTTTTAACCCCCGTCGCAAAAGGATATTATAACTATTATAAGTTTGACGTTTTTTTTTTTTTTTTTTGTTATAAAGGTGACTCAATTGAGAGTAATTCTTAGCTTGATTTGTAAAAAGCCCTTTAAAAGTTATGAGCTCTAAGATCAAGAATATTTCATTAACCCTTGAGGTGGCCAAAATACCAAGTTCTTGTCTCTCCAGACTAGGATATAGTCAAATATACAATATGATATCCAAAATTAAGGTCAGGATCCTAAACAAACAGACGAAAGGTTAATCTCTATTTTCTGTCCTTTTCCAGCTTATCAGCAGAAAGTGCGGCTGCGGTGTTCAGGACGAACCTCCTTCGCAGGAGGAGGACCACGCAGACTCTTTCACGGCACTCATACTGCCCTACACTCCCTCGGGAGGAAAGGAGGAAGGAGTAAAAGAGACCCAAGATTACGAATATAATGATGATCATGGGGTTATTGATGCAAAAAGAAACAAGTGCGACGATGATTTAAAAAGTGAAGTGATCGAGAAAATTGTTGATGAATTAGTTAATGATGTTAAAGGTGATAATGATGAACGTGTTAATAATGATGAAATCGTTCACTCGAATATCGATGTTCAGAGTAATGAAAGTGCCAATGATAAAAATGAAGTTAGTGATGTTGAAAATGTCGATAAAGATAAAGAATCGATCTTTAGAAATAAAAAAACTAAAATGGATAGTAATTGTGAAGTGACTAAAGCGAAAGAAGAAAAAAGTAAAAATGTAGTTGGTGATCAAAATAATGTTAACAATACCAAAGAAATTAATATATTTGAAGAAGAAAGTAGTGAAATTAAAAAGGATAGTGACAATTTAGGAGTGAATCTAGAGTGTAATAAGTGTGATAATAAAAGGACTAGTACAATGGCCGAGTGTTGTGTGGAAAAAAGTGATAGTTTTGAAAGACTCTCCGCTGTCAACAAAGAAGAAATAGCCAGCGTTGACCTTAGTTCTGCCATAGCCCTCATCAATAGGTATGTTGGTAAAATCGTGTTTCGAACTAAAATCACTTAAGGTGTGTTCTATCGATTCCCAATATGATCTAATATTTGTGTGATGAGTGCGTTTATTTGTTTGTATTTATTTACCCGACTATGGCGAAGCAAAGGAAGGAACACTGAAAATTGTGACGTCACAGGTTCCTATTTTCATACTAACTTCATACTACCGGATCGTTTTGACGTATAAATCGTATAAAATGACGTCAATAAAAGTTGCTGATTTGATCAGTCAGTCAACTAGCCTATTCGTTTATTGCTTTACCTTTGGGAGCTATACATATCAAGGACCTGCCCGCTTTCCCTTTCAAAGGGTTTTGTATGGGTTTTTCGTAAGGCTTAACTTACCAAACCCTCTGCCCGTCGAAACCTTTTAAATGTGCTTTTAAAGCGCTATTTCGAAACGATAGCCCATTCTATTAAACGCTGACCAATACCCTTACAAAACCCTTTAAAAAGCTTGCTAGTATATACGCAATTTTAAACCTTTTGTAGACTAAAACACACGTTACCTTGCATCCCGTCCGAAGCAAGTAAACGACAGCCCATTCAACTAAGCGCTAACCCAATAAGGTTTTATAAGGGTAAGGGTAAGGACCCTTACCCTTATAAAACCCTTATTAGTATACACGTTACCGATGGCTTATCGTTTGAAGCTTTATAATAAGCGCTAAAATCGTTAGGGAAACCCTTTCATAGGGATAACAAGTTGAATCAGTTACCAGTTACCGTCAAATTGCTTTGCAGGTGTGTGCAGGTTTCCTCACGATGTTTTCCTTCACCGAAAAGCTCATGGTACATTTACAAATTATATTTCGCACATAAATTCCGAAAAAGGTGCGAGCCCGGGTTTGGACCCACGAGACCCTCTGCTTAAGAGTCGGCAGGTCAAACCATTAGGCTACCGCGGCTTTTTTGACTTTACTTTAATGACACTTAAAACTTAATTGACGTTTCTGAGTGCGGCCGTAAGTATCCTTGCCCTTCCTTACATAGTATAAAATAAAGTCGCTTTCCGCGTCTGTTTGTATGTCCGCTAACTCACGTAACGGATTTTGATGGGGTTTTCACCATCAGTTAGATAATTTTACACGGAAGGTTTATGTATATAATAGTACCCGGAGCGAAGCGAGGGCGGGTCGCTAGTACATATATATAAGAATGTATGCATTAGTCTCTCTAACTCGAGAATGGCTCGACCGATTCTGACGAGTTTTTTTGTGTGTTTGTGTGGTTTATATTCACAATTGGACCCAGTAGATGGCGCTGCGAAGCCAACGTTCGGGCAGGACGTCTGTCGGAGCAACTAGTTTATAATAATTGTAAGGTATAGGTCACAATGGGATTGTCGCCAGGTACTGCGGCAAGCTCCCGTCGGACACGTTCACGCGGCTCGCGCCCTCGTGCCGCACGGAGCGGGTTCGAGTCCCGGCGCCGGGCGGCTGGGCCGACGCGTACGTGTGCACGCTCCGGCTGCCGCTCAACTGCCCTGTCAAGTACAACATCGTGGTGAGTAGGGTGGGGTGATCACGGAATTTCGGAACGTTCTGGATTTATTTTCCGAAATTTAAATCATTTTCTCTTTGCTAAATTCGACACTTGTTCTCGGCGTTTTCGCTCGACCTTAGCAATCGCTGTACCTTTTTAACTGACTTCAATAAAGGAGGCGGTTCTATGTTCCGTTGTTCGTATTTTTTTTTATTTCACTAAAAAGGGAAAAAAAATTGTTTTCAACAGAAAATAAAGCCGTCTTCAAAAACCCACTGAAAAGGGTTAAATAAAGACCGGCCTCCTAGGAGTCCTAAGAACTGCCTAGTTAGTGCCTAATAGGTACATGAAATATATCGAAGTCGGTGGCAAGAATCATGTGTCATTGCTCTATTGAGTATCCTACTTGACACCGGCTTGGATTATATTTCATTGTGCCTATTAAGCACTAAATAGGCAGTTCCTAGGACTCGGAGGCCGGTCTTTATTTAACTCTTTTCAGTGGGTTTTTGAAGACGGTTTTATTTTTTTGTTGTACGATGGTACGGAACGCTTCATGAGTGAGTCCGACTCGCGCTTGGCCGGCTTTTTTTTCTTTCTTTCAATTTAACACCTCGCGTGTCAATTTCACTAAAGTCAACGTTTCGAAATTTCACACGCATCGTATCAACTTTATACTTTGTTACACCACATGCCTACAAATGTAGTGCATAATGTTACGACATTGTATTTGGTCGGAATAGTACGTCATCGTCCTCATCTCGCTTTCTTGGTCGGCGGCGTCAGGACCCTTCGATAAACTAATTGAAAAAAAAACAAAGATTGCACACTTAACCAACAAAATTATACGCTATATCAGTAATTGATTGACTACGAAAATCGTTGGCATAGTTAAACGTCCTTATAGATTATTAGTTATTCTGACCCGTTTGAATTGATCAATGTATAAGGGTGAAACCACACGAGCGTAATTTTGTGAGTTGTGAGTCGCGTTTTTATGTCCTTGCCATACAAAAGTCCGGTTCAAACAACAGTATCAACACGACGGTATACTGAATTTCGATATTTACGCGACTCACAACACAAAATTACGCTCGTGTTGCTTCACCCTAAATGGATGCGTGGGGTGGCGCAGGGGCACCCGATGCCGACGCGCGCGCTGGCGCGGCGCGTGGCGGCGCTGCAGGCCTGCCGCGTGCTGCACCGCGCCGGCGAGCTCGACTCCCAGCTGCAGCCTATAGGTAAGTCTAACTATAGGCATCACTTTTTTTCACTAGATGGCGCCTCTGGGAAATGAGGTATTTTTGACAGTTGATATTAAATAGTTATTTTTCTACTCTCGTACTATAAACCGCTAATATATACATCGTTAACAGTATCACAATGCCACCCATACTGTAACCAAAGCGTAAAAACTGTTCTATAATGAGCGTTGCCATAGTAATAACTGTTCTTTTATAACCATTATAGCATTGTTATTACTATGGTTACGGTCATTCCGGATGTCAGTCTTGGCGTTTAGTGATCACTTGACTTTCTAATTTGTATATGTGTACTTTCTAATATGTACGTCCGTGTTTGGCTCACCGACTTATGTACATATGTGTACCAAATTTCAACTCAATCGGTCCAGTAGTTTCGGAGAAAATTGGCTGTGACAGACGGACAGACAGACACACGAGTGATCCTACAAGGGTTCCGTTTTTTCCTTTCGAGGCACGGAACCCTAAAAAGTGATGCGCGATAGCCCTCAATCAAACAGGCTAACTGCCGCACTCAGAGACGTCAAGTGTCCCACGCACGACAATTGTGCGCAGAAAATCCGAGCTGGTAATGTCCTGCGCACGACAGTTGCGCGCAGGACAGCGCTGTGGCTATAGAATATTCTCCAGTCACGGCGCTGTCCTGCGCGCAACGGTTTTGCGCAGAACATTACCGGCCCGGATTTTCTGCGCACAAGAGCCGTGCGTGGGACACATGACGGGTTAATTTTCAAGTTTGATTAAAGTTGCTGCGTCTTATTCTATCGCTATAGCAAAGAAAGTGACAGCAGCAACTTTAACCAAATTTAAAAGTTAATTGACGTCTCTGAGTGCGGCCAACGGATGGGCGGCTTGTAAGTTTCACTTAAATTACTTTAAATTTCATACAAGTTTTTGTAACTTGCTGAAGTGAAATTTTTGTGTAATTTCTTTGTCGTTATTAATTAAGTTGTCAAATGTGTATATTACATGTAACTTTTCTATTCCATGTTAAATTACGGTTACCACTTAACTACAACGCGCCTACAACTCTTAATAGTCGGTGTCGAATTCATCAATCACAATCTGCTTCACGGATGTGTCAAGTAACAGAAACGTTACATGAAATTTAAGTGAAATTTATTTTGTAAAATTTCGAATAATGAAACATTACCATATAATTATATAACTTTCTAAAGATGTAATGTTTCGCCGTTAAGGAAACTTTTGAAATGTTTCAGAGATTGCCCATCGCTAGTAAATAAATCCTGCAAGTCAATTTTGAACCAGTTCCCGTTAATGGAATGGGTTGAAATTTGGAATACGTAAACCCGATGACAATGCAATATTATGGTGTCATTGAGCTGGTCTGATGATGGAGACGGAAGGTCATAGGAACTCCTGAACTGCACGTGATTAAATCGTCGTGTTTGGGCTCGTTGGATTTGTCTTGATACGCAGATGACTGTGCAAAAAAAAGTACCGTCTGCAACGAAAGCTTGTCCCAAAAATGAAATTTTTAGTTCATTATTCGTCGCGTGTCACTGGGTTAATTTTAAAATGGCGGAATTATTTGTATTGAAAGGCAAGGAGAACTTCAAAGCTGCCGAACTGGAGAACACCTACGCCGACAACTGTCCGGACGCGCGGCCCGGCACCACGAAACGGCGCCAGTATTACTACAAGAGAGTAAGTCGTACATACTGTCAACATCTTTAGATTTGTTATAACTGCATCACAAACGCATACATTTCTTGTAGCGATTCACCGAATCGCATTACCTCGATCTTGTATATTATTTTCACTTTGTGTCACAATCGTCTATTTTCACCTCGACGGCATATTTTATAGTATTATTTCACTCGATCGGCTATTTAATGCTAGCAAATATTTTTAGCCGCAGTATACCTCGTTCGCATATTTCGTAATAGGGTGATTCCACGAGGGTTTCAACCGCCGTCAGTCCCTTGATCGCACGCGGTTAGCCTAGTTGGTAGTGACCCTGCCTACGAAGCTAGCGGTCTTGGGTTCGAATCCCGGTATGGAAAAATATTTGTGTGATGAGCGCGAGTATTTGTTTCTGAGTCATGGATGTTTTCTATGTATTTAAGTATGTATTTCTCTATATAAGTATGTCTATCGTTGTCTAGTACCCATAGTACAAGCCTAGAGCTTAGTTTGGGACTAGGTCAATTTGTGTGAGATTGTCCCCTGATATTTATTTATTATTTATTTATTTAATAAAGTCGAAACCATTGCCGACGCGTTCATACTAAATTTACGAGATTCGTATGAACACGTCAGCAATGTTTTTTTAAATACTAAACTTTTTTAAAGTACAATATGTAAAAACATTTGTTATATACCATTTTGAACCTTATTTAATCAGCTAACGAATTGAATAATAGCTATACAATTGGCCAACTAGTTCTTGATTGGTTGTCAATTTTGGTGAGTCACATTTGTAGGTCACAATCGTATGAGATATAAGTACAAATATAATAGATTATTTGCCGGTACCGTACATGCTTATGTTATGTGGCAATAAATTATTTTTGATCGATTGAAGAAGTTTCCTCGAAATTAATCATTCGCTTTCTGCGCTTTTGTGTTCTAAAATGGCTTCAAATTGTGTGATGCAGACAGCCCGCGCGTTCACAAACTGTGAGCCAGTGGTGGACGCCACCGAAGAGCAGATAAGCGACGAGCCACCCACCGAACAAAACACCAGTGAGTTACTTATTCATGCAGATTACATACTTAAGATGTGAATATGTTATGGAAATCGTGACAGAATTAATTAAGGTAATTTTTACCTTTATCCTGTACAAATATTTAAAAATATGTGCATTTAGCAGCGAAATTGCCGAACTACCAATTAACCACGAAAGGGTGTGTAATTTTTGTAAACAGAAATAACCAGTCGAGTTGGACTCGCGCACCGAGGGTGCCGTACCGCTCGACTCACACTTGGCCGGTTTCCTTTAGTCGCATGTCGTCCCGTTTGCAATTTGTCCCGTTCGCAGTTCGTCCCGTTCGCAATTTGTCCCGTTTCCAATTCGTCCCTTTAGCAAATCGTCCCGTAAACGCACCTCGTCCCATTCGCACTTCGTCCCGTTCGTAATTCGTCCCGTTAGCAAATCGTCCCGTAAACGCACCTCGTCCCGTTCGCAATTCGTCCCTTTAGCAAATCGTCCCGCAAATGCATCTCGCCCCATCCGCAATTTGCCCCTATTGCAATTTGTCAGTTGCAGTCATTCAGTCAGTCAATCCAGGACTTCTCTCTTTATGTAATTATATAATGTATACACAGAATACTTATAATTCAAATTTATTTCACTAAATTAAAATAGGAACACTTCGGCAAAATAATAATATAATTAATAATATTTAATAATATTTAAAACGGGACGAATTGCGAATGGGACGAATAGCAAACGGGACGAATTACGAACGGGACAAATTGCGAACGGGACGACATGCGACTAAAGGGCCGGTTTTTATTATTTGTTGTTTTTCTTAAGGGTTTGTCGTTTTTACTATATTTGTAGAATGGACATTTCCGCACGTGTATCGAACGACGTTTTTTAACACAGTTGCGAAAAAATAAATCAATTTCAAACTTTGATTCACTCATTTTAAAAGCAACTTTTTGAAAACTTAAGATTGGTAAACAAATTCGTTGTAAGTTCGATCTTTCTCAGGGAACATTTTTGACATTATGAAGTGGTGTTTTTTTTAGCTTTTATTCGACTAGAATAGATTTTGTTATTATTATTGAACCCACTTCAATGAAAGTTTTTTTTTTCAAATGCATGTTCTATAAGACATAAACAATTTGTAAATATAAAACATTGTACTATTATTACCTAAGTATTGTTATTTAGGATTATTTGTGTATCGTATATTTATAAAAACAATATCGAATGTTGCCTTTGGAAACTTAAAAAATGCTTACAGTAAGAAAAAACGCATGGCTTAAAAGACTTAGCATCCAGGCCATAATCATTTAAAAAAAAAAAGCCTCTTCATAATGTCAAAAATTTTGACAGGCGTTTCGGCAGCTATTCCATTCCATTCAGACAACTTATTAAGAACGGTTTTTCAATATTCAATATTAAAAAATAAACGTGTTATAATGATGAAGAGGTAAGTAATAAAATATGAAATATGTATATTTTTCGTATTCTTACATTAACAGTAGGTTTTTATGTTGATTACGATGTTTAAAGGAAACTAACATTAACACTCATCAATAAGTAGTCATGAATTGGATCGAGTATAAATTAAAAAAAAAATTGGAAAAGTAAAAAGCACTAGTTCGCGAAAACCAACTTTCCGCACGATATACAGCTACGAAAAGTACCACTTTTGAGCAACTGTGTTAAAAAAAACGTTACTTTTATCAATTCCCCCGTGGGCACCGTTTAATTTTTAATTTAATTTAATTTTTATTATTTATTGTTATAACGGCAATGGTATTTCTATTAAAATTTCAAGACAGACAGACGAGGCTTATTAAGAGGGTTCCGTTGGCGTTTTTAGGTACGGAAATCTAAAAATTAAGGAAAGTATACGAGTAAACCTTTGTACTGATATAATCTCCATTTTAAGCTTGTAAAACAACTTATGTATGCAACGGTACAGCTCTTGAGGTACTGGTAATTGTTATTAGAATGTTCGGCTATACTCCTTGCGTTCTTAATCTAGCACTGTACTTTTTTTTATTAAGCAACTAATTTGCCTTTTTTTTTCTTTTGATAACCTATTTACTGTCAATTTTACCCCACGGGTGCCAATATCCTGTACTGCATCTCGTGCGCGCTGTGGTGCGCGCTCCCGGAGCGGTACAACACGCGCGGGCGCCGCCTGCACGCGCCGCAGCACGCGCGCCAGGCCGTCGGCGTGCTCATGCGCACCGGCGCGCCCAACAGGTGAGCCAGCAAACTTGTATAGCACTAGTTCCACTCCGAACAGGTGCAGTACACTTATATAATACACTCATTACGGTATTTGTTCCAACTAAAACAGGGGCAGTAGTACACTCATTACGGTACTTGTTCCAACTAAAACAGGGGCAGTAGTACACTCATTACGGTACTTGTTCCAACTAGAACAGGTGCAGTAGTACACTCATTACGGTACTTGTTCCAACTAAAACGGGCAGTAGTACACTCATTACGGTACTTGTTCCAACTAGAACAGGTGCAGTAGTACACTCATTACGGTACTTGTTCCAACTAAAACAGGTGCAGTAGTACACTCATTACGGTACTTGTTCCAACTAGAACAGGTGGAGTACACGCATATAACACATGTTCTGTTCCAAACGTGTCTAGTAATACATTTAAATAACACTTGTTCCATTCCAAATATGAATACATCGTGTTTTTTTTTGTAATGTCAATTTCATTTTTCCAGTCGTCTGCAAATCCCCGTGTTCCCGGTATACACGCGCTCGGGCGAGGTGCGCGCGCAGGTGTCGCCGTGCGCCGGCGCTGACACGCGCTTGTCGCCGCGCCGCGCCGAGCTCGTGCGGGGGTGAGTGGGGGAGGACAGTTTAGGGGGAATTCTGGGGGGTAGGGGGCAGTGCGGCTATATAGGCTGGCAAGTTAGGTTATTAGGGTGTGTTGCAGAAGCAAATTTTTTTTTTGAAATGCAGCCAGAGCAATAAGGCGCTATTTTAAATGTTTTAAAATCTATATATAAAAATGAATCCCTATTTGCCTTGGTTACGGCTGGACCGATTTCGCTAATTATTTTTTTGTTGTGTTTGTTATTGTCAGGAGAAGGTTCTTATGAAGAGAAAAACTGGATATTTCAACTTTAAGGGGGGAAATGGGAGGGGGGAACTTGAACCGAAGCGAAGCGAGGGCGGGTCGCTAGTGTTGTATATTTTGGCCAAGAAAGGTGAAGAGCAAATCCATAGCTTGTAAAACCGTCCGCTCCCCAGTTTCATGCGGTTCGTGTTCGCGGAGGTGCTGCGCGTGCGGCGGCGCGGCATGTCGCTGCAGAGCGAGGGCTCCACGCACAACAACTACTACGTCGTGCCCACGCACAGAGGTCAGTGCACACGCCAGAGGCTCTATTATATCTAAGCGCTCAAGGTCACCCGAGAGATCTGTTTAGGAATGAGGAAGCAGAAGAAGCCGTGGTAGCCAAAAAGCCGTGGTAGCCTAATGGTTTGACCTGCCGACTCTTAAACAGAGGGTCGTGGGTTCGAACCCGGGCTCGCACCTCTTAAGTTTTTCGGAATTTATGTGCGAAATATAATTTGTAAATGTACCATGAGCTTTTCGGTGAAGGAAAACATCGTGAGGAAACCTGCACACACCTGCAATTTGACGGTGTGTGCGAAGTTCCCAATCCGCACTGGGCCCGCGTGGGAACTATGGCCCAAACCCTCTCATTGTGAGTGGAGGCCTGTGCCCAGCAGTGGGACGTATATAGGCTGGATTATTATTATTATTATTAAGCAGAAGAATCAAATTTACCAACATAGTTTAGCGAATCCCAAACATCAAGTGGCAGTGAGTGAGCAAGTAGAACTTATGGCCGTTGGGGCGGAATGGTTCTAGAGAATGGTGACCGCGTGCCGTTAAGGAAAGTGTAGATAGGCTTCCCACCAGGTGGACGGATGATCTGGTAAGGACTGCGGGAAGCCGATGGATGTGAACAGTTCAACAACCGACCGTCGTGGAGATTGGGAAAGCCTATGTCCAGCAGTGGACGTCTTTCGGCTAACGAAGATAACGATGATAACGAAGAGCTCATAATGGTTAATTTAATGCGGTTAGATAAAAAAACGGGTAAACGTGTTCTTGAGTGGAGACCGCGACTCGGCAAACGTAGTGTAGGACGCCCTCAGGCCAGGTGGGATGACGATCTGCGAAAGACTGCAGGCAGATGCTGGATGCGGCAAGCTGAAGACAGGGCGCTATGGCGCTCATTGGGGGAGGCATATGTCCAGCAGTGGACTAGTATAGGCTGATGATGAGATAAAAAAGGAAAAAAGAAATGTTTATTAACTGCAAGACACAATACTTCGCTTCACTCATTTAGAGATCATTCGTCTGCTCTCGATTCAATACCAGTACTCGAGCCAAATAACAATTTTACAACTTTGCATAACAAATAACTATTGTCTTGCAGTGGTGAACGCTGACGGCAGCACGCGGACAGACATCGACTGGAAGTTCCTGGAGCAGATCCAGCAGTACACCGAGGAGAAGAGGAGCGCAGAACTGGAGAAGCCCATGGTTTGGCGTCCTGGGGATGACGACGGCAAGGTAACATAGGGCAATGTACGACAGAAAATTGACGTAGGGCAAGAGGCAAGGTCAAGTTGACGTAGAGCAATTGACGACAACAAAGTAACGTTGGGCACGCGTCCCGGGAAAAATTATGTTAGTCAAGAGACGATGGCAAGGTGATGTAGAGCAATTGACGACGACAAGATGACGTAGGGCAATTGACAGCGACAAGGTGACATACGGTGAAAGGCAAGGTCAATTTGACGTACCTAGAGCAATTGACGACGACAATGTGCAAGCTGATGCAGGGCAAGACACGACGGTTAGGTGGCGTAGGGCAAGAGATGAAGGCAAGGTGAGGTATAAGCAAGAGCCGACGGCCAGGTGACGTAAAGCATGGACGACAGCAAGGTGATGTAGAGTATAAAACGACGTCAGGGTAACGTAGGGCAATTGACGACGACAACTCAAAGTCAAAGTCAAAGTGTTTATTTGTAAACATTGGTAAACTTGAACAGTGATGGAGAAACATGGTGGAACGCTAAGTTTTGCCATTTGGCGTACAAAAACATGGTTGAAGTGAAGTTAACACTAGGTATACATTACTACTCAATACTACTACTTATACAGAATTTTCCAGCAGGAAATCCGAGACTGTATAGAAGCATTTCTGTACAAGCAAATTAAACAATTTGGTCTTCATTTTTGTGGCTGGTAAATTTCTCAGAGTCAATGGTAGCTTATTATGTGTATTGTGTAGCTTATTGTAAAGTAGTATTGTTGTGAATTCGAACCGGTTTGACAACTCAACATGCATCGTCACAGGAGGACAGTCTTGAGAAGCCGAAGGTGAAGAAGATGGATAATCCGCTGCTGAAGCCAGGAGAGACGTTCGTGTTCGACGCGGACAAGTATCGGGAAGCCGTCGTCACCCCGTGGTACAGGAACCAGGACCAGCCGCAGGTAATTATATGTATAAATGCCAAGAAAATTGGCAAAGATTGTATAAATGCTGCAGAAGAAGAAGAAGTTTACGACGTCATAGGAATACAATCCAGAGAGCCGAAGGTGAAAATTTGCTGTGACTTAGGTGGCTAACTGGTCTGTTACGATGATGATGATGAGGTCGTCCTAACAGATTTTGAAACTGGCAGGAACATTGAGCGAGAAGCAAGACAATGGGCTTAATTTTTTTTTTTTGTTCCAGTTTTTCCTAGTAGCGGAAATCTGTTGGAACCTCACCCCGGACTCGGAGTTCCCTTCAGCGGCCCACAAGAGCTTCCGCGAGTACTACAGCAGCAAATACGGCGTCTCGCTCACGCAGCCCGCCCAGCCGCTACTAGACGTGGACCACACGAGCGCCCGGCTCAACCTGCTCACGCCGAGGTAGGGGCAGAGGGGCAAGAGTGGGACATGTAGCAGTGCCTCGCTCACACAGCCCGCCCACACGAGCGCCACATGAGTAGGGTGTGTAGGTGACATGTAAGATATGTAGATGACATGATTGGGGTAAATAGGTGGCATAAATTAGAATATTTTGGAGATATGAGTAGGATATGTAGGTGACATGAGTGGGATGTGTAGGTGACATAAGTAAGATATGTAGGAGACATATGTAAGATATATAGGTGACATGAGTGGGGCAAATATGTGGCACGAGTAGGGTGTTTAGGTGACATGAGTGGGACCTTGAGGTGACAATAGTACATTATTGCCTAGGCGCGGAAAGTAAGGGATTGCCTGACGAGGTGGTTAGCAGGCCGAGCAAAATAGCGAGGCCTGCTAAAATACGAGTCAGGCAATCCCCCCGTTTCCGCCGAGGCATATATAATGCTTTTCTCAAACATGTGAGGAAATGATACAAATATATTTGTAAAAAGTAAAATTAATATTAAAAGTGATGTTAATCATATTAGGACAATTTGTAAACGAAATTGTTATGGGTTTTCCAGGAACATTTATGTTTGTCTGTTGAATTTGGGATGTTGATATTTCAGGGCTTGTGGTAGACAAATGGACGTAACTTAGGGAAAAGGATCCAATTCAACCATTTCACACTTGTAGAATTTGACATAATATTGACAGCAATAGAATTCAATACCGTGAAGTGCCGAGGACTTGATGTTTGTAGCTTTTACACAACAACAGTAAGTTCTACGTTTAAATTTCAATAAGTTTTTGTTTTTAATTTTTTTTTCTAACCATAGACAATTTTAAAGAAATTTAAAAAGAAGAAAACACACGCATTGTGCTTCGAAAACGCGCAGTTGCCTTGGCTGTATGAGATTTATTTCTTGGTTCTTTCTATTCTGTATGCATTTGACAGCACTTTAAAAAAAATATCTCAGCGGACAAAAATGGGTTTTCATACGTTTATTTTACTCCTAGGAAGAAAATGAGGCCCTTCGCGTCTTCGTTTTTTCAAAAGAAATGCCATCCTTTCTGAGCATGTTTGAGAAAAATTGCGTTTTAGCACGAATATCTCAGTGTTTAATTGTCGTCGCAGGTACGTGAACCGCAAAGGCGTGGCGCTGCCGGTGTCGTCGGAGCGCACGCGGCGCGCCAAGCGCGACCGGCTCGACCAGAAGCAGATCCTCGTGCCGGAGCTGTGCTGCGTGCACCCGTTCGCGGCGCCGCTGTGGTTCGCCACCGTGGCGCTGCCTTGCGTGCTCTATCGGTGACTACGCATTTTACTGCCACATTACTATTTTAACCCCCGACGCAAAAAGAGAGGGGTGTTATAAGTTTAACGTGTCTGTCTGTGGTATCGTAGCTACCAAACGGATGGACCGATTTTCCAGTTAATCCAGGTAATTAACTACCTGTGTGCCAACGATACCCCCGATACCCCCCCTCTAACTCCGTAACTCATATTTCATCTTTCAGATCTTATTTACTTCTACTGTACGGTACGGCTGGTGATCTTTACGTCGTCCACCCAAAGTACAAATCTATATAGACTAAGTCAATTAAAAAACTTGTTGTGTCTCGTCAGCATCAATGCGCTCCTGATCGCCGACGAGATACGGCGGCGCGTGGCGCTGGACGTGGCGCTCGGGATCCCACGCGTGGAGCAGTGCGCCGGCTTCCAGTGGCCGCCGCTCGACTTCGGCTGGAGTCTCGCCGAGGTTCGTGTGGTTGTAATGTAACACAGCCCTGCTCCCCTCGTCAGCATCAATGTCTAGCTGATCGCTGGCGCTGGACGTGGCGCTCGGGATCCCGCGCGTGGAGCAGTGCGCCGGCTTCCAGTGGCCGTCGCTCGACTTCGGCTGGAGTCTCGCCGAGGTTCGTGTGGTTGTAATGTAACACAGCCCTGCTCCCCTCGTCAGCATCAATGTCCAGCTGATCGCTGGCGCTGGACGTGGCGCTCGGGATCCCACGCGTGGAGCAGTGCGCCGGCTTCCAGTGGCCGCCGCTCGACTTCGGCTGGAGTCTCGCCGAGGTTCGTGTGGTTGTAATGTAACACAGCCCTGCTCCCCTCGTCAGCATCAATGTCCAGCTGATCGCTGGCGCTGGACGTGGCGCTCGGGATCCCACGCGTGGAGCAGTGCGCCGGCTTCCAGTGGCCGCCGCTCGACTTCGGCTGGAGTCTCGCCGAGGTTCGTGTGGTTGTAATGTAACACAGCCCTGCTCCCCTCGTCAGCATCAATGTCCAGCTGATCGCTGGCGCTGGACGTGGCGCTCGGGATCCCACGCGTGGAGCAGTGCGCCGGCTTCCAGTGGCCGCCGCTCGACTTCGGCTGGAGTCTCGCCGAGGTTCGTGTGGTTGTAATGTAACACAGCCCTGCTCCCCTCGTCAGCATCAATGTCCAGCTGATCGCTGGCGCTGGACGTGGCGCTCGGGATCCCACGCGTGGAGCAGTGCGCCGGCTTCCAGTGGCCGCCGCTCGACTTCGGCTGGAGTCTCGCCGAGGTTCGTGTGGTTGTAATGTAACACAGCCCTGCTCCCCTCGTCAGCATCAATGTCTAGCTGATCGCTGGCGCTGGACGTGGCGCTCGGGATCCCGCGCGTGGAGCAGTGCGCCGGCTTCCAGTGGCCACCGCTCGACTTCGGCTGGAGTCTCGCCGAGGTTCGTGTGGTTGTAATGTAACACAGCCCTGCTCCCCTCGTCAGCATCAATGTCTAGCTGATCGCTGGCGCTGGACGTGGCGCTCGGGATCCCGCGCGTGGAGCAGTGCGCCGGCTTCCAGTGGCCGCCGCTCGACTTCGGCTGGAGTCTCGCCGAGGTTCGTGTGGTTGTAATGTAACACAGCCCTGCTCCCCTCGTCAGCATCAATGTCCAGCTGATCGCTGGCGCTGGACGTGGCGCTCGGGATCCCACGCGTGGAGCAGTGCGCCGGCTTCCAGTGGCCGCCGCTCGACTTCGGCTGGAGTCTCGCCGAGGTTCGTGTGGTTGTAATGTAACACAGCCCTGCTCCCCTCGTCAGCATCAATGTCCAGCTGATCGCTGGCGCTGGACGTGGCGCTCGGGATCCCACGCGTGGAGCAGTGCGCCGGCTTCCAGTGGCCGCCGCTCGACTTCGGCTGGAGTCTCGCCGAGGTTCGTGTGGTTGTAATGTAACACAGCCCTGCTCCCCTCGTCAGCATCAATGTCCAGCTGATCGCTGGCGCTGGACGTGGCGCTCGGGATCCCACGCGTGGAGCAGTGCGCCGGCTTCCAGTGGCCGCCGCTCGACTTCGGCTGGAGTCTCGCCGAGGTTCGTGTGGTTGTAATGTAACACAGCCCTGCTCCCCTCGTCAGCATCAATGTCCAGCTGATCGCTGGCGCTGGACGTGGCGCTCGGGATCCCACGCGTGGAGCAGTGCGCCGGCTTCCAGTGGCCGCCGCTCGACTTCGGCTGGAGTCTCGCCGAGGTTCGTGTGGTTGTAATGTAACACAGCCCTGCTCCCCTCGTCAGCATCAATGTCCAGCTGATCGCTGGCGCTGGACGTGGCGCTCGGGATCCCACGCGTGGAGCAGTGCGCCGGCTTCCAGTGGCCGCCGCTCGACTTCGGCTGGAGTCTCGCCGAGGTTCGTGTGGTTGTAATGTAACACAGCCCTGCTCCCCTCGTCATCATCAATGTCTAGCTGATCGCTGGCGCTGGACGTGGCGCTCGGGATCCCGCGCGTGGAGCAGTGCGCCGGCTTTTAGTGGCCACCGCTCGACTTCGGCTGGAGTCTCGCCGAGGTTCGTGTGGTTGTAATGTAACACAGCCCTGCTCCCCTCGTCAGCATCAATGTCTAGCTGATCGCTGGCGCTGGACGTGGCGCTCGGGATCCCGCGCGTGGAGCAGTGCGCCGGCTTCCAGTGGCCGCCGCTCGACTTCGGCTGGAGTCTCGCCGAGGTTCGTGTGGTTGTAATGTAACACAGCCCTGCTCCCCTCGTCAGCATCAATGTCTAGCTGATCGCTGGCGCTGGACGTGGCGCTCGGGATCCCGCGCGTGGAGCAGTGCGCCGGCTTCCAGTGGCCGCCGCTCGACTTCGGCTGGAGTCTCGCCGAGGTTCGTGTGGTTGTAATGTAACACAGCCCTGCTCCCCTCGTCAGCATCAATGTCCAGCTGATCGCTGGCGCTGGACGTGGCGCTCGGGATCCCACGCGTGGAGCAGTGCGCCGGCTTCCAGTGGCCGCCGCTCGACTTCGGCTGGAGTCTCGCCGAGGTTCGTGTGGTTGTAATGTAACACAGCCCTGCTCCCCTCGTCAGCATCAATGTCTAGCTGATCGCTGGCGCTGGACGTGGCGCTCGAGATCCCGCGCGTGGAGCAGTGCGCCGGCTTCCAGTGGCCGCCGCTCGACTTCGGCTGGAGTCTCGCCGAGGTTCGTGTGGTTGTAATGTAACACAGCCCCTCTCCCCTCGTCAGCATCAATGTCCAGCTGATCGCTGGCGCTGGACGTGGCGCTCGGGATCCCGCGCGTGGAGCAGTGCGCCGGCTTCCAGTGGCCGCCGCTCGACTTCGGCTGGAGTCTCGCCGAGGTTCGTATGGTTGTAACACAGCCCCGCTCCCCTCGTCAGCATCAATGTCCAGCTGATCGCTGATGAGATCCGGCGGCGCGTGGCGCTGGACGTCACGCTCGGGATCCCGCGCGCGGAGCAGTGCGCTGGCTTCGAAAGTTTCGGTAGTGACAACAAATTGAGCCATGGGATCATGTCGAAGTGACTCGATAATTCAAGGCGTAGTCTTTTATACGCCGTACGTATTACGACCACTGCTGTACATAAGCCTTCCCCAAGGATCTCCACGACGGCCGGTTTTGTGCTACTCGCATCCATCGGCTTCGTCGGTCCACCTTGTGCAAGGCCTGCCAACACTTCGCTTTCCTGTCCGCGGCCGCCACTCTAGAACCTGTCCGCCCCAACGGCGATCAGTTCTACGAGCAATGTGCCCCGCCCACTGCCACTTAAGGTTCGCAATTCGCTGGGCTATGTCGGTGATTTTGGTTCTCCTGCGGATTTCCTCATTACAGATTCGATCTCGCAGAGATACGCCGAGCATAGCCCCTTCCATTGCCCTTTGAGTGACCTTGAGCTTTCTTATGAGGCCCATTGTAAAGGACCACATCTCTCCGTAAGTCATCACTGGCAACACACACTGGTCAAAGACTTTTGACTAGACACTGCGGTAACCGGGACGAGAATATGCTCCGTAGCTTACCGAGCGCTGCCCAGCCGAGTTGGATTCGGCGATTGACCTCTTTCTCGAAGTTGGATCTACCTAGCTGGGTGACTTTTTGATGATGTGTGAATCAAATTTGATAATTATGTGAACCAACGGTCAACTCGATGTTTTATGTTAAGGTACTGAGCGCTGACTCGGAAAAGAACGAGAAGAAAAAGGAAAACGACACCGACTCTATAGAAGACGACTCTGAACTGAAGTGAGTACGAATGTACCTAGCCTAACCTAACCTCAAAAACTAAATCTCGACTGGCGACATGATGCAACCTTATAATTTTTATATAGCCTACTAGTGACCCGCCCTCGCTTCGCTCTGGGTACTATTCTTAACTTAATTTATCTAACTGAAAAGCATTGGTAGCCTAATGGTTTGACCTGCCGACTCTTAAGGGGCCGTTCAAATATTACGTAAGATACAGATTTATTACAATTATTTACCCCCACATCCCCCATGTCAGCAAAAGTAAACAAAGCTCTTACCCCCTCCCCCCATGCTTACGTAAACATTTTTCAATTATAAATGTATTTTTTTATATTATAATTATAATGCACTAAACGTATGCATTATTTGCGGGAATCCCCGAAAATGCGTTTCGTTTTCAAGCATAGACAATGTGAGGGTTGCCATTCGTGTAAAAAAGTAAATAACTACCGATGACGTAATCATCATCTAGACTCCCCTACCCCCCATGTCATCCAAAATAAGCAAAACAAAGACTTAACAAAGGGGCTGACGGCGGGAAGCGACTTTGTTTTATATACTATGTAGTGATAGATGACACTCGTACGTTTTTGACGAATCATGATGACACCCCATTTATTAAAATCGGTCCAATTCAACAATTCGGCTGAGTGGAGCGTCCTACCCGATTTTGGTCATATACATACATAGATTGATTCGCTCGGTTAAAAATTAAACTTATAATATGACTTCACTAACTTCTGTCCGCGACTTTGTTCACGTAGCAAGTAAATCATCATACCATGGGAACAGTAACTGAGATATTAGTAATGTTTCCAGGGAAGAAGAAGTACATATTGAGAAGGAACACAGCATAGAACAGAACGACAACGAGAAAACTATAAACGACATATTGCAAGAGAAAGAAGACGCTGAAAGCGTAAGTTGTCTAGTTGTCTCTATTTAGTCAAATGATTGACTGGTAGATATTGCAATCATAAGATCACTTACTTTAATGTTATTTTAACGTTTGTGAAGATGATACCTTGACAGATCAATTTTTGACACCAAATAACCTCGAATCTAATCTGCGATTTTTATCAAAATCTATAGGTTTCTGAGAAGGCGGTTACAAACACAAATAATACATGATATATTAGTAAAGGTGACATACATACTTAACTTGCTTGTAACTTATTTTACAAGTGGAAATCTCTTTTCAACAATATGCATTAATAACCGAACTTAACCTCATAAACGAAAACTCGACTAGCGACTAATGACGCACACTTATAATTTTATATAGCCTATGACGCTCGCACGTTTTTGACGAATCATATGACACCCCATTTATTAAAATCGCTCCAATAGTTTAGGAGCTAGAGTGCAACATCCGATTTTCGGTCACATACATACATAGACTGTTAACCACATTACCCTTCTTGCTTCGCGCCGTCTGGTAAAAAGAGACTTCCACTTGTAATACAAGTTACAAGCTTTCCCTAAAGCGCCTGGTGTTCTACTGCACTTGTATAATACTATAGGGTTTCGAGATCGGCATGTGGGACAACAAGATGGCGTCCTCGATCCCGCCGACCGCGGAGTACGACGAGCTCGCGGAGCCGCTGCCACCTAACCTCACTTTCTGCACCTCCGCTTCTGGTGAGAAATCATTTTCAGCCGAAAGACGTCATCTATTGGACATAGGCCATCCTCAAGGATCCACTTTGTATCGTAAGTTGTTATTATTCTGTTTGTTATGTAGGCGGCGTGAACTGGTGCGCGCCGCCACCGAAGCCCCGCAATGCGGGGCACCCGCCGCGTACGTTCTCCATGGCCGACAGCGATTGCTCCTACATGTCCAGGTATTCGCCTTTTTTTCCAAATCTACAGAATGCCTTTTACGATAAAATTAATTACCAAAAAAATTTTTTTTTTTAATTTTGAGGCTTTGGTCCGCGACTTCGTTGATTGAGCTGAAAACTTCGGTGACAATGCAATAACATGGTACCGTGGAGCTGGTCTGATGATGAAGACGGAAGGTGGCCATAGGAACTCCTAAACTACACATGATAAACCCGCCGTGTTTGGGCTCGTTGGATATGTCTTGACAAGCAGATGATGACTGTGCAAAAAAGTACAGTCAACAACAAAAGCGTGACCCAAAAATGAAAATTTAACAGAAACTTATTTTAAATTGAAACATGGAACACACTTTAAAGTCCGAGTTACCAGTGGCGCAGGGCCCATATAACCCGATTCCCGCCGGGTTCCCTTGGAAATTCCTATGCATAATGTACTCAAACAAAACGCAAAACAATAAGTAACCCGATATACTATAGCCTTACCCGCCCGTTAGAATAACACGCGTAGTATACATACATTTTTCATAATAAGATGAATGAACAAAACGCAACGTCGCAATTTAAATTTACCACTAAGCGCGAAATCAAAAACTCCTTAATAAAGCCGATATCTACCGCATGACCGACCGCACGCACACATTCACTGTATTACTAGAAAGAAACGCATACAACAATATTCATGTACACATAAACACTCGCGAGTTACATTTTTCTGGGCTATCTCCCTCAAAACTCCATACAAGCCGAGGTCCCAGCGCATGACTCAACACTAACACATTCAAACATTTAAACTCACGCACTAAAACAAAACGGCCTTGGACATCATAACGTGATACTACAACATCGCATCTTGCCTCGCAACTCGCATTCACAAATCCGCCAAAACTGCCCGGCTTATTTCATTAAATTTTAAACTTTAAGTGCATGTCGTAAGCTTTATTTTCACTAAATACACCCAAAAAAATGTCTCTGATCGCACTCCCCCGACTCATTCGGCCGATTATACGGTTCTACGGTTGTCCTTATCTATTTTTGCAAAGTTTATGGAGACAAAACATAATCTACCGACTCTTTGAGCGCCGCCGTTGCCCGCCTAATAATTTGCATTGCGTCATTTTTTCATTCATTACATTACCTACTTTACTTTCGCGTCCGCCAAAACACACGGTGTTTTTTTTTTAATATTGTTAGTTGGTGTTAATTTGTGTTTTATGATACTTTACTGGTGAAATTTAGCTTGCTACGCTTGCTAGTGTATATGTGATTATTATTGTGATTGTGATATTCTTAAGATTTCGGCATATTTATCGGCGGGCAACGGTTTGTTTTGTGTTTTCGTACCTACCTAACCTTAAACTTCTTATTGGGTTTGCGTGTATTTATTGAGGTTATTGACGTGTTTCGTTTTATATGTTTGTCTGTACTTAAAGTACAAATGGCCGCATTAGTTCAAATAGAGTGTTGTCTTACATATTACTTACCTTCATAATTAACTAAAATGTTTTTCAAAGTTATCCTTTAAAAATAAGAAACATGTCATGTTTGGGGTTGGAACGTGCACGCTCGTAAATATAAATTGATTAAGGCGTAGGGAGAGATGGATTTTTCAATCACTTCCACTGTCCACAGCGCATTGTTATTAAATTATAAACATAAACTGGCTGATTAAAGTATCGGTTGTAAAGTTTTCTTCATTACTTTGATTTTGTTAGGTAGGTACTTGTAGGTACCTACTATTTTTTATTCGTAAGACACGAGCAAATTTTGATTTAGGCTTTGTTTTTATTGGTTTCTGTGTGCAGTGGATGTATTAATTTGGTTTATTTTGGTTTTGTTCTTAACAAAGGGCAGAGTTTTTCGTTTATATTTTTTGCTAAATATTACTGGGTTTTGATTTCTTAACGATTCCGAAACATTTGGGTCGTTCCAGCTTATAATCGTGAGTTTTAGCCGTTCATCCATTAGGTATATTTAATAATTTCTCACGTTACTCCAAATGTTACAATTGAGTATCAGTCCACTAACATTTTATAAGTCTTCTGTAAATAATATATGATTGATTACCTACTACATTATATCTATTAAATTCTTTATGCTAAGCCTCAGGCATAAAAACCCATTACAACTAGGTATGCAAACAGTAAAAACCTGAGCATTAAATCTTTTTGTCAAAGACCGCGATGACACTTTCGCGGCACGAGAAAAAACCACCAACCAACTAGCGTATTTTTTATTAGAGTGAACTTGTCAAATATGAAAACGACTCTTAACATGCGCGGCGGTAAGCGGTCTTCGTTTTACTATTCTAAGCTTGTTAAAACAACTCGGCCTACTGGACGAAAACAGGAGGTGGACGGTAAACCGGCGAAGTTACCCTACGCCGTACGGATTTTTAGGGTTCCGTACCCAAAGGTGACACACGAACGGGACCCTATTACTACGCTGTCCGTCCGTCCGTGCGTCTGTCCTAACTTTTAAGAGCTGTATCTTTTGAACCGTAATACATAGCGGGTTGTTTTTTGTTTTCAGAATATGTGTTATTACGGCGAATTTCCTAACAAACAAAAAAAAAAGATATGTAGTTAAATAATAATCCTCCATACATTTTTTTTAACGTACTTTCATTATTGTTGTCATCGTAAAAACGGTAAAACATACAAGTGCGCGAGTCCGACTCGCACTTGACCGGTTTTTATTGCTCCGAGTTGCCTAGTGGCGAGGGACCACGCTTCGCCACTGCGAGTTACGACTGCTAGACCATTTAAATCATCTCACCGTGGCTATTTTCGCTGTGTGTTCACGCTGACATGTTGATGTGTGTTTTACAGTGACTTTGACACGGACGATTCCGATTTTAACTCTGAAGGCAGTGACGACACTGAGACGAGTGGGTTCTGCGGAAGCAAAAGCAACGGTAAGCGGTTATTTAACTTTTTTTTTTCGTAATATTTCTGACATGTTTTCCTGCAGAACCAGTTTTATGATGTTATTGTGTTTTTTACTCTGTACCCATAATATGTTGATGTGTCTGCTGAATAAACGATTTTCTATTCTGTTCTCTTCTATTCAGAACTACGCAGATATCCTATATTATTTTTATAGTTTTATAAAATGCTAAGAAAAGAAAGAAAGAAAAACATTTATTCGTGACCAATATCAGCAAAGGACAAAAAAATACACACAGTAAGAATGTAGTCACGAAATGGTCCCAACTCAGCGTAATGCCGGCATTAAAGTCGGCGCTGGTCTGCTAGAATAAGTACCTAGTATCATTGTCATAACTAGTCATTAGTTAACTGTTTAAAAAATGACTAACTGTCGAGTTTCTTGCGGCGCTTCTTCTCAGCAGTGGTCTCCTCTTGGGAAGCGCTGGTAGATTTTGACGTGTAAAAGTGCCCGTGCGGCCTACTTACTGAATAAATATCTTTTATCTTTTAGAAGCTAAGTCATCCATCATCATCTTAGCGCTTTTTCCCGTTCTTCGTCGGGGTACGCTTGACCATGACCCAGATTCGGCCAGTCTGGTTGTTACAGTGGAGCGACTGCCATCTGACCTCCGTAACCCTTGTGACAGGGGAACCAAACCAATTGAATTACACATTGTGCCACCTAAATGTGCAGGTTTCCTCACGATGTTTTCCCTCACCGTAAGAGCATCGGTTACCGTGCAGGTAATGTACATAAGTTAGAAAAACTCATTGGTACATGGCGACCGCTCGTGGGTTCGAACTCGGTACCTCACAAACACGAGTCGACATTGCTAGCCACTAGGCCACCGATGCTCCACTTTCTAAGTATTGTGCTCAAATGCTACATATTCAAGAGTCTTGTAATACGAGAGATGTCGAGGACAGAAAGATGTATACACTTTTTCACCTTATTCCATTGTAATAAGGTCCAAAGGTGTATACATGTTTCTGTCCTCGAGCTCTGAAAGTAGCGGTCTCAATTAGATCGGGGGTAATATTGTATTTAGCGGCGATGGGCGTGCGCATCGAGTACAAGACGGCCCACGAGGCAGAAGCGGTGGACGTGGAGCGGCGCGCGGTGCGGTGGGCGCCGCGCGCGCACGGCGCCGACGACGCGCGCGACCGCGCCGCGCACCGCGCGCACCTCGCCGCCGGCGCCGCGCCCGCGCAGGTCAGCCTCTCACTCACTCTCTGTCTCGTCATTGTGTGTCAGGCAACACTCACTGGGTGAGTCTTTATAAAGTGCACAAATTTTGGGGGTTAATTCAGTAAGTCATACTGATCAACTTTCACTATACGACCAACCCCGAAATCGCGAAAAAAAAATCGACCCTCTCATACAAAACATTGTCAGCTGACTAGCCAAAATGTATGGGAGGGTCGATTTTGTTTTCGCGATTTCGGGGTTGCTCCTATAATGAAAGTTGATCAGTATGACTTATAAAGACTCATCCTGTATACTACACTACTGTTCTACATTGAATACATTTGTAAAATATTTTATTTTCCATTTTTTTTTTAATTCACACTTTTGTTGCCGACTGTACTTTTAACACTGATAATAAACTCGCAATAAAATGACGAGTCAAATGTAGACTGCATTCGAAGGATCTACTGTTTAGCGATTGAGGAGTTCCTATCACCATCTTCATCTCACGAATCCCGTGACCAGAACTTGACGTGTACAGTCAAAGTCATAAATATGTGTACATTTTAGTATGTACCTTGTCTATTTAATGTCATGTTTAAACTGCCATATATGAATGTCACAGCGATTAAAGTGACAAAGTACTAAACCTGTACACATATTTATGACCTTAACTGTACACGCAAAAAAAAATGTACAATTGAATTAAGAACTACCTTCTTTTTCTACCCGACTGCGCGAAGCAAAAAAAAGGGTAATGTGGTTAACAGTCTATGTATGTATGTCACAGAAAATCCATGTTCCACTCTAGCTCCTAAACTATTGGACGGATTAAAACAAATGAGGTGTCATATGATTCGTCGAAACCGTGCGAGTGTCATAGGCTATATAAAATAATACTAATCGCCAGTTGGATTTTAGTTTTTGAGGTAAAATTAGGTTATTGAAGTCTATTCTGAAACTGATCTGATGATGGAGCCTCAAGGTACTTTAAGTACGTGGTTAGTTTGGCCTCGATAAGCTGCTGACACTGCACAAAATGCAGTGTGCAAAAAAAGTTTTCTTAAAACTGACTTGTGTCAGAAACTTACTGACTTATTTTCATTACAGTACCTAGAGAAATTCCACAAATCAGTGGCGCAGCATGAGAAAGAAATCATCGAGAAAGGCCTCCTGATCACAGCAGACCAACCAATCGTCGACTTGCTCCCAGAAATCAACAGGGGACCAAAAAAATCACAACACATCACCGAACAAGAGAAAAAAAACAAATTTCAAGAACTCTTCCCGTATAATAACGAATTTTTGAGCATAGACAATCCAATAACTATAGAAGATATAGAGAAAAACAAGAGAGCTCTGCTTATGGAGTTTAAAAAGAGTTTGACTAAAGAAGAAATTAAAAAGTTAACGTGTTTCTCTATGATTGATGTGGACATAGACTCACCGGAATATAGAAATGAAAAAGTATCTAATATTGGTTTTGATACTAAAGAGGCTTATGTGGATAAAGTTAAGAGTGTAGGCGCAAGGGAGTTTAAGCCGTATTTCGAGGACAGTAAGGGGCAGAATGGGAAGGAGTTTGATTTTGACTATCAGCCGGATTTGGAAGGACATCCGGGGCCGAGTCCTAGTGTTATTTTGCAGGTGTGTTTAAATATCCATTGTACAGGATGTCCCGCTATAAAGTGCATAAACGAATAAGGGCGAAACTACATGTGATTTTATCACGGAAGAAAAAAATATACAAAAAAAACATTTGTTAAATTTTGCATAGTTTTTAATAAGTATTATTGTAAGCCCCCATACATATTTTTTTTCGTGATAAAATCACGTATATGTAGTTTCACCCTTATTCGTTTGTGCACTCAATCACGGGACATCCTGTATTTTGACCAATGAGGCGTCGTTGAACATAAGGCAATATTTTTCAAATCAAATACTCAGGTCTGCAATACCTTAGCGCTGTAAAAAAATCAGACTTCTATGTCAGCGCAATCAAAACATACGGCCGTTTATGCCGCATATTCAAGGGAATCAAAACCTATAGGGTACTTCCCGTTGAGTTAAAATCATAAAATTTGGCAAGAAGCAATGTCTTATAGCACAAGTAAAGGAAACAATCCGAAAACCCTTAATTCGTAGTTACTTAAAAAATAAGTCCAGTACCAGTATAGAGCCCTCAGTACGCGAGTCCGACTTGCCCGGTTTTTAACCAAGTATATCTTGTTTATATTTGTTTCAGGGTCTTACGATGTCCAACGCCAACGACGGCATCAACCTGGAGCGGCTGGAGACCATCGGAGACAGCTTCCTGAAGTTCGCCATCACCGCCTACCTGTACTGCGCGCACCCGACCGTGCACGAGGGCAAGCTGAGCCACATGCGGAGCAAGCAGGTCCGCCGCTGCCATACTCATATTTAAAAAAAAAAAAAACAAAAAGTCTTTATTACCATTTAGCTTAGTTTATAGAAATTACAGTGGTTGAGAGTGTTGAGACCTCCCTTTAGGCTTACAAAGGCCTGTGTTGGGACGCCTCGCTCTTCCAGCCGTCAACATAAATAACACTGGTCAACAAAAAAAACAACTTTTGCAAACCCATGAAAGGAATTCAACTGATTTTAAGAGAACATTAAAAACCGTTCGCAGTGGTAATAATTTTATGCCTTAGTTAGCTCGGGTTGGTTTTTGTTCGTGGGCATGCGCGGCGTTAACACTCAATACATGTTACAACAAGCACACCATGAGCATAATTCAGAAAATCGAACTAAGCCAGCTGTGAAACGTCTATGGTTGAGGAATAGTCACCGCGTACTTCTTGATATTACATCTCATTATCACTGGGCAAAAACCTTGTTGACCAGTGTAATTAGTTTAAGCAAACCATGTACATTCATTATAATTATAAATATAAAAATGTCCCGGTCTCACTGTGTGTGCGTGTGTGTGTGCGCGTGTGTGTGTTTGTGGGCTCATTCTTTGTCATTGTCGCTGTCTATTCATATTTAACTTAGAGCGTCTAAAAATATTTATACTGAGCATGTAATAATAATAATAAAAACGTTAAGGAAGTCCAAGGGTTAAGGGCACAAACGAATAAGGGTGAAACTGCATGTGATTTTATCACGGAAAAATAATGAATTAGTTTTGCATAGGGTTTACAATCAAACAACAAAAACACCGTGAGGAAACCTGCACACACCAGCAAAGCAATTTGACGGTGTGTGCGAAGTTCCCAATCCGCACTGGGCCCGCGTGGGAACTATAGCCCAAACCCTCTCATTGTGCGTGGAGGCCTGTGCCCAACAGTGGGCCGCATATAGGCTGGATTATTATTATTATTATTATTATTAGGGTTTACAATAATTATTATTGTTAAAATTCGTTTTTTCCGTATATTCACGCAAAATGATTTCCCGCGCAATATGGTTCGTAATTTCGCTGCGGCTGCCCCCGTCTGACTAGCGTAATGGTTAAAGCGTTGGCCTACTACGCCGCCGGACCGGTTATTTTTTGTTTGTATGTTTTTGTATAGAAAATCGTTGACAATTCGGTATCGACCCGAGCCAGCACGCTCGGTCTCCCAGGTACTGTGTATAATACTGATGATTCATCGATTGATTTAGTTAATAAAAAATTACAAGTCCTCTTCCATAACATGCAACAGCAGGCTCAACGCGGAACTTTAGGTAGGTAAATAATAATATCCGATGTCTGGTGATCATAGAATTTTGTATTTTGTCCAGGTATCGAACCTGAACCTGTACCGGTTGGGGCTGCGCAAGCGGCTCGGCGCGCGCATGATCGCGTCCAAGTTCGAGCCCCACGACAACTGGCTGCCGCCGTGCCACCGCGCGCCGCCCGCCGCGCACGCGCCGGTCAGTCGCTCATTCATTCACTTATCCATTTATTCGATCTTTCATACACTCACTTTTAAGGTCAAACCGCACTCTAGGGGCGCGGAGCGTGTCATTTGTTTTATAAAAATTATTAATGTCATATTTGACAAATCTGTCATTATTTTTCAGTTAATTTTCACGTTATCGAATCGCTGTAAAAAAAAAATGAATCATGAATTTTCATGAATTGTGGTAGAGTATTAAACGGTCGAGAACTTATCATCAATGTATTAGCCTCCTAAGGCCTGCCATACAACAAAATTTGCCATTGGAATATGATCCTATTCTAAATAGAATAGAGTCTAATTTCTAATTTACTTAAAAACAAAAGAAATTCCTCTCTAACTCCTTTGCAATAGATCTTTATTTCAATGGCCACATTATGTACATTCTATTGGGCCTTAACATATTTTAATAGCGAAATGATACACCGAGGGTTCTTCTGAAACCTTGCGCTTTATAAGGCAGAGGGAATATATTTACCAACATATTTTTTTGTGAAAAACAATAACAAAAAATATTAAATATTATAAATAATTTAAAACAAAATTGACCCCTGGTTGCTTATACCTATGGTTAATGGTCATTTTAAGTGTGAGTGTAATCTTTTCTGAATTAAGTATGTTCATTTATCTGCAGACTGCCATTGACAACGTCATTTCATGTATTAATTCAAAAAGGACGTATCGAAATCGCGGTTTGATAATACTTAGAACCAAGATGCTTAACCTAACCTAATCTAATTTATCTTGGTGCGTCAGGTCGACTCCGAAGAGGCGTACAACAGCCAGGAGCCGGCGCCTGCCACCGGATGCTTCATACCTTACAACCTCATCACGCAGCACAGCATACCAGGTGGGCCATTTTAGGGTTACGTACCCAAAGGGACCCTTTAGGGTTCCGTAGCCAAAATGGCAACAACGGAACCTTTATAGTTTCGTCATGTCCGTCCGTGTGTCACAGGCATTTTAGTCAAAAACTACAAGATGTATATTGATGAAATTTGGAGTATAGGTAGTCTTGTATAAGCCTCTACTTAGTTTGGTAGTTAAATAAAAAATATATATATTTCTAGGGGGGGCACTCCATACATGTAACAGAAGCTGAATTTTTTTTCAGCAAACTTCAACGCGTGGCACATATTTTGTGTCTCGTGTGTCCGTTTAAAAACACTTTAAGGTTTCTAAGCAATTTTTTGAGTAAATATTTTTGGAAATAATCGCTCCGAAAGTTGCATAAATTATGCCTGTATCTTTTCATTTTACATTCAGTCCAAAAAAGATTTGTAGTACTGGAGGTTCGTGTGACTGACACTAACATTGACATGACTTGACGTCTTAAAACCTTGTGACACCATGAAGGATATCGAAAGAATACCTATAGGATATCTGTTTCTATTTCTTTATGAATGCCATGAAAAGAAAAATGTCAAACATACGCCTTTTGTTTGCTTATAGTCCGGTTTCTATGCAAGTACTTATTCTGTGAATAGATGAAAGAAGTTTCTAAGCGGTCACATATCCTGTTTTGGCCTGCTCTTGCGGTGAAAAATTTATAACGAGTAACGTAATTATATGTATTTCAGCGTTCATGTTGTGTGGAATGGTACGGAACCCTCGGTGCGCGAGTCTGATTCACACCAGATTGGTTTTTTTTGTAGACTTAACCTTAAGTATATTTGAATATATTCGCTCCGATTGTTCTAGATAAGTCGATAGCGGACTGCGTAGAGGCCCTGATAGGAGCGTACCTACTGGAGTGCGGGCCGCGCGGCGCCCTGCTGTTCATGGCGTGGCTCGGCATCCGCGTGCTGCCGCGGCACGACGTGCGCGTCACCGACGCCGCGGCCGTGCGGCGCCTGGAGCTAGAGAGGAAGGTCAGATACCTAACTGTCTAACATCTGGTGTTTAAAGGGAGATTTTCACCGACGGTGTCATATTACCGATGGCGCCGGCTAGCTAAGATCGCGAAATATCTAAAAATACGGACACGGTTTATGTAGGAAGACATGTTAAACTGTTTTGTGTTATATATATTATTATTTTTTTTTCTCGTAATCATTCAGACATGTTTTCCTGCAAAATTACGCGGATATTTTATATTATTATTACAGTTTATATATTGCTAGAATAAGTAGTATAATTGTCATGAGTAATTTTTATTTAAAAAATGACTAACTGTTGAGTTTCTTGCGGCGCTTCTTCTCAGCAGTGGTCTCCTCTTGGGAAGCGCTGGTAGATTTTGACGTGTAAAAGTGCCCGTGCGGCCTACTTACTGAATAAATATCTTTTATCTTTAAGAAGTAAATAGTTATTATTACTAGCCCGAGCCCGCGATTTCATATGCTGTCCGTCAGAGAAGATATTTACTTCTATTCTTATAGATATATAATAATAATCCAGCCTATATACGTCCCACTGCTGGGCACAGGCCTCCACTCGCAATGAGAGGGTTTGGGCTATAGTTCCCACGTGGGCCCAGTGCGGATTGGGAACTACGCACACACCGTCAAATTGCTTTGCAGGTGTGTGCAGGTTTCCTCACGATGTTTTCCTTCACCGAAAAGGTCATGGTAAATTTACAAATTATATTTCGCACATAAATTCCGAAAAACTTAGAGGTGTGAGCCCGGGTTCGAATCCACGACCCTCTGCTTTAGAGTCGGCAGGTCAATTAGGCTACCACGGCTTTTTTCTTTCTTATTCTTTATTATTCTTATAAGTCGGGCTCTAGCTAGAAGAAACCATTTTTCCCATTATTGAATGAACTATCAACTCGACAGAAAAAGCAGGCCCGCAAGCCGACGAAGCGAGTCCGCCACGACTCGGCGTCGTCGTCGGACGACGACCCCGACGACATGTCGCCGACGCGACCGGTCGGCTCGCTCGAGCCCTACCAGGACGAGGAAGGGCAGTGGATACTGGTGAGCAGCAGCCAGTAACAACACAAGAGAGAGAAATACATAGTTAAAATTAAATAACCTAATCTAAAAGTTTCATTTTTATTAACGCACTTATGTTGTCGACTGTACTTCTAATATTGAATATAAATATTATCGTTATTAAAAGTCAAGTAAAACGAGTCCAAACTCGACGGATCTACTGTTAGCCAGTGAGGAGTTCCTATAGCCACCTTCTGTCTCCATCATCATACCAGCTTGATGGAACCATATTATTGTATTGTCATCGGAATTACATAAGTATGCAAATCGACGGGTCTCTGACTCAACCTCGTATATGAAAATGTATGAAATTGGAATATCTACTTTGGGACGTGTACCTAAAGTGGATATTCGGATTTCGTAAAATTTCATATACGAGGTTGAGTCAGAGACCCGTCGAAATCCGATAATTGGACGCGGCTAAACTAAAACCCAACCAACTACGCGAGTTGTGACAGCTTTTGTAAAACTCTATAAAAATTTACCAAATTATTATTTATGTTTAATTATTATTAATATTTTTTTATTTTTTTTGCTAAATCTTGCCGGAGAGATAGCCGGATGGCGAGTGGTAATCTGTGTCTTGAAGTGATTCCGAACCCCCTCCCGTATCGGCCGAACGGACCCCAGATGCACGGGGGCGGAGATGGTGGGGGTAAAACGGAAAATTTACGAGGCAATCGGACGGGAATGCGGTTGCTTTGAAGTTTATATATACCCTATTATATAATTAAAAAAGAAAAATCATCCAAAAAACGCGGCCCGTTTTCACAGTAGCGATTTTTGAAAAAAAAATCTTTTTAAAATTCGCCATTGCTTTAACTACAGCCATGGACAAAAGTATTGAGCACCCCACTTTTTCCTCTGTAACTTACAAATAAAGTATTATTTTTCAATTTCAAAAATACACAAAGACGTAAAATATAATAAGTGTTTTAACATGTGCAAATCATAAGTAGATATCATTTCGAAGTAGCTATTTGCGTGTGAAGACTGTAGCTAGAAAAAGTCGAGTTTTACAATAAAATGATTAATTGTATTTTTTTCCACGGAATTTCCCTTAACGTCAATAAATGTGACTATACAACTTTCTATAATAAAACATATAAATGCCCCTTTTAAAGTTTGACTTTTATATGAAAAACGCATGGGTGCTCAATACTTTTGGCCAAGGCTGTATATCTGTTCTGTTGGTTGTACATTGTATCTCGTCGATTCCCCAGCCCATGTACGGCGAACTAAAGGCGCCGCCGTCCCCTCTGCTGCGGTACATCGAAGACCCGGAAGGAGAATTGGAACAAATGCTTTCGGGTAAGTCTTTAACTTATTTTATCTACACACATATAAGTCCTCTATAATGCGTTCAGAATCTGTTGGCAATGACCAGCATTACAACAATCCATTTTACTATGATAATTTTCTTATCTGTAGCAGTAACATAATGTTCTTATAAAGATATAAAATTTTATAAAGTTATGACTTTCAAATTTCGAACATCTTTGAAAAACAAAACAATTTTATTTGACCTCAATTCTAATATCATTCGAGATGTCATTTAATTCGAAATGAAATGTCAATTGCATACAATTTTGACAAATCTCGTATGTTACTTGATAATTTGATATCGAACGATATGATAGTAGAGGCCGACTCTAGATTGTCTCTGAATTTAAAAAAAAACTACGGTTGCCGCCATTTTTGAAGTTCTAATAAATTTATCAATGCCAGCTATGCCGGTCGTAACATGCGGTTCCTGAACATATCATAGAGAGCTTATAATATGTATGTAGATAAAATAGTGTATGTAACTGTACATAATTAGGCATTATGCACCAGTCACAAACTACTATATCGCACCAATATCACAAACTAACGATTACACAATAGGGATGTATACATACACCAAAAGAAGTGACGTCTAAAAACGTGCCAAGTTTGGCACTAGATTATTGTCAGTCAAACCAATGCATAGCGACTAATGTATTTTGAGCCGTAGCTTGGCAGTTTCCAATAATATGTGATTTGAACCTTGACCCTGCTCATGTTCAAACTTAAAAAATTGTATTGGCTTCAACTACTCTACCAAGTTTCTTCGGTACTCTAGTTATCGCCGGACAACCGTACAAACATACGGATGCCCACTGTGTTGACTATAAGAGCTCACTTCGTTCGGTCGATAATCATTAATTCCTCATAAACGACAGAAACTGCTCAATGAATTTGACGAAAATATATGGAAAATATATAAGTACGTGTATTTGTGTATCTGTCTGTGGCGTCGTAGCTCCTAAACGGATAGACCGATGTTGATTTAGTTTTTAACCGACTTCAAAAAAGGAGGAGGTTCTCAATTCGACTGTATGTTGCTTTTTTTGTATGTTTGTTACGCGATTACTCCATCAATTGTGGACCAATTTTGAAAATTCTTTTTGTTTGAAAGGGTATACTCCCGAGGTGGTCCCATTGTCACCAAGTCAGAATCTGATGATGGGATCCATGAGAAATCTAGGGAACTCATCAAAAGTTATTTATTTGTTAGAAAGGTGAATTAATCGAGAGTTTTCTTAGCTTGGTTTGACGAAAATCCGTTAATCCATTTAAGAGTTATGGGCTCTGAAAGTACAGGTCCCGATTTCGTCGGGGTTTTCTAACTCGCTTAGGTTAGTAAATTTACTGAATAAATATTTTGAAATTTGAATTTAGATCTGCTATGTTGTCATCTTCGGAAATGCTCGGTTTTAGCCCGAATGACGCTCGGTCTCCCAGGTGCCATTAATTAATAACCTCCCGATTGGTTCCAGGGTACGACGCGTTGGAGCGCACCCTCCAGTACAGGTTCAGGGACCGCGCGCTTCTCCTTCAGGCCCTGACGCACGCGTCCCACCAGCAGAACAGGCTGACGGACTGCTACCAGCGGCTCGAGTTCCTCGGAGACGCCATACTGGGTAAGCAGACCTTTGTGTAGGTTGTTTTTAGGGTTCCGTACCTTAAATGAAAAAACGGAACCCTTATAGGATCACTTTGTTGTCCGTCTGTCTGTCTGTCTGTCTGTCTGTGTGTCTGTCAAGACCCTTTTTCTCAGGAAGGCGTGGAGGTATCAAGTTGAAATTCATATCAAATACTTAGGTCTGCAATCCCTTAGATCAGTGGAAAAATCAAATATCTAAGTCAATGCAATCAAAAGATACGGCCGTTTATGCTGCATATTGAAGGGAATCTTAAGGGAATCAAAACCTATAGGGTACTTCCCGTTGACATAGAACCATGAAATTTGGCAAGAAGCAATGTCTTATAGCACAAGTTAAGGATAAAATCCGAAAACCGTTAATTTGTAGTTACATCAGATAAAAACTAAGACCAGTATAAACTGACTCTCACTAAGTACGAAAGTGCATACTTATTACGTGTCACTGTATACTGGACTTTGTTTATATTGTATTCCCGTGATTTACGAACTATTTACATGCCCGCCTACAAGTTTGTGCGGAACCCTCGGTGCGCGAGTCCGACTCGCACTTGACCGGCTTTTTTTTAATACAGTGGCTTAAAAAAGTAGCACATTTTGTAGCTTATACAGCTATCGTGGGGTAAGTTAGATTTTTTAGAAAATCAATATTAAACACTGTTTGTAGACTATCTGATCACGCGGCACCTGTACGAGGACCCGCGGCGGCACTCGCCCGGCGCGCTCACGGACCTGCGCTCCGCCCTCGTCAACAACACCATCTTCGCCACGCTCGCCGCCAGGCACGGCTTCCACAAGTAAGCGCGCCTCGTCACTCGTAGACAGACTGCCTTACTCATAGACAGAATGATCACTCTTAGACAGGCTGCCTGATCACTCATAGACAGAATGATCACTCGTAGACATACTGCCTTATCACTCATAGACAGAATGATCACTCGTAGACAGACTGCCTGATTACTCATAGACAGAATGATCACTCTTAGACAGGCTGCCTGATCACTCATAGACAGAATGATCACTCGTAGACATACTGCCTTATCACTCATAGACAGAATGATCACTCGTAGACAGACTGCCTGATTACTCATAGACAGAATGATCACTCTTAGACAGACTGCCTGATCACTCATAGACAGAATGATCACTCATAGACAGACCGTCTGATCACTCATAGACAGACTGATCACCAGTGGTCGGAATAGGTAGAGCTATTTTACCTAAACTTGATGCATGTTCATTCAATAATGTGTTACCATCTCACTCACGCATGAATGAACATGTGTCAAGTTTAGGTAAATTAGCTCTACCTATTCCGACCACTGCTGATCACTCGTAGACAGACTGCCTGATCACTCGTAGACAGACTGTCTGATTACTCATAGGCAGACTGATCACTCGTAGACAGACTGCCTTATTACTCATAGACAGACTGATCACTCGTAGACAGACTGCCTGATTACTCATAGACAGACTGATCACCCATAGACAGGCTGTCTGATTACTCATAGACAGACTGATCACTCGTAGACAGACCGCCTGATTACTCATAGACAAACTGATCACTTGTAGACAGACTGCCTGATTACTCGTAGACAGGCTGATCAGTCGTAGACACACTGCCTGATCACTCGCAAACAGACTGCCTGATCACTCGTGGATAGACTGCCTGATTACTCGTAACGTATGCAACGGTACATAATAAGATCTAAAGATACTCGTGTCTGTCATTAAAGAGCTCGTTCCGCTGTCGCTCGCGCGCTAACTTCGGCACTACTCGTACCTTTAAGACTTCATTATGTGCCAGTTGCATAAATAACTATTTTCTACTCGCGTACTATAAATCTCTAATATATACATGACCGTAACCATGGTTAAAACAATGCTATAATGGTTATAAAATAACAGTTATTACCATGGCAACGCTCATTATAGAACAGTTTTCACGTATTGGTTACACTATGGGTGGCATTCTGATACTGTTAACGATGTTATATTAGCGGTTTATGGTACGCGAGTAGAAAATAGTAGATTGTACAACAAGTGCATAAAACGCACCATTTTACGCGAGTTTAGATATAAAGTCGAGTGTTAAATGGGTTTTATGGACGAGTTGTACACTCTACTTTTCACTTCGATTGCGAGGAAATAAAACAGCAACATGATAAAAATAATAATAATAATAATAATAAATGCGACGAAATAAAAATTATAAATTTATTTCATGAAGCTTTATTGTGTACTTTGGCTGTTGGTATCCTTGCCTTGGTCTTAAAATACTAACGAAACGACATAAAATAAAGAGGTTATTTATTTATTTATTTATTTATTTATTTAATCTTTATTGCACAAAAACAAGTACAAATGGCGGACTTAATGCCTAATGGCATTCTCTACCAGTCAACCACGTGTCCAATCGGAAATGTATATAGGTAGTAGGTGCACAGTACAACAGAACTAAACTTACAACATAACATAATTACCTTATAACATATTATAAATAAATATAAATATACATAAATAAATATATATATATATATAATATAAATATAAATAACATAACTATAGAACAACAGAGATACTGACAGAATATGATGGGACCTATATATACCTTTTACTTAAGGTCTTGTTCGTGCAAATACTTACGAAGTATTCGCTTGAAAGAAAGCCTGCTAGGGGCTCGTCTAATATCGAGTGGGAGCGCATTCCAGAGACGGATTGCCTGAAGGGCGAAAGAATTTGACATGAAACCAGTACGGTGAAAAGGAATAGTGAGTTTAAGAGAGCGGGAGGAGCGTAGTTCACACCCTGGACGGGGAGTGTCGAAGGTAAATTTACGTTTAAGGTAAAGGGGGGTTGAGGGCTCAAAAAGGATCGAGAAGAGAGTGGACAGAATTCTAAGAGACCTACGATGACGAATGGGAAGCCAGTTAAGCTGACGCCGAAAAGAAGAAATGTGGTCATATTTACGAAGACCAAAAATAAAACGTATGCCACTGTTGAGGAGACGATCTAACCTGTTAAGGGACTCCTGGCTGAGGTTAGTGGTGCACACATCAGCATAATCGATAAGAGGCAGCACAAGCGCCTGAACAAGTAATTTCTTGGTACTTACTGGGAGAAAGTTCTTATACCGATATAGAGCGCGGAGAGTACCAGTCACCTTGCGACTCACCTCGGAGAGCTGTCCATCCCACGAGAGACAGGAGTCAACGATAAGGCCGAGATTCTTAACCTGCTTAGACAGTGAGATTACAGCACCATCAAAGGAGATCGGTGCAATAGCGTCACTATCCAACTTCACAAGCTGACGCGGACTTCCCACGATGATGGCCTGACACTTAGCAGGATTGACGGAAATACCGAATCTACGAGACCAGTCTGCAATTTGTTCCAGGTCATCATTAATAAGCGAGATTGCCGTAGAGAGGTTAGAAGTGTCAGCCTGGGCGTATACTTGTAGGTCGTCTGCATACAGATGGTAAGAGCTGCCAAGCTTGGCGGTAATATGATTTATAAATACAGAAAATAAAAGAGGGGAGAGGATTCCACCTTGTGGTACTCCTGTACTAAGGTCACACCAATCCGAAATCGTACGGCCGGCTCGCACTGCTTGAACACGACCAGAAAGGTAAGAGGAGAACCACTTGATCGCTTCCGAGGAAACCCCCAGATGAATGAGCGTTGCAAGAAGAAGGTCGTGATCTACGGCGTTAAAGGCATTTGAGAAGTCTACGAGCACCATGACAGTTACCTGCATCGACTCCATACCCTGTCTTATATCTTCGACAACGTTGAGTAGGGCAGTAGTCGTGCTGTGCCCTGGGCGAAAACCTGACTGATATGAAGATAGAAGCGAGTTTCGAAAAATGAATGAGGAAAATTGTCTATGAACAACAGCTTCTAAAACTTTAGAAAAAAATGGAAGAATGGAGATGGGCCTAAAGTGATTAAGAGAGCTGGGGTTAGAGACCTTGAGAAGCGGAATTACAAAAGCTTTGCGCCAAGAAGAAGGGAATACCCCAGTTAACAGAGAGAAGTTGATAATGTGAGTAATGATGGGCAGAATACAATCAAGTATTAGAATTATCATAACACGACCCACATCGTCATGGCCAACGGCTTTTGATTTAATGGAGAGAATGATCTTTCGGACTTCCTCATCAGCGACCGTGGAGAGATTGAAAGGTAAGGCGTTAGGAGAAGGTAGTGAAGCAATAAAAGATAGGGTGTTTGATTTAATCGCAGGATTTAAAGAGGAGGATCTAGAAAAATGAATGTTTAGGGTGTCTGGTGAAAAGGCTGAAAAATCAGGTTCCGTTTTCGGCTTAGGAACTAGGCCGAGAGACTTAAGAAATTTCCATGTGTCCGCTAGGGAAGAAGACAAAACATTCGTATGAATATAGCGTCGTTTGGCAGCTCTAACCATCTGGTTGCACCGATTTCTAGCAACTTTAAAGAGACGCCAGTTCTCGTCACACCGATCCCGCTTGTAAACCCGGAACGCCCTGTCACGCTTTGTCATTGCCATACGAACACCTCTCGTAATCCACGGAGCTGGCGGGCGCTTCAGCCTGACCGCGCGCACCGGTGCATGGACGTCAAACAATTTTAAAATGGTAGAATTAAATTGAGAAACTTTTTCATCAATTGTTGACGCACCAAGCGTGGGCCCCCAGTCGGCCGAGGAAGCATCTTGCTTCAGCTTTTCTTCATCCAGTCCCGCAAATCTACGGAGGTGCACTACAGTCGGTTTATGTTTAGGTGCCTTTATTTTGTAAGTCACAAAGATCATGTCGTGCCTCGAAAAGCCAGGTGCTAAGAATTGACCAGATTGGATGACGTTATCCGTGGAGGACGTGAGGATCAAATCCAACCACGAATCAGATGAGTCGGAGTTGCGGTGAGTAGCGTCAAGAGGAACGATTGAAAATTTGTTGGACTCTGTTACCGATTTCAGCTTTCTCGATCTTAGATTATCCCTCAGTAAGTCGGTGTTAAAGTCACCCATGATTATGTGATGTGTGCACTCTGTGCTAACGGTGGAGAGGAGGGCATCAAAGGCAGTAAAGTAATCACTAGTGGGGGGACAGTAAATTACCCCAAGGACCACCTTAGTCCCCCTCACCTTCGCCTCAACAACCAGGTGTTCCATCGAACCGGAATAACTACTCGCAGGAGACGAAGAATCAATTATTTTGAAAGAAATATCAGCCCGAAGATACATGGCAACGCCTCCACCGCGTTTTTCTGTGCGATCACTGCGCAATAAAACAAAACCGGGGAGGTTATAAGAAGAAGAACAGAGATTAGGTTTCAGCCAGCTCTCAGAAATGAGAATAACATGCACGTTGCATGAAGAAAATGTGTCTAACAAGTCAGTGTAATGACTTGGTAGGCTCTGGGCATTTATGTGGCATACGTTAAGGAATTGAGAGGTTTTCTGAAATGCGCGTCCTAATGACGTGGCAAGTGTCTCGATTGATTCATCAAGAGAGTGAAATGATGTAGACGAGTCACTAACAGAATAAAAAGAATCATCGGATTCTCCATCACACATAAGAAAGAAGAGAAATAATATAACAAATATAAATAAATATGAATAAAATTAATAAAAACAAAACAATTATTAAAAACAAATAAAATAGCAGGCTTTGTAAACCCGCCGGTCAACTGATCACAAACAACCAATGCAATCAACACAAAATAAAGCTAAAAACCACGCCTAGGTTGGCCAAAAAGAGCCATTAGAAATATAAATATATGAGAGAAAAATATAAACATATGCAGTGGTGCCAAATATTGTCCAATGGTAGGACAAGATTTAGTTCCATCTGTTAAGATCCTTTTTGCCAAGCTACTCGTATATGCAAACTAAAACGATACAAACACATCAGATTCGAAAAACGTAATATCTACAAAACGGAACGGACAGGCGACGGTTTCCGAACGTGAAAACGTCATGATGACGTTTGACGTTCGACAGACACGACAAAATGTCACCTTACCAGTTACAATCCACTTTAATTATGCATAATAAAATAACAATAGCGCGGTAGCACTAAAAGTGCAGAGTACCTGTGTGTACGTGAAGAAAAACCAAGATTTGAGTATACCGTCGCTCGCCGTTCTAACACTACATAAAATATTCACTATGGAAAATTATTGTCTAACTGCTACTAACGAGTAGCCTTTTGTTTAACGGTGTCCTGCACGTTCCTGGTCTTTCTTACGGCCCGCGCCGGTACGTCCGTCGCCTGTGCCGTCGACTGCGTCGTTGTTGCCCGCGGCACGGCATGCTTTACACTCTGCGCCGGCGCCGCAGCAGGAACAGCCGCGGCAGCGGCAGGATGATCGGCTACCAAATTTTTGAGCTGCTCCGATGTAGTGATGCGGCGGTTCCTACCGTTGGACAGTCTGACATAAATGTTGCCCTCAAATGTCCATACAGAGCGCATGCCGAAGTGCTTGCGGGCGCTTAGAAAGATGGCTTGTCGCTGGCGGGTCAAGAACTCTGATAACACTATGGAGGAGCCCTTGAGAGAGGTCTTCTTTTTCCAAATTGCTGCTTTAAGCGCTGGGTCAACACACCTCACCAAAATTGGCCTGGTTCGGCTCTCAGTAGCACCCCCAAGTCTATGACAGACTGAGAAACTAGCCGAAGTTGTGTCAGCCAGTTTTAAATGATCGCGGCAGATGACAGCCACTGACTCTGCCATTTCACCCTCACTAGACTCCGGTACACCACCAAAAAGCAGATACTTGCGCCGATGACGCATCTCCAATGTGTCCACAGAATTGCTAACTGCTACAATCTGCTGCTTGAGAAGTCCCATCATGCTCATAACAAACTCTTTGAACTTGCGGAATTCATCACTTAGGGCAGCAATGGAGTCAGTTCGACACTCTGATACTGATGCTGATTGGAGTGCAGCATCAAATTCAGTGAGGCGCTGGAACACACTGGCTTCCAAGGATTGCTGGGTTTCCACTATAGAGTCCAGATTTGCCATTTCCGCTTCTTAATGCTTGGTGACAGTGCTATTGTGAATGTTGTGAAGTTGCCGGCAGGTGCTTTAAGTTAACTTTCTAGTTCCACATGAAAAGTTTTGCCCACACAGTATGTACTCTCCCTTGTTGTAAGAGTGTGTTTGCAAGCAATAATTTTTAAATTAGAGTGTAAATATTTATTTAAATTAAAGGAGTAATTTAAATGACTACTTTACTTTTTATGCACCTACCCTCATCATCCTATTATTCCCATCCCAGTTATTCTATGAAGTTAAAGTTGTTCGTGTGGCTATTGGACCGATTGCCTAGGTCTTCGACGAAGATTTTACTTTATGCACTAGAGCATAAGAAGCGACTTTATGTCGCCTACGCACGACATAAAGACGAACTTTTAGAGCATGAGAAGTGAAAACTTAATTATAACACTAGAACTATGTTCGCCCTCGTTTTCACTCAGGAGGATCACGTCGCGTTTATCCACTTCACTGTCAACCATCATGAATTTGTTTCCAGGTACTTCCGCCACATGTCGCCCGGTCTAAACGAAGTGCTGACGCGATACGTCAAGATACAAGAGGAGAATGGACACTCCATAAGTGAAGAGGTTAGTGATCGTCTCACTAAAGTCTATCTAAAAATAATTCCGCGGATCACTTTGACAGATAAAGACTAAAAGAGAAATGGATGGAATTTATTAGCGGCAAGAAGCCGAGTGGGAAATAGTTTTGATGCGAACCATATAACTGGAACCCTCGGTGCGCGGGTCCGACTCGCACTTCACCTATTTTTAACCCCCGACGCAAAGAGGGGGTTATAAGTTCGACGTGTGTATCAGTGTATCTATCTGTGGCATCGTAGCTCCTAAACGGATGGACCGATTTTGATTTAGTTTTTAACCCCCAACGCAAAAAGAGAGGGGTGTTATAAGTTTAACGTGTCTGTCTGTGTATCTGTCTGTGGTATCGTAGCTCCCAAACGGATGAACCGATTTTCGTTTAGTTTTTATTGTGTCATAGATAATTTTATCCCGAGTGTTCTTATTCCGAGCCATATTTCATGAAAATCTGTTCAGCCGTTTGAAGATCATCAGCTCTTTTATAGTTGATGAGGGGATCTGACTAACTTCCTTATGTCCGATCGATTCGAAATTTGGTACCGTGTTACTTCAATGATATTGAAAGTATATGGTAAGGTAACCATGACCTGATCAGCCGTTTGAAGATCATCAGCTCTTTAAGAGTTGATGAGGGGATCTGATTACCTTTCATATGTCCTATCGATACGAAATTTGGTACCGTGTTACTTCAATGATATTAAAACCTATTTATAGTGTCAAGGGATTTTTAAATTTTAAATTTTACTATTTATTTAACTCGCAGCACTACCTGATCCACGAGGACGAGATGGAACAAGCGGAAGACGTGGAGGTGCCCAAGGCGCTCGGGGATCTATTCGAGTCCGTCGCAGGCGCAATTTTCCTCGACTCTGGTGCGTACAGTCAGCGTCAAATAGATAGGAGCAGCCAATATGGCCAAATACACTCAGCGGCAAAAATATCCGCCCACCCGTCTTTTGCTCATACAAGTGTTCGTTCCAAATAAGCTGACGAGATTCCACTTGAACGTAACCAATAGGGATAATAAACTAGAGCCTCGTAAAACTATTGTATTTTGAGGTGAGGTGTTTTGGCGTTGTCTTGTTTTGTACTACGCTACAACTATAGTAGAATTTATTTAAAATGTCGGAATCCACTTGAGAGCTTATCTTCCAATGAATGGCTTTGTTATCTATTGTGAAGCCCGACCGCTAATTAGCAGTGCAAAATAAAACGCATAAATAACAAAAGATTTCATATGAATAGCAACTTTACCGCTTAAAGAAGAAGGTTCAAATTGCAATGGCAACGCATTCGAGGTAGTACTGTTTGAAATTGAAAGCGGCAGCCAGGAAGTTTGTTTGTGTCAGGTACAGGGTGATTCAGGGATAGCTTTCTTATCTTAGTATAGTACGCAAGCACGTCTGCATAGTTCTCAGTCGCTACCAAGTATCGATATCGTTTAAATATAATTCTCGTTTTTTTTAAATACATGCATTAAAAGCTCCTAACTAAAAATAATCATAAAAATTATAAAAGTTCTAAATAGTTTCTAAATCCAATAAAACGTAGGCCAGGGGTCAAATTAAAGAAATTTCCAGAATAAAACACAGTGAAGCATACAGTGTTTCGCAGCTAATTACACAAGGTACAAAATTGCTTCCAAATAATAATGCTAAAAGTTGCAGTATTTTTCAAATTGACACTCGAAATTCATATCGCGCAAAATGTAATAATTTACTACGAACAGGTGATTTACGGATCTTTTGGGCTTCTTTAGGTGAAGATACGACCTTTTAAAGGATTATGATTCGTTAAAAACGTGAGTGTGGTTATAAAAATGATAAGGGTGCGTCATACTAGCCGCCAGTCGGCTTTTAGTTTTTGAGGTTAGGTCGTGTTATTATATTAACATTACCTTGTATGTCTCGTCGCGCGGCAGGCATGTCCCTGGGCGCGGTGTGGAGCTCCTACGTGCTGCTAATGGGCGCCGAGCTGGAGGCCTTCAGCGCGGCCGCGCCCAAGTCGCCCGTGCGCGAGCTGCTCGAGGCGGAGCCGGACACCGCCAAGTTCGGGTGAGCACACACACACGCTAGTGGCTCTGTGAGCTGTAGACCTCGCGACAAACTTAACTTTGCCGTTGTAAAACTGTTACCACCATACATCGACATGGGTCGCGGTCAGTTCGCCAACCGCAAATAAGTTTAGCCTATTGTGGTCGCGTTTATATCGGCAGATAAACGTGTATAAAATAATGTAGATAAAGATGACGAATGCTTGATCCACACTTATCCACCGGGATAAAGACGAGCATAATAGGCTGTTTTGCATCTATCGTGTACGTTTATTTCTTTTGTTATAAAGATTGCATGTCTTGTAAGCGACTAAAATCTTTATAGGTCAATTATCAGGTTAGGGGTCATCCATAAATTACGTCACACGATTTTCATGATTTTTTTATCTCCCCCCCCCCCGTCCTTGTCACAGATGGTCACATTTGTGAGACCCCACAAAATTTAGGTTTTTACATGTGACATCAGGAAACCTATGAATCCTCCTAGTCCTCCCACCCCTTGTTACGCAATGTCACATTTCGTTGACCCCCTCCCCTCCCCTTAATGTGTGATGTAATTTATGAATAAGAGGCCTTATCCGCTGATATTTATTTATTTAAATGTTTGCAGTAAACCAGAGCGGTTGGCGGACGGGCGGCGCGTGCGCGTGTGCGTCGAAGTCTTCGGCCGCGGCGCCTTCAAGGGCGTCGGCCGCAACTACCGCATCGCTAAGGGCACGGCGGCTCGCTGCGCCCTGAGACACTTAAAGAGACACAAGCAACATTAACCTGGAGAAAATGTGAACGTGACCTTGAACTTGAAAACTTAAAATGTGACCTTGAACTTGAGACCGTAAAATGTGACCTTGAACTTGAAACCGTAAAATGTGACCTTGAACTATTAACCTTATTCAAATAATTAAAATGTATATGTGACATGCTTTATTATTGCCAATTGTACTTTAATAAAATACTAAAGCGAAATAGTCCAGTCGACTGATTTTATTTGAACTTGAAGAGTCAATTCCCTTCCGTCTCGTCATACCAGCTCGATGGTACCATGTTATTGTATTGTAATCGGAATTACAGTACACAAAAGGCCAAGTAAGCATGGTGACACTGCCCTTGGCGAGAAAAAGGCTTTTCACTTCTCATGCTCTAAAAGTTCGTCTTTATGTCGTGCGTAGGCGACATAAATTCGCTTCTTATGCTCTAGTGCATAAAGTAAAATCTTCGTCGAAGACCTAGGCAATCGTTCCAACCGCCACATGAACAACTTTAACTACATAGAATAACCTCTTTATTTTATTTCGTTTCGTTAGTATTCTAAGACCAAGGCAAGGATACCAACAGCCAAAGTACACAATAAAGCTTCATGAAATAAACTTATAATTTTTATTTCGACGCATTTATTATTATTATTATTGTTATCATGTTGCTGTTTCATTTCCTCGCAATCGAAGTGAAAAGTAGAGTGTACAACTCGTCCATAAAACCCATTTAACACTCGACTTTATATCCATCCTCGCTCGCAAGCTCGCTTGGATGGATAAACGTCTCGCGTAAAATGGTGCGTTTTATGCACTTGTTGTACAATCTAATATCCCTTTTAGGTGCGTCACAGTGGGAGCTATAATATTGCTCGAAAAATTGCCCGTGTAACTGCTCCATTAGGAATATAACGAGTCAGAAATAAATCCTTAGAATTAATTATATATTATCTCAATCTATCAACTTCCCTGTGCAGCTTCAAAGGTGATGTATCTTGTTCGATTATGCTCATGCGCTATAAAACAAATTAGGCGAGTATTATTGGTTGCGTTGTACGGTGACCAGGAATATACAATACCCAGAAATTGACGTACACAAGAAACCGGGCAAGTGTGAGTCGGACTCGCGCACTGAGGGTTCCGTACACGTTTGGCTGGTTTTTAATATTTGTTGTTATTCTATAGGGTTTGTTCTATAATCATACCAAATTCGACGCTTGTATGTTTTACCGTTTTTACGATACAACCAAAATAAAAATACGTTGAAAAAAAACGTTTCATGCATGGGGACCCCTTTTATTATTTCACTTTTTTTATTTGTTAGTAAATCCGCTGTAATAACGCATATTCTGAAAAAAAAAACAACCCGCTATCTATTACGATTCAAAAGATACAGCTCTTTATAGTTATATATATAATCCAGCCTATACACGTCTCACTGCTGGGCGCAGGCCTCCACTCACAATGAGAGGGTTTGGGCTATAGTTCCCACGCGGGCCCAGTGCGGATTGGGAACTTCGCACACACCATCAAATTGATTTGCAGGTATGTGCAGGTTTCCTCACGATGTTTTCCTTCACCGAAAAGCCCATGGTAAATTTACAAATTATATTTCGCACATAAATCAGAGTATAGATAGAAAAGTAGTCCAACTTCAAACAAAGGTACATCGCGCGGCTTGCATGTGTGCGTTCGCGTCCGTACGGCTGTGGGCGGCGCTAGCCACGCACACGAAACTACATCTCGGGACTGATTCGTACTGATTGAGTTGGGGCCGCAGCGTCATTGCGTTCGGTCACGTTTGGATGAGGTGCGCGTACCTATTTAATTTCGAGCGACAATGTGGTCACCGAGAGGACGTATTTATTGTTCAGTGTACGGGTGCACAAAAAATGGTACGCAACATCCGGAGCTATCGTTTTTCAAGATACCTTTGGAGTCTGAAAGGTGTACCTACCTATTTAGAGTTTGTGAAGTAGATATGCGGTTTATATTTTGATATTTATAAGTAGCCCACTTGCTGCTTTTGTTAAATCTACTTTATTATAAGCGTGACATTTTCATACGTTTCAACACGACTAAACTTAAACCTAGCTTAGGTAGGTACAACTACGAGTATATCCAGATTTAATAAAAGCTGCAACTGTTTAATGTAAATAATTAATTAGGTATTTCGTACCAGGCAGGCGCCTATGGTATACTTGTAATGTAGGTGAAATAAATACGAATTAAGTACGTAATTAAAATTGCCGTGTGTGACGTGACATGTGACGACCTTTGTTTGGTTTGTGAACTTAATTTATAAAAGTTACTATGATTATAAATCATAGATCAAAGTATGGCCAAGTAGGTAGGTGACTAAAATAGAATAACAAGGTTTGGACAACCCTAGGCGCCCGAGCGGCAATAGGTATCAGAGTCTCCTAAAGGGCCGGAGTTGGACTACTTTTCTATCTATACTCTGCATAAATTCTGAAAAACTTAGAGGTGCGAGCCCGGGTTCGAACCCACGACCCTCTGTTTAAGAGTCGGCAGGTCAAACCATTAGGCTACCACGGCTTTTTTTGGCTAACACGGCTTTTTTTTTTGAATACCTTATAAATATTATTTAGGTCTGTCCCGTGTTTCCCGGCAGGATGGTCACCACGGGCGCGCGCCACATGGCCCTCGGCCGGCGCACGCGCATCGCCGATAAACAACACGAATCCGGCCGCGTTGCGGAATTGGATTGGAAAACAATCCAACACACTCTTACCACTGCCACCCACTGCTGGCTGGCCACTACTTTGAGGGATTTTACAAGATTTCCGAAAGTTATTTTAGGATAAAAATAAAGACCGGTCAAGTGCGAGCCGGACTCACGCACCGAGGGTTCCGTACCGCTCAACTCGCACTTGGCCGGTTTTTAACCGACTTCAAAAAAAAAGGAGGTTCTCAGTTTGACCTGTATGTTTTTACTATTAATTTGTTGTTTTTCTTTGGCTTGCACTATAATCACACCAAATTTGACGCTTGTAATGTATTACCGTTTTTACCTTAGAACATTTAATTTATCATATTACTTAATTTTAATAGTGGCAATGGAAATACTCACTCTGTAAAAATTTCAACAGTCTACCTATTACAGTTCATGAGATACAGCCCGCTGACGGACGGACGGACAGCGGAGGCTTAGTAATAGGTTTCCGTTGCCCCTTTGGATACAGAACCCTAAAAAGCAAGCTGTTAAAACCCGTCTGCATATTTCGATATCATCTATGTATGTTAATAACTTAACTTTTTTGTTACGCTAGGAAAACGCGTTTACGCATACCACCTTGTTTCGGGGGACTGGGAGCGGTCGGAATGCCCACTAAACCCAGCAATTCTCTCTCCATGCCGTTGTTGGCAAGGACCGGATTCTGCTTGCACTTCGACCCTCACCGGCAGGCCCGTTTACCGGGCTCCAGCTTTAATGGAGCGCCCCGGGAGAAGTCAGGGCGCTCTCAGTCCTATGGACCTATGTGGACGGTTTGGGTCCCCCGACCTGCCGCCCGGTCCATTAAGGCTCGCCCCGCTTGCCTCCATAAGGGCCTGGCCACGACTTTGCGCGATCCGCTGAGCGGCGAGGGAATTTTCTAATACATTGCTTGTAACGTCAACTAACCGCAGCACGGTGAGCGTCTCGACCGAGCAATGAAGAGAGTATTCGCGAGAAGTCGTGGCTAGGCCGTATGCTAAATTCTCATGTGTAAATAGTGCAATGATATCTAAAAAGGTGCCAAGTTTGACACTAGATTGTTGACAGTACAAACCAATTTATTGCGACTTATGTATTTTGAGCCTTGACTAGGCAGTTTCCTATATCATATGTTACAATATCATGTAAGAATTTCAGGGCGTTTCAACCGCCGTCATTAGTGTCACCAAATTTATTGACGCAATTAATGACACCTACCTGCAACTCCTGATGTAAACAGAAGTAGAACCGGGGATGTAGTTTCTATCAGCATCAGAAGTTGATGTAGTGTCACTGATTTCGTCAATATATTTGGTGACATTAATGACGGCGGTTGAAAAGCCCTGAAATTCACCCGTAAAGTGTTCGTTGTGTAATAAGAATGCCACGGAGCATGTCCCGATGCTAAATTGCCAGCGTCTTTCAGGTCTTCGGGATATACCCTTTTCATGAGTGAGTCGGCCTTTGTTAAATAATATTTTTTATGGGATAATTAAACCTCGATTTTTACTGGGCTTAAGTTTTTAGGTTTATAATCTGTAAAAAAATCAAATACTACTCTGTCAAGAAAGTACCGGGAAAAGATCAATAATACACAAACTGTTTGTTAATCATCCAAATTTATTTTATCACCTTCAAAGTATGCTCCTTCAGAAACGATACACTTACGCCAACGAATAATCCAATCATCAAAACATTTTTTAAACGCTGTTTCCGGAATTGAATTCAGTTCTCGGCGCGAATTCTCCTTTATGTCTTCTACCGATTGAAAACGGGTGCCACGAAGTGGTAATTTGAGTTTAGGAAAAAGAAAGAAGTCGGCAGGAGCCATATCTGGTGAATATGGTGGTTGCTCGATGGTATTTGTTGAGTGTTTGGTCAAAAATTCTTTCACAATGATGGCCTTGTGCGAAGGCGCATTATCGTGGTGCAAAATCCAAGAATTTTCATTCCACAAATCTGGCCTTTTTCGTCGAATTTGCTCTCTTAAATGCCGCATAACGCTCAAATAATATTCTTTATTTACCGTTTGACCTTCCGGCAAGAATTCCGAGTGCACAACACCGCGATAGTCAAAGAAAACAGTCAACATGACTTTGACTTTTGATCGACTTTGGCGTGGTTTCTTCGGTTTCGGTTCAGTTGGAAGGCGCCACTCCGAAGCTTGTTGACTAGTTTGCATGTCAAACTCGTAAACCCACGTCTCGTCACCAGTAACAATGCGTTTCATGAATGTTGGGTCGGAATTGACTCGTTCTAGCATGTCCTCAGCGACTCTCATGCGATTGAGTTTTTGGAGAAAATTCAGGTCTTTTGGGACTAGCCGAGCGGTAACATGTTTCATACCCAAATGATTAGTTAAAATAGTACGGATCGACTCGTGAGATACAGAAAGTTCGGCGGCTATCTCTCTCAAAGTTGAATGAGGATTTTCAGTCACTATTTCCTTCACTTTTGCGATGTTAACTTCAGTTGCAGACGTTGATGGCCTACCCGAGCGAGGCAAATCTTCCATCACATCTCGACCGCTTTTGAACGCTTTGTACCACTCATAAACACGTGTTTTTGATAAAGTCGAATCACCGTAAGCCTTCTGTAACATTTTCAGTGACTCCGAACACGAAATTCCATTGGCGATGCAAAATTTAAGACAAACTCTTTGTTCAATGTTTTTGTCCATTACGAAATTCGCAATACACACTAGATATGATATAACTAAAAACAGCACTGTATTTAATATAAATAACAGATGCAACTCAAACTCCGCGCCAAAATAGAAAACAGTTGTGCCAATCTAACAACAACAAAAAAAACAAAAATTTGAATTTGGAACCATAAACAAATCATCCATTCCCGATACTTTGTTGACTGAAGGTACTTGGCACTGGGAAAAAAGTTAGGTGGGAAACATGGCCTGAATGGGTTCGAGTAAACACACTGCAGTGTCGCTCGGCTTTTCTTCGAACTTGTCTGGACACACTCCCGTGTAGCCTGCAACACATGGCCCGGCGGAATCGTTTAGCGGACCGATTTAGATAACCTGTTCGGATGAACCCAAATTACCAGTAAGTGTTTTTATTGACTAAATATTTATAGCCTGAAGAATAAACATCAATATTTTACAAGCTTTTATTTAACTTACAATATTTGTGTTTAGGTCAAATCTTGCGAGCTGAATTCGAACCACTCCCCGTGTCCGATTTAGCTGAAATTTGGTATACCTACGTAACTTCGGTGACAATAATGCAACATAACCTATCGAAAAATTAAAAATTTTAAAAACCCCCCGTCACAAAAAATAGGTTTGAATATCATTGAAGTAACACGGTACCAAATTTCGAATCGATAGGACATAATTAAGGAAGTTAGTCGGATCCCCTCATCAACTAGAAAAGAGCTGATGATCTTCAAACGGCTGAACAGATTTTCATGAAACATGGCTAAGAACACTCGGGATAAAATTATCTATGACACAAAAAAAATACTAAACGAAAATCGGTCCATCCGTTTGGGAGCTACGATACCACAGGCAGATACACAGACAGACACGTTAAACTTATAACACCCCTCTCTTTTTGTGTCGGGGGTTAAAAACTAGCCCAAACACGGCGGGTCTATCTTGTTTCGCGGCAGTCTCTATGGCCACCATCGACTGTATCATCAGATCAGCTTGCACCATGAAGCTGATACAACAAACACTGGCCCGCCGTGTTTGGGCTCGTTTTGTGCCTGCCTCATCTTTTTATACATGTGCGCTTGGGGTTGAGCGATTCTTCGGCGTTTTAACCGCCGTCATTGTCGTCTTCGCACATATTGACGAAAATAACGATTACTATCAACAATTTCCGTTGTAAATAGAAGAAGCACCGGGAGTAGTTCTCATTTCACTCAAAATTAAAATAAACTTGTTAGTTTTATTTGGAATAATATGCGAAGACGACAACGACGGCGGTTAAAACGCCGAAGAATCGCCCGGTTTCACCTAACCTGCCTAGGTAGTTATTTTTAATATTCTTTATTTCCTTTTTGTTATAATTTAATAGCTAAATAAATATTTTATTGATTCATTCAACAATTCTGAAATATCTGAATGTCGCACAAACACGTAGCTACTAAGACTTTTACTTTTCGGGATTTACTTATCGAGTCTGCGGGCTTAGCATGCATACAAGAGATAAAATTTGACAGGTGTTAGGGAAATAAATACATTTACATATTCTATATTCTAACGTAGGTAAGACTTAACGCTTAAAGTTTAAAATAAATGTGTCTCGTCCAGACTTTTATTACCTTTTACTACTAAGCGATTTTATCCGGTATTGCTAGAGTAATTAAATAAATCGTTCAAATCTAATATGAGCCTGTGCACACTAAGCATGATAATTTAATTACTATAGCAACTTTTTATTCGTGCTGTCACTTTATTCATGTTTCATGTTAGGCTCGGTGGAAGTATTCTGGACTCCTTTTTTCGCCGCTTGGCTCCTTGGTGACAGCACGTGTGCGAAGATAGTGTATCAAGTTTTTGTGTTTTGTTTAGTGGTTTTGTTGTGTGCCTGTGTTTTGTTTGCAGCATCAGTAAGTGTAATAACTGTATTGTGCGCTGATAACCATAGCTTTAACTAACTATGGCCCAAATTCCCCCTAAACCTCCTGACATACAAAATGATTCGGAAATGGCGGCCTCCGATTGCTCGCCAGGCGTCATATCGCAAGATATTTTCTCTGGTGAACAATTGGTAGGTTCGGAAAAAGATAGAAGCAGTGGTAATAAAAGACCACATCCACAAGATGATGTCCAAGAGCGTGCAAAGCTCCAAAATAGGGCTCCGTCATCCGCGGTGCAACAGGTATTCATTCACCCGAGTCTAACTGAGACTAAAAAATACTCCAACGCGGATGCGGGACCTTATTTAGTCCACGTTTCTCGATTGGCCTCCCATCCGGCGGCTGGGACTACACTGAACCCTATCAAGTTCGGCCAAGTAATGGTAAATTGTAAGGTTCAAAACATAGTAAGAGAGGGAATTAAAAAAGTAGGCAGGAATAGGATTTCTATTGAATTTAAATCTGGAGATTCTGCCAATTCTTTTCTCAGTGATCCTTTGCTAGCTGCTAAACAATTTGAGGCAGTCATTCCAACATTTAATGTTACCCGAATGGGAATTGTTCGAGGAATCCCAACCGATTTTTCCATGGATGAATTTGTCCAATCAGTTGAATTGCCACCAGGGAGTGGTGAAGTACTAAAAGCAAGGAGGCTTAATAGGAAAACTCACAGGGAGGGGGTTATAGAGTGGGTCCCCACAGGAACAGTAGTGTTGACTTTTAGTGGACAGGTTTTGCCTGCTAGGATTTTTAGCTTGTACACTTCCATTGCGGTTGAGACTTACCAGCTTCCCACCATTCAGTGTCATAGCTGCTGCAGGTTTGGGCATGTGTCAGACCAATGCAGATCAAAACCACGTTGCTTTAGATGTGCTAAGGAGCATATCGGTAAAAGTTGTCCTGTAAAGGAAGAGTTAGCTACATGCCTGTTCTGCTCAGGCAGACACTTTGCTACGAGCCAAACTTGCCCAGAGCAAGGCCGTCAAAAGGCAATTAAGCTTACCATGTCCCAAGAGAACATCCCATACTCTGAGGCTTCAGATAGATTCCCACCAGTTAAGCGATCTTACTCAGACGCCGCTAGGACTGTATTTGCTCCCGTTAACTCTACTAATTCTCAACGCATATTAGCTTCCCCTTCTCCCTCCCCTGGACACCCTTCATCCACCCAGAGTTACCGTAAAACCACATTCACCCCCAGATCCCCTCGTCAACCCCTATCCCAGGGTTATGACCGTGTAGCCCACCAGGCTATCATTGGTCAACGTAATCCTCCATCACCAGCCAACGGGGTTGCTTTGCAGTCCCCTTTGCCAACCCATGACCCGCCTCAGTCTGCCCCTAATGATAATTTAATTGAGGTCATGCTCTCTCTGCTCATTAATATGTTCACAAAAATGAATGACTTCCCTATACCGTCCAACGTTGCTGACAAACTGAGAGTTCTCTTGAATGTGGTTAACATTCAACATGATTCAGTGGAATAGTCACAGCATTCGTCCCAAGGTACAAGAGATATATCACATGGTTAATTTATATGATCCCATCGCCTTTGCCATCTCGGAGACATGGTTGGTCCCGGATTCCCGATTCCGGGTTCCGGGATATGTATGCCTTCGGGATGACAGAGGGGACGGTTATGCCGGTACTGCTCTACTTATTAAATCATCTGTTACTTTTAGTCGATTAGCTCTTCCACCAATTCCCTCAGGAGTTAATGCAGTTGCAGCCAAAATTTTAGATATATGTGTGCTTTCTATATATATTTCAGAACCACACTCAGTTGTAATCTCTGAACTGGAATCTTTATTTTCTGCCTTTGCGGGTGCCTTTTTAATCTTGGGGGATTTTAACTGTCACCACTTTCTGTGGGGAAGCTCAAACTGTGACTCTTTGGCTTGCGATCTTGTGGACCTGATGGAGGAGAAAAATATCTGTCTCCTTAATGACGGCTCCCCGACACGCAGGACGGCTCCCGGTCTAAACACGAGTGCAGTAGATCTATCTCTATGTTCTCCCAACCTAGCTTCTTTACTATCTTGGTCTGTTTTGCTGGACTCTTATGGCAGCGACCACCTTCCCATTCTGATCTCCGCCCCTCCTTCCTTTTCTCCTCCTTCAACTACGTCATCTATTCTTCGATTCCGCCTTTCCAAAGCTGATTGGGACAAATTTGCTGAAGACATAGATGCTGCTGTCAGTGAATTCCCTTCAGTATCACCCAACAACGCTCTGGAGTGTCATGACAGATTGGTTGAATCTCTGACAACAGTGGCCAAAAAAAATATTCCCACTAAAAAACCAGGTAGAGCTTATAGACCCTCGCCACCATGGTGGGATCGGGAATGTTCGGACATGATCCGTCGTAGAGGAGAAGCCGAGGAAGCATACTGTGCGTGCATGTCCATCGACAATTTTCTTACGTTTAAAAGATTAGCGGCTTCGGCTAAACGGCTTTTTAAAAAGAAAAAAAGATTGGGGTGGATTAGATTTTGTCAGAGCATATCCCCTCGCACACCTGCAACACTGCTTTGGAAGGCAATTAAACGTTTCCGTGGAGCTTTTGTTTCCTCAGATTCTAGCAGTTACAACCCCTCCGGTTGGCTCACGGATTTTATTGACTCCCTGTCTCCATCTTCTGTCCCAAGCCTAAACTCTCTTCCGGCCTACTATCGCGCTTCTTTGCCAACTAATAGATTCGATGAGCCGTTTTCCATGCTGGAACTTCAGGCATCTCTAGATCACCTACACCAATCTGCGCCTGGGCTAGACAACATCCCATACGCCTTTTTAATTCATGCTGGTCCAAACACGAAAGTTCTGTTTCTTCAGCTCATCAACTCATTCTTTGAAATTGGTTTCATTCCTAATGCTTGGAAAAATCAATTAATTATTCCGATCCTAAAACCTGGCAAAGACCCTTCAGTCGCGTCTTCTTATCGCCCCATTGCCCTCTCTTCTTGCCTACTTAAGATCGTAGAGCATATGATTAAAAAGCGTATTGAGTGGTGTGTTGAGAATAGGAAAATCTTGGCTGGGAGCCAATTCGGCTTCCGACGGGGAAGGGGTACTATGGATAGCCTGTCTATCCTAACCACGGATATTAGGATTTCTCTGACTAGAAATGAATTTCTAGTTGGGGTCTTCTTGGACATCTCGTCTGCATACGATAACGTGATGCTCTCCATACTCAGGGAAAAACTGTTCCAGCTGAGTTTGCCTGAGAAGCTGATCAATTTCACTTGCAATACTCTGATGGATAGATCGGTAGTAATCAAACACCGCGACACTCTTTCTCCTCCTCGATTTGTCTGGAATGGCCTTCCTCAGGGGTCAGTACTTAGTCCGTTGTTGTATAGCCTTTATACCTACGATCTGGAAGAGGCTGTTAGCCCATTCTGCAATGTGTTACAATACGCAGATGACTTGGCCCTTTACACTCCCTCAAGTAACCTCGACTTGGCCGCTAACAGTCTCAACCAAGCTTTGTTCTACCTGGGCGAATGGCTCTCTTCCCACGGTCTGTCTTTGTCCGCCTCTAAGAGTAATGTAGTTATTTTCACCAGGAAGAGGGTTATTCCGCAGATGGAAATTGCGTATAACGACCAATTGATCCCCATTTCTAATAAGGTTAAGTTTTTGGGAGTCACATTAGACTCACGTCTGTCTGCGACTCCCCATGTAAGCTTAGTGGTTCAAAAATGTCAATCAAACATAAACATTCTTCGCTGTTTGTCAGGGGTGTGGTGGGGAGCCCATCCGTACTCCCAAAAACTTCTTTACAATGCCTTAATTCGAAGCGTGCTGGATTACGGGTCATTTATCTTGGAACCATGCAATAAGGCTGCCCTTAAGAAAATGGACCGAATACAATTTCAATCCCTGAGGCTCATTTTGGGAGCTATGAAATCTTCCCCTACGAACGCGCTGCAAGTAGAGGCTCTCGATCCTCCTCTACCACTACGACGGCAGTACCTCTCTGACAGATTTTTTTATAGGATCGCCCAATGCTCGGATCACCCTCTTCTTCCTAAACTGCATGTACTCTCTGACCTTATCTCCAATAGTAATTTTTGGAACAATAAATCTACACCGTGTTTAATAAATAGCTATCGTAAATATAACATTCTCCCTCATCCAGTGTATTCCTGCTCTCTGTTTCCTCTTTTTTCTACTTCCTACGACGCTTTAATTTTTCAGCCTAACATCGATCTGAACTTTGGCATTTACAAGAATCAACCTGGTGCTAACCATTTGTTTAACAATATAATCGATAAAGACTGGCACGACTGGACGACTGTATATACGGACTCCTCTAAACTCTCAAATGACATTATGGTAGGGTCAGCTGTTTGGATACCTAAATTTTCCATTGTCTTGAGCTATAAATGTCCCCCTCAAATTTCTGTTTTCACGGGTGAGTTGGTCGCTATTTTGGAGGCAGTAAATTTCATTAATGTTCACAATTTAAATAAATCCATTATATTCTCGGACTCTTTGAGTGGACTACAGGCCATCAAGACCAACTTGTTCGCTTCAAAAAACTTATACCCGTTAGTACTACGCATAAGACAGTCCCTTTTTGATTGCCACCGTAAAAACATCGAGGTGACTCTGTCGTGGATTCCTAGTCATTCGGGCATCACTGGAAATGAAATGGTAGATTCATTTGCGAAGGGGGCAACTTTGACCGGCATCCCTGACCATTTTCAGTGTTTCTCTCAAGATCTCATTGCCTTGGCCAAGCTCGATATGGATACTGACTGGCAACGTAGCTACGATCTCTCTAAACGAGTCAAGGGACGCTACTATAGCGATATCCAGCCTTTTATCCCAAGCAAACCCTGGTTCTCCTCCTACCGATTTGTAGATAAACAAACTACCTCCGTTCTTTGCAGATTACGCATCGGACACTCCTGCTCTCCTCAACACCTGCACAGGTTGGGTATTATTCAATCCCCTACCTGTGCATGTGGCCAAGAGGATGGTTCCACGGACCATATTTTCTTTAACTGTCGTCTCCGTTCTGTTGCTCTATATGATATCCTTCCTGCTACTATCCCTAAACCGATCAACTTTAAATCACTCCTCATCCTTGCATTTACAAATAAAAAATATTTGAAAAAGCTTTTACACTACATCCACTCCCAAAATATTAAACTTTAAGTGTCTTCCGCTGGCTTTTGTTATTCTATTATATGTTTTTGGTGTCTATATGTTGTGTTTGTCCTTCACAGGTCCCACAATGAACATCACCCGTTTCGGACCCTATTTTAATACCGGTCAATAATTTATTCACTGTGCTGTTGTCAAATAAGTCATTGGCAGTAATGGTCGCACGCCTATTGTGACCGATTGCCACTACCATAAAGATTGGATTGGATTGGATATTCTGGACTCTACGGACCTGCCGGCAGCCATCCTACACGACGTAACCTGTAAAATATCCCAATCCGGGGAGTGTTACAAGGAATTCAACGTGTTCAGGGAAATGTCCCTACATTGAGGAAAAGGATTAATGAAAAGTTTGTTAAATGAAACCAAACTTCGTCTACGTGTAGCTTAAAAAAGGGACTACAAAACTAAGGCAATACCTAACCAAATCAGCTATGTTATTCTGTTAACGCATCGTCGTTCAGTTCTACTCAGTCGATGAATATTGACGGACGACGTAAATTCACCGGCTATTCATCGACTGAGTAGAACTGAACGACGATGTGTCAATAGAATAACATAGCAGTCAAGTTAAATAACATTAACTGTTTTATTCCTTACAAACAAACAGTTTGTTAAATCAACAAAACTTTAATACCGCCTTATCAAATTATGCTTATTTCTGAATTAACCGAAATAGTTTGGTTAAATATTTTTCTCAATGTAAAGGTAGCATTCCGTGCCTCACGGCAGTTGGCAGACGGCAGCGGCAGGCGGCTTGCGGCATGTGCCGCGACGGCAGACGACCTTTGCAGTATGAATTTGTAGGAGACCCATTCCGACACACGACTGCAACTGCCGCGGGACAGGTCGTCACGTGATCTGACGTGTTGACCGATGAAGAAAGTGAGAATTTAATTAATTCACCGCTTGTTTCACAATCGTCAAGTAAAGCATATCTGTCAAATAAATGTAGCCCTTTCCCTTTCTTACGCTTGAAAATAGACAAGGAGAGGGCTATCTTTAACTGACAAATGAATTTACTTATTTATTGTGAAACAGGCCCTTAGTGTCTCAGCATTCTTCTTTACTTGATTGTGAAAATCCTCATTATATCAACGTATTAGAGAAAATATTTGGAGGCAAATCGCTCAAAAGAGCTTAATAAAACCAATAGGTACAATTTTTCAATTTATTTTAAACTTATTACTACTTTGCCAAAATACTTCACCTACTGAAAACTGCGGAGTGCCGTCGGCTTCGGAATCTATACGACAGCAACTGACGCCCGACGACACATGCCGTCTGCCGCCTGCCGCGAGGCACGGAATTCTACCTTAAGGCTGCAAATGCACCTGCAAGAAATTGCTGCGATAAATATCCGACAGTGCCAAATGGTAACGTAATTCGTTTACACTTGCAACTTTCTTGCAAATTCCTGTCGAGACATTTCTCGCCGCAATTTCTTGCAGTAAGTATTCGCGGGCTGAGTGTATTTGTATTTGTTTTTTTCTGAAACTAAATTCGAGTTAAGCGGTAGTACGGAGCCCTCGGCGCGAGTCCGACTCGCACTTGACCGGTTTTTGATCAACACCGCTGCCGACGGGAGGCGACAGTGTCGACGTGCCTCTGCCGTTGGCGGGGTGTCGCCCAAGTACAATAATCGGTCTCCTATTTTACACCATACGCGGCGTCTGACGTTAGCGTCAACGTTTCAATACGTACTGCGTTGTGCGTTGCGTTCAGACGTCGATCGGAATGTATTGAAACGTTGACGCTAACGTCAGACACCGCGTATAGCGTAAAATAGGAGACCATAGCCTTACGTAGGTACCTTTTTTCAACACCTAACTTTTTTTCTACAATCACCTTTTCTTTATTTCTACGGCACAGGGTCGTCAATGCAGTAAAATCAAACAATATCAACCGTATAATATTTAATTCCTTGGCATTTCATCTTTGGTAAAACATTTGAGGTACAATTACAATCTACTTCTATATTACACTTTAGGTATATACTTAGAGCGACCCGCCCTCGCTTCGCTTCGTTCACATAAGTTAAAATATAGTGCACTAGGCACTTTTTCCAGATTGTTTTTTGTATTTGTAGAAATGGCATAGGAACCCTACACTGAGCATGCCCCGACATGCTCTTGCCCCTGGTTTTTTTCTTTCGTACATTTTGGCCTGCAGGCCACCAGACAGACTTGTGACTTGGAAGTTGACTGTCTTAAGGTGGGTCCATATTTGTGACATTTCATCGTAACATGTTTCCGTGACCGTGTCAGTAACGCGTGTCAGTACCGGTTATGTGGAAGGTATTTGTCACGCGAACAATGTGATCCATCCCGAGCACAACAGCGTAACAAGTCCTGTAGATTTGCCACGCAGTCCGATCCGATGGGGCTCTATAGTGTGGACCCACCTTAACTCTTAAGATCTAAGCCAAGTCATCACTATAATTATTAAATAGATAAATACCTCCGGCAAAATCGGGACCCCTAATTTCAGAGCTCATATCTCTTAAATGGCTAAACAGATTTTCATCAAACCAAGCTAAGAACACTCTCGATGAAATCGCCTTTCTAACAAACAAAACTACATCAAAATCTGTCCATCGGTTTGGGAGCTACGATGCCAGACAGATACACAGATAGAAACGTTAAACATATAACACCCCTCTTTTTGCATCAGGGGTTAAATAGAGATTCCTATTTACAATATAAAGCACTATCCCATCGTAACATTACAATTATAACTATGTATATGTATAGAGTACCAAACGTGCAGGCGTCGCCTCAGTATGATTCGTTACATATAAGACCTTGTCTAGGTCTTGAGATTCTGTTCCGTCTTAAGCTCCAGTGCCCACACGTGCTGCGGCCAGCCGGTGCGGCCGTTGCCTCTCTTCTGTTCTGTGCTCTGAAACAAACGAGGCCGTTAGAAGGATGTAGGAAACAGGCAAATCACCTACGCTTCGCGCATTGTATCTCTTTTATTTGGTATGTCCAATGAGAGATGTAAGATCCAATATTTGACAGGCCTCATATCCTGCATGAAATCTTTGAGAAATGTCCTATAGTAACTTAGCACGAAATTGCCCGCCAGCGGCTTCACCCCCGCGAATTTCTGACTTTCCCCGTGGATGTACCATTTTTTTTCCATACAAACCTTGTCCTTACAATTACAAAGAAGTACAACAAAATAGTACATTTCGATGCTAGTGCGGAAAGTATGTAATTACCTCACGAGTACCGAGATATAGTATAAATTTAAAAAAATTGGAAAAGTAAAAAGCACTAGTTCGCGAAAACCAACTTTCCGCACGATATACAGCTACGAAAAGTACCACTTTTTGAGCAACTGTGTTAAAATAGTACATTTCGATGCTAGTGCGGAAAGTATGTAATTACCTCACGAGTACCGAGATATAGTATAAATTTAAAAAAATTGGAAAAGTAAAAAGCACTAGTTCGCGAAAACCAACTTTTCGCACGATATATAGCTACGAAAAGTACTACTTTTTGAGCAACTGTGTTAAAAAAAGAATTAGCCAAATAGGTGCAGCCGTTCTGAAGTTATGCGCGAACATACGTTTTTTCAATTCATTTTTATTTACATAATATATAGATTAGCGAGAGTGGCGTATGTAGTGTGTTGTAGTGTACCGTTGGCATACTCGTATAAACCAGAATAAAAATCTACCTACCTATTTAAGCAATGAATATAATTTTTTTAACACAGTTTTTTTAATTATTTATTTCATTACTCTAGTAATGAAATAAATAATTTACTTAAATCTATTAAGAGCCCGTGCACACCTGGCGTTTTTGACCGGGGATCGAAGAGCTAAAAACGCTAGTGTGCACAGGCTCTAAGCTAAGCATGATATTTAATTACTCTAGCAACTTTTTATGCGTGCTGTCACTTTATTCTTGTGATGCATGTTAGCCTCACTGATAGTAAAAGTAAAATGTTAAGATTCAAATTTAGAATTCCTGCAAACTTATAAATACCACTACATATGCAATTCCGTACGCTCGCTAATATCTCGCTGTCGGACCGACAGTTGGATATTTCTCGCAGAATGTTTCTTGCAGGTGTATTTGCGGCCTTATGACCTGGCCACGACTGCGACTGCGCGACCGCTTACATGGCGAGCGATTTCCTAATACATAAATAAATCGATCTAGCTAGGTCTCATATCTGGGAAACTACGTTTTCCCTGTTTTTACACGCAAAAAGATTTCCCGCGCAATATGGTTCGTAATTTCAATGCGATCGTCGCCGTCTGAATAGACTGATGGTTAGAGCGTGGGACTACTACGCAAAGACTGCGGGTTCGAACCCCTGCTATGGATCGGTTTGTTTTTGTATAGAAAATCGATGAAAATTCGGTATCGACCCGAGCGACAACGCTCGGTCTCCCAGGTACTGTCAATTTACCACCGAACGGTGAGCGTTCCGACCGCGCATGCGCAATGCGCCACCACCGGCTCAAGCTTTCGGCACACCAAACGCGTGTCAGGCGCGTCGCGTCGCGTCGCGTGGCGTGAGCGTCGCAGCACCGGCATACCGCAGGCAGGCGGCAGCTTCAACGCGTTTTGAACGCGTGCCAGCGCTGCGCACGCCTCGTGGCTGCGTTCGGTGTGATTTGCTGCGCGGCGCGCGCGTACCCCCACCACGCGTTTGTAAAAAATACAACGACTAGTACCTGCGCCGACGCCGCGCTGACGGGACGCATGCCAGCGCGCGCGACGCGCCTGCTTCGCGCACGCCACGCGACGCGCTGCCCGAGTTGTCTGCGGCGACTGCGGCGCGAAGCAGCTCGAACGCGTGCCCTGCGCAGGCACGCGTTACTTTTTGGTGTGCCGGGTTAAATTTGATTTGTTGTTTTACGACATGCGCGGGCCCGCATTCAAAGCGCGACGCGCCTGACACGCGTTAGGTGTGCCGAAAGCTTTAAAGAATGTTAGACTTGTAACGAGTCACTTGTTTCATCTTGCGTTCTGTACCAGAAATATAAAGCTAAACATTGTTTGCGCGAACATTATTTTCTACCTACCCCAGACCTGTTAATAGATTAACGACCGGCGCGAAGCTACCTGCGCGTCTGCTTTCCGTCACGCGCACGCGCACTTGTTTATTATAAAAAGTTTACTGTATCCGGCTTAGCATTGAGGTACTGCCACACAAATTGTTTCATCAAAGAGCATTGTGAGGTAACGGCTTTCCATACAAACGGCGATAACGTTTTCCACCCTCTAAATGTTAACCGATTTCGACCAAGTTTTGATACGGTTTTGATATAATAAAAATAATAATAAATCATACAAAAGTAATTTTGGCCATAATCTCTTTATAACTAATCAATATTTAAAAAAATGAAACGTACGGACATAGTTTTTGTTCCGACTGACCACATAACAAAAATTGGTCGAATTCGGTTAACGTTTAGGGGGTGGAAAACGTTATCGCCGTTTGTATGAAAAGGCTAGATTTTGCAGTTGGTTCACAGTCCTCTTAAAGTAGCTAAATAGAAAGAAGAAAGGAAAAATGTATTGTCTTAAAAAACAAAAATGAAATCTAGTAAAGATAGGAAAAAAAGTTTCTGTCAAAATTTCATTTTTGGAACAAGCTTTTGATTACTGTACTTTTTCATCATCTGCTTATCAAAACGAGTTCAACGATCCGAAACACAGCGGTGCTTCTTGTTTCGTTGCGGAGTTCGTATGGTCACCTTCCGGCTGCATCATCAGACAAGCTCCATGGTACCATATTATTGCATTGTCACCGAAGTACGTACATATACCGAACTTCAGCTCAATCGGACGCCGGGAAGTGGTTCTTATTCAGTTTGCATGATTTGACTAAACAAATTAACATACAAACAAACATTGCAAGTTAAATAAAAACCCGGTCAAGTGCGAGTCGGACTCGCGCTCCAATGGTTCCGGATTTCCGTACTTCAAAAATATATATTTTTATGTACTTTAATTCGTATGCAATAAGGTCTATTTTGAGTTGCCTAAATTTAACATAAATTTTCAAAGTTTTTTAGTTATTTCTCAAAAACTGTAAATTTTGAACACTTCGTTTTTTTCCCGTTTTCTGACTTTTTGGTAAATTTTTGGCTATAAGTAAATCAAAAAGCACGTCATGGAAAATTATATATTTTTTTGAAATGTGCATATTAAGCCCTTTCATATGACACCCCATTTGCTATAATCGAATCACTTCATTTTTCAATCACCCATTCAATTATATTTAAAATTAATTTCATATTTTTTACTACAAACAGATGCGGGTAAGCAAGTTATACAACTATGCCAAATTTCAAGTTGATAGCTTGTGTAGTGGCTGAGAGAATATGCCGTGACATACAGACAGACAAGAAGTCTCACCATAAGGGTTCCTTTTTACCATTTTGGCATGGAAACCTAAAAAGAAAAAAAAAATCGGAACGAAATTTAAAAAAAGAAAAGAAAGAAAACATTGACAACTTGATCCAAGTTTCACTCTAAATCTGATGCACAATGTGGGAGTTGCTATTCGAGAATACTCTTATTGTAGTTCCTGTTATTCTATGGATACTAGACAACCATAAACACAATCATAGAGAAACAAATACTTACATATATTATATATACATAGAGAGCAACCAAGATTCAGGAACTAAGTACTCGTAACACTTGCGTTCATCACACAAATACTTGCCTTAATCGAAATTGGAACCCTGTAGTACAACTAGCTTCGTAGGAATTTACAGAAACGTAGGTAACACATCCCTAACTTTTTAATCACTGTACCCATATATCTTGTCCATACACGTGCCGCCAATTTTATAAACATTACACGCCCCATAAACGACTATCAAAAAAACATGTAACCAAATACGTTTTTATGGAAAAAAAACTTTTTTCACGTTCGCTTTTTATGAAACGAGATTGTTAACACATGTTGGCTGAATGCATACTGTTGTCTATGAGAAAAAAAAGTGAAAAAAACGTGTCTATGGCTATCGTTTACGCAGCAAAATCTCTAGAGGATTGGTATATTTAGTTGAGGTTAATTAATTTATTGTTCTGTGAGTAGATTTTATTGTAGTTTCAGACAGACTTTATAGATGCAAACGTGAAAATCGACAAAATAAATGGAATTGACATTAAAAGGCTGGCGCCACAGAACGTTACGTCTATCTTTTACATTTTCTTAAGGTAAGTTCGCTATAAGTAGTTGGCCTTGTCCTGACTCTGATCTCGACTAAGGTCAAGAGCAAATGCATAAAAAAACAAAAACAGCCTATATTCGTCCCACTGCTGGGCACAGGTCTCCACTCACAATGAGAGGGTGTGGGCTATAGTTCCCACGCAAGCCCAGTGCGGATTGGGAACTTCGCACGCACCGTAAAATTTATTTGCAGGTGTGTGCAGGTTTCCTCACGATGTTTTCCTTAACCGAAAAAAATGTTGAATGTCTGAACTAGCAAAAACCACTTACAACACTTATTAACAACACCAACAGGATTTCGCTAGTTCAGAAACACCAAGGATCGAAAACGTTGTCACTGCCACTAGGTATACGTATTATGTCCACAGGTGTTTTTTAAATACTAATTAATCATGAAATAACAAAAGACTGTAATCGCTCGACGAACACAATGCAAACAACAGTGCAAGTTCATGGAGGTTCGAATGCTGCTGTAGAAAGTTTTATGTATTGATGTACACATCAATTCCACTTTACTTTTGTTGGGATAAGTTGAAAAATGTTTATCTCTTTATTTTAAAATGTAACAAAATTTGAAAATATAGGTACTTTATTTATTATGTAATGTAATGTGTTCAATATTAAACTTTGTGACACTTATGAAAAAGTAAGTGTGACAGACGGACGGACATGGCGAAGTTTGACTACGGATCCCTAAAAAGTACAGTCGACAAAAAAAGGGACAAGCCCAAAAATGAAATGTTTGATAGAAACATTGTAACGTTAATAGATAACTCTGTCTCACATCCGACCGAGGTTTTATTAGACTTAAACATAGCGTTTTCCTGAATAATCAATGTTCGAAAGTGAGGCATCCTGGTACGAAATGGGCACTATTTAGGGTCGTTGGCGTCCAATATATTGATATAAAACAACCGCGCCCGTGCCGCCGGCCATGTGGCACGCTCTTATTAGATTACCGGCGTCTGGTTCTGTGAGGGCCTTTATAGTCACCGTATAAACGCAAATTATTTTCGTTTCTCTATAAAACATTTCACAATCGGTTATTTCGTAAAGATACCAGAGACGTTTTTGTAAATTGTACTTTATAATTGTGTCTTGCATTTTTGGAATAGAGTATAGAATCTAGGGGCACGGTAGGCAGTGCCCCCGCCAAGTCGAGCAAAAGTAGGTACCATCCTTTTTCCGAAGCCATTCGGGCCATTTTCGACCCGATCGATTGTAACCCTGTAACTTCGTTGTGGAATAAACTAGAAGCCTAAATTTTCAGCGACCAAGAGGGCATTACATAGCTAGATATATTTCCAAATTACATTAAATTTGAACCAGTAGTTTAAGAATTATTGCAAGTCAAAGTTCCTTAATTTTGTCACTGACGACTCACTGTCGCACCGATCATCAAAATTCTAAGGTACCTACTTCTAGCAGACACACAATCTTAAAATTTTGCATTCAGGTAGTGTTTAGCCATCCATAGAAAGGAAAATTTGAAACATCATGAAAGTTAATAATAATACAAGTACAAAATTGTCAAGTCTCGCAATGCTTCCACCGTAAAAAGTTGTGAGATCTCCTGTAAAGCCAAGCCTACATCTAGTGAATGTATTAATATTAGACATCTTTATTTATATAATAAGTATATTGACTTGGCAATCAAACGGATTGGACAAGTTAAGGGTTAGTCAGTCTAAAGGCGCACGTACTACGCATGCGCGGCGCGCCGGCGCCGGCGCCGCTACGAGCGCGTTATCAAGCGCAGCTGCGCGCGTTCCCAGGAGAACGCACTCGAGTTGCGCCGCTATCTGGAACGGGCGTAAGTACTCTGGTTTCAGACGGGATCGGGATTTATGTGTTTATTAAGCAATACTGTATTTGACTGATATCAAATCAGCAACTTTTACTGAAACGTCAAAAACGATCCGCTAGTATAAACTTTGAAAGGAGATACTTGCTTGTGACGTCACCATTTTCAGTCATCAAACTACTTCCTTTTTAACCAAATTCAAAAAAAGAAGGTTCTCAATTCGGTTGAATTTTTTTTATGTTTGTTACCTCAGGACTCCGTCATTTATGAACCGATTCAGATTGGTCCCATTTTCATCAGATCCCGGATCTGATGGGATCCTGGTGAAATCGAGGAAACTCCTCAAAAGTTATAGGCACACATACAACGATTTTAGTATATACATATATATATACAAATGTTTCTCGTTTAATAAGTAGGATAAATCTCCCCGCTACCGCTTCCGCTGCCGCTTCCGCTGCCGCTTCCAGTCTCACCTGTGCGTTCTCGACACGCCTGCGGGGCGGAGCGTGGTGCAGTTCCGCCCTGAAGCCCCCTGCTGGCTCTCCATCCGTCTCCAGGACCTTCAGGAGGTAGGAGATGTACGAGGTGGCCAGGCGTAGTGTCTTGATCTGACGGAGAAGAAACCGTTTAAACAAGGTGAAGAGATAAGAGAGAAAGAGATAACAGATGTTGTTCCAGAGCAGAGCCCTTAGCCAAGATGCCCATCGGTAACTAGCGTTTCTATTCGATTAGTTTTTAAACCAATCGCGTCATTGGTAGATCACGTCATACGGAGAGTCACGTGATCTACCAGTGACACGATTGGTTAAAAAACTAAACGAATAGAAACGCTAGTTAGCGATGGGCATCTTGGCTAAGGGCTCTGCACGTCTTGTATTTTTACCCGACTGATTTTAGCAAAAAGAAAGTAATGTGGTTAGCAGTGTATGTTTGTATTTATGTGGGACCGAAAATCGGATGATCCGCTCTAGCTCCTAAAGAGCTTAATAAATGTGGTGTCATATGATTCAGTGAGTCCTGTAAAATGCTTTACATGAATAAAATGACAGCACGAATAAAAACGGTCAAGTGCGAGTCGGACTCGCGCACATATTTTATGTAACTACTTTATTTGTAATTTGTATGCAATAAGGTCCGTTTTGACTTGCCTAAATTTTAGTACAGATCTTTAAAGTTTTTTATGCATTTCTCGAAAACTATGAATTTTGAACACTTTATTTTATTTTTCCCGTAAAACATAAGTAATAGGTCACGGAAAATTATAAAAAAAATAGTTTTGAAATGTGCAGATTGAGCCCTTTCATGTGACACCCCACTTTGCTATAATCAAATCACTTGACTATATGACTGTGACCCCTGGTAAAAAGGTGTGCACAGGCTCTTAATAGATTTGAACGATTTATTTCATTAGAAAGAAACACCGGATATAATCGCTTAATAAAAGGTAATACAAGTCTGAACGAGATACTTTTATTTTAAATCTTAAGTGCTAAGTTTTACGGTAGAATATGGAATAGTTGTATTAATTTTCCTAGCACCTGTCAAATTTTATCTCATCCATGCATGCTAAGCCCGCAGCGGCCCCGGGTCGGGCGATAATTGAGTGATGCGCACGAGTATTCATTTCTGAATCATGAAAGTTTTCTATGTATTTATGTACGATTTCTTTATAAATATGTTTATCCTAGTACAGTTTAGTTTGGGACTAGGTCAATTTGTGTGAGCTGGTGTAATATTTGGCTAACCTTGGACAGTTTGGTGTCGGCGGCGACCCGCGGAATGCGCGCGCGCAGAGCGGAGAACGCGTGGTTCACACCCGCAGACCTCGCCGCCGTCTGACAGAGTAAAGTCAATCGTTTTTACAAGGCTTCATTGACGCCATTGGCGGATATATCCGCGCCATTGGTTCAACGCCAACGACGGATATATCCGTCATGGTTGCCAGCGCAAAATGGACCCTGGGACCAAGTTAATTACGCTAACTTAACGATTTTTAACTTCCGACGCAAAAAAAGGGGGGTTTGATATAAATTTGACGTGCGTATTGTCTGTGGCATCGTAGCTCCTAAACGGAAGAACCGATTTTCATTTAGTTTTTAGGGTTCCGTACCAAAATGGTAAAAAGGAACCCTTATTAACTTCGTTGGCTGTGGTTCGTTTTCGAGAAATTGACAAAAAACTATAAAGATCTGTACAAAAATTTTGGCAAGTCAAAATTGACCTTATTGCATACATTTAAAGTACCTATATAAAAAGGTATATTTTTGAAGTAAGAGTCCGAGTCCGACTCGCACTTGACCGGTATTTTTAACCCCCGACGCAAAAATAGAGGGGTGTTATAAGTTTAACGTGTCTGTCTGTGTGTCTGTCTGTTGTATCGTAGCTCCCAAAAGGATGGACCGATTTTCGTTTAGTTTTTTTTGTGTCATAGATAATTTTATCCCGAGTGTCCATGTTTCATGAAAATCTGTTCAGCCGTTTGAAGATCATCAGCTCTTTTCTAGTTGATGAGGGATCTGATTTTTTAATTCTTGAAATCTTCTAGTGACGAAGTCCCTCCAGTGAAAATGTACGTGCTTGGAGCCCGTTAAAGGTTTTGCTCATTGCTCAGAGGGTTTTTAGGCGCTGATATCGGGGGTTTTTAAATCGGTTAGGTTATTTCCTTTACTTGTGCTATAATACCTGCTTGGGCCAAATTTTAAGGCTCTAATTTTAGGTTATCAGGAAATACCCTAAAGGTTTTGATGAGTGAGTCAGTCAGTAACATAATAAGCAGATTTTGGAAATTAATAACTTTACACAGGATGACGTAAAAAAATCAGATTTAGAAATCAGATTTTTTAGAAATCTTATGAGTAAAAAATTTTGCACGTATGTACGTATGTCAATATGTTTCTCTAGCGTCGTTCCTAATGAACCGTTTTTGACAAATGAGGTGTCTATCGATTCATCTTTATTGTGCGATGGTTATAGGCTATTTTATTTTATTATAAATTAAACAAGACGGCTGGAAATTAAAAAAAAACTAGAAGTTTCATTCTCCTTTGAAGTCGGGTTTTAGTTTTATAAACTTATTATAGACTTATTATTCTTCTTAAATGGGCAAGTTTCAAAAAGTTGGACCCAATTAGCAAATTGTTAAACCGCAAGTTCCGTCGTGCGACAAAAAGTATCCTTATAAATTGTATGGCTATTCGTCGCACAACGGAAAGTTTTATTGAAAAAATTGCGTGAGGCAGCATGCCCACCTTTTTGAATCTTACCGATAGATATAAGGCTCCAATTTAGTCGGCCGATAGGTAGTGTTTTGTCTCCACAAACTTTGTAAAAATTGATAAGGACCTGTATAATCGGCCGATAGGAAGTCGGCAGTGTGCGGGGAAGGTTAGGTTTCCTTTTTTCGTTTGAGCTACGGAACCCTAATTTTTTTTTGACTTCACAGTCGGGTAAAAATACACCCAAATGTGAGGTAACTGACGGAGCTTCGCTCTTGGCCGGTTTATAGCTCTATTACACCGCCCTTTCACTAAACGTAACAAGAGGGACGCCGCAATGCGTTAGATACGTATACAGATATCTCCATCTCATTGCAACGTATTGCGGCGTCCCTCTCGTTAGGATTATGGAAAGGTGTGATCGCTGCTTTATAAATGTCAAGGCTTGTTTGTACCAAGTCAACAGAATGTGCAAAGAGCTCTCAGCTTATACCGTTTGGTTTTCGGAGGCACGTTGGGTATTTTCTATGCACTCCCTCAGGATCTGTGAACGCCGTGTCGAATACCAGGGCAACAGTAAGTGCAAAGAGTCCTCACCGTAGACAGCTTGGTGTGCGGGCACATTGGGTATGCACTACTCCCCGTTCATGAACACCGAGTTGATTATTTGCATTAATCTACCAGGGCAACAGATTGAACAAAGAGTCCTCACCTTTAACAGCTATCCAGTCTTTCGGAGGCACGTTGAATGAATGTTTTGACTTGTTAGTTATAGATGTAGTCAGGCCAGGCCAGCAGAGTGTCCAAAGAGGTCTCACCTTAGACAGCTTGGTATCGGGAGGCACGTTGGGTATGCACTCCCTGAGGTCCGTGAAGGCTGTGTTGATGCTCTGAGTTCTCCGGCGCTCCTTCTTATTGGCGGTGGTGCGGCGCTTGACCACGCGCACGAACGAGGGGGCGGCGGGGCGCGGGTAGCGGGGGAGCTGCAGCTCACACTCCATGCCTAGCGAGAATAAGGACATGCGGTTAAGTGCGGATTCATATAGAGAAACAATACCATGTAACCTGTTGGGTGTTTAAGAAAACTGCCAACGTGGCACTTTTATAGATATTTAATACATTTGGCGGCATATGAGAATTTGGCCTATTTTTAACATTAACGTCTTTGCAGGTAGTCGATATCAACCTAAATATATTTCTGTTAGCTGGCTAGTTGCTTCATACATTTTAATACGAACATAATAATTGACTACTGACTGACTGGTCAAATCAGCAACTTTTATTGAAACGTCAAAACGATCCGATAGTATGAAGTTAGTATGAAAATAGTAAAATGTGACGTCACAATTTTCAGTGTTCCTTTATAGAGTTTTTGTTGAATTAAAAATCGTTTAAATTCCAAAAATAAGCGATAGTTAGGTTTTCTGTGTTATTTTAGAAAGCTTAATTTATTTAGTGGTAGTGTAAAAATAATTTATTTTGACATTAGTCAAATACCTAATTGTAGGTACTATTTTCCAATCAAGAGTAGAAATAGTTACCCGACTATGTCTATTTCTTCCTGTCACTCTGCAGCCTAAACGGCTTGACGGATTTTAACATACGAGGTGTCATTCGATTTGTTTTAATTGACTAAGAGACATAATAGGGTATATAATATTTCAATATAATATATTTCAAAATGGAGGGGGATAAATAAAGTATTTTTTATAAGGGTTTGGGCTTGTTTTTAGCTTTTCAATTGATATTTTTTAAAGTAGTCGGATTTTTTGATTTTTTAAATTAAATTATTTTTCAAATTTATTATCCTTGTTCTGTAAGACCTGCCTCGAGGCCAAATTTCAAGGCTCAGTGAGTCTGAAGGTTATGATGAGTGAGTCAGTCAGTCAGTATCAAAAATGGCTAAATAAAACCCGCCTGTCGTCTAGTATAACGCACCCTTATAATTTTTATACAGCCTATGACACTCGCACGTTTTTGACGAATCATATGACACCCCATTTATTAAAATCGGTCCAATAGTTTAGGAGCTAGAGAGGCACATCCGATTTTAGATCATATACATAAATGCATACTCGCACACATACTTACATACATACGTACATTCATACATAGACTCATATATAGTAATTATATATAGTAATTCCGTCTGCGGGGCAATTCCGTAAAGATGCATTTGTGCCCATTCATAGTGGAGTCACGCCACCATCTCTTTTAAAAACAGTACTAAAAAGTTCCCCTGCTTTATCGACAGAATTAACAACGGCGTGTGTGCCGTTCTGGAATCGGCACAAACGCCGTTTACGGAATTGCCCCGCAGACGGAATTACCCCAATGCACTATACTGTTAAAGCCATTACTTTAATGAGAAATGAAATTAATGATTTTTTACAGGACATTATACAATATTGTATAATCATTTCTTCTACTTTGCTTTAAATTAAAGGTTTAAGTAATGTAAAAAAACAGGTTTCTAGCACCGGGAAAAAGTTATGAAGGTAGGAAACATGAATGGGGTCGAGTAAATATACCCTCCGCAGTGTCACTCGGCTTTTTCTTCGAACTTGTATGAACACTACCGTGTCTAAATTCTCGATCAAGCTTAAAAATTTAGACACGGTAGTGTGTTCGTACAAGTTCAAAGAAAAGACCTTTATGAATTACCTGTGTTGCTCTGCATAAAGTTGTGGTGAATGTTCTGATGGAAGCCGTCGTAGGATTCGTTTGACATTTGGACATCGTCGTAACCTGCACAACCAATTTAATATAATAACTAATATAAAGATAAAAACCCCTGACCAAGTTGGGACCCCTACTTTCAGAGCTCTTAACTTAGTGGCCCAATGGATTTTAACCAAACTTAGCTCAGTACACTCTCGATTAAAAAAGTCACCTTTCAATCTTATCAGCGCCTAAAAAACCTCTGAGCAATGAGCAAAACTTCAACGGGCTCCGAGCACGTATATATTTAAAGGGGGTTTCAAGTATTAAAAAACTTCCGACAAAATCGTGATCAGAGCTCATAACTTTTAAACGGCTTAACGGATTTTAATCAAACTAAGCTAAAAACACTCTCGATTAAGTCAGCTTTCTAATAAAAAAAACTAAATCAAAATTGGTCAATCCGTTTAGGAGCTACGATGCCACAGACGGATACACACGTCAAACTTATAACAACCCTCTTTTTTGCGTCGGGGGTAAAAAAAAAACAAAATCAGTTTATCCGTTTGGTAGCTACGGTGAAATAACAGATACACACGATAAACGAAAAATTAACCGGCAAAACTGAAGTTGCCCTTCGCGCTAGTACTTCACGTAAGAGTTAGGTACACTCCTTTGGCCGAGTTACTTCGACGACGAAACCGAATTAAAATACAATGTGTTACAAAAATACCAGTAAAGCAGAAAGGGGGTTAAATGGTCCCTTTTAAAGAGTCCATTGACAATGTATCCAATCCAATCTTTATGGTAGTGGCAATCGGTCACAATAGGCGTGCGACCATTACTGCCAATGACTTATTTGACAACAGCACAGTGAATAAATTATTGACCGGTATTAAAATAGGGTCCGAAACGGGTGATGTTCATTGTGGGACCTGTGAAGGACAAACACAACATATAGACACCAAATTTGACAATGTATGAAAACCTTAGCATGACTTTATAAGATGACAGCTTACTAGGGTTGCATTATTTCTGGCTTTGATTTTTTACGGATTAATAAACTCATCTCAATCCCATCCCCGTTTCAAGATACGGCAAAGTAAACGTCAATCCATAGAAAACTGTCATTTTTGACACATCTTGTGACGGGGATCAGAATTGGCCCTAAATGTTAATAATGCTGACGGTACTTAGGCTCGCCTGTGAATAATTCGACGAGAAAAGTGAGTTGTTGAATGAATCCAGAACCCACCATAGCGGCTGATGTAGTGCGAGTTGTCGTGGTACACGTCCTGGGAGTCGAACTCCGGCTCCACGGCGGGCCAGTACACGCCCCCGTCCATAGGACTGCCTGCTGACAACAATGTTACATTGGAATCATTTACTTCAAATATATAATTTACATATTTACACATATAGCACACGACTGTAGTCATAAGACTGATGACGAATTCGTTTAAAACAACCTAACCTCAAAGATTAAAATCCGACTGCGGTCTTAACAGCAGTACATTGATCGATTCGAGCTGTAGTGGTCGCGTTTGACAGAACTCATGACGTTATTTATAGTAGGTGTGATACATAAAACTCATACTTGTGACCATTAGAAGTGGTACAGTTCAAAAAGGTGTGGTTTTTTGCGGAAATTTGACGACTGCTCTACAATGGCGCCAACGCGTGCGATACGTAACGTACAAAACTGGCGTGCAAGAGCTCGGGTAGAAAACAGAGATTCCGGCCCTCAACGACCCGCTTTGACCTCGGCGGAACGTGTTCGTTTCCACAGGAATCGCGTTAGATTGAGCCAAGCGCAGGAATCCCAACCAGATGGTTCAGCACGCACTACACGTTTCACGTATGCCACTGCAGCTGCGTCGCTGATATAGCCTACTCGTTTTTTGCAGCAAGCTCCTCTCAACATGCAGGATTTCAGGTGCCGTTTGAACCTATCCTTACAGCACAGGTGCTGACCGCCGTGCCTCCGCTTACCTTCGACCAACTCAGAGTAGAATAGGTACAGCTTTAGGTATCGGCGGTCATCCATGCTCAAACGAATACAAGGATAATTCTTCGAGCGTTTCAACCGCCGTCATTCCCGTGGCTGTAGCTTTGGATGTTATTTTCGGTTATCTTGTGCCCTGACTTCTACAAAATTTAACTGAAAATGCTTCCAAAGCTACAAGAATTTCGACATCAAGCGGTCACGGGAATGATGGCGGTTGAACCGCTCGAAGAATTGCCCACAATCTCAACGAATCTACTATTATTAGGGAAGTATTTTGGCAATGAGTTGGGGTATGAGGTACCTTGGTGGCTGGGCTGGCAGTAGAAGGGCGGCTCGTACCGGTCGAAGCCCTCGTCTGACGGCGAGATGCTGCCGTAACTCGACATCCTGCAACAAAGCACACGTTACCAGTTCGTCATATCAGCCGAAAGACGTTCACTACTGGACATAGGCCTTCCCCAACCTCCGCGACGGTCCGTTTTTAACCGACTTCAAAAAAGGAGGAGGTTCTCAATTCGACTGTATGTGACTTTTATCAAGACGGTACACTTTGTCGAAAAACCGATCTAGCTATGTAGGTCTCATCTGGTATCAGGTATCATCTGGGAAAATTAGTTTTTCCCGTATTTTCACGCAAAAAGATTTGCCGCGCAATATGATTCGTAATTTCGCCGCCGCCGTCACCGTCTGAATAGCCTAATGGTTAAAGCGTTGTCCTACTACGCCGAAGATTGCGGGTTCGAGCCCCAGCTAAGGACAGGTTTTTCTGTTTTCGTTTTATTCTTTTTTTGGGTAAATCTTTTGTTATTGTGTTTTTTTGTTGTTTTTGTATAGAAATCGAGGAAAATCTGGTTTCGACAAAGGAGGTTCTCAGTTTGACCTGTATGTTTGTATGTATGTATGTATGTTTGTCCACGATTATCTCGCGTTTGGCTGAACCGATTTAGATGCGGTTTTCGGCAAAGTATTTGTTACATTCTGGAGAAGGTTTTGGTATACAAGAATAATGGATACCACGTGACGTCATCCGCATGGATCCGTTATTTGCGATATATTAGTTCAACTCGACCGATTTTGTGTTGACGCGATTTTTTTAGTGATAGTTATACTCGTATCACTAAAAAGCGAAAAAAAAATGTAATAAAATGACGAAAAAAAATTTTAATAAAAAATAGAACCGTCTTCAAAAAAAACCCACTAAACAAGACTAAATAATGACCGGCTTCCTAGGAATTGCCTATTTGATGGGTGCCTAATAGGTACATGGAATATATCGAAGTCGGTGGCAAGAATCATGTGACATTGCTATTGTGTAAACCTACTTGACACCGGCTTAGATATATTCCATGTACCTATTAGGCACCCATCAAATAGGCAATTCCTAGGAAGCCGGTCATTATTTAGTCTTGTTTAGTGGGTTTTTTTTGAAGACGGTTCTATTTTTTATTATTGCTACAAGCTTTTTCAACTTGCCATGTAACTATGTATGTATGTACGCTTGTTTGGGTCAATTCTTTCAACCTCCATTCTAAATTTCATTCCATTTTTCCTTAAAATCGTACTCAGTTCTGATTTCCGTGGCCCCTGACTTTAATGGATTGGATATTTTTGTTTCTGCTGGATATTCAGGTGCGCCTCCAATCAATTAGCATATATTTATTAAAGGTGTTTAATCAGTTTGTTAATTAAGCATCATGTCAATGTAAGAAAAAAAATTGGCCATGGAAGTCAGGTAAATAAGCCTGCCTCGGAGAAATGCCCAAATACGTAGATACGTAAAACATCCGACACTAGAACAGATACTTAATCGCGCTCATCGCCAGGAACTGTAATACCTACCGGTACAATTTGGATATAGATATCGGATATCGATATAAATATCGATAAATAGCTATCTTTTCTTTTTATCAATATAGGTATCGATAAATTAGTTTTCGGTACATTAATATATCGATATTTTGACAGAACTCCGTCATCTATGACCCGATTTGATTTTTTTAAATTAGTCAAATTACTTACATACCCGAATGAAACATACCCGGTTCAGATTGGTCTCATTTCTATAAGAATGATAAACTGATGATCAAATCCACGACGGAACAAAATACAGTCAAAATCTATATCAAAATCAAAATATTTATTCAGTAAATTGGCCACATACGGGCTCTTTTACACGTCGGTAATATAGAGTGAATCTACCAGCGCTTCGGACAAGACCATCATTGCGGAGAAGAAGCGCCGCAAGAAACTCTAAGCTGCTCTAAGGCACTACCTATCTATACACCCATCGCGTCATACAATAGTGACAATATTTGGCCAGGTGATTATGTATCTGAATACTAACACAATTTGCTAAAAAATATGTACCTATCAGTATCGGTACAAAGTATCGATACAAGTCGAGTATTGATATAAGTATCGATATCTGTTTACCGATATTTGAGTTTACCGATACAAGTAGGTATCGATATATTCGGGAAGTATCGATATTGCTATTGATATTTTCTTAAAATACCGATATATCTCGGTTATCGATATACAGTCCCTGCTCATTGCACAAATAATTGGCCAAACCAGGGATTGAACCAAAGCCAGCTTAGCTTCGTATGCAAAGTCACCACCAACTAGGCTAACCGCATCGTCTAAGAGCTGCCTGCACATTGGGCCACTAGTCGCGGCCACAGCGTAGCCACTGGTGGCCGCCACAAGCTGCGGACGAGTTTTTTCATACATTTTGTATAGCATCGGCGCACACCAGGCGTTCGAGTGGCCGCGTCTGAGCCACAAGCTGCGGTAGTCGCCCGCGCTCGCTACTAGTGGCCGCGTTTTGTCGCTCGCCTCGCGCGCACACTCGGGCACAGTCGCCGACTTCTCCAATAAACAATAGACAATAGTGGCAGCCACTAGTGGCCGCCACTCAGCCACCGGTGGCCGTGATTGGTGGCTGTGACTAGTGGCTGAGTGGCGGCCACTAGTGGTCGCGTTTAGCGGCGGCCACTAGTGGCTCAATGTGCGGCCGCCCTAAATGCGACAGGAGCAAGATGGCCTAATGTAATCCAATAACATATTGGAACAGAGTACCAGGAGATCATCGAACAGCAGGATAGCGAGATACCGCGGCGCCGTCTCAAGGGTATAATTAGTCTTCAAGTGGCTCTCGTCTGACGGTCGGGAGCAAATTATGATACAAATCTAACAAAAACCGGGCGAGAGCCTGTCAGAACATGCTCAGGGTAGGATCTATCATCATACTACAAACCCAGAAAACAATCTCCAAAAACCTTTCAAGTATTGAAAAACTCCCGACAAAATCGTGATCAGAGCTCATAACTTTTAAGCGGCCTAACGGATTTTCATTAAACTAAGCTAAGAACACTCTCAATTAAGTCACCTTTCCAATAAAAAAAACTAAATCAAAATCAATCCATCCGTTTAGGAGCTACGATGCCACAGACAGATACACAGATACACACGTCTTTTTGCCGTCGAGGAGGGTTAAAAAAAATAATTAGCGAAAGAATGTGGATTCTATCACATTTCGAAATCGGTTAAATGTCATCCCGAGTGTCATAGGGTACAGTCGGCTAAATAAACTTGTCCCAAACAAAAAACACAAATTTATACAACTTTATCCTCTTAAAACCCAAACAAAAAATAGTAGATACATTTTTTTTTACTTATTTGGGTAAAAATAAGAACTATTTTTTTTTTCTTTTTTTTTAAACTGTAGCACTTGTGTGTATCTCAGGAACATAATATTTTTTTCCGAAAATCACGATCCTTTAGAAGACTATTTTAGTTTGGCTAGTCGTCGCTAGACGTGAAAAGCCGGTCAAGTGCGAGTCGGACTCGTGCACCGAGGGTCCCGCACAAACTTGTAGGCATGTAAATAGTTCGTAAATCACGGGAATATCATATAAACAATGTCCAATGTATAAACTGACACGCAATTAGTATGCACTTTCGTACTTAGTGAGTGTCAGTTTATATTGGACTAATTTTTTATGTGATGTAACTACAAATTAACGGCTTTCGGATTTTTTCCTTTACTTGTGCTATAAAACACCGCTTCTTGCCAAATTTCATGATTCTAAGTCAACGGGAAGTACCCTATAAGTTTTGATTCCCTTGAGATTCTCTTCAATATGCGGCATAAACGGCCGTATCTTTTTATTGCGTTGACTTAGATGTTTGATTTTTTCATTGATCCAAGGTATTGCAGACCTAAGTATTTGATATGAATTTCAACTTGATACCTTCACGCGTTCCTGAGAAAAAGGGTCTTGACAGACACACAGACAGACAGACAGACAGACAGACGGACAACAAAGTGATCCTATAAGAGTTCCGTTTTTTTTCGTTTGCGGTACGGAACCCTAAAAAATAATAAAATGTAAGGTGCACATATGTATTTATACCCAGAGTTTAAAGAAGTTATGCAGTTATTATTTCAAAAACTTGTTGATGCTATTAAAATTCCTGTGTAAATGGTCAGGAAGTTTTTTTAACGCCCGAACAACCAGTACCATTACCATGAGTTTACAGTGACCGCACTCGCTAGCGACGGCGTAAACGATTTGTATGGAGAATTGTACAGCTCCTCTAGCGGTCACTTAAAGAACTAAAGATCGCTAGTATGAGTACAACGTAAATTACCTATCGAAATCTATTCGTTAGCGACTAACGTTTTGTAACCGTTGCCGTAGAACATCGGTACCATGAGTCGTAAATTTGACAGATGTCATCGAAAAATACCGTATCGACTGTAGTTAACTATTTCACTAGCAAATTGGTGCGTGAAAACTTAGAATTATTGTTTAATACGTTACTCCAATTATTTATCTATCCAAATAATATCGGCAAGACATTATTTAGCGTGGAATATGTAGGCTTATGAAGACGAACGACGAAAACAAGGAGCATTTCAAGCTGATATGAGAAATATTACGTTAAGAAATCCACTTCAAAATTTAACTGAGAATAAATTTTATTAAAGGATATAGGCTCAGTAAGGAAGCTTTTGAGAATTTGTGCGATTCGTTAACGTACTACACGGATTTGAAATCCACTCACAAATATAATGTTCCCGATCCTGATGACAAGGATATGTCTGAAGAAAGTCAAGGTATTTATAGTGAAAGATAATGATTATATATTAACTTTAATACTAAATATGTCCTTATCTTTATTATGTTTGTTGTAGGTACCTACTATTTTCAGAACTATTTGAGGGCCAGGAGTTAGTGTTGGAAAATGAAGACGCCAGTGATTTATTAATGGAGAGAGCACCGTGGGATCAATTAGTTAGAAGACTTGCATCAATGCATTATTTCCAAATACTTGTACCATGTTTTCTGTTTTTTGTTTAATATAAAAATAAAAAGTACTCATACATCACACATAATCTTTATTTATTACACAAAATCTTTATTTATTACACAAAATCTTTATTTATTTGCTAAAGTATCTACAATTATATTTCCTAATGCTAAAAATTTACCAAATAAATCTAACCACCGTTCTTGCATTCTAAACTCTGATTCCCTTAACCTATTCCTCTCCCGCTCCACTTCCTGTTTAAAAGCTCGCCATTCACTGTCAGCTCTGACAAAGGCTTGCCTTGCCAAATCTGACTGTCTGGGTGCGAGTCCTTCTGTAGACAGGAGATTAGTGGTTTTGCACCTGACGTCTTCGCCACTGACGCGGTGTGGGCGGTAAGAGCTTGGGGCTCTGCCACCTGGCATTAGCAGCTGCTAATGCTGTTCTTGTGACCGCAGGCTCACCACCGTGCTTTACTCCGGTCTCACTCCCGTCCACCTCGGGCAGGGCTGTAATGGATAAAAAAACGTTTACAGTACTATTTTGAATTCTTAATTAACTAATGAAACTAGATAGGTAGGTACATTTTACTCTAAAATGTGATAATAACAGCAAAATTTATTGGAACCTATTTCTTGAAGAGCTGATGGAAATTGACTGTCATTGCAGTCACTATACCTGGGCTGTTAACTGTTTTGGGATACTCTCTGTCCACCAAGTCTTGTTCACTGCAAGTGCTGTTAGCCACAAGCAATGGTGGAAAAAAGGAGGCCTGAGCTGATGTCCCTGGTACAAGTGGTACAAGTAGATTCCAGTCTCCAACGCCTGCAGTGAAAAAAAACACATTGAAATAATCTTTCCTAGGACATGAATTAAATGAATTTTTATCTTAAATATATATAATAAATTGTTTATTTTATTTCAATAGTAACAATGATAGGGAAACTTACTGGAACAAGTTTGTTGAGCAAGTTATTCATTTAGCAGGAAAATTGATAGGCTGTCATTTGTTTCTAGTGCCACTTCAGTAACTTCTTCCTGTAAAGCATTTTTTAAAAGAATGCCATGAGATATGAAATTAATGACTTATATGTAAGTATATTATAACTTTCGGCACATAATTAAATAAGTTTTTGTCTAATTTGACTATACACAGACGTATGAATGAACTGTCACATTGACAAAAAAATCAAAACAAATTCAAGAATCACTTACACTTACATAGTGACACTGCTCTAGGGCACTTTTTTAAATTAGCAGGGTTATTTCTATATTTTTAAATAGATGACATGGATACTTATCTTTTAGCCCAATATCATCCTTACTCTGTCTTTTTATTGTAGTTAGAAAGAGACAACTTCGTTTGGTGTGAAATTAGGCACACGTAACGATAACTACACGAACTATCGAGTTAACGTTAGCGAGAATAGTAAACGTTTATGTGACTCATGGTACGAGTTTAATCAAAAACTATTCGAAGGACGTTTACTCGCTATCGACTGTAGAACGTAATACGAGTTTTCGATAGCAACTCATGGTAGAGGTACAGGACAATGTGTCGAGTAATGTAAACACGGGAATATTTGATAGAACGTGCGCCACACGTGTGGGTCCGTGTGATAAAACTATAGCTTAGGCTCTATAAAAATAATTTATGAAGGAACGATCGTTAAAAATGTATTTTTCTTTTAACTACGCTATAATTTCATTATAACTGCACAATATGCTGAGTGCTGAGCACACAACGGCGACTTGGGAATTCTTTTATCCTACCAGTTATTTCTTAGGTCATTGGGATGCTGATTTCGAAAATGACGAGTATTTTGGAATTCAAAATGGTGGATATGACTTTCATTTAACATGCAATGTAAGTATATGAAGGTACATAAAAAAGTACAGTCGAATAGAAAAGCTTGTCTTATTTTATTGTGTTGAATTATGAGCGTAAGTTGTTTACAGCTACTAAGGAACGTAAACTTAATTAAGTATACGTATTTCATATTAATTTCGACTAGATACCTCCACATGTTAGCGAGGAAAAGGGTCTTGACAGACAGACGGACGACGAAGTGATCTTATAAGGGTACCGTAGAATTATTTCCTTTCGATGTAAGCACCTTAAAAATATACCTTCTTAAAGGTTTTGAAAATCAATAGGTAGGTATTCGGTACTTAATTTATTTTAACATTTTTAGTTACACAAGTAATTATTGAACTTACTTCTACGAAATAATGTCGATTCACGCAACCATTCGACTATTCAACCATATGATTCCACATCACAAGTAAAACACAATTTTTCACAACTTTTTACTCACTTAAATGTGACACTATTAAAAAAATACACGCCACTTTTTTACGTTAGTTAATAATATAATTGATTTAAATATTGATTTAATTATTAAAAAAAGACGCTCACATTATCGCATTTGGCGAGTAAAAGCGCGCGAACGTACAACCGCGCCGCTACTGGGTTGTTTATGGGGAAACCACCGCATCCCGGGCGGGAACAGGGAGTGGCTTAGATAACGAGGGACTCGTGATGTGTGATGAGTAAAAGACTTAACCGCCATGATGGATTTTAGCTTTCTTAAGGGGCAGATAATGAATGATGAATTGGATAGGTACCTACTAGCTTTATTATTTTTATTGTTGTTTTTTTTCAGCATTACATAATTTTGTTTCTTGTTTATATTTTTGTTATTATAATGTTCTACTTAATGTGTTTGCGAACAAGATTCCAGTCCAATTTTTTTTTAAAGTCGGTCAACTATTGAATAAAGATTTAGATTCCCCATTATCTCGAAATATAATTGTGATATATGCAATGATTGTATGCTTCTGCTTTATGCAATTTCGAAGTGCAATTTTAACAAAAACTTTTGTACCTAATATCATATTATTTAACCTATTTAAATATGTACTTACTTTATAATAATATTTACGGACACAAAATAGCCAATTTGTCGCTTATGCTATTATTCTTGTAAACCTTTTTGCTCCCTCCATCTGCCTACTCTCTTCCATTGGTTACAATCGCCATTTTCCTCATTCAGTACCGTTTTAGACTGTTTTCAGCTCTATCCCCATACAAATACAATTACAAATCATGTATTGCAACTAACGGAGTAAAACAGGCTACCTATTTAGAAATCTTACACGCTATTTAGAAACTTAGCTAATCAAGTCAAGGTTGAAATTTATTTGTGTAAATAATTATTAATCCGATGCGTTTTAGATTGTAAACCCTTCTGCGCTCGAATTACGGTTGAATTTGAACTGTATTTTACTTAATTCAATTATAATGGGGCAACTTCCGTGTAAATTGTTACTAAATAATAATCAAGTTATGAGCCATTTATAGTTAATTATCTAGAAATATGGTTGCAATTTCAATTAATATAATATACCTAAATATATTTACCGAACAATTTTTAATTAAGTAATCACTTATTAAAAAAATATTAGGCATTTATATCTTGAGTTGCCGCGCGTAGGTACAAAGTTACAAACCTGTTTTCAACCGCGATAACAGTTTTAAATTGAGCCGAATAATTCGGCCGATTATTCGGTTCGGCAGAACATTCAGCAGAACATTCGGCCCCGTATTCGTATTCGGCTAAACCTATAATCGGTATCTTCGGTAGGTATTCCGGTTCAGTGGTGTGTATAGGGTGGGGATTCCCCTTTTGAAGGGGTTCAAATTGTTTTATTGTCCTTAATTGTATTACCTATACAACAAGACAACTCCATCCAATAATTGTATCCTAATCGAATTTTCGTATTACATCGAATTCGGTTTTATGATTTGTTTTGGGTAGATAAGAGAAAGGGCGATAATTGAGATATTATCGTACTTAATAAACATTGATTTATTTGAGAATTATTACTGGCTGGACAATTTAACTCATTATTTGATAATTTAATTGTCGATAGTAATCCGATATGAGTGTGAATGAGCGGATTTTTAGGGTTCTATAATAAATAATATGATCGCGGCGCGTTCTTAGCGTGACGCAAGCGCGGCGCGGCAGTCACACTGGATGCAGGCAGCAGAAAACTATGCGCGCGGCGCGGCGCGATCGCACCATGCATCGCGGCACGGCGTGTTCTTAGCGCGACGCGTTCTAAAGAGTAAAGTAACTATAGAGGGAAAGAGTGGCGACTCTATGGTCAAGTTTGCTTGTATGACAAGTGCTGGCAGATCTAGAAAGTGCAGGTTGAACCAAAGCTATTTTCAAATGGCAACCACCACAGGTTAGTAGAGTAAACCTTGGATCTTGGAGTCTGCTACTTGCCGATAGATGGCGTGCATACCCGTGCGAACGTAGTTTTCTACCAATATTTCGAAATGTATCCCAAAATTTCATGTAATATAATTTTCAAATACCTAAATTATTGTTGACTAGTGGACCCGGCAGACGTCGTCCTGCCCGATCGCAGACCCACCTACCGGGTCCAATTGTTAATATAAACCACCCCTGTATTAAAGCGAACAAAACTAAAAAAAAAATATTCAAATCGGTCAAGCAGTTTTTGAGTTTAAGCGAGACTTGTTTGTTTGACTGAGCATCACGTAAAATCTACTGAACGGATAATGATGAAATTTTCATAAATCTATTTATATAAAATCAGAATAACATTTAGGCTATAGACATTTTGGAAAATAATAGAAGAAGGGGGTAAAAAGAGGGGGTAAAGTTTGTATGGAAAAACAAATTTAGATTGTTCTAGGATCATGAAACTCAGAAAAAATACTTATTAATAAAAATAAAGACACACCTGTTTCAGGATTTTTTTAAATCTCATCCAAAAACGCAAAAAAGAGGGTTGTATGTTTCAAATTACTGGAATTCATACAACTATAAAATAAAAACCAATGAAGTTTGACCTTTATACTTGCTACATATATTTAAAATAACAAATAAAAAAAACTACTTTTGGCGATTTTGGATAAACTACTTCTAAGGGGATGAAATGGGGGGGTTAAAGTTTGTGTGGGAGTTTGGTCGTTTTTCAAGTCAGAATCGTGAAAATTGCTATAGTAATACTGTTATCAAATAATAAACACTACTTACGGTGATTTTGGATAAACTACCCCTAAGGGGATGAAATGGGGGGTTAAAGGGACAGCCAGGCAAACCAGGACAGCCAGGCAAACCAGGACAGCCAGGCAAACCAGGACAGCAAGGTCAACCAGGACAGCCAGGTCAACCAGGCGAACCAGGTCAGCCAGGCCAACAAGGACCTCCAGGCCAACCAGGCCAACCAGGAGAACCAGGACAGGATGTCAAACCAGGACAGCCAGGCAACCCAGGCAAACCAGGACAGCCAGGCGAACCAGGTCAGCCAGGCCAACAAGGACCTCCAGGCCAACCAGGCCAACCAGGTGAACCAGGACTGGATGTCAAACCAGGACAGCCAGGAAACCCAGGACAGCCAGGTCAACCAGGCAACCCAGGCAAACCAGGACAGCCAGGCAAACCAGGACAGCCAGGTCAACCAGGCGAACCAGGTCAGCCAGGCCAACGAGGACCTCCAGGCCAACCAGGCCAACCAGATGAACCAGGACAGGATGTCAAACCAGGCCAACCAGGCAAACCAGAAAAGCCAGGCAAACCAGGACAGCCAGGCAAACCAGGACAGCCAGGTCAACCAGGACAGCCAGGTCAACCAGGCGAACCAGGTCAGCCAGGCCAACAAGGACCTCCAGGCCAACCAGGCCAACCAGGCAAACCAGGAAAGCCAGGCAAACCAGGACAGCCAGGCCAACCAGGCAAACCAGGAAAGCCAGGCAAACCAGGACAGCCAGGTCAACCAGGCGAACCAGGTCAGCCAGGCCAACAAGGACCTCCAGGCCAACCAGGCCAACCAGGCAAACCAGGAAAGCCAGGCAAACCAGGACAGCCAGGCCAACCAGGCAAACCAGGAAAGCCAGGCAAACCAGGACAGCCAGGCAAACAGGAACAAAAAGTTAATGTGATTGGGAACTACTACACCGCACATCTCATTCAACATCTCATCTCATCTCATTCTCATTTGTTTAGTCAATTTTAAAGTAAGAAACGTGGAAATTGGTATAAAGGCTCCTGTTAACAAATAACTTTCAGTGATTTTGAATAAACTACCCCTAGGGTAATGAAATGGGGGCTAATATTTTTATGGGAGTTTGGTCATTCTTGAAGTTAGAAACGTGGAATTTGGTATACTTATACGTAAAAAAAAAACAATTTTTGGCGATTTTAGATAAACTACCCCTAAGAGGATGAAATGGGGGGGGTTAAAGTTTATAATGGAGTTTGGTTGTTTTTAAAGATAGAAACGTGAAAATTGGTATTATACAAATAAAAAATACCATTTTCGACTATTTTGGAGTAACTACCCCAAAAGGGATGAAATGGGAGCTGGTAATTTGTATGAGAGTTTTGTCAATTTTTAAGTGAGAAACGTGGAAATTGGTATAAAGGTTACTGTCAACAAATATAAAATATTACTTTTGGCGTGTTTGGAAACATCTACCCCTAAAAGAGTGAAATGGGGGGTAGAAATTTGTATAGGAGTTCGGTCAATTTTGAAGTTAGAAACGTGGAAATTGGTATATTCGCTACTATTAAGAAATAATAACAAACATTTTCAGTTATTTTGGATTAACTTCTCCTAAGGGGCTGAAATGTGAGGTTAAAATTTGTATGGGGGTTTGGTCATTCTTGAAGTTAGAAACGTGGAAAATGGTATAAAAGGCACTGTTTACAAATAAAAAATAAAACATTTTGGTGATTTCCGAAAAACTATCCCTAAGTGGGTGAAATGGGAGGTGAAAGTTTTAACGGGAATGAAGACCTTTTTGAAGTTAATGAAGTTAGTGTTAAAGCTACTGCTTACAAACCAAGAGTACTTTCGGAAACACCGAAAGAAACCCCTTCGGTGATTTTGGAAACACTACCCCTAAGGGGGTGAAAATAGGGGTGGCAATTTGTAAGAGAGTTTTGTTATTTTTGAAGTTAGATATATGAAAATTTGTTTCTAGACTAGGTACTAAATATAAAATACGAGTTTTCTTATAAAGGAATCCAAGGTAAATTGACGGCACCCTTCAAACATTTAAAGGACTCATACAGCGATTTTCCAACTTCTGTAAGAACATTTACATTCCAAAAGCACCATTTGGTAAAGTGAAATTAATGACCAGACATGACCATCGGAACTCCTTAATAATAATTATTTCACAACACACTACTTTTGCCCATCATTTGTAAGGGGCTGTTTATTTATTACTACGTAAGACGATTTGGGGTCTGAACAAGTCTTATTTTTTCTTACATGGGGGTAGGATGTTTTTACGTAAGATCACAAAAGCAAGCACAAATTAAAGCGTTTATATATTTTTGCTACTTTTTCTTTGCAATTTTGGTAGATACAGATCTTACGTAAGATTAAAAAGGAGGGAGGGGGTACATCCAAGTCTTATTTTTTCTTACGTAGGGGGAGGGGGGTCAGAAATTGGTTAAAATTGTCTTAAGCAATAAATGAACAGCCCCTAATGAATGTGGTGAAATGGAAGTTTCGCCAAGTACCAGGAGAGTTCTTCAACGATTAATGTCCCTGCATATTATATTGGATAGTCCCATTTTGTCAAGAGTGATGAAGAATTGGCAATAAGCATTAATGGCATGAATGTTGTGTATACATATGTGCTGCATGTAATACATAATCACATAATAATTAAACAAACACTAAAAAGCAAACAAATGTTAGGAAACATTACTATTTTTTTGGAAAGTCTGTCCCTTTATGATACGTACTTAATGAAAATTTAATTTGTACCTACCTACTTTTTAACGAAATTACTGACTCTCCGCAGACGAAGTCGCGGGCGGACAGCTAGTGTACAAATATGTAGGGAGATTACGAATTTTGATTAATAAACCAGTCAGCTTTTAACCCGCCTTTCATTGACACTGCAATACGTACATACATAAGGGTCAAACATGGAAGCTCCTCTTATTGAACTCGGTTAAAAAGACTTACACTCACATTACTTAAGCCTTTTGGAAAACAGTAGGAGTTTAATGAAAAAACACTTTAGTACTCTGTATTTAATAATAAAAATTAACACTCTACTACTTCTTCCGTCGAAGAGAAGGAGCTTGACGAAGACGAAGAGGACGACGAAGAACTGGAAGACGACATAAAGCTAGAGCTTCCATCAGCATTAGTTTCCTCCTCAGTTGACTGCTGATCATTTGAGTCGGATTGTTGTTGGCGTTCGGTTGCGATTTCCTTTAAAGTCCGTCTTCCACCTCGGTTAACAACTTCATCAACTTTGATAGACTCTTGCAAATTTGATGAATTAAAAGAATCAGAATACTTTAAGCTTTTATAAGTAGTGCCACCTGCAGAAGTTTCCGTTTCGTGGGTAGAGCTAGTGTGGGCCTCGTTTTCTTCAAAAGACTGGTTGTTTGAATACTCTGTGTAGTAGTTCCCAACCACATTAACTCCTTGTCCTGGTTTGTCTTCCTGTCCTGGTTGGCCTGGCTGTCCTGGTTTGCCTGGCTGTCCTTGTTGGCCTGGCTGTCCTGGTTTGCCTGGCTGTCCTGGTTTGCCTGGTTGACCTGGCTGTCCTGGTTTGCCTGGTTTACCTGGCTGTCCTTGTTGGCCTGGCTGTCCTGGTTTGCCTAGTTGACCTGGCTGTCCTGGTTTGTCTACCTGTCCTTGTTGGCCTGGCTGTCCTGGTTTGCCTGGTTGACCTGGCTGTCCTGGTTGGCCTGGCTGTCCTGGTTTGCCTGGTTGGCCTGGCTGTCCTTGTTGGCCTGGCTGTCCTGGTTTGCCTGATTGACCTGGCTGTCCTTGTTGGCCTGGCTGTCCTGGTTTGTCTTCCTGTCCTGGTTGGCCTGGCTGTCCTGGTTTGTCTTCATGTCCTGGTTGGCCTGGCTGTCCTTGTTGGCCTGGCTGTCCTGGTTTGTCTTCCTGTCCTGGTTGGCCTGGCTTTCCTGGTTTGCCTGGTTGACCTGGCTGTCCTTGGTGGCCTGGCTGTCCTGGTTTGCCTGGTTGACCTGGCTGTCCTTGTTGGCCTGGCATTCCTGGTTGGCCTGGCTGTCCTGGTTTATCTTCCTGTCCTGGTTGGCCTGGCTGTCCTGGTTTGCCTGGTTGACCTGGCTGTCCTTGTTGGCCTGGCTGTCCTGGTTTGCCAGGCTGTCCTGGTTGGCCTGGCTGTCCTGGTTTGCCTGGTTGACCTGGCTGTCCTTCTTGGCCTGGCTGTCCTGGTTTGTCTTCCTGTCCTTGTTGGCATGGCTGTCCTGGTTTGTCTTCCTGTCCTGGTTGGCCTGGCTGTCCTTGTTGGCCTGGCTGTCCTGGTTTGTCTTCCTGTCCTGGTTGGCCTGGCTGTCCTGGTTTGCCTGGCTGTCCTGGTTGGCCTGGCTGTCCTGGTTTGCCTGGTTGACCAGGCTGCCCTGGTTTGCCTGGCTGTCCTGGTTTGCCTGGCTGTCCTGGTTGGCCTGGCTGTCCTGGTTTGCCTGGTTGACCTGGCTGTCCTTGTTGGCCTGGCTGTCCTGGTTTGCCTGGTTGACCTGGCTGTCCTTGTTGGCCTGGCTGTCCTGGTTTGCCTGGTTTGTCTTCCTGTCCTGGTTGGCCTGGCTGTCCTGGTTGGCCTGGCTGTCCTGGTTTGCCTGGCTGTCCTGGTTTGTCTTCCTGTCCTGGTTGGCCTGGCTGTCCTGGTTTGCCTGGCTGTCCTGGTTTGCCTGGTTGTCCTGGTTTGCCTGAATGACCTGGCTGCCCTGGTTTGCCTGGTTGACCTGGCTGCCCTGGTTTGCCTGGTTGACCTGGCTGTCCTGGTTTGCCTGGTTGACCTGGCTGTCCTGGTTTGTCTTCCTGTCCTGGTTGGCCTGGCTGTCCTGGTTTGCCTGGTTGACCTGGCTGCCCTGGTTTTCCTGGTTGACCTGGCTGTCCTTGTTGGCCTGGCTGTCCTGGTTTGCCTGGTTGACCTGGCTGTCCTTGTTGGCCTGGCTGTCCTGGTTTGTCTTCCTGTCCTGGTTGGCCTGGCTGTCCTGGTTTGCCTGGCTGTCCTGGTTTGCCTGGCTGTCCTGGTTTGCCTGGCTGTCCTGGTTTGCCTGGTTGACCTGGCTGCCCTGGTTTGCCTGGTTGACCTGGCTGCCCTGGTTTGCCTGGTTGACCTGGCTGTCCAGGTTTGCCTGGTTGACCTGGCTGCCCTGGTTTGCCTGGTTGACCTGGCTGTCCTTGTTGGCCTGGTTGTCCTGGTTTGCCTGGTTGACCTGGCTGTCCTTGTTGGCCTGGCTGTCCTGGTTTGTCTTCCTGTCCTGGTTGGCCTGGCTGTCCTGGTTTGCCTGGCTGTCCTGGTTTGCCTGGCTGTCCTGGTTTGCCTGGTTGACCTGGCTGTCCTTGTTGGCCTGGCTGTCCTGGTTTGTCTTCCTGTCCTGGTTGGCCTGGCTGTCCTGGTTTGCCTGGTTGACCTGGCTGTCCTTGTTGGCCTGGCTGTCCAGGTTTGTCTTCCTGTCCTGGTTGGCCTGGCTGTCCTGGTTTGCCTGGCTGTCCTGGTTTGCCTGGCTGTCCTGGTTTGCCTGGTTGACCTGGCTGCCCTGGTTTGCCTGGTTGACCTGGCTGTCCTGGTTTGCCTGGTTGACCTGGCTGTCCTTGTTGGCCAGGCTGTCCTGGTTTGTCTTCCTGTCCTGGTTGGCCTGGCTGTCCTGGTTTGCCTGGTTGACCTGGCTGTCCTTGTTGGCCTGGCTGTCCTGGTTTGTCTTCCTGTCCTGGTTGGCCTGGCTGTCCTGGTTTGCCTGGCTGTCCTGGTTTGCCTGGTTGACCTGGCTGCCCTGGTTTGCCTGGTTGACCTGGCTGTCCTGGTTTGCCTGGTTGACCTGGCTGTCCTGGTTGGCCTGGCTGTCCTGGTTTGTCTTCCTGTCCTGGTTGGCCTGGCTGTCCTGGTTTGCCTGGCTGTCCTGGTTTGCCTGGCTGTCCTGGTTTGCCTGGTTGACCTGGCTGCCCTGGTTTGCCTGGTTGACCTGGCTGTCCTTGTTGGCCTGGCTGTCCTGGTTTGTCTTCCTGTCCTGGTTGGCCTGGCTGTCCTGGTTTGTCTTCCTGTCCTGGTTGGCCTGGCTGTCCTGGTATGCCTGGCTGTCCTGGTTTGCCTGGTTGACCTGGCTGCCCTGGTTTGCCTGGTTGACCTGGCTGTCCTGGTTTGCCTGGTTGACCTGGCTGTCCTGGTTTGCCTGGTTGACCTGGCTGTCCTTGTTGGCCAGGCTGTCCTGGTTTGTCTTCCTGTCCTGGTTGGCCTGGCTGTCCTGGTTTGCCTGGTTGACCTGGATGTCCTTGTTGGCCTGGCTGTCCTGGTTTGTCTTCCTGTCCTGGTTGGCCTGGCTGTCCTGGTTTGCCTGACTGTCCTGGTTTGTCTTCGGGTCCTGGTTGGCCTGGCTGTCCTGGTTTGCCTGGCTGTCCTGGTTTGCCTGGCTGTCCTGGTTTGCCTGGTTGACCTGGCTGCCCTGGTTTGCCTGGTTGACCTGGCTGTCCTGGTTTGCCTGGTTGACCTGGCTGTCCTTGTTGGCCAGGCTGTCCTGGTTTGTCTTCCTGTCCTGGTTGGCCTGGCTGTCCTGGTTTGCCTGGTTGACCTGGCTGTCCTTGTTGGCCTGGCTGTCCTGGTTTGTCTTCCTGTCCTGGTTGGCCTGGCTGTCCTGGTTTGCCTGGCTGTCCTGGTTTGCCTGGCTGTCCTGGTTTGCCTGGTTGACCTGGCTGCCCTGGTTTGCCTGGTTGACCTGGCTGTCCTGGTTTGCCTGGTTGACCTGGCTGTCCTTGTTGGCCTGGCTGTCCTGGTTTGTCTTCCTGTCCTGGTTGGCCTGGCTGTCCTGGTTTGCCTGGCTGTCCTGGTTTGCCTGGCTGTCCTGGTTTGCCTGGTTGACCTGGCTGCCCTGGTTTGCCTGGTTGACCTGGCTGTCCTTGTTGGCCTGGCTGTCCTGGTTTGTCTTCCTGTCCTGGTTGGCCTGGCTGTCCTGGTTTGTCTTCCTGTCCTGGTTGGCCTGGCTGTCCTGGTTTGCCTGGCTGTCCTGGTTTGCCTGGCTGTCCTGGTTTGCCTGGTTGACCTGGCTGCCCTGGTTTGCCTGGTTGACCTGGCTGTCCTGGTTTGCCTGGTTGACCTGGCTGTCCTTGTTGGCCAGGCTGTCCTGGTTTGTCTTCCTGTCCTGGTTGGCCTGGCTGTCCTGGTTTGCCTGGTTGACCTGGCTGTCCTTGTTGGCCTGGCTGTCCTGGTTTGTCTTCCTGTCCTGGTTGGCCTGGCTGTCCTGGTTTGCCTGGCTGTCCTGGTTTGCCTGGCTGTCCTGGTTTGCCTGGTTGACCTGGCTGCCCTGGTTTGCCTGGTTGACCTGGCTGTCCTGGTTTGCCTGGTTGACCTGGCTGTCCTGGTTGGCCTGGCTGTCCTGGTTTGTCTTCCTGTCCTGGTTGGCCTGGCTGTCCTGGTTTGCCTGGCTGTCCTGGTTTGCCTGGCTGTCCTGGTTTGCCTGGTTGACCTGGCTGCCCTGGTTTGCCTGGTTGACCTGGCTGTCCTTGTTGGCCTGGCTGTCCTGGTTTGTCTTCCTGTCCTGGTTGGCCTGGCTGTCCTGGTTTGTCTTCCTGTCCTGGTTGGCCTGGCTGTCCTGGTTTGCCTGGCTGTCCTGGTTTGCCTGGTTGACCTGGCTGCCCTGGTTTGCCTGGTTGACCTGGCTGTCCTGGTTTGCCTGGTTGACCTGGCTGTCCTGGTTTGCCTGGTTGACCTGGCTGTCCTTGTTGGCCAGGCTGTCCTGGTTTGTCTTCCTGTCCTGGTTGGCCTGGCTGTCCTGGTTTGCCTGGTTGACCTGGATGTCCTTGTTGGCCTGGCTGTCCTGGTTTGTCTTCCTGTCCTGGTTGGCCTGGCTGTCCTGGTTTGCCTGGCTGTCCTGGTTTGCCTGGTTGACCTGGCTGCCCTGGTTTGCCTGGTTGACCTGGCTGTCCTGGTTTGCCTGGTTGACCTGGCTGTCCTGGTTTGCCTGGTTGACCTGGCTGTCCTTGTTGGCCAGGCTGTCCTGGTTTGTCTTCCTGTCCTGGTTGGCCTGGCTGTCCTGGTTTGCCTGGTTGACCTGGATGTCCTGGTTGGCCTGGCTGTCCTGGTTTGCCTGACTGTCCTGGTTTGTCTTCCTGTCCTGGTTGGCCTGGCTGTCCTGGTTTGCCTGGCTGTCCTGGTTTGCCTGGCTGTCCTGGTTTGCCTGGTTGACCTGGCTGCCCTGGTTTGCCTGGTTGACCTGGCTGTCCTGGTTTGCCTGGTTGACCTGGCTGTCCTTGTTGGCCTGGCTGTCCTGGTTTGTCTTCCTGTCCTGGTTGGCCTGGCTGTCCTGGTTTGCCTGACTGTCCTGGTTTGTCTTCCTGTCCTGGTTGGCCTGGCTGTCCTGGTTTGCCTGGCTGTCCTGGTTTGCCTGGCTGTCCTGGTTTGCCTGGTTGACCTGGCTGCCCTGGTTTGCCTGGTTGACCTGGCTGTCCTGGTTTGCCTGGTTGACCTGGCTGTCCTTGTTGGCCAGGCTGTCCTGGTTTGTCTTCCTGTCCTGGTTGGCCTGGCTGTCCTGGTTTGCCTGGCTGTCCTGGTTTGCCTGGCTGTCCTGGTTTGCCTGGTTGACCTGGCTGCCCTGGTTTGCCTGGTTGACCTGGCTGTCCTGGTTTGCCTGGTTGACCTGGCTGTCCTTGTTGGCCTGGCTGTCCTGGTTTGTCTTCCTGTCCTGGTTGGCCTGGCTGTCCTGGTTTGCCTGGCTGTCCTGGTTTGCCTGGCTGTCCTGGTTTGCCTGGTTGACCTGGCTGCCCTGGTTTGCCTGGTTGACCTGGCTGTCCTTGTTGGCCTGGCTGTCCTGGTTTGTCTTCCTGTCCTGGTTGGCCTGGCTGTCCTGGTTTGTCTTCCTGTCCTGGTTGGCCTGGCTGTCCTGGTTTGCCTGGCTGTCCTGGTTTGCCTGGTTGACCTGGCTGCCCTGGTTTGCCTGGTTGACCTGGCTGTCCTGGTTTGCCTGGTTGACCTGGCTGTCCTGGTTTGCCTGGTTGACCTGGCTGTCCTTGTTGGCCAGGCTGTCCTGGTTTGTCTTCCTGTCCTGGTTGGCCTGGCTGTCCTGGTTTGCCTGGTTGACCTGGATTTCCTTGTTGGCCTGGCTGTCCTGGTTTGCCTGGTTGACCTGGATTTCCTTGTTGGCCTGGCTGTCCTGGTTTGTCTTCCTGTCCTGGTTGGCCTGGCTGTCCTGGTTTGCCTGACTGTCCTGGTTTGTCTTCCTGTCCTGGTTGGCCTGGCTGTCCTGGTTTGCCTGGCTGTCCTGGTTTGCCTGGTTGACCTGGCTGCCCTGGTTTGCCTGGTTGACCTGGCTGTCCTGGTTTGCCTGGTTGACCTGGCTGTCCTTGTTGGCCAGGCTGTCCTGGTTTGTCTTCCTGTCCTGGTTGGCCTGGCTGTCCTGGTTTGCCTGGTTGACCTGGCTGTCCTTGTTGGCCTGGCTGTCCTGGTTTGCCTGGCTGTCCTGGTTTGCCTGGCTGTCCTGGTTTGCCTGGTTGACCTGGCTGCCCTGGTTTGCCTGGTTGACCTGGCTGTCCTGGTTTGCCTGGTTGACCTGGCTGTCCTTGTTGGCCTGGCTGTCCTGGTTTGTCTTCCTGTCCTGGTTGGCCTGGCTGTCCTGGTTTGCCTGACTGTCCTGGTTTGTCTTCCTGTCCTGGTTGGCCTGGCTGTCCTGGTTTGCCTGGCTGTCCTGGTTTGCCTGGCTGTCCTGGTTTGCCTGGTTGACCTGGCTGCCCTGGTTTGCCTGGTTGACCTGGCTGTCCTGGTTTGCCTGGTTGACCTGGCTGTCCTTGTTGGCCAGGCTGTCCTGGTTTGTCTTCCTGTCCTGGTTGGCCTGGCTGTCCTGGTTTGCCTGGCTGTCCTGGTTTGCCTGGCTGTCCTGGTTTGCCTGGTTGACCTGGCTGCCCTGGTTTGCCTGGTTGACCTGGCTGTCCTGGTTTGCCTGGTTGACCTGGCTGTCCTTGTTGGCCTGGCTGTCCTGGTTTGTCTTCCTGTCCTGGTTGGCCTGGCTGTCCTGGTTTGCCTGGCTGTCCTGGTTTGCCTGGCTGTCCTGGTTTGCCTGGTTGACCTGGCTGCCCTGGTTTGCCTGGTTGACCTGGCTGTCCTTGTTGGCCTGGCTGTCCTGGTTTGTCTTCCTGTCCTGGTTGGCCTGGCTGTCCTGGTTTGTCTTCCTGTCCTGGTTGGCCTGGCTGTCCTGGTTTGCCTGGCTGTCCTGGTTTGCCTGGTTGACCTGGCTGCCCTGGTTTGCCTGGTTGACCTGGCTGTCCTGGTTTGCCTGGTTGACCTGGCTGTCCTGGTTTGCCTGGTTGACCTGGCTGTCCTTGTTGGCCAGGCTGTCCTGGTTTGTCTTCCTGTCCTGGTTGGCCTGGCTGTCCTGGTTTGCCTGGTTGACCTGGATTTCCTTGTTGGCCTGGCTGTCCTGGTTTGCCTGGTTGACCTGGATTTCCTTGTTGGCCTGGCTGTCCTGGTTTGTCTTCCTGTCCTGGTTGGCCTGGCTGTCCTGGTTTGCCTGACTGTCCTGGTTTGTCTTCCTGTCCTGGTTGGCCTGGCTGTCCTGGTTTGCCTGGCTGTCCTGGTTTGCCTGGTTGACCTGGCTGCCCTGGTTTGCCTGGTTGACCTGGCTGTCCTGGTTTGCCTGGTTGACCTGGCTGTCCTTGTTGGCCAGGCTGTCCTGGTTTGTCTTCCTGTCCTGGTTGGCCTGGCTGTCCTGGTTTGCCTGGTTGACCTGGCTGTCCTTGTTGGCCTGGCTGTCCTGGTTTGTCTTCCTGTCCTGGTTGGTCTGGTTGACCTGGCTGTCCTTGTTGGCCTGGCTGTCCTGGTTTGCCTTCCTGTCCTGGTTTGCCTGGTTGACCTGGCTGTCCTTGTTGGCCTGGCTGTCCTGGTTTGTCTTCCTGTCCTGGTTGGCCTGGCTGTCCTGGTTTGCCTGGTTGACCTGGATGTCCTTGTTGGCCTGGCTGTCCTGGTTTGTCTTCCTGTCCTGGTTGGCCTGGCTGTCCTGGTTTGCCTGGCTGTCCTGGTTTGTCTTCCTGTCCTGGTTGACCTGGTTGACCTGGCTGCCCTGGTTTGCCTGGTTGACCTGGCTGTCCTGGTTTGCCTGGTTGACCTGGCTGTCCTGGTTTGCCTGGCTGTCCTGGTTTGTCTTCCTGTCCTGGTTGGTCTGGTTGACCTGGCTGTCCTTGTTGGCCTGGCTGTCCTGGTTTGTCTTCCTGTCCTGGTTGACCTGGTTGACCTGGCTGTCCTTGTTGGCCTGGCTGTCCTGGTTTGTCTTCCTGTCCTGGTTGGCCTGGTTGACCTGGCTGTCCTTGTTGGCCTGGCTGTCCTGGTTTGTCTTCCTGTCCTGGTTGGTCTGGTTGCCCTGGCTGTCCTTGTTGGCCTGGCTGTCCTGGTTTGTCTTCCTGTCCTGGTTGGCCTGGTTGAGCTGGCTGTCCTTGTTGGCCTGGCTGTCCTGGTTTGTCTTCCTGTCCTGGTTGGCCTGGCTGTCCTGGTTTGCCTGGTTGACCTGGCTGTCCTGGTTTGTCTTCCTGTCCTAGTTGGCCTGGCTGTCCTTGTTGGCCTGTCTGTCCTGGTTTGTCTTCCTGTCCTGGTTGGCCTGGCTGTCCTGGTTTGCCTGGTTGACCTGGCTGTCCTTGTTGGCCTGGCTGTCCAGGTTTGTCTTCCTGTTCTGGTTGGCCTGGCTGTCCTGGTTTGTCTGGTTGACCTGGCTGTCCTGGTTTACCTGGTTGACCTGGCTGTCCTTGTTGGCCTGGCTGTCCTGGTTTGTCTTCCTGTCCTGGTTGGCCTTGCTGTCCTGGTTTGCCTGGTTGACCTGGCTGCCCTGGTTTGCCTGGTTGACCTGGCTGTCCTTGTTGGCCTGGCTGTCCTGGTTTGCCTGGTTGACCTGGCTGTCCTTGTTGGCCTGGCTGTCCTGGTTTGTCTTCCTGTCCTGGTTGGCCTGGCTGTCCTGGTTTGCCTGGCTGTCCTGGTTTGCCTGGCTGTCCTGGTTTGCCTGGTCTACCTGGCTGTCCTGGTTTGCCTGGTTGACCTGGCTGTCCTTGTTGACATGGCTGCCCTGGTTTGCCTGGTTGACCTGGCTGTCCTGGTTTGCCTGGTTGACCTGGCTGTCCTTGTTGGCCTGGCTGTCCTGGTTTGTCTTCCTGTCCTGGTTGGTCTGGTCGACCTGGCTGTCCTTGTTGGCCTGGCTGTCCTGGTTTGCCTTCCTGTCCTGGTTGGCCTGGTTGACCTGGCTGTCCTTGTTGGCCTGGCTGTCCTGGTTTGTCTTCCTGTCCTGGTTGGTCTGGTTGCCCTGGCTGTCCTTGTTGGCCTGGCTGTCCTGGTTTGTCTTCCTGTCCTGGTTTGCCTGGTTGACCTGGCTGTCCTTGTTGGCCTGGCTGTCCTGGTTTGTCTTCCTGTCCTGGTTGGCCTGGCTGTCCTGGTTTGCCTGGCTGTCCTGGTTTGCCTGGCTGTCCTGGTTTGCCTGGTTGACCTGGCTGTCCTGGTTTGCCTGGTTGACCTGGCTGTCCTTGTTGACATGGCTGCCCTGGTTTGCCTGGTTGACCTGGCTGTCCTGGTTTGCCTGGTTGACCTGGCTGTCCTTGTTGGCCTGGCTGTCCTGGTTTGTCTTCCTGTCCTGGTTGGTCTGGTTGACCTGGCTGTCCTTGTTGGCCTGGCTGTCCTGGTTTGCCTTCCTGTCCTGGTTGGCCTGGTTGACCTGGCTGTCCTTGTTGGCCTGGCTGTCCTGGTTTGTCTTCCTGTCCTGGTTGGTCTGGTTGCTCTGGCTGTCCTTGTTGGCCTGGCTGTCCTGGTTTGTCTTCCTGTCCTGGTTGGCCTGGTTGACCTGGCTGTCCTTGTTGGCCTGGCTGTCCTGGTTTGTCTTCCTGTCCTGGTTGGCCTGGCTGTCCTGGTTTGCCTGGTTGACCTGGCTGTCCTGGTTTGTCTTCCTGTCCTAGTTGGCCTGGCTGTCCTGGTTTGCCTGGCTGTCCTGGTTTGTCTTCCTGTCCTGGTTGGCCTGGCTGTCCTGGTTTGCCTGGCTGTCCTGGTTTGCCTGGCTGTCCTGGTTTGCCTGGTTTACCTGGCTGCCCTGGTTTGCCTGGTTGACCTGGCTGTCCTGGTTTGCCTGGTTGACCTGGCTGTCCTTGTTGGCCTGGCTGTCCTGGTTTGTCTTCCTGTTCTGGTTGGCCTGGCTGTCCTGGTTTGCCTTGTTGACCTGGCTGTCCTGGTTTACCTGGTTGACCTGGCTGTCCTTGTTGGCCTGGCTGTCCTGGTTTGTCTTCCTGTCCTGGTTGGCCTTGCTGTCCTGGTTTGCCTGGTTGACCTGGCTGCCCTGGTTTGCCTGGTTGACCTGGCTGTCCTTGTTGGCCTGGCTGTCCTGGTTTGCCTGGTTGACCTGGCTGTCCTTGTTGGCCTGGCTGTCCTTGATGGCCTGGCTGTCCTGGGTTGTCTTCCTGTCCTGGTTGGCCTGGCTGTCCTTGTTGGCCTGGCTGTCCTTGTTGGCCTGGCTGTCCTGGTTTGTCTTCCTGTCCTGGTTGGTCTGGTTGCCCTGGCTGTCCTTGTTGGCCTGGCTGTCCTGGTTTGTCTTCCTGTCCTGGCTGTCCTGGTTTGCCTGGTTGACCTGGCTGTCCTGGTTTGTCTTCCTGTCCTAGTTGGCCTGGCTGTCCTGGTTTGCCTGGCTGTCCTGGTTTGTCTTCCTGTCCTGGTTGGCCTGGCTGTCCTGGTTTGCCTGGCTGTCCTGGTTTGTCTTCCTGTCCTGGTTTGCCTGGTTTACCTGGCTGCCCTGGTTTGCCTGGTTGACCTGGCTGTCCTGGTTTGCCTGGTTGACCTGGCTGTCCTGGTTTGTCTTCCTGTTCTGGTTGGCCTGGCTGTCCTGGTTTGCCTGTTTGACCTGGCTGTCCTGGTTTACCTGGTTGACCTGGCTGTCCTTGTTGGCCTGGCTGTCCTGGTTTGTCTTCCTGTCCTGGTTGGCCTTGCTGTCCTGGTTTGCCTGGTTGACCTGGCTGCCCTGGTTTGCCTGGTTGACCTGGCTGTCCTTGTTGGCCTGGCTGTCCTGGTTTGCCTGGTTGACCTGGCTGTCCTTGTTGGCCTGGCTGTCCTTGATGGCCTGGCTGTCCTGGGTTGTCTTCCTGTCCTGGTTGGCCTGGCTGTCCTTGTTGGCCTGGCTGTCCTGGTTTGCCTGGCTGTCCTGGTTTGCCTGGTTGACCTGGCTGTCCTGGTTTGCCTGGTTGACCTGGCTGTCCTTGATGGCCTAGCTGTCCTGGTTTGTCTTCCTGTCCTGGTTGGCCTGGCTGTCCTGGTTTGCCTGGTTGACCTGGCTGTCCTTGTTGGCCTGGCTGTCCTGGTTTGTCTTCCTGTCCTGGTTGGCCTGGCTGTCCTGGTTTGCCTGGTTGACCTGGCTGTCCTGGTTTGCCTGGCTGTCCTGGATTGCCTGGCTGTCCTGGTTTGCCTGGTTGACCTGGCTGCCCTGGTTTGCCTGGTTGACCTGGCTGTCCTGGTTTGCCTGGCTGTCCTGGTTTGCCTGGCTGTCCTGGTTTGCCTGGTTGACCTGGCTGCCCTGGTTTGCCTGGTTGACCTGGCTGTCCTGGTTTGCCTGTTTGACCTGGCTGTCCTTGTTGGCCTGGCTGTCCTGGTTTGCCTTCTTGTTCTGGTTGGCCTGGTTGACCTGGCTGTCCTTGTTGGCCTGGCTGTCCTGGTTTGTCTTCCTGTCCTGGTTGGTCTGGTTGACCTTGCTGTCCTTGTTGGCCTGGCTGTCCTGGTTTGTCTTCCTGTCCTGGTTGACCTGGTTGACCTGGCTGTCCTTGTTGGCCTGGCTGTCCTGGTTTGTCTTCCTGTCCTGGTTGGCCTGGCTGTCCTGGTTTGCCTGGCTGTCCTGGTTTGCCTGGCTGTCCTGGTTTGCCTGGTTGACCTGGCTGTCCTGGTTTGCCTGGTTGACCTGGCTGTCCTTGTTGACATGGCTGCCCTGGTTTGCCTGGTTGACCTGGCTGTCCTGGTTTGCCTGGTTGACCTGGCTGTCCTTGTTGGCCTGGCTGTCCTGGTTTGTCTTCCTGTCCTGGTTGGTCTGGTTGACCTGGCTGTCCTTGTTGGCCTGGCTGTCCTGGTTTGCCTTCCTGTCCTGGTTGGCCTGGTTGACCTGGCTGTCCTTGTTGGCCTGGCTGTCCTGGTTTGCCTGGCTGTCCTGGTTGGCCTGGCTGTCCTGGTTTGCCTGGTTGACCTGGCTGTCCTTGTTGGCCTGGCTGTCCTGGTTTGTCTTCCTGTCCTAGTTGGCCTGGCTGTCCTGGTTTGTCTTCCTGTCCTGGTTGGCCTGGTTGTCCTGGCTGTCCTTGATGGCCTGGCTGTCCTGGTTTGCCTGGCTGTCCTTGTTGGCCTGGCTGTCCCGGTTTGCCTGGTTGACCTGGCTGTCCTTGTTGGCCTGGCTGTCCTTGATGGCCTGGCTGTCCTGGGTTGTCTTCCTGTCCTGGTTGGCCTGGCTGTCCTTGTTGGCCTGGATGACCTGGCTGTCCTTGTTGGCCTGGCTGTCCTGGTTTGCCTGGTTGACCTGGCTGTCCTTGTTGGCCTGGCTGTCCTGGTTTGCCTGGCTGTCCTGGTTGGCCTGGGTGTCCTGGTTTGCCTGGTTGGTTGAAGTTAGAAACGTGGAAATTGGTATATTCGCTACTATTAAGAAATAATAAAAAAACATTTTCAGTTATTTTGGATTAACTTCTCCGAAGGGGCTGAAGGGGTTAAAATTTGTATGGGGGTTTGGTCATTCTTGAAGTTAGAAACGTGGAAAATGGTAGAAAAGGCACTGTTAACAAATAAAAAATAAAACGTTTGGTGATTTCCGAAAAACTATCCCTAATTGGGTGAAATTGGAGGTGAAAGTTTTAATGGGAATGAAGACATTTTTGAAGTTAATGAAGTTAGTGTTAAAGCTACTGCTTACAAACCAAGAGTACTTTCGGTGATTTTGGAAACACTACCCCTAAGGGGGTGAAAATGGGGGTGGCAATTTGTAAGAGAGTTTTGTTATTTCTGAAGTTAGATATATGAAAATTGGTTTCTAGACTACTAAATATAAAATACGAGTTTTCTTATAATGGAATCCCAGGTAAATTGATGGCACCCTTCAAGAAAACATTTAAAGGACTCATACAGCGATTTTCAAACTTCTGTAAGAACATTTACATTCCAAAAGCACCATTTGGTAAAGTGAAATTAATGACCAGACATGACTATTGGAACTCCTTAATAATAAGTATTTCACAACACACTACTTTTGCCCATCATTTGTAAGGGGCTGTTTATTTATTACTACGTAAGACGATTTGGGGGGAGGGGGTCTGAACAAGTCTTATTTTTTCTTACATGGGGGTAGGATGTTTTTACGCAAGATCACAAAAGCAAGCACAAATTAAAGCGTTTATATATTTTTGATACTTTTTCTTTGCAATTTTAGATAATTGTAGATACTGATCTTACGTAAGACTAAAAAGGAGGGAGGGGTTCGTCCAAGTCTTATTTTTTCTTACGTAGGGGGAGGGGGGTCAGAAATTGGTTAAAATTGTCTTACGTAATAAATGAACAGCCCCCAATGAATGTGGTGAAATGGAAGTTTCGCCAAGTACCAGGAGAGTTCTTCAACGATTGATGTCCCTGCATATTATACTGCAATAAAAATCTCAAAAAATCTTCTTCGTTCGTTCTTGAGTTAAATATGATTGTACCTACCGAAAATCAGCTAAGATAACTTTAATTTGAATATTTTCTAATATGTTTTGTGTTTTTTTGAGATTGTTGTTTGTGTTTGTAAGAATGGCGACGGAATCCTACATTGAGCATGGTCCGACATGCTCTTGCACAGTTTATAATTATATTGATGATCTCAATGCAATTTTGTATATTCTGACATGCAACGCTTTGTTGTTGAATAAATAAATTAAACTAAACTAACTAACGAACTAGGTACCTGCGCTGGTCTGCCTTTGGTCAAAACTGCTGCTGCTGGATTGCTGCTCGCTGCTGCTGCTGCTGCTGGATTGCTGCGCTGTCGAGGTGCCTCCTCCTGCAACCAGGATAAGATGATCAGCACGGGATACAGGAAGAAACGCATGTTGGTATTTATCCGACTAAGCGAATCCAAAAGAAGGGTAATGATTTTAAGTCTACGTGTTTAAAATCGAATGTTCTACTTTAGCTCCTAAACTATTGGACCGATTTTTAAAAATAGGGTGTCATATGATTCGTCTAAAGGAGATAGGCTTGAGCAACTCTTCGATCATTCTAGCGAATGCTCGCGTAAGTAAGTGCTATCAGCACCTTAAAACGTGCTAGTGTCTTAGGCTATATAAAAATTGTAAGGGCGTGTCATAACAGTCGCCAGTAGGGTTTAAGCTTGCAACTTTCCGTACCAAAATGGTACAAAAGGAACCCTTATGGTGAAACTTCGCTGTGTCTGTCCGTCTGTATGTCACAGCAGTTTTTCTCAGCAACTACAGATGGCAATAGTTGGCAATGGATGGCATAATTGTACAACTTGCTTGCTCGCATCTGTTTTTAGTAAAAAATATATGAAATTAATTTTATAAATAATTGAAAAGGGGTCTAGAATGGCGGGTTGAAAAATGAAAGTGATTTGATTATAGCAAATGGGGTCTCATATGAATCTGCACATTTCAAAACTTTTTTTTTATAATTTTCCATCACGTAATTTTTGATTAGTCAAAAATGTACAAAAAATTACCGTTCCCCGCCTTATCTCCGAAGTTAATGAACCAAAAAAAATCTGACTATAGCTAATTATTTATATTTAACAGGAAAAAAAAATATATACAGTGTTCAAAATATACAGTTTTCGAGAAAAAACTAAAAAAACTTTGAAAATTTGTGTTAAATTTAGGCAACTCAAAATAGACCTTATTGCATACGAATTAAAGTACATGAAAATAAATGAAATAAAAAAATTCAAAAACCCGACTGCTTTAAAAATATCAACTGAATAGCTAATAACAAGCCATAACATCATAACAAACCATGATCTTACATGATCTTGCCCAGTTTTTAACCGACTTCAAAAAAAAAGGAGGTTCTCAGTTGACCTGTAGGTATGTTTGTTTGTATGTATATATGTATGTTTGTCCGCGATTATCTCGCGTTTCGCTGAACCGATTTTGATGCGGTTTTCAGCAAAGTATTTGTTACATTCTGGATAAGGTTTTGGTATTGACCTCGTCCGCATGGATCCGTTATTAAGCGATATATTAGTTCAACTCAACCTATTTTTTTTAACCCCCGACGCAAAAAGAGAGGGGTGTAATAAGTTTAACGTGTCTGTCTGTGTATCTGTCTGTGGTATCGTAGCTCCCAAACGGATAAACCGATTTTCGTTTAGTTTTCTTGTGTCATAGATAATTTTATCCCGAGTGTTCTTAGCCATGTTTCATGAAAATCTGCTCAGCCGTTTGAAGATCATCAGCCCTTTTCTAGTTGATGAGGGGATCTGATTTTTTAATTCTTGAAATCTTCTAGTGACGAAGTCCCTCCAGTGAAAATGTACGTGCTTGGAGCCCGTTAAAGGTTTTGCTCATTGCTCAGAGGGTTTTTAGGCGCTGACATCGGGGGTTTTTAACTCGGTTAGGTTATTGGTATAATGGACTAGTTGATTGACAGAAATGTATTCCAATAAAAAAAAATCCGCCTCCGCTTCCTCTCCGCGTCCTCTCCGTCTAGGCTCTCAGTTAAGTTGTACCATAAGTATTTGTGACGTGCTCATATAAAGGGACCTTATGGAGGAATGCAGTTACGCTCTTCTTATTCTTGTAACTATAGGAATACTATGGTAACGGTTCTAAAAACGGCGTAACCGCCTGCCTCCATAAGGTCCCTTTATACTGGATGTTTTTTTAATCGTCGAAAAAATTTTGGGGGTTAAATCAGTAAATCATACTGACCAACTTTCACTATGGGACCAACCCCGAAATCGCGAAAAAAAATTTGACCCTCCCATACAAAACATCGTCATCTGACTAGCCAAAATGTATGGGATGATCAATTTTTTTTTCGCGATTTCGGGGTTGGTCCCATAGTGAAAGTTGATCAGTATGACTAACTGATTTAACCCCCAAAATTTTTTTGACGAATAAAAAAACACCCAGTATTGAGAACGTCACATTTATTCTTATGGTTGTACACTAGATACATAATCAGCAGAAAAAGTGGCACGATAAACTTATGCCGAATCGACTTTGGCATAAATCGAACATTTAATCATTATTGACAACTGCCACTACGGTCGGAACAAGACTAATAATAAAGGTGGACATTCACGGTCAGTTAAACTGATCAGTTAACTGACGTATATCCAGAAGCTGACCTTGAGTTCGTATAATTTCAACTTAAGATTTCACATTCATGGTCAGTTTTTGGATGTTTTCACATTCACAGTCAGTTCAACTGATCAGTTTAACTGACTGTGAATGTCCACCTTTATTATTCGTCTTGTTCCGACCGTAGACAGTGGCAGTTGTCAATAATGATTAAATATTCGATAAAAAAATGCGTAAATAACAGCAATAAAACAAAAAAATGCAACGTCGTATTTTACGTTAGTTCTATTTGTAATTAAACATATTCTAGCTAAACTACATACGTACATACAAATTATGACTTGGGCTTTTTCTCATTTAACGTAAAGTATTAGTAAATGTTATGACAATGACCACTTAACTAAAAGTTTAGTAAGTTTGCAAATTTGACACTTGACATTTAGTCAATTGAGTTCTATTTTGGATGAAAAACTGTTCGCATCACAAGGTAAAAGTTAGCGGTATTAGCATGTATCTGAATATTGTCAATGTCATTTTCAGCCACTTTATAAAAGACTTGTTCGGGATTGTGTATCTAGTATATACTAAATCAATGTACTTGTACCTATAATAATATATTTACCTGATTCAGACGTTATTGTCTGGCTAAACTGTGAAGACATCGCAGATTGCTGCTGGCTCTGTTCTCTGGAAGATGTTTCTTCTATCGTTGTACCGTCATTGTCGAATTTAGTGAAGCTCTCTGACTCCGAGTCCAACGATGATGACGATGAGGACTCAGACTTCGAGCTCTCGACTTTAGTGAATCCGGCCCTTGGTTCTAAAATGAATTAAAATAATACTTAAAAATCTAAGATCCTACAAATATTATAAATGTGAAAGTTTGGAGGATGGATGGATGTCTGTTACTCACTGACGCCCGAACGGCTGAACGGATCTGGAATACTAGTAGATATATAATAATACCGGTCAAGTGCGACTCAGACTCGCGTACCGAGGGTTCCGTTTTTAATATAGAAAAACTAAAATCAGTTCCAAAGAAATTCTTCGAGTTTTATGAACTTTATTTCGTATGCAATAAGGTCCATTTTGTCAACCCGAGATTTTAAAATAATGTTTTAAAGTTTTTTTTTTTATTTGTCATTATCTGTCAATTCTGAGAACTTAGGGGGGTGGGGGGAATTCCTGTGTCAATCCCAATCATTATTTTCATGTTTATTTACCAAAAATAGACACGGGTAAGCGAGACAGCAATCAACTTGAGAAGCGTATAGGTCTTCTATATGCCTCTCAAGTTGATAGCTTCTGTAGTTTCTGAGAGAAACTGCTGTGACATACAAACGGACAGACAGACATGAGGTCTTACCATAAGGGTTACTTTTTAGGGTTCCGTAGTCAAACTAGGAACACTTATAGCATTGCCATGTCCGTCCGTTTTTCAGTGTGTTTGTATATCACACTTACTTTTTAAGAAACTATCAGTGTCACAAAGCTAAAATTTCCTACGCAAACAATACTTTTATACCGCGCACAAAGCAAAATAAAATAATAAAATTTATAAAAATAATTTATTTTATTTGATACGAAACGAAACCCTCCTAAGAAAAATAGGTATATTAATATAAGTAGGTACTTACGCGGTAAGCCGCTTACGGCCGCAAGAGCCTGAAATAGAAAATTAAATGTACAAAAAATATTTTTAGTATATCCCTCTCCTAATATCGTCGCCTTACTTTCTCAACCTCGTATCTGCATTTATTTTTGCGGTTGGCAAACTGATTACATCATAAATTATAATTAATGAAATGAAATTACCAACTGCAAGAAAAAAAATGCAGATACGCGGTTGAGAAAGTAAGACGATATTATAAAATCTTTTTTGTTAGTTCCGTTGTTAGGCCAAACGGTTTAACTGACATCCATAAAGGATTACACGTATGTATAACAGATAAATTGCTAAAAATAGAAAGAAAGAAAGAAAGAAAGAAAGAAAGAAAGAAAGAAAGAAAGAAAGAAAGAAAGAAAGAAAGAAAGAAAGAAAGAAAGAAATAAAGAAAGAAAGAAAGAAAATCATTTATTCGTGACCAATATCAGCAAAGGACAAAAAAATACACACAGTAAGAATGTAGTCACGAAATGGTCCCAACTCAGCGTAATGCCGATTATATATAAATAAATAAAATAATCTAAATCACGATTATGAATAAATAAAATAATTATTAGGAGACAACAATTTGACGGCGCGGTTAGCCTAGTTGGTAGTGGCCCTGCCAAATTTCAACTTATTCCCGTTTTATTGTTTTCTTCTTCTCTTTCTTTCTAATTCTTTATAATTAATATAGTACATTTCGATGCTAGTGCGGAAAGTATGTCATACTTCACGAGTACCGAGATATCTTGCCACGAGCCGTAGGCGAGTAGCAAGACTCGGGACGAGTGAAGAATGACATTTCCGCACGTGTATCGAATGACGTTTTTTAACACAGTTGCGATAAAATAAATCAATTTCAATTCACTCATTTTATAAGCAACTTTTTGAAAACTTAAGATTGGTGAACAAATTCGTTGTAAGTTCGATCTTTCGCAGTGAACATTTTTGACATTATGAAGAGGTGTTTTTTAGCTTTTATTCGACTAGAATGGATTTTGTTATTATTATTGAACCCACTTCAATGAAAGTTTTTTTTTCAAATGCATGTTCTATAAGACATAAACAATTGTAAACATAAAACATTGTACTATTATTACCTAAGTATTGTTATTTACGATTATTTGTGTATCGTATATTTATAAAAACAATATCAAATGTTGCCTTTGGAAACTTAAAAAATGCTTGCAGTAAGAAAAAACGCCTCTTCATAATGTCAAAAATTTTGACAGGCGATTCGGCAGCTATTCCATTCCATTCAGACAACTTATTAAGAACGGTTTTTCAATATTCAATATTAAAAAATAAACGTGTTATAATGATGAAGAGGTAAGTAATAAAATATGAAATATGTATATTTTTCGTATTCTTACATTAACAGTAGGTTTTTATGTTGATTACGATGTTTAAAGGAAACTAATATCAACACGCATCAATAAGTAGTCATGAATTGAAACAAGTATAAATTAAAAAAAAATTGAAAAGTAAAAAGCGCTAGTTCGCGAAAACCAACTTTCCGCACGATATACAGCTACGAAAAGTACCACTTTTTGTGCAACTGTGTTAAAAAATATTTTATGTACGGACATAGTTTTTGTTCCGATTGACATATCAAAAATTGGTCGAATTCGATTTACGTTTAGAGGGTGGAAAACTTTATCGCTGTTTGCAGTTCTCTTAACTTAATTATTAGTAAATAATAGTTATTTATGCAACTGGCACATAATGAAGTCTAAAGACACGAGTGCCGAGGTCAGAGTGCGAGCTTGTGAGCGCTCTAACGACAGGCACGAGTATCTTTAGAGCTACTTATGTACCGTTGCAGACATGTAAAAGTCTTTCTACAAGCTATAACGATAAAAAAAGCCGTGGTATCCTAATGGTTTGACCTGCCGACTCTTAAGCAGAGGGTCGTGGGTTCGAATCCGGGCTCGCACCTCTAAGTTTTTCGGAATTTATGTGCGAAATATAATTTGTAAATTTACCATGAGCTTTTCGGTGAAGGAAAACATCGTGAGGAAACCTGCACACACCTGCAAAGCAATTTGACGGTGTGTGCGAAGTTCCCAATCCGCACTGGGCCCGCGTGGAAACTATAGCCCAAACCCTCTCATTGTGAGTGGAGGCCTGTGCCCAGCAATGGGACATATATAGGCTGGATTATTATTATTTATTATATAACGATAATATGAAAAATAAACAATACCTAACTTTTCTTGTATACTTTCCTTGATTTTTCTGCTAACAAATTACTTGGCGGCAAAGTCATTTTCATTATTTCGATTGGCGTTAATAGTTTGTGAATTTTACTGTTAAATGTTCACAAATTTCATGCCAATTTCAATAGTTACTAAAACAGTTCTAACAATTTATTATAAAAAATGGAATGCCAAACGAAAGATTGCTGATATCCATAATTTAAGCGTAACCATGGTAACCAATAACAAGTCAATGAATATTAATCATCTTTTTTTTATTCCTTAATAATTTAATAAAAATGTAATTTTAAAGACATTATTAGTTTTAATTCTACGTCTTTTTAATTATTTTTAAAACATTTCGTACGATTTAATATATTTATTTCACAAATATTTTGAAACGACATTATAACAATAATAATTGAATGATAATAGTTTAATAGCCTTTAAGTGACAATGTGCCAATGTGTGATGTGATTCCTCATTCCCGTTTGTGGTTTCACTAGCTTAATCTAAATTATTTGTGTTTAAACTTTTGTATTTAATTTTGTATTTAAATTTGGGATTTGGTGAACCTTAATATCTTAAAGAACAACACTGTAACCGACCCAATTCCACGCAATAAAAATTACTATTACAAATTAATAAGTCAAGTGTTCACTAAACGCCAAGACTGATATCCGGAATGACCGTCACCATGGTAATAACAATGCTATAATGGTTATATATAAAAGAACAGATTACTCTGCAGCGCTCATTATAGAACAGTTTTCACGTATTGGTTACACTATGGGTGGCATTCTGATACTGTTAACGATGTATATATTAGCGGTTTATAGTACGCGAGTAGAAAAAGAAGTGTAAAGGGCGACCCAGACTAACACAGTGCGACGGCCGACATCGTATTAGAACACACTAAGGGTCGTATTAATAAACTCATCTCAACTGTGATCCCCGTCACAAGATGCGTTTAAAATGACAGTTTTCTATGGATTGACGTTTACTTTGACGTAACTTGAGACGGAGATCAGAGTTGAGACGAGTTTATTAATACGGCCCTTAGTATCAGTTTCTCGTACGATATACGTATATTTTTTATACATTTTGGCCGGCAGTCCGCGTTACAGAGTTGGGACTGCAAGCGAACTGTCAGTCTGTTGTCATTAAGAGGATTGTGAGGTGACGGCTTTCCATACAAACGGCGAAAACGTTTTCCACCCCCTAAATGTTAACGGATATTGAGCAATTTTTGATACGGTGTCAGTCGGAACAAAAACTATGTCCGTACGTTTCGTTTTTTTTCAATATTATTAATAAATTTCTATTTATTCCCGTTTTCTTGTGTTCATACATAAGTAATTTCGGCCATAGTCTCTTTATAACTAATCAATATTTAAAAAAACGAAACGCACGGGCATAGTTTTTGTTCCGACAGACCACATATCAAAAATTGGGTCGAATTCGGTTAACGTTTAGAGGGTGGAAAACGTTATCGCCGTTTGTATGAAAAGGCTAGATTTTGCAGTTGGTTCACAATCCTCTTAAAGACAATTTAGGTTACAATTTCTAATAATTATGGTGATATTTATGGAAATAACGGGTAGTACTTACCAATAAGCTCAGCAGCGCTATTGAGAACCTCATGGCGTGGCTTTGGCTCCCATAGCTCCGCCACCCCCTTATATACCCACAGTACAAGCTGCCCAAATATTGAACAAGTAATATGACGTACACTTAATTAACCTATTAATAAATTATTTCTTTCTACATCTGAAAGAAACAATAGATTTGACGGGGCCACGAGATACGCGGAAGTGACATCGAAGCAAGTTAAAGCGGAACACAAAAAAAAAAAACCCGGGCAAGAGCATGTCGGACCATGCTCAGTGTAGGGTTCCGTCGCCATTCTTACAAACACAAAAAAACAATCTCCAAAAAAATGTGTAAAAAAGTGCACCAGCAAAAGAGCGTATCTTCACGACACTTAAGTACGTCCTTTTGTTGAGAAGCGCAGTTTTTCGGCAATAACTCAAAAACAGTAAATCTGATAATGTTGAAAACAATTTTCGTTGAAAGTGTTTATTAAGTGTTACCTTTGTAATTTTTTTCAAATTTTTAGACAAACAGTTTAAAAGATAGAGACACAATTTTTGCAACCTTCGGAGCGATTATTTCTGAAATTATACACTTCGAAAAAAGTGCCACACGTTGATGTTGGCTGAAAAATATTTTTTTTCAGTTTCTGTTACATGTATAGAATGCCCCCCCCTAGAAATATTTATTTCTATTATTTAACTACAAAACTAAGTAGCGGCTTATACGAGACACCTATACTCCCAATATAAGTTATGTAGTTTTTGAGTAAAATGCCTGTGGCATACGGACGGACATGACGAAACTATAAGGGTTCCGTTTTAGCCACTTTGGATTCGGAACCCTAAAAACGACCGTTCCGCCCTTATCTCTGAAGTTTACAGGCCGAAAAATCTGAAATAATTCAAGCTTATAGAAATGTATCTATATTTTAGAGGGAAAATAAAACGACGTTATGAAAATGTAGTTTTCGATATATTAACAAAATTCTTTGAAAAATACTGTTAAAAGCTACCTAAAATGGACCTACGTTGTAAAAAAACTAATTTTTATTTTGTTAATGACTACAGCCTTGGCCCCGACTTGTTCCATCGAACCATTAATACTTATATTTGTATATTACTAAACACTCAAACTTGGGAAATAGGTTTGATGCGAACCATATTAAATACGTAGGCACTTAACGGACCCCTCGGTGCGCGAGTCCGACTCGCACTTGGCCTGTTTTTTAAATCATATGTATTGTAACACCGGATTTTTAAACCTTCCTAAGTTTAACGTGTGTATCTGTCTGTGGCATCGTACTTAGCTGCCAAACGGATGGACTGGTTTCGATTTAGTTTTACTTGTTAGAAACGTGACTTGATCGAGTGTTTTTAGTTAGGTTTGATGAAAATCCGTTTGTCGGGGGTTTTTAGGGTTCCGTACCTGAAGGGTGCCAAACAGGACCCTATTACTAAGCCTCCGCTGTCCGTCCGTCCGTCTGTCTGTCGCCGGGCTGTATCTTATGAACCAAAATAGGTAGCCAGCTGAAATTTTCACAGAATGTGTATGTCTATTGCCGCTATAGCAACAAATGATAAAAATAATATAAAATCAAAAATTAAAGAGGGGCCCCGTACAAGATACGTGATTTTTTTTGTTAAATCCGGCTGTATCTCATGAACCGTAACAGGTAGACAGTTGAAATTTTCACAGTGTTTATTTTAATTGCCGCTATAACAGCAAATAATAAACATGAAATAAATTTAAAATGAAAGGGGGCTCCCATACAAAAAGCGTGATTTTATAAAATGTTGTCACGCCGCGGACTGTATCTCATGAACCGTAATAGATAGACTGTTGAACTTTTCACAGAGTGTGTATCTCTGTTCCACTATGACAACAAAAAATAAAAAGTACATAGTATTAAATCTTGTACGATACGGAACCCTTCGTGTGTGAGTCAGACTCGCACTTGGCTGGTTTTTATCTATTTAATCATTATATTTATCATCTACATGTGAGATAAGCCCGCCGCCGCAGGATCGCTTCCTCGTGAAGTCGTGGCCACGCCGCCGTGACACCTCGAAATTTATTGTTACGATTTCAGTAAATTCTATAGCAGCAAGGAAACAGAGGTAATTTAATATTCTTTACCCGGCTGTGAGAGTGTATTAACAGTCTTGTATGTATGTGTGTATGTATGTATGTGTGTGACCAATAATCGGATGTTCCACTCCAGCTCCTGAACTATTGCACCGATTTTCATTAATTAAATGGGGTGTCATAATGATTCTTACAAAACCGGGCAAGAGCATGTGGGACCATGCTTAGTATAGGGTTCCGTCGCCTTTACAACAAAGTTCAACAAACACAAACAACAATCTCCAAAAAAAAACATAAATAGTAGAATAGAATAGAAAATAGTAGTAATAGTAGGTAGTAATAGAATAGAAAAAACAAAAAAAAACATAGATGTTAGCTAATTTTCTATTCAAACTTATCTTAGCTGATTTTCGGTAGGTATAAACATTTTAATCGTCTGTAACTCAAGAACCAATGAAGTCTACTTAGTCGTGATAGTTTTCCTTTTAAATTCATTATATGCGCTTTTATTTAAGATATTTTTCACATTTTTAGTATTTGTAGGGGGGGACGCTCTATTCTGACGAAAATTTGCACTTTAAGGCTTAATATTTCAAAAACGGACCCCTTAATCAAAAAGTTGTTTTTACAAACCCACTATATTTTTGAAATACCTATCCAACGACACCCCCCACTATTGGGTAGACGAGAGAAAAAAAAAGGGGGGGTAACCTAAAAAAAATGTTTTCAAGATTATATTTTACCACTTTGTCGGCGTAACTAATATGTATATTCATACTAAGATTTTTAATTTTATTTTATTTTTAATATTTGTTGTTATAGCGGCAATGGAAATACAAACTGTAAAAATTTCAATTGTCAACCTATTGCGGTTCACGAGATACAGCACGTTGACAGACGGACGGACAGCGGAGGCTTAGCAATAGGGTTCCGTTGGCACTCTTTGGGAACGGACTCTAAAAAGTAGGTACACTAGAGCTAATGTCAACCTTAATTCATAGACACTCAAGTCTATATGGCCATGCTCGCCAAATATTGATTTTACATCTCTTACGTTTGATATAACGAATGAAAGGGATGCAATGTAAATATTTGTCAAATAACAGCCAAGTGAAGTGCCACCATTAGAAAATGTACTAGTGGTACAGAGCTTGCTATTCACCCCGTAAATCACGGGAATACAATATAAACAAAGTCCAGTATAAACTGATACGCAATAAGTATGCACTTTAGTACTTAGTGAGTGTCAGTTTATACTGGATATTTTTTATGTGATGTAACTACAAATTTACGGTTTTCGGATTTTTTCCTTTACTTATGCTATGCTTTCTTGCCAAATTTCATGATTCTAAGTCGGGAAGTACCCTATAGGTTTTGATTCCCTTGAGATTCCCTTCAATATGCGGCATAAACGGCCGTATCTTTTGATTGCGTTGACTTAGATGTTTGATTTTTTCACTGATCCAAGGGATTGCAGACCTAAGTATTTGATATGAATTTCAACTTTATACCTTCACGCGTTCCTGATAAAAAGGGTCTTGACAGACACACAGACAGACAGACGGACAAATAAGGGTTCCGTTTTTTTCATTTGAGGTACGGAACCTTATAGGATCACTCGTGTGTCTGTCTGTCCATCCGTCTGTCACAGCAAATTTGCTCAGAAACTACTGGACCGATTGAGTTGAAATTTGTTACACATATGTAAATCGGTGACCCAAACACGAATGTGTAACGAAAATGAATGAATTTTAAACATGGGGGTCACTTTTGGGGGGTAACTGTGTGTCTGTGGCATTGTATTTAGCTCTAAAATGGATGGACCGATTTTGATTTAGTTTCTTTTGTTTGAAAGGTGACTTTAATGAGAGTGTTCTTAGCTTGGTTTGATGAAAATCCGTTAAGCCGTTTAAGAGTTATGAGCTCTGACAGTAGAGCTCCCGATTTTGTCGGGGGTTTATCCATTTGATAGTGCAATGAGTTTAGCAAATAGAAAATATTTTGAGGTATTATTAGGTATCATGTTCTTTAATACAGTAAGTGATTTAATTAAAAAACACAAGCGCAGTAATTGTAACAATTTATTAAAATTAATCAATCTGCTACAATTTACACAGTAATACGCAAAGCTTTCGCTTGGACAGCTGTTCAAATAACATTTAAAACACGCAGTTAAAGTTTGGTGCACAGTTCTAAAAGGAAAAATGTCCAATTTGATGACGTTTAAGTGTCGTCTCAATGACATGTATGTAAGGTTTAAGAAAGCGTGCATCGTCGAGTCTTCCACGATTATTGGATACTTCAAATTATTTCGTTATTATACAACAATTGCAAGCAACGTGTTTAGCCGATTTCAGCGCTTGTCACAAATGCTGGCAAAATGGCTGACGTGACTAGCATAGCATACCTAGAGGCATTCCATCTTAGCAAAGTATACTTACAGCGGGCTTAGCATGCATGAAAGGTTTGAAATAAAAGACTTGATAAAATCGCTATAAAAATGTGAAAACCGCTATATCCGCTTAGTAATAAAAGGTAATAAAAGTCAGGCCGAGACACTTTTATTTTAAACCTTAAGTGTTAAGTCTTACGTTAGAATATGGAATAGATGTATTAATTCCCCTAGCACCTGTCAAATTTTATCTCGTGCATGCATGTTAAGCCCGCAGACAAGTAATGCGCATGCTACACGGTTTTAAACCAAGTGACCTTGGTAGAAGCGAGCGGCTACACGGTTTCAAACAAGCCCATTTGTATGACATCCGCCAAGGGCGTTTAAGGTCATGCGAAACTTGGTTTAAACCACGTCTACACTGTTTTAAACCGTTGTTTGAAACCGTGTAGCCCACGCATCATTCAACTCCGGCCCTTCAAGAGTTCGGGTTAGATACGTACTACACACACAGGCGACGGCGCTGCGTCTACTCAAATCATGATTAGCTCACGACTTGTAGCGTGTACGTGTATTGCGCGCACGCACACAAACAGCACGATGTACCTGTGTTAGGAGATTTTCTACCAGTCTGTTTATACCACAAACCTTGTCCTTACAATTACAAAAACAACAAAAAAAGAACTAGCCAAATACGTTCAGCCGTTCTGAAGTTATGCGCGAACATACATTTCTTCAATTTATTGTTAGGGTTCCGTACCCGACGGACGCCCAACGGGACCCTATTAATATGCCTACGCTGTTCTGTGTGTGTAATTATAAAGAACCGTAATAGATAGCGGGTAGATTTTATTTATCAGAATATGTGTTATTACGGTGGATTTACTAACAAATAAAAAAAAGTTTAAAACCCGACTACAAAAAAGTATTACAAAAAAAAAGTAAATAAATTATAATAGCAAGGTGCATCACAGTTTGGAGCCTATAACCAGCGGAACATCAAAACGCTTCCAACGATACCACATTTGTCAGATTATTATAACTAGTTTAGAAGTTATGAGGGAACAGATGAACATACATACATACATACGCACGCGAGTCTGACTCGCGCTTGCCCGGTTTTAAGGGTTCCGTACCCTAAGGGTGCCTAACGGGACCCTATTAGGTACTAAGCCTCCGCTGTCCGTCCGTCCGTCCGTCTGTCTGTCGCCGGGCTGTATCTCATGAACCAAAATAGATAACCAGCTGAAATTTTCACAGAATGTGTATGTCTATTGCCGCTATAGCAACAACTAATAAAAGTAAAATAAATCAAAAAATGTAAGAGGGGCCCTATACAAGAAACATGACTTGTTTGTTAAATCCGGCTGTATTTCATGAACCGTAACAGGTAGACAGTTGAAATTTTCACAGAGTGTTTATTTTAATGGTCGCCAAAACAGCAAATAATAAAAATAAAATAAAATTTTAAATTAAAGAGGGCTACAAAAAGCGTGATTTTATTCAATTTTGTCACTCCGCGGGCTATATCTCATGAACCGTAATAGATAGACTGTTGGACTTTTCACTGAGTGTGTATCTCTGTTGCCGCTATATGACAACAAATAATCAAAAATAATTTAAATTTAAAACTGAAGGGGGTCCCTAAATAAAGGGATGTAATGGATTTAGACATTACCTACTTTACATATTGTTATAGCGCCTATCTCGTTTCTTTTACGAAAGTATTTAAGTACATAGTATTACATCTTGTACGAAGGTACGGACGGAACCCTTCGTGTGCGAGTTAGACTCGCACTTGCCTGGTTTTTTATATAGTTAGGTACAGTCGAGGACAGAAAGATGTTTACACTTTTTCACCTTATTCCATTGTAATAAGGTCCAAAAGTGTATACATATTTCTGTCCTCGACTACACGGCTTAACGCGTCGTCGCCACCAACGTCAGCCTGCACGACGGTCATGCAAAAACTTTTTCGTCTACAGCCTTCGTAACCGCTGTCAGTGAAGCGCTGCGAGCGCTGTTTGCAGCTGAAAATAACCATTGACCTCGACATGAAGAATAGCGGTGTTTTGAACACTTCATGCCTCGGCAATGGCTCCACTGCGCAAAGAAATCGGGGACATTGGCAACGAATGTTTTCTGAATGTGTGTCGTGTGACGCGAGCAGAGAGAAAATAGTACTGTTTTGAACTCCAACAAAACAGTTATTATGTGTGTGAAAAAACACACAGCATTTATTGAAGAAGCGTCTATAATTTTCCCATCAGGCCATGCTAAATGAAGTTAAAATGTCTTTACCTTTGTCTGTCGTTACCTGTTCTTCAACACATCATACTTGCACGCAGCAGAGCGCGCCCCGAAAACGCTCCGTAAATGCGCGCAACTGTCATCTGTCAACTCATAGTCTTCATGAATCACCAGCAAGCACCTTGCTGCAATGCTGTGTGTTTTTTCACACACATAATAACTGTTTTGTTGGAGTTCAAAACAGTACTATTATATGTGTTTCCAAAACACACAGCATTTATTGAAGACCTGTTTGATATCTGCTGGTGAAAGAGTAATCACGCTATGTGAAATATATAAAATGAAAATCTATTAATGAACATAATCATTTATAGAATCAACTTTCAAATAAAATTTCTAACAAATCTCACAAGAAACAGATAAAACAAAAAAGGCATTGGTCCTTAATTGACATAAAATAAAAAACAAACTATTTGTTAACTAGAGTATTAAAACACTCATTCAAAGAGATAAACAATCATCCTTAAGATTGACTTCAACTATCATCAGTCTTATTTCTTCATCATTACAACTGACACTATATGCCAGAGAAGTTATCTCTTAACTGGTCCTTAATCTGTTTACTCTCATTATTTCTTTCTATGAAACGACAATAGTGATTATGAAAGGTTTGAGCGCTCTTCCAATTTGCTCGCTTTAAAATTTCCTCTAATGGTCTGTTTTCCAAATAGCTTCTAGATGCTACAGCAGACCTCACACTTCCTGGAGGTGCAGCTATTCCTATTTCTTTAAATATAGTTTTAATCCATCCTCCTATAATTGTACGCGTAGCAGGCTTAACCACACCTGTGATTGATATAAATAAATTGGTTAAATCCTCTGATTCCAAACGCCTCTCTCTTGTGCTCTCTATCAATTTACGCACATGGAGAACTGGGCAAAGGCGTTCAGCTGTGTGCCTCCTTAGTAACCATCCAGACTGTCGACTATTTCCACTATCTGTCTTTGAACCAAACCTCGGCCACAGCTCTAGCTCATTGTCATTATTCTCGATAAATCCATCCTCTGTAAGATCTAAAAGCGTTAGGTCATGAACTCTCCGACCAGAAGCTAACAATAGGATTATTGCAGTTCTCCTTGACACATCAAATAAGCTTTCAGAGATTGGTGTATCTCTTAACCAATCAAAGATTAACTTTGTATCCCAAATTTTACCTTTCTTGTCTTGAGGCTTTGCTAACGAAATAGCCTTGATAATCTGCTGAACAAAGAAGTTCTTACTTATTTCTTCTGGACCTGTTGCAGAGTAAGTAGCTACTGCTGATTTGTGTACAAGTATTGTCCGGTATGCAAGTTTCTTCTCAAGATATAAGTTGGCCAAATACCTTGCAACATCATTTCCTTGTGGAGTTCTAGGATTAATGCCGTTTAACTTGCACCATGAGACCCACCGTCTAATGGGAACCTTATATGTTGATAATGTAGATTCTCGCCAGCTCTTCTTCAGTAGGTCCTTTTCTCCTAGGGACCAGTGAGCTACCTGATTGGCCCACCCCCAACCTTCCATGCCTGAAGCGTTATCTTCTCTACTTGGGGAGGGGCTCTGCCCGTTGTTAGATCTATCAGGTTGTATTGCAGATTGTGTATTGAGTATGGCTCTGCTCGTGCCCGTGCACGCAGATCCGCCAGCCAAAAGCACTGCATCCACCGAGGTGCTATTACTATATATGTTCCCACAGCCGTATTTAGGTGCCGGAGTACTCGTGGGATCAGGTTGGGTGGCGGAAACACCCAAGCCAATCTGAACTTCCACGGCCGACTGAATGCGTCGCAAAAAATTGCCGACCCATCTCTGGAGTCCCATGTTACATAGCGGTCTACGACCGCGGACTCTCTGGAAGCGAACAAGTCTATTTCGGGAACGCCCCACCTTCTGAACACGGCCTCCAAGGCCGGGGGCAACAAGTGCCATTCCGGCACTGGTCGATTTCTTGATAGGCGGTCGGCTATGCCGTTGTACCTCCCCGGGAGATACGCCGCCGAGAGTGTGGCATCTAGCTGTGACGTCAGCTCCAGAAGCTTCGTCGTCAGCTCTAGTAAGGCTAGGGAACGCGTTCCACCCTCGTTTCGGATGTAAGCTACAAGGGTCCTGTTGTCTGACTGAACTAAAATGTGTCGGTGTTGTTAAACTTGCAAAGTTTAGCAGACCTAGAATACTCTGTAATTCTCTGGGGGAAGATCGATTTCTCAGTGAGATGCTTTCCTTAACCTTTTGTACCTTTGATGTGGGGAGGGCCATGGTTACTTGCCGGGTGTTCCACATCAGGCCCAAATATTCTAAATGTTGTGTAGGTCCCAGAACTGATTTTTGGTAATTTACCTGCCAGCCTAAGCTTTCTAGGGTCTTGAGAGTGTCCGAGACCTGATCTGATAACTTGTTCTTGTCCTGATTGGCAATGATATAGTCGTCCAGGTACACTAAGAGTCTTATACCCCTTCCTCGTAGGAGCTCTGCAATCCAATTTGATACCGCTGCAAAAGTCCGGGGGGCTGAAGACAGGCCAAATGGTAGAGCTGTCAGTAGTACCTCTTGATTGTAATAGACCCTTAAGAAACGACGATGGGACTCTGCAATTGGTAAGTGAAAATATGCCTGTTGCAGGTCTATTTTTGCCATCCAGTCGTTCTTCTGTAAAAAATCTGCTACATCCAAAAGGGAAACCAGTTGAAAATGTTTGGTGGCTACATACTGGTTGAGGCCCCTCAGGTCGAATATGGGTCGCATGCTTCCGTCTGATTTCTTTATTAAAAACATCTTTGACAGGAAGCTGGAATTTAAATCTTGTGGTACCTCTAACACTGCCTTCTCTTTCAAGTCCTTGATAACTGCAGACATCTCGGGGGAAGTTCTCGTTGTAAATCTGTTCAGTACACTCCTTGTTAAATGTTGGAGAGGTGGCTTCTTCCTGAAGGGTATGCGTCCTCTTGTTACAATATTTACAATGAATTGATTTGCACCCAGATCCCTCCATGCCTGTGCACTTTGTCTTAGACATCCTCCCCGAAAAGTCTGCTTCTGTACATTGTCACTTCTGTTTATTTTCCTGGTTGGTAAAGTTCTTCTTGCCAGAGAAGTTGCTTCGGTTGTTGCGAAAATTAGTCCGATTCCTGGCTCTATTGTCTTGTCCTGGGTTTCTATTCTCTTGTCCATGATTTTTATTCTTATATGCCTGGGGTCTCCTGTCCTGTCTGTTATTTGATGAGCGATCTCGACTCTGTCCTTTTTCCTTTATATAAGAGGGCTTGTTAAGCCATGTCTGAAAGCCTCCAAGAGATTGTATTAGAGGCTGCAACGCATCCCTGCTGAACAGATACTCAGTACTTGGAGGAATCTCTCTTAATGCCGTTTTCAGGTTAATATTATTTATTTCTTTTAAAATTCTCTCTCTCCTTATCTCAATACACTCTCCCCGTCTCCCACAAATTATCTTCATCTTCTTCTCTGAGCACTTGTGGATAGGGGAGCCCGTGCCTAAGAGAGAAGTTACTTTTTCAAATAAAGAGGTCGGATTTAATTCCATGGGGCTCCTTGCTGCCCAATTGACGAGCTCTTGAAGGCCCTCTCTCAACAGTTCCGTATGTTCAATTTCCGCATTTGTTAGCCCGGCTAACATGTTTTCAGCCGATGCTAAAAAATCTTTGTTGGCTTTGAAATGTGTAAATTCTTCATTTACCTTTAAAGCTACAAATCCTGGAGTAGCAGAAAATCCCTGTAGAATAGACTTGTACTACTCTGTCAAGAAAGTACCGGGAAAAGATCAATAATACACAAACTGTTTGTTAATCATCCAAATTTATTTTATCACCTTCAAAGTATGCTCCTTCAGAAACGATACACTTACGCCAACGAATAATCCAATCATCAAAACATTTTTTAAACGCTGTTTCCGGAATTGAATTCAGTTCTCGGCGCGAATTCTCCTTTATGTCTTCTACCGATTGAAAACGGGTGCCACGAAGTGGTAATTTGAGTTTAGGAAAAAGAAAGAAGTCGGCAGGAGCCATATCTGGTGAATATGGTGGTTGCTCGATGGTATTTGTTGAGTGTTTGGTCAAAAATTCTTTCACAATGATGGCCTTGTGCGAAGGCGCATTATCGTGGTGCAAAATCCAAGAATTTTCATTCCACAAATCTGGCCTTTTTCGTCGAATTTGCTCTCTTAAATGCCGCATAACGCTCAAATAATATTCTTTATTTACCGTTTGACCTTCCGGCAAGAATTCCGAGTGCACAACACCGCGATAGTCAAAGAAAACAGTCAACATGACTTTGACTTTTGATCGACTTTGGCGTGGTTTCTTCGGTTTCGGTTCAGTTGGAAGGCGCCACTCCGAAGCTTGTTGACTAGTTTGCATGTCAAACTCGTAAACCCACGTCTCGTCACCAGTAACAATGCGTTTCATGAATGTTGGGTCGGAATTGACTCGTTCTAGCATGTCCTCAGCGACTCTCATGCGATTGAGTTTTTGGAGAAAATTCAGGTCTTTTGGGACTAGCCGAGCGGTAACATGTTTCATACCCAAATGATTAGTTAAAATAGTACGGATCGACTCGTGAGATACAGAAAGTTCGGCGGCTATCTCTCTCAAAGTACTGACCCGCTGCCGACGTGCTGGGTTTCTCTACTGTACTGCTAGAGGTAGGTATCTGATTGTTTTGAGAAAAAGCCGTTAAATATTGAGGCAACTGTGTCAAATACCCTGATATGAAATTCACTTGATGAACTAGAGAATCGACTCGCGGGTCAGTAGGTATCTTACGTCTATCGCACCTACGGCGTTTATTTGGGGGGAGCGATGAGGAGCCTTCGTCATCTTCCGAAGATGACGAGGACTCACTCTGACGATTGATGCCACTCGATCGTCGTCGTCGTGATTGGCATTCTCCATCCGAAGCAATGCCATCCTCCGACCAGTCACTAACAATAGTAATAACACTGTTACCTTCGTCCTCCTCGCCCCGCGTGCTCATCTTTCGGATAAATAAACACTTCACTATCCACAGAAAGCACTCTAGCAACAATAAAAACACTTATTGCTCACTTATTCACTTTGTTTACACTTATTTTTACCGATTCAAATATTTTGGCACACGGCCTGTGCAAAAAATTATCACGCTATGAGTTGACAGATGACAGTTGCGCGCATTTACGGAGCGTTTTCGGGGCGCGCTCTGCTGCGTGCAAGTATGATGTGTTGAAGAACAGGTAACGACAGACAAAGGTAAAGACATTTTAACTTCATTTAGCATGGCCTGATGGGAAAATTATAGACGCTTCTTCAATAAATGCTGTGTGTTTTGGAAACACATATAATATTTAATTTGTTATAATATTGTATTTCTTGTTTATAAAGGTGTTATTAAGATTTTAATTATTAGCTTAAGGCTGTTTTTACCTGACTGCCCGAAAGAGGGTTATGTTTTTCGACCGTATGTATGTATGTCTGTTTCTTTAGCACGCTCTGCAGCCGGAAGGATTTTAACATATACTACTCTGTCAAGAAAGTACCGGGAAAAGATCAATAATACACAAACTGTTTGTTAATCATCCAAATTTATTTTATCACCTTCAAAGTATGCTCCTTCAGAAACGATACACTTACGCCAACGAATAATCCAATCATCAAAACATTTTTTAAACGCTGTTTCCGGAATTGAATTCAGTTCTCGGCGCGAATTCTCCTTTATGTCTTCTACCGATTGAAAACGGGTGCCACGAAGTGGTAATTTGAGTTTAGGAAAAAGAAAGAAGTCGGCAGGAGCCATATCTGGTGAATATGGTGGTTGCTCGATGGTATTTGTTGAGTGTTTGGTCAAAAATTCTTTCACAATGATGGCCTTGTGCGAAGGCGCATTATCGTGGTGCAAAATCCAAGAATTTTCATTCCACAAATCTGGCCTTTTTCGTCGAATTTGCTCTCTTAAATGCCGCATAACGCTCAAATAATATTCTTTATTTACCGTTTGACCTTCCGGCAAGAATTCCGAGTGCACAACACCGCGATAGTCAAAGAAAACAGTCAACATGACTTTGACTTTTGATCGACTTTGGCGTGGTTTCTTCGGTTTCGGTTCAGTTGGAAGGCGCCACTCCGAAGCTTGTTGACTAGTTTGCATGTCAAACTCGTAAACCCACGTCTCGTCACCAGTAACAATGCGTTTCATGAATGTTGGGTCGGAATTGACTCGTTCTAGCATGTCCTCAGCGACTCTCATGCGATTGAGTTTTTGGAGAAAATTCAGGTCTTTTGGGACTAGCCGAGCGGTAACATGTTTCATACCCAAATGATTAGTTAAAATAGTACGGATCGACTCGTGAGATACAGAAAGTTCGGCGGCTATCTCTCTCAAAGTTGAATGAGGATTTTCAGTCACTATTTCCTTCACTTTTGCGATGTTAACTTCAGTTGCAGACGTTGATGGCCTACCAGAGCGAGGCAAATCTTCCATCACATCTCGACCGCTTTTGAACGCTTTGTACCACTCATAAACACGTGTTTTTGATAAAGTCGAATCACCGTAAGCCTTCTGTAACATTTTCAGTGACTCCGAACACGAAATTCCATTGGCGATGCAAAATTTAAGACAAACTCTTTGTTCAATGTTTTTGTCCATTATGAAATTCGCAATACACACTAGATATGATATAACTAAAAACAGCACTGTATTTAATATAAATAACAGATGCAACTCAAACTCCGCGCCAAAATAGAAAACAGTTGTGCCAATCTAACAACAACAAAAAAAACAAAAATTTGAATTTGGAACCATAAACAAATCATCCATTCCCGATACTTTGTTGACTGAATGTACGGTGTCATTCGATTCTTCTTAATTGTCGAAGTGATATTCTGTACATAATATAAAATTCAAAGTCCTGACTGACTGACTGATATATCAACGCACAGCCTAAACCGCTGGGTCTAGAGATTACAAATCTGGCACGTAGGTTCCTTATGATGTCAAGAGGAGCACTTAGAAAAGATTGTTCAAAATTCACCCCCTAAGGGGGTAAAAGGGGGGTTGGAAGTTTGTATGAAACTCATCAATCTTTGAATATATAAACGTGGAAATTGGTATATATGTAGGCTACTTTTTAACCGACTTCAAAAAAGGAGAAGGTTCTATGATCCACTGTTCGTATTTTTTTTTATGTATGTTTACCGATTTCTCTGTCAATTGTGGACCAATTTCGAAATATTTTTTTTATTCGAAAGAGCATACTCCTGAGGTGGTCCCATTATAACGAAATCAGAATCTGATGATGGGATCAATCAAGGGAAATCCTCAAAAGTTATAGGCACACATACAGCGATTTTGGTATTACCTGCAAGACCTTAAGAAATTGCATTACAAAAGCACTTCTTGGCGAAGAGGAACTGATGATGAAGACCAGAGGTGACCACCGGAACTGCTTAGTTGTAAGTGATTGACGCCAGCAATGAGATTTCTTTATTAAGAATATGAAGCTAGTTTTATACTCATTATAACATATATGGTGAAGTGCAACTGATGGTGAAGTACCGGGAGAACTCCTCAATGATTAACGGCCCTGCATCTTGGGCAGCGACATTTTGTTAAGGGTGATGAAAGATTGGTATTAGGCTATTGATTTTTAATGTGATGTTTATGTGCTTTAGTTTGTCACATAATAATATTAGATGCATCACTAAAAAGCGAAAAAAAAATTTTTTAACAAAAAAATAAAACCGTCTTCAAAAACCTACTAAAAAGCATTAAATAAAAACCAGCCTCCTAGGAGTCTTAGGAACAGCCTATTTAGTGCCTAATAGGTACATTAGAATATATCGAAGTCGGTGGCAACAATCATGGTGTCATTGCTACTGTGTATACCTACTTGACACCGGCTTCGATATATTCTATGTACCTATTAGGCACTAAATAGGCTGTTCCTAGGACTCCTAGGAGGCTGGTTTTTATTTAACGCTTTTTAGTAGGTTTTTGAAGACGGTTTTATTTTTTTGTTAATCATTATAATGCATGTGGTGAAGTGTAGTGTAACTGATGGTGAAGTACCGGGAGTTGTGCGTAGGTATGAAAAAAGGTGAAAATGGCAAAAAAGAAGGTAAATTACACAAGTTTGTATTTGCCGAACTTACTTGGACAGTAAATTCCTAAAATAGAAACTGTTAAGGCTCTTCTTTGTTTGTTTGGACATCATCATCATCATCATCATCATCATCATCATCATCATCATCATCATCATCATCATCATCATCATCATCATCACCATCATCATCATCATCATCATCATCATCATCATCATCATCATCATAATCATCATCATCATCATCATCATCATCATCATCATCATCACCACCACCATCATCATCATCATCATCATCATCATCATCATCATCATCATCATTATCATCATTATCATCATTATCATTATCATCATCATCATCATCATCATCATCATCATCATCATCATCACCACCATCACCATCATCATCATCATCATCATCATCATCACCATCATCATCATCATCATCATCATCATCATCATCATAATCATCATCATCATCATCATCACCACCATCATAATCACCATCGTCATCATCATCATCATCATCATCATCATCATCATCATCATCATCATCATCATCAGCATCATCATCATCATCATCATCAGCCTATAGTAAATAGTCCACTGCTGGACATAGGCCTCCCCCAATGAGCGCCATAAGCGCTCTGTCTTCAGCTTGCCTGCTTGCTTGTTTGGATATCCTGCTATGTTATTCTGTTCACGCATCGTCGTTCAGTTCTACTGAGTCAATGAATAGCCGGCGAATTTACGTCGTCCGTCAAGGTGGGTAAAACGACATTCAACTGCCAGCACTTTCATTTAGTCGCTGGCTTCACAGACGACCAGATCGTCCCTCAGATCGGCCGTGAAACTCACGGCTGAACGTGTAGTTTCTGATCACGGTAAAGCGTTTACGAGTAGGTACTTCAGGAATTTGCGACAGTCCGGTTGCAAGTCGAACGTACGAACAGGACACAAGATATTATTAGACGTACGTATAGGTAGTTCCACGAGAGTTGAGGCCGCGCGCACACCCACAACACAAGTCATGAAAAGACAGCGGGATTTATGAAACACAGGTACAAAAAAAAAACATACAGACGAATTGAGAACCTCCTCCTTTTTTTGAAGTCGGTTAAAAAAGAACACTAATTTCAAAATGCCGCTGTCATTACATGACTTGTTGTTGTATGCGTGGCCTCTCTCGTGGAACTAACTGCACAAACCTATGATTTAATGTTTTCGCATACGAATAGGTCTGGTGTGATGTTAACGTGGCAGAGCGAGTCGTGGAGCCCGTGGAAACGAAGCGCCGCCGAGCCAGTGAGAAAATCAACAAAGCCAGTCTTCAAATGAAGAAACATTTTGACAAAAAAAGGAAAAATAGTCGTGTATACAAAAAACCGGCCAAGTGCGAGTCTGACTCGCACACGAAGGGTACAAGATTTAATACTATGTACTTTTTATTACAACACACTCTGTGAAAAGTTGAACAGTCTATCTATTACGGTTCATGAGATACAGCCCGCGGAGTGACAAAATTTAATAAAGTCACGCTTTTTGTATGAGAGCCCCATTTAATTTTAAATATTATTTTATTTTTCCCTCTTTCATTTTTAATTTTATTTTATTTTTATTATTTGTTGCTATAGCGGCTATAGATATACACATTCTGGGAGAATGTCAGCTGTCTACCTATTTCGGTTCATGAGATACAGCCCGGCGACAGACAGAGTGGAGGCTTAGTAATAGCGGGTTCCGTTTGGCACCCTTCGGGTACGGAACTCTATTTAAAGGTGACCAGTCAGCACTCACCGCGCCACGGCCGCAAACCAGGGGAGGGATGACGAGCCTATATATGTGACGTTCTCAATATAAAGGGACCTTATGGAGGAAGGCAGTTACGCTCTTCTTATACTTGTAACTATACGAATACTATGGTAACAGTTCTAAAAACGGCGTAACCGCCTGCCTCCATAAGGTCCCTTTATGTTGAGAACGTCACATACTTATGTAAGCCCATGCCTTGCACATTGATTGCCGATTTTGCTAGAGACAACATTGATAAATTGTTATGTTGTCCAAATATACATTGAATATCTGCATTTCTTGCGTCTTATTTGGCATAAATAACACATTTACGCCACTCCTCTGCAATAATAACTTTTAACTTCATCCGAAAGGACTTCGGTCCCCAGCACAACACCCGCCTGTAGGGAGATCTCTCTGTTGTCCTCTCTTCTACATGGGTGACCCCGACGTGATACGTCATCTATGGACACAGGCATACAGTCAAGGTCATTATATGTGTACACGTTTAGTACCTTGTCACTTTAATCGCTGTGACATTCATATATGGCACTTTGAACGTGACTTTAAATAGACAAGGTACTAAAATGTACACATGTCTTTATGACCTTGACTGTACATCGGGTCAAACACGGAACCACCTTTTTTGAAGTCGGTTAAAAAGAGATAATACTTACAGACACATTCATTAACGCCTTTTAGGTTGGATTATAGTAAGAGTATAATGAAAAAACACTTTAGTGCTCTGTATTTAATCCAAAAAAAATAGTAGCCAAACAAAAAGTACATTATAGAAATCAGAAACACAATGAAAATGACAAAGTTAAAGTTTAACATACGATAAAGTTACATTGGAAAAATTAACTTAACACGTTTCATCTACTTCCGTGTAAGAGGAGGAGCTTGACGAAGACGAAGAGGATGACGAAGAACTGGAAGACGATGTGCTAGAGCTTCCATCATCGTTGGTTTCCATCTCAGTTGAGTGCTGAGCATTTGAGGCGGATTGTTGTTGCTGAGTGGCTTTGGATTCCTTTGAGATCCTCATACCTCCTCGCTTGCCTGACGGTCCTGGTAAAAGATAAAAAACTTATATTAGAAATTTATTCAGTACGTAGGCCGCACGGCGCCGGCGCACGGGCGCAGGTAGATTTTGCCGTGTAAAAGTATACACACACACACACACACACACACACACACACACACACACACACACACACACATGATTTTTATATGAGTTATTATAGAGTTATTTTATTCCTAGTATTTAAATTATATATTACAGAATTCTTAATGAATAAAAAGTCTACCTTCTTAAGAGGATTGTGAGGTGACGGCTTTCCATACAAACGGCGATGAAGTTTTCCACCCCCTAAATGTTAACCGATTTCGACCAATTTTTGATACGGTGTGTGTACGTTTCGTTTTTTAGGGTTCCGTACCTCAAATGAAAAAAACGGAACCCTTATAGGATCACTTTGTTGTCCGTCTGTCTGTGTGTCTATCAAGACCCTTTTTCTCAGGAACTCGTGAAGGTATCAAGTTGAAATTCATATCAAATACTTAGGTCTGCAATTCCTTGGATCAGTGACAAAATCAAACATCTAAGTCAACGCAGTCACAAGATACGGCCATTTATGCCGCATATTGAAGGGAATCTCTAGGGAATCAAAACCTATAGGGTACTTCCCGTTGACTTAGAATCATGAAATTTGGCAAGAAACAATGTCTTATAACACAAGTAAAGGGAAAAATCCGAAAACCGTTAATTTGTAGTTACATCACATAAAAAAAAAGTCCAGTATAAACTAACACGCACTAAGTACGAAAGTGAATACTTATTGCGTGTCAGATTATACTAGACTTTGTTTATATTGTATTCCCGTGATTTACGAACTATTTACATGCCTACAAGTTTGTGCGGACTCGGGGCGCGAGTCCGACTCGCACTTGACCGGCTTTTTTTCAATATTATTAATAAACTTCGATTTATTCCCGTTTTATTGTTTTCATACAAAAGTAATTTCGGCCATAATCTCTTTATAACTACTCAATATTTAAAAAAAACGAAACGTACGGACATAGTTTTTGTTCCGACTGACCACATATCAAAAATTGGTCGCATTCGGTTAACGTTTAGGGGGTGGAAAACGTTATCGCCGGTTGTATGAAAAGGCTAGATTTTGCAGTTGGTTCACAGTCCTCTTAAATAAAAAAATATTCGCGGTCGTTAAGGAGCTTCGATAGCCTTAATTTTTTGGACTCATTTGAAAACTTCCTTAAGTAGTAAGTGGTTAAGTATTTGCTAATATTTGTATTTTTTTGGAGATTGTTGTTTGTGTTTGTAATAATGGCGACGGACATACATTGAGCATGGTCCGACATGCTTTGTTCTTGTATAAATAAATTAAACTAAACGAACTAACGAACTAGGTACCTGCGGTGGTCTGCTTTTGGTCCAAACTGCTGCTGGCGGATCCCGGCGCACTGTTGGTGCTGCTGTTGGATCCCTGTGAGCTGTCAGTGCTTCCGCTGGATTGCTGCGTGCTGCTGGTACTGCCTTTGGATCCCTGCGCGCCGTTGGTGCTGCCCTTGGATTGCTGCGTGCTGTTGGTGCTTCCGCTGGATCCCTGCGCGCTGTTGGTGCTGCTGTTGGATCCCTGTGAGCTGTCGGTGCTTCCGCTGGATTGCTGCGTGCTGCTGGTACTGCCTTTGGATCCCTGCGCGCCGTTGGTGCTGCCCTTGGATTGCTGCGTGCTGTTGGTGCTTCCGCTGGATCCCTGCGCGCTGTTGGTGCTGCTGTTGGATCCCTGTGAGCTGTCAGTGCTTCCGCTGGATTGCTGCGTGCTGCTGGTACTGCCTTTGGATCCCTGCGCGCCGTTGGTGCTGCCCTTGGATTGCTGCGTGCTGTTGGTGCTTCCGCTGGATCCCTGCGCGCTGTTGGTGCTGCTGTTGGATCCCTGTGAGCTGTCAGTGCTTCCGCTGGATTGCTGCGTGCTGCTGGTACTGCCTTTGGATCCCTGCGCGCCGTTGGTGCTGCCCTTGGATTGCTGCGTGCTGTTGGTGCTTCCGCTGGATCCCTGCGCGCTGTTGGTGCTGCTGTTGGATCCCTGTGAGCTGTCGGTGCTTCCGCTGGATTGCTGCGTGCTGCTGGTACTGCCTTTGGATCCCTGCGCGCCGTTGGTGCTGCCCTTGGATTGCTGCGTGCTGTTGGTGCTTTCGCTGGATCCCTGCGCGCTGTTGGTGCTGCTGTTGGATCCCTGTGAGCTGTCAGTGCTTCCGCTGGATTGCTGCGTGCTGCTGGTACTGCCTTTGGATCCCTGCGCGCCGTTGGTGCTGCCCTTGGATTGCTGCGTGCTGTTGGTGCTTCCGCTGGATCCCTGCGCGCTGTTGGTGCTGCTGTTGGATCCCTGTGAGCTGTCGGTGCTTCCGCTGGATTGCTGCGTGCTGCTGGTACTGCCTTTGGATCCCTGCGCGCCGTTGGTGCTGCCCTTGGATTGCTGCGTGCTGTTGGTGCTTCCGCTGGATCCCTGCGCGCTGTTGGTGCTGCAGTTGGATCCCTGTGAGCTGTCGGTGCTTCCGCTGGATTGCTGCGTGCTGCTGGTACTGCCTTTGGATCCCTGCGCGCCGTTGGTGCTGCCCTTGGATTGCTGCGTGCTGTTGGTGCTTCCGCTGGATCCCTGCGCGCTGTTGGTGCTGCTGTTGGATCCCTGTGAGCTGTCGGTGCTTCCGCTGGATTGCTGCGTGCTGCTGGTACTGCCTTTGGATCCCTGCGCGCCGTTGGTGCTGCCCTTGGATTGCTGCGTGCTGTTGGTGCTTCCGCTGGATCCCTGCGCGCTGTTGGTGCTGCTGTTGGATCCCTGTGAGCTGTCGGTGCTTCCGCTGGATTGCTGCGTGCTGCTGGTACTGCCTTTGGATCCCTGCGCGCCGTTGGTGCTGCCCTTGGATTGCTGCGTGCTGTTGGTGCTTCCGCTGGATCCCTGCGCGCTGTTGGTGCTGCTGTTGGATCCCTGTGAGCTGTCGGTGCTTCCGCTGGATTGCTGCGTGCTGCTGGTACTGCCTTTGGATCCCTGCGCGCCGTTGGTGCTGCCCTTGGATTGCTGCGTGCTGTTGGTGCTTCCGCTGGATCCCTGCGCGCTGTTGGTGCTGCTGTTGGATCCCTGTGAGCTGTCGGTGCTTCCGCTGGATTGCTGCGTGCTGCTGGGTACTGCCTTTGGATCCCTGCGCGCCGTTGGTGCTGCCCTTGGATTGCTGCGTGCTGTTGGTGCTTCCGCTGGATCCCTGCGCGCTGTTGGTGCTGCTGTTGGATCCCTGTGAGCTGTCGGTGCTTCCGCTGGATTGCTGCGTGCTGCTGGTACTGCCTTTGGATCCCTGCGCGCCGTTGGTGCTGCCCTTGGATTGCTGCGTGCTGTTGGTGCTTCCGCTGGATCCCTGCGCGCTGTTGGTGCTGCTGTTGGATCCCTGTGAGCTGTCGGTGCTTCCGCTGGATTGCTGCGTGCTGCTGGTACTGCCTTTGGATCCCTGCGCGCCGTTGGTGCTGCCCTTGGATTGCTGCGTGCTGTTGGTGCTTCCGCTGGATCCCTGCGCGCTGTTGGTGCTGCTGTTGGATCCCTGTGAGCTGTCAGGTGCTTCCGCTGGATTGCTGCGTGCTGCTGGTACTGCCTTTGGATCCCTGCGCGCCGTTGGTGCTGCCCTTGGATTGCTGCGTGCTGTTGGTGCTTCCGCTGGATCCCTGCGCGCTGTTGGTGCTGCTGTTGGATCCCTGTGAGCTGTCGGTGCTTCCGCTGGATTGCTGCGTGCTGCTGGTACTGCCTTTGGATCCCTGCGCGCCGTTGGTGCTGCCCTTGGATTGCTGCGTGCTGTTGGTGCTTCCGCTGGATCCCTGCGCGCTGTTGGTGCTGCTGTTGGATCCCTGTGAGCTGTCAGTGCTTCCGCTGGATTGCTGCGTGCTGCTGGTACTGCCTTTGGATCCCTGCCGCGCGTTGGTGCTGCCCTTGGATTGCTGCGTGCTGTTGGTGCTTCCGCTGGATCCCTGCGCGCTGTTGGTGCTGCTGTTGGATCCTGTGAGCTGTCGGTGCTTCCGCTGGATTGCTGCGTGCTGCTTGGTACTGCCTTTGTCCCTGCGCGCCGTTGGTGCTGCCCTTGGATTGCTGCGTGCTGTTGGTGCTTCCGCTGGATCCCTGCGCGCTGTTGGTGCTGCTGCTGGATCCCTGTGAGCTGTCGGTGCTTCCGCTGGATTGCTGCGTGCTGCTGGTACTGCCTTTGGATCCCTGCGCGCCGTTGGTGCTGCCCTTGGATTGCTGCGTGCTGTTGGTGCTTCCGCTGGATCCCTGCGCGCTGTTGGTGCTGCTGCTGGATCCCTGTGAGCTGTCGGTGCTTCCGCTGGATTGCTGCGTGCTGCTGGTACTGCCTTTGGATCCCTGCGCGCCGTTGGTGCTGCCCTTGGATTGCTGCGTGCTGTTGGTGCTTCCGCTGGATCCCTGCGCGCTGTTGGTGCTGCTGTTGGATCCCTGTGAGCTGTCGGTGCTTCCGCTGGATTGCTGCGTGCTGCTGGTACTGCCTTTGGATCCCTGCGCGCCGTTGGTGCTGCCCTTGGATTGCTGCGTGCTGTTGGTGCTTCCGCTGGATCCCTGCGCGCTGTTGGTGCTGCTGTTGGATCCCTGTGAGCTGTCGGTGCTTCCGCTGGATTGCTGCGTGCTGCTGGTACTGCCTTTGGATCCCTGCGCGCCGTTGGTGCTGCCCTTGGATTGCTGCGTGCTGTTGGTGCTTCCGCTGGATCCCTGCGCGCTGTTGGTGCTGCTGTTGGATCCCTGTGAGCTGTCGGTGCTTCCGCTGGATTGCTGCGTGCTGCTGGTACTGCCTTTGGATCCCTGCGCGCCGTTGGTGCTGCCCTTGGATTGCTGCGTGCTGTTGGTGCTTCCGCTGGATCCCTGCGCGCTGTTGGTGCTGCTGCTGGATCCCTGTGAGCTGTCGGTGCTTCCGCTGGATTGCTGCGTGCTGCTGGTACTGCCTTTGGATCCCTGCGCGCCGTTGGTGCTGCCCTTGGATTGCTGCGTGCTGTTGGTGCTTCCGCTGGATCCCTGCGCGCTGTTGGTGCTGCTGCTGGATCCCTGTGAGCTGTCGGTGCTTCCGCTGGATTGCTGCGTGCTGCTGGTACTGCCTTTGGATCCCTGCGCGCCGTTGGTGCTGCCCTTGGATTGCTGCGTGCTGTTGGTGCTTCCGCTGGATCCCTGCGCGCTGTTGGTGCTGCTGCTGGATCCCTGTGAGCTGTCGGTGCTTCCGCTGGATTGCTGCGTGCTGCTGGTACTGCCTTTGGATCCCTGCGCGCCGTTGGTGCTGCCCTTGGATTGCTGCGTGCTGTTGGTGCTTCCGCTGGATCCCTGCGCGCTGTTGGTGCTGCTGCTGGATCCCTGTGAGCTGTCGGTGCTTCCGCTGGATTGCTGCGTGCTGCTGGTACTGCCTTTGGATCCCTGCGCGCCGTTGGTGCTGCCCTTGGATTGCTGCGTGCTGTTGGTGCTTCCGCTGGATCCCTGCGCGCTGTTGGTGCTGCTGTTGGATCCCTGTGAGCTGTCGGTGCTTCCGCTGGATTGCTGCGTGCTGCTGGTACTGCCTTTGGATCCCTGCGCGCCGTTGGTGCTGCCCTTGGATTGCTGCGTGCTGTTGGTGCTTCCGCTGGATCCCTGCGCGCTGTTGGTGCTGCTGCTGGATCCCTGTGAGCTGTCGGTGCTTCCGCTGGATTGCTGCGTGCTGCTGGTACTGCCTTTGGATCCCTGCGCGCCGTTGGTGCTGCCCTTGGATTGCTGCGTGCTGTTGGTGCTTCCGCTGGATCCCTGCGCGCTGTTGGTGCTGCAGTTGGATCCCTGTGAGCTGTTGGTGCTGTCGCTGGATTGCTGCGCGTTTTGTACAGTCGAGGTGCCTCCTCCTGCAACCAGGATAAGATGATCAGCGTGGAATACAGGAAGAAATGCGTGTTGGTATTTACCTGACTGAGCGAATCCAAAAGAAGGGTAATTATTTTAAGTCTGTGTTTATGTATGTATGGGACCAAAAATCTAATGTTTTATTCTAGCTCCTAAACTATGGGACCGGTTTTTAAAAATAGGGTGTCATATGATTCGTCTAAAGGTGCTGATAGGCTTGAGCAACTCTTCGATCATTCTAGCGAATGCTCGCGTAAGTAAGTGCTATCAGCACCTTAAAACGTGCTAGTGTCTTAGGCTATATAAAAATTGTAAGGGCGTCTCATAATAGTCGCCAGTTGTGTTTTAGCTTGCAACTTTCTTTCTTTCTTTTCTTTTTCGGTCGCTAGGTTTAATAAAAATCGATTGCTTGGAAAATATTCTAAATCGTAAAAATGGACTGTTTTCTGTATTTTAGGGTTCCGTACCCAAATGGTAAAATGGATTTTATTGACCAATCAATAAAATTCAATGTTATCTGTCACTTGATACTAAGCTGGGTTCGAAAGGCTTATGGTGACACTTCGTCTTCTGTCTCTCTGTCCGTTTTTCTCAGCAACTACGCAAGCTTGATAGCTATCAACTTGAAGTTTGGCATTTAACCGGTTGCCGGTCTCCGGTCGCTGGCAGACTTTGTTATTTAATGTTTACAAATTTTTAGGACTTCTTTAATTATCTGATATAAGTGTTGTTTTTAGGGTTCCGTACCTCAAAGAAAAAAACGGAACCCTTATAGGATCACTTTGTTGTCCGTCTGTCTGTGTGTCTGTCAAGACCTTTTTTCTCAGGAACGCGTGGAGGTATCAAGTTGAAATTAATATCAAATACATAAATCTGCAGTCCCTTGGATCAGTGAAAAAATCAAACATCTAAGTCAACGCAATTAAAAGATACGGCCGTTTATGCCGCATATTGAAGGGAATCTCAAGGGAATCAAAACATATATGGTACTTCCCGTTGACTTAGAATCATGAAATTTTGCAAGAAGCTATGTCTTATAGCACAAGTAAAGGAAAAAATCCGAAAACCGTTAATTTGTAGTTACATCACATAAAAAATTAGCCCAGTATAAGCTGACACTCACTAAGTACTTAAGTGCATACTTATTGCGTGTCAGTTTATACTGGACTTTGTTTATATGGTATTCCCATGATTTATGAACTATTTACATGCCTACAATTTTGTGCGGAACCCTCGGTGCGCGAGTCCGACTCGCACTTGACCGGCTTTTTTGTTCTTATCTGTATTGTCATTTGTGTATAAGTAATTATTAGTTCCTGTTGTAGTATTAAGCTTCTTACTGTAAACTAGCATAATAGGCGTGTTGGCCCTACGCTGTAAGCCTATTGTTGTTTCTAAATAAATAAATAACTTGCTTGCCCATCTGTTTTGAGTAAAAAATGAAATTAATTAATCTGCACATTTCAAAACTTTTTTTTTTTTAATTTTCCATTTACGCAATTTTTGATCTTTAGTCAAAAATTTACAAAAAAATACCGTTCCCCACCTTATCTCCGAAGTTTATGAACCAAAAAAAAATCTAACATATTTATGGATCCTGTTATCCGATATAAATATTAAAAATAAAAATAATAAAAAAATATAGGTAGCTAATTATTTATATTTTACAGGAAACATAAAATGAAGCGTTCAAAATTTACAGTTTTTGAGAAATAACTAAAAAACTTTGCAAATTTGTGTTAAATTTAAGCAATTCAAAATAGACCTTCTTGCATACGAATTAAAGTACATAAAAATAAATTAATTAAATGTTGGACAAAGGTATTATCAAAATCAAAATCAAAATATGTATTCAGCAGGCCACATACGGGCTCTTTTACACGTCGGTAATATAGAGTGAATCTACCAGCGCTTCGGACAACACCATCATTGGGGAGAAACTCCAGCAGAAGGTCATTTTTTCAATCATAAAATACAATAATACTTAAAAGTAAGTTACATTACAAACAAGGTAATCAAGTAACAAATATTAATTAGTAGAACTAGCACAAATAAAAACATGACAAATGTAAGGTCAAATACATTAAACTAAATATAATGACAAGGAGAACAACACGACGAGGTCTCTTCGTCAAAAGCCTTCGTCAAATTAGATAAGGTGCTCTTTAATTGAAAACGTTTAAATTTGTACAACAAAATTTGCTTGTCCCCGCCTGCAATACCTTTTTCAACATTCAAGTTATATTCGTTAGATTATGGCTTGTTATTAGCTTTTCTGCGATGCCGCAGATACTCAGACGTAAGCCGCGCCAATAAAGAATAGATTTAAAAATGGCGGCTTGTACTATGAATGACATAAGGTATCGTCAGCATTACAGTTTTTGTGGTATTTAGTAGCTTGGATTTTTCCATATAAGATAAGCAGGTAGATTTCTTGAATTGTTAGAAATAACTCAGTTATTAGATTGCTCAAAAATCAGCTATGTTATTCTGTTAACACATCGTCGTTCAGTTCTACTCAGTCGATGAATAGGTAGCCGGCGAATTTACGTCGTCCGTCAAGGTGGGTAAATGACACTCAACTGCCTGCACATTCATTTAGTCGCTGGTTTCACAGCTGGTCGTCCGTGTTATGCGTTAACAGAATAACATAGCTGGTAGACCTGCTGCTTTATCAGTAGATCTGGCATCACTGTCCGAAATGATTTTTTTAAGGTTCCGTAGTCAAACTCTCTCTGTCCATCTGTCCGCAGTTTAGTTCAGAGACTCTTAGTACTATAACGCTGTATGAACTCTACACGCATGACACGAGTGGTCCTCTTCGCCTAGGCTCTCAGTTAAGTTGTACTTACTACTATAATCATAGATTTACCTGATCCCGACGTTATTGTCTGGCTAAACTGTGAAGACATCGCAGATTGCTGCTGGCTCGACTGTTGACTGGAAGTTGTGTTTTCTATCGTTGTACCGTCCTTGGTTTTAGTGAAGCTCTCTGACTCCGAGTCCGAATTCGACGATGATGATGAGGACTGAGACTTCGAGCTCTTGACCATTTGAAGGAGTCCGGCCCTTGGTTCTACAAAGAATTAAAATAAAAGTAAAAAAATCTATGATCCTACTAATATTATAAATGTGAAAGTTTGGATGGATGTTTGTAACGCAATCACGCCTGAACGGCTGAACGGATCTGGATGAAATTTGGCACACAGATAGATTATAGTCCGGAATAGCACATAGACTATTACAGGGACCGGACAACCCTTTCATCGGGAAAAGCCTTTCAAAGGGCTTCCCTTGCTAGCCCCTTGATTTGCTCACCCATTCCAATTGGCAACCCATACGATTGACTTTCCCTTATCGAATGAAGAACCCAACGATAAGGGTAGCCCTTTGAAATAGGTAACTGGTAACTGATTCATCTTGATGTCCCTAAGAAAGGGTTTCCCTAACGATTTAAGCGCTTATTATAAAGCTTTCCCTTTTGCACAAGCCAATCACAAACGTGTGCCATAGGAAATCGAACCGTATTAGATCTTTGGCCGCTCCGCGCGGTAACTTCAAACGATACGCCGTCGGTAACGTATACTAATAAGGGTTTTATAAGGGTATTGGGTTAGCGCTTAGTTGAATGGGCTATTTACTTGCTTCGAAAGGTACGCAAGGTAACGTGTGTTTTATGAAGTCTACAAAAGGTCTAAAATTGCGTATACACTAGTAACCTTTTTTAAAGGGTTTAGTAAGGGTATTGGTTAGCGCTTATTAGAATGGGCTATCGTTTGGAAATAGCGCTTTAAAAGCACATTTAAAGGGTTTTGACGGGCAGAGGGTTTGGTAAGTAAATCCTTACGAAAAACCCATACAAAACCCATTGAAAGGGATAGCGGGCCGGTCCCTGGACTATTATTATCCCGAAAAAATGAACAGTTCCCGAGGGAGCAGCGATAAACGACTTCTACTCGGACGGAGTCGCGTGCAAATGCTAGTAGGTATACTATAATAATACCGGTCAAGTGCGAGTCGGATTCGCGCACCAAGGGTTCCGTTTTTAAGATAAGAAAGAAATTTCAGTTCCAAAGAAATTCTTAGAGATTTTATAAACTTTATTTCGTATGCAATAAGGTCAATTTTGCCTACCCGAAATTTTAAAACGTCTCAAAGTTTTTTGTTAATTTTTCATAATCTGACAATTCTCACTAATTTATTTTAAGAACTTAGGGGGTGGGGGAATTTTCAATATCAGTAACATTATTTTGATGTTATTTACCAAAAATAGATACGGGTAAGCAAGTAAGACCTATATGCCTCTCAAGTTGATTGCTTCTGTAGTTGCTGGGAGAAACTGCTGTGACATTCAAACAGACAGACACGAAGTCTTACCAAAAAGGTTGCTTTTTAGGGTTCCGTAGTCAAACTAGGAACCCTTATAGCATCGCCATGTCCGTCCGTCTTTCTGTCTGTATGTATATCACACTTACCTTTACACAAACTATCAGTGTCACAAAACTAAAATTTTGTACGCAAACATAATACTTTTATACCGCGCACAAAACATAATAATAAAATTTGTAAAATGAAATTTCAACAAAAAAATAAAACCGTCTTCAAAAACCCATTAAAAATGGTTAAATAAGGACCGGCTTCCTAGGAGTCCTAGGAATGGCCTATTTAGTGCCTAATAGGTACATGAAATATATCGAAGTCGGTGGCAAGAATCATGGTGTCATTGCTATTGTATATAACTATTTGACACCGGCTTGGATATATTTCATGTACCTATTAGGCACTAAATAGGCAGTTCCTAGGATTCTTAGGAAGCCGGTCTTTATTTAACCCTTTTTAGTGAGTTTTTGAAGACGGTTTTATTTTTGTAATGCAATTTCGTAAGGTCTTGCAGGTAATACCGAAATCGCTGTATGCCTATAACTTTTGAGGAGTTCCCTCGACTCCTCATATATCCTATCATCAGATTCTGACTTGGTGACATTGGGACCACCTTGGAAGTATACCCTTTCAAACAAAAAAAAAACATTTTCAAAATCGGTCCACAGTTGACGGAGTAATCGCGTGACAAACATACAAAAAAAAAGCAATATTCAGTCGAATTGAGAACCTCCTCCTTTTTTGAAGTCAGTTAAAAAAAAGGTTATTTGATACGAAACAAAACTCTACTAAGAAGAATAGATATAGTAATATAAGTAGGTAGGTACTTACGCGGTAAGCCGCTTACGGCGGCAAGAGCCTGAAATAGAAAATTAAATGTAAAAAAAATATTTTTAGTACATCCTTCTCCTAATATTATAAAAGCTTTTTTAGTGTCAAGCCAAACGGCATGTATAACAGATAGACTATTAAAACTCACGCATTATAAATAAATAAAATAAATATTAAGGGACAACAATTTGACGGCGCGGTTAGCCTAGTTGGTAGTGACCCTGCCTACGAAGCTAGCGGTCCTGGGTTCGATTCCCGGTATGGGCAAATATTCATGTGATGAACGCACATAATCATCATCATCATGATAACACAATCATCATCATTTCAGCCGAAAGACGTCCACTGCTGGACATAGGCCTCCCCCAAGGTTTGCCACAAGGACCGGTCCTGCGGTATGCGGTAGACACACATATCTAAAATTGTTTGACCCAAAGTATTGTTTGGTCGAAATTCTTTTTGCCTAACACCTTTTCAGGCTTTAAATAAGTGTAAAGGGCGACACAGACTACCTGTCCGCCGGCCGACATCGTATTAGACCACAGACTATCAATTTCTCGTACGATATACGTATATATATGTACGTACAGTACCTGGGAGACAGAGCGTCGTGTCTCGGGTCGAAACCGAATTTTCATCGATTTTCTATACAAAAAAAAAAATAGCAACATACAGTCGAATTGAGAACCTCCTCCTTTTTTGAAGTCGGTTAAAAACAAACAAAAAAAGTCTGCTTAGTAGGCCAAAGCTCTAACCATCAGCCTATTCCGAAATTACAATTCACAAATATTTTGCGTGAAAATACAGGGAAAACTTTTTTTTTTAGAGGCGAAAATTCCACCTCCCATCGAAATCGAAATCGTTCATCGATAGAGCCGTTTTCGAGAACGTGAGTACAAATACAAATATATACAAATGTTTATCGTTGTTGTTGATAAGCAAATTAATTTTTTTTGTCTAATAGTTAAATATCTTGGCCGGCAGCCCGCCTAACAGACTTGGGCCTGCCGACAGACTAGTCTGATGCAATTAAAAAAAAAAAAACATAATAAAGGTAAGGTAAGGTAAAGTATTAGGTGGTTCTAATAATTATGGTGATATTTATGGAAATAATGGGTAGTACTTACCAACAAGCTCAGCAGCGCTATTGAGAACCTCATGGCGTGGCTTTGGCTCCCATATCTCCACCACCCCCTTATATACCCACAGTACAAGCTGCACAAATATTGCACGAAGAATATGACGTTCACTTAATTAACTATTAATAAATTATTTCTTTCTGCATACGCTGAAAGAAACAATAGGTTTGACGGGGCCAGGAGAAACGCGGAGGCGACATCGATGCAACATCGCACTTTACCCAGTCGATTCATAAGTTCTGTCACTAGGAGAATACATACATACAAAAAAAAACAAGTTTTTCATAACTCTTTGCATAATTCGAAACCTTGATTAATATCAATTTAAAAGCAACATAAGTTAATTTTTATTTTTGCAATAATTTCATGTAAGAGATTTTGGAAATAGTATTTGACCGGTTACGAACGAGTTACACACAAGTAACATACGAGATTTGTCAAAATTGTATGCAATTGACATTTCATTTCGAATTAAATGTCATCTCAAGTGATAGTAGAATTGAGGTCAAATAAAATTGTTTTGTTTTTCAAAGATGTTCGAAATTTGAAACTCATAACTTTATCAAATCTTATATCGTTATAAGAACATTATGTTACTGCTACAGATAAGAAAATTATCATAGTAAAATTGATTGTTGTAATGCTGGTCATTGCCAACGGATTCTGAACGCATTAGGTCCGTATTAATAAACTCATCTCAACTTTGATCCCCGTCTCAAGATACGTCAAAGTAAACGTCAATTCATAGAAAACTGTCACTTTTGACGCATCTTGTGACGGGCATCTCAACTAAGATCAGTTTATTAATACGGCCCATAGAGGACTTATGATATGTGTGTAGATAAACTACTATTACCTTATATAAATACATTCCTAATAAATGCATTTCCCCTTATACATCGACCAATCCTCAGCTCTCGTTAAATTTACTTTACGATTTTGTATCAATTTCGCAGTGATGCGAAAACAATCCATATCTTTTGCTTTATAAGCTGGATTAGAGTCCCGCTGATATATCTAATGCTGGTCTGTAAACATTTCCTGAGATAAGAGGTTTCGCAATAATAAGCATCGAAGCTGCTTTTTAAACAGAGGGCCGAGTTTTATTCACTTAATTTTTTTTTAATAAAAAATAGAACCGTCTTCAAAAAAAAAAACACTAAACAAGACTAAATAATGACCGGCTTCCTAGGAATTGCCTATTTGATGGGTGCCTAATAGGTACATGGAATATATTTAAGCCGGTGTCAAGTAGGTTTACACAATAGCAATGTCACATGATTCTTGCCACCGACTTCGATATATTCCATGTACCTATTAGGCACCCATCAAATAGGCAATTCCTAGGAAGCCGGTCATTATTTAGTCTTGTTTAGTGGGTTTTTTTTGAAGACGGTTCTATTTTTTATTAAAAAATATTTTTCGTCTTTTTTTATTACATTTTTTTTTCGCTTTTTAGTGATACGAATATAACTATCACTAAAAAAATCGCGTCAACACAAAATCGGTCGAGTTGAACTAATATATCGCAAATAACGGATCCATGCGGATGACGTCACGTGGTATCCATTATTCTTGTATACCAAAACCTTCTCCAGAATGTAACAAATACTTTGCTGAAAACCGCATCTAAATCGGTTCAGCCAAACGCGAGATAATCGTGGACAAACATACATACATACATACATACATACATACATACAAACATACAGGTCAAACTGAGAACCTCTATTTTTTTTGAAGTCGGTTAAAAAATAAATCAATTTCAAACTGATTCACTCATTTTATACAACTTTTTCATTTGACATTCGAAGAAATTTTTTGACATTATGAAGAGGTGTTTTTTTTTAGCTTTTACTGAACCCACTTCAACGAAAGTTTTTTTTTTCAAATGCCTGTTCTATAAGACAAACAATTGTAAATATAAAACATTGTACTATTATTATCTAAGTATTGTTATTTACGATTATTAGTGTATCGTATATTAATAAAAACAATATCGAATGTTGCCTATGGAAACTTAAAAAATGTTTTCAGTAAGAAAAAACGCCTCTTCATAATGTCAAAAATTTTGACAGGCGTTTCGGCGGCCATTCCGTTCCATTCAGACAACTTATTAAGAAAAGGTTTTTCAATTTTCAATATTAAAATGCTAAATTTTGTTAGAGTCAAGTGTCTCCCCTCTACAAAACTACAAGTAATAAAATCTGCAACTGAGCAAAGGGCATGTCGGCTCTTGCCCAGTTTTTTTTTATTTAGTTTTACTTGTTAGAAACGACTTGATCGAGTGTCCTTAGCTAGGTTTGATGAATATCCGTGAAAATGTCGGTTTTTTTATTTTGACCGGTATGTATGTATGTATGTACCTCATAACTTATAAACTACTTATCATAATCTGACAAATGGGGTATCTTTGGAAGCGTTTTGATGGTCCGCTGGTTATAGGCTATATAAGTATATATATAGATATATCTATTTTTTATTTAATCCTTTTTTGTAGTCGGGTCGCTTCCTCGTGAAGTCGTGGCCACGCCGCCGTGACACCTCGAAATTTATTGTGTTTACAATTTCAGTAAATTCTATAGCAGCAAGGAAGCAAAGGTAACTTAATATTATTCACCCGGCTGAGAGAGTATATTGACAGTATGTATATATGTATCAATATCAATACATAGTATAAAATGAAGTCGCCCTCCGCGTCTGTCTGTCCCTATGTATGCATCTATGTATGTATATATGTATGTATGTATTTTTAAAACTACGCGGTTTTCACCATCACCTAGATAATTCTTCACGGAAGGTTTATGTATATAATAGAACCCGGAGCGAAGCGAGGGCGGGTCGCTATAGGCTATATTTTAACTTATGTAACCGAAGCGAATCGGATGTTCCACTCCAGCTGCTGAATTATTGTACCGATTTTCATTAATTAAATGGGGTGTCATATATCATTCTTTAAAAAAAAAATTAACAAAAAAATAAAACCGTCTTCAAAAACCTACTAAAAAGCGTTAAATAAAAACCAGCCTCCTAGGAGTCCTAGGAATAGCCTATTTAGTGCCGAATAGGTACATAGAATATATGGTGTCAAGTAGATAGGTATACACAATAGCAATGACACCATGATTCTTGCCACCGACTTCGATATATTCTACTAGCTTTTGCCCGCGACTTCGTCCGCGTAGAAGTCGTTTATCACTGCTCTCTCGGGAACTGTTCAATTTTCTGAGATAAAAAGTAGCCTATGTCCTTCCTCAAAACTCAGGCTATATCCATACCAAATTTCATCGAAATCGGTTCAGCGAATTAGCAGGGAAAGCTTTACAGACAGACAGACAGACGCAAAAGTACTGTCTACTTTCGTGTTTATATAATATCAAGTATAGCAACCCGCCCTCGCTTAGCTTCGGTTATAAGTTAAAATATAGCCTATGTCCACCCTGAAACCTCATTCTGAATATCACTGAAAGAATTTTAGAAATCGGATGGGTAGTTTCGGAGATTACTCCCTACATCCAAACTTATTAAGTACCTCTTTCTCCTCTTCTTAAGTAAGTCGTTTATCGTTTTTACCCTGGACACTATCAAATTGTCTGGGATAAAAAACTCGAAAACTCATATTTTATATAATAAGTAGTCTAGAAACGTATTTCCAAAATAACCAAACTCTAACAAATCTACACCCTCAATTTTACCCCCTTACGGTAGTATTTCCAACATCATCGAACGTAATACTTTTAGTTTGTAAGCAGTAGCCAAAATAAATTTTCACGTTCCTAACTTCAAAATTGACCAAATATTACCCCCATTTCATCCCCTTAGGGGTAGTTATCCAAAATCACCGAAAGTTGTATTACTTTATTTGTTAACAGTAGCCTATAAACTTATTTCCACGTTTCTAACTTCAAAACGAAAATAGTGTTTTTTATTTATTAACAGTAAGTAGCCTATATACCTATTTCCACGTTTCTAAATTCAAAAATGACCAAACGCCCATACAAACTTTCACCCTTCCCGTTTCTCCCCCTTAGGTGTAGTTTTTCCAAAATCACCTAAAGTGGTATTTTTTATTTGTTCATTTTGCCTATACACAAATTTCCATGTTTCTAACTTCAAAAAGGACCAACCTCCTTCCCATACAAACTTTAACCCCCCATTTCATCTTCTTAGGGGTAGTTATTCAAAATCACCGAAAATAGTATTTTTATTTATTAACAGCCTATATACATATTTCCACGTTTCTAACTTCAAAAATGACCAAACTGCCATACAAACTACCACCCCCCATTTAATTTCCTTGTTGTTTTAAAACTTCAAAATTGACCAAACTCCTATACACACTTTCATCTCCCCTTTTCATCCCCATACGGGTAGTTTTTTCAAAATCGCCTAAAGTAGTATTTTTTATTTGTTAACACAAATTTCCATGTTTCTAACTTCAAAAATGACTAAACTCCCATACAAACTACCATCCCCCATTTCATTCCCTTAGGGGTAGTTATCCAAAATCACTGGAAGTTGTTTTAATCTGTTAAGAGTACTCTTTATAACAATTTTCACGTTTCTAACTTCAAAATTGACCACACTTCCATACACACATTCTCTCCCCCCCCCCGTTTCATTCCCATAGGGGTAGTTTTTTCAAAATCGCCTAAAGTAGAATTTTATATTTGTTGACAGTAGCCTATACACAAATTTCCATGTTTTTAACTTCAAAAATGACCCAACTCCCATACAAACTACCATCCCCCATTTCATTCTCTTAGGGGTAGTTATCCAAAATCACCGGAAGTTATTTTAATCTGTTAAAAGTAGTCTTTTTAAAAGTTTTCACGTTTCTTACTTCAAAATTGACCAAACTCCTATACACACTTTCACCTCCCCTTTTCATCCCCATAGGGGTAGTTTTTCAAAATCGCCTAAAGTAGTATTTTTTATTTGTTTACAGTATCCTGTACACAAATTTCCATGTTTCTAACTTCAAAAATGACCAAACTCCCATGCAAACTACCACCCCTAATTTCATTCCCTTAGGGGTAGTTATCCGAAATCACCAAAAGTTGTTTTTTATTTGTTAAAAGTAGTCTTTTTAAAAGTTTTCACGTTTCTAACTTCAAAATTGACCAAACTCTCATACACACTTTCACCCATCCGTTTCATTCCTTTAGGGGTAGTTTTTTCAAAATCGCCTAAAATAGAATTTTTTATTTGTTGGCAGTAGCCTATACACAAATTTCCATGTTTTTAACTTCAAAAATGACCTAACTCCCATGCAAACTACCACCCCCCATTTCATTCCCTTAGGGGTAGTTATCCAAAATTGCCTTAAGTCGTTTTTTATTTGTTAACAGTATTCTTTATAGCAATTTTCAAGTTTCGTACTTCAAAAAGGACCAACCACCACTCCAAAAGGAACTACCACCCCCCATTTCATTCCCTTAAGGGTAGTTTTTCCAAAATTGCTAGTAGTACTTTTTTTATTTGTAAACAGTAGTCCATAAACCAATTTTCACGTTCCTAACTTCAAAAATATCCAAACCCCTATACAAAATGTAACCCCCCATTTTAACCCCTTAGGGGTAGTTTAGCCAAAATCGCTGAAGGTAGTATTTTTCATTTGTAATTAGTAGCCTTAATACCAATTTCCACGTTTCTATCTTCAAAAATGGATGACTTTCATACAAACTTCCAACCCCATTTTTACCCCCTTAGGGGATGAATTTTGAAAAATCCTTTCTTAGTGCACCCCTAGACCTCATAAGGAACCTACGTGCCAAATTTGGAATCTCTAGACCCAGCGGTTTGGGCTGTGCGTTGATATGTCAGTCAGTCAGTCAGTCAGTTTCTTCTTTTATATATTTAGATGTACCTATTCGGCACTAAATAGGCTATTCCTAGGACTCCTAGGAGGCTGGTTTTTATTTAACGCTTTTTAGTAGGTTTTTGAAGACGGTTTTATTTTTTTGTTAAATTTTTTTTTTTTCGCTTTTTAGTGATGCACCTCTTATTAATATGTGATAAACTAAAGCACATAAACACCACATTAAGAAACAATAGTCTAATACCAATCTCTCATCACCCTTAACAAAATGTCGCTGCCCAAGATGCAGGGCCGTTAATCATTGAGGAGTTCTCCCGATACTTCACCATCAGTTGCACATATGGTGACATATGTGTTATAATGAGTATAAAACTAGCTTCATAGTCTTAATAAAGAAATCTCATTGCTGGCGTCAATCACTTACGACTAAGCCAGTTCCGGTGGTCATCTCTGGTCTTCATCATCAGTTCCTCGTCGCCAAGAGGTGCTTTTGTAATGCAATTTCTTAAGGTCTTGCGGGTAATACCAAAATCGCTGTATGTGTGCCTATAATTTTTGAGGAGTTCCCTCGATTTCTCATGGATCCCATCATCAGATTCTGACTTCGTGACAATGGGACCACCTCGGAAGTATACCCTTTCAAACAAAAAAAATATTTTCAAAATCGATCCACAATTGACGGAGTAATCGCGTAACAAACATACAAAAAAAATAAAAATAAGCAACATACAGACGAATTGAGAACCTCCTCCTTTTTTGAAGTCGGTTAAAAATCGGTCAAGTGCGAGTCGGACTCGCGCACCGAGGGTTCCGAATTTAAGGCCTTACTTCAAAAATATACCATGTACTTTAATTGTATGCAATAAGGTCCATTTTGACTTGCCTAAATTAGGGTACCTACCTCCCCTACACGTAAAGTGGGGATGGTTTTTTTTTCCTCGTCTACGTGTGGGGTGTCGTTGGATAGGTATTTTAAAAATATTGCGGGTTTGTGAAATATTAAGCTTTAAAGTGCTAATTTTTGTTAGAGTCCAGTCTCCCCCCCCCCCCCCCCCCCCCCTCTCTACAGCCAAAACTACAAATACTAAAAATGTGAAAAATATCTTAAATGAAAGCGCATATAACGAATTTAAAAGGAAAACTATCACGACTAAGTAGACTTCATTGGTTCTTGATTTACAGACGACTAAAATGTTTATACCTATAAAATTCGTATAGTTACAAGAATAAGAAGAGCGTAACTGCCTTCCTATATAAGGTCCCTTTATATTGAGAACGTCACATTATCGTCGGACATACATACTAACATACACATATGCCACCGAGTTGGCTCTAAGACCGAGACGGTCGAATACGCGAGCGTTTTTAACCCCCAACGCAAAAAAGAGGGGTGTTATAAGTTTAACGTGTGTATCTGTGTATCTGTCTGTGGCATTGTATTTAGCTCATAAACGGATGAACAGATTTTGATGAGAAATGAGAGTGTTTTTAGCTAATTTCGATGAAAATACGTTTAGCCATTTAAGAGTTATGGGCTCTGGAAGTAGGGGCCCCAATTTCGGGGGTTTTTATTATCAATTTGATAGTTCAAGTGCCCTGCTAAGGTTAAAGGCAGTTTTTTACACGAAAATACTGTAGCAATTGCAACCTTATTATCCAGTAATGAGGTTGCAATTGTTACAGTAGTTTTGTGTAAAAAACTGCCTTTTACCTTAGCAGGGCAGAATAGAAAATATTTCGAGAGATTATTAGGTATCTTGTCTTTTAATGCAGTAGGTAAGTGGTTTAATAAAAAAAACAAGCGCAGTAATTGTAACCATTTATAAACAATTAATCAAGCTGCTAGAATTTACACAGTAATACGCAGGTAAGTAGCTCTCGCTTGGACAGTTGTTCAAATAACATTTAAAATGCGCAGTTAGTGCATTCTAAAAGGAAAAATGTCCAAATTGATGACGTTTAAGTATCGTCTCAATGACTTGCATATAAGGTTTAAGAAAGCGTGCGTCGTCGAGTCTTCCACGATTATTGGATACTTCAAATTATTTCGTTATTATACAACAATTGCAAGCAACGTGTTTAGCCGATTTCAGCGCATGTCAGAAATGCTGGCAAAATGGCTGACGTGACTAGCATAGCATACCTAGAGGCATTCCACCTTAGCAAAGTCACAGATTACCTTACTTCGTAACAGATACACCACTCCGCAAAGTACATCCGGTATTAGCCTACCGTTTTCTGACCTTTGGACACCTGTGGAACGGACTTATCGAAACGGGCTGTCAGCGATGTTGCCACGCCGCGCCGGCACGCATTCAAGTGTGAGCGCGCTAGGTGGCGCTGGCGCCGCGCGGACCGAGAGGTCTTTCGGTCGCTAGGCACGTGACGTGTTGTGATCATTGACGTACTACTTAAATATAAATATCAAATAAATATCAGGAGACAATCTCACACAAATTGACCTAGTCCCAAACTAAGCTCTAGGCTTGTACTGTGGGTACTAGACAACGATAAACATACTTATATAGAGAAATACATACTTAAATATATAGAAAACATCCATGACTCAGGAACAAATACTCGCGCTCATCACACAAATATTTGTCCATACCGGGATTCGAACCCAGGACCGCTAGCTTCGTAGGCAGGGTCACTACCAACTAGGCTAACTGCGTCGTCAAAGTTATTTAATATTGGTTTAATTTTATTCATGAAGTTGAAGTTGTATATTAGGTATTAGCGTTAGTGTAGTAGTTAAGTTCAAAATGGTGAATCATGTATACTGTGCGGTTTATGGATGTATGAATAATAAGAAAAATAATCAAAAACTATAATTTTTCACACTTCCAGCTAACGAAGAAAGGCGAGTTTAATACTATGTAATGATATATTCATTTGTAATACAAAGTGGAGTGGACATAAGCCACGCGGCGCGTTAGGCATATACCTATTAGATCTTTATTTTTGCTTATACAACATATTTACTTTGGGTTTCATGGTTATTTAGATAGTTTTCTATGTTTTCATTCTATAGTTTTACATTCAACGACGTTTTACACACATTTTATCGTACCCACATTGTTTTATTTACATGTGAATATGCATAGAAGATACCCCCCAAAAAAAAACTTATTTTATTAGCCGCTTTGTGTGCACGAAAGTATTTTATTTTATTTTTATCGTAATGTTGACCACCCTAATTTGATCGTGACGACGCAATTGATACACTTAGCGCGAGCGCGTAAGGTCCTTTCTAGCGCGCACGCGCGCAGTACACGTATTAACAAACGTAAGTATAAAAAGCTATATGCGCGTTCAAATTGTAGGTTTTATCATTTTCTATGAGAGTGGTGGTAGCCTGGCAAAGTATACTTTCAGATAAATAATTCAACTCCCGCCCTTTAGGAGTTCCAGCTAGGTACCTTCACACACAAGCGGCGGCGCAGCGTCGACTAAGGCTGCCTTTCCATAGAAGCGGGGACAAGCGGTGCGGAGCGGAGCTGTGTAGGAATCGACCAATAATCCACATCTCGTCTCTGCTCCACTTCAATGGAAACAGTCAAGCGGAGACGAGCGGTGCGGAGCGGAGCTGTGTAGGAATCGGCCAATCACATTGGTTGTAATCCACATCTCGTCTCCGTTTCTATGGAAAGGCAGCCTAAATCTTATGCATATATATTTGTATTCACGTTCTCGAAAACGGCTCTAACGATTTCGATGAAAATTGCGAAAATTAGGTCATGGGCCCTAAACACTCGACATATTCAACGAATGTAGGCGAACACGAGACGCAGTTTTGTGTTAGAATAAGATATAAGTACTCAAATCATTCGTTATCTTATCTTTCACTATTTTGTAGCCAAAAAAGCTAATTTGACGTCCATACATACTTACCTATGTTAACATCAATCGCGATTTATAGTTGGTAGTGATCCTACCTACGAAGCTAGCGGTTCTGAGTTCGTTTACCGGTATAGGTAAATATTTGTGTGATGAGCGCGAGTATTTGTTCCTGAGTCGTGTATAAGTTATGATAAGATAAGATACGATAATATAAGATAAGATCATATATTATAAGATAAGATAAGATGATCTAAGATAAGATAAGATAGATGTTTTCTATGTAATATAACCTTTTGAATTGAACGCCATTGACGGCTATGGCCGTCATGGTTGACAGCGTAAAATAGCCCTAAGTGTATTTGAGGAAGATTGACATTAGCTACGGTGTGGTGTCTTATTGTGCCGGTCGTCACGTATTGTTATAATCTGATTTAGGATAAGAGTTATCGGTTCGTGTTAGACGTGTTCTACTGATTGACAAAGTGGCTCCTTTCTCACCCACCAACGTGGCTATCTCATCCGGTAAACTTATATATCAGACTGCGGTTGTCAAAAGGTTAATATAGCAAGGCGTCGTCGCCACCAACGTCAGCCTGCACGACGGTCATGCAAAAACTTTTTCGTCTACAGCCTTCGTAACCGCTGTCAGTGAAGCGCTGCGAGCGCTGTTTGCAGCTGAAAATAACCATTGACCTCGACATGAAGAATAGCGGTGTTTTGAACACTTCATGCCTCGGCATGGCTCCACTGCGCGAAGAAATCGGGGACATTGGCAACGAATGTTTTCTGATTGTGTGCCGTGTGATGCGAGCAGAGAGAAAATATTTAAATTGTTGCAGACGGTGCTCAATATATTATATTTCTTGTTTATAAAGGTGTTATTACTATTTTAATTACCTTTAAGCAAGCTTAAGGCTGATTTTGTGACAAAAGACACGTTAACTATTTAACATTTTAACCACCGTAGTCTGATATATAAGACACCACACCATAGCTAATGTCAACTTTCCTCAAATACACTTAGATCTACTTTACGCTGTCAACCGTGACGGCTATAGCCGTCAATAGCGTTCAAAAGGTTATGGGTCTAGCGGAAATCGTACCAAAGAAATAGGAATCCAAATATCTGGCAAAATCTTTGAGATTTCGTCTGTTCCTTGAAAAGTTTGAAGTTAGAGTGTTGAAGGATTAAATTGTGGACTGGATGACGTAAGAAAGTGGCTACGGAACTCCGCTGGGTTTATCGTAGACCCCAGAAATAAAGAAAATAAACAAAACCTTTTGCATCCTTTATTCCTGAAGAAAGATATGCTAGATATCCGTCACGTCAATTAATTTTTAAGTGTCATTAAGGTTGCTGCTGTCAGTTTCTTTGCTATAGCAATAGAATAAGACGCAGCAACTTTAATGAAACTTAAAACTTAATTGACGTCTCTGAGTGCGGCAGATAGGGCTTGCACACAAAACCGCGAATCGGCGCGATGCAAATTCGCATTGCAGAAAACTGAGCAGAAAGCTCTTAGATTCCACACTAAAGGGAAACGCCGATAAAACGTCGGTCAAGTGCGAGTCGGACTCGCGCACCGAGGGTTCCGCACAAACTTGTAGGCATGTAAATAGTTCGTAAATCAAGGGAATACCATATAAACAAAGTCCAGTATAAACTGACACGCAATCAGTGTGCACCTTCTTACATAGTGAGTGCTAGTTTATATTGGACTTTTTTATGTGATGTAACTACAAATTAACGGTTTTCGGACTTTTTCCTTTATTTGTGCTATAAGACATTGCTTCTTGCCAAATTTCATGATTCTAAGTCAACGGAAGTACCCTATAGGTTTTGATTCCCTTGAGATTCCCTTCAATATGCGGCATAAACGGCCGTATCTTTTGATTGCGTTGACTTAGATGTTTGATTTTTTCACTGATCCAAGGGATTGCAGACTTAAGTATTTGATATGAATTTCAACTTGATGCCTTCATGCGTTCCCGAGAAAAAGGTTCTTGACAGACAGACAGACAGACAGACAGGCGGACAACAAAGTGATCCTATAAGGGTTCCGTTTTTTTTTCATTTGAGGTACGGAACCCTAAAAATCAACGTAATAAATAAATAAAAATTATGCGTAATATGCATAAGGCGATAGACGATTTTTAACGGCGTTTCCCGTTAGTGTGGCCCCAGCATTACAATGCGACGTCGCATCGCAGTTTTGTGCACAAGCCCATAAGGCTGTGCGTATGCTGAGACGCAGCGACGCAGCGCAGGGCAGAACAGATTCTGTAATGCATGAACTCCCTTGAAGCTGCGTACGCTGCGGCGCAGGCACGTGCGACGCAGACATCTGTGTCCTGCTGCTGCGCCTCGTTGTAGAAAGGGGACAGATGCTCTGCCCTGCGCTACATCCCTGCGTCTCAGCATACGCCCAGCCTAATTCACGCCGGTAGCACACCTCCGCTGCGAAACTCTGGCAACGAAATAAAGTTCAATTTTGTTCGCACAGTTTCGCGGTTTCGCGGCGGAGGTGTCCTACCGACATCAAGATAACTGAGCGAAGCCAAATGTAGTGTAATGATGTAATGTATGTATGTATGTGTATGTAATGTAGCTCCTAAACTATTGGACCGATTCAAATGGGGTGTCATAAGATTCGTGCGAGTGTCATAAATTGTATAAAAATTGTAAGGCTCCGTCATACTACTCGCTAGTCGGGTTTTAGAATGCAATTTTTGAATTATTCTAGTAGGTGTTTGGTTAGCTGAGCATTCTTTATAGGTTACTAGCGACCCGCCCTCGCTTCGCTCCGGGAACTATTATATACATAAACCTTCCGTGAACAATAATCTAACTGGTGGTGAAAACCGCATCAAAATCCGTTGCGTGGTTTAGGAGCTAGCGGATAAACAGACAGACAGACAGACAGACAGACAGACAGACGCAGAAAGCAACTTTATTTTATACTATGCAAGGATAAGCTTCTTGTGGCCCACCGACTTTCAACATCAAACCGACTGTAGTTAAATAGTTACGCTTTACTTAAGCCTAACGGCCTGGTCACGACTTCGAGCGGCAGCGGGGGCGGCGCGCAAATTCTCTACATTACGCGGTCGAGGCGCTCACAGCGTAGCAGTTAATTCACGTAACGCGTAATGTATTAGTAGCTTTTGCCCGCGACTTCGTCCCCGTAGAAGTCGTTTATCGTGTATCCCACGGGAACTATCAAATTTTCCGGGTTAAAAACTATTCTATGTCCTTCCCCGGGACTCAAACTATCTCCATACCAAATTTCATCTAAATCGGTTCAGCGGTTTAAGCGTGAAGAGGTAACAGACAGACAGACGGAGTTACTTTCGCATTTATAATAATAATATTATATTTATATTATACTTACTTACTTCTTACTTCTATATACTAATATTATAAGTATATAGAAGTAAGAAGTAAGTAGGTATAGAGAAGTATGTATTATCAGTCGAGTTAAGCCAAATGATAACCGTGTAAATAATGTTAAAAGTTGCCCTCACACCTAACTGCCGCACTCAGAGACGTCAATTAACTTTTAAGTTTGATTAAAGTTGCTGCTGTCACTTTCCTTGCTATAGCAATAGAATAAGACGCAGCAATTTTAATGAAACTTGAACATTTGTTGACGTCTCTGAGTGCGGCAGTTAATATTGCTGTGCCCTACAGGGTCCATAATGATCCTACAACTATTAGTTTAAGTACCATCTGTATATACAAGGTGGGCCAAAAGAAATCACCCTATTGGAAGATGCTCTCATTTTTGCAAAGTCGCCAATGTCAAATCTGTTTTGACATTTGTGGACTTGACAGATGCAAAATACAAGTGAACAAGCCATGGAGCGATACACTCCCCAAGAACGCGGAATAATCGTGTCTATTTTTTTGCGTAACAATTCAAAAAAAGAGAGTCAAACAACATCGGATGACTTCTTTTGGCCCACCTACAAGGCGTTCTTGGGGAGTGTATCGCTCCATGGCTTGTTCACTTGTATTTTGCATCTGTCAAGTCCACAAATGTCAAAACAGATTTGACATTGGCGACTTTGCAAAAATGAGAGCATCTTCCAATAGGGTGATTTCTTTTGGCCCACCTTGTACATTATGGCAAGCAATAAACAATTGAGTATTGAGTATAAAACCGGCAGCAAAATATTGTCTCGAAACAAAATTAGACAAACACCAATTATTATTTTAACAAATATGCCGAACCAGACAATCACAAATTTAAACAAGTGATAATATTTACGCTTATCAAAATAGATTAGGTGGCCTACGAGACATGTTCGTTATTTGTCCAATTTGTATGATGGTATATGCTGCTCTAACGTCCGTGGCAACGGGCCACACTGAAAATCCGCGCCGTGGATTACCCAATGCCGGATTGAGACCCCTAAGCAATCCACGCCTGTGCTGTGCCCCACACCTTTGACACCTCCAGGGAGGTAGATCGGCTTCAGTAAAAGTCGCACGGTTTTCAAGATTTGCCAGTTTAAAGTTTAAGTTTTTCTTTAAACTGGAAATATGTTGAAAACCATGCGAGTTATACTGAGGTCATGTTAGGCTGGTTCGGTGTGGGGATGAAGCGTAAGGCATTTCCACCCGTCAATAAAAACCAGGTCAAGTGCGAGTCGGACTCCCGCACCGAGGGTTCCGTATTTAAGTCCGTACCTTAATTCAAAAAATTTAACAAAAAAATAACCGTCTTCAAAAACCCACTTAAAAGGATTCCATAAAGACCGGCCTCCTAGGAGTCCTAGGAATAGCTAATTTAGTGCCTAATACCTATTAGGACCTTGGATATATTTCATGTACAGTCGAAGTCAAAAATATGTTTACACTTTAGTACCTTGTCTATTCAACGTCGTGTTTAAACTGTCATATGAAATTATCACAGCGATTAGTGACAAGGTACTAAAGTGTAAACACATTTATGACTTCGACTACATGAAATATATCCAAGGTGTCAAGTAGATACACAATAGCAATGACACCATGATTCTTGCCACCGACTTCGATATACTTCATGTACCTATTAGGCACTAATTTGGCTATTCCTAGGACCCCTAGGAGAGGCCGGTCTTTATTTAATCATTTTTAGTGGGTTTTTGAAGACGGTTTAATTTTTTTGTTAAAATGTTTTCATTTCGCTTTTTAGTGATGCACCTAATATTATTATGTGATAAAGCAAATAGACATAAGAAACAATAGTCAAGACCGATTTCTCATCACCCTTAACAAAATGTCGCTGTCCAAGATGCAGGGCCGTTAATCATTGAGGAGTTCTCCCGGTACTTCACCATCAGTTGCACTTTACCACATGCATTATAATGAATATAAAAGTAGCTTCATGTTCTTAATAAAGAAATCTCATTGCTGGCGTCAATCACTTACTTTACTACTAAGAAGTTCCGGTGGTCATCTCTGGTCTTCATCATCAGTTCCTCTTCACCAAGAGGTGATTTTGTAATGCAATTTCTTAAGGTCTTGCAGGTAATACCAAAATCGCTGTATGCGTGCCTATAACTTTTGAGGAGTTCCCTCGATTCCTCATGGATCCCGTCATCAAATTCTAATTTCATGACAATGGGACTACATGGAAAGTATACCCTTTCAAACAAAAAAAGAATTTTCAAAATCGGTCCACAATTGACGGAGTAATCGTTCAACAAACATAAAAAAAAATTAAAAAAAACATACAGTCGAATTGAGAACCTCCTCCTTTTTTTGAAGTCGGTTAACTTAAGATTTGGCATACAACTATGCCAAATATTAAGTTGATAGCATTTGTAGTTGCTCAGAAAAACTGCTGTGACATACAGATGGTTGGAGGGATAGACAGACAACGAAGTCCCACCATAGGATTCCTTTTTTACAATTTTGGTACGGAACCCTGCAAAAAAAAACGGGCAAGAGCATGTCGGACCATGCTCAGTGTAGGGTTCCGTCGCCATTCTTACCAACACAAACAACAATCTCCAAAAAAACACAAATATTAGCAAATTTTCTAGTTAAAGTTAGCTGATTTTCGGTTGGTATAAACATTTTAATCGTCTTTAACTCGAGAACCAATAAAGTCTAGTTAGTCGTGATAGTTTTTCTTTTCAATTCGTTATATGCGCTTTCATTTAAGAAATTTTTCAGATTTTTAGTAAATAAATAAATATCAGGGACAATCTCACACAAATTCAAATTCAAATATTTATTCAGTAAATTGGCCACATACACAAATTGACACACAAATTGACCTAGTCCCAAACTAAGCTCTAGGCTTGTACTATGGGTACCAGGCAACGATATACTTACTTATATAAAGAAATATATACTTAAATATACCTTCAGTCAACAAAGTATCGGGAATGGATGATTTGTTTATGGTTCCAAATTCAAATTTTTGTTTTTTTTGTTGTTGTTAGATTGGCACAACTGTTTTCTATTTTGGCGCGGAGTTTGAGTTGCATCTGTTATTTATATTAAATACAGTGCTGTTTTTAGTTATATCATATCTAGTGTGTATTGCGAATTTCATAATGGACAAAAACATTGAACAAAGAGTTTGTCTTAAATTTTGCATCGCCAATGGAATTTCGTGTTCGGAGTCACTGAAAATGTTACAGAAGGCTTACGGTGATTCGACTTTATCAAAAACACGTGTTTATGAGTGGTACAAAGCGTTCAAAAGCGGTCGAGATGTGATGGAAGATTTGCCTCGCTCTGGTAGGCCATCAACGTCTGCAACTGAAGTTAACATCGCAAAAGTGAAGGAAATAGTGACTGAAAATCCTCATTCAACTTTGAGAGAGATAGCCGCCGAACTTTCTGTATCTCACGAGTCGATCCGTACTATTTTAACTAATCATTTGGGTATGAAACATGTTACCGCTCGGCTAGTCCCAAAAGACCTGAATTTTCTCCAAAAACTCAATCGCATGAGAGTCGCTGAGGACATGCTAGAACGAGTCAATTCCGACCCAACATTCATGAAACGCATTGTTACTGGTGACGAGACGTGGGTTTACGAGTTTGACATGCAAACTAGTCAACAAGCTTCGGAGTGGCGCCTTCCAACTGAACCGAAACCGAAACGAAGAAGACATAAAGGAGAATTCGCGCCGAGAACTGAATTCAATTCCGGAAACAGCGTTTAAAAAATGTTTTGATGATTGGATTATTCGTTGGCGTAAGTGTATCGTTTCTGAAGGAGCATACTTTGAAGGTGATAAAATAAATTTGGATGATTAACAAACAGTTTGTGTATTATTGATCTTTTCCCGGTACTTTCTTGACAGAGTAGTATAGAAAACATCCATGACTCAGGAACAAATACTCGCACTCATCACACAAATATTTGCCCATACCGGGATTCGAACCCCGGACCGCTAGCTTCGTAGGCAGGGTCACTACCAACTAGGCTAACCCCGTCGTCAATAATACTGTTGCATCAATAAGGGACCCATTCAGAACGATGCCGAGGTAATCCCAGTACCGGATTAGCCCATAAGCAAATTAAGCAATCGCTTAGGGCAACGTCTTGGGGGGCACCATAAACAACACCAAAAAAAATTTTTTTTAAAGGTTGATACTAGGTTACTTATGGATGGGGGGGTTTGGGGCACAGCACAGGCGTGGATTCGTGGATGGAAAAAAATAACCATCCCCACTTTATGTGTAGGGGAGGCAACCTAAAAAAAATTTTTTCAAGATTTTATTTGACCACTTTGTCGGAGTGACTAATATGTTTATTCTTGCCAAATAACAGCTTTCTTAGCTTAGAGACTCTTAGTACTCTAAGAGTCTCTAAGCTAAGCTGCGGACGGACGGACAGACGGACGCACATGGCGAAACTATAAGGGTTCCTAGTTTGACTACGGAACCCTAAAAAGTCGATTTACCCGTGTTGACCTACTTACTTACAATTTATAGGTACATTTTATAGGCAGCGCGCTGCCAACGGCAGAGGCAAGGCAACTGTTAGCCGAAGTAAGGGGCACAGGCAACTTTTTAAGCAATAATTGCCCGTCAACCATAGCTTCTCTTACTCTAATTTCGTAAGATAGAACGAGACGCCCGTAGAATTCCGGCTAAAAATTGCCGAGAAAAGCTCGTGTAACTGTAAGCAAATTATTCGTCGACGTCGATCCATGCCATTGATAGACAAACGATCGATTGGTGTGATAACACCCCACCTAAGAGCAGTAGGTAGTTTATAGCCTGGCAAAAAAGTTGAGCGTGTGGTGACAGCTGGAACTACAACATTTTCAAATGGCAACCAGCACAGGTTAGAGTAAACCTTGGATCATGTTGCCAATTTCATTCCGAACAGCACCCTCATTTTTTTGACAGGCTATATATGAGACGTTGCGCACTAGATCCGAATTCCGTCATCCGATTTCTCATACAAATAGTACTACTGGTACTTCGGACCGACATTTGTCGGATTCGGATCAGATGTATATTCACCGGATTCTTGGTATATACAAGCGGGTCCAGGATGGGCCTGTCGTCAAAATTACAAACATACTATGGTAGACTCACCAGTTACTACACGGGACTACTTATTCTACCTTGTTGCCCTTATTAATCTGTTGATTCTAAGCAGAATCTACAACAACCGACCAACACCCGGGTGGATTTCACGGCGTTTCAATCGCCCGTCATCACCGTTTCCAATATATTGACGAAATCAATGACACCTACAGCAGCTTATGATGCTAGTAGAAACTACCCTGGTTCTGCTTCTGTTTACATCGGAAGTTGCTGGTATGTGTCATTGATTGCGTGGATCCACGCAACTGATAAAGAAGAAGAAGAACCGCTCGGGACAAAATCTACAACTCCTTTTAACGCCCAACGCAAAACAGGGGTGTCATAAGTTTAAGTACTTACCTAAATTCTGAAATAAAGAAAATTGTAGCTATAGCAAGTTCCAAATCCTGAGTCCCGAGGCCGTGTATGAGCGGGAGGGTGGCCTGTCAAATTCTGATACCCCGGTCACACTCAGCCTATTAGGGCAAGGAAGTGGGCGGCGCCAGAATGTAAAGCGCTGTCACTATACACTTCCACTTCTCCCCACTTACCTGCTCACTTTGCTGCCCAAATCGGCTGAATGTAAACGGGGTATGAGTACCAGCCAGTGAAAAGAGCAGAGGTATATGCCTCCTATAGTTCTATCCCGTACAATTACTGGAACTTGCCAGGCCTTAAGAGCTCGTGATACAGTATCTTTTGGTGCTGGGGTCAATACACGTATTCTATAACGCCGGTAGCACACCTCCGCCGCGAAATCGATGCAGCGAAACCGCTCACATCTCCGCGTCCAAACCGCCATTCGGTCAGCGGTTTCGCTGCATCGATTTCGCGCCAGAGATGTAAGCGGCGTCGCCGATATTCCGCGAGAAAGAGATAGAAGCATGGTCAATTTAACGCGATAGAACAGCAGTTTCGCTAATGTTTCGCCCGTCATATAACGGACAAACGGTGGCGGAACGTCAGCGGTTCCGGTGCATGCTAACGGCGTGTAAGTTAGTTTATTTGTTTAGGTAAACCAATACCACTTCCCGGTGTCCGATAGAGCTAAAATTTGGTATACCACCGTAATACCGTATAATAATATATCGGAAGGTGGTCATAGGAACTTCGCAACGAAACGAGATAGCCACGCCGTGTTTCGGTTCGTTGGATTTGGATAAGCAGATGATGGTTGAGCAAAAAAAGTACAGTCGACAAGAAAAGCTTGTCCCAAAAATTATTTTTATGTTAGAAACTCGTACTTATACCCTTGTGGGCAATTTGGGTGGAGGGCGTTTCAACCGCCGTCATCACCGTTTTCAATATACGACGATATAAATGACGCCTACCAGCAACTTCTGATGTAAACAGAAGCAGAACCGGGGGTAGTTTCTATTAGCATCAAAGTTGCTTGTAGGTGTCATTGATTCCATCAATATATTGAAAACGGTGATGACGGCGGCTGAAACGCCCGGTAATCTCTATTTAGCACTAAATTAAGCAGGTAGCAATACTGCACGTTGCAGCGTTTTAAAACCTAACTCAAATACTCTAAAACGTCAACGAAACGTCACTGTCACTGTCATGTCATGTTGTGTATTGTGTGTCTAGTTTGCGTTGCGTCAAGCTTCTTGAAGTAAATAGGAGACTGATATTCTGCTTAATTTAATTGCACCATGACTGCAGCAGCGGTAGAAGCTCCTCAAATATCATCATGCATCTTCTGCAATATTGTCAATAAATTAGAAGACACGGAATTATTATATGAAGACGAAGAAATTTGTATTTTCCGAGACATCAAACCAGCGAGTCAATTTCATGTTTTAACTATTCCTAAAAGGCATATAGACGACGTAAAGGCATTGACTTCAGCTGATAAGCCACTAGGTAAGGTATGATACTGTTTTTATCTATTCTAAGGTACGATTTTGAATTCATAAAATCTGATTTTATCTTGCATATTACACAGAATTTAACGACTATGTTTCAACTTTTTTTCGGCTCTCATGATCATTAATTTTGTTTTATCTATTTTACATAAATGTGATATTTTAGTATAAAACCGGTCAAGTGCGAGTCGGGTTAGGGTATAGGAAACGGGATGCAGGACTTGGAACTTGGTTAAGGTTAGGTTATGTTATTTTTCCTGTACCAGACTGCGAATCGGACTTGCGCACTGAGGGTTCCGTACCTATTTGGTCGGTTTTTTGTATTTGTTATTTTTCAATAGGGTTACATAGAACGATTATGATAGAACAAATACAAAAAAATATGTTTCATGTATGGGAACTCCCCTTATTATTTTACTTTTTGAGTTTTTTTTATTATTAGTTATATCTGCAGAACCGTAAAAGTTAGCCTGTTGATTTTTACGGTTCAAAAGATACAGCTCTTTAAAGTTAGGATGGATGGATGGACAGGGTAAGTCTAGTAATAAGGTCCCGTTAGGCACCCTTTGTGTACGGAACCCTAAAAAAGGTAGTTTTGGACTAAGTCAACTTGTGTGAAATCTTCCTCTGGTATTTATTTATGTTAGTTACCTACAAGTCAAGCTAATAAAAGTGTGTTAAAAAACCACATTCAGCCAAAAATAATAATAATTATGTTGTAAGTTTTTAGTTTTGTTATATATCTGTCTTCTTCTTCTGTGCACCTACTATATAATTTTCTTTGGTTGTATTTGGTCGACTGGCAGACAATACCATTAGGCATCAAGCCTACCATTTGTAATTGTTTTTATGCAATAAATATTAAATAAATAAATAATTATGTTCTCAAAAAATGTTTTTTGACAGAAACTTATTTAAAATTCCAGTTGAAAGAATGCTCGAGGTATCCAAAGCACTCCTCGCGAAAAACAACCTGACCGTTGAAATTGCCAGATTTGGGTACCACTGGCCCCCCTTCCGGAGTGTGCGGCATCTGCACCTGCATACCATCGCACCAGAGGAGGACATGGGGTTCATATCCCGACTGGTGTTCATGAAAAACTCTTACTGGTTTGTTTCGGTAAGTACTTATTAAGCTCAGTATTAACAGGTTCCCTAAAGATCTGTGACATATGATTAATAGAAATAGAAATCATCTTTATTTGTTTCTGCTTACACACCAAAAGACCACACACCAAAGACCGAGATCTCCTTTTAAAAATATACCTGTGCACTTCTAAAGATCCATCCCTTCGTCAACTATTTATCGATAATTCAATTCCTATTCTTTAATTCTCATTACCTGTAAAACCTGATTTAAAAGAAAATTTAGTTCGACTTTTTTCTTTATGATCTCGCAAGAAGCAACTTTTATGGTAGTTTATCAAAATGAAACCTACCTATATCACAGTTTTTAACTCTTTCTTTGAGTGGTTACTGATGGGCGAAAGCCAAGTATATGCGGACAAGTAATTGATCTCCGGCCGCTCGAGGTAGGCTCCTACGCACACACGCAGGCGGCGCAGCGACAATAGTAGATTGTACAACAAGTGCATAAAACGCACCATTTTACGCGAGACGTTTATCCATCCAAGCGAGCTTGCGAGCGAGGATGGATATTAAGTCGAGTAAGAAGACCGGTCAAGTGCAAGTCAGGCTCGCGCACCGAGGGTTTCGTACAACCGGCTATCTACTACGGTTCAAAAGATACAGCTCATTAAAATTAGGACAGACGGACAGATGGACAACGTAGGCTTGGTAATAGGGTCCTGCACCAAATGTCTACAACATCTATTCTATAACCTATATGTTTATACAAATAAAGATTTTCATTGATTGGAGTCTATTCAATCAAATTTAATCTTGATTGTCTTATGTGTGGTCTTTATACTTTGTTTCAGTTTTTAATAATATATTTTTTAATTGGTTTCAGTCCGATTATGTTGTCTCCATGCTGTGATAACTCAACTACAATGATCAAGTATTAAGAAGATAACATAGTATTTCCTTGTATATAAATTCCAACGTTTTTAAACTAATGTTGTAGTTTTACCCGATTGCTTAAGAAGGAATTCAGTGTGTTTCATTATAAGTTATCTAGATAGTCTTTCCTGCTTTATCCTACTTATTAAACGAGAAACATTTGTATATAAATATATATGTATATGTATATATTTGTACTTGCGTTCTCAAAAACGGCTCTAACGATTTCGATGAAATTTGCGGTGTGGGGGTTTACGGGGGCGAAAAGTTGATCTAGCTAGGTCTCATATCTGAGAAAATTCGTTTTCCCCGTTTTGTTCACGCAAAAAGATTTCCCGCGCAATATGGTTCGTAGTTTTGATACGATCGTCGCCGTCTGAATAGACTGATGGTTAGAGCGTTGAACTACCACGCAGAGACTGCGGGTTAGAACCCCAACTATGGATTGTTTTTTTTTTTGGTTTTCTTTTAGTTTTTTTTTTTATTTTTATTGAGCGACGACGCTCGGTCTCCCAGGTACTTTGTATTAAATAGATAATAACGTAACAGTTATAAAAACCCGACAAAATCCGGACCCGGTTCCGGATCCGGACGGATTTTCATCAAACCACGCCAAGAACACTCTTGATTAAGCTGCCTAACAAAAAAAAGTACATCACGGAAAATTATAAGAAAAATTGTTTTGAATTGTGTATATTAAGCCTTTTGATATGACACCCCATTTGCTACGAGTATAATCAAATCACTTGAATTTTTCAAACCCCCATTCTAGACCATTTCAATGATTTATTATCTACAAAATTAACTTATTTTTTTTATTAAAAACAGATGCGGGAAGCAAGTTATACAACTATGTCAAATTTTTAGTTTATAACATCTGTAGTTGCTGAGAAAAACTGCTGTGATATACAGACAGATGGACAGACAGACAACGAAGTCTCACCATAAGGGTTCCTTTTTAACCATTTTGGTATGGAACCCTGAAAACAATCAAAATCGGTTTAGGAGCTATGATACCACAGGCAGGATGTGTATCGATACACACGTTAACCTTATATTCTACTCTATTCTATTAAAGTGACAAGGTAGCAACCGTGTACACATACTTATGACCTCGGCGTATCTTCATGGCACTTACGTCCTTTTGTTGAGAAGCGCAGTTTTTCGGCAATAACTCAAAAACGGTATATCCTGTCACGTTAAAAATAATTTACGTTGAAAGTATTTATGAAGCGTTACCTTTGTAATTATTTTCATATTTTTTGGACATACAGTTGTAAAGATAAAGGGGGGACACAATTTATGCAACTTTCGGAGAGATTATTTCCGAAAATACTTACTTGATCAAAAAAATTGCTTAGGAATTTTAGTGTTTTTAAAAGAACTGTCGAAATATGTGCCACGCGATGACATGTATGGAGTGCCCCCCTAGAAATATTTATTTTTGTTATTTATACAAGACACCTATACTCCAAATTTCTTCAATATACATCTTGTAATTTTTAATTAAAATGCCTGTGACTCACAGTAGGACGGACGGACGAACGGACATGACTAAACTATAAGGGTAAGGGTACCGTTTTTGCCATTTTGGCTACGGAACCCTAAAAATATTTACCTTGGTCACGCTATAACTTGAGAATGGCTTGGCCAATTCGGCTAATTTTTTTTCGAATATTCCTTGATGTCCGAGTTAGGTTCTTATGAAGAGAAAAATTGGATATTTCAACTTTAAGAGGGGGAAACGAGAGGGGAACTTTTACCAAAGCGAAGCGCGGGCGGGTCGCTAGTTCATAATATAACCTGGAGGGGGGAGGACATGTCCAACCAATGTATTAAATAAAAATTCAAGTTCATATAATATAAACTTTATTTGTGCAATAGAAAATTAAACCAATTTGTGTAAACTTATTTAAGCGAAATAAATAAATATTTTGAATTTCATATAGTTTTATTTTATGGTAAAAATCATCACTCCTGTTCGTTAGTATTTACTTACTTTAATCTAAATTTATTTCATATACTTACTAAAATAAGAAACATTGATTTCCTTCTACAACTCGAATCCCAGAATCCTGGGGCATATCTATATTAGCATAATGATTGAGGTCTTTGAACCGGTGTTGCACCATTGGGCAAATCATTGTTTACGAGGAAATGCCAATATTAAAGTATTGAATCTGAGTATATGTTCTTATGATAAATATTTAATTAAAAGTCCCAGTAAACAAACAGATGAATATATTATAGTACCCTAAGCTATGAACTTTGCAATGCATATAAGTGTTCTAACTCCTAACATTCTCTCTCCGTGCTTTGAACTTTTATGTGCATTCTTACAGTAAACAGCTATGGTTTAAGAACAATGAACCAACTGCAAATTGTTAAGGAGTTCTGTTGTTTACCGTTGCATCCCATGACCTGATCTTGACAAAATAATCTATTCAATAAAAAAAGGATGATAAACCTGTCCACAATTGGTGAAGATATTGTGTAACACGCACAAAAATCGAGAACCTTTTGAGTCCCAAATAAACGCTGACATTGGCAAAATTGTCCACATGGACAGACACCATTATTAAGAGTTGAATTGAGTTTCAAAAACAATTCCGGCAATTAATGTGTTAAAAGCTCCAGGCAGTCGGGTAATTTGTTCAAACTGATGTCTAATCATACTCGTTTCTCTGCTGCGGAAATAGTTTCTGCTCAGTGATTTGCACCTGCTGAGCCACAGCTGCAAGTTGCTCCGATGTAGCCGCTGCCGCAGAGCCGCATGTTTCAGCCACCTCTTGGATCCCTTGCGATACTGCATCCGCCTCAGACTTTACTTGTGTTGCTGAGCTAAGCAACTGATCTACAGATTCTTGCATCTTTGGCACGCCCTTGATTGCCTCGGATTCCAGTATAGGTTCCGCCTGCTTGCAGCGAAGTATATATTCGCAATACCGCCGAAGCACGCTCTCAGACGCCGCTATTTCAAATTTATTCTTGTTGCATTGCTCATTAATTTCAACAAAATTAGGGTCCGTGTATTTATTGAGTTCAAGAGCTAGTCGCATGCCTTCAGATAGCTTTTCTTGCCCCATGGTGGCATTGGTAACGGATTGAAAAGCGTTTAATAAATTGTTAGTTACCGACTCGTTTTGCGTCTCGGTAACAGCATTGACAGCAAAGCCTAGTTTCGATTCTAGTTGTTCGATTCTACTTTCCAAAATCGCAATTGGATCCATGATTGATATTAAAATATAAATCGGTATCTAGTCGGGAAGGTAGGTAAAATTATGCTCAAGGATTATACAACGGTCACTGTTATGTTACTGTTTATTCCATATTCCGTTTTCAGAATCCATAATTTTGTAACAATGTTTGTTTATATTTCAACGTTTATAGCCGCAAGTTCCAAATAAATACGAACAATATGACCAAATACGAGTAACAAAGTCACGTCATTTGATTTGATTAGTCAATAGTGTCAATGTCATTATTTTTTTTTCCATTGTGTCCATTTGGATAGGCTAAAGTCAGAGACCATATCGCCTCGATATAAAATTCCAGTATTTTAAAATAATTTTCACGTCTACAGTGTAATTTCAGTCTCGATAGAGAACACAAAACTTGAATTGAATAAAAGTGTAATTTTCTTTTCAATGTCACTGAGTCAAATAAGCTGGCCCTCTTCACATTCACATGGAGGACGAAGTTATGCGTTAGAGCGAGCAAGATTGTCTTGTTTCTCACTCTAACGCATAACTTCGTCCCTCATGCTCGTCCATCATGGTCAATCGTGAAAGGAGCTGTAAAGCTATGACCACATCTGTGCGCTTTCATGTTCAACTTGCGCTTTTATCTGACGCAGTCCTCTGCAACCACTGCGCATGCAATAACGCATGCGCTCAAACTGGTTTGATATCAGCGCATACCCGTAGCGCACGCTGATCCGCCACCGTTGGGTTGACGTGCAACATTTTGCAAATAAAATGGCGGAAGATAAAGTCAAAACATTGGATTTTATTGAAGATTCAGTGTCACCCTCGTATTGAATGCGCTTGACGCAATACGAATTGAAATCTTGAAAGCGCAAGTTGAACATGAAAGCGCACGGGTGTGGACATAGCTTAAGAGATATAAGCTATGTCCACACCTATGCGCGGTATGCGCTGATATCAAACCAGTTTGAGCGCATGCGCTATTGAAGGCGCTGTGGTTGCAGAGGCATGCAAAAGTTGAACATGAAAGCGCACAGGTGTAGACATAGCTATATAGTCTTTTTTTAAAGATTATGGCCTGGATACTAAGTCCTTTAAGCCATTGTTTAGATACACTCAAAGAGTACATTATATATAGGAGGATAGAGATATCACTCTATTCAACGGCACAACGCCATCTAACGCAAATTCCCGTAATTACTATTAGGATCGTCTATTACCATACCTATAATATCAAGGACCAATAATCACACGTACCAATACCAGCCCTGCTGTGCCACTGCCCATGGGCCACTGCCATAGCTTTTTTGAAACTAGAATTTAAAGTTGTTTTCATCTATTATAGCCGTTCTAAATATCGCCATCTAATGCAAATTGACGGAACTAAAAATAGACATTGGCGTCCATTCAAAACGGATTGTTGGAAGTGAAAGCACCGTGGATACTGGGGCCTTACTGTGAAATTCGAAGTTCGAAGTTACGTTCTTCGTTTTCACCATTTGCTACTATGAACACCTTCGGGACCGACTGCGGATCAGAAGTTCGTTGTTTGACGTTTGTTTGTTTGTTTGTGCTTCAATAGCTATGTTTACACCAGTGCGCTTCACGTTCATCTTGCGTTTTCCTTTGACGCATGCCTCTGTAACCACAGCGCATGTAATAGCGCTTGTGCTCAAACTGGTTTCACAGCAGCGCATGCCCGTAGCGCGCGCTGATCCGTCACCGTTGGGTTGACCTGCAACATTTTACAAATAAAATGGCGGAAGATAAAGTCAAAACATTGGATTTTATTGAAGATTCAGTGTCATCCTCGTATTGCATGGGCTTGACGCAAGACGAATTGAAAGTTGAAGCACAAGATGAACATGAAAGCGCACTGGTGTGGACATAGCTAATCAGTCAGTCAAAGAGTAAATTAACTATAGAGGAAAAGAGTGGCAACTCTATAGTCAAACTTGCATGTATGACAATTGCTGCCACCTAGAGAGCTGTGGTTGAACTAAAGCTATACTATATATACGTACCTAGGCACGTATCGTACAGTTTACCACCGAAACATTACCTATATTGCGACTCTCCATAGAACCGTTATAAAGTGACATCCATTCTGTGCCTCTTAGTATATCACTTTATTATGACGCGGTTCTATGGTGTCATAATAACAAAGTATCCAGCAATACATTTAATCATGAGAGAACTCAGAGAAACGCATTTCCGCACAGACAACGCTTGACTGGCTAACATTGGACTGACACATGTTTGTCAGTTGACGTTTTGTATTTTCATCAACATTCCAGAGGTCGCTGCCGTCAATGAAAATGGGAACCATTCTAAGTGTGCCCCCCCTGCAGTGCAGTCAGTTGAGTTCTGTCCTGTCAGTCGCTGTGTGTAATTTTCCTACCGTCTCGCATTATAATAAGTTAAGCTAACAATAAAACCATATAAATCTATCGAGATTGATGATATAAGTGTTTATTGTCGTAATGGCGTCTCCCGCGGAAGTGCGCGCATTGTTTGAAGCGAAGTTAAAGGAAGGAATACCTAATCCGCCAGGGGAGTTTCACTCTTTGGACTTGGAAAGAGCAAAGGACGATAAATACTTGAAACGACTGTTATCTCACCATGAGAACGATCCAAAATTGGCGGCGGATATGTTATGGGACATTCTAGTTTGGAGAAAAACGGTAGGTGCGAACGATCTCAATGAACATACAATTAAAATGGAATATGTCAAAGAGGGTGCGTTTTTTCCTCACGGTCGGGATGTCGACGGCCATCTACTGCTTATTATCAAGTCCAAAATGCATGTAAAAGGGCAAAAAGACTTTGAGGAGCTTAAAAAAGTATTAATTTACTGGTTTGATCGCGTTGAACGAGAAGAAAATGGCAAACCTATCACATTATTCTTTGATATGGATGGATGCGGCCTCGGAAACATGGATATGGAGCTTATAAAATATTTGATATCTCTTATGAAGCATTATTATCCAAGTTTCTTAAACTATATTGTTATTTATCAAATGCCATGGGTGCTGTCAGCTGCATTTAAGGTTGTCAAATCTTTATTGCCGGCAAAGGCAGTGGAATGCATGAAATTTGCTTCAAAAGATACCCTCAAAGATGTAGTGGCACCTGATCAGGCGTTAGCGTGCTGGGGAGGAAAAGACCAGTATACTTTTGAATTTTTCCCAGAAAACAGAGGTACAAGTGAACACACTCCCAAAAAAGTGACTTTCGCAGAACAGGGTGACGGTCAGCACTCACCCGGAGAGATGCTCCGTCTAAATCCCAATGATACAATCACTTTCAAAAACGAAAGTGATGAGATATCAGGTCAATTCGTAATAACAAACATGGATGAGAGTGCTATATCCTTTAAGATACGAACAACATCTCCAGAGAAATTCAGGGTCCGACCTAGCTCTGGAACATTAGCCACAGGCGCCACACAGACAGTCCAGATTGTAGTACAACCAGGCTTCCAGTTTCGTACAGTTACAAAAGACCGTTTCCTTGTAATGTCTGTACAGATTCCAAAGTTAGATGTTACTCCAAAGGAATTGACTGACATCTGGGCGAAATCTTCTGGCAGCAAAGTGGATGAGTACAGGCTCAAATGCAACTTCCCTGAGAAAGATATGCCGAAGAACGGTAGCATGGTGGATGGAAAGGTGCCAGAAAAACCAGATTCAGTCACTAACGCATTGAATAACTTGCAGGTAAACTATGAAGTGTTGCACAAACAAGTTAAAATGTTAAAGGTATATCAACTGCTTACGTTAATCCTGACAGCATGTGCCGTTTTACTTGGATATTTGGTCTACAAGACGGCAAATGAAGACAGGTACTGTGAGCGTATGTAGCTGTTAGAATTAGTGGTATTTGATACCACTGCAGACATAGGTGTAATTCTTAATGGATTTCTAATGTTTATATTAGTCATTAATACTATTATATTTGTGAAATATTGCCAGCTGGTTCATAGGGTGGAACTATTGCATTTTACATAGGTTTTCAACTGTACAAGAATTTGTTACATAGTGGGAAGAAAATATTAATTTTGATTGTTGTTATCTTTGACACATTACATGATTATTATAAATTTGCAAGGCTTGATAAACGTTATCCAAGTAATTAATATGTGTAAGAAATAATGATACTTCATTAACTGCTTAATTTCGTTTGTTTAGGGATATATTAATATAAGATAGCTTCGTTGTAAAGGCTCAGGTCAAGCATTAAGCTGTGCTGTGCAATTGGTAGTAATAATCACTGACCAAATTGACCTATAGTGACCAATTACAATTAAAGTTTATATGGAGAAATATTTAATTGGTTGGCAAAATATTGACATTTTGGTCAGTAGAAAAAATAGTTTGTCAGTAAAAAAACTTAAATTTTTGCCGACTGAAATATATTTTTCTGCTGACCAGAACATCAATATTCTGCCAACCGTTTAAATGATACCTGTGTGTATACCAGGTAGTTTTAGCATGCAAATGAAAAATGCAATATTATTATTTATGTAAATATCATCAGTGTCTGGCGACAGATTAAGCTTTCGCTGTGACCCTGCCTATGAAGCTACCGACTCAGGGTTCAATCCTAGCAAGGGCAAATAGGACTCAAAATGGCAAAGAAAAATCCTATCATATTGTAATATATTGATTAATGAAGTATCATTATTTTCTACATAAATAGCTTTTGTAATGGAGTGATAATGTAAACTAATATGTTTCATGATGGTAGACCAGCACCTCTTCCCATGACAATTAGTATAAAATATAATAGAGTGGAAAGTAGAGAGACATATTGACATTTTGTCAAAAAAGGGACTGTTTTAAGTATGTATTACTACAAGTTGTCAGCAAAAGTAACGGCCGCACTCAGAGACGTCAATTAATGGAACCTTTAATGGAACTTAAAAATTAATTGACGTCTCTGAGTGCGGCAGTAAGCAAAGTTCTCACCTCACCCCCCCCTCCTATGCTTATATATGCATCAAGTATCTTTATTATTATTCATAAGCAAATCCCTATCATACTTATTACAAAAAGTAAATAAATCAATATTGCTGACGTAAACGCTATTCGGACCCCCCCCTCCCCCTTCGGTGCTTATGTAATTCTTGAATACCATCATCGTAGAAAGTAGGAGGACACAGGCCTTAAGGTAATGTTTGTAGATAAATTAATTCACAATTTTATTTTAATGGTCTAATAGCTGTTCTCTGTTGTTAGCAAATTTAGTGTGGTCACGAAATTTAAAGAGGGCCATCATTCCTTGTCTATGTCGCTTGCGCAAAAATATATCATCCCGCTCGCACAAGCGATGTGCCATAATTGAAAAGTACTGACAGGTAAATGTATGAACGTCAAGGTGTGTAAAGTACACACAACATGACAATCTATAGTTTGGTTGTACACTCTATATCTATAGACGAGAGGTGCTCAAACGTGTTCAACATGTTAACTATAGACAACATTCGGTTAATGGATGATCCCTGTGACGAACCCATTTTGTAATTTTAAACACGGGTATGTGTTAAGCAAGCAAGGCATATATAAAGAGGTGATTTATCATTTAAATTACTAAACGTCTCTAGGTTTGTATCAATGTACCTAGTATTTATGAGAAGTCAAAGAACAAAGTGTAGTTCGTATAGTTCGCGTCAAAATTTATGACGCGTCTGAACTGGGTTGCGGGCGGGTGTACCCCACCTCCCTCCCCTCGCTCAAGTCCATACACCCATCTTTGCTACTGCAACGCGACTCGTACGAAGATCAAACTGGTATTAAGTGTGACGCGACCTATACGTGTTTTATATATGAGCTGTCGCAGGGGCATCCTGATTGATCCAACTTTAACGACAGTTGCTTGTATGTTACGTTATACACGCGCTTTTTATTCATAAAGGTAAGGTAGGTTCATTCGTGCGTAAAATTTTGAGAACGTTTGAACTATGGTTGTACACTAATGTACATAAATTAATACATCACATTCCTATCTTTTTCAAGTCAGTTAAATATTAATATATTACTTAACGCTATTATTACTCTATTGCTGCCTTCACTTTTAGAATGTTATATTACACATGCATATTTAAATATGCTGATACTAATAATTTTGGTTAGGATACTAATTTAAAGGAATTTTATGGGATTATATTTAAGCACAATACACATTCCCGTATTCGCTTTTCCAATCTTTGTTTTTCTTTTTCTATAACAGTTTTATAAAATATTAATAAAATCAAGTTATGACTGCAATATTTGAGTGTAAAATTTGAAGATTAACAAATAAAAGAGCATTTAAATACTTTTATCGTAGTTAGGCTAACGGTGATATAACACCAATCGATCGTTCGTCGATCAATCATCTATCGGATGCTACCCAATAGTTGATCGACGAACGATCGATTCGTATGGTAGCACTCTAAGGGCTACACCAGAGGTACCACAATCAGAGGCAAGTTTTAATTTTATTGCACGACAATGAAGTTGTCATATGGCCAGCGCTCTAGCCTATCGTAGGCCTCTGCCAGAATCTGTCCTCTGTCTAGCTGGCTGCCACCGGTGCGGCTTAAGACCAAGCTAACGCTACGCCGGCAGATATTGACTTGTCGGTTCACTGTGTATAATACGCGCGCGATCTGAGTGCAGTCGGGGTATGAGGTGGGGCGCGGGCGCAGCTCCCCCCGCCGCCGCCACACCTCGCCTCGCTCGCCCTGTAGTGTAGTGCTGTGCTGACCTTGATGTCTTTCGCTCGCACTCCTCAGAGCTGCACTCGGATCGCGCGCGTACTATAGAACACTGACTATTTGTTTCACGTGAGATTTCATACATTTTCTTATAGATGTTAGTAGGCCGCCTGACAGACTTGGGGCCACCGGCGAACTATTATTCCGTGTTGACCTTTAGAATAGAATTTAAATACGCTTCCCGACCTCAAATTCGATCGGGACCCGACAACTAGATATTTGGTCTATTTTGTATGAAAAGTAGCCTGGTTAAGCGGTAAAATTAATGAATTTTGTATATTGTTAGATTTTCACTTACATACATTAAATAAGTACATGACTAAATAGTTAGGAATTTATACAGCACAAGAAACGCGTTATTTTACATATAAATATATTTGATTAAGCAATCCAATGCCCATTTCTCTAGCTTGACTGGTGTTTTAAAGTTTAATTGGCAAAATGTATTTGTTCTTTTTTTTTCAGATAAGAATAATAACTGTCTAATTAGCATACTTTTTGAGGAGTGAGAAAAAAATCTAGTAACTCTACTTGTCTGTTTACGTTATTAGTTTGAAAACTAAAGCAAAATAACTGTTATTTTATTCTAATCTGAAAAAAATAGTATTTAATAATACCTATAGGTACCTAATAAATTGTAAGTCTGGAAAATTGTTGAAATCCGATATCACTCGTACTACATGTTGTTATTTTTAATTATTAATTTTAATCATAAATTGTAGTTTTATATGAAACATGTAATTAGTGCAATCGTTTGGCCTGATTGATAAGATATCACTACACTACAGTCGACAGATATGTTAGTATTAATAGAAAATGTATAGATAAAACTATAGATACTTATTATATTATCTATTTTAACTTTTGTAATATAGTCTATCGTCAGTTTGCATAGATAATGTTTAAATTTTTATGAAATCTTTGTAATATGACGTGATCGATTTTTTTGTTTTGAAGTTGCTTAATAGTAGATTGTTCAACAAGAGACTTCACCTCGATTGCGAGAAAATAAATCTAGAATTAAAATACCTAATAATCATTTTAAGACAGACACATACAAAATTATAACTTAATAGCGCTATCTTTTTTACTCTGAACACGTCACTGTTATGCAGAAAGAGACGACAGCAAGGTTGATTTTGGGGTTAGAACATAACAAATAGTTCATAGACAACATTTTCGAAACAAAGACTGAGGCGGTGGAGATTGTATGCCCAGCCCGCTCTCCACCGCGCACTCCGACGACAAGGGCGACATCATCAAATGACACCATGTATCTGGCTGTTTGTGTGTGTGTGTGTGTACATTTTCAGACTTACGAGCCTGTACGAATTTTATCGGAGCTATATTGTGACTTGTTCTATATCGCTGTTTTGTCTCACTTTAGTAAAAACGGTAACGAAAGAAAGAGACAAGAGACCTTTAACAATATCGTTGTGATATTGTGTCTTATATTGGCTTATCTAATTATGTTAGAGCTTTAATTATTCTTTTATTAGTCGAAGATTAAAATTATAATTGTGGTTGTTTTAGTTATGTTATGGGTATGTAAGATATTTATACTATGCGCTTTTATTTAGTGGGTTTATATGAAGAAATTAATATATTAATATCACAAGTACGTTTCTTTCATTTTTAAATACCTATTCCAAACGAGCTCACTGAGCGAAGCGAAAAGAAGGGTAAAGAACTAACGATATTACCTGTCTATGTATGTATGTGATGTGACCAAAAATCGGATGTTCCACCCTAGCTCCTAAACTATTGGACTGATCTTAAAATGGGGTGTTAATGTTTATGTCAATGACTGAGTGAACTCTGGTTACACAATGATACCAGATCCACATTTGACTACTCGACTAGTAGACACTCGCACGTTTTTCACATATGACAAAGTATCGTATACCATAGTACCGCGGATGTGGATCCGGCATCATTGCGTAACTGGAGTCACGCTATCACAGTTGCACTGCGAAGGTGGGCTACCTTGATTCCTACCAGTGTAATGAAAAGTAACGACAAGTACGCGTTTCTTTAAAAAATATATATATATTTCGTAATATTGCAGTTATTTCAAATGTAGAACCTACAAATCTGTGCTTCAAATTAAAACCATAGACAACAATATAAACATTTTATTTCTTAACAAAGACTACAGACGAGACCATTCTGCCGACTTTCCCGCCAAATTTGAACTGTGGCGTTGGAATGACGCATTTTACTTTTAATCTTTCGCTGAAATGTTTTTCTAATTCTTGTTCCGTCCAGTTGCAAGATGTAATTACGAATATACCTGAAAAAAAAAACGAATAATTAACACATCAGGACTGAGCAGGATCTAACATAGCCCGCACTTTACACTTTAAAATTGAATCTACCTCCTTCATCCAACATGGCGGCGACCTGTTGAATATACTTTTCCCGGTGTTGCTTAGCATTATCAGGATGTAGACTGATAGCATCGTATGTGCCTTTATCATGCACCACCCCGAACCGGCCTAGCTCGGTAACGTCGCCTTCTGTGATGTCAAATACCTGAAAACAAACAAACAAGTCTCACAATAATTGTGGCCGAAACAAACTATTGAAACCCGACGCGACGTAACGTGTTCCACGAGATTCCATGTTTGACTGTAAGTGGTTTTTTTTTTTAACTTTTCTTCTGTTTGTTCACCAGAATCTTCATCAATTATGTTTAGTTTATTTAGAACAAATACAGTCAATAACTATATCTTTTTGTAATTTTGTTTAGCATATTTTTTTGAACTGTATTGTAATCCGAAAACCCGAAGAGACTAGAACTTGGTATTTTTTTCACCTCCCACTTACAAGTGATGAATGTGATGATGATACAACTAACTTTTTATGTTACCTTAAACTTAATAACAGGGAATTCTCTCTTTGACACTTTCTCTGCCAGGGTAACAGCTTCCTGACAGTAGTCAACTCCCAAGAGATTTGAGAAGCCTTCCCTTGCCAGCTCTGACAGCGTGTAACCATTGCCGCAACCTGGAAAAAGTAAAAAAATTAATGGATGTAGGTATTTCAATAATTCAAGTTTTAAGGATGATTCATGTTACACCGTGCCAGGGCCGGAGCACGAGTAGGGGTACCTACCAAACTTTATGTAGACCGGTTGACGCGCTGAACCGTGAAAGAGGAACAAACACACTTTGGCATTTATAATATGTATTTGTAAAAATATGTTATGATTACTTACTCACTTATTTTACCCTTACTTAATAAACAATAAAAAATCCTGTGTACTGTTTACATTAATTAGTAAGATATAGCTACGATTATAGTGTAGGTTTCATCTAGGTTTTAGTGTTTTATTTAAATTCACAAAGACTGGTTAAGAGTTACAGAAAGATAAATCAAATAGTATTTCTAAAGTTAAATAGGCCATGACACAGATTTATAACAAATATTACCTAAATCTATAACAGTTGAATTTTTGTCGTCGATATTCCTGCTCAGCCAATCCACGACTCTATAGGCACTGTCTTCACCAAACCACACGTCTCCTGGGTCACCATTCTCCTCGAAATTAATGATTTCTTTAGAGTAAGCTTGCTGCCAGTACGACTGAGTACCGAGCTCAGATGAATTTAACTCGGAATCATCCATTAATGTAACAGTTTAGTAAACTAATAAACACAACAGAAAAGTTCGTTTTGAGATATTAGTACTAGCAATAACACATTTTGAATGTAGTTTTCTATTACTTCACTTCTTTACAGCCAAAAAAAATGTAAAAATACCACAATTTGATAGGTTAAAATTTTAAATAATAGGATTCCTTTCAAGAAAATACGGCTGATTATAAGGGTGTCTGGCTCAATGTCAACCTGACAGTTAAATTGCATTTCATTTTACGTGAAAAAGAAAAAGTCGTTTTAAGAAATTTTACCCTAGAATAAAGAGACTCAACAATCCTCTTTTCGTACTACTAATTCGAGAAATAGCATGCGAGTCACCAAAATATGGAGATAGTATTTTTAATTTTAGTAAGGCTTTATCTCAAGTATAACGAGTATGGGAACAGATCAGTTTCAATTTTTTTATAAAAAATTTAATAGTCATGTCACGTGCCTACTTGCAAAAAAGGAACGTTTCCAAATAGACGTTTGGTTTATAGAGTTACAATATGAAAAAAAATACGGGAGTTGGTACATTTTTAAAATTCTTTATTTAAACGACGTTTTGAACCATAAGACAATAATCGCGTGGCTTATAAAGTAAATTAAGTTTACAAAAAGACTATAACTTAAATCAGGGATCAGGAACCGGTTTCAATTAATTGTTTAAATATTGCTCGTAAACGGATATAATTATGTTCTTTCATATACCGGTTAATCACAGTAACGTATTTAAAGAAAGAACAAAATCATTTCGGTTATGGGTATAATATTCAAGAAGAACGAAATTTAAAACGTTCCGAAAAACTTTATTGAACCGGTTTATCTCGGCCGCGCCGTGCGATGCAAATAAATAAAATTACATACGTCGTAAATTAATTTAGGTACTTATCTCATTTAGTTTCTTCAGTCAGCAATGCACTGTTATCGCATGACGTTACACTGTTACACCTATATGTTGTGATTTTGTATTTACGGTAGTCATAAAAAAACTAAAAGATAATATAAATGTAAATATAACTTCAAACTAACTTAATTAAAAATAATCCTAAAAATACCGCACTGAGGAAGATGTAACCACCCTGTCGGTAAACCATCTGTTTTATATTTAGGTAAGTGAGAAAGAAGGACTCTTTGTACCTCTGTCGTAAAAATCGGCTATTTTCGTTCAACAGGAACAAAATCTGCTAAAAAACGTTTTTCCCTTAACCATTTTAAATACGTATAAAAACCTAAACCAAGAACACTATTCATTTCGGTTTAGGGTGTACCTACTGCCAAAACTGGTTTAAAAAAATACCGGTATCCGATCCCTGACTTAAATTACCACTTAATTAAAATGTTTGGTAAGTATGTTTATATTAATATTCATTTATTTCTTGCAACTATGACATAACACTTATCGCATATAATAAAAATAACATATACGTATTAAACCAAAATTGCCTTTGTAGAATACGGATATCAATTATCCCCCGCAGCATCAGTACTGAGGAGTTGTAAGTCGAATTTTAGTGGTTTCATATCTTCACACGAAAGTAAAATTAACAAACAATTAAACTCCGCTTCGTAAATAAGTAGGCAGTCTCGCAACAACATTAGAGTTTCAGAACGAATATTATAGCCCTTAGGCTATACACTGAATGAATTAAGACCAATATTACAATGATCCCTCACATTGCAAAATCTGTTAAGCCGTTTAGTTCACAGAAGGTCACACAAAAATGGACATGGATTCATACATACAAATCTTTCATACAATCGTAAAACCCTATCATTGCGATAAGGTTCTATGGTGCTACGCGAATCCATTTCCCCGGCTTTAGAAAAATAATTTCATACTTATGTAGCTTATTTACAAACACACATACCTAAATACACCCAAAAAAACGTTCTCCTCCTTCTTGGCTAGTAAGAGGGTAAGTAAACTCTTACCATAAGATATCATTTCTAGTTTACAGTAGAAAAAATGTATTTTAGGTGGTTAGTAGTGGTGGTTTGCATAGTGATAAACTTGCAACATTGACATATAACTGTCTAGAGAATGTAGGTTGATCGTTTTGTCGGCCACTGCACGTATTTTCCCAATACTTCGAGTTTTCCGACACCTACTGGACTATCTCAACTTAACGAATGAATGAATTAAAATCATGTGACTGTGAATCTACTCCACAGACGGCCTAAACTACGCGAACTCTATCAAAACTGCAGTACTATCATAATAACAAAGTATATTTTCGATAATCAATATTTTGGTGCGTGACATAATTTATAAACTCTTTTGTAAACATTGTTTATTTTTAAGTAAATATAAAATATTGAACTGTGTTTTTAAAAGTAAAAGGTGTTCGGTGTCCGTGATAGGTGTTTATTTGTCTAATGTAGTGGGATGTGCGAGTTTTTTACGTAATAAGTTTTGTAATTCGACTCCTCTGCTTCATGTCATGAGCAAGTTTAATAGTCTAGTCTATGTGGTGAGTAAGCTTTTATATTTATTATCTTGTTCATTTGTATATTATAATGTGTAATAAACCTTTATTCGTACAATATCTAATCAACATTTGTTTGCGACGTCTTTTCGAATATTTTTAATTTTGTAACAAATTGTCGTAATAAACTTTAACATAAATTAACAGGTTGTGCAATAATTTATAACCTGTTTGAATAATTGAATTATACATTTTGCCAAGTTTGATAGGTATAAAGGTAAAAATATTTTTTTTTCACCTTAAACATCGAATAAGGTATCATTGGATAGGTCTTAAAAAAACATTTTATGTATGTGCTTATCAATTTTTAGATTATTGAAGTATTTTTAAATAATCATATTAATAATATATTATTATTATTATATAATAATATATTATTATTAATAATAATAAATACATATTTTTAAATAATTATTATTAATATTGAACTCGAAAAGTGTCATTTTCGCTAGAGTTGCGTGACTCCACCCCCTACAGCCAAAACTACAAGCACTCAAAATCTGGAAAATATCTTAAATAAAAGTACATTATAACGAACTTAAAAGGAAAACTATCACAACTAGGGAGACTTCATTGGTTCTTGAGTTATAGATGACTAAAATGTTAATACATACCGAAAATCAGCTAAAATAACTTTGACCAGAAAATTATATTAAGTTTCTTATATGTACCTATGTAGTAATGGCAGAGCGAGCGAAGTGAAAATTCAGCTTGGGCAAATATGCTTTCATATGTCTGCATGTCCGGCTGTTTTCTTGTAAAGGTCGCAGTTCTCAACCGATTCTCGTGAAATTTTGTAAGCAGGTTCGATAATTATTGCGATTTATTTTTGTTGATTCAGTTTTTTGAAATTTTAAAAAATGGCGGAGTTATGGGGTTTTTTGCGGTTACAGACTTATTTTGCGGTGTTGGTAAAATGACCGCGACCTACGTCGATGTGTGGGGATAACAGTTTCCAATGGCAAAGTTAAGTTTGTCACGAGATCCACAGCTCAGAGCCACTAGTTTAGATTGGTTTCATGAAGGTTTAAGGGGTTAAAGCGTTACGTTCAAACAATAGAACAAGCAGGCAACTGAGCTGACCCTACAAGCCTCTAAATGTATGAAATTACTAATTAAATCTCTTGTGTGAAAGATAAAATTTTAATTAGAAAAATAATTGATGCCTTTCCATAAAGCATAGCTAATCGCTAATCGTTTGTTTTCATTGTGTAAGCAGAGCGGCTCGCACATCTTATATTTTTAACTCGCGACGCAGGACAGTCCCTGTGTTATAACTTATGTAAGTTATACTAGCTACCCGCCCTCGCTTCGCTCTGGGTTCTATTATCTAATTATCTAACTGATGGTGAAAACCCGTCCATGTTCATGCGTGAGTGAGATGGGAACACATTATCGAATGAACATGCGTCAAGTTTAGGTAAATTAGCTCTACCTATTCCTTTTTATGGTTATGATCTCTGCAAGTCGTGGTCCCGGTTTTGTCCTGGGCTTTTTAGGGCCTGCGCAAACCGGCGGAGCGCAGCGCAGATCACTTTAAATTTATCAATGTATATTCTTCCCTATTTTAATTACAATAAGGTATAAAACTAGAGCCGCAGCCGCAGAGTAGAAATCCCCCGTGATGCTCCGAGGTCGGTCTCAGAGCATTCAAATTTATACCTTATTGTAATTAAAATAGGGAAGAATATACATTGCTCAGTCCGCCTCTATCGTTATATCGGGCCCTAGACCAGATGCGTAATGCCAACAATAACGATGTTCAGAAACTGTCAAAATGTAATTTTTACGTAAGCTGCCAATCTGTCACGCCGGCCGCTGTTGCTGCTAATTTGTGACGTTCTCAATATAAAGGGACCTTATGGAAGCAGGCGGTTACGCCTTTTTTAGAACTGTTACCATAGTATTCGTATAGTTACAAGAATAAGAAGAGCGTAACTGCCTTCCTCCATAAGGTCCCTTTATATTGAGAACGTCACATTTTAATTCCATACATTTTTAACCCACGACGCAAATAAGAGGGATGTTATAAGTTTGACGTGTGTATCTGTGTATCTGTCTGTGGCACTGTAGCTCCTAAACAGATGGACCGATTTTGAATTAGTTTTTTTTATTAGAAAAGTGACTTAATCGAGAGTGTTCTTAGCTTGGTTTGATGAAAATCCGTTAAGCCGTTTAAAAGTTATGTATGAGCTGTCGATCGAGATTTTGTCGGGAGTTTTTTAATACCGGAAACCTTCAATCAATCAATCAATCAATCAATAGTTTATTTTACATAAAACATGGTATATACATACAGTTCTTAAGATAAAGTCTAGTGACGAAGTCCCTCCAGTGAAAATGTACGTGCTCGGAGCCCGTTGAAGTTTTTGCTCATTGCTCAGAGGTTTTTTTAGGCGCTGATGGGGTTTTTTACACTCATTATTTGACGTAACGTAAACCGTAACGTGCACCGAATGCAACTTGTCTATAGCTCCTGAGGGGCTAGCACATCTTGTATTTGCTCGCTTGTCGCTCAGTGTGTCTATGGTATGGCAACAGACTAGTTACAAAGGGATTTCCTAGCGACAATCTTGTCGCGGATAACTTGTGCTAGCCGTACTGATTAGTTAGAAAGTAGAACACCCAAATACTCTGAAATATTTTTTTCCGAATATTCATTTGTCCGAATTTTCATTTTTGCGAAATCTATGTTATGCTGGAGCTGTTTAAAATTAAAAACTTATTTGAATTGCTACACTCAGGTTAGGTTAGGTTTAATTTATGTGCGATATCAAAAAATAAAGCCTTCATTAAAAAAATTGCATTCGGATTTATGAAAATTCGGGATTTCAATCAATTCGGAATTATGACTTTTCGGAGTTATTTAGTGTACCCATATGACACCCAATCGGTCCAAAAGTTTAGGAGCTAGAGTGGAACCTCCGATTTTTAGTTTCATACATACATATACTTAAAATCATATGTCATATTTTGAAGGTTATGCAGGGAATGCAAAATAATTGCATGTTGTCAAATGCACGGACGCAGGCTATTGTGAATCGCAATGCACATCCGGCACGATGCAACATCGGATAGATTACGAGATAAATTAAGCGATATAATCATGAAACAGTTTAAATTCGTACCTAATCGCGTATCGTACGTAATGAGGGCTATCATGCTTTTTGTATGGGAGCTTCCTTTAATATTTATGCTTATTTTATTTTTATTATTTGTTGCTTTAGCGGCTATAGACATACACATTCTGTGAAAATTTCAGCTGTCTACCTATTTCGGTTCATGAGATACAGCCCGGCGACAGACAGACGGACGGACAGCGGAGGCTTAGTAGTAGGGTCCCGTTTGGCACCCTTCGGGTACGGATATACCTTTGCTTTACATGTAAGGGAGGTACCCGATTATTTTACAACTTTGTCGCCGTAATTTAAATGTATAACTATGCCAAATTACAGCTTTGTAGTACCAAGAGTCCCTGGAGTCCCTGACAGACGGAGATGGCGAAACTATAACTTACTTGTTGACTACGGAACCCTAAGAATCTCTGAACATACATGGGGGTGTTTACGGTAGCGAAGCCCTGGGGTTGACCTATTTAATGTTTCATTTGTACCACTATTGAGCCACTAGTCCCAATGTTGTCGGGGGTCTTTGTCATTTTAATAGTAGGTACTTACCTGGGAGACCAAGCGTCTGGTTTGAAAATGGCGTGAAAACACTGGGAAAACGAATTCTCCCATATATGAGACTAAATACTCCTTAATATTACTTTAAAATACAATGTCTCTTTGCGCGTCTCATTAGTCATTACTTACCGTTTGTACTGTTAAACATAACATAACATATAATTAAGTATGGCACTCAAGGTCGTTTCATAAAGTGTTTTTTAACACAGTTGCTCAAAAAGTGTTACTTTTCGTAGCTGTATATCGTGCGGAAAGTTGGTTTTCGCGAACTAGTGCTTTTTACTTTTCCAATTTTTTTAAATTTATACGTATTCCAATACATTACTACTTATTGATGAGTGTTAATATTAGTTTCCTTTAAACATCGTAATCAACATAAAAACCTACTGTTAATGTAAGAATACGAAAAATATACATATTTCATATTTTATTACTTACCTAAGCTCTTCATCATTATAACACGTTTATTTTTTAATATTGAATATTGAAAAACCCTTCATAATAAGTTGCCTGAATGGAACGGAATAGCTGCCGAAACGCCTGTCAAAAGTTTTGACATTATGAAGAGGCGTTTTTTCTTACTGCAAAAATGTGTTAAGTTTCCAAAGGCAACATTTGATATTGTTTTAATAAATAAACGATACACAAATAATCGTAAATAACAATACTTAGGTAATAAAAGTACAATGTTTTATATTTACAATTGTTTATGTTTATGTATAGAACATGCATTTGAAAAAAAACTTTCATTGAAATGGGTTCAATAATAATAATAAAATCCATTCTAGTCGAATAAAAGCTAAAAAAAACACCTCTTCATAATGTCAAAAATTTTCACTGCGAAAGATGGAACTTACAACAAATTTGTTTACCGATCTTAAGTTTTCAAAAGGTTGCTTATAAAATGAGTGAATCAGTGTTTGAAATTGATTTATTTTTTCGCAACTGTGTTAAAAAACGTCGTTCGATACACGTGCGGAAATGTCATTCTTCACTCGTCCCGAGTCTTGCTACTCGCCTACGGCAAGATATCTCGGTACTCGTGAAGTATGACATACTTTTCGCACTAGCATCGAAATGTACTATTTTGTAATGTTTATTTTTAAGACTGTTTGTTGCCTAAATTAATGAAAAAAAAAAAAGTACACCGTACGGAATAAGGTAATTATTAGTTCGCACGTTATAGGTTGTTTTACGCTTTTTCCTCGTCTGTTAAAAACTCGTAAATTCTCGGTTAATTAGCTACTTTAGGTGTTTTTGACGCGGTTGGCCTAGTTGGTAGTGACTCTGCCTGCGAAGCTAGCGGTCCCGGGTTTGAATCCCGTATGGGCAAATATTTGTGTGATGACGTGATGCGCGCGAGTATGTGTTCCTGAGTCACGGAGGTTTTATATGTATTTCTTTACCCTTAGTACAAGCCTAGAGCTTCGTTTGGGACTAGGTCAATTTGTGTCCCCCTCCTCCTGATATTTTACTTACGTAGGAGCCCGAGCGTCGCTCGGTATTTACCCGACTGAGTGAAACCAAAAGAAGACAGATTCTAACAGTATGTGACCAAAAATCGGATGTCCCACTCTAGCTCCTAAACTACTGGACCGATTTTAATAAATGGGATGTTATATGATTCGTTGTAAACGTGCGACTGTCATAGACTCATCATCATCAGCCGCAATACGTCCACTGCTGGACAAAGGCCACCCCCAAGGTTTTCCACAACGATCGGTCCTCTGCTGCTGTCATCCAGCGGTTTCCCGCGACCTTTATCAAATCGTCGGTCCACCTTGTCGAAGGTCATAGGCTATATCAATTTATAAGGGTGCGTCATAAGTTGCCGGTCGTGTTTTAATTTTTGACGTAAGGTTAGGTTATTAAGTCTAACAATAGTACTGTTTGTTATCAGATAATGGCCCATAACCTACGAGCACATAATAAAACTTCCATTCGTTTAGTATCGATTTAATTACCAGTTCATGTTCATTAATGAACTAGCTTTTACCCGCCGCTGCGCTCGCGTGGTTATACCGTTAATAAAACCGGGCACGAGCGTGTCGGGCCATGCTTAGTGCAGGGTTCCGTCACTATTACAACAAACACAAACAACAATCTCCAAAAAAAACATAAATGTTAGCTAATTTTCTATTCAAGCTCTACCCTGTCCTATGATGATGGCCACACATGGCTACACATTTGTATACTACACAAAATTTATTTCCTACGATACTAGGTAAATGGGTAATAGGAACTAGAAATTATGTTGTAAAGAAGTAGAATTTTCTGTTAATGTGTAAAAAAGTATAGTTGTCACATATAATACAATAAAATCAAGTCGAATTTACAATATTCTGTTAAAGGAAACTAGATTTTTCTCTCCGTGTGGCAAGAGACAAAAAAAAACAATAGAAAGACATGTTATCTGTAGAGGTTATAGGCTATAAATTATAGCCTATAATTTATGAACATTATAGATAAGCACCTAATTGGTGCTATCCGTACCAAGTCGGGGCAGGTCGCTAGTTAGTAATATTGGTAAGGATTGATAACCGGTTTAAGCGCTATTGGTCGTTTATGAGTGTCATAGAGACTCGTATCAGGCCTATAAATCTTATAATCCCTTGATAAGAAATCATGAATTTATAACCGCAAACTTAGGGCCTGCGCAAACCGGCGGAGCGCAGCGCAGATCACTTTAAATTTATCAATGTATATTCTTTTCTATTTTAATTACAATAAGGTATAAATTTAGAGCCGCAGCCGCAGAGTAGAAATCCCCCGTGATGCTCCGAGGTCGGTCTCAGCGCATTCAAATTTATACCTTATTGTAATTAAAACAGGAAAGAATATACATTGATAAATTTAAAGTGATCTGCGCTGCGCTCCGCCGGTTTGCGCAGGCCCTTACACTCAAAAAACCGGGCAAGAGCATGTCGGGCATGCGCAGTGTAGGGTTCCGTCGCCATTAATACAAGTACAAATAAAGCACAAGCAAAAGAGCGTATCTTCACGGCACTCACGTCCTTTTGTTGAGAAGCGCGGTTTTTAGACAATAACTCAAAAACGGTATATCCGATCATGTTGAAAATAATTTCGGTTGAATGTATTTATTAAGCGTTACTTTTGTAATTTTTTTTGGACATACAGTTGTAAAGATAAAGGGGGGGGACACAATTTATACAACTTTCGGAGCGATTATTTCCGAAAATATTCACTTGGTCAAAAAATTGCGTAGAAACCTTAAAGTGTTTTTAAAAGAACTGACGAAATATGTGACACACGATGTTTGCTGAAAAACAAAATTCAGCTTCTGTTACATGTATGGAGTGCCCCCGTAGAAATATTTATTTTTGTTATTTAAATACCAAACTAAGTAGCGGCTTATACAAGACACCTATACTCCAAATTTCATGAATATACATCTTGTAGTTTTTGAGTAAAATGCCTGTGACACACGGACGGACGGACGGACATGACGAAACTATAAGGGTTCCGTTTTTGCCATTTTGGTTACGGAACCCTAAAAACGAATAACCTAAAATCCTACGTAAATTACACGATACTACTTTGCGTCGTGCCACGACGCGACTTCGTTATGTTGTGGAACTCTACGACGTAAATTGTAAAAATTCAGTACACTGTCGTATCGCGTGCTATGCCCGACATAAGCTATTGCTATTTTGATGTGTTTTTTTTTATTTATTCTAGGTAAGTATATTCAATGTTACTTATTACCTTAGCCAAGTTTTTCTATTATATATAAATAAATAAGGGGGCGTCCTTTACGTAAGGCGATTTTGGCAATTTGCGACCCCCACTCCCCTTGGTGAGATGTCGTGAGATTTGGCTCGACCCCCCTCCCCCCATCTAATCTGATGAGGTTTTTCAAATTGCGTATTTACAAATATGTGAATCTGTGCTTGATAGCGTTGGAATTATTTAAAAAAACATAATTTCCTTAATTATTTTATACAAGACTAGTTAAGACTACTAATTCTTATTATTATATATTACTAATAATAATAATAATAAGACTATTAAGAGCGTAATCTAGAATCACATTGAGAAAGTCGAACGATAAAATACGTAAATAGGAACTACTGGTAAAATAATATTATTTCTAGTTCAGTTCACGAGACTCGTCAAGTTCCAGTCATGGAACAAAAAAAAAGTTAAATTTGCCGAGACCCCCCCACTCCCCACGTGAGATTGGGTGAGATTTGGCTCGACCAATTCGTTTCGTTTTCACGGTCCAGACAGTAGTAAATAAATAAATAAAATAAATAAAATACTTTATTTCATGTAACCATTTTGACACATATTTTGTTAGTGAGAAAACTTAATCTAAGGTGTTAGTCGTATTAACCTAAAATAAAATTACACTGTTAGGGGAATGCATTACTCCGCAGTGATTTAAATACGGGCAGTCCACTCTACCCGCTATCATGCGCAGGATGGTGTTGGGGCTGTCGCGCACCCTGCGCACCAGGGATGCGCCGCGCTTGCGCATGGCCGTGTAAAAACAGTCCACGCGCACCGCCGCGAACATCCCCGATGCGCTACAGGAGCGAGGCAGCCCCACCAACACCCGGAACGCATTATTATATTGGACCCGGAGGGCCCCATAGGCCTGTTGCGTATAACGCTCCCACAGGCTGCCGGTGTAGAGAGAGGTACAATAATCTCTAAACAGTGTAATTTTCGTAAACAGTGTGTAAACAGTGTAGTATAGCCACAATATGTGATATCCTCCAAAGATTTTCAAATATCTCGTACGGGATATAATGAGATAGGTCACTCGACAGCAGATGGCGCTGTCTTTTACCCAATTTTCCATTAGATGTCGCTGTTCAACTAAAAACGCGCTAATGTATTTCTGCCGCAAATTGTATAAAGTCATACGTTTTTTTTTTAACACTAACGACGCGATTAAAGCCGTTTTATTATACATCTGAAAAATATAGCCCCTAATTGTGGGCTGTCGACTAATGATCAAATAACTCCCTGATTATGTTGCGTTACCATTGTACCAACACAGACAGATCGTCTATTTGTGGTAATTTAGTCCAACCTCATTGTTAATGACTTCCGCTTCAATTAGGCAAAGCTAATTTAGACGTTTTAGTAACACAGGAACACATCCTTATGTCTATACTGCCTTGCTAAGCTAAAATGCGATATCTCAGACAAAACTGCTGTAGCAATTGCTACCTCATTACTAACAGGAGAGGACTGAATCTGCTTTGGCTATTGAATTTGAGATATCGCCTTTTAGCTTAAGACGGTAGTATAGCAATAAAGATGTGTTGCGATATACTTGGCCACTTTCGCTGCTCCTACCTATTTGATGCTGACTGTATCTATCCCACTTATGTCGGATTTCACCAAACGATTTAACGGACTGTTAAATCTTCATCGGCTGTCAGTCAATACAATTTGACAGCCGTCAAACCCCTAATCGCCCGTTTAACTGTGTTGGTGATCTCCACAATTGATAATAATAATAATACGATCCCGACCGATTTCGGCCACAGCGACTAGGATCCGACTATTCAGAGCATCGCTCGTGTGCTCGCATGTGGATGACATAGCCGATTTTTGCACGAAATATTCGTTGACCTTTGGTGCAGGTCAGCACCTCTCCGATATAGTTATAGTGGATGGCCGCAGGTGGTCGGGCCTTGGGCTCGTCTCGTTTAGCATCGAGCTCATATAACCACAATTGATATAACAAATGCGAAAGCTTGTATGGATTTTTACGCAACTTACTTACTTAAAACTACGCAACGGATTTTGATGCGGTTTTCACCATCAATTAGATAATTCTTCACGGAAGGTTTATGTATATAATAGAACCCGGAGCGAAGCGCGGCCCGGTCGCTATAGGCTATATTTTAACTTATGTAACCGAAGCGAAACGAGGGCGGGTCGCTAGTATATATATAAAAACTAGCGACCCGCCCTCGCTTCGCTCCGGGTTCTATTATATACATAAACCTTCCGTAAAGAATTATCTAATTGATGGTGAAAACCGCATCTAAATCCGTTGCGTAGTTTTAAAGATCTAAGCATACATAGGGACAGACAAACGCGGAGGGCGACTTCATTTTATACTATGTATTGATTGATAGTTATATATCGTCGACCGTCAGTCTGTTTACATATATATTATAGGTAGTCCTTGACACTTGTTTTTACATTCCTATGTAACCAATCGTCTCTTCAGTTTACATAACATTTGTGACGTTATCAGTATAAAGGGACCTTATGGAGGCAGGCGGTTACGCCGTTTTTAGAACTGTTACCACAGTATTCGTATAGTTACAAGAACAAGAAGAGCGTACCTGCCTTCCTCCATAAGGTCCCTTTATATTTATTGATAACGTCACATTTTTAGTCTAAGAGGAAACGATGTAAAAACTTTTTCAGGCTTCCGTAGGGGAATTAAAAAAAATAGCACAGGATTCATTTTTTCTTCATATTTGTGAAAAAAATGCACGTTGGTAGGGACCATCAGTCTGAACAAGAAAAATAAGATTCCCGATATGTCCCCAAAAATATGTATAGAATTGTCCGTTTTGTTACCTAATACCCGTAACAGACATTCGAACTTGGTCTGGCCCGGACAACGGATTTGGTTCGCTCCGAACCAGATCTGGCCGTCTGTCGGATATCTATTACGGTTCAAAAGATACAGCTCTTTAAAGTTAGGACAGACGGACGGACGGACAGCGTAGGCTTAGTAGGATTCCGTTTGGCACACTTTGGGTATGGAAGTTTACGGAACCCTAAACACGACTTGATTCTCCGGTATTTCACTGGATAGTTCGTGTGTCACGACTGTCACTTCATTATCCTTGGTCCATAATAGCTTCATGACAATCATAAATCATAACACATTAAATTTGTATTTTATTATGATTAAGGCATTAGTTTTATTATTATTGCCTTCTAGGACATCTTAACTAGTGATGGTCATGACACATTGCGAAACTTTATTTAACAGCGAAAAGTTGCATAATTAGCTTAGACTAAAGCAAAAGGGGAATACACGTTATCGCCGTACAAGACACTGACATAATGCGTGCCGCGACACCTACATTCGCAAATTCCGTACACACAGCAGTAAACATGCACTAAGGAGCAATAGAGTTAAATTGATGGACTAACGTCGTGCGCGTAAGTGAGACAGCCATATGTCTCATAATAATGACGACGTCGCACGTGTCGACAGATCATTGGCGGCGGCCGGATAACTGACTCAAACATAGGCGCTCAGCGCCTATATTTTGGTGCTCAAGCCCGCGCGCTGGTCACGTATCTACCTCTTTTTGTTTTCATCTAAGATAATTAGATGGAAATTATTCTGAAAGTAATATTACAAGAAAATTACAGTTAAATATCGTGTAACGTTTCCGTGGAGCAGATTGTGATTGACAAATTCGACACTAAACTGGTAAGACCCGTGTAGCTAAGTGGTAACCGTTAATGGCTGTGGGGCTGTGACGCACAGGCAGCGAGTTCAAGTCCCACATCGCTATCTTTTTGGTTTTTGAAGTTTTTGTATTTCATGAAAATATTACCCTATGTCACTTCGACAATTAAGCAAATCGAATGACACCTCAGATGTTAAAACCCGTCAAGCCGTTTAGGCTGCAGAGCGTGCCAAAGAAATAGACATACCTACATACGCTCGAAAAACATAATCCTCCTTCGGGCAGTCGGTTAAAAAGTATGTATATCTAAATTAATTGTTTGTGATAATAGCCACAATGTTAAATATAGAACTGTTCAAGTGGTGCGATTACCTATGATAAGAACATTGACGCTTAACGTGGAAAAGTTACATGTAATTTACATATTATCAGAAATACACAGTAAGAGCGGTTTCGCACTGCCTCCGATTCGTATCCGAGAAATGTTCTGTCCGAAGTAGCAGTAGTACTATTTGTATGAGAGATTGCGCACTCGATCCGAATTCGGTCATCCGATTTCTCATACAAATTCGACCCGACCGATTTCGGACCGACATTCTCGGATACGGATCGGACGTAGTACGCTCTAATTCAACGATAATTGGTAACTTTCAGAATATTGCATGAAAATTACATTTAAATTTCATGCAATATTCTTTTGAAACAAGCCGCCCGTCACTAATCTTAACCAACCAATAACTAAATATCAAATAGATAAAAACCCCCAGACAAAAAAAAAATTGATTGATTGATTGAAAGTCGGGATCTCTGCTTTTAGAGCTCATTATTAAATGGCTTAACGAGTTTTCATAAAACCTCAAAGAAAACGCAATTAAGTTACCTTTCGGTCCGGAATTTAAAAATCGTTCCATCCGTTTGGAAGCTACGATGCCACAGACAGATACACAGATACACAGGTAGACAGATACACACGTTAAACTTATAACTCCGCTCTTTTTGCGTAGGGGGTAAAAAGAGTGTGCGAATTTTGTGTGTATGTAAAGGGTATAATCTCCGGAATAGGGATGATGACTATTTTCATCAAAAAATTACGGAGATATGAGTTGAAATGTCGCATGACGTCACGTCTTGGTACAATTTTTACACAGAAGTGACGTCACGAGCCTCCACTCCCGAACTTTGACGCGCTTTATCTTTGTAATTTTTTGTTTGATTGACAAAAGAAAAAAAGCGCGTCCAATATTTTTTGATAATCTAACTGACGGACTAAATATAATTTCGTTTTCTTTATCCTGTCATCATTCCTATTACCAGCAACCTTAAAAGTCAGCTGCGATTTGGTCAGTCATATTTGTACATGCCTAGATGCCACACAAACAGTTTGCAAACGTAACGTAACGCTGCAATTATAATAATTATCATAATGTATTGTTGCAGGTAATGAGGAAACCAACGAAATATAATAAGTATATGTCGAAGCACAACGCCAAATAAAAATGACGTTGAAATATGTCCTGTCTCTCCGTGTCCCCTTGTTTTGCAGACATTTCATCGAATGTGTCGTTTCACCGAATTTCATTTCATCGAAAGCGTATTTCTGCTGAAACCTTATTGTTTTCAGGTTATCTTAAGCATGGGTTACGTGGGTTAGGTCAGACCTGTGACCACCAAAAAATTATAACTCCTGCACGTGGAAATGCCTGTCGATGAAATGAGAATTCGGCGAAGTAAAACATTCTATGAAATGAGTGTCGGTGATTCAAGGGTAAACCCCTGTCTCCCACAAAGTTGAAAGCTAAAACGTCTTATGTATCGAGTTTTAATAATCAACTTAATAATCATTACGTTCAGGTTAAAAGTAGTTTATTACAGTAACCGTATGGCTTAGACACCAATAGGCTATTTGACTAATGTCAAAATAAAGTTCCCTGTTTTTGCTCCGAGATATTAACAGGTTAGAGCGATGTTCTTGCGAGCGTAACCTTTATTATGGGTTAGGCTCTCAAAGTGTGGCTCTAATCTAACCGGTACAGAAAATAAACCGGTTTTCAAGCCCTGCTACCGATAGCAGGTTCAGCTATAAGTATTAGCCCGCCCCCGAAAGCACTAGCAGCCGCAATCAGAGACGTCAATTAATTTTTAAGTTTGATTAAAGCTGCTGCGTCTTATTCCATTGCTATAGCAAAGAAAGTGACAGCAGCAACTTTAATCAAACTTAAAAGTAAACTGAGTGTGGCCGTAAGTCAGTGGAGCACGTTTTGAGCGACAGTTACTCTTCTATACTTATTATATTTCGATAGTTAAAACCTAAAATGGCGCGAACCAGCGCCATATCCCGTCAACTTCCCGGACTATAATTAAGCTGGCGATTAAGAACAACGCCATCTAGCGATGAAGTACGATGCCTCGGATAAAGTACACGTCGTTTCTTCGGGTGGTGGTTATTCTGGGGCTGTTCTGTATTTGGCTGCAAATCATGCTCGCTGCCAGCAGTGGAGGCTTGGGCATAGATGGAGGTATGTTATATATTTAATGTAAATGCATGGTGTGTTTTTATATAATCCTGGTATCTGTATTCATTTGTAGAACGCTCATTTGATCATGTTGATGTTGAAGGAGCATTTTAATGTATTAGAATGTTTATTAGAATCAAATTAACACTGAAATTACTTATTTATTTATTTATTGATACAAAATCCACAGCACAAAGTACTTACTCACTTATTAGTCAGGTAAGACTCCCGTGCGCCCACGATAAAGCTTTCGGCACACCAAACGCGTGTCAGGCGCGTCGCGCTTTGAACGCGGGCCCGCGCATGTTGTTAAACAACAAATCAAATTGAACCCGGCCCACCAAAAAGTAATGCGTGCCTGCGGCGGGCACGCGTTCGAGTTGCTTCGCGCACGCAACGCGCCGCAGTCGCCGCAGACAACTCGGGCAGCGCGTGCGCGAAGCAGGCGCGTCGCGCGCGCTGGCACGCATCGCGTCAGCGCGGCGTCGGCGCGGGTACTAGTCGTTGTATTTTTTTACAAACGCGTGGTTGGGGTACGCGCGCGACGCGCAGCATGTCACACCGAACGCAGCCGCGAGGCGTGCGCAGCGCTGGCACGCGTCCGAAACGCGTTGAAGCTGCCGCCTACCTGCGGTGTGCCGGGTTTTGCGTCGCTCACGCGTCGCGACGCGCCTGACATGCGTTTGGTGTGCCGAAAGCTTTACACCCTTTATGGGCCTGACACACGATCGAGTAAGTTCGCGTATTTCGTGACGTTCTGCGTCCCCATCGGTTGGGTTGTCAACCAATCGGGATACAGAACGTCACGAAGTACGCGAACTTACTCGATCGTGTGTCAGGCCCATTATGGAGGACTCCTAATGAGTCCGAAATATTACGGGCCATTACCTGACTCATAGTTAGTAGTAGAGTAAGCCGTTTCAGAGTTCATTCGGTTCTAATAAGGATTCACGCTAGTTTAATTTGTATAGAATGTTTATTTATTAAAAGTGAATGCTTAGGTTTATTTACGCCATTGCAACAAAGGCATGTTTTATTTGTAATAAATGAATGCGATTGTTTCCTAAATTGATATTAGGAACATTACTAAAAAGCGAAAAAAAATTATTTCTAACACAAATAAAACCGTCATTAACCGTCTTCAAAAACCCACTGAAAAGGGTTGAATAATGACCTGCCTCCTAGGAATTGCCTATATTTGGTGCCCAATAGGTACCTATATGAAATATATCGAAGTCGGTGGCAAAAATCATGTGTAATCATGCCTACTCATTACTATTGTGTATGCCTACTTGACACCGGCTTGGATATAATAAATCCAAGTTTTACTAACAATTAACATAGTTTTATTAATTTCAGGACATATGTTTTTCAACAATAGCCAATTGGAATTAAAAGGTTTTCTTATTGAGAAACGATGGAATAAAGGTTTTGATTTTTTAATTTTATTTGGGTTATTTTGTTTTATATGTTGATATTCTACTTTTATTCGTTTTTTTACTCGTAATTTTAAATGGGAAAGCTTTCGTCCAAATCTATTCCGGTAGTTATATGATTAAAGAACAAATGTGACGTTATCAATATAAAGGGACCTTATGGAGGAAGGCAGTTACGCTCTTCTTGTTCTTGTAATTATACGAATACTATGGTAACAGTTCTAAAAACGGCGTAACCGCCTGCCTCCATAAGGTCCCTTTATACTGAGAACGTCACAAATTCCTCTAAATTTCTATTTGTAGATGTCTCTTTAGTTAAATTGTACCTACTTTCCGCTTCGATGAACTTCATTCTCCTTGTGACTCTCAGCGGAGCTATCCTATTGGTCGGTTTTTTCCTCGTGGTTCGCACATCTCTGACGCAAACGTAGCTTCAGCCAGCACCAAATTCGTAGTCATAAAGACAGTACGTCGTAAATAGTCTATTATAATATGCGCAAATTCATCTATGAAAAACTTCGTAAACCTTATGATTTATTATATTTTTACGTGTTTATTCAAAGTATAAGTGTAGCTTCTGGTTTGTCTACTGGAAACAAGGTTGGCACTGAATTTATTTTGGAGTAAGCACTCGCATCGCACACGTCCTCTCTTATTTTCCGTCGTCATTCGTCTCTCTCACACATCGTTCCTTGCCAGTCTCGCTAAAACCTATCAAATCTGCTTTGTATATGTCTAGGTGAAGATTCGCAACCAGCTTCTTCACAGCAGTGTGAAAGTAACACGTCAGTCCCCGATTCCCCCGAATAATGTCACAAAAATGCTACGTTATACCGTTTTTGGCAGATAATTTATACTTTCCAGAACCTTTATCACAGATACAGTTGTGCTTTGCACCTCTAGAGACTATCATATCATCAGACCTGTTGATAGGACCATCTAGCTGTTACCGGCAAAACCAAAGCTACATGGATATACGAGTTGTGTTACTTCGAAAATAACTCATATTTTTCACTCCTTACTAATAAACCATATAATAAACTCTAGAGAGAGATAAAGCAATTTCCAACTTCTTCTTGGAGCAGTTCGTTTCAAGAGCATATTGCATTATCGAATCGTTGCTGCAAACATGCACCTAAACCACGCTCGCTCGCATCACATACTAGTGTCACCACGTAGGCGCGAATAATCTATGGATACATTTGTACCGTAAACGAAGGTGATTAATATTAATGAGACATTGTCTTGTCTGGCTCGAACGCGCGTTCAGTACCAATGGCTCGATGTGGAGTCTAAGTTAACTGGAAATCAGAGAGCTTAGCCCTGTTAAGAAAGTGTTTGTTTAACATTTGAAACATTAGTCACGTTCGCGAGCAAATGCCACCGGCGCCTTGACATTATTCTAGCCCTTCGAAAATGAAATGAAAATAAGATCTGGAACCGTATTATGGACTCTTAAAACCTGCCAAATTTCAGGGAGTGGTAGGGATATACTATGACTGCTATACCTCTGTCTCTTACTCTCTCTCCAGGCGTACCTGGTAGGTTTTAATACTTTATAATGCGATCTCTCAGAGAGGGTAGTGAATTAGTGATGACGGTACAGTCAAACCACGGGTTTATGGATCCAATTGCTAATATTCTTAATTCGGTCGGGTCGTCAAATCGTATACGGTATATTACTATTGAAATTCGACGATTTGACAACCCTACCGGATTAAGAATGTTAGCAAGTGGCTCAACAATGCCGTGGTGTAGGTAACTGTACATAGCCGTTTTCAGTTTGTGATGCTTCAAGGACTTTTTTTTACAGAAAGTATGTATGTATGTATCTTATCTGACCAAAAATTGGATGTTCACTTCTATTATAAATGCGAAAGTGACTCTTTATGTCTGTCTGATACCTCTTCACGCTTAAACCGCTGAACCGATTTAGATGAAGTTGGTATGGAGATAGTTTAAGTCCCGGGGAAGGACATAGGATAGTTTTTATCCCGGAAAATTATATAGTTCCCGTGGGATACACGATAAACGACATCTAATTGTAAGGATCCTACAAATTGCCACTCAGATTTTAGTTGCAACTTTTGAATTATTGCTAACTTGGCTTTAGCACTACGATGTGTCAATGAATTATAATTTAAAAACATAATAGCGCTAATTGACGTAAACTCAGTACAATTAGTACCGAGGCCGCCTGTACGACTCATATTGACTGAACAAGCATAGACAGATACGAGTATAGTAGAGACAATGACAGTGACGTGTTTGGGTATATTATATACCAAGCTGCTGGAAGTTCAACTCAATTCAACCGCGTAGATATTCTGCGAGCGCTTTATGCAATGAAAGTGCAGTTCTCAGCAGGGCTTGTTAACGTTACTAAATAATATAATAAATAACGTTACTTTACGGTAATTTCATAAAAATACTTGGTAACGGTATAAATTTTAATGTTATTTGGTATAGTAATTTTATTATAATTTTACCGTTAATTTTAACACTAGCTCGAGGCTTGTTATTACTAGATGATAACATAATAAATAACGTTACTTAACGGTAATTTCATAAAAATACCATTAACTACCGTTACATTACAGTTAAATACCTACCGTTAATTTAATAATAACGTTAAATCAAGATGACGGATGCGGATAACGTTAATAAAATAACATTAATATTAACAATATTTTTTTATCGTCACCTCAATTTACCGGTAAAAATAACGCTAACAAAATTTTAACGATATATTTTGCTAACGTTAACTGTCGATCAGCGGGTAATGTTAGCAACTTTTTAACGTTAAATTAAGCCCTGGTTTTCAGTGTAAGGCAGTTATATGTATATGTTACATTAAAGAGTTCTACCTCAGCACACAAAATGGTGCTCAAGTTACCATACTACCACGAGCTTCTCAAAAAGCGGGTATACTACTCTGTCAAGAAAGTACCGGGAAAAGATCAATAATACACAAACTGTTTGTTAATCATCCAAATTTATTTTATCACCTTCAAAGTATGCTCCTTCAGAAACGATACACTTACGCCAACGAATAATCCAATCATCAAAACATTTTTTAAACGCTGTTTCCGGAATTGAATTCAGTTCTCGGCGCGAATTCTCCTTTATGTCTTCTACCGATTGAAAACGGGTGCCACGAAGTGGTAATTTGAGTTTAGGAAAAAGAAAGAAGTCGGCAGGAGCCATATCTGGTGAATATGGTGGTTGCTCGATGGTATTTGTTGAGTGTTTGGTCAAAAATTCTTTCACAATGATGGCCTTGTGCGAAGGCGCATTATCGTGGTGCAAAATCCAAGAATTTTCATTCCACAAATCTGGCCTTTTTCGTCGAATTTGCTCTCTTAAATGCCGCATAACGCTCAAATAATATTCTTTATTTACCGTTTGACCTTCCGGCAAGAATTCCGAGTGCACAACACCGCGATAGTCAAAGAAAACAGTCAACATGACTTTGACTTTTGATCGACTTTGGCGTGGTTTCTTCGGTTTCGGTTCAGTTGGAAGGCGCCACTCCGAAGCTTGTTGACTAGTTTGCATGTCAAACTCGTAAACCCACGTCTCGTCACCAGTAACAATGCGTTTCATGAATGTTGGGTCGGAATTGACTCGTTCTAGCATGTCCTCAGCGACTCTCATGCGATTGAGTTTTTGGAGAAAATTCAGGTCTTTTGGGACTAGCCGAGCGGTAACATGTTTCATACCCAAATGATTAGTTAAAATAGTACGGATCGACTCGTGAGATACAGAAAGTTCGGCGGCTATCTCTCTCAAAGTTGAATGAGGATTTTCAGTCACTATTTCCTTCACTTTTGCGATGTTAACTTCAGTTGCAGACGTTGATGGCCTACCAGAGCGAGGCAAATCTTCCATCACATCTCGACCGCTTTTGAACGCTTTGTACCACTCATAAACACGTGTTTTTGATAAAGTCGAATCACCGTAAGCCTTCTGTAACATTTTCAGTGACTCCGAACACGAAATTCCATTGGCGATGCAAAATTTAAGACAAACTCTTTGTTCAATGTTTTTGTCCATTATGAAATTCGCAATACACACTAGATATGATATAACTAAAAACAGCACTGTATTTAATATAAATAACAGATGCAACTCAAACTCCGCGCCAAAATAGAAAACAGTTGTGCCAATCTAACAACAACAAAAAAAACAAAAATTTGAATTTGGAACCATAAACAAATCATCCATTCCCGATACTTTGTTGACTGAATGTATATTTAGAGTTCCTCGACCAAAGTAAGAAGCAAATTGCCAATAATTTTATTTTCACTTCTCATGCTCTAAAAGTTGATCTTTATGTCGTGCGTAGGCGACATAAAGTCGCTTCTTATGCTCTAGTGCATAAAGCAAAATCTTCGTCGAAGACCCAGGCAATCGGGCCAACAGCCACACGAACAACTTTAACTTCATAGAATAACCTCTTTATTTTATTTCGTTGCGTTAGTATTCTAAGACCAAGGCAAGGATACCAACAGCCAAAGTACACGATAAAGATTCATGAAATAAACTTATAATTTTTATTTCGTCGCATTTATTATTATTATTATTTTTATCATGTTGCTGTTTCATTTCCTCGCAATCGAAGTGAAAAGTAGAGTGTACAACACGTCCATAAAACCCATTTAACACTCGACTTTATATCCATCCTCGCTCGCAAGCTCGCTTGGATGGATAAACGTCTCGCGTAAAATGGTGCGTTTTATGCACTTGTTGTACAATCTACTATTTTATTATTTGTTATATTATTTGAAATTTCAGGATATTTCAGTTTTCCTGTCTATATAGGCTAAACACTACCTATATGCAAAATTTGAAGTTTGTGTGTCTGCTAGAAGTACGTTAAAATTTTGATGATCGATGAGTCAGTCAGTGACCAAATTAAGGAACTTTGACTTGCAATAATTCTTAAACTACTGGTTAAAATTTAATGTAATTTGGAAATATATCTAGCTATGTAATGCCCTCTTGGTCACTGAAAATGTAGGCTTCTAGTTTTTTCCACAACGAAGTTACAGGGGGATCGAAAATGGTCCGAATGGCTTCGGGAAAAGGATGGTACGGCCGTGCCTTTTTTGCTCGACTTGTCTACGTACCTATTACGGTTCATGAGATACAGCCGGCTGAAAGACGGACGGACGGACAGCGGAGACTTAGTAATATGGTTCCATTGACACCCTTTGGGTACGGAACCCTAAAGACTAATATTTAATTTACTTAACAACAACAACAACAACACAACCCAACAACACAACCCAACAACACAACCCAACAACAACAACAACAAAACAACAACACAACCCAACAACAACAACGTAACCCAATGGATCCAGCAATTGGGTGTACTGCTTTAATCTGCATGTGTTTTTAATTGAGAACGATTGTAACTTGGCCATACGAATAAATAAATAAATTTACTTATAATATAACTAATACGTAAGTGAATAGTTGTATATCTACTAGTTGATCCACGTGGAATACTCGATTGAATTTGCATTACATGGCTGAATTATACAGGGTGTCCCATAAGTCGAACGTCACATTGACACCGGAGGTAGACCAGCCTAAGACGCACTGAACCAGCCTAACATAACCTCAGTAAAAGTCCCATGGTTTTCATGATGTGCCACTTTAAATATGTTTTTTTTGCCAATTTATACTTTAAACTGGAAATATCATGAAAACCATGCGACTTTTACTGAGGTCATGTTAGACTGGTTCGGTCTACCTACGGTGTCAATGTGACGTACAACTTATTGGACACCCTGTATATATTTGTAAGTACTCGCCCATGCATAATATAATAATTTGATAACACTATCGCGTTATTTAAAAATAACTCTTATCTCGATTCGTTTTATTTTCGCCTGATTTTTAACGGTAAATTTTCTATTTCATACTAGTTGACCTGACAGACGACGTCCTCCGAAGGTCGGCTTCGCAGCGCTACCTACCGGTCCAATTGTTATACCCCTTCTATACGGTCGGGCGGTTGGGCCAACCGAGAAGGACGCAGCTATCTGTCAGAATGAGATAGTTATATTTACATCTCGTTCCTACAAATAGCTGCATCCCTCTCGGTTGGCCGAACCACCCGACCGTATATTATAGAAGGGGTATTAATCATAATCACACACTAGATATGAGCGCCGATGGGGGGAAGGTCGGCGGCGGCGCGCCGACTTTTTGGAGTCGGCGGCGGCGGCGTCGTCGGCGGCGTGGCCTCCAAAGGATTTTTTTAACGTTGCCAGTATAAAAAATAAAATAATCACGTAGTTTATCGATAAAAATACTTTTTTATATAGGGTGACTGGTAACTCGACCTAAGTATTCCGTGAAAGGGGTTATTATAGGGCTTCTTTGCAATGTTTTTAGCCCCCAGTCAACCAGGGGTCGAAATTCGGTAGTTTTCGAGTTATTCTTGTTTTTAGTTTTTTACATTAAAATTATGTCCCTGACTTACTGTGTGAATGTGGGTGTGCGCGTGTGTGTATGTGTGTGTGTGTGTTTTATATACTATGTAAAAACCTGAATACTCGTATAACTCGAAAACTACCGAATTTCGACCCATGGTTGACTGGGCGAAATATATACCTACAACGTAGACTACTTAAATTACTGGTTGATAGGAAGACCAAAAAAAATTGTAATAAAAATTATAACCTTTTGTTTAAAAAATGTAATGTAATTCCTGTGCATGAAAAAGTTGAATACTTATTAGCTGTAGATCAGTATGAATGTTTAGATTTTAAAAGTTTTAAAAATTACAACCGATGTCTAAGAGTAGCGTTACGAAAGAAGTTCACTGAACCTGGTGCTTATAATTATTATGGACAGAGAACGAGAAGCTATATGATACCACGGATTTTCAACAGTCTTTTCTCAGAGGATGAATGTAAAAGCAAGAAAGTTTTCATACGTAAATTAAAGTCCTGGTTAATAAACATCTTCCACTCAGAAAATAGTTAAATAGTTAGTAGGTAGTTAGGGTGACTGATACAATATCTTTATTCTTGTAATTACCCTTTTTGTAGATTAGTATTGCTTACACTGTACCAACTTTTATTATAAGAGTGTACATGCTTCGCCAACAAACTGTTCCGCAGTTTGGCGAAATTTTGTAGAATATTTATTATATTTTGTACTTTTAATAACAATTAAAAAATTAAAATAAAATATTGCAAATAAGCTCTAGTATAACCTCTTTCAAGGAATAGGTCGAATTACAATCACCCTGTATATAGTCTTTTTCCTTTGCATTTCTTAAACATGTTTCACAAAACACTTGATCGTTGAGAACTGTTCTTTTTTTCCATCTACATTTACAATTACGTATCCAAAATAGTTCCAGTAGTAACTGCTTTGATTTCACACGGGAGAGCGTACATACGTAGTCACTGTAATTTTTTCTATTTTGGTTTTATTAACGTCCACATTTTCAAGAACCATCTACGCAGCCATTTTTCGTAGCTGACGACTGACTGCGTAACGCGTCCTACGGCAACAACGAGCACGCTCATACAGTCAGTATTAGTCAAGTGACCGATTCAATTATCTCTCTCGCTCACTCGGCGCGCCGTTACTTTTTCGCGGCGGCGGCGGCGCGGCGAAATCAGCGGCGGCGGCGGCGCGCCGGCGCGGCGCTCATATCTATCACACACCAAAAAATTTCATCAGAATTGGTCGAGCAATACTCGAGTTTTTACGAGACTAACGCACGGCAATTGGTTTTTTACTGTGCGAAGCAAAACGAAGGGTAATGTGGTTAAGTCTATTTATGTATGAAAATCGGATGTTCCGCTCTAGCTCCTAAACTATAGGCTTATGTCTTGGTTATGTTTATAGTTATTCAAAAAATATTTTTTCTCTACTGTTTGTTACATGCATGACTTTGTGTACTTTTTTTCGTAAGATCTGGTCAAAACTCTCCCAAAATATATTGCTTGCTCCCTATACAAAACGATCCTGTAATATTTTTCGATACAAAAAAAGGTCTAGTAATCTTCTGGGAGAGTTTTTTGTCCAGCATTGAACTACCGCCTCACGTGAGATGATGATGTGATCCTGGTGTTTCAGAGGAGCTGATGAACGCCAACGAGACTTCGGAGCAGGTCCTGGCGATGGTGCCGCAAGAACTGCACAAATATCTCACCGTCCATCCGAAGAACAACAGTGGTAAGTTACCGTCCCAATGCCGTCGTCCAAAAAGTAAAGGCAGTATAAGGGGCATCACAGACAGTCCTCCGGCAGTCCCACGTCAGTCAGACGGCCTGTCGGCCAAAATCTATGGAGCGCACACGTTAAAACCACAGAATAAATATAGCTAAAGCAGCAAAGAAACTGCGAACAAACGTTCGAAACGTCGCACTCACACAGACGAGACCTCTAAGCGGACATGGCAGTGCTGTCAGGTGTGGCGTCGAGACGAACGGTTGAGCGTGCGTCTGTGTGAGTGCGACGTTTCAAATGTTTGTTTGTAGTTTCTTTACTGCTTTAACTATATTCGGCAATATTCACGGTTGGGATTAGAGAGAGATCGCACGATATGTATGGTGCATTTTGGCGTGAGGCGTAGGACTGTCCGGCCGAATTTGTCGATACAGATCGCCGCACGCCCAAAGGCGTATATAAGGGGGGGGGCGTGCCCACCCCAGAGTGGTCTGGTGGATGGAGGATGTTGGATTACCGATTAGAAACTCTAGGTTGCTCACTGACTGTACATTGGGCGTCGACTCTGCTTCATCGGCCATCGCATTTCATGGGGCCAAGGCCACCAAGTAGTTAAAAAAAATCATCAATCCTTAATTGTAAGAGGAACTAGTAGTCTATTACGAGTATTACGGTATCTGACAGGCCGAGATCGGCGGACTATTAGTCTGTCTGTGGTGCGCTTAAGTCTTTGTCTATATGCGCGTACTGTCGTTCTGCTTTGGTCGGCAAGAGCCATTCTTTCCACTGCGAGCGGAGCGGGCCCCGTACGGACTCCGTTTAGTTTATAACGGTGATTTCAAAGCAGACAATGACACTCGGAATTTAATTAGTAATTAGTAGTAACCGTTGTCGTCGCCGCTCGGGTCGAAACCGAATTTTCATAGATTTTTCTATACAAAAACAAAAAGAAAACAAAAAAAAAACGATCCATAGCTGAGGTTCGAACCCGCAGTCTTTCCGTAGTAGGCCAACGCTCTAACCATCAGTCTATTCAGACGGCGGCAGCCGCCCCGAAATAACGAACCGTATTGCGCGGGAAATCTTTTTGCGTGAAAATGCGGGGAAAACGAATTTTCCCAGATTATATACTATACTATTAAACAAGATTAGGTTCACCTGAATGTCGTGAGCAGGTATAATCCGTCCGTATCTAGGTTTAAATTTACATATATCAGTAATATTATTCATTCGATCTACTGATCTTTATAATTGCTCGTAACATAATCGATTCTCATATTGACCTCGATTGAACCCTCCGCGAATTTCTGAGCTCACATCTCACCCATATTCGCCTAATTCAATTATTACAGTAAGAAACCCTAATGTTTTTACTTTTTATTACAAGTTTACTTGCTTCGTGATTGTCTTATTCTGGTTTTGAAATTTAATCCGTTTTACGACCACTTGACATTGAAATAAAAGGGATAATTAATGCACCTGGGTTAATTCACCTAGATGCTTTAGATTTATTATAAGTAACCTTTATTACCCCATTTTCACTATGGGATCATTAAATATACTTTCAATATATTTACTCAATGCACTGATGACAGTGCAATATTAGGGTCGCTAATACTAAAGTGAAGTAGGTACTGCAATGGCGGCCGCGTGATTGTGTAGGTATTGACGGAGTGTTGCCTTGTAAAACAAAGTTTTCCCAATAAAGAAAAATAGTTGATGATCTATTTATTAACATTATTGTTTTTATAAAGATCCGTTAGGTTAAATTTCGATTAGGAATGTCAAAAATTGTATGAAGTTACTAAATTTTGATCTGACATTAATAACGGGACTTAAATTTCTGATAAAATAAGGCTGGGTTTTATCTGCTTTAGAATGATAAATAAAATAAATAACAAGTTTTAAACGTTTTTCTACACAAATTGTCTACTAAAATAGTAATTTTTATCGTTTTCGTGATTGTTCTTACATCAAACAATATAATCTTCGTTAAAGAATATAATTCTCCCTAATTTTGGCTTCAATACCCTATTTATTAATTGAGCATGTCATGTAGGTAGATGTCATTTTTAAGTAAAAATGTACACAACAATTTTAAATATTAAATAGGAAATTATAAGCTGTAAAATAATCTCTTACCGATGAAAAGTAATTCTTGGTTGTTTTTGTACACCAGTACTGTTCCGACAGAAATTTACAACACAAGACGGCATTTTTATTCAAAATGTCACCTGTCAGAGGTTCTCAGCGGTATGGCAGCCGATGACGGGCTTACTCAAGGGCTTAGTAAGCTTTAGATGTGTGCATGCCGCTCGTACGTACAAGCGAATCGGCTTGCTATGGGTGCGTCATTCAGTTGCTTAGCGACTTATCATCCGTTCGTTTTATAGATCCATGTCCGCCATGCGTACTCTATGAGCCCATGACACGTGTGATCCTCTTCGTCTAGGCTCTCAGTTAAGTTGTACGTTTAAATTGTCTCTCTCTCGGATTTCGTGACCATAGCAATCTCATAAAACTCTAATATCTCCACAGCTAACTCCACTGAGCGCGTCCCACAAAACATCACCGAAATCCGTCGAGCCATCCAACGGTATAACGACGCGCAAACCATCTACAACGAGGATATCTTCGGCCCTGTGCTCAACGATACCGTCATCATAGCCGTGCAGGTCAGTTAGGTCATCATCATCTTTTTCTCTTTCATTCTCTTTATCATCCGAGCCATCCGATGGTACAACGACGCGCAAACCTTCTACAACGAGGGTATCTTCGGGCCTACATCAGAGTATAGATAGAAAAGTAGTCCAACTTCGAACAAAGGTACATCGCGCGGCTTGCATTTGTGCGTAAGCGCCGTACGGCTGTGGGCGGCGTTAGCCACGCACACGAAACTACATCTTGGGACTGATTCGGACTGATTGAGTCGGGGCCGCAGCGTCATTGCGTTCGGTCACGTTTGGGTGAGGTGCGCGTACCTATTTAATTTCGAGCGACAATGTCGTCACCGAGAGGTCGTATTTATTGTTCAGTGTACGGGTGCACAAAAAATGGTACGCAACATCCGGAGCTATCGTTTTTCAAGATACCTTTGGAGTCGGAAAGGTGAGTACCTACCTATTTAGAGTTTGTGAAGTAGATATGCGGTTTATATTTTGATATTTATAAGTAGCCCACTTGCTGCTTTTGTTGTCAGCTTGACGACGTTTCAACACGACTAAACTTAAACCTAGCTTAGGTAGGTACAACTACGAGTATATCCAGATTTAATAAACGCTGCAACTGTTTAATGTAAATAATTAATTAGGTATTTCATACCAGGCAGGCGCCTATGGTATACTTGTAATGTAGGTGAAATAAATACGAATTAAGTACGTAATTAAAATTGTTGTGTGTGACGTGACATGACTAAACTAAATGATGACTAAAATAGAAGAATAAGGTTTGGACAACCCTGCGCCCGATCGGCAATAGGTATCAGAATCTCCTAAAGGGCCGGAGTTGGACTACTTTTCTATCTATACTCTGCCTACGTTCAACGGCCTCGTCAGCATCTCCGTGCAGCCCGTGCAGGTCAGTTAATCGGGTGTGAAACGGGTGCATGGCATAATGCCATCTTTCCACTGCGAGCGGCGCGGACCCCGTACGGACTCCGTTTAGTGTACAACGGTGATTTTAAAGGAGACTTGCTCGCAGTGGAAGCATAAAGTCACCGTTGTAAGCTAAACGGAGTGCGTACGGGGTCCGCTCCGCTCGCAGTGGAAGGCGGGCATAATCATTGTTTGACCTGATGTATCGTTTGATCGTTTATTTCAATTGAAAGGGTTCTTTTTTCAGAATTATTATCAAAACTAACCTAACCTAACTAATTTACACAACAAATATTTATTAAATCCTGAAATTTCAGCCTGAAAGGGTGTTATGTTAAAAGATTTTCGACCAAACAACACATTAGGTCGAAAAATTTTATGCGTGTCAACGGGCTCTACAGTTGTATCATCATCATTATTATCACACTCATCACCATCTCCTTATTCTTCATCATCCGAGCAATCCGTACAACGAAGTGCAAACCTTTTACAACGAGGATATCTTCGGCTCCGTGCTCAACGATGCCGTCATCATCGCCGGTCAGTTGTATCATCATCATCCGAGCAACCCGAGCAATCCGTACAATGACGAGCAATCCTACAACGACGATATTTTCCGGCCTACGTTAATCTCCGTGCCGGCCAGATATATCGCTGTTACCATCTTCACCGTCATGATCCGAGCCATCCGACGGTACAACGACTCGCAAACCTTCTACAACGAGGATATCTTCGGATCCGTGTTAAATGTAACATGGTTTCTTTTAGCAAATAGGGAATATGTATGATTTTTTTTTGCTTTAATAAAAACTCATTCATGTAAAAATATGCATGAATTTTTTTATCGCATTTCTTAACATGATGAAAATACCGTTACAGTGATAGCAAAAAGTGAAATTAAAATTAAAATCGGCCAAAAAATACGGATAATATAAGCATTTAAAACTACTAATTAGACAGAGAGATCCGACATGTACTGTGACGTCAGCGGGTACTACGGCCATATAAACTCCATGTTAAATTCTGTTTTGCTAGAAATACATGGCTTATATTTAATGGCTATGGCTTACATGGCTTATATTTAATGGCATTTAATGGCTTATATCTTGGTTATTTTTATAGATAGATAGATTTTGGTGAAGGAAAACATCGTGAGGTAACCTGCACACACCTGCAAAGCAATTTGACGGTGTGTGCGAAGTTCCCAATCCGCACTGGACCCGCGTGGGAACTATAGCCAAAACCCTCTCATTGTGAGTGGAGGCCTGTGCCCAGCAGTGGGACGTATAATATTGGCTGGATTATTAATCGAAATAAATTTGGAGTGTGAACACGTTTATTTAAGTACAAATGTTGACTAATACATAAAACTCAGATTGGTAGATTTATTTTATGCACAAATCGCTTACATAAATCGTCTATTGTTCGAAAAAATTGCGCACTTGCGTAGTGACCGAGGGTGTTACTACACTTAATTGATCGATTGTCGCTCGATGCCATTGATCTCCGCAGAATCCGATGAGTCAATGTCGATATACAGTTACTACACCTAATCTATCTGGAGTTTGCCATAACTCTTCTATCATAATAGATGGATGGATGTTAGCCATGTTTAATTCCTATGATGTATCCATTGTCATAACATATTTTAGACATAATTTCTGTTGTCACAAACGATGACGAGCGTAGCGAGGAGTGTTAGGTTGAACTGCGACTGTTTATGCACGAACCGAGCGAGTGTAGCGAGCGTGCTACAGCAGCGCCAGGACCAACCGACAGGTCGATAAATATTATGTCAAAATAACTAGGACAAACGATTATTACCACAAACATTATGGGATAAATTAGAGTGCCAATCGATCCGCTCGATCGTTCGATGTCATCGATTGATTGACCGTTAAGCATCGATCGATTTTTTTGCTGATAACTTATGTTTCGATAGCTTTTTACGCATCCGGGAAAAACTTGGCTTTACATCTCTTTCTCCTCGCAAGCAGTAATGCATCACCTCGAAGACCCTCCAAACTCACTGGCTTTGGATGCAGCTGCGTTTCTTTCGGGATCACCTTCGGTCTCTCCTTCTTTTTCTTCTTCTTTTTGGTAATCGGAACCTCTATCCAGATCATCTGTTGCCCCTCCGACAGGTCTGCTCTGAGACGGAACTTCCTGGGCACCTGTGACAAGTGATTGAGTTTGCTAACATGGTGGAAAAGGTTACACAATCATTAAATATGTAAGTACAAGTACAGAAGCCCTTCTTAACATAACAATATATACTTTCAGAGATTGTAACTCGAAAATGGCTTCACGGATTGTTATCAAACCTAGCTAAAACACTATTAAGTCACCTGTCTAAGAAAAAAATAAGTTCCTGTCAAAAATTTCATTTTTGGGACGAGCTTTTGTTGCCGATTGTACTTTTTTTTGCACAGTCATCAGCTGCTTATCAAGACAAATCCAACGAGCCCAAACTAGATGTTATTGTATTGTTTCAGTAGCGAGTTCCTGTGGCCATCTTCCGGCTCCATCATCAGATCAGCGTCATGGTACTATATTATTGCATTGTCACCGAAGTTAAGTAGGTTAACTTATGGGACAGGTGGAACTAAATAAAAACTTGTAAAAACTATATCAAAATCGATCCATCCGTTTGGGAGCTATGATGCCACAGACCCTAGGTGATTACGATGCTTTAATGGCCCCTATGATTTTGTAGGGATATATTACTTGGTGCTAACCAAAATTTCAACTTTGTGTTCCTTTATCTTCCGTTCTGGTCGAGCTGGTGGTAACCTTTCCGGCATGGTCGAACGGTAAATCACCCCAGGAACGCGAGCGAATTTCACTGCCGGGAAGTCCGGTCTGTGGTACCTGGAGGGTTATCAAACTTTAGGTACAATAAATGAATATCCAGGAACAATCTTACTTATCTTACTTACGGTATCTCATCGAGGTGACGTTGATGGAACCTGAACTTACGTGGTGGTTGTTGAGCCGGTTTTTATGAATTTTGGTAGCAGAGTAGTTAACGCGAAATCAATATTTAGGCGAGGACGACGTGGTGCGGCGCCACCAACCGCGGCGGGGGCGTGGTACCGATTGTCCGCTCTCAGCGACTTAGGCTCTGGCCACGACTTTGCGCGACCGGCGGCGCGACGAGCGATTGCCTAATACATTGCCAACGTATTAACGTCACGCCAATTAACCGATGTGCTGTGAGCGTCTCGACCGAGCAATGAAGAGAGAATTCGCTCGCCGCCGCCGCTCCAAGTCGTAGCCCGACCGTTAGGTCTCTGTTCGGGGCGAACTACTAGTGACTTACCAAACTAAGTCCCAATGGTCCAAGTACACAGGTTCAGGCATTATTATTTTCATCCACCGTAGAAGATCACACCTGCAATGACAAGTTAGGGTAAATGCCGTTTTATGGCCTCGTAAATGGGGAGTTTCAAAAAAAATAGCACACCTTTCACTTTTTCTTCAGAATTGGGAAAAAAATTGCACGTTGGTTTGGACCACCATTCTGAACAAGAAAAATAGAATTCCTGATATGTCCCCAAAAAGTTGTATGGAATTGTCCGTTTTGTTATCTAAATTCAATACATTTGGTAACAAAACGGACAATTCCATACATCTTTTTGGGGACATATCAGGAATTTCTACCGCCACGGTTTAACGTGAATCCAGCTTTATAATAAGCTGTCGAAACCTGAATTTCCTCTAATGACCGAGCGTCGATCGGGTTTTAAAACGAGTTTTCTTGAAGATAGACTTGACTTTATCGAACCTGTAAATTTTTTGATGGTAAATTAGTACGATGGCCACTTGGTTCCAGTGTTGGGCTGGTGTTCCGCTGTGAAGACTATTTGCAACAGCCGTTGTAACTACTAGCAGAGAGGCAACGCATGTCAATATTCACGAGCCTCGGAACGCACCCACATTATCAGAGGCAATATAATGCTCATCACTCGTCAAATTCCAGACAGTAAAAATTTTTTTACATGATTTTTTAAAATGAAGGGATCATTAAATCGCTCACTTTCCTCAAGTGTATAACACTGACAAAATGTCCGGAAAATTTCTAAATAGTCAGGGATTTTGTCAGGAAATCTGATTTTTGGATCTGTTAACCCTATTTGGGCTGAGCTGGAATGTGGATAAAGTTATTCTCACCGACTCCAAAGGGTCCTGATGCCCCAGGTGGGACCAGTCCGGGACTTGAACCAGGTGCAGTGCGTGAGCGGCTTCCGAGGCGGCAGGCCGATGCTACGCGCGAACCGTATAAACTCGACGCTGTATAGAGTCCGCACGCCGCGGGTGATGATCTGGTATATACAAATTATATGTTTAAAAAAACAATGAACTGATTAAAAAAACTGTATAATACAAGTCCGCTCGCCTCATCCGCTCACTAGTGGTCCAAACGAAAAATTTAAATAGATCAACCGGTCAACCCAGAGTATTTAAAGATTTGGCACCCCGAGCCAGTTAGTTTTGTCTGTCCCATAAAGTTAGTTAGACCATAAAGTGACAAGAAAAGGCACCCCTCGCAGCCTCCCGCCCCGGGCCGAGGCCCCATTGGCCTTAGGGTAAATACGCCTCTGGGTCAACCCCAGGGCTACCAAAAAAATTCCCATGTATGTTCAGCGATTTTCACTAGTTTCGGAGATATTTATAATTTTAATCTCAATTTTTGTATGCTCATGTCACGAAAAATCCTTAATTTCATGTTTTATTTCAGAAGTTTATCAGTGGTATCTTACATTATTAGAATAATTACGAATCAGCTTTTGCGAGATTTTTTGAAATCAACTTTTTAATTAATCGCATAAACTTTGTTTCTCCATACTAGATATTCCCAGTTTGTTTTTCACTTAGTTATTTAACTCTTTTCAGTGGGTTTTTGAAGACGATTTTTTTTTGTTAAAACATTTTTTTTTTCTTTGTTTTGTGATATACCTAATATTATTATGTGATTAACTAAAACACATATACATAATAGCCTAATACCAATGTCTCATCATTAAAATGTCGCTGTCCAAGATACATTGCCGTTAGTCATTGAGGAGTTATCCCGGTACTTCACCATTAGTTGTACTTTGCCACATGCATTATGATGAGTAAAAGTAGCTTCACATTCTTAATAAACAAATCTCATTGCTGCCCGTGAATCACTTACGACTAAGGAGTTCCGGTGGCAATCTCTGGTCTTCATCATCAGTTCCTCTTCACCAAAAGGTGCTTTTAGAATGCAAATTCTTAAGGTCTTACAGGAAATACTAAAATCGCTGTATGTGTGCCTATAACTTTTGAGGAGTTCCCTCGATTTCTCCAGGATCCCATCATCAGATCCCTGATCTGATGAAAATGGGTCTAATCTGAAAGCATATCCTTACAAACCAATAAATAATTTTCCAAATCGGTTCATAAATGACCGAATTCTGAGGTAACAAACATTAAAAAAAATATTCAACCGAATTGAGAACCTCCTCCTTTTTTGAAGTCGGTTAAAAATCAGACTTCAGTTTGAATGTGACGATGCAATGTTACCATGGAGCTGGTCTGATGATGCAGTCGGAAGGTGGCCATAGGAACTAATAGACCCGTCGTGTTTGGGCTCATTGGATTTGTCTTGATAAGCAGATGATGACTGTTCAAAAAAGTGCAGTCTGCAAGAAAAGCTTGTCCCAAAAATTACATTTTTGTCAGATACTTATTGTCAGTTTAAAAGTTTACAAAGATTCCCTCGTGACCTTGATGTGCTCCATATCCCTGATCCCGATGCGAGGCAGGTGGGACGGGTCCTCCAGCATCAGCAGACGCAGCCCGTTGATCATATTGTCAAATATGCAGTTCTGCCAACAGAACAATCGATAACGTTGAACTGCAGAAGAGAGGACAACAAGAGGACCGAAGTCCTTTAGAATGAAGTTGGAAGTTGTGTATTATAAAGGGTTAACTTATGTCAATTATTTAAAGGGTTAAGGTTTTAATGATACTAGCAAAGAACACTACCTTGATACACCGTTGGCTTCCTTGACTTAAACTAGTTGTGTGTGTTAGAGAAATATACATACTTACCTTTAAACAGGGTGTGCTCACTAGTGGTCCAAACGAAAAATTTAAATAGGTCAACCCCAGGGCGACCAAAAACACCGCCATGTGTGTTCAGCGATTTTTACTAGTTTCGCAGATACGAGTATCGATCATATTAATCAGATTTTTTGTAATTTTCCCTTATGTCCATGTCACGAAAATTACTTAATTTCATGTTTTATTTCAAGTTTATCAGTGATATCTGACATTATTAGAATCATTACGAATCAGCGAAGTGACATAAAAAGTTGATTAAAAAAATCTGATAAATGGTTTTAAAAACTTCGCTGATATCTTTGAAACAAATGAGAATCGCTGAACATACACGGAGGGACAATTCGGTAGCCATTGAGGTCCCCCACCTGACCTTCGTTTGATCCAACCCCCGTTGACACCCTGTATATATCGAAAACATCCAAGACTCAAGATCATATGCTCGCGCTCATTACACAAATATTTGCCTTGCTTCGTAAAATTGAAACAACTTTTCCACTACGACGTGAAAATTAGTCATACATTTATATGTCCTCATACCCCAAAAGGCGGTACCAGAAATTCAATAACCGAAGCAGATTCAATCCTCCAGTGGCGAAGCGTGGTCCCTCGCCACTAGGCAACTCGGAGCAAAAAAAACGGTCAAGTGCGAGTCGGACTCGCGCACTTGTATGTTTTACCGTTTTTACGATGACAACAAAAATGAAAATACTTTAAAAAAAATGTATGGAGGATTATTATTTAACTACATGTCTTTATTTTTTTTGTTTGTTAGGAAATTCGCCGTAATAACACATATTCTGAAAAAAAAATCAACCCGCTATGTATTACGGTTCAAAAGATACAGCTCTTTAAAGTTAGGACAGACGCACGCACGGACGGACGGACAGCGTAGTAATAGGGTCCCGTTCGAGTGTCACCTTTGGGTACGGAACCCTAAAAATCCGTACGGCGTAGGGTAACTTCGCCGGTTTACCGTCCACCTCCTGTTTTGTCCAGTAGGCCGAGTTGTTTTAACAAGCATAGAATAGTAAAACGAAGACCGCTTACCGCCGCGCATGTTTAGAGTCTTTTTCATATTTGACAAGTTCACTCTAATAAAAAATACGCTAGTTGGTTGGTAGTTTTTTCTCGTGCCGCGAAAGTGTCGTCGCGGGTCTTTGACAAAAAGATTTAATGCTCAGGTTTTTACTGTTTGCATACCTAGTTGTATTGGTTTTTTTTTATGCCTGAGGCTTAGCATAAAGAATTTAATAGATATAATGTAGTAGGTAACCAATCATATATTATTTACAGAAGACTTATAAAATGTTAGTGGACTGACACTCAATTGTAACATTTGGAGTAACGTGAGAAATTATTAAATATAATGGATGAACGGCTAAAACTCACGATTATAAGCTGGAACGACCCAAATGTTTCGGACTCGTTAAGAAATCAAAACCCAGTAATATTTAGCAAAACATATAAACGAAAACTCTGCCCTTTGTTAAGAACAAAACCAAAATAAACCAAATTAATACATCCACTGCACACAGAAACCAATAAAAACAAAGCCAAAATTTGCTCGTGTCTTACGAATCAAAAATAGTAGGTACCTACAAGTACCTACCTAACAAAATCAAAGAAATGAAGAAAACTTTACAACCGATACTTTAATCAGCCAGTTTATGTTTATAATTTAATAACAATGCGCTGTGGACAGTGGAAGTGATTGAAAAATCCATCTCTCCCTACGCCTTAATCAATTTATATTTACGAGCGTGCACGTTCCAACCCCAAACATGACATGTTTCTTATTTTTAAAGGATAACTTTGAAAAACATTTTAGTTCATTAAGAAGGTAAGTAATATGTAAGACAACACTCTATTTGAACTAATGCGGCCATTTGTACTTTAAGTACCTACAGACAAAAATATAAAACGAAACACGTCAATAACCTCAATAAATACACGCAAACCAAATAAGAAGTTTAAGGTTAGGTAGGTACGAAAACACAAAACAAACCGTTGCCCGCCGATAAATATGCCGAAATCTTAAGAATATCACAATCACAATAATAATCACATATACACTAGCAAGCGTAGCAAGCTAAATTTCACCAGTAAAGTATCATAAAACACAAATTAACACCAACTAACAATATTTAAAAAAAAACACCGTGTGTTTTGGCGGACGCGAAATGTAGGTAATGTAATGAATGAAAAAATGACGCAATGCAAATTATTTGGCGGGCAACGGCGGCGCGCAAAGAGTCGGTAGGTAGATTATGTTTTGTCTCCATAAACTTTTGCAAAAATAGATAAGGACAACCGTAGAACCGTATAATCGGCCGAATGAGACGGGAAAGTACGATCAGAGACATTTTTTTGGGTGTATTTAGTGAAAATAAAGCTTACGACATGCACTTAAAGTTTAAAATTTAATGAAATAAGCCGGACACTTTTGGCGGAATTAGGAATACGAGTTGAGAGACAAGATGCGATGTTGTAGTATCACGTTATGAAGTCCAAGGCCGTTTTGTTTTAGTGCGTGAGTTTAAATGTTTGAATGTGTTAGTGTTGAGTCATGCGCTGAGACCTCGGCTTGTATGGAGTTTTGAGGGAGATAGCCCAGAAAAATGTTACTCCGAGTGTTTATGTGTAAATGAATATTGTTGTATGCGTTTCTTTCTAGTAATACAGTGAATGTGTGCGTGCGGTCGGTCATGCGGTAGATATCGGCTTTATTAAGGAGTTTTTGATTTCGCGCTTAGTGGTAAATTTAAATTGCGACGTTGCGTTTTGTTCATTCATGTTATTATGAAAAATGTATGTATACTACGCGTGTTATGTTAACGGGCGGGTAAGGCTATAGTATATCGGGTTACTTATTGTTGTGCGTTTTGTTTGAGTACATTATGCATAGGAATTTCCAAGGGAACCCGGCGGGAATCGGGTTATATGGGCCCTGCGCCACTGCAATCCTCACCAGTTACTGATAAGGTTGCACTTGCTACAGATAATTTTCGTGACGTAATGGAAAAGTTACCGTTTCTTAATTTTACGAAACTAATCGTTCCGGTAACTATTTACACTTTTTTAGAGTTCCGTACCTAACGGGACCCTATTACTAAGCATTCGCTGTCCGTCCGTCCGTCCTAACTTTAAAAAGCTGTATCTTTTGAACCGTAAAAGATAACCCGTTGATTTTTTTTACGAAATATGTAATATTACGGCAGATTTGAAAAAAATAAAAAAAATGAAAAAATGTTTATTTACTTCTCTGATTAATATAGAAATGAAGGTTGGGGCCTCCTAGTAAGTATTATAAATTTTTTAGTAAGGATTTCCTAACAAATAATATAAAAGTCGGAACGTAAAATAATTAAGGGAAGTCCTCATACAAGAAAGGTTTTTTCAACGTTTTTTGTATTTTGTTCTATAGTAAAAACGGCAGTACATACAAGCTTCAAAGTATGATTATAGAACAAACCCTATAGAAAAACAACAAATACTAAAAACCGGTCAAATGTGTACGGAACCCTCAGTGCGCGAGTCCGACACGCACTTGACCGGTTTTTGAAAACCGCCCAGGCAGGGTCACTTCCTTGGCTAACTGCGTCGTCAATTACGGTAGTATATACGTCGTACTAACCTCGTAGTCTGGGAGATGAAGATCTGACGCCATCCATTCAGCCACGGCGTACATGTCCCACTTGAAGGCCTCAGGAAACATGAGCTGATCCACCACGGCCGCCGAGTACTCGTACAGAGTCAGCGGACTCTTCTGGCATGAATACAGTTTTCTACAACGGAACAAGTTATTAGGGATTGATTACTGAGGCCGTTTTTTTGGGAATCTCCGACAAATCTTTTCATCGCCTATATCGCAAAGTCTAAAGACGAAAGTCTTTAACAAGTCTGTCCTACCAGATATGACATATGGAGCCGAGACGTGGACATTGACGATGCGATTGGTTCGCCAATGGTCGAATGTTCGCTAAGCGGGCTATGGAGAGGGCTATGCTCGGAGTCTCTCTGAAGGATCGAATCCGAAACGAGGTGGTCCAACAGAGAACCAAAGTTATCGACATAGACCAAAGGATTAGCAAGCTGAAGTGGCAGTGGGCCGGTCACATCTGTCGCAGGACCGACAACCGCTTGGGTAGACGTGTTCTGGAGTGGACACCACGGCTTGGCAAACGTAGTGCAGGACGCTAGGTGGAGCGAGGGCATTCGTAAGGTGTCTGGGAGCGGTTGGAAACTCAAGACCAAGCTCAGTGGCGTGCCATGGGAGAGGTCTATGTCCAACAGTGGACGGAAGTGGGCTGATGATGAGGCCGTTTTTAACCCCCGACGCAAAACAGAGGGGTGTTAGTTTAACGTGTGTATCTGGCTGCGGTAGCTCCTTAACGGGTGAACCGATTTTGATTTAGTTTCTTGTGTTTGAAAGGTGACTTGATCGAGTGTTCTTAGCTAAGTTTCGTGAAAATCCGTTGGGACATTCAAGAGTTACGAGCTCTGAAAGTACAATGTGCCACCGCCTGCCCAGTTGCCCACTGCCTCTTAAGGTTCGCAATTCGCGGAGCTTATTATGAGCTGTTATAATTTATCCAACTCTATTAAACGAGAAACATTTGTATTTGTATATACGAGGGCAGAGTGAGAAGTCTGGTAAAAATCATATTAAAGGTATTTTTTTCACAAATTCATTAATGTCAATTTGAAATGCAGCCTTTTTGGAGGTACATCGTATATTTTCAGCCAGTTCACACGGCTAGTTTTTTTTTGACAGCTATGAAAAAGAAACAATCACTTTGGTGTTTGCAAACATAGATAAAAGTGAGTTTCGTGAACTTTCGTGTTCTGATTAAACATTATTTTTTGCGAAAAAAAACCATTACGGATACAAAAAAAAAATTAGACAAATATTACGGGAACTCTGCTCCATCGATTAAAATGATCCACAAGTGGTTTACGGATTTTCGTTGTGGCCGTACAAGCACTGCTGACGCCGACCGACCCGGACGCCCAGTTGAGGTCACCACACCAGAGATGATCACCAAAATCCATGACATCGTATTGAACGACCGAAGAGTAAAGGTCCGTGAGATAGCTGATATTGTAAGAATTTCCGACGAACGGGTTCGTAATATCCTTCACACTTATTTGGATATGAAGAAGCTTTCCGCCCGTTGGGTGCCGCGATTGCTCACAGTGGATCAAAAACGCACTAGGGTGACCCTGTCAGAGGCACTTTGGCGAAGTTTAGGCGTAATGAAAAGGACTTCTTGCGTCGTTTTATAACTGTTGACGAAACCTGGATTCATCATCATACACCAGAAACCAAGGAGCAGTCAAAACAATGGATTGCTTCAGGTGAACCTGCACCAAAGAAGGCCAAAGCAGTTTTATCGGCGAATAAAGTTATGGCTACTGTCTTCTGGGATGCTCGTGGTGTAATATATATTGATTACCTTCAGAAAGGTAAAACGATTAACGGCGAATATTATGCCAACTTTTTACAGCGTTTTCATGAAGTTTTAAAGGAAAAATGACCCCATTTGGCGAAAAAGAAAATCATTTTTCACCAAGACAACGCACGAGTCCACACTTGTGCAGTTGCTATGGCTAAAATCCACGAATTGCGTTACGAATTGCTCCCGCATCCGCCTTATTCTCCAGAAAATAGTCGCAGGGGGCCACCCCTGCGACTATTTTCTTTTACCAAATTTGAAGAAATGGCTTGGTGGAAAAAGATTTGGTTCCAACGAAGAAATCATCGCAGAAACCAATGCGTATTTTGAAGGGTTGGAGAAATCGTACTATACGGAGGGAATCGAAAAGCTAGAAAAGCGATGGACCAAGTGTATCGAGTTACATGGGGACTACGTTGAAAAATAAATATTTACTTGAACTAAAAAAAATAATTGTTTAATTTTTTCCAGACTTTTCACTCTGCCCTCGTATTTGCAATCGCGTTCTCGAAAACGGCTTTAACGATTTTGATGAAATTTGCAATATAGCGGTTTACGGGGGCGAAAAATCGATCTAGCTAAGTCTCATTACTGGGAAAATTCGTTTTCCCGTAATTTCACGCAAAAAAATATGCGCGAGCAATATAGTTCGTAATTTCGATGCGGCCGCCACCGTCTGAATAGACTAATGGTTAGAGCGTGGGCTCACTACGTCAAGGCTGCGGATTCCAACCCTATCTATGGACAGGTTTTCTTTTTGTTCTTTTTTTTGGGTAAATCTTCTGACGCTCGGTCTCCCAGGTACTTATTATGAGATCTGGTACTTACTTATTTCTTACCCAAGGAACCTCTTTGGGGAAGCAGGGACATTCCACGCACGTTGTCTTGTCGGGGGTGATGAAAATCGGCTACAACCAAAAGACAATGTCTGAATTACAGTATAGTGTTTCCAATCCACTACGGCATGTTAAAATTAAATAATATTATGCATTCATAGGGATTTAAAGAGACTTAGAACGTAATAAAGACTTTTACTTTTACCTACTGCTTATATTTTTACTTGAATAGCCAGAGGATATGAGAAAGATGGAGGTTACCTCTTCCTTGGGGATCACGACGGAGGGCGTCCTGCAAGGCAATGGTATAACCTTTTTTTTCTTCCTTTTCTTCTTGGGCTCTTCTTTCTTTACCTGAAAAGTTAAAAATTAATTTAAGTAGTATAGTTACTAGCCTAAAAGAGTACCTAATTATTCTGCATGTAATATCAAAGGTATACACGACTGACTTACTATCTACCGGACCGGACCGGATAGATCTTTACCAACATTCATACAAATATACTCTCGAAAAACATTACCACATTTAGATTAGTAGCTTCCGTCCAAGCCAAGTCAAGTAGGATATATAAAATGTGTATTTAGATTTAAGGAATTCTGAACATTTTGTTAATCTGTATAGAGCGTCATGATCGTTTCACGACCAAGCCCCAAGATTAAAAAAAAACAGATTAGTAGAAAATCTTCAAACAAGGGTTTTTATGTATGCGCGCCTTATGCGTACGCGCCACAAGTCTGCGAGCTAACACTGATAGGCTGGGCGTGTGAGACTCAGGCGACCGCAGTTCCACGCAGCGCGGGGCAGAGCAGAAATCTGTCCCAATTCTGCAACATGGGGCAGAGCAGGACAAACACATGTCTGCGTTGCACGTGCCGCCGCAGCGTATCCAGCTTAAAGGACCTTCATGCATTACAAAATCTGCTCTGCCCTGCGCTGCGTTGAACTGCGGTCGGACGCGTCTCAGCATATGGTCAGCCCTTTATAAGGTCCCATGCAGTTATACAGTTAGACTGCCTTTACATAGAAGCGGAGACGAGTGGTGCGGAGAGGAGCCGTGTAGAATCGACCAATCACGTTGGTTGTAATCCACATCTCGTCTTCGCTCCGCTTCAATGGAAACAGCCAAGCGGAGACGAGATGTGGATTACAACCAATGTGATTGGTTGATTCCTACACAGCTCCTCTCCCGCACCACTCGACTCCGCTTCTATGGATAGGCAGCCTTATGCTACGTGAAGTTAAATACAGTCCCACGTTTGACACTTCCTAGGGAATCATTTAAAAGAAAGTTATTTTTCATGTAAATACAACAGAATATGTATCATATTCTTTAGTACTTAAGGTTGAAATTCTAAATAAATATGTGTGTTAGGCCACGGTTTCGCCTGCAGAAAATTGCTGCGAGGAATGTCCCGACAGTGCTGTTCGTCGACGGTTACTTGCAAGAAATTTGCACGTGATAACTGCCTCTAGGCACTGTCGGAGAGCACTGTCAGCTATTTAGCCGGGAATACACAATGCCAGTAAAACGAAACAGTAGCATGCATAATTGTTAACGGCATGTAGAAGTAACTGGCACACAGTGAAATTTGCCAGTTAAACTTGCATGCAATTTGCGTTTTTGCATGCCTGTATTTCCAAGACGTATACACAAGACTGTAGCTGGCATACTATTCTAGTTCATGTGTCAGTTTCACGCTTTATTGCAATGGAAAACATTCTAAGTGAATTAAATAGTATCGTATTGCTACTAGCAATAGAATGTGTCGCTAAATTAACGAGATAATAGAGAGAGAGAGACAACTCGCCTGCTGCTGGCACGCTTGTAGCCGTCGCGTACGTTCACACGTGCCGTTTTTGCAGCCCCCCCTCGCCCCTCCCTCATTGCATGCTAGTAAATCAAATGCTTACCAGATACAGGCATGCCAGTTATTGTATACACATGAAAGTAGATACTCAATACTCAAACGTTTATTGCATTCCATAATGTTAGTTTACAGGTGTACGGCTAATTTAAGTTAATACAGTAATCATTTATTATAACTTAATTATTAATTAGATGGCACGTGCAAGGAGCTGTTATGCAAGTGTGCCAGAGAGGCATGTGTATTCCCGGCGTTTCTCGCAGCAATTTCTTGCAGGTGTATTTGCGGCCTTAGTTAAATTACTTGTCTGTGTATACTTTGTTATAACCCTCTTTCTTGTGCAGTCGGGTAAAAAATAAATACAACTACGCTATAAATAAGAACAACTTCGTAAAAACGATTATATCGACTAGCGATTAAATATTTCGGCTCTCAACTGCATAGGTGCTTAAATACGATACCTTTACAGGAGCCTCATCTTCTTCGGGAAGGTCCATTAAAAAATAAAAATAAACTGGGACGCGTATAAAACTAGTAGAATTACAAAATTACAAGTGTTATTGTTTGGTAGCCGTTGACAGCGACAGTTAACTTTTTTAATTTTATTTTTGGCCATGATCTGCGGATTCTGCCGGTGTAGTTTTGAGGTTTCAAGCAATTATTGTCAACATGGCAAAAAAGTGACCACCACATTAGGCGTCAGATTTACGGTAAAATTGGACCATGTTGCTAATTTCACTGTAAACATATTATGTGGGCTGCCTTTCCATTGAGGCGGAGACGAAATTACATAATATGTAAACCCGATGACAGTGCAATATTATGGTATGTAAAAGCTGACCTCGTAATGGAGTTGGAAGGTGGCAACAGGATCTCCGCTATTTTAACCCCCGACGCAAAAAGAGAGGGGTGTTATAAGTTTAACGTGTCTGTCTGTGGTATCGTAGCTCCCAAACGGATGAACTGATTTTCGTTTAGTTCTTTTTGTGTCATAGATAATTTTATCCCGAGTGTTCTTAGCCATGTTTTATGAAAATCTGTTCAGCCGTTTGAAGATCATCAGCTCTTTTCTAGTTGATGAGGGGATCTGATTTTTTAACCGACTTCAAAAAAGGAGGAGGTTCTCAATTCGACTGTATGTTGTTTTTTTTTTTTTTTTGTATGTTTGTTATGTGATTACTCCGTCAATTGTAGACCAATTTTGAAAATTCTTTTTTTGTTTGAATGGGTATACTTCCGAGTCCCATTGTTACCAAATCAGAATCTGATGATGGGATCCATGAGAAATCGAGGGAACTCCTCAAAAGTTATAGGCACACATACAGCGATTTTGGTATTACCTGCAAGACCTTAAGAAATTGCATTACAAAAGCACTTTTTGGCGAAGAGGAAATGATGATGAAGACCAGAGGTGACCACCGGAACTGCTTAGTCGTGAGTGATTGATGCCAGCAATGAGATTTCTTTATTAAGAATATGAAGCTAGTTTTATACTAATTATAACACATATGGTGAAGTGCAACTGATGGTGAAGTACCGGGAGAACTCCTCAATGATTAACGGCCCTGCATCTTGGGCAGCGACATTTTGTTAAGGGTGATAAAAGATTGGTATTAGGCTATTGTTTCTTAATGTGATGTTTATGTGCTTTAGTTTAGGACATAATAATATTAGATGCATCACTAAAAAGCGAAAAAAAAAATTTTTTAACAAAAAAATAAAACCGTCTTCAAAAACCTACTAAAAAGCGTTAAATAAAAACCAGCCTCCTAGGAGTCCTAGTAATAGCCTATTTAGTGCCTAATAGGTACATAGAATATATCGAAGTCGGTGGCAAGAATCATGGTGTCATTGTACCTGTGTATACCTACTTGACACCGACTTCGATATATTCTATGTACCTATTAGGCACTAAATAGGCTATTACTAGGACTCCTAGGAGGCTGGTTTTTATTTAACGCTTTTTAGTAGGTTTTTGAAGACGGTTTTATTTTTTTGTTAAAAATGTTTTAATTCTTGAAATCTTCTAGTGACGAAGTCCCTCCAGTGAAAATGTACGTGCTTGGAGCCCGTTCAAGGTTTTGTTCATTGTTCAAAGGGTTTTTAGGCGCTGATATCGGGGGTTTTTAACTCGGTTAGGTTATTATATAGAGAAATACATACTTTTGCTATACGATACTGTTGGTTTGACCTCTTTATCCCTCTCTCTCGATAACATAGTGGCGCTGCAACGAATCGGTAGATTCTAACACGTATTTAAAAATAAACATTGGCTGCTCAACATTTATAATCTCGATATTAAAAAAGCCGGTCAAGTGCGAATCGGACTCGCGCACTGAGGGTTCCGCACAAAACTTGTAGGTACATATGCAAATAGTTCATTAATCACGGGAATCGAGTCTCGAAGATCTGTTGGAGCTGTGAAAAAGTCAAAAACTTCTAAGCTAACGCAATCTAAAGATACGGCCGCCTCAAGGGAATCAAAACCTATAGGATACTTCCCGTTGACTTAGAATCATGAAATGTAGCAAGAAGCAATGTCTCAGAGCACAAGTAAAGAAAAAATCCGAAAACCGTTAATTTGTAGTTACACCACATAAAAAAACCGGTCAAGTGCGAGTCGGACTCGCGCACCGAGGGTTCCGCATAAACTTGAAGGCATGTAAACAGTTCGTAAATCACGGGAATACAATATAAACCCTATATCTAACCCAGTATAAACTGACACGCAATAAGTATGCACTTTCATACTTAGTGGGTGTCAGTTTATACTGGACATTTTTTTCATGGGATGTAACTACAAATTAACGGTTTTCGGATTTTTTCCTTTACTTGTGCTATAAGACATTGCTTCTTGCCAAATTTCATGATTCTAAGTCAACGGGAAGTACCCTATAGGTTTTGGATTCCCTTGAGATTCCCTTCAATATGCGACATAAACGGCCATATCTTTTGACTGCGTTGACATAGATGTTTGATTTTTTCACTGATCCAAGGGATTGCAGACTTAAGTATTTGATATTAATTTCAACTTGATACCTCCACGCGTTCCTGAGAGAAAGGGTCTTGACAGACACACAGACAGACGGACAACAAAGTGATCCTATAAGGGTTCCGTTTTTTTCTTTGAAGTACGGAACCCTAAAAACAGGCCCAGTATAAGCTGGCACTCACTAAGTATGAGTGTGCATACCAGTTTGCGTGTGCGTATCAGTTTATATTGGAACAATTTTTTTATGTGATTTAACTACAAATTAACGGTTTTCGGATTTTTCCCTTTATTTGTGCTCTGAGACATTGTTTCTTGCTAAATTTCTTGATTCTAAGTCAACGGGAAGTATCCTAAAGGTTTTGATTCCCTTGAATATGCGACATAAACGGCCGTATCTTTTGATTGTGTTGACTTAGATGATTGATTTTTTCTCTGATCCAAGGGATTGCAGACTTAAGTATTTGATATTAATTTCAACTTAATACCTCCACGCGTTCCTGAGAAAAAGGGTCTTGACATACACTCAGACAGACAGACAGACAACAAAGTGATCCTATAAGGGTTCCTTTTTTCCTTTTGAGGTACGGAACCCTTAAAAAAAAGGTTGGAACTGGTGGGTTCGGTGTATCCCACGGGAACTGTTAAATTTTCCGGGATAAAAACGATCCTATGTCCTTCCCCGGGACACAAACTATCTCCATACCAAAATATCTCCATAACAGACAGACAGAGTTACTTTCGCATTTATAATATTAGTACATATTAATTATATAACTTTTTGTTGCAGGTGCACACTCGTCTGACCTACTTACGACACCTTATAGTGTCGCTGGCCCAGGCACGTGACATAGAGAGAACTCTACTAGTGTTCTCTCATGACTACTACGACGAAGAGATCAACAACCTCGTCAGGACTATAGACTTCGCTAAGGTTAGTGTCAAGTGCACGAGTGCACACTCGTCTGACCTACTTACGACACCTTATAGTGTCGCTGGCCCAGGCACGTGACATAGAGAGAACTCTACTAGTGTTCTCTCATGACTACTACGACGAAGAGATCAACAACCTTGTCAGGAATATAGACTTCGCTAAGGTTAGTGTCAAGTGCACGAGTGCACACTCGTCTGACCTACTTACGACACCTTATAGTGTCGCTGGCCCAGGCCCAGGCACGTGACATAGAGAGAACTCTATTAGTGTTCTCTCACGACTACTACGACGAAGAGATCAACAACCTCGTCAGGACTATAGACTTCGCTAAGGTTAGTGTCAAGTGCACGAGTGCACACTCGTCTGACCTACTTACGACACCTTATAGTGTCGCTGGCCCAGGCACGTGACATAGAGATAACTCTACTAGTGTTCTCTCATGACCACTGCGACGATGAGAGCAATACCATCCGTACCTGGTTAAAATTCTGCCTTTTCGAACGAAGCGCTTTGCATCATCTTTCATAATGCGTACTGCAAAAGAGTACGCTTCCGGCGTCGGTATTTCCGAGTGCATACAATCTGAACCTATTTAAGGCTAGTGTGAATAGGCGTCTTCTGGGTGAGCTCGCTACATCGTAGACTGAATCTTCGTCCTCCAAGGGCAAGAATTAGTCAAGAGCAAATCCATTATCTAGACTATTTATATAGACTTCACTAAAGTAAGTGATAAGATGGAAAGTTATCTCTGAAACAAACTTTAAAATATCCTTGCTATCTGTTTCAGGTGATGCAGATCTTCTACCCTTACTCCATACAAACACATCCCAACGAGTTTCCCGGCGTCGACCCGAACGACTGCCCGCGGGACGCCAAGTTCGAACAGTGAGTGTTCCGCCCACCAGTCTTGAGCTAACCGCACCGGGGCTGTAATGGTCGTGTGAAACAAAAACATCTGTCACTTTCTGACCAAAATCAAAATATTTATTCAGTACATTGGCCACATACGGCCTCTTTTACACGTCGGTAATATAGAGTGAATCTACCAGCGCTTCGGACAACACCATCATTGTGGAGAAGAAGCGCCTCAAGAGACTCCAACAGAAGGTCATTTTTTCAAACATAAAATACAATAATACTTAAAAGTAAGTTACATTACAAGGTAATAAAGTAACAAATATTAATTATTAGAACTAGCACAAATAAAAACATTACAAATGTAAGGTTAAGTACATTAAACTAAATATAATGACTAGGAGAACAACACGACGAGGTCTCTTCGTCAAAAGCCATAACTGAAATAATTAACTGAACAACAAGTCCTTGCAGACGTGAACAGACCGAACCCCACAAACAGCACCCGTTCACGAGTATGACGCGTATCTCAGCCATCGCCTCCCTCAACCATATGTTCGGGAAGGTGGCGACCCGATCAACGACGCCGCCGTAAGCGACCTTTGAGCGAGCATGACGTGCTCAACCAGGGCCTTTAGCCAAGATGCATTACGCTAACTAGCGTTTCTATTCGTTTCGATTTTTAACCAATCGCGTCACTGGTAGGTCACGTGATACGAAGAGTCACGTGATCTACCAGTGACGCGATTGGTTTAAAAACGAAAGGAGTAGAAACGCTAGTTAGCGTAATGCATCTTGGCTAAGAGCTCTGTATGCAAGTGCAAAAGCGACGGATGTTTTATTAATATTTATCCGCTAAAAAGGCTACCGTAATTCAGCACCTTAAATGTCACAGTCACATGTTTTTTCAGAGCGATAAAGCTGAAATGCAACAACGCGCTGCACCCGGATGACCACGGGCACTACCGCGAGGCGAAGTATACGCAGACCAAGCACCACTGGTGGTGGAAATCCAACAGAATATTCAATCAGCTCCAGTGCACCGCCACTCACACGGGTAAGAGCAAAAAAAGCTTGTAGGTAGCTTGCAAATAGTTCGTAAATCACGGGAATCGAGTCTCGATGATATTTTCCTCTTTTTCCAAGTTTTCCCTTCAAATCATGTCCAGTATAAGCTGAGACTCACTAAGTATGAGTGTGCATACTTAGTGCGTATCAGTTTATACTGGACGTTATTTTTTATGTGATGTAACTACAAATTAACGGTTTTCGGATTTTTTCCTTCACTTGTGCTATAAGACATTGCTTCTTGCCAAATTTCATGATTCTAAGTCAACGGGAAGTACCCTATAGGTTTTGATTCCCTTGAGATTCCCTTCAATATGCGGCAGAAACGGCCGTATCCTTTGATTGCGTTGACTTAGATGTTTGATTTTTTCACTGATCCAAGGGATAACAGACTTAAGTATTTGATATGAATTTCAACTTGATACCTTCATGCGTTCCTGAGAAAAAGGGTTTTGACAGACAGACAGACGGACAACAAAGTGATCCTATAAGGGCTTCGTTTTTTTTTAATTTGGGGTACGGAACCCTAAAAACGATACTTATAATAGTTTTTTTTTTCAACTAGGCTGTCACGTAATGAAGGCTCTTGTGGTACGAGTGGCGAAGTTAGGTTACGAGGCGTAAACAGAAGCATTTTGATACCGTTAGCAATGATAAAATAAGTGTTATATTACGTGACTTGAAAAAAATAACCAAATAATTCCAGGTCTTGTAGTGTTCCTGGAAGAGGATCACTACGTCGCCGAGGATTTCCTCCACGTTCTTAATCTCATGAAGACCACGGCCGACAAGAATTGCCCTCAGTGCGAGATGTTCTGCCTCGGGACGTATCTCAAGACCTATCAGTACCATGCGACGGGAGATAAGGTAACGCTTTGATACATCCCGATTACAAAATATTCGCAAGTTTATGAAACTAATCAATAAAATTTGTTACCAAAATTTATATATTGTTACCAAAATTCTTCCAATTTTGTTTAAGTTGAGAAATGCTCTTTTGATTGAAAATGGTAACGTGAAATTAATGTCATCCACCTTATTGTGAAAAAGTGGGCTTTTTGTGTTAATTTTTGACACCAGCTTTACCGTAAGCTTAAAAAGCACGGCGATGCTACGTCGCTTTTGATGTGAACAGCTTGTACATGACCAAGTTTTTTCGTCTGCTGTTGAACTATTAACTTAACATTCATAAATTACATATTACACATTGTTTTCCAAAAAAAACCCTGAGTAAAATTATGGACTATACCATAATTTTATCCGCTAAACTAGCCAAGTGTTCGCACTTTTGTGTTTCGGTGAAAAAAATAATACAGCCGGTGAAATGGCAAATATAGACGCATACTGTGTTTGTTCTCAGGGTTGGCAAACCATTTGCAAATTTAAAATTGCAAATTATATATTTGGATAACTTTCTGGTCCTATAATATATTTTATCTACACCCATATCGTAAAACCTCTACAACGCGTTCAGAAACTAGGTTATAACTAGCTTTACGTCAGCCAGTGGTGCTGTCGCGGTGTCAAATCTTCATCTACTGGTGGTAATGTAAAGTTCACTTTACGTGGTCGCTGCCGATACTGTTATGGTTTTCTAATTTCGAATTTATTCGAATCACGATACAATTTGATTTGGCGACAATTTCTCATGTCACTCGAGATGAAGGATCAATCAAGATGAAATGTCAACAACATAAAAAAATATCAATAAATAAAAAAAAACCCTTGGTCACGGCGTCACGCGTGAACGGCTGGACCGATTTCGCTAATTCTTTTTTTTTTGTTTGTTATTGTCAGGAGAAGGTTCTTATGAAGAGAAAAACTGAATATTTCAACTTTAAGGGGGGGAAATGGGAGGGGGAAGTTTAACCGAAGCGAACCGAGTGCGGGTCGCTAGAACGTATATATATTTTTTCATCATAGAGAGCTTACAATTTGAGTGTAGATAAACCCCCTTACTAATAAACGTTGAGTAACGGCTGAGTAGTTATACAATGCTTTGTCCTTATCTGTCGAATTCAAATGTCACAATGACAGATAAGGACAAAACATTGTATAACTACTCAGCCGTTACTCAACGTTTATTAGTAAGGGGATATGTATTGTACGCGACGCTGCGTAATTGGCATTACGCAGCCATCACGTAAACAACTATTATATCTTCTTGAACTTTTCTGGAAAATAATGTGATAGTAGAAAATACTACGTTAGTGTATTTCACAGCACTGTAGCACTGCAACACTAAATAACTAATTGCATTCTTAATAACCAATAACTAAATGTTTTCTACATTTTGATAAAATTAATAATGTCCGTTATTGAATATAAATTTTGTAATAAAAATACTGTAAATATAAACGTGACCTTGAACTCTTGACCTTGATGTCATGACCTTCAAGCATCGTAACCTTGACATTAATTATCGCGCAACAGAGGAAGAAGCAGCTGACTCTGTCGTACATACAGCAAGTCCGCGCCGCAAACGAAGAGAGAAGGAGACGCAAGATGGATACGAGCAGCTGGAACTATCAAGTGTACCCTAACCTGTATGGGTATACGCAAAAGGTGCATATTGTTAGGATATTGGTTTCGGATGGGAATTGTTTTAATGTTTTTTTTATACCGCGTCAGCCTTGCGCGCTTAAGGCTGCATGCCCTCAATTACATAATCTTATTAAGGTAGAATATTTTAGTGATGAGTTTATTAAATGTTTTAACAATGTATAAAGCGTGACATAAACAAGAGTATTTATTTTAAAAAAAATTGATAGTGTCTGCCATATATCGGGCTACATGGAATTTTTATATAGTCGAGGGCAAAAATATGTATATACACTTTTGGACCTTGTCCCATTGTAATAAAGTCCAAAAGTGTATACATATTGCCCTTGACTGTACCTGCGGTCAAAATTCCAACTGACGTCCTATTATGATTTGAAAGGTGGACTAGATATTTGAGTTTAAAAAAAAACAAAATAAAGGATTTTAACAGTTTCCATCAAAATCTAAATTTTTGTAAATACAGCTTAGAATCGCATTTTGCTTAGCGTTATATAGCTTTTGCTAGTTTATGCTTGTGACCTTTTTTATTTACACTGAAGAACAATTAAAAAGGGTTATTCATTAGTAATACAGCGCTCCCTTTTCGTTGCTCCTGTGTGTAGATCTCACGTACACTGTCCGTAAATTCTATATATAATATAGACGCATACTGTCTTTGTGGTGGCATCTGAAGTGCATGTGTTCACTGTTATTACACAGTTTTTGTACATAGGTATACTTGTGTAAATATATGGAGCGGTTACTACCACCCAGTGAGTGAGTTAGAAATATAGTAAAAAAATAGCTATCTCACTTGTTATGCTGGTGTCATCAAACCCAGCCTAACAAGTATGTGGGCGATCGTCCCGCGGGGGACATACGGTGGCGGGGACGAGGGATCGAGGCGTTAGCGGGGGCGGACGGGGAGTGGGGAAGCATGCGCAATAGCGTAGGGCTACTTTGAATATTACTACTATTCGAATTATTCTACTTTAAGTTCATTCGAATGAATCGAATGACATTAAAAATCATTCGAAAAATTCAATTTCTCCCATTCGAGTACCCAAGTCGAAGCTGAAGTTGAATTTGATCACCGCGTGTGAATGTAAAACAATCGAATTCGAAAGTCGAAAATACATTCGATTGTTACAACTAGTATACTGGGTGTTTTTTTATTCGTGTACAAAATTTTGGGGCTTAAATCAGTAAGTCATACTGACCAACTTTCACTATGAGACAACCCCGAAATCGCGAAAAAAAATTTGACCCTCCCATACAAAACGTCGTCAGCTGACTAGCCAAAATGTATGGGGTGGTCAATTTTTTTTTCGCGATTTCGGGGTTGGTCCCATAGTGAAAGTTGATCAGTATGACTTACTGATTTAAGCCCCAAAATTTTGTAGACGAATAAAAAAACACCCAGTATTATTATTTTGTTATTCGAATAATATTAAAAGTAGTTACACACAAATCGAATATTGAAATAATTCGAAGTCTCCCATGATAACTAATGCGCAACTACTCACCGCAACGCCGCGCCTCCCCAACGTCTGTCAGTCCGCGGGAGGGGGCTCATAAACTTGTCGGTCTGTAGTTTACGTACCTACAGAAACATAGATTACTAGTCTTGAAAAAAATCCCAGTAGTTACCATTAACATAAATGGGTGGTAACAATTTGTGGGAGAAAATGTTACCGTGAAAATAAATGAGTGGTAACAAATGGGAAAAATAGTTACCATTAATATAAATAGTCAGTAACAAATGGGAAAAATAGTTACCATTAATATAAATAGTCGGTAACAAATGGGAAAAATAGTTACCATTAATATAAATAGTCGGTAACAAATGGGAAAAATAGTTACAATTAATAGAAATAGTCGGTAACAAATGGGAAAAATAGTTACCATTAATATAAATAGTCGGTAACAAATGGGAAAAATAGTTACCATTAATATAAATAGTCGGTAACAAATGGGAAAAATAGTTACCATTAATATAAATAGTCGGTAACAAATGGGAAAAATAGTTACCATTAATATAAATAGTCGGTAACAAATGGGAAAAATAGTCACCATTAATATAAATAGTCGGTAACAAATGGGAAAAATAGTCAACATTAATATAAATAGTCGGTAACAAATGGGAAAAATAGTTACCATTAATATAAATAGTCGGTAACAAATGGGAAAAATAGTTACCATTAATATAAATAGTCGGTAACAAATGGGAAAAATAGTTACCATTAATATAAATAGTCGGTAACAAATGGGAAAAATAGTTACCATTAATATAAATAGTCGGTAACAAATGGGAAAAATAGTCACCATTAATATAAATAGTCGGTAACAAATGGGAAAAATAGTCAACATTAATATAAATAGTCGGTAACAAATGGGAAAAATAGTTACCATTAATATAAATAGTCGGTAACAAATGGGAAAAATAGTTACCATTAATATAAATAGTCGGTAACAAATGGGAAAAATAGTTACCATTAATATAAATAGTCGGTAACAAATGGGAAAAATAGTTACCATTAATATAAATAGTCGGTAACAAATGGGAAAAATAGTCACCATTAATATAAATAGTCGGTAACAAATGGGAAAAATAGTTACCATTAATATAATTAGTCGGTAACAAATGGGAAAAATAGTTACCATTAATATAAATAGTCGGTAACAAATGGGAAAAATAGTTACCATTAATATAAATAGTCGGTAACAAATGGGAAAAATAGTCACCATTAATATAAATAGTCGGTAACAAATGGGAAAAATAGTTACCATTAATATAAATAGTCGGTAACAAATGGGAAAAATAGTTACCATTAATATAAATAGTCGGTAACAAATGGGAAAAATAGTCACCATTAATATAAATAGTCGGTAACAAATGGGAAAAATAGTCAACATTAATATAAATAGTCGGTAACAAATGGGAAAAATAGTTACCATTAATATAAATAGTCGGTAACAAATGGGAAAAATAGTCACCATTAATATAAATAGTCGGTAACAAATGGGAAAAATAGTTACCATTAATATAAATAGTCGGTAACAAATGGGAAAAATAGTCACCATTAATATAAATAGTCGGTAACAAATGGGAAAAATAGTCACCATTAATATAAATAGTCGGTAACAAATGGGAAAAATAGTCAACATTAATATAAATAGTCGGTAACAAATGGGAAAAATAGTCACCATTAATATAAATAGTCGGTAACAAATGGGAAAAATAGTCACCATTAATATAAATAGTCGGTAACAAATGGGAAAAATAGTCAACATTAATATAAATAGTCGGTAACAAATGGGAAAAATAGTTACCATTAATATAAATAGTCGGTAACAAATGGGAAAAATAGTTACAAAGGTGGTAACAAATTGATTTTTTCCAATAGTTCCCATGGGTAAAAAGAGAACGGTAACAAGTTGGAATAGCCCAGAAGTTTTTAATGAGACGTCTGTTTTAATTCCACAGCGTTTTCGCGTCCAGGACTCGTATTATGGTCGCCTTTGTCCCGGTGGATAAGTGTGGATAAAGCATCCGTCACTCTCGCACTTACATACTGGTCAGAAAGCGACAGATGTTTTGTCCACATGATAAACACGACCATAATACTGCCCTGCTAAGCTAAAATGCGATATCTCAGTCACAACTGCTGTAGCAATTGCCTCATTACTTAGCAGGAGAGGACTGAATCTGCTTTGGCTATTGAATTTGAGATATCGCCTTTAAGCTTAGGACGGCGGATTAGGCCAGCAGAATTATTTAAAAAGACATTTTAGAAAATTAGAAAGGTGTGTTCTGTATTTTTATTATTTTCATATGATAATGTTTTGGCGTTTTTTTTTAAATTATATACAAAGTTATTATGTAGGATAGATTTCCTTTTTTTCAAGTTTATGGATTAATTTGAATCTCGCTTAGATACGAGCAATATATTTTTGTAATAATACACACACATTTTCAATTATATACGTATATGTACGTACCCTTGTCGTTGCTGTTAGCCAGTTAACAGATTTAGCAGAGCGCAGAAACGTCCTACATCTAAATAGAGAGCGTGATTGAGCGTAAGTTCAATTTAAGAAGTCATAGTAGAACTCAAATGATAAAAAGTCATATACCATGTCTGAAAATCAGTAATATCTTTTTAATAATTACTATAGAGTATAACATTTTTGTTGATTTAATTTAAAGAAAATATCTGTCTTTTTGTACCGACTTAAGGTATTTAATGAAGCGGTAAATAAATTTAAAATATTTTTTTTTCAGAAACAATTAATTTTTGGTCAGGGCACGTGCAACGTGCGTGGCACTTTATAATGCAAATGAGTTATCTTTGATCAGCCCCTTTTCTCACAAAAATGCTCTGACAGGTGATAGATGACAATTTATATCAGTGCTGGTTTTACCTATTGTGCCGCCGCTATGGTGATCGCGCGCCTACCAGAGAGCGCCAGGGTATTGATTGCACCAGATTACACACGGGCGCTACGTAGGCTAGACCCGGCCCTGATTAATATTAATATTAAGTATTAATACTGTGCCAGTTCTGATCATTGATTATGTATGTAGGCCATTAATTATTTTTCTGTCAGGAGATTAATTTTTTCACTCTCATTGCGTACGTCAATATTTTTCATATTTTTTATAATAAACACGTGTATTGTATTGTAAATATTTTATACAGTTTGAATTACTTTAGCATGTTAACTAGTTTTATGTATTATTTTAAACTTTTTTGTAAGATACATATGTGTATATGCAAGCTTAAATATTTAAACTTGCATATAACTTGCACTGTAATGTTAACTAATATGATTTAATGGACGATTCAAAACCTTACAAACTAGTATAGTCTGTATCAATGGAAATTCCCAAAGATGTAAACATAACGAAACGAACTCATTTAAAATTTACGTTATTTATGTAATTTTTAATATTAATTTTATGATAAAATAACTATTAATTGTATTTTTTTTAACAAAGACCCTCGATTGAAATTTGTCAAACTACTAATTTGTTTACATCGCTCATTTACGACAACAATGGCACCTCTCAGGATGAGGTTTAGATTTTAATACGAATTTCAACTTTGAATTAATAAAACTACAGTGCGAATTGCAATAGCGTTCTAAATTGAGACAGTTCTAAATTGAGGGTGACAACCCTTGTCGCAAATGAGTGAGTCATCTCTGGCCATTTCTATTTACGCTGACTTTACCTACAATTATGAAATTTAAATGCATGTTTTTATGTAGATAAGCAAGCATATCCTAGCGCTATCCAATGCAATTTTAGATTAAACACTACCAGCTAACTAGCCTTAACTTCTTCATAATGCCTTGTATGCAGTAGAATGTTCCTTTTTATTTGCATGTGTAACTAATGTTTCTTAATAACTTATTAATTTTTTTACTCTTTAAAATTAGGTAAATAAAAGGTGATTTTGATTAGTTATAATTATTAGATATTATTGCGTAGCGTGTTAATTTAAAATAAAGTTCCTTAGTTAAACCCTTTTCAACAAATATGTTGAAAAATATATATTAATATATTGGCATTAATTCGATTCAAGTCAATTTAAAAATAATTGATGATATGTCCCAAAAAAATTATGTAAATCCATGTAAGTGTTACCAAGAAACTTTTTTTTGGTAACAAACGTGAATATTTTTTCATATCGAGAAATGTCGTTTTATATTCTAACGCGCAATTTTTCTTAAATCTAAATAAAAAGTCCAATTTTTATTTGTTAGTTGAATTTTTTGTGGTAAACTTATCACAGCAGTAAATCAAAATGTTAAAGTTCACTTGTCTTGGTATTTATAAATACACTTGCGTAGGCAAACGCGATTTCAAAGCTGCTGTCGTAAAAATGATTATTATTCGATTCCAGGTGGAAATTACCCCATGGCATTCAAGCATCCACAATATGGGAATGGCATTCAACAGGACGCTATGGGACAACATTGTGGAACTTCAGGTGGGATAAAATTTACTAATTTTTATGGTTCCGTACCTCAAATAAAAAAGCCGGTCAAGTGTGAGTCGGACTCGCGCAACGAGGGTTCCGCACAAACTTGTAGGCATGTAAATAGTCCGTAAATCACGAAAATACAATATAAACAAAGTCCAGTATAAACTGACACGCACTAAGTATGTACTTTCGTACTTAGTGAGTGTCAGGTTATACTGGACTAGTTTTTTATGTGATGTAACTACAAATTAACGGTGTTCGGATTTTTTCCTTTACTTGTGCTATAAGACATAGCTTCTTGCCAAATTTCATGATTCCAAGTCAACGGGAAGTACCCTATAGGTTTTGATTCCCTTGAGATTCCCTTCAATATGCGGCATAAACGGCCGTATCTTTTGACTGCGTTGACTTGGATGTTTGAGTTTTTCACTGATCCAAGGGATTGCAGACCTAAGTACTTGATATTAATTTCAACTTGATACATCCACGCGTTCCTGAGAAAAAGGGTCTTGACAGACACACAGACAGACAGACAGACAGACGGACAACAAAGTGTTCCTATAAGGGTTCCGTTTTTTTTTTTCATTTGAGGTACGGAACCCTAAAAACGGGACCCTTATAGGATCACTTTTTTGTCCGTCTGTCTGTCTGCCTGTCAGACTGTCAAGACCCTTTTTCTCAGGAACGCGTGGAGGTATCAAGCTGATATTAATATCAAATACTTAGGTCTGCAATGCAATCCCTTGGATCAATGAAAAAATCAAACATCTAAGTCAACGCAATCAAAAGATACGGACGTTTATGCCGCATATTGAAGGGAATTTTAAGGGAATCAAAACCTATAGGGTACTTCCCGTTGACATAAAATCATGAAATTTGGCAAGAAGCAATGTCAAGGAAAAAATCCGAAAACCGTTAATTTGTAGTTACATCACATAAAAATAAGTCCAGTATAAACTGACACTCATTAAATAAGAAAGTGCATACTTATTGGGTGTCAGTTTATACTGGACTTTGTTTATGTTATATTCCCGTGATTTACGACCTATTTACATACCTACAAGTTTGTGCGGAACCCTCTGTGCGCGAGTGCGACTCACATTTGACCGGTTTTTTATTTTTAATCCCCGACGCAATACAGAGAATGTGTATCTGTGGCATCGTAGCCCCTAAACGGATGAACCGATTTTGATTTAGTTATTTTTGCTTGAAAGGTGATTTGATCGAGAGTGTTCTTAGCTAAGTTTGGTGGAAAACCGTTTGGCCATTTAAGAGTTACGAGCTCTGAAAGTCGGGTCCCGATTTTGTCGGGAGTTTTATATATTTAATTAAGACAACTGAACCAGCTGCAAAATCTAGCCTTTTCATACAAACGGCGATGACGTTTTCCACCCCCTAAACGTTAACCGAATTCGACCAATTTTTGATATGTGGTCATTCGGAACAAAAACTATGTCCGTACGTTTCGTTTTTTTAAATTTTGATTAGTTATAAAGAGACTATGGCCGAAATTACTTATGTATGAACACAAGAAAACGGGAATAAATAGAAATTTATTAATAATATTGAAAAAAAACGAAACGTACGGACATAGTTTTTGTTCCGACTGACACCGTAGCAAAAATTGGTCGAAATCGGTTAACATTTAGGGCGTGGAAAACGTTATCACCGTTTGTATGGAAAGCCGTCACCTCACAATCCTCTCATACATGTCTTAATAATGTCCAAGTAGTGTCCGGATTCTTTTAAATAAGTTTTTTTTTTCCGGTTATCTACAGCAACAGTTCTGTGCATACGACGACTACAATTGGGACTATTCGCTGTTGCATCTCGCTCAGAACCGAAAGGGAAAACAAAAAATGAAAGTCATGCTGTCAAAGGGACCCAGGGTGTTCCATATTGGGGAGTGGTGAGCATTTTTTTGTTTATTTAATTTCTTTACTGCTGAAAAATAAATGGCAGTCAGTCAACCAAAAATAAGTTCTAATTTTTTAATAACTTTGAGGTCGCGATTGACTTTTTTCCATTCTTCCATGAAACCCATCAAATTAAAAGCAAAATAATATTTTTCAAACTTACTCATTCACTCACTATTGCTTTATTTACATATCTGGCAACACTTTATGCCCAATTGGTGCGTCTAAATAAACATTCTAATTAAGTCGAAATGTTAGCATATTTGTGACTTTCTCAATATAAAGGGACCTTATGGAGGACGGCAGTTACGCTCTTCTTATTCTTGTAACTAGACGAATACTATGGTAACAGTTCTAAAAACTGCGTAACCGCCTGCCTCCATAAGGTCCCTTTACATAGAACGTCACATTTTTTTTTGTTTCCAGCGGTCTCCACCACAAAAAGTCCAACTGCAACGCCAATCTAGTAATCAGCAAAGTCCAGAAATTACTTCAGAACACGAAGAAGCTGCTGTTTCCGTCGCGCCTCACCGCTACCATCAGTCCAGGGGGTGCCAAGCACAACAAGCGGCTGGTGAAGGGGAACGGAGGGTGGGGGGATGTCAGGTAAGACTAGCTGTTACAGCACCTGAGCAGCTGACGCTAGGTTTACCTGAGCTTAGTAACTAATGGTTACTATTAATCACTTTCACTTTTACCGTGTGTGTATAGTAGAACCAGAAATATAAGTTACGGCGGCGGTGATACATTGCGACAGATCTGGTACTAGTAGCATTCCCTTGCACCAATGTGTAAACGGCTACTTGTCACTTTGCGGTTATAATATAACCTTACTTATATTATAAGTATGAATTATGAATGAAATAATTATGTTTATCTACACACATATAATAAGTCCTCTATAATGCGTTCAGAATCCGTTGGCAATGACCAGCATTACAACAATCAATTTTACTATGATAATTTTCTTATCTGTAGCAGTAACGTAATGTTCATATAACGATATAAAATTTGATAAAGCTATGAGTTTCAAATTATTAATGAAATAATTCTGTTAATTAAATTTAGTTTAATTGATTTTAACTTATTTCTTATTGTCAGATTAACTTGAAATTCTGCATACTTATGTAATTTCGATGTCAATACAATAATATGGTACCATCGAGCTGGTATGATGGTGGAGACGGAAGGTGGTCACAGGAACTCCTCGATGGCTAACAGTAGACCCGTCGAGTGTGGACTCGTTTGACTCGTCTTTCCAAATCTAATGAAATATAGTAAAGTCATACCCCTTTTTAAGTCGGGCGAGAAGAGTGATTTAACGAATTTCCGCCCCATTTCTATACTACCAGTTCTAAGTAAAGTCTTTGAGAAGTTAATGTTGAATGATATGTTAGGTCACTTCAATAGAAATAAACTGCTTAACAGTAATCAGTTCGGCTTCACCAAGGGACGATCCACTACTGATGCAGCATCTGTTCTTATTAAATATATATATAATATCTGGGAGACATCTTGTGATGCAGTAGGAATATTTTGTGACCTTTCGAAAGCTTTTGATTGCGTTGATCATGCGACCCTTATTTTAAAATTGGAACATTATGGTCTATCAAATAATGCTCTAAGACTTATGTCTTCTTACCTCAGTGATAGAACACAAACGGTTGTTGTAAACAATACGCAGTCTGCTGGCGCTGCAGTTAAATTAGGTGTGCCCCAGGGCTCTATATTAGGTCCTTTCTTATTTTTGGTTTATATAAATGACTTACCACCCATAGTAGATACACTTTGTGATATTGTACTATTTGCTGATGATACATCACTCATTTTCAAGGTAGACCGAAAATCCGTCGACTACAGTAGGATAAACGCCGCGCTTGTTAAAGTACTTAATTGGTTTACGAGTAACAACTTACTACTCAATGCTAAGAAAACTAAATGTGTTAGGTTCGTTTTGCCTAATGTTAAACCGGTAAATTCTAGTATTTTTCTTAATGGCGAGTGTTTAGAAATGCACTTAATAATAATGATAAGGCACTTTTCTTAGGCATAACTATAGACAATAATTTGCAATGGAGTCCCCATATAGCAGTTCTAGCAGGCAAATTAAGTAAGGCCGCTTACGCCGTTAGGAAAATTAGACAACTTACCAATGTTGAGACAGCTCGCTTAGTTTATCATAGTTATTTTCATAGTGTTATGTCATACGGTATTCTGGTTTGGGGAAAAGCAGCTGACATACAAACTATATTTGTGTTACAAAAAAGGGCCATTCGCTCTATATATAACTTAAATTCCCGTGATTCATTAAGAGAACTTTTTAAACAAATTAATATTTTAACAGTAGCATCCCAATATATTTATGAAAATATTATGTATGTTATTAAGAACCTAGACTCTTTCGTTAAAAATTCTGATATACATAATATAAATACTAGGAATAAAAATAAAATTGCCATAAAAAAGTTTCGTGTCCGTAAAGTATATAAATCATTTGTAGGTCAATGCATTCATTTTTATAATAAATTACCCGACGTAGTTTTAGAGTTACCCCTTCCAGCACTTAAAAATTACTTGAAAAAGTCGTTGATGTCAAAGGCGTACTATAGGGTCGAGGACTATCTAACGGACAAAAATGCTTGGCCTAAACCAGAAAATTAACTAATGTTTAATGTTCAATAGCTTACCTACTACTCGTACATACCTCATAAAAATCATGTAAACGCTGTATCTTGTCTAGGGGACACGGTTTATGTAGGAAGACATGTCAAAACTGTTTTGTGTGATATATATGTATAAATTTTCTCGTAGTCATTCTGACATGTTTTCCTGCAAAACTACGCAGATATTTAATATTATTTTTACAGTTTTATATAATGCTAGAATAAGTAGTGACATTGTTATATTTTTTTATTAAAAAATGACTAACTGTTGAGTTTCTTGCGGCGCTTCTTCTCAGCAGTGGTCTCCTCTTGGGAAGCGCTGGTAGATTTTTGACGTGTAAAAGTGCCCGTGCGGCCTACTTACTGAATAAATATCTTTTATCTTTTTATAGCGGGTTCATTATCAGTGTTAGAAGTAGGTACAGTTGGCAACAAAATGAAAAATGTTTTTAAAGTGAAATTTAATTTTATCTAGTATTGATTATCATTTAACAGTACTTATACGGGAACCGGCGCCAATTTTTTTTAACGTATTTTCCTTTTTTTTCAGGGATCACGACTTATGCGCAAACATGACCAAAATCGGACGGCAGTTGAGACAAAACGTATATTTTACGTGAATGTAAAAAATAACTTAAAAAAAACTGTTATAATATATTATAACTTAAGTATGGCACTTATTTACAATAACTTAATACCGGTGATATGAGGAATCGGTAGGTAGTTTTTATACCGAATGTCTAATGATCGGTAAAAAAATGCATACGTCACTATACATATAGTCACCGTAAAAAATACACCTCAAATTTAATGTTAAAGAGGTTACAGCGTGATTAGATATATTTCACGGCGACTGTTTAAAGTTTTGAGTAAGTAGGTATAAAATCAAGTGTAATATCCGTATTTTATTTAAACAAAATTATAATTAATTTTTAAGTTCGATTAAAGTTTCATATTCTATTGCTATAGCAATGAAAGTAACAGCAGCAACTTTAATCAAACTTAAAAGTTAATTGACGTCTCGGAGTGCGGCAGTTAGTATGGTTTGGTTTGGGGTACTTTTTGTACCAATCTTTACGTCAAGTTTTTAGAGTTTACTCCTTAAGAATCGATTTTTCACATAAAACCCCCGGAATGGAAATTTTATTAGTGAAATTTTATAAGCGTTACGTTTTCTGTCAAAAAGAAAAACAAAAGCTTTTTGAAAAGTACCAGGAGAACATAAAACGGAAGAAGTCACTGACCTGCTTTTGACATGTTATGTTTTATCTCTTGTCTGTTTAATATCCACCGATTTGATGTGAAAACGCGCGGGTGAGATATCAACTAGAGGCGCCTGTCTCTCTCTGCTAGGGTGACCAATCGTTTGGAAACCCACCTTTAGGAGTTGTAATCCGTGTAGTTTTCAAATATTAGAACCTGAAAATAAGCTTATTGGTTTGTCTGTCTGTCACGCATTGACATCGAGATACAATTTGGCAAAAGAGACTTTTACGAAATATACTCGTAGATAGAGATAGAGATATTTATTTACCCTCTTTGCCTATTCCATATTCAAAGACAATCGTACTTAAAGAGTAAACTCCAGTCGTGCGTCGGAGCTGACACACACTTTTTTATTGACATTTTTATTTATTATTAATTATTAATTATATATATATTTTATTTAATATACAGGGTTATTTGTTATCATCCATTCCCGTTGAAAAGTTATCGTAGAGGTCATTCATTCGCAGCAAGAAAGGTCATGTAGTTTTCAAGATATAAGACATATTTTTTTTTGAAATTGGTATGAAAAAATACCCAGATTAATTTACAACACCATAATTAGTATTGTAACCCTGATTTTTTAAATGTTTTATACCTCATTCGATAGCTGATAAACCGAGAATTAAAATACCTACATGCCAGCTACATGTCATAACTTTTTGGAAGTCCACTTCCTTTAACAACAAAAAAATAATTTTCATACAAATTAAAAAAAAAAAATGTTCAATATCTTGAAAACTACAAATATCCGGATAGGGTATATGACCTTTTTTACTGCAAATGACCTCTACTATAACCTCTTCACGGGAATGGATGCAATAACTAATATTCGAGTATATACAGGGTGCACGTTAAATGAGTATAAGTGTTGAATTTAATTTGGGTTACAAATCTAACTCTTCCGGTTCCTGATCAAATCACAGTGTTTTCAATATCTTTGAATTAATTGATAGAATTTTATTTATCGGTATGGTCTTAGCTTCCACTGTAACACCAGTATCAAGCCAAATTAAACGGAAATGAAATTTAAAATTTAAATTTAAATAACCCCGACGCCAAAACAGATAAACTGTACATAATTTAAAAAAGTAAAGGTACCTTTTTTATGATTTATTTGACTCACACAAAAAAATTAATTCCCTCCTCATGGAATATAGGTACATCATACAATAACATGCTGTTTGAGAAACCTTTTTAATGAGAAGAGCTTATAGTATAGATAGGCACATACTATAACAATAAGTTTTACTATTGCTTGATTATAACAGACTAACACACGGACAAACATACATATACGAGCGGATCCAGGATTCGGTTCCCAAAACGGACCCCCAAAATACCAAAAATACGTCATATTATGGCACTGATCAAAAGGGCATAATATGCCATTTTTGTCGGGATTAAAACTAATGAGATTTGACTTATCATTATGAAAATGTGACGTTGTCAATATAAAGGGACCTTATGGAGGAAGGCAGTTACGCTCTTCTTGTTCTTGTAACTATACGAATACTATGGCAACAGTTCTAAAAACGGCGTAACCGCCTGCCTCCATAAGGTCCCTTTATGTTGAGAACGTCACAAATGTGTAAAGTATTATTTTTCAAGTATTGAAAATACGTATTGATATGAATATGTACTTAAATAAAATAGTTAGTTAACAAATTTTCTGTATAAATATCGTTTTTTTAATGTAAAAATTAGATTTAAATATTGTTACCATACGCCATTGAAACGTTTCAAATTTAAGTATGAATTAGTTTGTTGTGTTTATTTGTTAATTACTCGTTTGTATATTGTGGGTTTTGGATAAAAGTCGCTAGATTTTAAGTTGAGTTTTGGGTGATTAAAATGCGAAGTTTATGGATGGTAGCCACGAAACTCTCATTTCGAACGTTCACCATCCCTTTCACTCGTCAATTGTGATTAAACCGTGAGAAAGGGAAGGAGCTAACGTAACTTCGAACTTCGATTTCCCCAGAATAACGTTATATTATAACTAAAGGTCGGATTAGAGCGCTTATTTACCTAAAGTTCGCGTCTCAACAAAATATAAATTAGTTTAGAAGCGGCTTCTTATAATAAATTATTCTAAATATTTAATATTTGCGATGACGTTTAACTTGGTTGATTAACCCATTATCATTTTTCAACATAGCCACCTATCCGTGTCCGTGCCTACTAAGTCACTGTGAACATTTAAAGGTATCAATCATGTAATTAAAATAATAATAACCTTAAGTGCGGAAAGTATGTCATTTTACATGAGTCCCTTGGTGCCTTGGCCCGAGCTGCAGGCGAGGGACAAGACTCGGGACGAGTGAAAATGACAGTTCAATGACAAAAATTAACACTTTGAGCGACTGTATTGAAAAGATAATTTGTCGAACGGTTTAGCAAATAAACCACAATAAACCAATAAAAGTTCGCTTCTGTAACATGCTACAGCGGCGGCGACGTGGATCATATACATTAGCGCGCAAATATCCGACCTCCTCCAGTTATAAACGTCATTAATGTACAATCGAGCTGACCTTGCCAACTACAGACCCATAGCAATCACCTCGCTACTTTGTAAATGTATGTAGCGTGTACTAAACACCAAGCTCCTGGCGTACCTCGAAGGCAACAGTCTGCTCAGCGATCGGCAATACGGTTTTCGCCGAGGACGATCAACTGGTGACCTCCTTATGTATGCCACTCACTTGTGGGGTGAAGCCATCGAGAACCGCGGCGAGGCTCTTGCCGTGTCTCTCGATATCTCCAAGGCATTTGACAGGGTCTGGCACGATAGCCTTATAAGCAAGCTTCCATCTTTCGGGATTACCACTGCTCTGTGCGACTGGATATCTGACTTCCTAAATGAACGGTCAATAAGAGTAGTCTTAGATGGCTGCTCTTCCAACCTAATGGCTATAAATGCCGGTGTACCTCAGGGGTCGGTTCTCTCCGCAACGCTTTTCCTGCTGCACATCAATGATCTGTTGCGCCCAGGTATTTTTGGATACGCAGACGACAGTACCGTTACGGAAAGATACCTGTCCAGTTCGCGCGCAAGTGGTACTGAAATTGACTCATCCAGAGAGGCCATGGTTGACCGGATGAACTTGCAATTGGGGGCGGTGTCCGACTGGGGCGAAGCTAACCTCGTGCAATTCAACGCCAACAAAACGCAGGTGTGTCTTTTCTCTGCAAAAAGGAGTAACTTCAACAAGACTCCTACTTTCCAGAATACACCTTTACCGTTGATCGACCACCTCGAGCTCCTAGGTATGGATGTTTCATCTAACCTAAACTTCGGCCGATCTATAGAGTTAAAAGCGAAAACCGCTGCCAAAAAACTTGGCATCCTTTCTAAGGTTCGGCGGTACTTCACACCGAAACAGCTGCTCTACTTATATCAAGCACAAGTTCGTTCGTGTATGGAGTACTGCTGCCACCTGTGGGATGGCTCTGCCAAATATCAGCTGGACGCGTTAGACTCGGTGGACCGAAGAGCTAGGAGACTCATAGGCGACGATTCGCTCGTCAAAACCAAACTTTTAAGTTTGGAACATCGGCGTAAAGTCGCTTGTCTTTCGATATTTTACAGGGTGTATTTTGGAGAGTGTGCCCAGGAACTACACGACCTCATCCCACCCTCCACTTTCTCCAATCGGTCTTCCAGACGCAGGGAGGGCTTCCATCCTCATGTAGTCGAATTTCCATCAGTTCGGACGAAGCGGTTTGCTGCGTCATTTCTTATTCGCACTGCCAAGGAGTGGAATGCTCTCCCTGCGTCTGTATTCCCGGAATCTTATAACCTTGGTGTTTTCAAGGCAAGAGTGAATAGGCATTTTCTGGGTAAGCGTGTACCATCTTCGACCTCGTCTTCACTTAACATCAGGTGAGACTGAGGTCAAACGCAAACCCATATATGATAAAAAAAAAAAAAAAATATTCTACTATATTTTTTTATTCCATTTGTGGTTGCTCTTGTGAATCAATATTAATAACTTCGAATTTTTACTTCTGCTTATCAACTCTTTATAATATGGGTCAGTGAAAAGTGCTCATTGAGTTGAGCACTAAAGCGTGCTTAACACTTTGAGCACTCAATTGTTCAATTTGATGTAGTTTTTATTATGTGGCCATTTTTTTAATATTATTTTTTTTGTAATTTTTTATGAAGATATGATATTTCGATCCTAGTTACATAATAGTACGGTGTGATATTTTAAAATAAAAGGCAATATCCCAAAAACAATGTTCAGAATTAACCCTCTACCTTCCCGGATAGTCCTCTCAGTCGGCTAGCAAACATCCTGTGTAAAGTTACAATAATTGGCTAAGTATATATTTTTTCCATAGTCCTCATCCTAAAGGTCAAGAAACTGCGGCTCTTTTATTTTTATTTCCTCTAATATTAAAGAATTATTTTTTTTTGTTATTAAGTTGACATTTGTAAACTTTAATGACCGACAATCTTGTTGCCTTCGTACTTAATGAAAAAGGAAAAAAAACTGTCACATCTATATCTGTCATTGTCAAGTCAAATCAAAGTAAACAAACGATATATACTCTTTAAATATCAAAACGCATACTGTTGACATCTGGACATTTTCATATGTCAAACTAAACCTAAATAAACTTAACAACTTATCGATAATATCCAAAATTACTCTCCTGGTCATCATGCTCGCCTTTATCCCGGTGTATAAATGTGGATAGCATCCGTCACTCTCGCACTTACACTGTCAGAAAGCGACAGAAGTTTTATCCACATCGATAAACACGGCCATGATGCCTGATGTGCTCCTCTGCGTGCTGAACTGTTAAGTGGGTAGAAGCATTCCATCTTGGTCCTCAGTATTGGCAACGCATTCATCTAAGTCCATGACCTTTATTTCACCAAATATTATAAATTTAAGTCCCCCGTGAGTTGGTTTGTCCGGGCTAACCTCACAAACTACCGTTCGGTACGTTTTCACCAATAGGAAGAGGGATGATCTAGGCAGAGCCCGGATTTTTCGTGACAAAACAAAAGACTGTCGCAATCTAGCTAGAGTTAGAAATATTTTTTTAACGATATATCGATAGTTGTGTAGAAGAAGAAAAAAAGGTCCACGAAATTAAATGAAAAATTTAATAAAACATTTTACGTAAGGCTTGTATAAAATTATATAGAAACAGATGCAATTTCTTCTTCGAAATCCACGTCAGTACACACAGCAGCACATGACATTTTATTTGGTTTGTGATAGTGACAGGAGTACTACTATACTATACTCATTTTCTGAAGTGTCTATTATTTTCAATGAGGTAGTATTCATTCATTCAAAGTTTTACCTCTTAGTTACCCGACGGGGTATTTTATTACTTGATATGATAAAGTATAGTTAAGATTTAGATGGAATAACACAAATAAAACAACTGTCGCGAATGATTATAAAATGATGTAAATATATCGGCATGATTTTTTTTTATAATAATACTCGATATCGATAAAAAAGTGTTTCTAACACTAGCTAGATTGCGACAGTCTTTTGTTTAGCCGCGAAAAATCCGGGCTCTGGTTATAGGATATAGTTTGTGAACATTGTTCGCGCCCGAGCGCAGCCGCGGCGGGTCGATAGTAAATAGATAAAATCCTTCCATTAACTTAGTTTTGGCGGTTTTAAAATTTTAGTCGTATTGATTGATATTGTTTCCAGTCCAAACAACCGCCTATCCAACATCGAAATTATGCCTAATCCTTAAGAATAATACTTAACGTAGGTAGTAAGAATTACACAAGAAAATAGAAAACTCAATTTTTTACATATTTCACAAACTTTATATTAAAAAGAAGTTGACTAGCTGGCCTACATGTTTGTTATGTCAGACATTAAGGATAATAAAAATTATCGCACTGAGGGTTCCGTACACATTTGGCCGGTTTTTAGTATTTGTTGCTTTTCTATAGGGTTTGTTCTATAATTATACCTTGTATGTATTACCGTTTTTGCAATAGAACAAATACAAACATAAAGTTTCTTGTGTTAGGGCTCCCTTATTACTTTACTTTTTGGCTTTTTAGGGTTCCGTAGTCAAACTAGGAACCCTTATAGTTTCGCCATGTCCGTCCGTCTGTCTGTATGTCACACTCACTTTTTCTCAGAAACTATAAGTGTCACAAAGATGAAATGTTGTATTCGTATACATATATGTAGTCAATACTCAAACGTGTATTGCATTCCATAATGTTGATTTACATATGTTAGGCTAACTTAAGTTAATACTTGAGTAATCATTTATTATAACTTAATTATGGACCCTGATGGGCACAGCAACATTGGGAGAGAAGAGGGCTTATAATCTAATAGGTATATATTTATTAATTATATTGCACATGTATTATTATTAAAATGTTGTCCCATTTACTTTGAATTATTAAATTTAATATTTATTTTTGTATGTCCCAACTTAATCCTATAATATATTATTATTGTATGCAACTTTTATTCTATATGTCATTTTTTTTTTAAATTTATTTCATTAATTTACAAATTAATGTCATGTTACAAAATTATAATGTAAGTAATGTACATAACAACAACAACTTGCTCATAATCGTGTATTTTACTACTACATTAAATTTGTCACATCATTCTTATTTTTCACATCTTTTGCTACAATACGTTGCCTTAACACTTGTTATGTAACCTGCTCTAGCTTCATTCGATGGTCCCAGTGGAAGACCAGCGTTGGTTTTTATGCTGAACTGGAACCATTTCGTGACTTTACTATTTTTTGTTTCATATCTTCTTTTTTGTATTTTTATATGTCACGAATAAATGTATTTCTTCTTCTTCTTCTACTCTATGGGCTCTGTTGGGTACAAAGAATTTTGGGAGAGAGAATTTATACCGCGTACAAAGATCAATTACACAATTTGTAAGTAAAAATATTTTTGGCTACCTCGCATACATGTAAAGCTAAGTTTTTTTACCTTCTAAGATCGAATGCAAAATGTGCCGGCTATAATACAATGGACTGGCCATATACTCGAGGTGGCGTTTGCCAGCCGGCCCCTAGCCTGCGCGAGCCCCCAACCCTGCCAGCAGGCTTCCGACCTACGTGTAAAATAGTTCATTCATGCTTAGAGAAAAAAATGCCTCTCGGGCCCTTTAGTCCCAGTCAGACCATAATATATAATTATATAATAAGTCATTTATCGGTTTTCCCTTGGGAACTAACAAATTATCTGGGATAAAAAGTATCCTATATGTTAATGCAGGGTATAAGCTATCTTCATTCCAAATTTCATCCAAATCCGTCCAGCCGTTGCAGCGTGAAAGATTAACATACTAACACACACAAACTTTCGCATATAAATGAAATATTAGTAGGATTATAGCTCTGTGTGTGATTGGCTCAAATCAGCACAAATTCGCATTGTATCATTGGAAAATAGCTATTTTGTATGAAGATGCGTGTGCATGAGAAATGAGAATTTATGCGTATGCGCATCTTCATACAAAAAAGGCTATTTTAATCCACGACGGAACGGAGACGGTATGTGTTCAGGGTGAGAGGTTGTTTCTTTGTTGTGATTCAGGCCTTAATTAACCTCGGAAAGTAAAAAAAGGGTAGTCGGCAACAAAAACTCGTCCCTCCCTCTTGTGTCATTCTTGCTACGCTCAACGTGCGTTTTTTATTATTGTAAAACAATTCGTCGATGAAACTGCATTACCGCGTAACTAACAAATTCAAGAAAGGGCAAAATGCACCTTACACAGTAAGTCAGTAAGGTGCATGTTACACCGACGAATTGTAAATTAGCCACGGCCTGTATTCATTTATCAGAATATAACGTTAAAATGCGCAAATTTGTGATTAAGACAAATTGTACAGTCAGCATCAAATAGATAGGAGCAGCCAAAATGCCCAAATATATCGCCACACATCCTTATTCCCATAGTAACAAAGATGTGTTGCGATATATTTGGCCACTTTCGCTGCTCCTATTTGATGGTGACTGTACATTCAAATTTAATATCGCACAATACGTTTATTCATAGATATTTTCGATATAGATACATTTTTAATTAATTTTTAAGTTTCATATCATTATATTTAAACAAACACCAAATCAACAAAATTAATTGGCTCCAAAATAGGAGCCTGCGCCCGTGCTCAACTTTATCCCGGTGGATAAGTGTGGATAAAGCATCCGTCTCTCTCGCACTTATGTACTGGTCAGAAAGAGACAGATGTTTTATCCACGTGATAAACACGACCTGTCAGACTGAGACGGCCGTCTCAGCCAAGCGAGAAAACAATATGCTATACCCGTTCTGTATATTCAGCTAGGATGTTAGTAAGATAAATGGTGCCTGTAGCTCAGTTACTCGTTTTAAAGTGGTTACGGTTGAAGTCCTGAGCCCTTAGCCAAGATGCCCATCGCTAACTAGCGTTGCTATTCGTTTAGTTTTTAAACCAATCGCGTCACTGGTAGATCACGTGACTCTTCGTATCACGTGATCTACCAATGACGCGATTGGTTTAAAAACTAAATGAATAGAAACGCTAGTTAGCGATGGGCATCTTAGCTAAGGGCTCTGGGCTCATTTCCCAGCAGTGGCTTACGATTTTATCCTTGTTAATTTGGTGTTTGTAAAACCTGATTATATACGTATTAAGTATTGCCATAGTCAGTACACTATATGCTTGTAACTGTATTTTTGTTGTGCCTTTTTAGGGTTCCGTAGTCAACAAGGAACCCTTATAGATTCGCCATGTCTGTCTGTCTGTCCGCAGTTTAACTCGGGGACTCTTGTCGTGTACTACATAGATGTAATTTGGCATAGTTATTCATTTAAATTCTGGCGACAAAGTTGTAAAATAATCGGGTACCTCCTGGGTACATGTATATGTAAAGCAAAGGTATAATTATCTTTTTTACATTATAACATCGAGTGAGGTGTCATTGGATAGCTCTTAAAAATCATTATGAATATGTTATTATGAATTTTTAGATTTAGGGGACCGTTTAGGAAATTTTGAACTTGAAAAGGTAATTTTGGCTAGAGTTGCGCGTCAAAGTTACAAGTAATAATAATCTGAAAAATATCTTAAATGAAAGCACATAATATTAAGACTTACGGCCGCACTCAGAGACGTCAATTAAGGTTTAAGTTTCATTAAAGTAGCTGCTGTCACTTTCTTTGCTATAGCAATAGAATAAGACGCAGCAACTTTAATGAAACTTGAAAATTAATGGACGTCTCTCTCTGAGTGCGGCAGTTAGTTGATTTTATTGGTTTTTGAGTTAAACACGATTAAAATGTTTATACCTACCGAAAATCAGCTGAGATAACTTTAAATAGAAAATTTGCTAATATTCACGTTTTTTGGAGATTGTTGTTTGTGTTTGTAAAAATGGCGACGGAACCCTACACTGAGCGTGGTCCGACATGCTCTTGCCCGGATTTTTCTTCTCAATTTTTCTCAAGTAGCTTATTTATAGGATACAATGAAGTCGGTTAAAATGGCGCGAATTAGTTTGTTATATGTATTATATTTAATTAACTGGAATTGGTGGAAAAAATAGTTTTATTAAAAAATGTTGAACATATTCCTAGTCAAGATGCTGAAAACGATTTGTGTTTTTTTCAAGTTCTGGTACCTAGGCTTATATTCCACGGATCTATATGGCTCACATAATTAATTTTGTTTCTAATGTAATGTTTCGCATAATAATTTTTTCGCATAGCATAGAATATCTTGAACCTAACCTTTAGTATATACTTAATGGATAAGTATTTAAATGTTTTTAAAATGTTATAGTTCCAGCAAAAAATAAATTATGCGAAACGTTACATTAGGAACATTAACAATTATGCGCATCGAGTCATCCGTATTTCACAGCTGTGATGTAGAATACCGAACTGTAACAGTATGTCACGTCATATCAAATATCTCTTTCTGTATGACGATTTGGTTGTATATCTGAACTACGATTAGTGGTTCCAGGTTCGATAGGGTAAGAGTAAAATTTGCGAGACAAGGAAATGAACTTGTTTCTTGTTCTTGAGTATTTACATTTATTTTAGGTTTTATTTACCTATAGTTTAGTGATATTTATTATTTATGCCGTTTTAATCAATGTAAAAAAATATTTTATTAAAAAAATATATTTATTATAACATTTTAACTTTTATTCTAAATAAGCATTTTTCAAATTGGTTTACCCTCGAACCACCGACTCGTTTCGTAGAATGTTTTACTTCGCCGAATTTTCATTACATCGACGTGCCCATGTGCAGGAGTTATAATTTTTGGTAGTCACAGATCTAATCTAACCTAATCTACGTAACTCATATACCTGATAACCTGAAAACAATAAGGTTTCAGCAGAAATTAGCTTTCGATGAAATCAAATTCAGTGTAACGACACATTCGATGAAATGAATGTCTGCAAAATAAGGGGACACTGTTAAAATTATAATACCCCTCTGTTCTGCGTAGGTGGTTAACCTTCTGGAAGCGTAAAATAGACCTAACTGCCGCACTCAGAGACGTCAATTAAGTTTTAAGTGTCATTAAAGTTGCTGCGTCTTATTCTATTGCTATAGCAAAGAAAGTAACAGCAGCTACTTTAATGAAACTTAAAACTTAATTGACGTCTCTGAGTGCGGCAGTAAGTGTATTGGGGAAGGTTGACATTACCATTAGCTATGGTGTGGTTTCTTATATATCTGACTACGACAATCGAAAGGTTAATAAAACATCAAGTTTTTCTATGGAGTTTTATTGTATCCTATCTGACAGGACCTTAAGTCAATGTTAGAAGAAGTAAACACTAATGCACAAGAGCATAATAAAACCGGGAAAGAGCGTGTCGGGCCAAGCTCAGGCTCAGTGTAGGGTTCCGTCGCCATTGCTACAAATACAAAAAAGTGCACCAGCAAAAGCGTATCTTCATGGCACTTACGTCCTTTTGTTGACAAGCGCAGTTTTTCGACAATAACTCAAAAACGGTACATATCCGATCATGTTAAAAAAAATGTTGGTTGTAAGTATTTATTAAGCGTAAAGATAAAGGGACACACACAATTTATGCAACTTTCGGAGCGATTATTTCCGACAATATTGTCGCGGAGATCGCGAAATCTACCACACCTAGTAAAATTGCCTACCTTGTGGCAACCCCAATAGAGAAAAAATAAAGTTTGACATAGAGTATAACGGCGGGAATGTAGATGACGGCGTGAGAGTAGAAGGGTGAAGGCGTGTAGCCGCGTAAGTTTGTTCAAGGATTAACAGGGTTTCCTGGTGAGTACCTTTCTAGTTCAGATTTCATCCTTGTAATGCATGCAAGGATTATGGTGACTTTGAGATAGTGTTTTATATCTGAAGGTTATAAGGGCCTTCAGAATTGATAGTTGATGCTCCAGTCAGATAGACAAGTAGTGATGGCTGATTACGGATTTGAGTACTGGAGGTTTTTTACCATGGTGGCTGACGGTTGGACTGTAGGGGTTGATGTGGAGGTCCATAGGGGATGTAATTCCCCGCCTCACTACTCATCGGAAGATCGGTGATGATATTCTCACCCTTGCGGGATTCACGATGAGTTATAGTTCCGTGTTTCCATCTGTAATAGTCGAGGGTTGTGGGAGGCCCTCAAGCTTAGTATCACTCCCGCCGTGCGCAAGCACAAATAGTGTCGAGTCTGGCTGGTAGCTTTGTTAAATAAGTCAAATTTCAGATCACGGTCACCATAGTCTTTACACTCTCATACTCATACCATTATAACCTATTTCTACATCATTTACTTATGTCGCTATCCTAAGTTCATTCCCCGCGACAAATATTCCCTTAATCGAAAAAAAAATCTTTTTCACTTCTCATGCTCTTAAAATGCTACTTTAGTCTCTGCATATCGGGACTAAAGTTCCTTTTTAATCTCTAGGGATTAAGTAATTTGGAAACCCCTAAACAGCCAATCACGGTGTAAGCAAATGGAGGATTATTACAGAATAAGTACTTGCATAGAAACCGGAATATAAGAAAAAACAATTGACGTAGGTTTGACCTTTTTATATTTATGGCATTCATAACGAGTTAGAAAGAGATGTCCTTATAGGTATTCTTTCGTTTTCCATCATGTTGCCAAAAGGTTTTAGACGTCAAATTTGAATGGACCGCGATGAGCCCGCCATTGGACCCCTACACGAACCTACAGTACTACAAAATTAAAAAGTCGATATGCGAATAGTTAATTTTGTGTCAGGGTGACTTCTTAATTTAATAGCTTTATTATTTTGACAGTGTTGTGAATATATATCGATATTTTCAGATTTTCAAAACATGAAAACTTGATACTAGAATTATTGTCGACTCAGCAGCAACACTGGCGTTGACAGATCCTTGTGACATGATGGAAAACAAAAGAATACCTTTAAGGACATCTCTTTCTAACTCGATATGAATGCCATGCCATAAATAGAAAAAGGTCATATACGTCTTTTGCTGTTTCTTATAGTTCGGTTTCTATGAAAGTACTTATTCTGTGGTATAGACAATTTTAGGGCGTGGAAATAACCTCAAAATGACAACTGTGCAAAAATATTAAAAATAAACTATTTAATTTCGTGAAACACGATTAATGATTACGAAAATGAATCAATTTAATTAAATTAAGGATGAATTTAATTTATTATGCATGGACCATGCATAATAAATTTTGATTAGTTTTGAAAAAATTAGTTTTGAAAAAATGTTTTATATAATTTGTGAAATTGCTTTTTTAGTATAATTAACGAATTTTAAATTTAAGAAATGGAATTATTTTATAAATGGAGATTAATGTTTTTTGTAAAGATGTGTTCACCTGTAATTGGGGTGCATGTTAATAATAGTATAGTTTAAACAATAACTCATTATGTCAATATTGTACTCTGTTGGTGTCCCGTATTATATAAATAAATAAATAAATAAATAAAAAATAGTTTTCAAGTATGAATCTGTTGGCTAAATATGCAAGCATTTAAAGCGTCACTTTACAAAAGAAAAGAAAATTAAAAACCGCGGAACAAATTTTTTTTGCTATTGTAATTTTGTATAGAATGTCGTTATTTTTCCTCGCATTCGAAGTGAAAAGTGGAGTGTTTAACTCGAGACTAAAAAGCCATAATGACACTCGAACTTCATCCACCCTCGCTTTGCTCGGGTGTATAAATATCTCGTGTCATAATGGCTTACTTTAGTCCCTTGTTGAACAATCTATTAAAAAGTGTTTTTATTACAAGAACTGTCGAAATATGCGCCACGCGTTGATGTTTGCTGAAAAAAAAATCAGCTTCTGTTACATATATGGAGTGCCCTCCCCTAGAAATATTAATTTTTGTTATTTAATTACCAAACTAAGTAGTGGCTTATACAAGACACCTGTACTCCAAATTTCATGAATATACAAATCTTGTGGCTTTGAGTAAAATGCCTGTGACTGACACACGGTGGGACGGACGGACATGACGAAACTACAAGGGTTCCGTTTTTGCCATTTTGGCTACGGAACCCTAAAAACCGTTTTAGTCCTCTTACATCTACCATTTATATACAAGAATATTATGAGCATGAGAAAAAATGTTTTTGCTTCAAAAAGTTTTTTTTACAGTGTATTTTAGCAGATTATCCGAGTGGATGTACGCATATAATAGCCTAATATGGCTTATGGTCGGGTTTATCACTGTGGATAAAACATCTTGCCACTTGACTATTATGTAGGTAAGTGACGGATTATCCTTTATCCACTGCACTATGTCAGCAATTGACAGATATCCACATCGATGAACTAGACCAGAGGCCTGCAGCCTGCAGATCAAAAAAAAACTAGTCTCCGTATGTTATACTCCGCCCTCAAGTCCATTAGTGGCTGTCTCTCTGCTTGTTATAAACTCACAACGAACCAATTTAATTTTAAGTATGCTTTGTAATTTTTCGTCTAATTAAAATGTCTTAAAGTACGGCGAAAGTTTATTTTAAGGCCTGTTGTGTGTCTATTACAAGTGAGTTACAAACATTTGATAAGTGTAAGATATTATATAAACTGACAAAATATAAAAGTGTGATATTATTGAAGACATAATATAATTTGTAACGAAATAAATAAATTGAATTGTGTTTTTTTTTCATTTCTATTAGTCTAGTACAATCACTTCTAAGAAAGTTTTAGTAAAAACGAGAGTATATCCTAAAGGTAACTCCAAAAATATAAAAGGTTTGAAAGGATTGGAGATTATTGGTATTAACAACCTAACCTAACCTCGAAAACTAAGGCCTGGTGACTAGTATGACGCACCCTTATAATTTTCATATAGCCATTGATAATCGCACATTTTATTATTATTACTAGCTTTTGCCCGCGACTCCGTCTGCGTGGAAGTCGTTTATCGGTACCCAACAGGAATTTGTAAAATTTTCCCGGGTAAAAAGTGTTGTTAAGTACGTGGGGGTAGGTAACTTATAGAAATGCACAATTAAACCGATAATTAAGAGTTAGACTTTCGATCGCCCAGTCCAAGACAATTCCAGATGGCCTTTCTAGAATAATCGACGTTCTTCGACCCGCCGTCGGGAATGTTCCAGTAGTAGTTGCTGGAATGTTTTATAGCTGTCTCTGTCTCGTTTTTTATTGCGACGAATCTTGAAAGGTTCTCAGTATTGCTATCTCTTTCTAATCATGCTATCTCTTTCACTTTTTTTGGAAAATTCACCATATTCTCAAATGTACTTCAAATGCCCTTAAGGGGTCCTGAAAACGCCTGAAAACGGGTTTTCAAGTTATCTCCTAATCTGGTAGAGGGTGGCCTGAAACGGCCTGAAAACACTTTTCAGGCGTCTGAAAACAACGGCAACTTGGTTGAAATTTTGATTAACTGGTATGTGATAGAGCTACCTCTGAAACGGCCTGAAAACATTTTTCAGGCGCCTGAAAACAACGGCAACTTGGTTGAAATTTTGATAAACTGATATGTGATAGAGCTACCTCAGAAACGGCCTGAAAACACTTTTCAGGCGCCTGAAAACAACGGCAACTTGGTTGAAATTTTGATTAACTGGTATGTGATAGAGCTACCTCTGAAACGGCCTGAAAACATTTTTCAGGCGCCTGAAAACCACGGCAACTTGGTTGAAATTTTGATTAACTGGTATGTGATAGAGCTACCTCTGTAACGGCCTGAAAACATTTTTCAGGCGCCTGAAAACAACGGCAACTTTGTTGAAATTTTGATAATTTGATATGTGATAGAGCTACCTCTGAAATGGCCTGAAAACATTTTTCAGGCGCCTGAAAACAACGGCAACTTGGTTGAAATTTTGATTAACTGGTATGTGATAGAGCTACCTCTGAAACGGCCTGAAAACATTTTTCAGGCGCCTGAAAACCACGGCAACTTGGTTGAAATTTTGATTAACTGGTATGTGATAGAGCTACCTCTGAAACGGCCTGAAAACATTTTTCAGGCGCCTGAAAACAACGGCAACTGTTGAAATTTTGATAAACTGATATGTGATAGAGCTACCTCTGAAACGGCCTGAAAACATTTTTCAGGCGCCTGAAAACAACGGCAACTTGGTTGAAATTTTGATTAACTGGTATGTGATAGAGCTACCTCTGAAACGGCCTGAAAACACTTTTCAGGCGCCTGAAAACAACGGCAACTTGGTTGAAATTTTGATTAACTGGTATGTGATAGAGCTACCTCTGAAACGGCCTGAAAACATTTTTCAGGCGCCTGAAAACCACGGCAACTTGGTTGAAATTTTTATTAACTGGTATGTGATAGAGCTACCTCTGAAACGGCCTGAAAACATTTTTCAGGCGCCTGAAAACAACGGCAACTTTGTTGAAATTTTGATAATTTGATATGTGATAGAGCTACCTCTGAAACGGCCTGAAAACATTTTTCAGGCGCCTGAAAACAACGGCAACTTGGTTGAAATTTTGATTAACTGGTATGTGATAGAGCTACCTCTGAAACGGCCTGAAAACATTTTTCAGGCGCCTGAAAACAACGGCAACTTTGTTGAAATTTTGATAATTTGATATGTGATAGAGCTACCTCTGAAACGGCCTGAAAACATTTTTCAGGCGCCTGAAAACAACGGCAACTTGGTTGAAATTTTGATTAACTGGTATGTGATAGAGCTACCTCTGAAACGGCCTGAAAACATTTTTCAGGCGCCTGAAAACAACGGCAACTTGGTTGAAATTTTGATTAACTGGTATGTGATAGAGCTACCTCTGAAACGGCCTGAAAACATTTTTCAGGCGCCTGAAAACCACGGCAACTTGGTTGAAATTTTGATTAACTGGTATGTGATAGAGCTACCTCTGAAACGTCCTGAAAACATTTTTCAGGCGCCTGAAAACAACGGCAACTTTGTTGAAATTTTGATAAACTGATATGTGATAGAGCTACCTCTGAAACGGCCTGAAAACATTTTTCAGGCGCCTGAAAACAACGGCAACTTGGTTGAAATTTTGATTAACTGGTATGTGATAGAGCTACCTCTGAAACGGCCTGAAAACATTTTTCAGGCGCCTGAAAACAACGGCAACTTGGTTAAAATTTTGATTAACTGGTATGTGATAGAGCTACCTCTGAAACGGCCTGAAAACATTTTTCAGGCGCCTAAAAACAACGGCAACTTTGTTGAAATTTTGATAATTTGATATGTGATAGAGCTACCTCTGAAACGGCCTGAAAACATTTTTCAGGCGCCTGAAAACAACGGCAACTTGGTTGAAATTTTGATTAACTGGTATGTGATAGAGCTACCTCTGAAACGGCCTGAAAACATTTTTCAGGCGCCTGAAAACCACGGCAACTTGGTTGAAATTTTGATTAACTGGTATGTGATAGAGCTACCTCTGAAACGGCCTGAAAACATTTTTCAGGCGCCTGAAAACAACGGCAACTGTTGAAATTTTGATTAACTGGTATGTGATAGAGCTACCTCTGAAACGGCCTGAAAACATTTTTCAGGCGCCTGAAAACAACGGCAACTGTTGAAATTTTGATAAACTGATATGTGATAGAGCTACCTCTGAAACGGCCTGAAAACATTTTTCAGGCGCCTGAAAACAACGGCAACTTGGTTGAAATTTTGATTAACTGGTATGTGATAGAGCTACCTCTGAAACGGCCTGAAAACACTTTTCAGGCGCCTGAAAACAACGGCAACTTGGTTGAAATTTTGATTAACTGGTATGTGATAGAGCTACCTCTGAAACGGCCTGAAAACATTTTTCAGGCGCCTGAAAACCACGGCAACTTGGTTGAAATTTTTATTAACTGGTATGTGATAGAGCTACCTCTGAAACGGCCTGAAAACATTTTTCAGGCGCCTGAAAACAACGGCAACTTTGTTGAAATTTTGATAATTTGATATGTGATAGAGCTACCTCTGAAACGGCCTGAAAACATTTTTCAGGCGCCTGAAAACAACGGCAACTTGGTTGAAATTTTGATTAACTGGTATGTGATAGAGCTACCTCTGAAACGGCCTGAAAACATTTTTCAGGCGCCTGAAAACAACGGCAACTTTGTTGAAATTTTGATAATTTGATATGTGATAGAGCTACCTCTGAAACGGCCTGAAAACATTTTTCAGGCGCCTGAAAACAACGGCAACTTGGTTGAAATTTTGATTAACTGGTATGTGATAGAGCTACCTCTGAAACGGCCTGAAAACATTTTTCAGGCGCCTGAAAACAACGGCAACTTGGTTAAAATTTTGATTAACTGGTATGTGATAGAGCTACCTCTGAAACGGCCTGAAAACATTTTTCAGGCGCCTAAAAACAACGGCAACTTTGTTGAAATTTTGATAATTTGATATGTGATAGAGCTACCTCTGAAACGGCCTGAAAACATTTTTCAGGCGCCTGAAAACAACGGCAACTTGGTTGAAATTTTGATTAACTGGTATGTGATAGAGCTACCTCTGAAACGGCCTGAAAACATTTTTCAGGCGCCTGAAAACCACGGCAACTTGGTTGAAATTTTGATTAACTGGTATGTGATAGAGCTACCTCTGAAACGGCCTGAAAACATTTTTCAGGCGCCTGAAAACAACGGCAACTGTTGAAATTTTGATTAACTGGTATGTGATAGAGCTACCTCTGAAACGGCCTGAAAACATTTTTCAGGCGCCTGAAAACAACGGCAACTGTTGAAATTTTGATTAACTGGTATGTGATAGAGCTACCTCTGAAACGGCCTGAAAACATTTTTCAGGCGCCTGAAAACAACGGCAACTTGGTTGAAATTTTGATTAACTGGTATGTGATAGAGCTACCTCTGAAACGGCCTGAAAACACTTTTCAGGCGCCTGAAAACAACGGCAACTTGGTTGAAATTTTGATTAACTGGTATGTGATAGAGCTACCTCTGAAACGGCCTGAAAACATTTTTCAGGCGCCTGAAAACCACGGCAACTTGGTTGAAATTTTTATTAACTGGTATGTGATAGAGCTACCTCTGAAACGGCCTGAAAACATTTTTCAGGCGCCTGAAAACAACGGCAACTTTGTTGAAATTTTGATAATTTGATATGTGATAGAGCTACCTCTGAAACGGCCTGAAAACATTTTTCAGGCGCCTGAAAACAACGGCAACTTGGTTGAAATTTTGATTAACTGGTATGTGATAGAGCTACCTCTGAAACGGCCTGAAAACATTTTTCAGGCGCCTGAAAACAACGGCAACTTTGTTGAAATTTTGATAATTTGATATGTGATAGAGCTACCTCTGAAACGGCCTGAAAACATTTTTCAGGCGCCTGAAAACAACGGCAACTTGGTTGAAATTTTGATTAACTGGTATGTGATAGAGCTACCTCTGAAACGGCCTGAAAACATTTTTCAGGCGCCTGAAAACAACGGCAACTTGGTTGAAATTTTGATTAACTGGTATGTGATAGAGCTACCTCTGAAACGGCCTGAAAACATTTTTCAGGCGCCTGAAAACCACGGCAACTTGGTTGAAATTTTGATTAACTGGTATGTGATAGAGCTACCTCTGAAACGTCCTGAAAACATTTTTCAGGCGCCTGAAAACAACGGCAACTTTGTTGAAATTTTGATAAACTGATATGTGATAGAGCTACCTCTGAAACGGCCTGAAAACATTTCTCAGGCGCCTGAAAACAACGGCAACTTGGTTGAAATTTTGATTAACTGGTATGTGATAGAGCTACCTCTGAAACGGCCTGAAAACATTTTTCAGGCGCCTGAAAACCACGGCAACTTGGTTGAAATTTTGATTAACTGGTATGTGATAGAGCTACCTCTGAAACGTCCTGAAAACATTTTTCAGGCGCCTGAAAACAACGGCAACTTTGTTGAAATTTTGATAAACTGATATGTGATAGAGCTACCTCTGAAACGGCCTGAAAACATTTTTCAGGCGCCTGAAAACAACGGCAACTTGGTTGAAATTTTGATTAACTGGTATGTGATAGAGCTACCTCTGAAACGGCCTGAAAACATTTTTCAGGCGCCTGAAAACAACGGCAACTTGGTTAAAATTTTGATTAACTGGTATGTGATAGAGCTACCTCTGAAACGGCCTGAAAACATTTTTCAGGCGCCTGAAAACAACGGCAACTTTGTTGAAATTTTGATAAACTGGTATGTGATAGAGCTACCTCTGAAACGGCCTGAAAACAACGGCAACTTGGTCGAAATTTTGATAATCTGGTATGTGATAGAGATACCCTTGAAACGGACTGAAACGATGTTTCAGCCTGCTGAAAACGCTTCCAAAGCAGAAGTCGTTTATCACTGCTCCCTCGGGAACTCCAATTTTCCGGAATAAAAATATCCCATGTCCTTCCCCGGGCGGGACTCAAATTATCTCCATACTAATAAATTGTATATACCTTACTTAAGAAATGATTGATTCCCCATACAAACTTCCAACCCCTTTTTCACCCCCTTAAGGGATGATTTTCGGGATAAATAGTAGCCTATGTCCTTTCCCGGGACTCAAACTATCTCCATACTAAATTATATATAGGTACCTTACTGAAGAAATGACTGATTCCCCATACAAAGTTCCACCCCCCTTTTTATCCCGGAAATCATCCCTTAAGGGGGTGTTAAAGGATGATTTCCGGGATAAAAAATATCCTATGTCCTTTCCCGGGACTCAAACTATCTGCATACCAAATTTCATCTAAATCGGTTCAGCGGTTTAAGCGTGAAAAGGTAACAGACAGACAGACAGACAGTATCTCATTTACAATATTAGTATGGATTGTAATATTAACAGGCTTAGTTGTAAAACAACGTCCGCAAAACTGTTTTGATGCTGGGGCCGCACTAACGGGAAACGCCGATAAAAATCAACGTCTATCGCAATGCTGGGGCCACACCATTGACTTATATATTACTAGCGTAAAGGACCGGGCCTACGGCGCGACAAAATGGCACCAGCGCGTTGGTGTCAAAATGAACATTTTGACACCAACGCGATTCAGTAGTCCGCGGGAGACCGCCATTGGCAGACGTCGTTCGCTCGTAATAAAAATGACTGCTTGTGTAGTAAACGGCTGCAAAAATTATTATACCAAAGTAAACATGGAATATCGTATCATTGGTAATCTTACATTATTTTTATTGCATGTCAAACAATTAAATAAACCTTTTTAAAGCCATAATATTAGTATCAAGCCCATACTGGCGTTCAATGACGACTCAATGTAGCGACGCGGCTCTCTTTCGCGCCATTGGCGGCCACGTAGTCCGTACGAGTTATCATAGATGGCGCTAGTAATTCCTTGTATGAAGACGGTGTACATGCCAAATATGTTCGATGGGGCGCATCCTTCCTTTTGAAATCATTGGGCCACACGAACGGGAAACGCCGATAAAAATCAACGTCTATCGCCTTATAAATGCATACTACGCATAAGGCGATGAACGTTGATTTTTAACGGCGTTTCCCGTTAGTGTGGCCCCAGCATCACAGTTTGACTGTGGGATCCGCGAGTCTTACTGCCGCACTCAGAGACATCAACTAACTTTAAAGTTTCATTAAAGTAGCTTCTGTCACTTTCTTTGCTATAGCAATAGAATAACTGCCGCACTCAGAGACGTCAATTAAGTTTTAAGTTTCTTTAAAGTTGCTGCGTCTTATTCTATTGCTCGTGTTCTTGAGTGGAGACCGCGACTCGGCAAACGTAGTGTAGGACGCCCTCAGGCCAGGTGGGATGACGATCTGCGAAAGACTGCAGGCAGATGCTGGATACGGCAAGCTGAAGACAGGGCGCTATGGCGCTCATTGGGGGAGGCCTATGTCCAGCAGTGGACTACTATAGGCTGATGATGATGATGATGATGATGATGATTCTATTGCTATAGCAACGACAGTGACAGCAGCTACTTTAATGAAACTTAAAACTTAATTGACGTCTCTGAGTGCGGCAGTTAGTACCTATATGTATATCACTTAACAATCAAAAATTAGAACACTTAAAATAATATTGAGGTAGTGTCAACAAGTGTCGCGACGAGTGCGAAACGACACGATACGACACAGTTAGCCTGACAGGTAATGTAAACGCTGGCAGCATTATCCATTCTGCATTGTCTATGATGAGCTTATTTTAATCTGTCAGTCAGTTCACTTATAATTTAAATGTTGGACTTCAACCGAGGACTCTTGGTGATAGCACGTGTGCTGTGATTGACTTGCGAAATTTTGTTCACGGAGTGAATCTCTTTGTGTAGTTGTGTTGCTTACCGTGTTCAGTGTTGTCCCTGGCATCGGTAAGTGTATTAAACGACTTGTACGCTGTTAACAATAGCGACTAACGATGCATCCTGATATCCCGCCTAAACCCCCAGATCCGCGAACAGACATGGCCGCGTCTGTTCCCTCGGCATCGAATGTGTCGCAAGACATGTTTAGTGCGGAGGAAATAGAGATAGCCACCACAAAAAAGGTTAATAACAAAAGACCTCATCCCCAAGATAGCAACCAGGAGCCGGCTAAGTTGCAAAATAGGGCCCCTTCGGCCTCAGTTCAACATGTTTATACCCACGAGAGACTTTTAGTGACTAAGACGTACTCAAATTTAGACAAGGGACCTTTCCTTGTACATGTTTCCCGATTGGAATCTCATCCAGCAGCTGGAACCTCCCTGAACCCCATAAAATTCGGACAAGTCATGGTATGTTCTCGAGTTCAAGATATTACTAAGGATGGAATAAAAAAAGTAGGTAGAAACCGGATTAGCATTGAATTTAATACTGCTGCGGCAGCCAATTCCTTTCTTACAAACCCACTACTCTTGGCTAATCAGTTCTCTGCTGTCATTCCAACGTTTAATGTAACTCGCATGGATCTGGTCAGGGGTATTCCAACTGACCTCTCAATGGAGGAATTTGTGAATGTAGTGGAACCCGTAGCCGGATGTGGTGAAATACTAAAGGCTCGAAGGCTTAACCGCAAAGTGCAGAATAATGGAGTTGTTGAGTGGGTCCCAACGGGGACTGTGGTTTTGACGTTTAGTGGACAGGTTCTTCCAGCGAGAATTTTCTGCATGTACACGTCTATTACTGTGGAGACTTATCAACTTCCCACCATCCAGTGCCACAATTGCTGTAGATTTGGTCATGTAGCAGACCAATGCAGGTCCAAACCTCGCTGTTACAAGTGCGCAAAAGATCATACTGGAAAAAGTTGTGCGGTGCAGGAAAATCTGGCTGAGTGCTTGTTCTGCACAGGCAAACACTTTGCCACTAGCATGTCATGCCCTGAGCAAACCCGCCAGCGTACAATTAAAACTACAATGTCGCAGGAAAACCTCTCCTACTCCGAGGCCTCTGAAAGGTTCCCTCCGGTTAAGAGGTCATATGCTGATATAGCTAAAACTAAGTTTGCTCCAGTCTCCCATCACCCCACACAATACCCTAACCCTTCACCCCTCCCCTCCCAGGGATCCCCACCAACGTATACATCATATAGGAAAACCACCTCAACTACCAGATCGCCGCGTCGTCCCTTACCCCAAGGTTATGACCGTGCCGCCCACCAAGCCATTATTGGTCAGCGAGACCCTCCACCCCCAGCTAATGGGGTGGCTCTCCAGGGCCACACCTCTCCTGTTTAGCCAACCCAATCTGCACCACATGACAATCTAATTGATGTCATGCTGTCCCTTCTTATCAATATGTTCACCAAAATGAATGATTTTCCTTTACCGTCCAACGTTGCTGATAAACTTAAACTCCTACTGAGTGTTACTAACATTCAACCTGATACAGTGAAATAGCCACAGTCTACGACCTAAACTCCACGAGATCTCTCAAATGATTAACTTGCATAACCCTGTTGCCTTTGCCATTTCGGAGACCTGGTTGGTCCATGGATCCCGTTTTCGGGTCCCGGGGTATGCATGTCTCCGGTGTGACAGAGGTGATGGGTATGCAGGGGCTGCCCACCTTATCAAAAGCTCTGTAACTTTTAGCCGTTTAGCCCTTCCCCCTATCCCCTTAGGTATTAATGCTGTTGCAGCCAAAGTTATGAATACTTATATCTATCCTTTCCATTTACATTTCTGACCCCCGTGCAATTGTAATCGACGACGTCGAGCCTTTTTTCTCTGCTCTCGCTGGCTCCTTTCTTATTTTAGGAGACTTTAACTGTCACCACTTGATGTGGGGAAGCGCAGACTACGATGCGCTGGCTTGTGACCTGGTCGATCTGATGGACGATAAGAATATCTGCCTTCTCAACGATGGCTCCCCGATTCGTAGAACAGCACCAGGTCAGAATGTGAGTGCGGTAGACCTCTCTCTGTGTTCTCCGGACCTTAGGTCTTTGCTCTCGTGGTCGGTTCTGTACGATTCACATGGTAGTGACCACCTTCCTATCTTAATTTCTTCTCCTTCTGCCTTCTCTCAGCAAAGTCTACCTCCTAACCAACAGTGATATTTCCTCACTAAAGCTGACTGGGACCAATTTGCCACTGACACTGATACTTATTCCAACGAGTTCCCCCTGTGTCATCAAACAGCGCTTTAGAGTGTCACGACAAGTTCGTGAGAGCTCTAAAAGCTGCGGCTGACAAAAACATTCCCGTTAGAAAATCAGGCAAGTGTTCTAGACCCTCTCCGCCATGGTCGGATTCTGAGTGCTCTGACATGATCCAGCGCAGAAAAGATGCAGAAACGGCTTATTGTATGGTCATGACAATTGCCAACTTTCTTCTTTTTAAAAGAATTGCAGCTGTGGCCAAGCGACTTTTTAAAAGGAAGAAAAAACTTGGATGGATCAGATTCTGTGAAAGTATATCTCCTCGCACTCCCGCTACAATGCTGTGGAAGACTATTAAACGCTTCCGAGGAGCTTTCTCATCTTCCGAAATTTCCAGCAATGACTCTTCAACATGGCTTAAGGATTTCACAGACTCCCTCACTCTCCCCTCGGCACCAAACATTAACTCCCTCCCTTCTACATACCCTAATCATATCCCCTATAGTAGACTCGATGAACCATTTTCCATGGCAGAGCTTCTGACTTCTTTAGATAACCTTCGCCTCTCATCCCCGGGTCAAGACAATATCCCATATTCCTTTATTACTCGGGCCCGAATTTTAAAAACTTTTTCCTTGACCTAATCAATGCGTTCTTCGATTTAGGCTTTGTGCCAGAGTCGTGGAAGAAACAGCTAATCATACCGATCCTAAAACCAGGCAAAGACCCTACCATCTCATCTTCTTACCGTTCCATCACTCTAGCCTCCTGCTTACTGAAAATAGTAGAACACATGATCAAAAAACGTCTTGAGTGGTTTGTAGAGAGCAAGGGAATCCTGGCTAGAAGTCAATTCGGTTTTCGTAGAGGAATGGGTACCATGGACAATCTCTCCATTCTCACGACGGACATCAGGATCTCTCTGACGAGAAACGAGTTTCTCGTCGGAGTTTTCCTAGATGTCTCGTCTGCGTACGACCATGTCATACTCTCCTTACTCAGGGAAAAGCTATCCAAGCTGAGTCTGCCGGTGAAGTTGACGCATTTCATGTGCAACACATTAATTGAAAGATCCATAGAAGTAAGGCACCATGACGCCCATTCCCCTCCGACACTTGTTTGGAGGAGCCTCCCCCAGGGATCAGTTCTAAGCCCTCTGCTGTACAGTCTGTATGTATACGCACGATCTAGAGGAGGCGGCTAATCCGTTCTGCAATGTTTTACAATATGCCGACGACCTAGCTCTATATACATCCTCAACTTCTATTGACATTGCTGCTAATAGCCTCAACCAAGCCTTGTTTTATCTGGGGGAATGGATTTCTTCACATGGCATGTCCTTAGTCGCGTCTAAAAGCAATACAGTTATTTTCACCAGGAAGAGATCCATTCCCTCAATTACTATTGCTTTTAACGATGACTCAATACCCATCACCAGTAAGGTAAAGTTTCCATGAAGGTGAGTTTGACATGAAGTGCAATTTATACTGTAATTTATATTGAGTAATAAAATCTGAATCTGAATCTGAATCTGAATCAGGGGTTACCCTGGATTCTCGTCTATCCGCGACTCCACACGTAAACCATGTAGTTCAAAAATGCCAATCCAACATTAATATCCTTCGTTGCGTTTCTGAAGCATGGTGGGGTACCCACCCATAAGCTATGTCTACACCTGTGCGCTTTCATTTTCAACTTGCGCTTTCCTGTGACGCATACCTCTGCAACCACAGCGCATGCAATAACGCCTGCGCTCAAACTGGTTTGATATAAGCGCAGACCCGTAGCGCACGCTGATCCGTCACCGTTGGGTTGATGTGCAACATTTTGCAAATAAAATGGCGGAAGATAAAGTCAAAACATTGGATTTTATTGAAGATTCAGTGTCACCCTCGTATTGCATGCGCTTGACGCAAGACGAATTCCAAGTTGATAGGGCAAGTTGAACATGAAAGCCCATAGGTGTGGACATAGCTATAAGCTATGCCACACCTGTGCGCTTTCATGTTCAACTTGCGCTTTCAAGATTTCAATTCGTCTTGACGACTTGGTGACGGATCAGCGTGCGCTACGGGTATGCGCTGATATCAAACCAGTTTGAGCGAATGCGTTATTACATGCGCTGTGGTTGCAGAGACATGCGTCAGAGGAAAGCGCAAGTTGAACATGAAAGCGCACTGGTGTAGACATAGCTATAGATTTTAACGTCAACTGTCAAAAATACCTCAGTTCCTATAGGCGCGAGTGAGAAATAGCCCACATTGCTATCCTACTTCCAGTTTTGGGAGCTAGCTACGCGTTCCGCGCGGCTCTGACAGTTGTACGATATTTTTTTATCTGGTACGATAATTTTCGAATATTGATACGATAATTCTCTATCACTCGTCTACTCGTCTGGCAACCCTGGGCAGTAATGGTTGCATGCTAAAGCGACCGATTGCCACAAACAAAAACAATTGAATTGAATTGAATTTAAATGGCGGGAAGAAGTTAAAGCTATTTCTAAGTAGTGTGAAAAGTGTGTGTCTAGTGTTCTGTGTTTATTAGTCGAAGAATATGAAAGCTAAGTACCTAGCATAGGTCCCTAATATATTTGAAAGTATATTGCTTAGAGATCTGGACAACTGTGTATGGCTGTTCAGATGCTTAAGTATATGTTTCTCCCTAGTTATTAGGGATGTTTGTCTCATGTATTGTATAGGAAGTTTGCGTGCCGGGTAGGTTGCCACATACTCATGTTATATCGAAACGTGTGCTATAAATCCAGCCAGGGGTGCTATAAATCCCCGTGGAACCGGGCATAAGAGGTATTTGGGTAGGTTGCTGCTTATCGATCTTGGATTGAGACGCAGGACCGAGTGCCTGGGGAGCGAGTCCCCAGGATCCAGACGACGTAGGGGTAGGTTACTGTTTATGCCAGGCCGAGTGCCTGGGGAGCAAGTCCCCAGGATCCCTGTAATACTATTGATAGTCTTACCAATGTCATACCTATAGTTAGTTAGAGTTCTGGTGAACTCTAAGTTAACTTGTGTATATATATACTCTTTATGGAGGTAACTAATGAGACGATAATCCTGTATAATAATAATAAGAGCAATGATGTTGATGATAAGTAGATATTATAGGGCTGCTAGGTGCTTGGGACACTGAGAGTATTGGTGTCATGGTACTTTAACTTCAACAGGAGGTGACAGACTCCTGACAGCATTAGAACTAAAAGCGAAGCAGATATAGAAAGAGTACATCATGGAAGGAGCGAAGGAAGTTACCCTGAAGAGACAAAAGGTATGCTACCTATATTGTCTCACAATTGTGACACCTCTATTTATCCCCCAATTATCTTATTAAGAGTAATAGCAACATGACACATAGCTACTGTATATATATAGTATATAAGGGTAGCGATATGGTAGAGGGTGTTGCAATAACAAGTCTCTCTTAAACCTATTTTTGTTAGGCTCCAATCTAATATCCGCAGGTAAGCTGTCGAGGATGTAAGGCAAGTGCTTCTCCATAAGCCTGTCCCCATTTTACTCATTCTGGGTACAGCATATTTAACGATACTGACTGATAACATGTGAAACTCTGAAATAATTAATAAGTATAATTGCAATCTCTTAATAATTGACAGATTTTTTAAATAATTTGATAAATGTATAAAAAAAATAATTGTAACTTTATCTAAATAAATAAATAAATATATTGACATGATTATCGGCTATTTGGAAAGATGACATGTAAATCCTTCTCCTAGTTAGAATATGAACTATATTTTGGGTATGTGAAATTTAAATTATAACATGATCGCAAATATTGTCACAATATAATGTAATTCCTCAGTTGAAATTAGAATTGTTATGTCCTACCAGGGCCCATATGGATCTAAATGTACTGAACTTTAAGACCTGTACAACTATGGTTTACAATAAATGCTATGACTATGACTATTTACCAGCGGCTACTGACCTGGTGCCATGCTCATGGCTCAATTGCGATAAGTTAATCTCTTGATTGCAATGTCGATTATCTGCCAATAAGTTCTTGTGTCTAAGGGTTGCCGGTAGGATTTTGCATAATTTAAATAATTTTTAGTAATCATTTTTAAATTTATTTTAAGTTTTATTGTTCACTATTACTTTCAGAAATATAATTTTAAACTTTTCAACTTTATTCAAATTTATATAAGCATTTTAATGTGCTATTTGGAACTATAGCTTGAGTGATAAAATCTTCCCAATATAACTCTTAATTTACTACAGATATAATTTATAAATAACACCTCAATTAATAATTTATTTATAACAATAATTGATGCAGCCAATGACATAAGCATTTTAATGTGTAATTGATGCAGCCAATGCTTAATGTGCTATTTGGAACTATAGCTTGAGTGATAAAATCTTCCCAATATAACTCTTAATTTACTACAGATATAATTTATAAATAACACCTCAATTAATAATTTATTTATAACAATAATTGATGCAGCCAATGACATATAAGCATTTTAATGTGTAATTGATGCAGCCAATGCTTAATGTGCTATTTGGAACTATAGCTTGAGTCATAAAATCTTCCCAATATAACTCTTAATTTACTACAGATATAATTTATAAATAACACCTCAATTAATAATTTATTTATAACAATAATTGATGCAGCCAATGACATATAAGCATTTTAATGTGTAATTGATGCAGCCAATGCTTAATGTGCTATTTGGAACTATAGCTTGAGTGATAAAATCTTCCCAATATAACTCTTAATTTACTACAGATATAATTTATAAATAACACCTCAATTAATAATTTATATATAACAATAATTGATGCAGCCAATGACATATAAGCATTTTAATGTGTAATTGATGCAGCCAATGCTTAATGTGCTATTTGGAACTATAGCTTGAGTGATAAAATCTTCCCAATATAACTCTTAATTTACTACAGATATAATTTATAAATAACACCTCAATTAATAATTTATTTATAACAACATAATAGTTTAGGAGCTAGAGAGGAACATCCGATTTTCGATCACATACAGACAGTTAACCACATTACCCTTCATTTTGCTTTACTCAGTCGGGTAAAAAAAGAAATGGTAACTACTAGGATTTCATTCCCATCTGTTAGCCACTGAAATTAATTGGTAACGGGTGGTAAAAAAATTAGAACTGTAACCAATAAAATAAATTGGTAACAGAAATATTGGTTGTTACCAGTGGTAACGAAATAATAATAATAATAATACGTTTATTCACATATCTTGCTTACAACTAAATATATATATTCTTCTGCCAAACCACATAGTGGTTTGTTGGCAGACGAGGCTCCTTTACGCTTATGTAAGCTAGGCAGGTAAGTAGTAACTTAAATATGTAACACCCTCAATTTGACAACGTCCATCATACTGGGCATAAAATAACATTCATTTTTTGTATTTAAATAGTGGTACGAATAACAGTGGAAATAGCCCGCCGATGTTATTATTTCTTGCTTTATTTGGAGTCGGTTTACTTTTTAAAACATTACGTTTCGGATCGGGGATTGTTTAAAGAATATTTTTTATTATACTTTTAAAATAATTTAATAGGTCTGGTAGGTACCGACACAATTAACATATCCTACTGAATAAGGTTAGCGAATTTCCGCTAGAGATTTGTACTTTTATTCCATTAAGGCTGCCTTTCCATTGAGGCAGAGACGAGCGGAGCGGTGCGAAAAGGCCCAATCACCTTGTACAGTACCCACACTAACGCATAACACACAGAAACTAGAGAAATCTGATTGGTCCTTTTCGCACCGCTCCGCTCGTCTCCGCCTCAATGGAAAGGCAGCCTAATACTGTATAATACAACAAGATAAGGTTATAAAACTAAAACTCGACTAGGTACAAAAATATTGTTCGCGACTGCGTAATTTGCATTACGCAACCGTCACGTAAGCTACTATTATAAACTTAACACAATTCATATCTTAAATTGGCTCTGTTGAATCGCAGCGTTCAGTCATGCTCGCGTACAGCGCGAGTACCGTGTAGGCATATGCTTAGGTACAGTGGCTACATCTTATAGTCTAGAAAATCTACGATACAACAACAATGTAAATATGCAATAAAATAACTATAAGTAAGTAAACTCTTAATAGAACAAACGAAATGTTTAATTTGAAATTGCACACATTAATCCCTGATACATGTACAATTTTTATTATTTTAGTTATTTGATATTATAATAGATATTTATAAAATATGCTTATTGTTACGTTCACAGGTACAAGTAGTCTAAGGGTTTAACCCTTATCATTAGCTCTTGAAAAATCTTTATAGGTACCTATAGATGTCGTTATACTTTTTAGATTAGCGGGACCGTTTAGCAAATATTGAACTCGAAAATAGTAGATTGTATTACAAGGGAGCAAAATGCAATATTTCATCGTCGGTTAGCGTGTTGAATCCCGAACGAAGTGACGGATTCCAGAATAGAATCCCGAGCGTAGCGAGGGATTCTAATATGAAATCCTGAGCGTAGTGAGGGATTCAAACCGCCACGCCCGAGATAGAAATAATTTTGCTACCGTGTAATACACTCTTCTTTTCACTTCTCCTATGAGAAAAACTATTCATCCAATAAGTAAGTAAAAGACAATAAATCATTCCAATAAATAAGTAAGTAAAAGATCAATCATACATTTAATTACAAAAAAAAATAATTAGGTACATAAAATAAAGAAAAAGTATATTGATACCATATTTAAAAATAATGTAGGTATACATAAATACATCGTGTGATGCAGTAACGCGTTCAAGGAGACAATAAATTTTATTAAACCTTCAGCGCTCAATGAAGAAAAATAGCGCGCTTTTTGAACTCCTAATGAAGCAGTCACCTTGAACACCGTTCTAAAATTTGTTTTTTTTTTAGTGTTCTGTGGTGTCTCTGGTGTATAGTACCACAGAATAAGTACCTGCATAGAAACCGGACTATAAGAAACAGCAAATGAATTAATTCTTATGAAGAAAAGCTGCTGTCAAAAATTTCATTTTAGGACAAGGTTTTATTGACAACTGTATTTTTTTCACTGTCATTGTCAAATTATCAAGACCAAAAAAAAATTATAAATGGAGAAGTTACTTATTTTTATGAACATTGAAACATTGCAAGTTAAATGAAAGCTCGTAAAAAAGGCAAAGTGATAACTTTTACTGCCAGATGCTTTTATTTGGGAATTAGAAAAATCAGCCCTTAAATCATTAGAACAAATTACAACTGCGAAATTGAATCGATATCGATATTATTATCGACTCAGCAACAACACTGGCGTTGACAGATCCTTGTGACAACACGATGGAAAACGAAAGAATACCTATAAGGACATCTCTTTCTAAATTGTTATGAATGCTATAAATAGAAAAAGGTCAAATATGTATACGTCTTTTGCTGTTTCTTATTGTCCGGTTTCTAAGCAGGTACTTATTCTGTCTGTAGAACGCTTATATGTCATATTTTAAGTTTTCTTATATCTGTGGTTTCACTAAATTAGGAACTTGACAATGGCTTAAAGGACTTAGCATCCAGGCCATAATCATCACTTGACAGCAGGGAGCAAAATCGATTTGCTCCCTGTCGGCAGGGCAGAAATGAAAAATTAAAAAGTATAAATTAAGAGGGAGCAAAAACGAGTTTGGCTCCCTCTAAACGGGCTACAAAAGCCTTTTTTTCGAATAGGAGAAGTGAAAAAGTCATTTTCTCTAGAGTTGCGTGTCCCTACCACATTCAGCCAAAACTGCACGTACTAAAAATCTAGAAAATATTTTAAATGAAAGCACAATATAACTAATTTAAAAGGAAATCTGTCATAACTAGGTAGACCTTTTCGGTTCTTGAGTTACAGACGAATAAAAATACCGAATTTTATTTGACTAGACTAATAAACTAATATGACCTTTGGGGTATCTATTATCTAATCTATAAATAAATAAATATCAGGGGATCTCATACAAATTGAAATAGTCCCAAACTAAGCTCTAGGCTTGTACTATGGCAACGATACACATACTTAAATATATAGAAAACATCCATGACTCAGGAACAAATACTCGCGCTCATCACTCAAATATTTGCTCGTACCGGGATTCGAACCCTTAAAATAAAATCTTTTTTAGGCTCCAAACCGCATATACTTTAATACGAGTAGTTCATATTCATTACATAGTTAACAAAATCATCTATATCTCTATTAGTTGCTAAATTTGAATTGATAATTGATTGCGGTCCTCTCAAGTATTCAACAGGTGGCGCGTGAGCACGTAAGTTACATCTGTTCGGGTAAACCATCTCCGGAGGATTAGGATTTGGAGGAATCAATGGCCCGTTAGATCTATATTTAGAAGACCATCTTCGTCCCCGACCAGTTGGTCTTGGACCACGCGAGTTTAATAGTGCAGATGACGGTGGATTAGCAGTCACAGAACAAACAGAGTTACGGAGTTTGATTGCCTGAAAACTTACATGTTCTAATTGGGATGGTATACCAAGACTTTGCACAGGAGATTCAGTTGTAGGTAGTTCCATTGTATTTGACGATGGATTTGGTAATATTAAAGGATATGCTGGTCCATAAGACCCTTGTGTAGTCCCCGTGTAAGTATAATGTGTGTATCCTAATGGATTGAAAGAATTTTGTGAATTTTGATTGAAATTGTTAGAAATTGAAGGTCTGGTTGTTCCCGGTGCTGAAGTGTCCGGCGTATGCCAGGTTGGTTGGGAAAGTGAGTTAGATTTTGCTGATCCATAAGACCCTTGTGTAGTCCCCGTGTTAGTATAAGCATTAGGATTGACAGCATTTGGTGAATTTTGATTGAAATTGTTAGAAATTGAAGGTCTAGTTGTTCCCGGTGCTAAAGTGACCGGCGTTTGCCAGGTTTGTTGGGAAAGTGAGTTAGATTTTGCTGGTCCATAAGACCCTTGTGTAGTCCCCTTGTAAGTATAAGCATTAGGATTGAAAGCATTTTGTGAATTTTGATTGAAATTGTTAGAAATTGAAGGTCTGGTTGTTCCCGGTGCTGAAGTGTCCGGCGTATGCCAGGTTGGTTGGGAAAGCGAATTAGATTTTGCTGCTCCGTAAGATCTTTGTGTAATCCCCGTGGAAGTACAAGCTTCAGGATATAAAGCGGCTGATGAGCTCGCTTGAACGAAATTGCTAGAAATTGAAGGATTGGTTGTTCCCGGTGCTGAAGTGTCCGGCGTATGCCAGGTGGGTTGGGAAAGTGAGTTAGATTTTGCTGATCCATAAGACCCTTGTGTAGTCCCCGTGTTAGTATAAGCATTAGGATTGATAGCATTTTGTGAATTTTGATTGAAATTGTTAGAAATTGAAGGTCTGGTTGTTCCCGGTGCTGAAGTGTCCGGCGTATGCCAGGTTGGTTGGGAAAGCGAATTAGATTTTGCTGCTCCGTAAGATCTTTGTGTAATCCCCGTGGAAGTACAAGCTTCAGGATATAAAGCGGCTGATGAGCTCGCTTGAACGAAATTGCTAGAAATTGAAGGATTGGTTGTTCCCGGTGCTAAAGTGACCGGCGTATGCCAGTTTTCTTGGGAAAGATAATTAGATTTGTGTAAAGGTGAATTCAGTGGCGTTGTGAAATGAGATGGGGCCACATAAGGACTTTGTGCAAAATAATTACATGTACAAGGTGGTACAGGGCCCAAACCGACCGAAGAATTCGACCGTGGAGAGTTTGATGATTGAGGTTTTACTTTATTTTTAGGTGACACCGGCTTGTTAGTCAGGCTACAGATAGACTTTAGTGATAAACGAATGTGAGCAGGAGGAGACATTTGTACGGAAGACTGTGATGTAATAGGTATTTCAAAGATTTTAGGTATTGGTAAATTAGGTGGCGTAGTAACATGAGGTGAAGATGCCATAGGTCTTTGCGCAGAAGAATTAGATGAATCAGGTTCTATAGGTTTGGAAGCTACCGGAGAGTTCGATTTTACAGACGTTGATGTAGGCGATTGAGTCGTTTTTATGGAATTAGAAGCACAGTTTGAGATCAATTGAGCCGGCGATATAGATTTGTTTGTTCCCATATTATTAACATCATTGTTTTTTACTGTAGTTTTTTTTGTTTTAGGTTTTTGAGAGTTATCTTCACCATTACTTAATTCAACAATGCCCCAAGACTCTTCTTTTATTTCGGTATTATTCACATCACCATTTGTCGTTTCCTGATGATCAGTTTCATCATCCGCTTCACTAATTGTATCGTCGACGTCGCCTAAACTGCCATCATCATCAAAATTTCCTTTTCTTTTTTTAGAAACATCATTTTTATCAATTAGTACCGTCTGTTTTGCTTCATCAATCCTTCTGAATTTAACTATTAAATTACCTGTGTTACCTTTTCTTTTTAAAATTGGTATATCTTTGTTTTTCTTCACACCATCTGCATTTGACGAAGTTGTTATTACTTTTGTAACTTGTTCATTTTCAGCCACAACATTTTCTGCATTTACAACATGTACGTCTTCAGCATTATTATTAGCATCGGTCGATTTTCTTGATTTCTTGGCATTTCCATTTCTATTACGACATCTGTTGTCTTTTGAAGTACCTAGCTTTTTTTTATCTATGTTATCACTGGAATTTATTGTATAATTTTTCGACGTATTACAATTGCTTGCAGGATTAGCATTTTCTTTATTAGGATTTTCGATAGAATCAGATTTTCCTTGTTTCTCTTTATGATTATTGCTGAATGACGTGCTCGCAACAGGATTCGGGCTAGGGTCATTACTAGCCCGATTGTGCCAAGCGGCTATCTTAGCCCATATTCTGTTTACTATTACTGCATCTTCCTGACTTAAGGGAGTCACGTCGTTGTTTAAATTAGGATTCTTGCAAATCTGAAACAGATAATATAATATGCTTTGAATCTGCATATATTTAGCAAAAATGAGAAACATAAAATGTGTGGGGAAATCCTATTCCGTTTAAACTGATTTCAAAAAAAGCTGAGGTAATATTTTAAAGGCGTACCTACCTATCTGTTTATCAAAATTATAAAAAAACTTTTTGAAGGCCTTAAACCTAGCGTTTCTCTAGCGGTTCTCCAATTTTTCCCATAACGTTTGTAACCCTAATTTCACTTGCCATAACGTCTGTGGTAATAATAATCGTTTGTCATAATTATTACTTGGCATAATTTGTATCGATCTGTTTTCTCTCGTCGTTATGTTTTAGTTTCTAATAAGTAATCATTTGTCCTAATGATAATGTATTATTTGATATAATGCTTGCAGTTTAATAAAGTCGAGTTGATGCTAGAATCCTATTACAATGCCAGCAATGTCGGTCCTGGTAAATTGTCGCAGTTCAACCTAACAGAACACTCCTCCTTGCTATGCTTGTCATCGTTCCTAACTTTAAGGATTGAAAAAATTGTGACAACCGAAATTATGATGTGTTAGGATAGGACAATCGACACATTATCGGAATTAAATATTATGTGTACTAAACATTATGGCTAACATCCATTTATGATAAGGGTTATGGCAAACGACTTTAAGCTCACACAAAACATGGGTTTATTATCTCTTACAATCTCTTACAAATAAAATAATATTAAAATATTAAGAATTGTAAACTAAATTGTAAAATTCAACCAGGTTAAATTTTTAACCGACTTCAAAAAAAGGAGGAAGTTCTCAATTCGTCTGTGTTTTTTTTTTTTTTATGTTTGTTACTCGATTACTCCGTCAATTGTGGACCGATTTTGAAAATTCTTTTTTTGTTTGATAGGGTATACTTCCCATGTGGTCCCATTGTCACGAAATCAGAATCTGATGATGGGATCCATGAGGAATCGAGGGAACTTCTCAAAAGTTATAGGCACACATACAGCGATTTTGGTATTACCTGCAAGACCTTAAGAAATTGCAACTGATGGTGAAGTACCGGGAGAACTCCTCAATGATTAACGTCCCTGCATCTTGGACAGCGACATTTTGTTAAGAGTGATGAGAAATCGGTATTAAGCTATTGTTTCTTATGTCTATGTGCTTTATCACATAATAATATTAGGTGCATCACTAAAAAGCGACGAAAAAATTTTTTTTATCAAAAAATAAAACCGTCTTCAAAAACCAACTAAAAAGGATTAAATAAAGACCGGCCTCCTAGGAGTCCTAGGAATAGGCAATTTAGTGCCTAATAGGTACATGAAGTATATCGAAGTCGGTGGCAAGAATCATGGTGTCATTGCTATTGTGTATACCTACTTGACACCGTCTTGGATATATTTCATGTACCTATTAGGCACTAAATTGCCTATTCCTAGGACTCCTAGGAGGCCGGTCTTTATTTAATCCTTTTTAGATGGTTTTTGAAGATGGTTTTATTTTTTTGTTAATTTTTTTTTTATAACCTCTTGTGGTAAGAGCGGAACTTGGTGACACAGGTATATTCATACTTACCAGGGACGTTTTAACTACTTGTCGATATTGTTGTATAATATTTAACCAAAAAAACTTTTTAAATTGTTCATTTTCAAAAATACACATTAAGGTGTTCGGCCGTCAGGTTAATAAGTTTCTGCCAAAAAAGTATTTTCTGAGACAAGCTTTTCATACCGACTGTACTTTTTTTTTAACAAACATCATCTGCTTATCTGATAAGGCTTATCAAAACAACTCCAACGAGCCCAAACACGGCGGGTCTGTCTTGTTTCGTTACGGAGTTCCCATGGCCACCTTCCGATTGCATCATCAGACCAGCTCCATGGTACCGTATTATTGCATTGTCACCGAAGTTATGTAGGTGTACCAAATTTCAGCTCAATCGGACACCGGGAAGTGGTTCCAATTTAGCTTGCAAGATTTGACATATAAACAAACATACGAACATTGTAAGTTAAATAAAAGCTTGTAAAAATCGGTAAATCTACCTCCATCATGTTTTCTTCTTCTGTGGTTCTGATCTTCTCTTCTAGCTCCAGAAGCTGAGATTTTGAGACTCGGGAGCCCAGGGGCAGCCGAATCTTATGACATTCGAGGCAGCAAGCGTCCTGTAAATAAATTTATGTCAAAAATGTTATTTCTGGGACAAGCTTTTATTGCCGACTGTACTTTTGCACAGTCACCATCTGCTTATCAAGACCAAACTAACGAGTCCCAACTCGGTGGGTCTACGTCGAGTACAGCGGAGATCCTGTCGCCACCTTCCGACTCCATCATCAGATCAGCTCTTTGACACTATAATATTGCATCGTCATCAGTTTTACACATGTGTTCCAAATTTCAGCTCAATCGGAAACGAGGAAGTGGTCCAAATCTTGCTTGCAAATTTTGAAACGGACAACATACATACATTTTTAACCGACTTCAAAAAAGGAGCAGGTTCACAATTCGACTGTATGTTGCTTTTTTTTTTTTGTATGTTTGTTACCCGATTTGAAAATTCTTTTTTTGTTTGAAAGGGTATACTTCCGAGGAGGTCCCATTGCCACCAAATCAGAATCTGATGATGTGATCCATGAGGAATCGAGGAAACTTCTCAAAAGTTATAGGCACACATACAGCGATTTTGGTATTACCTGCAAGACCTTAAGAAATTGCATTACAAAAGCACCTCTTGGTGAAGAGGAACTGATGATGAAGGCCAGAGATGACTACCGGAACTTTTTAGTCGTAAGTAATTGACGCCAGCAATGAGATTAAGAACATGAAGCTACTCTTACACTGATTATAATGCATGTGGTGAAGTGCAACTGATGGTGAAGTACCGGGAGAACTCCTCAATGATTAACGTCCCTGCATCTTGGACAGCGACATTTTGATAAGGGTGATGAGAAATTGGTATTAGGCTATTGTTTCTTAATGTGATATTTATGTGCTTTATCACATAGGTAGGTTGCCTAATTTAGTGCCTAAAGGTACATTAAATATATCGAAGTCGGTGGCAAGAAACATGGTGTCATTGCGATTGTGTATCTACTTGACACCGGCTTGGATATATTTCATGTACCTTTAGGCACTAAATTAGGCAATTCCTGGGCCTCTTAGGAGGCCGATCTTTATTTAACCCTTTTTAGTAGATTTTTGAAGACGGTTTATTTTTTTGTATTTTTTTTTTATATAAGAACATTGCAATGTAAATAAAAGCTTGAATTGTAGATATACCACATCGTGTCCCCTTGTTTTTCAGACACTCATTTCATCGAATGTGTCGTCACCGAATTTCATTTCATTGAAAGCTAATTTCTGCTGTAAGCTTATTACTTTCAGGTTATCTTAAGCATGGGTTACGTAGGTTTGGTTAGGTTAGACCTGTGACCGCTAAAAAATTGTAACTCCTGCACCTGTCGATGAAATGAAAATTCCGCGTAAAACATTCTATGAAATGAGTGTCGGCGATTCAAGGGTAAACCATACGACATACATATAGGACCTACTAAACATTAAAATTCCAAACATTGGTGAAACAGACCCACGGAAAAACAGGATAAAAGATTAAAATAGGAATTTTAGGTACTTACCTAATTGCAATTGTATCCAAGGCGCAAATAACGTTAACACCTTTGTATTAAAGGTCACAGTTGTAAGTTCAAATAAAATGAGGCAAAGCACATTCTACCATAACTCTATTATTTAAAGAGTCACTTTTATATATCTATTACATGTAAATCAGAAGCCCTGCGTCACGCATAAGCCATAAACTCGGGAGTGGCTCGACCAATTTGAATATATATTTTTTGTATTGTTCGCCTCAATACTGGGTTGGTTTAGAAAAAAGGAAAATTAGAAAAAACCCAAAGGAAAGGAGCGACTGAAAAATCGAAGTTCACCGGGTTATCTAGTTGTTTAATAATTTTCGTTATCACATTTCATTGCCGGCGCGGAACGTTTATTTATAGAGATTTCTCTTTGCACGAAACACGACCGCACGCGACTGGCGGTTGAGTCATACTACTACTATCCTGTTTGTGTAACACGCACGATCACACTGTATACGCAGCAAAAGAGTATATAACCCGTAAACAGAGTATAGAAACATAACCACTACTACGCAGTATTAAGGCTTATTACACCTTCTTAAATTAGTCACTAACGATAGCCGCAATACGTTAGATACGTATGGAGATATCCATCTCATTCAATGTATCAATAGGCGCCGCCCCTCTCGTTAATGACTAACTGCCGCACTTAGAGACGTCAATTAATTTTTAAGTTTATAGCTGCATCTTATTCTATTGCTATAGCGAAAAAAGTGACAGCAGCAACTTTAAGCGCGTCACACATGGAGGTATAATACATATTTTGGTATATTAATATATGTATATTATAGCAAGGCATCTTACGATATATTTTCGTATAGTTTAGGTATATTTTCCTTACTAGTTGTCAGACTCCACACACGCAGTTATAATATATATTAATATATATGTCGCGTTAAGATCGGTACATGGGGTTGAAGAGGCTTTCAGCCTGAGGTTCCGGCGGGTTTTCATATTTGTCAGGATGTATTTTCACAGGTAAAGTTTCAGTAGGCGAGGAAATACGCACAAGTGGTTTGAAAAAAATATAATGTCTTAACAGTTAATGTAAACACAATAATTGATCTATCGTAGTATAGTCTGTGTAACGATTAAACGAGTTCGTGTGACCTGGGATAACACAACAAGAATGACCGTCTCGGTTGGCGTCCCAAAGGAATCTCTTTTCAGCCCGTCTCGATGCCGAGTCCTCCGTTACTCCCGTTATCCCACGACCACGTTCGGTATGCCATGCCACAAAAAATGCATACCTCGTCACAATTCTAAGAGCTCAGGCATTTGGATAAGTAATACAAAAACAAAGTCATAAAGATGCTAAGTTATGGACTGATTACAGTATTTTCAAAAACATAAACAAATCGTTAAGTCATGAATTTATTATCCTTTACACACTGTTGATAAAAAGGCTAGTGATACCTATGATTTTAATAACTAAGCATTAGTCTCAAATCTCTAGTTCCTCGTGCGTGACATAGGTCGCTGCGACATATATATTATAGCTGCGTGTGTGACGCGCTTTAATCAAACTTGAAATTTAATTGACGTCTCTGAGTGCGGCCGTAAATTTCATTGACCACCCCTCACCACTAAAACGTATTTAATTATCATTAACGACAGTTGCTTATGTTCCCCAAAGTAAGCATTTCGTGTTATCGCTGCAATACAGTGGTACTGGCAACCTTGCGACGCAAGGCCGAGGAGGAATCGCAAACCTAATGCGCGTGCCACACGGTCTCAAACCACGGTTTCAAACAGGTGGTTTGAAACCGTGTAGCCAGTGGTTTGAAACCAAATTTCGCATGACCTTGAACGCCCTTGGCAGATGTCAAACAAATGGGCTTGTTTGAAACCGTGTAGCAGCTCGCTTCTACCAAGGTCACTTGGTTTGAAACCGTGGTTTCAAACCATGTAGCACGCTCAGTAGCCGACTGCACTCAGCAGCAGCAGACGACGTGTCGCCGCGACACTAGGTACTGGTTTCTATGTGTTTCTATGAAAGCGACGTGTCTAGCTACGGAGTGAATTTCATAACTGATCACTTTTACGTGTGTCTTCCTTAAACTTGACATTGGCGAAATCATAGTGGCAACAAAACAAAAATGAGATCAGCGTATTATTATTGTTTAATAAATAAAAATGAAGAAGGAATCCGAGAGTTTACGAGTGAATCTAAACATACCCAATGCAAATAAACCGATCGGCCTCCGCCTATGGCTAAGAATAGTGATCGTGATCGTATTTTTTTGCAAATTATTTTGTGGATGAAATATTCATCGTTTTACGTGTTTACTATTGAGATCGTCCACGGTATGATGCCAGGGGGCAAGGAACAAAAGAGTGATGGGTTTGTGCACTGTTCACCCAACGTTTGTATCACATGCAGATGACTCCTGCAAAGTATCTGGACTAAGTAAAAGTAAAGTATCTAGGTTAATTATAAATTTAAAGGCTTTCATCAAAACTGATTTATATTTGTACGCTTTAGGTTTTCATATTAGCCAATGTTGTCTGTTATACTTTCCGTAACATCACTTCATTTCAAATTCAAATTCAAAGGATTTATTTCGGAGATGTCCATATTTCACCAGAATATGGAATGGCAGTTCTGGCAAAATGGCGGACCGTGCGTGCTGCTCTATCTCGGCCAGAGTCGTGTCATAAAACGTAAGGCCGTGGTATAGACGGCCGCGGGCAGCTTAGCGGCTAGCAGTGACTGCCGGCGACATAGGTGTTCAGTTGATGCTTTTATTATTTGAAATGACTTCGTCTCCATGTAGGTAGAAATAAACAAACTTAAACGCACTTAAGATTTTATTTTTGGCTGTATAAATTACCTTTTCTCAAACATGCTCAGAAAGGATGGCATTTCTTTTGAAAAACGAAGACGCGAAGGGCCTCATTTTCTTCCTAGGAGTAAAATAAACGTATGAAAACCCATTTTTGTCCGCTGAGATATTTTTTTTAAAGTGCTGTCAAATGCATACAGAATAGAAAGGACCAAGAAATAAATCTCATACAGCCAAGGCAACTGCTCGTTTTCGTAGCACAGTGCGTGTGTTTTCTTCTTTTTAAATTTCTTTAAAATTGTCTATGGTTAGAAAAAAAAATTAAAAACAAAAACTTATTGAAATTTAAACGTAGAACTTACTGTTGTTGTGTAAAAGCTACAAACATCAAGTCCTCGGCACTTCACGGTATTAAATTTGAATTCTATTGCTGTCAATATTATGTCAAATTCTACAAGTGTGAAATGGTTGAATTGGATCCTTTTCCCTAAGTTACGTCCATTTGTCTACCACAAGCCTTGAAATATCAACATCTCAAATTCAACAGACAAACATAAATGTTCCTGGAAAACCCATAACAAATTCGTTTACAAATTGTCCTAATATGATTAACATCACTTTTAATATTAATTTTACTTTTTACAAATATATTTGTATCATTTCCTCAATTGTTTGAGAAAAGTATTATATATGCCTCGGCGGAAACGGCGGGATTGCCTGACTCGTATTTTAGCAGGCCTCGCTATTGCTCGGCCTGCTAACCACCTCGTCAGGCAATCCCTTACTTTCCGCGCCTAGGCAATAATGTACTATTTTATTAGTAAACGAATTGTTATGCATATTTGTAAATAAAACAATATACACAATATATATCATACTAAATCACATTAAATAAATACACTATGTATGACATAAAAATATATATTGGGCACATTTAACTAAGTACTAAGCACTTTTTTAATTATGACACTTGCACGCACCTACTTAGTGAGCCCGTGGCTCCATCCTACCCTGTACTATGATACACAAGCGATGACAGTTTGGCGACAGTTTTGTATACATAATTGATTTTGTCGCTAGAAAATTACGATATCGGGATAAAAGTCAAGTCGACCGCTATTGAAACATTAAATGGCAAATACTATATAATATAGGTAGGTATATTACGATATATTTTCCGTACCAGTTGACAGAATCCACAGACGCAGATATAATTTATATTAATATACTGGGTGTTTTTTTATTCGTCTTAAACATTTTGGGGGTTAAATCAGTAAGTCATACTGACCAACTTTCACTACGGGACTAACCCCGAAATCGCGAATAAAAAAAACACCCAGTATACACTCAGCGGTATAAATATCCGCCCACCCGTCTTGCTCATACAAGTCTTAACAAATGTTACTTCTAAGACAGTAACGTCAAGAATACTTAACCATTTTGAATGAGGTTTGTAGTGTTTTGCAGCCAATTACCTTAGGTCCAAAATTGCGTATAAAAATCCTTTCAAAGGTCGTAACTTCTCTTAGAGAAGCCCAAAAGATATGTAAATCACCTGTTCGTAGTAAATTATTGCATTTTGCGCGATATTAATTTCATGTGTCATTTCGAAATACTGCAACTCTTAGGATTATTATTTGTAAGCCATTTTGGACCTAGGCTAATTAGCTACAAAACACTACAAACCGCATTCATATTGGTTATGTATTCTTGACGTTACTGTCTGGTTTAAGAAGTAACATTTGTTAACACTCGTATGAGCAAAAGACGGGTGGGCGGATATTTTTGCCGCTGAGTGTATATATATATTATAGCTGCGTGTGTGGACTCTGTCAACTAGTAGGTAGGTACGGAAAATATACGAAAAGAAGAAAAGATACCATAAAAATATACATTCAGTCAACAAAGTATCGGGAATGGATGATTTGTTTATGGTTCCAAATTCAAATTTTTGTTTTTTTTTGTTGTTGTTAGATTGGCACAACTGTTTTCTATTTTGGCGCGGAGTTTGAGTTGCATCTGTTATTTATATTAAATACAGTGCTGTTTTTAGTTATATCATATCTAGTGTGTATTGCGAATTTCATAATGAACAAAAACATTGAACAAAGAGTTTGTCTTAAATTTTGCATCGCCAATGGAATTTCGTGTTCGGAGTCACTGAAAATGTTACAGAAGGCTTACGGTGATTCGACTTTATCAAAAACACGTGTTTATGAGTGGTACAAAGCGTTCAAAAGCGGTCGAGATGTGATGGAAGATTTGCCTCGCTCTGGTAGGCCATCAACGTCTGCAACTGAAGTTAACATCGCAAAAGTGAAGGAAATAGTGACTGAAAATCCTCATTCAACTTTGAGAGAGATAGCCGCCGAACTTTCTGTATCTCACGAGTCGATCCGTACTATTTTAACTAATCATTTGGGTATGAAACATGTTACCGCTCGGCTAGTCCCAAAAGACCTGAATTTTCTCCAAAAACTCAATCGCATGAGAGTCGCTGAGGACATGCTAGAACGAGTCAATTCCGACCCAACATTCATGAAACGCATTGTTACTGGTGACGAGACGTGGGTTTACGAGTTTGACATGCAAACTAGTCAACAAGCTTCGGAGTGGCGCCTTCCAACTGAACCGAAACCGAAGAAACCACGCCAAAGTCGATCAAAAGTCAAAGTCATGTTGACTGTTTTCTTTGACTATCGCGGTGTTGTGCACTCGGAATTCTTGCCGGAAGGTCAAACGGTAAATAAAGAATATTATTTGAGCGTTATGCGGCATTTAAGAGAGCAAATTCGACGAAAAAGGCCAGATTTGTGGAATGAAAATTCTTGGATTTTGCACCACGGTAATGCGCCTTCGCACAAGGCCATCATTGTGAAAGAATTTTTGACCAAACACTCAACAAATACCATCGAGCAACCACCATATTCACCAGATATGGCTCCTGCCGACTTCTTTCTTTTTCCTAAACTCAAATTACCACTTCGTGGCACCCGTTTTCAATCGGTAGAAGACATAAAGGAGAATTCGCGCCGAGAACTGAATTCAATTCCGGAAACAGCGTTTAAAAAATGTTTTGATGATTGGATTATTCGTTGGCGTAAGTGTATCGTTTCTGAAGGAGCATACTTTGAAGGTGATAAAATAAATTTGGATGATTAACAAACAGTTTGTGTATTATTGATCTTTTCCCGGTACTTTCTTGACAGAGTAGTATATCGTCCGCCTTAGGCGCGTCACAGACGAAGCTGTAGAAGTTATCGAACGGTATTATATATTTAACGCCCAAGCCATACTTTTTAAACCAAGGTGTAGGGATAGTAAAGTCAGGGCTTAGGCGCTTGGCTTTTCCTGGGATCTGATAACTTTTATACAGCGAAAGCGTTATGAGCTTGTGAGTCTTGGCCGCCAATTTCATATATGGAATGTTTTTGGTGGGATCTCATTCCTTTTTGTAAGGTGCCCTAGTTTTTTAATTTTGTTGGGCTGTTGCGTTTCTTGAGCGTCAGTTATTCATTTTACTTCGAGGAATTCTCGGGAAGTAACCTAGTTTTACAAATTTTATATTCTTGGACATCGGAAAGGGAAGTATTTACCTAACTTAGAAATTTTGATGCGTGAGTGGCCAAATCGTCGTATTTATATGGGAAAACCCATACAAACTTCCATCCCCTAATTTAAAGGGTGGGGGTGATTGACTAAAAATCCTTAAATATGCATTTTATTATTTATAACAAGGAGTCCCTATACAAATTGTCAGACATCTAGCATCAAAATTTGCGGAAGTATCATACAAACTTCCATTCCCTAGTTTAACCTTTTCAAGGCCATTGATGGAAATATGGCGTTGTCATGGTTGACAACGCAAAATAAACCTGAGTATGTATGAATTAAGGTTGACATTAGCTCTAATTTTTATTTGACATGGCGTTGACATGGGGTTAGGGGGTAAAAGTTCCAAGTTTTAGAATTCTTTTGTTGTTTGTGTACTAATACTAGCTTACATACCAAATTTCAGCTTTCTAAGACTTCAGGAAGTACCCTAAGAATTTGATGATCATCAGTGATCACTCACTCCTGGTCAGTGACGAAATTGGGGTTTTTTTAGAGGTCAATAAAATCTAAAGTAGGTATAAGAGCTATGCAGTTGAATCTTTATATGCTCAATAAGTCTACTATTGACATCATATCCCGAGAATTAAGTTTATCTGGTACAATCCAAACCCAAGTTATGAGGGTTCAAAACAACGACGAAAATGTTGGTAGTGCCCTTGCGCTTCACTTGGCTCATCTTGGCGGGGGCACTACCGTGCCGCCAGATACTTAAATACATCATCCACGACTCAGGAACAAATACTCGCGCTCATCACACAAATATTTGCCCATACCGGGATTCGAACCCGAGACCATTATCACTAGTCACTACCAACTAGGCTAACCGCGTCGTCTTTCACGATTCGAAACGATTCCCTTTGTAACATTTCTTTTGTATTGATTTTTCATCCTGTAATCGACTGTGATTTTCAATAAAGAATATTTGTATTGTTTAATAGCTATCTTCGACAACGATTCCTCTCATTTCACTAAAATAATGTACCTATCAAAAACAAAATAAAAATCACAAAATTCTAATACAATGACGCCCTTTAACAAAACTAATCTATTCCGCGAACCAGCGGGAGTGCCTTGGCGTCACGCGTGTAGGGAAAACCGAATTAAATAGAATATAAAACTAGCCTATAAAAGTACACGTGTCGTCAACAAATTTGTTATTCGACCTCGATTTTTAATGACCGCCGGCACCACGATAACGTGATTAAATTGAGTAGGTACGTACCTAATTGGCTAATTAAAGTTTTTGGAAGAGATGTAAATTATATTTTTTTTCGATAGTCGTCATCCTAAAGATCAAGGCTCTTTTATTTTTATTTCCTCTAATATTTTTGAAATATTTTTTTTAAGTTATTAAATTGACATTTGTAAACTTTAATGACCGACAAGCTTGTTGCCTTCGTACTTAATGAAAAAAAAACTGTCACTTGTGTATCTGTCATTGTCAAGTCAAATCAAAAGTAAACGAACGATTCTTACAATTAAGCGTGTGCTAGACGGTTTCAAACCACGGTTTCAAACTAAGTGACCTCGGTAGTTTGAAACCACTGTCTACATGGTTTCAAACTACCGAGGCCACTTGGTTTGAAACCGTCTAGCACACGCTTTAAACAAACGGCAAGCAAACGGAGGGCCTAGAGTAAGTTTTACAACGTTTTTTACGTCTCGATCGCGTTTGTGTAAAGTGTCACTTTGTATGGAACTGTCAAGCGTTTCGAATACGCGCCGCAAGGGACGCTGTCACACTTCCATACTAGTTGAGACTAAACGCAAACGCGATCGAGACGTAAAAAACGTTGCAAAACTTACACTAGGCCCTCGATTATTTCGAAGAATCAAAGTCCAAAGATAAAAAGAGCCCAAGTGTTTAAAATATAATAGATTATGTCTGCCTAAATAATAAAAAATAAATAAAATAAAAATTGTTTATTTAAATGTGTACACCGTTTTGGTTACATGTTATTTGGTAATCTAACTTAAAAAGTACACACACATAGTTTGACTTACAGAGAAACAGAGGCCCCCAAACTAGGCGAAGCCTGTATCTTGGGAGACCGACACAGTTTAACATATATATATTTAAAGTTTTAGGAACTACTTAAGTACCGTTTACAAGCGTTTATGCTATTAAGAGTGGCCAGAACATAAATCGAAAGCTTAGAGCTATTAATAATTGTATTTATTAAAGACTTCTTCAGAAACATGATAGTCCAAAGTTAGCAACCAATCTGCTAGTAGCTTTTTAGCTTTGTGATTTTACAGTTTTTAATTTCACAAAATTTTAATACTGCATTATAAACTGATGCTCTAACAAAATTACCAAATCTTTGTGCAAATTTTGAGTTAACTGAGGCAAGTTTCAATCTGTATACTCTTTTTTGCAACATTGATTTATGAAGTTCGGAGCCAAGAAGTTGTTTATGAGTGAGGAGACAAGTTTTGAGGATGAAAAGCTGCCGAACAGATAAAACACGCGCTTCCTTATACAGGTCCGAAGTAGGGTGTCTGAAAGGTTTTTTCAACATCACTTTTAGGACCGATCTTTGAGCTCTTTCCGCGGTAATAAGAATGGTTTTAGCGGCGCTACCCCAGGCTGTAACACAATAACCAGCTACAGATTGGCAAACGGCCAAAAAAACCATTCTTAGAACATCCCTTCTAGCCGAGTTCCTGAGACACTTGATGATAGCTATGGTTCTACGTATTCTTTTTGAGAGTGATAAAATGTGTTGTCGAAAACTTAGTTTATCGTCCAAAATGATGCCAAGGTATTTAACATGATGCGCACGCATAATGCTATCACAGCTGCAAGAGCCCAATGAAGGAATGGTACATTCGTGGATTTTAATACTATCTAATTGGGATGGTTCTGAGGCCGAGGTTTTATGAAAGCAAAGAAAGTTAGTTTTATTAGTGTTTAAAGTAAGTAAATTATTTTGCAGCCAACTGTTTATAGCAGCCATCCCAGACTCAGCAGCAGTGACGGCATCAGTCCATGAGTTACCCTTGAAGAGAATGACAGTGTCATCAGCATAGCATAAAATTTGAGCATCTTGTAAATTTGTCTCATGAATATCGTTCATGTATATTATAAAGAGGGTGGGACCCAAAATACTCCCCTGGGGAACGCCAAAGTTAACCGGAACCGCATCGCTAAGGCAGGAACCGACTTTTACTAATTGTTTCCTGTTTGAGAGGTAACTCCTGAACCATTCAAGGGCAATGCCTCTGACACCGAAACGTTCTAGTTTCTTTAGAAGAATTTTTAATGAGACAGTGTCAAATGCCTTTTCCAGGTCCAGGAAAACCCCTAGACAGCTGTTACTTTGATCAAGATATCCCGAGATTAGATCCATTAGGAGCATGACAGCATCTTCTGTGGACTTATGTTGTCTGAAACCGAATTGTCTTGGAGACAGAAGAACATGAGATTCGATAAAGGAGATAAGTCTTTTGTTGACAATTTTTTCTAAAATTTTTGAAAAAATACATAGTAGTGAAATTGGTCTATAGTTCCCAGGAAAGGACTTGTCACCCTGCTTATGTATTGGTGTGATTGAAGCTATTTTCCATGAACTAGGAAAAGAACCAGTGCTTAGACTTAAGTTAAATAAATGTGTAAGAGGCTCACATAAATATCAGGGGACAATCTCACACAAATTGACCTAGTCCCAAACTAAGCTCTAGGCTTGTACTATGGGTACTAGACAACGATAAACATACTTATATAGAGAAATACATACTTAAATACATAGAAAACATCCATGACTCAGGAACAAATACTCGCGCTCATCACACGAATATTTGTCCATACCGGGATTCGAACCCAGGACCGCTAGCTTCGTAGGCAGGGTCACTACCAACTAGGCTAACTGCGTCGTCAAAAATAAAATATGCCTTGCATGCTTGATTACAGTAGTACTTATACCGTCTATACCAGAGGCACAGTCAGATTTAAGCTGCAGTATGACGCTAGAAATCTCCCAAGTATCTGTAGGATCCAAAAAGAAAGAGCGAGTTGGAGAATTTTTGAAAGACACTTTGGCAGCCAAGCTACTCTCAGTACCATTGTTTTTTTGGAGAATTTTATTTGCTAGAGTCTGGCCAACTGAAGAGAAATAATCATTACAAGTGTTTAATGAATCAGTTGGGTTTTCTTTAAGTGATGTGAGTTCAGCAGCATGGTTGTTATTAGACTTAAAATTACTGATTTTCTTAATTGTTTTCCAAAGGCGTTTAGGATCTTTACTATGTGCTCCAAGTTCCCTATTTTCATCATCATCATCATCATCATCAACAGCCGCAAGACGTCCACTGCTGGACAAAGGCCTTCCCCAAGGTTTTCCACAACGATCGGTCCTCTGCTGCTGTCATCCAGCGGTTTCCCGCGATCTTTATCAGATCATCGGTCCACCTTGTGGAAGGCCTGCCGACACTCCGTCTCCCGGTTCGCGGTCGCCACTCTAGAACCTTTCCGCTCCAACGGCCATCGGTTCTGCGAGCGATGTGCCCCGCCCACTGCCACTTAAGGTTTGCTATTCGGTGAGCTATATCAGTTACTTTAGTTCTCCTGCGGATCTCCTCATTCCTGATTCGATCTCGCAAGGAGACACCTAGCATAGCTCTTTCCATCGCCCTTTGAGTGACCTTGAGCCTTCTTATGAGGCCCATTGTAAGCGACCATGTCTCAGATCCGTATGTCATCACTGGCAACACACACTGATCAAAGACTTTTGTTTTGAGGCACTGTGGTATTTGAGACGAGAAGATAGTGCGTAGCTTACCGAACGCTGCCCAGCCGAGTTGGATTCGACGATTGACCTCTTTCTCGAAGTTGGACTTACCTAACTGGATTTTTTGTCCTAGGTATACATAGTCGTCAACAACTTCGAGAGTAGAGTCTCCAACTTTGACAGGAGTGGGTACGACATGGACATTTGACATGATTTTCGTCTTGTCCATGTTCATTTTAAGACCCACTTGTTGAGAGACTCTACTGAGGTCATCGAGCATTGTACCGAGGTCCTCCAGGGTCTCAGCCATGATGACAATATCGTCGGCGAATCGAAGGTGAGTGATGTATTCGCCATTTATGCTGATGCCAAAACCCTCCCAGTCCAGAAGCTTGAAAGCGTCTTCCAATGCAGCAGTAAACAGTTTTGGAGATATTACATCTCCCTGTCTCACTCCTCGCTGCAATTGGATAGGCTTCGAGTTCCGGTCCTGAAGGCGAACTGACATAGTGGCGTTTCTATACAAACACTTTAACACCTCGATGTATCGATAGTCGATTTGGCACCGCTGAAGAGACTGCAGTACAGCCCATGTTTCAATCGAATCGAAGGCTTTCTCATAGTCCACGAACGCTAAGCATAGTGGCTGGTTATACTCCTCGGTCTTCTGTATAACCTGCCGCAGCGTGTGGATGTGGTCTATGGTGCTAAAGCCTTTTCGGAAACCGGCTTGTTCGGTAGGCTGGAAGTCGTCAAACCTGCGTGCGAGACGATTCGTAATGACTCTAGAGAACAGCTTGTAGACATGACTCAGGAGCGTGATGGGTCTATAATTCTTCAGCTGGGTATTATCACCCTTTTTGAAGAAAAGAACCACCACGCCCCTGTGCCATGCTTGTGGCGTTTTACCCTGGGCTATGACGGAATCAAATAGCTTCTGAAGAGCTTTTAAAACCGGTGATCCTCCTGCTTTCAGAAGCTCAGTCGTAATTCCGTCATCACCCGGCGCCTTGCTGTTCTTAAGCTGTTTTAGAGCCACTCTAATCTCGTACAGGCTAACGTCCGGGATGTCTTGGGTGTAGTGTCGGGACAACCTAGCTCTTGGGTCTTCTGCTAAGTTGCTGACAGGTAGGCGTGTTGTCGTGTACAGCTGTCCGTAGAACTTCTCTATCTCTTCCAAAAGCTCAGACTTCGACGATACGATCCTGCCGTCATCGGTCTTCAGCCTCATCAGCTGGCTCTGCCCAATAGACAAATCTCTTTTAAACACTTTAGAGCCCCTGTTTCGCTCAATAGCCTCTTCAATACTATTGGTATTGAATCGGCGTATGTCGCGAGTCAGGGACTTAGAGATCTGTCTATTGAGCCGCCTATACTGAGAAGCATCTTGTGATGACTGCAGGAGCATGACACGTCTTCTCTCCATTAGCTCTTGGGTCGAGTCAGAGATTTTCTTGGTTCCTTTTGAACGGCGAGTTTTGAAAAATTTAGACCCAACCGTTTGGACAGTTTCCACGAACCTGTTGCAGTAATCATCCACGTCTACGCATTCGCCTAGGCTTTCGAAGCGGTTTTGGAGTTCGAGCTGAAAGTTTTCGGGGTTTTGGATATGGATTGGTGCTGGACGGAGCGTAGATTTCATCAGGCGTGACCTTTCCAAGCGTACGTCGATATTCAATTTGCCTCTGACCATTCGGTGATCGCTCCCGGTTTTAACCGCATTGATCACGGAGACATCATTGAATATTTGCCTTCTGGTCGACATGATGAAATCTATCTCATTTCTGGTCGCACCGTCGGGACTTACCCATGTCCATTTGCGGCATTCGCTCTTTTTGAAGAAAGAGTTCATCATAAAGAGTCCCTCTTTCTCCATAAAGCCCGCCAGCAGCTGGCCACGGGAATTCCGACTTCCAATTCCAAATTGCCCCACTCTCAACTCATTGCCGCTTCGTTTACCCAGCTTTGCGTTAAAGTCTCCCATGACAACGTTGTAGTGAGTTTTGGTGGAATGTATGGCTCTGGAAATATCCTCATACATTACCTCCACCTCATCATCGGAGTGCGTCGAAGTTGGAGCGTATACCTGTATGACCTTCAGCGAATACCGTTTGGTGATTCTGAGTATAAGGTAAGCTACTCTTGACGACACACTCTCGATCTTGACAACGTTGTTCACAAGAGACCTGTGGACGATAAACCCGACACCTCCCTGGGACTGTTGGTCGCCCTCCCGGAAAAAGAACAGGTTACCCGACTTAAGAGCTATCGTGTCCTCCCCCTGTCTTCGGACCTCTGATAAACCCACTATGTCCCAGTGTAACCTGCTCAATTCTTCCTCAAGTTCCACGATCTTCTCGTCCGTCCTCAACGTGCGTGTGTTATATGTTGCCAGGGCCAGGGGTCGTCGGTGGTGGTAGCCATCTCTCTGCCGGAGATTCTTAGCACCCCCCGCCCCGCCGTTACCGTGACCGCTACCATAGCCAGGAATAGCGGGACCGCCGGGGACTGGGGGCCGATTCCTGTGTTGTGCATCCATTCTTGTTTTTTTCCCCTTGGGGAGAAATTGCCATAATCGCCACGCTTGGCAGGCGGGTTGGCGATCGCAGTTTGATGTTATAATGTTCAGAAGGACGCTGCTGCCCATCCTCTGGTATGATTCCCTTAGTCGCCTTCTACGACACCCACGGGATGAGATGGGGTGGTGCAATTCTTGCCCGGGCACCACACGGGCCTATTTTCATATTCACTCTTAATTTTTCGGAGCAAATTAATGTAGAAATTTCTATACCGGTTGTAAATAATTTTAGATGTATCATCATTTGGGAATAACCTAGCTTTCTTGTGTAATCTATCGCGGTGACGAGCACACGTTAACAAACCAGGCGTCATCCAAGGTTGTATTGTGAACTTGGATCTACTACATTTTACAGTTTGAGAGTTATTCTTAATAGCCTTGCTAATGGGTGATACAAAAGCATCAACTGCTTCATTGACCGTTGATAATGAAGTTACCAGGCCCCAGTCAAAATTGTTAAGATCTGTACAGACGCCTACATAGTCAATGACAGTTCTATTCTTGGAGGGAGTATTATATTTAACTTTGTGAGAAAGTGCCAATATAGCTATTTTATGATCCGTTATATCAGAGTCACATATGATACTAGTAACTAAGCGCCTTGATTTAATAAAAATATGGTCAATGCAAGCATTCAAGCGAGTAGGTTCTAAGCCATGTTCAGAATTTAAACAAACATAATCCAAAGATTCAGGTTTCAAAATGTCAATGTTTATGTCACCGGCCAAAATAATATTCGGACTTTCTTTAAAAAGATTTAGGTTAGAATCCAGGGATAGTAAGAAGCGTCTGTATTCCCAAATGATGGTGATCTATAAATCCCGAACACTGTCATAAAGTTAGCAATGTCTAATACTAAGCAGCATGCATCCTCAAAACTTGGCTCCGAAACAGTTGCCGACCAGGAGGATTTAACATAAGCGACTACACCACCATTTTGATTGATATTTTTGTGTGTTCTAAAAGAGTTGAAACCTTGAATGTCACAAATTGAAGAATAATCATTAAGTCTACACTCTGTTAGAATTAAAATATCAAAATCTAAATTGGTTCTATTTAGAAATACTAAGAGAGCATTCAGATTTCTATTAATGCTTCTAATATTTATTGTTAATAATTTAAAATTAAAATTTGGTGTTATAATGGTATGGCATAGTTCCGGAGATTCTAGCTCATAACAAGGGATATCAGTAGTAGTTGAATCAATGTCATTCATTAAGTCCATAATTGTGGTTGAGTAAGGATACAGGCGGAGATGACATATCTATGTTTGGGAAAGAAAAAAATTTGTGGTTGCTTTATAGGACATGACTTAATATTTTTGACAAACTTTAGGATGAAAGCTAAATTTGAGACAGGAATTACATAATCAGAAAAAAGGATTTTATTCAGGGTTGCCTGTATGAAACAAAAAAGCAATATATTAGGTCTAACAAAGTTATTAAAGAAAAAATTTGGATCATAACTTTTAATAGGAGAAACCACACGCCATATAGATAAACCAAAAATGTCTATGAAAAAACCTGACATTGACCTTAGGACATAGTGACTGAACACAGTTTTGTTGTTGAGGTTTGACCAACTTAAAAAACTATTATTACCAGTGTGCCTGGGCATATAGTTATTAAGTGATAAAGCCTCAAAAACAATTGGCCAAATAGCATAGTTAATAATAGCAGATAAGTCATGGGCACTAAGCCCGCTTACATTAACAATTTTACCAATGTACCTGAGATAATTATATTTGTATAAAAAACCTTAGTCAAGTTTAACATCAAACATTTGATACAAGTATGAGGAACAGTGAGATTGTAGGCATAGAGCCAGCCCATACCACCACTACTACTGCACCTGAGATCACAGTGATTGCATGATAAACCTATATAAAAAACTAACACTAACCATTGAAGATAGTTAGTAAAAACATTTAGGCTGTAGGCATAAAGCCAACCCATAACATCATTACTACTACTGCACCTGAGATCATAGTGTTTGTATGATAAATCTATAACTAAATCCAACTCTAACATTTTAAGATATTTAATAAAAATATTTAGGCTGCGGGCATTAATTTGCAGGCAGAAACATTTAGGCATAGGGTATTTCTATATTTAGGCATAGGGTAGCTCTATTTGTACCTAATGGCCGATCGTGAAAGGGGCCATAACGTAATTCAATTTATAAGGCATTCATTGACTCTGATTATGGATAAGGATGACTGGAATTTTAATGTTGTTGGTTTTTTAGGATTCCGTACCAAAATGGTAAAAAAGGAACCCTTATGGTGAGACTTCATTGTCTGTCTGTATGTCACGGCAGTTTTTCTCAGCAACTACAGATGCTATCAACTTGAAATTTGGCATAGTTGTATAACTTGCTTGCCCGCATCTGTTAAAGTAAAAAAATTAAATTAATTTTGTAAATAATTGAAAAGGGGTCTAGAATGGAAGGTTGAAAAATGAAAGTAATTTGATTAGACCAAATGGGGTGTCATAGATAGCTTACCTCCGGTTAATTTGAATGGTGCGCCCCTAAAAAGGGTGTATCAGTTTAAGTATCTGGGACATCTGATTACTGCCGATCTCAAGGACAATGAGGATATTGAGAGGGAAAGGAGGGCATTGTCGCGAAGGGCGAACATGATTGCCCGCAGGTTTGCACGGTGTTCTACTGAGGTAAAACTCACGCTTTTTAAAGCTTATTGTACATCTTTTTACACCTGCAGCCTGTGGGCTAGATGTACCGGTGTGGTTTATAATGCTCTCCGAGTACAATACAATAATGCATTAAGGGTGCTGTTGGGTCTGCCTCGATACTGCAGTGCATCAGGGATGTTTGCGTCGGCGCGCACGGATTGCTTTTACGCAACAATGCGTAAAAGATGCGCCTCCCTGGTGCGACGGGTGGGGAGCAGCACCAACAGCATCCTTATGATGATTTCCAGTAGGCTAGACTGTCCGTACATAAACCATTGCCGTGCAATTTCGAGTGAATTGGTATGTTACAATGAAATAAAGTAAAATCTGTCACTTAAGTAATTTAAACTCAATTATCTCATTATAAATAAATAATAATATTATAAATTTAATAATTAATTTTGACATTATCTAAAATAACTTTTTAAACAATTGACAGCCCGGACATTATTTTATTTTATTTTATTCTATTTTTATTTTATTTTTATTTGTACCCACTATGTATTTGTGACATAATTTAATTTGTTCTTTTTTTTTAATTTTAATTCTGCTTGATTAATTTATTTATTTTATTTTACTTTATGACATGTGTTTTAATTTTAATTTAATTTCAATGTAATTAGTGTATAAGATATTATGAGTCTTCGTTACTCGAAATAAAGAATTACATACATATGAAAGGACTTAATCTGCACATTTCAAAACATTTTTTTTTAATATTTTTCCGTAACTTACTTTTTGATTTATAGCCCAAAATTTACAAAAATTCACTTTTCCCTCCTTATATATCTTCGAAGTTTATGAACCAAAAAATCTGAAAAATTCCTAACGTACTTATAACTAATTATTTATATTTTACGGGAAAAATAAAATTCCATTGAACTCGCGTGTCACCGCATCGGATCGTTTCGCAAGCGCTCGCTTTGAATCGCCTAATGCCCCGTTCCTAAATTTGACACATGTTGTACGTAGCAAATGTCAAATTTGAACTCCAGATATCCTTATCTATCCGCGGTTTTAATATACGAACGGGACATAAGTGCGTAGGTACACGAACTACGTAGGACGTAGCCTTAAACCAAAATGCAATAATCATAGCGTCCCCGCCCGTTGACGATAGATTTTGGTCTGGAATTACAAGTCAGGGTATAGCTATATGAACTGGTAGACTGTGGAGGAAGCCAGCAAAGATGCACGAGTATATCATGTCGACGCAGTTGGTAGAGTTGGTAGTGACCCTGCCTCGTAGCTAGCGGTCCCGGGTTCAAATCCCGATGTATAGGCAAATAATTCGAGCTCGATTATTTGTATCTGTGTCATCGATGTTTTTTTTCTATGGACGCTTTGTTAGTTGGCGAGTTTCGTTGATGCATTGAAAAGAGAATTGTTGAGAATCACTAACAGTCGACAACTTTGTTGAGTCACTTTAGAACTCTGTCACCGAAAGCCAATGACTAATTCTCACGTAATTTCTTTCTCCTGATTTGACGCTGTTATTGTGACAGGGTACTATTAAGTTGTTGAGCGTGATCAACGCTTTGAGTGATCTGCTACGACGTAGGCTCGACTTCGTAGCACGTGTAGCACGTAGCTGCCGTAGCGGCCGTAGCAACAACGATTCGAGAGCTCGGACGTGGTCGGGCGCGGTCGGGCGGAGCAGCCGCATGACAGAGAGGCAAATTATGTGCTGTCTTTTTCGCGAGGTGAGGTGCGGTGCCGCCGCTAGCAAATATTTGACCTTGGCAATGTCATCTGACGAAGGAGGTCAGCAGTGGCGTAGCTAGGGGGGGGGGGGGGGGGGGCGAAGGCGGCCCTAAGTGGGTGACACCCGACCTGCCCGAACCTGCCTGCCTGCGTGAACCCGACCGACGTTCTTAAAACTGTGGAAGATTGCATAACTGCCTCTAATAAAATAACAATAATAGTGTACCACCATTGTAAAGGTTTTTATTTGGTTTCACGGTGAGCTCAACATTTGTCACAAGGATGATAAATTGATAATTACAATATATTTTTTTCGGTGTACACACTGGCGGTAGATCGGGGATTCCCCCAAAATGAAGTCGTTTTTATCTTCGAATTACGCTGTGAAGCGCGTGCTACACGGTTTTAAACCAAGTGACCTTGGTAGAAGCGAGCTGTGGAATGGGATTTTTTATGGTAATTTCTAACTAAAGTATTCTTTAGTACTACTCTTTCTCTCTCAAACCTTTTTTGGTCTGTTTCGCTACGAGGTTTTTTTCTCAAGATATAGGGTAGGGGAACCAAAAGATGAACGATTAAGCGACTACACCAACTTTAGACAGTTTTTTCTCAGTGAAATTAACAGTTTTCACGCAATATTATTTTTGTATATGGTACAGTACATAGTCTAGATTAGAAATTACTATTATAAAACCTGTTATTCTAACACGGTATTTTTCTAAAAATTATTGAATTCAAAAATACACCGATTTGCCCAAAAGATGAACAGAGTGCCCTAATTCTGAACGGTTTGGACCCAATAGTTGAACTAGTAAAATAAAAACACCTATATCATTGCCATTTTAAGGAACTTTTAGAAATAAAATGCATGTTAACCAAATCAGTATTTATTTTCAAATTATTGACATATCATCAGTACGCGTGCAAATATCGCGTCACTAAAAAATTCATCAATCTCCGTGAATATTAACTTTTCTAAGTTGAAAGCGTAAGCTTTCCAGGATACTCGGAGAACTCGCTGAATAATACCAATTGCAGATATTTTACAATAGATTTATTATTTTAAGGAAAACATCTTAACCGTTACCTCGTTCAAAAAGCAAGTACCAGATCACTTGTTTTTTTTTTTAATGGTGTGGCACCTAATACCAGTGTTGCCAATCAAAATAAATATCTCTATGATTTACATTAATAATCCAAAAATAACAAATTAACAATTGACATTATAATTAGAAACACCTTAATTGTAAATACTATAAATAAATATTTGTTACATGTAATAAATCTAACAATTGTATAAATGCTTATTTTTAATTAAGATCGCAACCAAAATGCGTTTTGTTTCTCACGCATTTAGCGTTTCGCTTACATTCGACCATCCTGACGCTCTAGGTACGCGTCCTCGCGTACGCGTCTTTACGTTATTCACTTTACGACAAGTTAATTTAATTTAAATGAAACATAACTAATTCTAAAACATAGAGCTGCATAGAGAGATGGAGGAGAACAAGAACGCTGATTTCGTAGATTACGTTAAGAAATATTCGAGGACCTTCAAGCAAGTTTGCTTAACTGCTAAGGCAAATTTCCTTAGTTTATAACTCAAAGCTTCTGACGATAAGGTAAAAACTGTATGGAATATCATAAATCGGGAAACTGGTAAATCTAAAACTCGTGATAATCAAATCATACTAAACACGGGAGACAAACAAATCACGTCAAATACAGACGTAGCCTTAGCTTTCGAAGATTTTTTTTCTAACATAGCAATTAATACAACTAAATGTCTTCAATCATCCGCGATTGACACTCAATCTTTATTTTGTAATAATGTCAGTAAATGTAATATAAACTTTGAATTTAGTCAAGTAGATGCTGTTGCTATTGTAAAGGCATTTAAATCTCTTAGTTTAAAAAAAACCGAGGATTTATGGGGAACGTCAGTTAAAGTTATCCATCATATCATAGAGGTAATTGCACCCCACATGGCATTAATTTACAATAATTTCATATCTGAGGGGGTCTTTCCAAATCTAATGAAATATAGTAAAGTCATACCCCTTTTTAAGTCGGGCGAGAAGAGTGATTTAACGAATTTCCGCCCCATTTCTATACTACCAGTTCTAAGTAAAGTCTTTGAGAAGTTAATGTTGAATGATATGTTAGGTCACTTCAATAGAAATAAACTGCTTAACAGTAATCAGTTCGGCTTCACCAAGGGGCGATCCACTACTGATGCAGCATCTGTTCTTATTAAATATATATATATATATATAATATCTGGGAGACATCTTGTGATGCAGTAGGAATATTTTGTGACCTTTCGAAAGCTTTTGATTGTGTTGATCATGCGACCCTTATTTTAAAATTGGAACATTATGGTCTATCAAATAATGCTCTAAGACTTATGTCTTCTTACCTCAGTGATAGAACACAAACGGTTGTTGTAAAGAATACGCAGTCTGCTGGCGCTGCAGTTAAATTAGGTGTGCCCCAGGGCTCTATTTTAGGTCCTTTCTTATTTTTGGTTTATATAAATGACTTACCACCCATAGTAGATACACTTTGTGATATTGTACTATTTGCTGATGATTCATCACTCATTTTCAAGGTAGACCGAAAATCCGTCGACTACAGTAGGATAAACGCCGCGCTTGTTAAAGTACTTAATTGGTTTACGAGTAACAACTTACTACTCAATGCTAAGAAAACTAAATGTGTTAGGTTCGTTTTGCCTAATGTTAAACCGGTAAATTCTAGTATTTTTCTTAATGACGAGTTTTTAGAAATGGTAGATGAGGCACTTTTCTTAGGCATAACTATAGACAATAATTTGCAATGGAGTCCCCATATAGCAGTTCTAGCAGGCAAATTAAGTAAGGCCGCTTACGCCGTTAGGAAAATTAGACAACTTACCAATGTTGAGATAGCTCAATTAGTTTATCATAGTTATTTTCATAGTGTTATGTCATACGGTATACTGGTTTGGGGAAAAGCAGCTGACATACAAACTATATTTGTGTTACAAAAAAGGGCCATTCGCTCTATATATAACTTAAATTCCCGTGATTCATTAAGAGAACTTTTTAAACAAATTAATATTTTAACAGTAGCATCCCAATATATTTATGAAAATATTACGTATGTTATTAAGAACCTAGACTCTTTCGTTAAAAATTCTGATATACATAATATAAATACTAGGAATAAAAATAAAATTGCCATAAAAAAGTTTCGTGTCCGTAAAGTATATAAATCATTTGTAGGTCAATGCATTCATTTTTATAATAAATTACCCGACGTAGTTTTAGAGTTACCCCTTCCAGCACTTAAAAATTACTTGAAAAAGTCGTTGATGTCAAAGGCGTACTATAGGGTCGAGGACTATCTAACGGACAAAAATGCTTGGCCTAAACCAGAAAATTAACTAATGTTTAATGTTCAATAGCTTACCTACTACTCGTACATACCTCATAAAAATCATGTAAACGCTGTATCTTGTCTAGGGGACACGGTTTATGTAGGAAGCCATGTCAAAACTGTTTTGTGTGATATATATGTCGGAGATTGACATTAGTATAGGAGCTCAACGGAACAACTGTGCCACCGGAAGGCGACACCAACGCCCTCTACAACCTTTTGGCGCGCTCGACAGAGCCTTTGTGGTCGCTGCAGTGCGACGGCAGAACACTTCTACTTGAGAGTCCGTCCAGTGAGGACGTCTGCTTTCGAACCATCCAAGAAACGCTGCTACTTGAGAGTCCGTCCAGTGAGGACGTCTGCTTTGGAACCATCCAAGAAACACTTCTACTTGAGAAACCATCCAATGAGCACCTTCAGATGGAACTGCTCTTCGTTTCAAGTTACGTTTGTAGGGAGTGAAGAAAGTGCGCGTGAGAAAGAGCCTAAGCAAGTATTGCGCGCATCTCCCGAGATTCGGTCCATTATGCCGCGAGGCAGGAAGAACTATGGGTTGGTGGTGGGACTAGTAGGGCTACACTGTTTTTACGTTATACTTGACGTGTTACTGTTAATTAAAGTCAGTGAAGATCAAATGTATCGTGTGTAATGTATCGAGTCAAGGAAATAAACCTAGCTACGTCTATTTTGTGTTCTCTTTGCTTCGACCCTCACTCAACTAGTGACCAAAATGCCTGGCCATATCCTGAAGATTCCTGACACATCTAGCCCCAGCCGCCCCCAGCTGCCCCCCATGTCGCCGAGATATATATATAAATTTTCTCGTAGTCATTCTGACATGTTTTCCTGCCAAACTACGCAGATATTTAATATTATTTTTACAGTTTTATATAATGCTAGAATAAGTAGTGACATTGTTATATTTTTTATTAAAAAAATGACTAACTGTTGAGTTTCTTGCGGCGCTTCTTCTCAGCAGTGGTCTCCTCTTGGGAAGCGCTGGTAGATTTTGACGTGTAAAAGTGCCCGTGCGGCCTACTTACTGAATAAATATCTTTTATCTTTTTTATCTTTAACATAAAACAAATAAAAGTAAAGTTTTTCTTTTTACATGTTTCTTGTATAATGTTACATGGGTCCATATTGGCTCATACAAAATTCTTATTCCTATTTTTTGTTTTACTACCGATTTGTATTCCTAATAATCACTCTTCATAATTTTTTTCCTTATACTTTTTTTGTTCATACATTTTTATTACTACCAACGGAGCAGGGACTTAGAAATAGAAGGGTGATTCTTCGCTCATCGTCTACTATGTGTAAGTATTAGTTAAAAATATGTTCATTTCTGGCGCTGCGCCGACCGCTACCGTGGCACGCTCGCTCCGCTCGCTCGGCTCGCGCGCTGTAGGGTCGCAATTCTACCTAACACTCCTCCTCGCTTCGCTCTTCGTCGTACCTATCGGAGACCTTCGTTATGAATTAGAATGATTAGGAGTTTCGATCGTTAGTATCAGAAAATATATGAAAACAAATATTAGTATAAACAAGGTGTATAATTAGTGATATTATGAAATCTGATGATTATGAGTTTCGATCATTAGTAATAAAAAAAATTATGTACAATGATCATTAGGTTGTAAAATTGTATGAGATACATTTTCGGAGTTCCAATAATCTAATTTGCAATTTTATATGAACTTTGGCGCACCCATGTTACATGTATAAGCTGTTAGTGCTGTTGTTATACCTAATATCAAGTACACATGTCATGATTACTTTCCAATAACACTAAGGGCCGTATTAATAAACTCATCTCAACTGTGATGCCCGTCTCAAGATACGTCAAAGTAAACGTCAATCCATAGAAAACTGTAATTTTTGACGCATCTTGTGACGGGCGTCTCACACAAGATCAGTTTATTAATACGGCCCTAAGTCATTTCAGATTATTCTATGGTAATTTAAACAGGGTGGCCACTTTCTGGAAAACCGGGAAAAGTCAGTAATTCAGGTCAGGGAAAAATCAGGGAAATTTGCAAAAGGTCAGGGAAAAATACATTACTTACTAAAACTATAACTTGCATTTCGTCTATTGAGAGGAATAAGTCACTAAGTACACTTAAAAAAAAATACATTTGTTCACTTCACTGTGGTTAATAACAACCATGAAATGAGTTATCGTTGTTACATCTACTAATTCTAAACCACGAAAAACTATAAATGAATTTCAATAAATTTACTAAATATATGTTACGAGTCATGATTAAAATGTAAAAATCCTCGAAGGGCATGAAAATTCTATATAGAAAAAAAAATATTATGTAAAATATCTCTAGATTTCGTTCCCATAGAAAAATGTATGGAGAAAAAAATCCATACATTCCGTGCGGTGTACTTTTATATTGAATATAAAAAGTTATGTGACATTTTTTTATTTTTGCTTGGATGGTCAGGGAAAAACCCGTAAAAGTGCCTGGAAAACCGGGAAAAGTCAGGGAAATTCAAATGTTGTAAAAAGTGGCCACCCTGTTAAAATACCTTAAATATAACTTAAAAATTCAGCTATTGAAATAGAACCCAAAACTTCAACTAGTAAATTTAATTCGTTCAAGTATTAGGCACAAATTGTATTGTTGAACAGTGATGTTTTCAATTTCGGCGACACAGTGGAGTCACCAAAATTGATAAAAGCCGGTGCTCGACTCCACGAGCTAGTTCGTCTCTCTTCTCTTTCCTCTTGGCCAGCACTATTGAGAATGGCTTCCATAATTAATTAATTTGTTGTAAATAAACCGCTACATTGTTTTTAGGGGAATTTCTAAAAAATAGCACACGATTCACTTTTTCTTCAGATTTGGGAAAAAATTGCACGTTGGTTGGGACCACCATTCTGAAGAAAAGTGAATCGTGCGCTATTTTTTTTAAATTCCCCTTTAACATCTATTTATTACTATATCTAGTATCTATATTTGCCCGCGATTCCGTCTGCGTAGAAGTCGTCGTGTATCCCACATGAATTTGTAAAATTTTCCCGGGTAAAAAGTGTTGTTACGTACGTGGGGGTAGGTAACTAATAGAAATGCACAATTAAACCGATAATTATGTAAGAGTTAGACTTTATTGATGCACTCACTAAACCATTACAAACAATAATCGCACTATAAACTCGTAGTCGCTTCTAATTCACAGGTGTGTCACTCGCATCGCTCTCCAAGGACTAAAGGTGCTTTTCCACCGGCGAGGCGAGACGAGACGATGTGGGACGAGAATTGAAATTTGTATGGCAAAATTTCTATTCTCTCCTAGCGCATCTTCGGTGGAAACAGTATGGATTGGCGAGGATGTGCGGTACGAGAATTGATATTTTTGTTATTGTAATAATGAACCGTATTGCTGCGTACATAAAGTGTTTATTTACTCTGCAACGGAAACACGATTGTCGCGTGTCATCGTGCCGGCCCGCGCGATATCCCGCGTGCCTGCACTGGCTCGCGCCGACTCGCGCTGTCTCGCGCTGTCTCGCGCTGGCTCGCGCGTGCTCACGCTTAAAAAACCGGGCAAGTTCCGGCCATTGAGGATTCCATGGAAAATATACAACATTAAAACCGGTCGAGTTTATATCGGGCCACGCTTTAGGGTTTTTCTAACCAATAATGAAATTAAATGAAAATGTAACAGGAGAAAACGGTCAAGTGCGAGTGCGTGTCGCGCACCGAAGGTTGCACCACCACACGATATTATTAGTATATTTCAATTTGTATGTTATGTGAATGTGTTACCGAATTAAACAACTGAATAAAGCTAATATTTCATACATTTTCTTAGAACTTGTCCGGACACACTGCCGTGTCTAGGTCATGCGGTACCGCGCTTGCCGGCGCGAGATCGCGCGAGCCAGCGCGGCCTCGCGCCAACCCGCGCTGGCTCGCGATGGCAATTTTTGGTGGAAATAGGTCGGCGCGATTTCAATTCTCGTCTCGCCTCGCCGGTGGAAAAGCACCTTTACAGCTGCACTCAGAGACGTCAATTAACTTTCAAGTTTGATTTAAAGTAGCTGTTGTCACTTTCTTTGCTATAGCAATAGAATAAGACGCAGCAACTTTAATGAAACTTAAAAATAATTGACGTCTGGCTGGCGTCTGACGTGCGGCAGTTAGTACATCTTCCCGTTCACTTAATATTTTTATATACATTTGTAGGTTAAATATCGAAAAAAATTACGTTTTTATATTCTACAAGAAAGCTATTTAGCTATATTTGTGGTGGTAAATAAATGCATAGTTTAATTGCGATTAAAGATTTACGATTTTTTTTTGAATTGTTTGCAAATTATTATATCATACAAGACTTGATTTAACGTTAAAAAGTTGCTAACGATACCCGCTGATCGACAGTTAACGTTAGCAAAATATTAGTTATTTTTAATGTCAAAAGCAAAGTATTGTTAATATTAACGTTATTTTATTAATGTTATCCGCATCCGTCATCAGCTTGATTTGACCTTATTTTGAACGGTATTTAACATAAATTTAACGGTAGTTAACAGTATTTTTATGAAATTACTGTTAAGTAACGTTATTTATTATGTTATCAATGTTATCATCTAGTAATTAATAAGCCTCGGGCTATTGTTAAAATGAACGGAAAAATTAACGTTGGTAAGTTAACACTATAATAAAGTTACTGTACCAAATAACATTAAACTGTATACCGTTACCAAAGTATTTTTATGAAATTACCGTTAAGCATCGTTATTTATTATGTTATCTAGTAACGTTAACAAGCCCTGATATATATCCATATTGAGATTAACTGCTCGATATCCCGCGAAGTGGTACCATAAAATTCGATCACTGTCGATGACAGAGAAAGAAAAAAAGAAGTAACATGGGATTAATCTACATGCTGAGAATAAAACATCCGCAAAAAATTAAATAAACATTTATTCCTTATTGCAAAGCATTTATACAATACGTATAACTCAAGTCACACAGAAGGAATTACGGTCCGGACAGCTACTACTCATGCGCAGATCCAGGAGAGGGAAGGGGGGCATGGGAGTCATTGTTACAAGCCCACCCTAAGCTTTGTTACAAGTTCAATAGGTAATATCCTTATAAATATACATTATTTATCAGTGTCATAACAACCTCTTTTTTCAGTCAGTAAAAATGCCATATTGGTATTTTGGGAGTCCGTGAACCGAATCCTGGACCCGCCTTTGACTGCCCTTGTGTACTCGCGAATGGTTTTCCAGCTCTTAAGGCCGCAGATTCGGAAAGGCGGCGCGTGCACACTGGTCGCTGAGCTACTGGTAGTGACGTATATACCTCCAGTCAGTGCGCCTGCGCACGCAAACAACAACGCCCCGCTGCACGCGCCGCCGTTCCGAATTTGTATTTTTTGCGAACTAAAAGGTGACTTGATGCCGTATAAAAAAAAACTAAAAAAGGCTCTAACTACCAAATTTCTGGATAGTGACAGGCAATGGCAGATATTTGCAATTTAACTTTGCTGTAACGACATCTAGCTACAACACGCAGCAAGTAGAAGACAACTGAGGCAACTAATAACGGGCAGCGCCACCAGCGACAAACAGCGTAACTAATGCTCTACATCGCGCTATCGAAGTTTCCCCAGTCAAGTTGCATATATACAACTTTCAACTTCATCCAAACGGACTTCGGTCCCCAGGGACAACACCCGCCTGGAGAGAGATCTCTCTATTGCCCTGTCTTCTACATTGCCATTGAAATATTTATTTCTGCAATTGCCATCTCTATTCCTGTTGATTCATAACAAACAACATCTATAGAAGCTTATATTTATGGCACATAGTACCTAATCGTAATCAAATAACAATAGTGAAAGTGACACATGATAAAATCTTATTACGAGTATACCAACAAAAAATTTAACACTCAGTGTAGGGTTCCGTTGCCATAATTCCGATCATGTTGAAAATAATTTTCGTTGAATATTTATTAAGCGTTACTTTTGTAATTTGTTTCATATTTTTTAGACATACGGTTTAAAGGAGCGACCACACCGCTGCTCAAAATACGGTGACGCAATGACGTAACGTATACGCCACGTTTCTAATCTAACGCATACCGTCCTCACCGGATCTCTCTCTCACTACGATTCCGTATCGTCACCGTATTTAAAGAAAGGGGGGGGCACAATTTATGCAACTTTCGGAGCTATTATTTCCGAAAATATTCACTTAATCAAAAAAAATGCTTGGCTACGGAACCCTAAAAGTCTACTGACAACGTACCTAGCTAACAAGTAAAAATAGGCTTTATGCATCCTACTCAAGATACCTACTCATATTGGATCCGAGGCGTACATACCTATTTCTTATCTAAGTAGAGACATAATAATATAGCTGACATTAATTCTAATCGCAATCTTACAAACATTTGTTGCATAGATATCATTTAAACATCTATAACATGATCCATGAAATTAATAATCAAATCTTAAAATCTAAAACACACAGAAGCTTGAACAATTATGTTTAAAACAGAATGTACCGTCTCCAAATTATTATGGAGTTCCGTTGATGTCCCATGGATCCCTTGGCCAGATCTTGACGAAGTTTATATTACGGGTCAATGAATGTCAGTGATTTAAAAGCGGCGCTAAGAATAAGTGGTGCAAAATGAAGCAGGCTGATAGTAAAGCTAATTCAGAGCTTAGTTTGTTTACTGTTTCTAGGTATAATTCCTTAATTTTATAATTTTATTCCTCATACTTTTTTTGTTCATAAATTTTTATTACTGCCAACGGAACTCATAACAGAAAGTTATCATATTTTTTGTTTGAACTCATATTTTTTTTTCATAACTGTTTCCTTCATAACAAGCATTAGTTAAAAAATATGTTCGGTTCTGGGTTTGTAGGGTCGCAGTTCTACCCAACACTGCTCCTTCATATATGAAAACAAATATTAGTATAAACAAGGTGTATGATTAATGACATTATGGATTCTGATGATTATGAGTTTCGATCTTTAGTATTAAATATGTTTATGAAAATCATACCATTTTACATCATAATGATCACATTATGATGTAAAATGGTATGACAAATATTTTCGAACTTCCGATAATAGGACTTAAAAAGTCATGTGAAAAAATGCGTACCCATAATCAAGGTATTAATAAAAAAAAATAAAAAAATTACAAATTTTAAAAACCCCCCGACAAAAATAGCTTTCAATATCATTGAAGTAACACGGAACCAAATTTCGAATCGATAGGACATACCTTCAAACGGCTTAACAGATTTTCATGAAACATGGCTAAGAACACTCGGGATAAAATTATCTATGACACAAGAAAAACTAAACGAAAATCGGTTCATCCGTTTGGGAGCTACGATACCACAGACAGATACACAGATACACAGACAGACAAGTTAAACTTATAACACCCCTCTCTTTTTGCGTCGGGGGTTAATGATTTAAATGTAAACTGTTTTCACGTCCGTAATAACAAACTTTGAAAGCTAAAACGGTAGCCCTCATTGGCGAAGATTTTTTTTTTAATTTGGTTGAAAAAAATGTTTTGAAGGCCTTGAAGAGACCGGCCTTTAGACTTAAAATATAGCACAGTGGTCATCGTCGTCATTTTGTTTTATGGGACCATTTCGGTCGGACACGATTATATCCAAACTATAATTGGGAACGCGATTTCTCCTATCATTATTTGGCACATTTTGAAACAAAACCATACCATTGCGATCTTGGCTGTTGGGACTATCGGCCGAAGTGGGCCAATCTAGTGCCCGTCTACGCTCACTCCGTCTAAAGTTATCACTACGGTCGGAATCATTGGTTTCAATTTGTACGTTAAAAGCAACTGCATTATTATGTTTAGGGTTACTTATATTATCCTTGGTTGTGTCAGGAGCGCTGTTAGTAATTGAGAATGGATTTTCAACAACACAAATTTGATTGTTATGTGCTGATCCTGCCCCATTATTAGTTACAATTATATTGATTGATTTTTTTCCATAATTAATTAATGCAGTACGTGATTTATTTGCAAAGAGACTGCTCCGATCAGAATAATTACTAAGCAAGCTATTGTTAGCACTTAAATGATCACATGAAACAAACAAATCATCCCGTTCACGATTTATTTCAACTTCCACATTACTGTGTGTTACAATTTCATCTTCAATTACGTCGACGTTACTTGCAGCTAATGTTTGCGTTTCATTTTCAGGTTGTACTTCATCCATTTCAGCTATTTCAGTGCTGTCAAATGAATTCTTCTGAGCAATAATAGTGTTGCATGGTATATCATTAAGTCCTTCGTCAATATTTTCTGTCATGGTATGACCACTGGCTGGATCCATTGGCAAACTCATATCATCTTCATCATCTGTTAATAAGTCTATAATGCTACTAATGGGCCGATCAATTTGTCTCAACGCCGGTCTACTACCGATGGAGGAATAATCAGTCTGATTGCATATCCAATGTTGTTTTTGTTTCACAGTTACTGGTTCTATTGTAATATGCCGTCTCATTGATTCTATTTCAGCACCAACTTCATCACCTACTCCCGTTTGTGAAACACCACCGTAAAAAATGTTAGATGGGCTTAGCAGCAGATTAGTAGGCACACACTTTATTTCATCGTTAATATTAAATAATTCATGCGTATTTGCATTCAAAGGTTCTTCATAGCAAATAGTACCTCGAGAATCATCATCATTGTTAAGATCATGGCCATGATCTTCTCCTAAATCCGTTTGATCATCTGATTCACTCATACACGCATCTTGATTTTCTGTCGTTATAGGTAAAAGGGCTGCGTCATCTTTGTTAGTTTGTTCGTCTGTAGAGATTTCCTCATTCCCGCTTCTTTGCAAATCCAGGTCGTTATCGTTATTGCTGTATGTGTGTAACGTTTTTGTTGTAATGGCCATCTCGTCTGTTTGTGACATTTCTACTTTAATGGCTATTTGGTTTTTATTTGCATTGGAATCAATTTTGTCACTACTATCATTTTCAGAATCATCATCGGAGTCAATATCAATCGTTTCGTTGATAATGTCCTTAATAACAAACTTAGGACCTCCAATCGTATGCCGTTTAAGGTGATTATCTAGCTCGCTCAAACAGAATACGGCATCGCATTTCGGACAATTCTGTATAGGATCATTCTTAGGGCAAACATTAAAATGGTTTTGAGATTTTTTTTTAGAAATAAAACGAAGTTCACAAGGGCATTTGTAAATGACAGCAACATTACTTTCATTGTTACTGTTTTGTACATCACTTACTTGATTTACATGATTCTTTAGAATTTTAGTCATAAAATTCGGATCATTAAGTACTTTGTTAAATTCCCTGTCTCTGGTAGCATTAAATGCAACTATCCTGAAGGTCTCCTCACCATTATGCTCTATTTGATGCTTGTTTCGAGCCAGTTTAGTATTAAACTCTCTGTCGCAAACAGAGCACACATTTTTCTGATTAATATTAATGCATGTCCTATAATTAGAGGTGTGATTGGCCACTGAAGCTGGATCAACAAATGTATTACATTGACCGCACTTGTACAGATTTAAAACTTTTGAACCCGTCCCTGTTACTGACAGAACGCGCATTTTGATGCTGCGTGTGTGTGCATATATGCTTTGAGATAATAGTTTTTTAACTTCCGCGTCTGCTATATTGAATGCGGCTGACCAATCATCAGAAAACAACAAATGGTACTCGTATGTGTGTATAGTAAACGATTCATTACGTAATTGTTTGTCTGCATAGTGTCTGGTTAAATGTTTTTCGTAACACGTCGTCTCAAATGTGAGATTACATACGTCGCAGGTTTTGCTTTTGAATTTAGTATTAGGATCCGTTATGTGGTTCTGCGAGTGTTGAACGACGGAGTCACAAGACGCTGTCGCGATGTCACATGTCTCACATATGAATAATATGTTCCTTTCTGGACGAGACGCTGGATTACTATCATTATTATCTTCGCGCATGTTACTTCTGACTACCCGCATTTTAAACCCTCTATTATGAGCTTTAGCGTGCCTTTTCGCTTTATCTTCATCCAAAAACCGCTCACTGCATTTAGTACAATGATAAACAAACCCTCTCCCTAAATTTAGCCGTTGAGTTTTTTTCACAATCACTTCCTCCTTTTTACCATAAACTTCAGGATGACTACTTTTAACATGAACATCAAAGTCTTTGAATAGAAAATTCTTATTGCAAATTTTACATTGCGCTTCGTAACTGTGATGCATTTTTTGATGTTCATCAAGTTCACGTTTATCTTGAAAGGAACCTAAGCAGACGTCACATTTAAGCATTCTAGGTTTACTAGCTTCAGCCACTATACTAGTATTGATATTAGGTGCAGACCTGTTCAGGTTGTTGTTCTGTAAAATACCATGAGATTTCGCACTGTGGACATCTAAAGCGTTAGCATCGCGAGCTACGTGGCCACAGTAAACACATTTATGCTCTACCAGACTTTCATCTAGATTAACAATAATATTATCAATGGTGCATCCATGCAATTTTTCCGGATCCACGACCGAGTGAACGGCTTTGTAATGCTTAAATAAAGTGTTTTTGCTAGATAGTTCAGATTTGCAAGGATGAAATATACATTTTAATTTTTCTTTCTCTAAAGGTTTCTTGTCGACGGCCGGTTTCAAAGTGTTCAGGTTGATTCTGAAAATATACGAATTTATAATCTTATGATAGTAATTATTAGTGACCGGATAATCGGGCGCTTATTTACCTACCGTTCGCATTATCTCAATTAATAAATTAAATTAAGTTAATGTAGAGGCGGCTTATTACAATAAATTAAATTATATTATTTATTTATGTGACATGTTTGGATTTTTTTAATATTTATGATGATGTTAAACTTTATCCTATTATTATTTTTTAACATGTTTTTTCCGATACGTACCGCACGTACCTACCTACTAAGTTATTGTGAAAGTAAATGCGAAATCACCAAGCATGTAATTATGATAATAATAACCTTGAGTAAGAAAAAAATGTATTTAATACAGATAATTCGTCAAATAAAAACTTAAAAGTCCGCTTCCGTAACATGCAACAGCCGCGGCAACACAGAACTTTGGGTAAATAAGCGGCGGAATATCCGATCTCTAGATATTATAGTATAAGTAATCTAGAATTAGAAGCAACTTAACTATAGACTTTGGTCTGTCTGACCAACTGAAGCTAGAGATATTTTGTAACCAACGTTTTCGAGAGAACTTTACGACATACGTATATTAGAGAACGATACGACTGAAGTCTTCGAATCTAACATCGTGACAAATAAACAAATATGTAAGGTTAAATGACTATTCAAAAGAGCCCAGATCAATCACACTAATATAATAAATGCAAAAGTGAGTAGTTCAAAATATAAAATGGATTTTATTGATCAATCAATAAAATTCAATATTATCTATCACTTGATACTAAGCTGGGTTTGAAAGGGGTATGTTGTGTTAGCGTGTTCGGTACTCACTCCTGTACGCTGAAACGGCTGGACGGATTTGGATGAAATTTTAAATGGATACGTATATGTTATACCCTGAATTAACACATAGGCTTATGTGTAGCGAATTACTAATTCTACGCGGACGAAGCCGCGGGTAGAAGTTAGTTTACTATATAAATTAGGCCGACCATACACGGACTGCTCGAGCAGTCAGAGCCAACAGCTTGAAGCTGCCATTGATAACTGCTGGAGCAGTTCATACCAGCAGTTGGTATGAACTGCTCAACAAGTCACAATTTCAGAGGCACGCGCGACGTGGAAGCAGACAGTGTATTTTCGTCGCTTTTTAGTGATGCACCTAATATTATTATGTGATAAAGCACATATACATAAGAAACAATAGCCTAATACCGATTTCTCATCACCCTTAACAAAATGTCGCTGTCCAAGATGCAGGGCCGTTAATCATTGAGGAGTTCTCCCGGTACTTCACCATCAGTTGCACTTCACCACATGCATCATAATGAATATAAAAGTAGCTTCATGTTCTTAATAAAGAAATCTCATTGCTGGCGTCAATCACTTACGACTAAGGAGTTCCGGTGGTCATCTCTGGTCTTCATCATCAGGTCCTCTTCACCAAGAGGTGATTTTGTAATGCAATTTCTTAAGGTCTTGCAGGTATTACCAAAATCGCTGTATGCGTGCCTATAACTTTTGAGGAGTTCCCTCGATTCCTCATGGATCCCATCATCAGATTCTGATTTGGTGACAATGGGACCACATGGGAAGTATAACCCTTTCAAAAAAAAAAGAATTTTCAAAATCGGTCCACAATTGACGGAGTAATCGAGTAACAAACATAAAAAAAAAAAAAACATACAGACGAATTGAGAACCTCCTCCTTTTTTTGAAGTCGGTTATGAGTGAATCGGAGTTTGAAATTGATTTATTTTTTCGCAACTGTGTTAAAAAACGTCGTTCGATACACGTGCGGAAATGTCATTCTTCACTCGTCCCGATATACCTCGGTCCTCGATATCTCGGTACTCGGGAAGTAATGACATACTTTCCGCACTAGCATCGAAATGTAGGTACTATTTCATGTCATAAAAAAAAATATGTGCACTTTATAAAGACTCAGCCTGTATAACTACACTTGGGTCGCGTCGCATACATTTTATAATTTAGAGTGACCTACCCTTTATTCGTAAGTTGCTGAGCCAACTTTTTCAAGGTATCCATCTCAGTCTGCGATAACTCAGTCGTCTGGCTTGTCGTAGGTCGTGCTTCTGCGCTGTTAACGTGACTTGACCTGGCCTGCGAGCCGAAAACCGTTTGACTTGACGACGGTCTGACTTCAGTGATTCGTGACCCGGAAACGGTCCGAGTCGTCTCGGTGAATCTTGGTGGTTGCGAGCCGTACTGGCTCCGATGGATCTGACCCGATGGTTGGAAAAGGTCATAGCCGTACATAATGCAAGTGCTGCAACAATGAAATTAAATTAATAACTAAACTTTGAAAGTCATAATGCCATGACTTTCAGAATTACGTTTTTTAAAACATTAATTTATAATAGCCTGATTTTTTTTTACTCCACTTTTATAAGATATTCTAAGACACTATATTCATGAATCCAACAAACTTTCCACCCGGAAGTACATAGGTATATAAATAGGTATACTGTCTATTGTAATCGTAATTGTGCTTTTCATAATAATATTTTTGTCTATAATGAGTACTTAGAAGATGAAATCAAACAAAATATTTACACGGAAAGCCACTAAATCAGCAAAATAGGTACATGGCTCCGTTTATACATATATACCCATAAATGATAGAAAAAGTTAGTAATATTCCGGTATTATTTTATGTATGATTTGCTTACAACGTTTATATTTATTGTAATCAACAAGGAATGAAGAAAACTATAGCCAATTACGATTTTTAAATGTATGCAAAATGAAATCAATATTCTAGCTAATCGAATATAAATGAGACATCCTTAATCATTTTTTGTACGATTCATCTTGAATATTATAGATCAAATATTAAGTAAGCAATATGAAAAAAAAATGTTTATAATTATTTTTAACAAAACTTTCAGGATTTAAAAAAAATCATTAATTCTTTAAAAATAACTTATTGACTCATAATTAGTTGGATTATAATTTTACCTAATTACTAGAATTATAATATATTCGATACACAAGAAAAATCTGCTATTATAAATTATTTCCGTTTCACCATACTAGCGTCCGTAAATTTCCTGGAGTATTGCGTAGTTTAGAAGTTAGCGGAAATACAGACAGACGCGGAAAGCGACTACACTACTACTACTTACTATTCTATAATATGTAAGGATAAGGATGTTCACTTAGAATAATAACACGATATTCATCAAAATGTACACAAATATGATAACATACAGATAATTAGTCTGATGAACTTTTAACAAGAGTATGGCAGCCGGCCGGCGCTTAGCGAAGCTGGCGACACTTAGCGAATGAAAAACAATAAAAACTTACCCAAATAAGTGATAAACACAATCACAATAAATAATTATCCGAGTATAAACTTATAATATAAATTAAAACGAAAACGTCTGAACTCGAACTAGCAGGCACTAGCAGAACCAAAATAAAACACTAAAGCTATTAAGTGAAGTTAACTGAATGAAGTTTGCGACAATTTCATTTTTCAAACGAACGAATTTCAACTAAAATCCTCCATAAGACCACGACCGTCCGTCGCCGACTGACTGAATGGCAGACGGCCGTGGCGCGTTGCCAGATTTTTGCTAAAACCCCAGAATAAGTACCTGCTTAGAAACCTATAAGGACTATAAGTATATTTGAGCTTTTTCTATTTATGGCATTTATAACGAGTTAGAAAGAGATGACCTTATAGGTATTATTTCGTTTTCCTTCGTGTTATCACGGTTTGAATAGGCGGATCTACGCTAGCGGCAAGGCGAGGTAGGCTTGCCATCCTTCTCAAACATAACATAAGTTAGAAAAGGACGGCATATCCACCTCATCTTGCCTCGACGAATGTGAAGTACTATAATAGAACTGATGTCATAGCAGCGTCAAGTCAGTAAAAAGAAATTACCTACGTAAATAAAATTAATCATTGATTTTCGGCGACAGTGTTCTATGCCGTCCTCTTCTATAGTGGCCCAACAATTAAAGTTGTCGACTATTCAGCTGGGTGATTCTCAACAACTCTCTTTTCAATGCGTCGACGAAACGTTAGTACCTACCTAACAACAAAGTCAAATAGAGGTCGGATAGTCACCGGGTGGCTGCTGTCCGCACGGAATTCGAGGTCAAAGTTAATTAATACTCAATAATTTAATTATCCTCTTATACTCTCCATAATCCAAGAAAAACAGTGTTTACACTAAATAAAGCCACAAGGTATGATTCCTGTGACAGCTCATAAAAACACGAATTAAGTACATTTGGTTTTTTTTTGACTTTTCATAAATACTTACTACATAAATAAAACATCCATGACTCGCAAACTCAAGCTCATCACACAAAATATTTGCCCATGGGAATCGAATCCGGGACCGCTAGATTCGAAGGCAGGACCACTAACTCTGCTAACTGCGTCGACATGATAATGCTCGTGCATAGTCGCTGACTTGCTTTACACACGTATTATTTTTCCAAAAGTCTACTATTTTCATTAAGTCCAGTACGGGTTATTACACATTCCACGAGTATATTACACTATAACATATTTAATAACAAATAAATAAAAATAAATATGAGGGGACAATCTCACACAAATTGACCTAGTCCCAAACTAAGCTCTAGGCTTGTACTATGGGGACTAGACAACGATAAACATAAGTACTTACCTATATACATACTTAAATACATAGAAAACATCCATGACTCAGGAACAAACACTTGCGCTCATTACACAAATACAGGTTGTTTTTTTATTCGTCTTGAACATTTTGGGGGTTAAATCAGTAAGTCATACTGATCAACTTTCACTATGGGACAAACCCCGAAATCGCGAAAAAAAATTTGACCATCCCATACATTTTGGCTAGTCAGCTGACGATGTTTTGTATGGGAGGGTCAAATTTTTTTTCGCGAATTCGGGGTTGGTCCCATAGTGAAAGTTGGTCAGTATGACTTACTGATTTAACCCCCAAAATGTTTAAGACGAATAAAAAAACACCCTGTATTTGCCCGTACCGGGATACGAACCCGAGACCGCTAGCTTCGAAGCCAGGGTCACTACCAATTAGGCTATCCGCGTCATTAACAAGAAACTAAAAACAACATATTAATATTCCACTCATCCTTATCCATAATCGGAATCAATGAATACCTTATAAATATTGAATTATTTTATTAAGTAATAAATCATGAATATAATGAATGTATTATTCAAATACTTATGAATACACATGGGCTCTTTATTATCTTTGGGTTTTGTTTCTTCGAAATAATTCGCATTATAAGCCGGCGGGCTTCTGTTATCGAAGCCCCCGCCGCGCTGCCGGCCATTATAATCGAGGTCGAATAACAATTTTGTTAACGACGCGCGTATAGGAGCAGCGAAAGAGGCCAAATATATCGCAACACATCTTTGGCTGCTCCTATTTGACGCTGACCGTACTTAACAGACTTAAAAAAATGGAGGAGGTTCTATGTTCGGCTGTATGTACTTATTAGGTACAGTCGAGGACGAAAAGATGTATACACTTTTGGACCTTATTAAAATGGAATGAGGTGAAAAAGTGTAAACATCTTTCTGTCCTCGACTGTACAACTTTACTGTGTACCTTTATGTTATTTAAATTTTTTATTGTGTTCGTTGTTGTGAATAAATGTTTTCTTTCTTTTCTTACTTTCTTTAAATAGGCAATTCCCAGGTGAACGGTTATTATTTAACCTTGTTTAGTGGGTTTTTGAAGATGGTTTTATTTTTTTCAATTCTCATGCTCTTAAAATTTCACTTTAATCTCTGCATATCGAATTTACTTTGGAAACCCCTAAACAACCAATCACGGTCGTCGCTTTGCTCGGGTGTAGGTATAAATTTAATATCTCGTGTCATAATGGCTTACTTTAGTCCCTTGTTGAACAATATATTATTGTTAATATAAACTAGAGTTATCTATCACACGGTTTTCCCACACGCGCCACGCGTTATTCCCGTTCGGTTCGCAAAATAGATTGTTTTACTTATCTCAAAGTGCGTCATTGTATGTATATGTTAGAAAGGAAATGTATTGATTATTAGAATTTTGTGGCTTTTATTTCGTTTTTGATACCTACATATTTTAGTGAAATGGAAGGATTTATTGTTTTTGTTTAATAGAAAATAAATGTTACCTCTACAATATTGACAGTTCCTACATTGACTACTTCTGATCTGACTGGCCTTGATTAGGTACGTCTTTCTGCAAGACATCTCCAGGAAATATTTTTGAGCCGTCCTAGGCTCGCGCCTTCTCAGCCTGCTAGTAAATCCGCCACTGGTGTAAGCCAACAAGTGAACAAGGTCGGCTGCACTCTGGGGGTGACCCCACGACGTCCTCCAAGGTCATCACTTGTCTGAAGGTCGCCGCCGCCTCCGGCGCCTCCTCGCCTCCCACCACGGCTCGTACACAAAGCGGGGAGAGATCCCCCCTGCCACCGCAGACAGCGCCAGGCTCCGCCCAGACCTCGAAGTTTGAAGTTACTTTATCTATCTCTTTTTAACCCCCGACGCAAAAAGAGGGGTTTTATAAGTTTGAAGTTTGGGTCTATATTGTCTTCCATAAAGTTTTAGTTCCGTTTTTAAGATTCCATAACATTTTTAGTAATAAATATTGTTAGTCATAATATTGATTGTCACAATATTTGAGGGTATAATTTGTATTTCCGATTTTTCCTGGTCATATTTGTCGAAAGTCATAAAAACTTTATTCATAATTTTACATCATAATGTTAAAGGTAATAATATTGCTTGACATAGTGATTATAAGGTCCAAACTTGTTTATCATAAAAGTAAAATACATAAAATGTAAGTTTTGCCTACTATTATGTAAGTATTAGTAAAAAAATATGTTCGGTTCTGGCGCTTCGCCGGCCGCTGCCGCGGCACGCTCGCTTCGCTCGCTCGGCTCGCGCGCTGTAGGGTCGCAGTTCTACCTAACACTCCTCCTCGCTTTGCTCGTCGTCGTACCTAACGGAGACCTTCCTTATACATCTACATCATATTCATAATATCAATTTGAAATTAAAAATTAAAGAACATTTGGAGTCATAAAAATTACATATGTACTGAGGCAATGAAACGGTATGAATAATAATAATTAGTAGTTTAAAATATATGCTTTGAAATATTTCTGTTTAATCATCAATATGCCTTTGAATGTTATAGATATAATTTTTATGACTTATGAAAAATATTTATCTTTAACATTATGGACTATTCACTTTAGCATTATTAAGCGTTATGGTTTACAATTTTTATGACTATCGATAGTTATGAGCATAAATAGTATGACAATCAATTTCTGACTTTCAAAATTCGATGCAACAACTTTATGGGTGACAAAGGGATCCCTTGAAGTTTGTATCTGTGTATTTGTGTATATGTCTGTAGCATCGTAGCTCCTAAACGGATGGACCGATTTTGATTTCGTTTCTTTTGTTAGAAAGGTGACTTAATCGAGAGTGTTCTTAGCTAGTTTAATGAAAATCCGTTAAGCCATTTAAGAGTTATGAGCTCTGAAAGTAGGGCTCCCGATTTAGTCGGGGGATTAACTCGGTTAGGTTAGGTTATTCGAGATACTCTCAAATATCGATTAAAATGAGTGGTGTGTGAAATTTCGAAGCTAGTGCTTTGTGGTTACCATCTAGGTTTCCACAAAGCAGTAGGACGCTGATGACCTTTAAATAAACTCGAAATGGAAGGTAGAACGCGTCATCTCTTAAAGTAGAATTATGAGGTAAATAAAACTAGAAATTTATAATTATATCATCATTTTAATTTTACAACATTCAACTTTAAAATAACTGTGTACTGTTACGACGGCTAATATTAACTTCCTATTTATTTATAACTAGCGGCTTCGCCCCCGCTGCAAATTTCTGACTTTCCCGGTGGATTATATAATTTTTTTTTCATACACACCTTGTCCTTACAATCACAAACACAACAAAAAACAGATTAAGCCAAATAAGTGCAGCCGTTCTGAAGTTATGCGCGAACATACATTCATTTTCATTTATACAGGGTGTACCATCACGGACTTTAATTGATATGCCGCCATAGAACCCTGTCATAATGACAGCGATAAGTCACAAGAAGGAAATTTGACGTAATTTATTTCTTGTGATTTATCGCTGTCATCATGACAGGGTTCTATGGCGGCATATCAATTAAAATCCTTGACTGTACCTAATTGTTAAGTATAACCAGGCGATAATTCCATAACTATTACAGATATCAAAAAACTTTAAACTGATATCGAAAGTACGTTACCTAATCATTAAAATGACATCAATAACTTTTTTTTAAATCAAACGAGGAGTATCCATAATTTTGATATTAAACACTCCCATACATTTAGTATGCAGCATTGCAGGCCTATAAGGCGCCACTCACGCCAGCACGACGCTAAGCGACAGGCTAGGAATGACATCTCGGCCAAAGCCAAAGGGCGTCAAATGAATGACTCGCGTAGGGCGCCTGGAGGGTTAAGGCTGGCCCTGATTCCGTATCATCTTCTAGCAGTCGTTGCAGATCCTCCATGGATTGACTCTCGTTGTATTCTTCCAACGTATTTATTGGATTGTTGCTTTCGCCTAATAGTCTACCCAGTGTCGATTCACACTGATCGTATTGATCGTCTTCACCGACTTTTCCTTTTTGAACTACGTCATTGTTATTTTTCCGGTTACCATGCAATTTACTATGATCGAGGGTTTTTTGCATAATTTCGTCTTGTTTCGTAACGGTTCTTCTGAAATAATTTGCTTTTAAATTCTTTTGTGGTTTGCTGTCGTCAGGGCCACTATCACTATCCCCCCACTCCATAACAAAACTCTTCGAATTCGCAGATGCTTCCGCGGTATACTCATCGTGTGCCTGCACGGTGCTTCCGGTTACATCGGAGTCCGTTCTGGTATTCTCGTTACGAGACACATTTTCTTCTTCCTCTACCTCTTTTTCAGCATTTTCATTATTATTTTTTTTTGCAGCGCTTTCTGCAGTATCAGCCGAAAGTGATAGTTGTTTTTCTATCAAAACTGCATCCATTGCTATCTTTCTCTTATTTTCATGATAGGCGCTATGTTTAATCGAATCAGAGTAAAAAAGCTTGCATTGGCCACAATACTGCAATACTGGTTTCGCAACATTGTCCTGACTGGTGTGTTGGACATTATCATTTTTTTTGTGTTGCGTTTCGAGGTTTCTCGAGATTTCTTGTTGTTCCTTAGTTGGAGTATCTTCTACAGTTACAAGTGACATTTGTTTCAAAGCCTTATTAAACTGCACATCGCTTTCATAATTAAAAGTAACGATTCTAAATCGCAGAATTTTATGAGCTTCGTGGTCTTTTTTGTGACGTTTCAAAGCTTTAAGGGTGTAGAAGGATTTTTGACATTCTGGGCATCTGTGCCCTTGAGGTTCCAAAACTACGCAAGCGCCGTAGTTTTCGCAATGTTTCTGGACCTTTGTCGGTTCGACGAACAGATTGCACGCACCACACTTGTACAACGGCACACACAGCCCTTCTCCATCATACCTTTTGTCTGAATCCCAGTTCAGCTTAACACTTCTAGTGTGCTTATACAGACTTGATGAAATAATACTTAACGATAATTCTGTACGTTTAAACATATCGAACCAAGACTTTGTTAACAACTTCCTGTAATCGAATTCCGTTTTTATCAATGAGCGGTTATTGTAATCACCATCGTCGCGATTATCAAATTTGAGTTCACATTGCGTTCCGTTTTTCCTCAGAGCCTCCAACTGCACCAGATGCTCCTGCGCATGACGGACCGACGCGTCGTAAGTATTTTCAGTTTTACCACACTTACACTTGTACTTTGTCACAGGTACTTTCAGGATTAATTTAGAGTTCTCTTTCATTACACCTGTCTTCTCAGGCAGAGCAGATTCTTTAGGTGATTTATTAGAAATGTTTTGTTTTTCTTTCATTACATCTGTCTCCTTACTCACAGCTGCTTCTTTAGGTGATTCAACAGAGTGTTTATTTTTCACATGTTTGTGAAGGTTGCCTTTGTTACTATAACTATTTCCACATTCTCCACAATACCATCTGTCTTTTTTGTATTGACACACATGCACTCTAAGATCGCTCCAAGTAGTAAAAGTAAGAGTACAGTTTCCGCATGTCCATTCAGGATTGTCCTTCTCTGGAATGGTTTCGCTTTCGTTATGCCGTGGTTTCTTGGCTGGAGTTGATTGGTCTCTTTCAACGTCATGTTTGTGCGAACATTTAAGGAAGTTTTTGACTTGTTTCGACTTCATATTCATATTCATGAGTAACATCACTTTTTTGACCGAGCATCCGTTGTCGTCGGAGTCGGAGGTGACGAGGTCTTGCTGCCTCTTCTGCGAACAAATAATGTTTATTTATTACCCGACTGACCGATGCCAAAAGAAGGGTAATGATTGTAACAGTTTAAATACGTATGTATGTAAGTATGCTACCAAAAATCGGATGTCCACTCTAACTCCTAAACTATTGGACCGATTTTGTGTGGACGTGTACCTAAAGTGGATATTCAAATTTCATAAATTTTCATAATAATATACGAGGTTGAGTCAGAGACCCGTCGAAATACAATGACAAAGTTACTTGTACAGTTCGTAAAATTATTTATCATAGACTTATATTGTGACGTGAATTTACCAACCGCAAAGAAAACGGGACTGAAATTTCAGTATGTTTCAGTTTTTCCGTTCTATGTGGGTAAACACTACCTGAATGCAAAATTTGAAATTTGTGTGTCTGCTAGAAGTACCTCAGAATTTTGATGATCAGTGAGTCAGGCGAGTCAATCAGTGACAAAAGTAAGGAACTTTGACTTGCAATAATTCTTAAACTACTGGTTAAAATTTAATGTAATTTGGAAATATATCTAGCTATGTAATGCCCTCTAGGTCACTGAAAATTTAGGCTTCTAGTTTTTACAATAACGAAGTTACAGGGGGATCTAAAATGGCCCGAATGGCTTCCGGAAAAGGATGGTACGGCCGTGCCTTTTTTGCTCAACTTGGCGGGGGAGGAGTTTCAAAAAAATAGGACACCTTTCACTTTTTCTTCAGATTTGGGAAAAAAATTGCACGTTGGTAGGGACCACCATTCTGAACAAGAAAAATTGAATTCCTTATATGTCCCCAAAAAGATGTACGGAATTGTCAGTTTTGTTACCTAAATTCAATACATTTCTTGGTAACAAAACGGACAATTCCATACATCTTTTTGGGGACATATCAGGAATTTCTATTTTTCTTGTTCAGAATAGTGGTCCCAACCAACGTGCAATTTTTTTCCCAAATCTGAAGAAAAAGTGAAAGGTGTGCTATTTTTTTTAAACTCCCCGGCACTGCCGTGCCCCCAGATAAATAGTGAGGGAATACCAAGAACAATAAATACATCAACCGTAAATATAATATGTAAAATCAATAATTAGAATCCATATGTAAATTATATTTTGACTCACGGTGGTGTTTACATGTTTGCGACGTCGTTTTGTACTTCGCCTTTTCCGCTTTTGGCCACTGCTTTTGTTTCTGCTGCTGGATTGTTCTGGTGTCTCTGAAGATGAGCTAGAAGCCGTCGACGGCTCCCTGGTGCGCCGCCGTTGACGCGACCCCTTCTGCTTTTTGCCACTGCTTCTGCTTCTGCTGCTGGATTGTTCTGGTGTCTCTGAAGACGAGCTAGAAGCCGTCGACGGCTCCCTGGTGCGCCGCCGTTGACGCGACCCCTTCTGCTTTTTGCCACTGCTTCTGCTTCTGCTGCTGGATTGTTCTGGTGTCTCTGAAGACGAGCTAGAAGCCGTCGACGGCTCCCTGGTGCGCCGCCGTTGACGCGACCCCTTCTGCTTTTTGCCACTGCTTCTGCTTCTGCTGCTGGATTGTTCTGGTGTCTCTGAAGACGAGCTAGAAGCCGTCGACGGCTCCCTGGTGCGCCGCCGTTGACGCGACCCCTTCTGCTTTTTGCTACTGCTTCTGCTTCTGCTGCTGGTGTGCTCTGATGTCTCCGAAGACGAGCTAGAAGCCGTCGACGGCTCCCTGGTGCGCCGCCGTTGACGCGACCCCTTCTGCTTTTTGCTACTGCTTCTGCTTCTGCTGCTGGTGTGCTCTGATGTCTCCGAAGACGAGCTAGAAGCCGTCGACGGCTCCCTGGTGCGCCGCCGTTGACGCGACCCCTTCTGCTTTTTGCCACTGCTTCTGCTTCTGCTGCTGGATTGTTCTGGTGTCTCTGAAGACGAGCTAGAAGCCGTCGACGGCTCCCTGGTGCGCCGCCGTTGACGCGACCCCTTCTGCTTTTTGCTACTGCTTCTGCTTCTGCTGCTGGTGTGCTCTGATATCTCCGAAGACGAGCTAGAAGACGTCGACGACTCCCTGATGCGCCGCTGGTGACGCGACCCCTTCCGTTTGCGGCTACATGGCATGTTGGGAGTGTTCTTTCAGCTTCAGCACTTCTGTTAATAAAAAATACGACAGTTACAATACGTAGACACACATACCGCACACGGAGACGTCAATTAATTTCCAAGTTTGATTAAATTGCTGCGTCTTCTATGGCTATAGCATAGAAAGTGGCAGCATCAACTTTAATCAGTAAGTTAATCGACGTCTCTGAGTGCGGCCGTAAAATTCGTAAATTAGTAAGGTTACTTAATTATTTTAATTAGTCAGATAGTTAATCACTTATCTAATTTTATACAACGCATAGTTTTTTCATATGAATGTAAACGATTAACTAACATTATTAAGAGTGAAACTTCTATTGAGAACTATCGTATTAAACCTTAGCATTATACCTACTAGACTCATACTAGACTAGCATTATATTTAAAAACCGGTCAAGTGCGAGTCGGACTCGCGCACTGAGTGTTCCGTACACTTTTGACTGGTTTTTATTATTTTTTGTTTTTCTATAGGGTTGGTTCTATAATCATACCAAATTTGACATAGAACAAATACAAAAAAACTTTTAACTTTTTTTTTAATATTTGTTAATTGTTTTGTGCAATAAAGAGTTTACATACATACATACTTTTCTTGTATGGGGACTCCCCTTATTATTTTACTTTTTGACTTTTTTATTATTTGTTAAGAAATCGGCCATTATATCACATATTTTGAAAACAAAAATCAACGGGCTATATTTTACGGTTCAAAAGATGCAGCTCTTTAAAGTTAGGACAGACGGATGGACAGCGTAGGCTTTGTAATAGGGTCCCGTTAGGTAGGGAGACCGGGTACAAACGTAACAGCGGATCGAAGGTAACAAACGCTTTGTAGGTTTATAAAATAGTGCAAATTCCGCCGCGCTGCCATCAGACGATAGCTGGCGATATCCCCCCGCTTGTATACAGCCGCCGCGCGCGCACTGCGCCGTAAGGTTGTACTAGAGGATTCAACGTGATTTGACAAACCTATAGTAAGTTTTTTGACATATATTCATTTAGTGTTTACGTAGCATTAAAATGATGATATCAATGTGAATCTGTGCATAGTAATTCTTGATTACATTGTTTACACACTGCTTCAATTGGTTTTTGTGAAGCACGTTCCAGTTTTAGGTAGGCATTTATGAATAAACAAAAACGTGGTTGGGTACAAAAGTAACATAGCACTACGGGGACAAAAGTAACATGTAAAAGTATCACAATATAGTAATGAGTATGAGTAACATTACAATATAGTTATGAGTCAACGATGATGCACACTATGTGTGCCATAATTTCGAGTCTGAGTATTAAAAAGCTCGATATTATAATAAAACTTTGATCTCACTAAATATTACTAAAATCTAAATAATTAATGACGAGAAGTCGATAATTTTGTTTTATAATCATAAAAAAGTATTATTTAAATGTTAAAAGCGTAAAAAACTTATTTGTGTTGTTATTACATATTTTTCTTATAAATTATTCGTTAATTTGATATTGCATTTCATATTTATTATATACCTATTTATCATGTTACTTTCGACCCACACCATGTTACTTTCGCCCTGGCCTCGGGGTCAAACGTAACAATTGTCAATTTTTTTTTAGGTCTCTGTAATTTATAAAAACCGCCAAATAATTAGGTAGATTTTGATACAAATTTGTAGAGAATAAACTAAATTTACATATGGGTATATTTATCTCATCAAATATGTGACAGTTAACCAGAAATCAGTGTAAAAGTACAAACTGTTACTTTTGTACCCGGTCTCCCCCTTCGGGTACGGAACCCTATTTGCTAAGCCTCCGTTCATAAAATTACAACAAGCGCCAATGCGGCCCAAAAAAAGAAAAACAACTTCCATGGCGGGCGACTGGCGGTAATGCTTTTAATTCAGCCGGCCAAGTAAAATATTAAATTAACGACCTATTGGTGTTAATGTGTGTCAATCATATTGTATTGTTGTCTACAAACATGTTACAAGTGAAGGAGGAGCTTTTGATTGAGTTTTCGAAAAGAAAAACAACAGCCGTCGGCGGCAGCACCGGCACATGGCAGGGCAACGTGAGTAGGTACAATCGCCTGCGTTCGCGGTGTTCCACTTGAGAAAAAATTACCTTGTTCCTTGCAATGTGGTAAACCCCGCCCCTTTTTTCTAATAGCCAATTAGGATGCAATTTGAATAGTGTGCGAACTACTCGGAGTAAACAATAAAATGCAACCGGTCGCGTACTTACCTGCTGCACTCCGCCGTGTTTGTTGTCGTTGGTACCTTTCATTTCCTCTGTCTGCGTTTTACGATCTCTGCTATTCTTTTTGGACTTTCGTAATTTGCCTACTTGTATTGTATCCATTTGAGTAGCGACTTTACCGTCTAAGCTAGAAGGTTCTAATTGAAACGACAGAACGTTCGCTACAACAGATAGAGAGAATACCATTTTATGAAACATAAGCTCTCTCTCTCTCTCTCTCTCTCTCAAGTGGATTCCGACATTTAAAAAAAATCTTAATATAACTACACATCGCTAACTCGTGGCATTAAGGTAGCACTTGACAGATTAGTGATGAGACAAGTTTTCTAAGTGTCTTTTCAGATAAGATAAAATAATAAATTAATATTACCTACATGGTCTTAACATATGATGAAGTAGGTTTGATCACTAGTTTAAAACATCAATGTCAATATTATGATATTGTCATTCATTTAATAATTATTACGAGACGTGTCGCGAAACCTAGAATTTTTCCAAATAATGGAGGAAATCATTAGAGAGCATTCAGAACTCCTACTACAAGGTGACAAGGTAAAATGCACCCGTTGCAATGTGTATATAGTTTGCAAGACATTTAATATGAACAAACATGTGAAGTCTTGAACTTGTAAAAATTTAGTACAATTATTAATTGTTTATCACGAATGTCATATATTAAATGATTGAAAACACTTTTTTTCTAATTGGTTTTTTTTTTCTCGACTCGTACAGGAAGAACATTGTCACATCACTAGTCTGTTAGTAACTGTCAAGTGCCACCTAAATGCCACGAGTTAGCGATGTGTAAATATAACAAATCCGTTTTGTGTTTTAATTCTCATAAAGGATTTTAAACCTAATATAACTAATTGCATCAAGTTCGATATCCGTGAATTCAAACAACGGTTTTGGTAGTCTCACCGGCAATATATGCATCTAACTACGTAATTAGGTGGTTCTCTATTGGATGGCATAAAATTATTTGTAATAATATTGTTACGCATAATTGCTTTTAGCCGAAATAGCGATGTGCATAATCATCTTTACGCATATATTTTTACGCATAAAATTAAAAAGCATAAATACAGAAAGCATAATCGTCATCAAGACTAACGTCAAATAGCATAAATACAAAAAGTCATAACAATAAATTTGCATCATTACAAAATGCATAACAGTATTGTGATTAAAAAAAATATTTAGGAACTAAGGCGAGGTCGACGGAGGTCCGCTTCGCGGACCTCCTATTCTGCGTTGCTTGGGCGCTTCGCGCCTGGATATCATACTAACCTAACCTAACCTAATGTACCTAACGTAACCTTACCTAATATTTTGTTGTTAATTTTTTAGGTTCAATTAGCCCAAATAATAATATGCATAATGTGTATTAGTCAAATTAGTCCAACTAAAATTATTCTAATAGCCTAATATGCTAAAACAGGAGTATGCTAAAGTATTATTATGCCACAGTACAATTATGCGAAAAAATATTAGTCTAAAACACATTATGCGATCCAAGGGGATCCCAATTAGGTTTAATGAGATAGAGATGCGACATGAATCGTGTTATCTATCAGTGTCCACTACACTAAAAATAAGTGGCAAATACCAAAGTCATTAAATATCCGTTATTTATGTGGTGGATTAGGTCATTTTGTAAATGTTGCAGGTGCAGATATATATGGGCACATGCATTGTTTTATTATAACCAAAATGTTAGAACCCTTTTTGCGACCTATATTTGAGGAAATGGGATTTTACCTGCAATAAAACACCTTGCGACTAACATTGTTTAAGTTTGCTCCGGTTTAAATCATCACTAATTTAATTATTGTTTGTTTTGATACCGGCATCGGCTTGCAACCGTTTATTGACAGCAATTGGAACTTTTGAACTTATTTGAACTTCGCATTCTCCAAATGAATGTAAAAAAAAATTCCGCTCACTGAGTGGTTTAATAGTTATTGATCGGGCTCTATGCAAATTCTACAATTTACTTCAAAAATTGAGCTCTGATAAATTACATAATGCATGATTAAAAGTTTAATATTATAGGATAACCCGATTTTGTCATAAAATCGCAAACTGTTGCTGAATTAATTATACAAATCGGGCGCTAACTACGTAGTACTAGTAATTTCAGCAAAAATACATTAATTATTCCTAAAAACGATCAACAAAGTCTTTAAAGAGCCTCAGCTCGTACCTTTATAAGTTAATTTGATGTGCTTCAAGGTTATAATATAATCACAGTTCGCCGGCCGGCACAATTATTCGAGGGCGCGCGCGGTCCCCGCTGCGTGCGCCTGGCGACTAACGCTCGAATCGGACACATACAGATAAAGCTCCTGGAATTGTGGATGTGTGCATACAGCCACACCCAACACGGGATTGTTGAGCCACTATAGAACCCTCTCACAGAAAAGTAGACGGTAAAATTTGACGTAATTTCTTTTGCGTGATTGGACGCTGTCATTATGACAGGGTTCTATGGTGGCTTAATAATTCTGTGGTGTGACTGTACATAGGTACGTACAATATTTACCTAGTTCGATCGACGCGCGTTGCACGCCGAGATATGGCTCACTCCACGTTCCCGCCTTTTTGGGTAAAAACGCGGGAACGTACCCTTACGGTACCCTTGTGGCTTTATTTTAAGTACCTATCCAACAAGAACCAATTAATTATTTCGATGCATATGCAAGTAATGATTTTAAGCTATGTAGACCTAGCCTAGTGTTCGACTCTAGCTTCTGCAACTACTGGGCCGATTTTAACAAATGGAGTGTCATATGATTTGTCAAAAATGTCAATTTTATCATTGTCGACAACACCGGTGATTCGCGCGGATTGCGAGTTGACTTTCCAGTTCTCACACCAACGGCGTAACGTTTTCCGCCCCCTAAATGTTAACCGAATTCGATGAATTTTTGATATGTGGTTAGTCGGAACAAAAACTATGTCCGTACGTTTCGTTTTATTAAATATTTGTCAATCAATACATAGTAACAATGAAGTCTGTATGCTTAGATCTTTAAAACTACGCGACGGATTTTGATGCGGTTTCCACCATCAGTTAGATAATTCTTCACGGAAGGTTTACGTATATAATAGAACCTGGAGCGAAGCGAGGGCGAGTCGCTATTTAATTATAAAGAGATTATGGCTGAAATTACTTCTGTATGAAAACAATAAAACGTATCTGAATGAGAGAAAACTATAAGTAATATCACTTTGTGTCTTTAAACGATTGATAGTAAATTTATTGAGGATTAATTTCTTTACACACTTTTCAAGTAACGTGTACGGTTTTCTTTGAAACTGGAAAAAACCGCGTTTCGTGAGACGTTGGTGGGTGAAGCTCATCCGAGAGGAGGGGGACACTATTAAATTAAAAATACAAGTATGTAAAGGAAATATTAATTTTGAGACCACATAAATTAAAACCTTGCACAAAGTTAGTATGGAAAGGCCTTTTAATTACGTCACACGAATTTAATGATCCTCCCCCCATCCTTGTCACAGGTGATCAGTGATCACATTTGTGAGGTGTGAGTGTGACGTCATTATCTTTTGCAATTTTACATCTAGGAATAATTAAACTAAAACAGCAGTTGCAAAATTTTTGATTTTGGCACATGACGTCACGAAGCTTCATGGCTCCTCCCACCCCTTGTCACACAATGTCACACTTCGTTGACCCTCCCCTTAACGTGGGACGTAATTATGGATGGCTCCTAACAGACCAACTTATTTGAATAGACAGTGATTTTGCGACGCAAAATAATCGTACCAGTCGTCCCACCGCCACAATACCTAGCTATCTATACTTATACCGGCTGAGGACGCGACGCCCGACTCGACGAGGAAGGTCATGCCATTGAACTCGTACTGCTGCGAACTGCGCAGTTAGGTATTTTAGGGTCCCTGTGTTTCGGGCGTATAAGTAGTTTAACATCAAAAAAATAAACCGTCTTTATAAACCGACTAAAAAGTGTTAAATAAAGATCGGCCTAAGAGTCCTAAGAATTGCCTATTTAGTGCATAAATATTTTTTTTCGCTTTTTAGTAGTACACCTAATATTATTAAGTAAGTACCTATGTGATAAAGCACATAAACATCACATTAAGAAACAATACCTAATACCAATTTCTCATCACCCTTATCAAAACGTAGCTGTCCAAGATGCAGGGCCGTTAATCATTGAGGAGTTCTCCCGGTACTTCACCATCAGTTGCACTTCACCATATGCATTATAATTAGTGTAAGAGTAGCTTCATGTTCTTAATAAAGAAATCTACAGGTAGTGAAGGTAAGTGTACAGTTTCCACACTACCGTGCAGGATTGTCCTTGTTAGTGGTTTCGCTATGCCGTGGTTTCTTGGCTGGAGTTGATTGTTCTTCTCCAGGAATTCGAGGGCGCTTCTTAGTTTGGGAAATAAGATCTTGCGCGCAGTAATTTTTATTTTGGTCTGGAAACGCTAGAATGGGACGTTAAGGTAGTTTTTGACATATTTCGGCTTGATACGGATCAGTACGATCACGTTTTCGACCATGTTTGAGGGTCCGTCATCGTCAGAATCTACCAAGGAGTCGAAGACCAGTTGCCTCATCTGCGAAAAATAATGTTTATTGATACGATATTGTATGTATGACTAATTCTTGTACTTATAGGTACAAAAACTAGTTTATTTTTGAGATAGACCCGCCAAAAACATTGTCTGAAATCGAAAACCATGATCCCAAAATCATATTCACCGCGTGACAGAATTTCTAATTCAACATTCGCGTTTGGATTGACAAATTACAGGTCTGTAAAACTGTTACATTACTGTTAATTTATCAAAATACCGACGGAGCCGCTATGTACCTACAATAAGTTATCAGCTCAGCTTATCTTTGGTGTTGATGACGCACTCGACTCGTTACGAACGAGTCGGCACAGATGCGCGTGCCACCCGTTGTTGAAACTGCCCACGCATAAATATGAATTTTAGTAAGGTATTTATGTGATTATGGGTCATGTTGCCTGAAGTATATGTTTCTATTCTACTTGTATACGGTTCGAACTGTCCACACTCTTCGATCGTAACGGTTCCCGTTTCATTGGGTTCAAAAGGGCGAAAACATGTATGTAGGTACACCTGTTTGTTGCGCGTACGCTGCTGTGCATCTTGAAATGTACTGCGTATAGCTATGTCCACACCTGTGCGCTTTCATGTTCAACTTGCGTCTTCAACTTTCAATTCGTCAAGCGTATGCAATATTGATTGCCATAAGACGCAAGTAGCTTATCGTCTACACATGTGCGCCTGTCGCATGCAGCGTACACGCGCGCCTCAGTTAGCCGTCAAGATGCTGAGTAGCTATCAGTGCGGTATATCTAGTGTAAGGAAAAAACGCAAAAAAAAAAAAAAGAATCTGGACCGTTTTTACATAATAAATTATGTTTTTGGCTCAGAAAAATCAACGTGTCGTATCGTTTTATTTTATATGTGTAATATTTGTGCTTGTGGTCCCACAATACTTGATATGTTCGATAATTTTCAATAAAATCCAATGTTTTAACTTTATTTTCCGCCATTTTATTTACTAAAAGGCACAAAATGTTGCACGCCAACCCAACGATGACGGATCAGCGTGCGCTACGGGCATGCGCTGGTGTCCAACCAATTTGAGCGCACGCGTTATTGCATGCGCTATGGTTACAGAGGCATTCATCAGAGGAAGACGCAAGATGAACATGAAAGCGCACTGGTGTGGACATAGCTTATCAGACTGCTCCCGGATGCATGGATGAATGGAATCACTAAACACCGGCCGGCACGGCACTCTATTCGATCGATGACGCGTGCAGACTGCACTGTGCACGCCAAACCAATGAACGACGAACGTAGAATCGTCGACGGAATGACTCATCTCGTCCGTTCACCCCTTTCTACCGACAACAAGATGTTGGAGACTCGGCTATCTTCCGATAAGCGCTTGCACCGCGAAATTGCAGCGCGAATCGCTGAACTTTTAAGTGTAGAGAGGATCTCGGGCATTGCATGAACAAGATACAATTTGGCAGGGTGCTAGGGAAATAAATACATCTATTCCATATTCTAACGTAAGACTTAACGCTTAAGGTTTAAAATAAAAGTGTCTCGTCCTGACTTTTATTACCTTTTATTAATAAACGACTATTACGATTTTGACATTTTATAGCGATTGTATCAAGACGGGATACTTTTATTTTAAATCTTAAGCGCTTACGTTACAATATGGAATAGATGTATTCATTTCCCTAGAACCTGTCAAATTTTATCTCGTACATGCATGTTAGGGGGATTGATGCAATCATTTAATGGTGTAAAATAACTTTAGTAAGTAGCTGAAATCTAAAAACAAGCCATAATCTAAAAAATATAACTTAAATGTTGGAAAAGGTATTGCTTGTCCACCAAGCAAATTTTGTTGTACTTTAAATATTTTCTCTTAAAGAGCACCACTTGGACTTGTTGCAATACCTTTTTCCAACATTTAAGTTATATTCTTTAGATTATGGCTTGTTTTTAGCTTTTCAGTTGATATTTTTTAAAGCAGTCGGGTGTTTTGATTTCATTTAATTAATTTATGTAACACTTTAAAACTTCTGTAAATTATAAAATTTATAAACTATTTTGCGCGGACTTAGCATCTCAAAGACAAGTTGTTATTCGTATTAAATAATAAGTATTCTGTGGGTAGGTATATGACCAACAGGTGTAGCGACAAGATAAGGAGATTAAAAAAACAATTAGTAATATTGATCAAATTTTATTCCAACTTTTTTCGCATACATGTCAAATACCTTTAGGCAAAATTCCATTTGTTCCTGGTTAATATGTATCATTGACGGCACCGACCGTACATTACCCTCAATTAATTTATGAATATTCCTTGGATCGCCGCAAAACTGGATCATGTCCATACCAATCTCAATGACGCTGATTAGACCAACCAAGCCGACGCCGCCATCGGAATGGACGACAATCGGTGCAAGAGGTTGCATTGGAGTATAAATTCGACAATTATCGATTCTCGCATCGTTAAGAAAATCCGTCAAGCTTTCGACTCTCGACGGAACATCCTTGCTCACGAGTGTATAAATAAAAACGTTGAAATTGTGCACCATCTTTCCCGATTCATACCATTCAATCATCAGCTAGATAAATTTATAGTTTCCCCGGTTTTCAGCTTTGTCCATGATAATTTTGTACTTTTTTTTGGCCTCAGCATCATCCGGTGATGACTGCCAATAGTACTTGTATTTTTCACAAACATTGGGTTCCTCTAAACAGATCTTCTCCAGCAGCACGACGACTCGTACCTTCTGCTCCACTATTTGATCGAAGAACTCGTCCACCTCGCCGTAATTGGGTATTTTCTCCTCGATGAATGTCTGCTTCTGCGATTGGCGATTTTTATGATCATCGATCTGACCGGAGACGTTCGAGTAAGTCTGCCGATATGTGTGCTACATGATTAAGAGGAGTTTCCTTGAGGAAGCAAATAATTAATGTAGAGACGACGGGAGTGTAGCGCAGAAATGACGACGTTTCCAGCTCGGCGCCCCTTATATACCCTTGGGTCGTTGAACAAGAAATGCACGAGCACATTGTGCATCGTCGCCGGCTTACTTTTTACATTAGCGCGTCACAGACGGAGCTACGAGTATATTATAGCTCCGTGTATGACGCGCACATATTTTAATAAATGAGCACTTTATAGCCAATTCAAATAATTTAAAATATCCTGAACCCAAAGATAACATTATTCTACACATTCTGTTTTCATAATCGGGATCGATGACGACTTCTTTTACGAATCTTGAATCGTGTTGCAATCAGATAGAGCTCCAATTACGCTGATACGTCGTACACATGGGCTCTTCTAAAGTTTAAAATTAAGCGTTGGATTCTCGGAAACAGTTTGCATTATAACCAGCATGAGTTGACCCGCGTGTTTATAGACACAACCAGGAGTCAAGTACCTACCGACTTTGGTCGCTCGTTTTATGACCGCAATAATAAAATTCGTCCGGTGTTGAAGGTCGGCGGGCGTTGGATATTATCATACGGTTTTCCCCACTCGCGAAGCGCGTAGCTGTTAGTTATTTTTGTTCGTTTACGTAGGTCACTATCACTACATAAGTTTTGTCGTACGCAAAAAAGTTTTAATAAAAAAATAAAACCGTCTTCAAAAACCTACTAAAAAGCGTTAAATAAAAACCAGCCTCCTAGGAGTCCTAGTAATAGCCTATTTAGTGCCTAATAGGTACGTAGAATATATCCAAGCCGGTGTCAAGTTGGTATACACAGTAGCAATGACACCATGATTCTTGCCACCGACTTCGATATATACCTACCTACGTACCTATTAGGCACTAAATAGGCTATTACTAGGACTCCTAGGAGGCTGGTTTTTATTTAACGCTTTTTAGTAGGTTTTTGAAGACGGTTTTATTTTTTTATTAAAACTTTTTTTTTTTGCTTTTTAGTGATGCATCTAATATTATTATGTCATAAACTAAACCACATAAACATCACATTAAGAAACAATAGCCTAATACCATTCTTTCATCACCCTTAACAAAATGTCGCTGCCCAAGATGAAGGGCCGTTAATCATTGAGGAGTTCTCCCGGTACCAGTTGCAATTCACCATATGTGTTATAATGAGTATAAAACTAGATTCATAATCTTACTAAAGAAATCTCATTGCTGGCGTCAATCACTTACGACTAAGCAGTTCCGGTGGCCACCTCTGGTCTTCATCATCATTTCCTCTTCGCCAAGAAGTACTTTTGTAATGCAATTTCTTAAGGTCTTGCAGGTAATACCAAAGACGCTGTATGGGTGCCTATAACTTTTGAGGAGTTCCCTCGATTTCTCATGGATCCCATCATCAGATTCTGATTTGGTGACAATGGGACCACCTCGGAAGTATACACTTTCAAACAAAAAAAGAATTTTCAAAATCGGTCCACAATTGACGGAGTAATCGCGTAACAAACATACAAAAAAAAAAGCAACATACAGTCGAATTGAGAACCTCCTCCTTTTTTGAAGTCGGTTAAAAATAAATGTAAGATATTGTTTAGGTGAGGGTTGGATTCATAAAGGCAAACTAACATCAACAATAACAGTACAAGTTTTGTGACGTAAAGTAGCTTCGCAGATTTATTGCGATTTTTCAAAAATTAAACATGACTGAATTTACTCGTCGCGACGTTCGTTAATAATCCATACTAATATTATAAATGAGAGTCTGTCTGTCTGTCTGTCTGTCTGTCTGTCTGTCTGTCTGTTACCTTTTCACGCTTAAACCGCTGAACCGATTTAGATGAAATTTGGTATGCAGATAGTTTGAGTCCCGGGAAAGGACATAGGATATTTTTTATCCCGGAAATCATCCCTTAAGGGGGTGAAAAGGGGGGTGGAACTTTGTATGGGGAATCAATCATTTCTTAAGTAAGGTATATACAATTTAGTATGGAGATAGTTTGAGTCCCGGGAAAGGACATAGGATACTATTTATCCCGGAAATCATCCCTTAAGGGGGTGAAAAGGGAAGGGAAGTTTGTATGGGGAATCAATCATTTCTTAAGTAAGGTATATACAATTTATTAGTATGGAGATAATTTGAGTTCCGCCCGGGGAAGGACATGGGATATTTTTATTCCGGAAAATTAGAATTCCCGAGGGAGCAGCGATAAACGACTTCTGCTTTGGAAGCGTTTTCAGCAGGCTGAAACATTGTTTCAGTCCGTTTCAGGGGTAGCTCTATCACATACCAGTTTATCAAAATTGCGACCAAGTTGCCGTTGTTTTCAGGCGCCTGAAAAGTGTTTTCAGGCCGTTTCAGAGGTAGCTCTATCACATACCAGTTAATTAAAATATCAACCAAGTTGCCGTTGTTTTCAGGCGCCTGAAAAATGTTTTCAGGCCGTTTCAGAGGTAACTCTATCACATACCAGTTAATCAAAATTTCAACCAAGTTGCCGTTGTTTTCAGGCGCCTGAAAAATGTTTTCAGGCCGTTTCAGAGGTAGCTCTATCACATATCAGTTTATTAAAATTTCAACCAAGTTGCCGTGGTTTTCAGGCGCCTGAAAAGTGTTTTCAGGCCGTTTCAGAGGTAGCTCTATCACATATCAGTTTATTAAAATTTCAACCAAGTTGCCGTGGTTTTCAGGCGCCTGAAAAATGTTTTCAGGCCGTTTCAGATGTAGCTCTATCACATACCAGTTTATCAAAATTTCAACCAAGTTGCCGTTGTTTTCAGGCGCCTGAAAAGTATTTTCAGGCCGTTTCAGAGGTAGCTCTATCACATCTCAGTTTATCAAAATTTCAACCAAGTTGCCGTTGTTTTCAGGCGCCTGAAAAGTGTTTTCAGGCCGTTTTAGAGGTAGCTCTATCACATATCAGTTTATCAAAATTTCAACCAAGTTGCCGTTGTTTTCAGGCGCCTGAAAAGTGTTTTCAGGCCGTTTCAGAGGTAGCTCTATCACATATCAGTTTATTAAAATTTCAACCAAGTTGCCGTGGTTTTCAGGCGCCTGAAAAATGTTTTCAGGCCGTTTCAGATGTAGCTCTATCACATACCAGTTTATCAAAATTTCAACCAAGTTGCCGTTGTTTTCAGGCGCCTGAAAAGTATTTTCAGGCCGTTTCAGAGGTAGCTCTATCACATACCAGTTAATCAAAATTTCAACCAAGTTGCCGTTGTTTTCAGGCGCCTGAAAAATGTTTTCAGGCCGTTTCAGAGGTAGCTCTATCACATCTCAGTTTATCAAAATTTCAACCAAGTTGCCGTTGTTTTCAGGCGCCTGAAAAGTGTTTTCAGGCCGTTTTAGAGGTAGCTCTATCACATATCAGTTTATCAAAATTTCAACCAAGTTGCCGTTGTTTTCAGGCGCCTGAAAAATGTTTTCAGGCCGTTTCAGAGGTAGCTCTATTACATACCAGTTAATCAAAATTTCAACCAAGTTGCCGTTGTTTTCAGGCGCCTGAAAAATGTTTTCAGGCCGTTTCAGAGGTAGCTCTATTACATACCAGTTAATCAAAATTTCTACCAAGTTGCCGTTGTTTTCAGGTGCCTGAAAAATGTTTTCAGGCCGTTTCAGCGGTAGCTCTATCACATACCAGTTAATCAAAATTTCAACCTAGTTGCCGTTGTTTTCAGGCGCCTGAAAAACGTTTTCAGGCCGTTTCAGAGGTAGCTCTATCACATACCAGTTAATCAAAATTTCAACCAAGTTGCCGTTGTTTTCAGGCGCCTGAAAAATGTTTTCAGGCCGTTTCAGAGGTAGCTCTATCACATACCAGTTAATCAAAATTTCAACCAAGTTGCCGTTGTTTTCAGGCGCCTGAAAAGTGTTTTCAGGCCGTTTCAGAGGTAGTTCTATCACATACCAGTTAATCAAAATTTCAACCAAGTTGCCGTTGTTTTCAGGCGCCTGAAAAATGTTTTCAGGCCATTTCAGAGGTAGCTCTATTACATACCAGTTAATCAAAATTTCAACCAAGTTGCCGTTGTTTTCAGGCGCCTGAAAAATGTTTTCAGGCCGTTTCAGAGGTAGCTCTATTACATACCAGTTAATCAAAATTTCAACCAAGTTGCCGTTGTTTTCAGGCGCCTGAAAAATGTTTTCAGGCCGTTTCAGAGGTAGCTCTATCACATACCAGTTAATCAAAATTTCAACCAAGTTGCCGTTGTTTTCAGGCGCCTGAAAAACGTTTTCAGGCCGTTTCAGAGGTAGCTCTATCACATACCAGTTAATCAAAATTTCAACCAAGTTGCCGTTGTTTTCAGGCGCCTGAAAAATGTTTTCAGGCCGTTTCAGAGGTAGCTCTATCACATACCAGTTAATCAAAATTTCAACCAAGTTGCCGTTGTTTTCAGGCGCCTGAAAAATGTTTTCAGGCCGTTTCAGAGGTAGCTCTATCAAATATCAGTTTATCAAAATTTCAACAAAGTTGCCGTTGTTTTCAGGCGCCTGAAAAATGTTTTCAGGCCGTTTCAGAGGTAGCTCTATCACATACCAGTTAATCAAAATTTCAACCAAGTTGCCGTTGTTTTCAGGCGCCTGAAAAATGTTTTCAGGCCGTTTCAGGCCACCGTCTACCAGATTAGGAGATAACTTGAAAACCCGTTTTCAGGCGTTTTCAGGACCCCTTAAGGGCCTTTGAAGTACATTTGAGAATATGGTGAATTTTCCAGAAAAAGTGAAAGAGATAGCATGATTAGAAAGAGATAGCAATACTGAGAACCTTTCAAGATTCGTCGCAATAAAAAACGAGACAGAGACAGCTATAGAACATTCCAGCAACGACTACTGGAACATTCCCGACGGCAGGTCGAAGAACGTCGATTATTCTAGAAAGGCCATCTAGAATTGTCTCGGACTGGGCGATCGAAAGTCTTACTCCGGTTTAATTGTGCATTTCCCACGTACTTAACAACACTTTTTACCCGGGAAAATTTTACAAATTCCTGTGGGGTACCGATAAACGACTTCCACGCAGACGGAGTCGCGGGCAAAAGCTAGTCTTATATAAGTTCGTTAATGAGCATGGCATGGCTTAACTAACCAATTGTGATTTGAAGAAATGAGTGATACATTGGGACAAACGTGTCCTTCTTTATAGGAAGGTGGTTTATTCAGTTTAATCGCGGCAATTTTAACTTTGAGGACGATTCGAGGTTGGGTAGGCCAATAGTAACTACCGATAAAAACGTTGAGGCAGTGCGAAAAGTACTAAAAGAAGACCGGCATGTGACGTATCGATAGATCGAGGAAACCCTGAATTTAAGTGCATCGACTGTTCATCGAATTCTTCACGATTTAAAAGTTAGGAAGCTTTGTTCACTCTGGATACCGCATTCGATGACTGACGGGCTAAGGGAATTGGTGTCATAAGATGTTTTAAATAGTTTGATGGCGGCCGATTTAAGTACGTCAATTCAATCGTTAAATACATGTGACGAAACTTGGCTTTACTATTTTGATGTCCCAACTAAATCCCAGAGTAGTGTGGGTTTCAAGATGAAGATCCGCCGACGTCGGTCAAAATGTCTCGATCAGTTAAAAAATAATACTTATACGTCGGCGGATCTTCATCTTGAAACACCCACACTTTACTCTGGGATTTAGTTGAGACATCAAAATAGTAAAGTCAAGTTTCGTCACATGTAACGATTGAATTGACGTTTCTGTTTATCTACCATCATGCTTGATAAACAGAAAACTGTACTGCATGTTGGTACACGGAAGAATGTGTGCCTCGAGTTTTAGAAGCGTTGAAAAACGAGCGACCAAGCTCAAGACTCGAGACTTGGTTTTTGCATCAGAACAACGCTCCCGCCCACCGGGCTGGCAAAACTGCAGACTATTTGCGTGAAGTTGGAGTAAAATTACTGGGACATCCTCCTTACAGTCCGGAGGTCCGGAGTAGTCCGGACTAAGCGCCATGTGACTGCGCTTTTTCCTTATGTGAAAAAACAATTAAAAGGACGCATGTTTCCTAACGATGAAGAGCTTATAGGCGCATTTGAAGAGATATGCGGTAGAGTTCAAAATGGTTTCTGGAGCGAAGTATTTAGTACATGGTTCGAACGTATGAGAGCATGTATTAGTGCCATTTGGTATTATTTTGAAAAAAAATATTTAAAAAAATTACGACAAAACTTATGTAGTGACCTACGTACAACTAAAGAAGGTTGAACGACTGCCGATTTGCAAGTGGGTGAAGTGATCACTTCCATCCTCAGAATAATAATTTCTGAGCTTTTATCATTAAAAAAGAACTCCTGGGACATTATATGTATAGTTTTTGGTTTTTTCTCCTTGGAAAAAAATGAGGCGTGTTCGTTTTTCAAAGGGAAAGCCATAATTTCAGAGCATGTTTCAGACTTCTTTTTCAGTCATGTTTTTTCTATGCCTAATCCCTTTCTAGACGAGCCCGTGTTGATGTGGATTTTAATTATTTCCTCCATAAATTAAAATAATTTTTACAAACATTTGCACTATTGTATACCTATCCAAGTAGCACAAAAGCTGTATACAATGGCTCTCGTCGTACTCTAATTTCAGCATTTATGCAGCATTTATACAGCTTGTATGCTACTTGGGTATAGGCTCAGCCGGAAGGGGATAAACAATTCCACAGTGATGAGATGTGATCTTGTGCGGGCTAAATAATACTACAACAATTCTAAACTTCAACCAGAGAGCAGTTTGGGACTGAAGCGAAGTCTCAGGGTAAAATACCAACTTGACAAAAAAAATTAAAACCGTGTGGTTATTTTAAACATTTATTAAAAAAAAATACAAATGTGCTTTTCGTGCTCTTATAAAAAACATAAAAAATATTTAAAAATTTAAAATTCTTTGGAAGTTTTTTTTTATACGTACTTTAAAACCGCCTGTTTCACAATCGTCAATTAAAGCATATCTGTCAAATAAATTTAGACTTTTCTTACACTTGATAATAGACAAGGGGATTTTCAACCGACAGATGAATTTCCTTGTCGATTTCCAGGCCCTTAATATTTGTAGTGAAAAAAAAAACGTACAGACGAATTGAGAACCTCCTCCTTTTTTTGAAGTCGGTTAAAAAAGGCGCGTGAGCACAGCTTGGCTGTATCTAAGCCTACCCGAGGTAGGGTAGGGGAACCAAAAGATGAACACCACCCAAAAGATGAACAATCGATCAAAATAATCAAATAATTAAATCGTGACAAATATTGCATAGTCCGGATTTTGTTTTTCTTAAAAGGTAACTATGCCTACGCCGCCATTAAAACTCACTTAAAGTTACGGTACATAATATACGGTACATAATAATAAAATCGGTACATTTTTGGATTCAACTATTTTTAGAAAAATACCGTGTTAGAATAACAGGCTTTATAATAGTCATTTCTAATCTAGACTATGTATTGTACCATATCCAAAAATAATATTGCGTGAAATTTGTTAATTTCACTGAGAACAAACTGTCTAAAGTTGGTGTAGTCGCTTAATCGTTCATCTTTTGGTTCCCCTACCCTACAGCTATGTTATTCTGTTGACACATCGTCGTTCAGTTCTACTCAGTCGATGAATAGCCGGCGAATTTACGTCGTCCGTCAAGGTGGGTAAACGACATTCAACTGCCTGCACATTCATTTAGTCGCTGGTTTCACAGACGACCAGCTGTGAAACCAGCGACTAAACGAATGTGCAGGCATTTCATTTACCCACCTTGACGGACGACGTAATTTCGCCGGCTATTCATCGACTGAGTAGAACTGAACGACAATGTGTCAACAGAATAACATAGCAGTTATGGAGAGGTAGTTAATTATAGGTAGGTACTTACTTACTAAGATTACATTCGGTCAAACATTAAAAGCCACTAAGCATTTTAACATCGAAATAGCATTATAAAATGTATACATATTTAAGTTTTAAATTTATTTGTGTTTAATGTTTTGAATTGGGTAGGTAAAGTTTTTAGAAGAGGTGTAAATTATATTTTTTTTCGATAGTCGTCATCCTAAAGATCAAGGAACTGCGGCTCTTTTATTTTTATTTCCTCTAATATTTTAGAAATATTTTTTTTAGTTATTAAGTTGACATTTGTACACTTTAATGACCGACAAGGTTGTTGCCTTCGTACTTAATGAAAAAGAAAAAAAAACTGTCACTTCTATAACTGTCATTGTCAATCAAAGTAAACAAACGATTCAATTCTTTCAAGCATCTAAATAAATCTTTGTAATAATCCATTTCCAAAGTCCGTGTGGGATTGCTTGAATTCATTGCGTGTATACGATTCAAACGTGCTCTCGTGGCTATCGGAAAGCAGGGAAAGAGTCGTCGTGAAATAAAGAAATCGGTGTCCAAGAAGCAGTGCCAAAGGGGTCGGAAATAAATCGTAGTCCAAATATCGTGTAAAGGTCAAAGCGAGCAAAGCAGGAGCAAAGCGGCAAAATCGAAAGTCCGGAGTTCGTTCTGAGGTCGTTAAAATATTTCTAAAAACACTGATCACATGAAACGCAAGCAAACAGAAAATAGTCGTTGAATTGAATCGTTTGTTTACTTTGATTGACAATGACAGTTATAGAAGTGACAGTTTTTTTTTTCTTTCTCATTAAGTACGAAGGCAACAAGCTTGTCGGTCATTAAAGTGTGCAAATGTCAACTTACTAACTAAAAAAAATATTTCTAGAATATTAGAGGAAATAAAAATAATAGAGCCGCAGTTCCTTGATCTTTAGGATGACGACTACCGAAAAAAATTATAATTTACACCTCTTCCAAAAACTTTACCTACCCAATTATATTCAAAATCAAACCTACTCCTAAATTGTCCCAAAAACACGAAATACAATATTATAACAGTACAAGTAACATTAACAGCACATTCATCATCTAAATCTTTACAAACTCGTACAACTAGAAAATAACTGTGCTATAGTTACGAGTACAATGATAAATGAATATATTATAAATATTAAAAAATATTCACTTTGATGACAATCAAGTAGGTACATAAATTAACAATATACATATCACTTAAAGAACTAACCTCACTAATCCTACGAATAATTATAAATGTGAAAACAAAAGTAAAAGTAGCCTACATTATTCAGGGATAATGCGACTTCCTATTAGTAATATTTTAAAAATCGGTTCAGTAGTTCCAGAGGTTAACCCCAACATACAAACAAACACACAATTTTACCTTTTAATAATATTAGTATAGGTACATACGTTTTTCTTAATTACCTACTATGGCACGCGCTTAATTACACTGTACTTATATGAGGTAGATAGATAGGTAAAGTCAATCAAATATGAGCAATCAGGGGAAATATCTAATTCGTGTAGTTTTGTAAATTGGTACGGTTATAACTTGAGGAGTCCAGATGAACATACTAAAAGTCCTCAATGGGTTTGCTGCATGATCGTTTTGCCCTATTAATTTGTAGTCTACGATCAATACGGATTATACATATTATATCGGTTTAGGCGTGTATGCGCACACGCAGGCGGAGCTTCGACTAAATTCATGATTATCATATTAGCTATCGCCCTACCACTCTCTCTTCGTGTGACGTGATCTACCAGTGACGCGATTGGTTTAAAAACGCAACGAATAGAAACGCTAGTTGGCGTAATGCATCTTGGCTAAGGGCCGGTCCGCTTTATACTGTGGTTACGAGCCTGGCCACTTCAATTTGGTGGTTTGAAGCTTAGTGGTGTTAGTGAGAACACATTGAGATTGTTTTTCAGATCATCATCTCTTAGGACTTTTTTTGTTGACTCAAACAAATTCCGTCGCAGCATGGAATGTAAAACGCCCAGGTGACTAAACCGCATGCAACAAGCGGCTCCCGTGAGAGCTGGAGCTCCCTCTGGACCACGCGAATGGGAATCAAACATCCAGTATGTCGGACCTACAGGTCCAGCTTTGTAATACACTGCTACCGATTTGCCGTTTGCAGTAAGTATCCCACAAGCATGTAGTGTGAAAAAACTAATTAAAGCTATTATTAGATTAGGAAAACCCTCGGTACTGCGGTCATTGTCTATGTGGCCATTATAATTTGAGTCCTCAAGGATGTTGACTGCGACTTTTTCTCCATTATAAAGAATCGTTGGTAAGAGATCTCTCACAGCAAGATACTCAGGGTTTACTTCGCCTGCCGCAGGGCTAGTTCTAGCAGCTATGCAATAATTATAGTATATATCTCCAATGATTAAAACGGTATCGTTAACACTTTTGCTCCACCTGTTTGGGTCTAGCGCACAGAATGTTGCACAAGCAACAGCCGCTATCGCAGTGCATTGCTTATCTCGGGATGATTTAAATCTTAGGTCACCTTGATGAAATGATCCGCGCAATATCGCCATGTTGTCATTTAGAGTGACGTAATTTGAAGAGGATTCTAAAGAATCACCAGCAGAATTTTCGACTGCTCCATTGTTTACTGCAGTCCCAACATGCGTTTGAACCTCTCGATTACTTTTATCTGTAAAGAGAAAGTTCGAAACTGTTATTAATCATCTGAAATATTTTAGCCTTAGATTTTCTAGTTTGAGAAGGCGTCTCCCGCTTTCTTCGTTTATAAATCTCATAAAACATCGCGGCGCTAGCGCAGTTATTGCTGCTATCCACTAAAACTGTTTTCAAAAACCCATCGACATACTTTATGTATGATAAAAACCACGAAACTGTGATTCGGGTACAAAATACTTATTAGGTATGCTATTTTAAGGAAACCTGCTGTTATTTCAAAAGGTTGTTTTGCTAAGTTTTTACCTGCCCTTTTTGTTTATACTGTAGCTAGACATAATCCTAGTGTGTAACGTACCATAATATTCATTTTCCTCCGACTTGTCATCTCTGTTGATAGTTTCCGTGTCGTCTTCTTGCATTCGCTGTAGAGCTTCGGATTGACTCTCGTTGTCTGCTCCCGACGTATCCGGTGTTAATTCCAAGGAAGTAAAAAAATGTATTTTCTGTTCTGTGTTTAATTCATACTGACTGTGTTGATAGTTAACGTTAACTTTTCGGTTGCCTTGTATTTTACTATTATTAAGTTTAATATTTTTGGCACTTGAATTGGGATGTGCTTGTTTAGTTAATGTTGTGAATGACTGTAGGTTGCTGTCGTTGTAGTCACTATCATCCTCCTCCATCCTCTCGGCATCATGGTTTCTCGAAATCTCTCCTTGTTCCTTGGGTTGAGTATCTTTTACGGATAAAACTGACTTCTGTTTCGCAACCTTATTAAACTGCTCATCGCCTGTTTTCTTAACAGAGTGTTCCCTCGCCACATGTTTTTTAAGGTTTTCATTTCTAGTGTAACTTTTTCCACAGTCTTCACAATTCCATTTAGTTTTTTTATGTGGTTTCTCGTGTGCACTCTTTAGGTGCTCAGCAGCTACTTCATTAGGTGATTCCACAGAGTGTGCCTGCCTCACATGTTTCTGAAGATTTTTTTCGATATTGTAACCTCTTCCACAGTGTTCACACTTCCATTTAGGTTTTTTGTGCCACGTGTCCTTTAATATTTCGTATTTATTTAATATTTTGTGGTTGTCTTTAACATTTTTTATATGCCGAGGTCTATTCACTGAGTTTGATTGATCTTGTGTAGTGCTGAGGGTGGCATTATTTTCACCGCGAACATTAGTCCGTAGAATGGATGATATGGTTTTAATTAAATAATCGGATTGTTCATGATTTAATTCGGGCATTGTTGAGCGTACGTCTCATCCAATAAGGACGAGTGTCTCTTGAATCTGCGAAAAAACATAGTTATTTTATAACATGCTTTTATTTAATGTCATGTATGCTTGTCAGTATGTTGATGGTCAAAACACAAAACATGATACGACGTGTCGTGCAAATCTTCGACGTACATTGTAAAAGTTCACGACACGACTTTTATGACGTACGCCGTAGATTTCCACGACAGCATTGCGTTGCAAGAGTTGAATATTCAAACCGGCAAGCAATCAAACATGGGAAGTTAATTAAAAATGTGTAAATGAGTAAACAAGAAGTTATAATACAAAACCCGACTACAAAAATAATTAATAATATTATTGATTTAAATGTTTCATAATTTCATTTTGTTAAGTAAGTGCCTACGTACCGTAAAATGTGGTTACTTAAAATCAATTTCAAAAATGAATCTCCTGTCACTCCTGTATTTATCCGCATAATTAAAGTAGACATATAAAATATTGTATTGGTGACTACTGATTTAGAGTAAAAAGCAGTACTACGATACTGTGAACTACGAGTACGATAGAAGATGGCTCAGGACGAAAAAACATTACGTTGCTTAAAATTTCGATTCTAAATCTGGGTTAGTTTGATTATCCCTGTGTTTATAATACAATACCAAAGTCACCCCTGAAGCATGTCAAAAATAAATGGTATTTAGATTTGAACTTTTTAAAGTTAAGTCGCGGAATAGCTCATTAATAACGTTTCATTAGTAACGTCCCAATTTTCTGCTTGCCCAAAGGTCAACTGGTAGAGAATGCCATTAGGCATTAAGTTCACCTTTTGTACTCAAATTTGTATTTTTGTGCAATAAAGATTAAATAAATAAATAAATAAATAAACGTCACGGTCACGTGATAACGAGGATGAAATATTTGTTTTTGTGTAATTAATTTAAAATATATTATAAATATAATAAATGTGAAAGTGTGAAATAACTGACGCACACAATCAAATATCAAAGTCACCCCATTGTTTTAAAGTCACCCCATATACCATCGTATGATATCCTTTTGCAGTGCACTTGCAGGGTTCATAAATGTACATAGATAGGTACCTACTCGTACTCGTATATTTTATGAAAACAAACGGTTTGAGATTATTATTAATTTACACGTATTGTAACGAGGTGTACGTATGTATTACACCTCGTTAAATAAAATCATTCTGGCCTTTTATTTTATTACTATTATTCTAAATTCTAAATTTAAGCTCATTCAAAATTTTAGGATCGGCTGCGCACGACAGGGCCAGTTGATGTCTAGCTTTCAATTCGTTCGTGACTATATCTGTAAAACCTAAAGTCTCGTTAAATGTATAAAAGTGTTATAGTTTGGAGTTTATTAACAAAGAATTAATTATTCTTACCGTTTAAGGCACTAATTGTAAGTTGTTAATATTTCATCTTAGATCTTTTTACTACATTAAAATTCATCATCCAAATTAGATATTTTGTATATTTTTTTATCTGCATTGTTCGCAGGTGCCTTATTTTATACTATTAGATTTATGAAGAAATCTTAATAAACATTCCTGCCCTGGAGTCTCCCCTTTCTCTTACCGTTCCCGCTGCCCCTAACGCGATAGTATCACGCCGCCTCTCATGCTGTTCTCATTAGTCACAAAGTAATTCTACATAATTGGCAAATAGGCGTAGTTAACCATACAAACAACGAAGGCGAAAAAAGTTCCGTTGTGCGACGAAAAGTAAATAGTAACACACACGTGGAACACTAAAACACCTCATTGGTCAACTGGGTTAACTGGGCTAATAGTTAACGACTCATATAATTTCGACACAGGCCAAAACTACACCGGGCTCCCATTACGCGGCTATATCTTAAACCAAAACATTTGGTTTCAAAGTCCTTAAATTTGTGGAACAGGAGAGACAACTTTTGTTTCTGCGGTTTTGTGTATGACCCAACTACTTCAATTCAATTCAATCGTTTATTGATAAAATATAAAATTTTACATTTGCAAGAGAAGTAGCTGTAGGTGTCAAAAAACTGTAGTGAATGGTTTAATTATATTCGCTCTAGAAATCCAAATCAAATCAGAATCCAAAATTGACCTCATTTTCATAACCGACATCCCCGGAAATCTAGAAAATGAGTCCCATAATCGCTTTTTCAAAAAATTCAAGTCCGCCATTTTGAATTCCAAAATCTACCGCATTTTTGAAATCGGCATCCCCGAAAACTTAGAAAATGAGTCCCATGAAGACTTTTCCAAAAAAAGTCATGTCCGCCATCTTGAATTCCAAAACCTTATTTTCGAAATCAGCACCCCCGAAAACCTAGAAAATTTTTCCGAGAAGAGTTTTCCAAAAAATCTTGAATCCCAAAATTTACGAAAGCATCCCAAAAATCTATGGAAATGAGTCCCATGACTGGCATGATAGAAAAAAGTCTAAGTCATGTCCGTTTGTCTCACGATATTTAAAAGAAGAAAAAAAAACAGTGCAATGGATTTGGTATGAAACATTTCTTGAGCAGAAAAGTACTGGTTTGCGCAGAACAGAATATGACGAAATTCTTGCGTAGTTGGAAGAAAATAAAATTTCTATATTTGTATTTTGAATTTTAAATACGTATATATAATTAAAGTATTTTGTACTTTTAAATAAGTACATTTTAGAATGTGTTTTGTAATTTGGCTATTCGTTTATTTGACCAAAAGTACGTTTGGTAAACGTTTCATTTTACAAACTTTAATTTCGCAAAAACGTATTTAAGCTTCAACTGCTAAATATAAAATAGGTTATAAATGCTTATTACTAGTTATTACATTAAGTATAGGTTAGGTTACGTGGGCGTTTAAAAAAAAAGTACTTTTTAATCCTCGCCCGTTAGTTATATTGTTGCACTTGCTACAGAAGTTTTGTATGAGATACCACCATTACGGCCGCACTCAGAGACGTCAATAAATTTTTAAGTTTCATTAAAGGTTGCGTCTTATTCTATTGCTATAGCAAAGAAAGTGACAGCAGCAACTTTAATCAAACTTAAAAGTTAATTGTCTCTGAGTGCGGCCGTAAGTTTTGTTTTGTGTTTGTTAATTTTCGTGACGTAATGGAAGCAATTACCGTTGTTAATTTTAGTCCTTAACTATGCGTACTTTTTTTGGAAAAAGCCCAGGTTAGACTTGTGACCACTTGAAAAAATTAAATCCTGCAGTAGAAAGTACCTATTTGTCTATTAGTGAACCTGTAATTTGTATTTGAAATACTATGTAGCAGGTATTTTGCCCAGCCCTGTTTGGGAGTGCCGCGTTGCCCTTGAAGGGGCAATCCATAAATACGGCACACGTAAGGGGAGGGGAGGGGGTCAACGAAGTGCGACATTGACATTGAAGGGTGGGAGGAATCATAAGCTTCGTGTGACGTCACACGTCAACATGAAAAAAATGTAGAACTGCTGTTTTAATTTATTCATTAGATGTAAGATTGCAAAATATGTGAAGTTACACCAGAGGAAGTGAGACCAACTGTGACAAGGGCGGGGGGATCAAAAAATCATGACATTCATGTGACGTAATTTATGGATGGACAGTCGAAGTCATAAATATGTTTACACTTTAGTACCTTGTTATTTTAATCGCTGTGACAATTTCATATGACAGTTTAAACACGACGTTGAATAGACAAGGTACTAAAGTGTAAACATATTTATGATTTCGACTGGCCAATAAGATATCTGGTACGTACCTTTATACGTTAACTTTGATGTGCTTCAAGTATTTTTATCGGTCGAACGCCGGCGGGAGTTTGTTTAACGACGCGTGGCGCGCGCGGTCCGCGCCGTGTTCATCGAGCGACTGAGGGAGGGAGGACTGGCTCACGACTCGGTTAAACGCAGAGTACCTACTGATAAAGTCTCGAATCGTCGACAGGATGATTCCGATGCCGCCATTTTGTAAAACGACAACATGAGCTAGATAAGCGCTTAAATTGACGGAAACATATTATTTTTAGTAGGCACGTACCGTTGGCATGATTCAATGCTACGCGAAAACAGAATAGAGTAGTCAAGTATCTAGTAGCTATCTTGATATTTTCGTTTGTTTGTTCGTGGTCAGTGTAAAATAATCCGGTACCTACTTACCCTTTCACCTAATTGTTTGTTATGCTGTGATAACATAACTATAAGTCATGCAGGATAATGTGTCAATGTAAAGCGTATTATTTTATTTTTCAATCGCTTTTTAACTTATTACTTTTACCTACACGCAAGAAATGTATTAAATTTAGGTAACAAAACGGACAATTCAATACATCTTTTTGGGGGGACATATCAGGAATTTCTATTTTTCTTGTTCAGAATAGTGGTCCCAACCAACGTGCAATTTTTTTCCCAAATCTGAAGAAAAAGTGAAAGGTGTGCTATTTTTTTGAAACTTCCCTTGTTCTTCCAATTAAAACTAAAACTTACGGCCGTACAGCAAACTTTTGTATAGAAATCGATGAAAATTCAGTTTCGCCCCGAGCGACGCTCCGTCTTCCAGGTACTAATTATAGTATGTTACTATAGTATGTTGATAGAAATAGCATATAATCTGTTGTTTATAGTACAAGAACATAAGAAAACTTGCCAAGACACATTTTGGGATCCTAGTGAAAAGAGGTATAAGTGAATTACCTCTTAATTAAAAAAACTATTATAATCATGAACAGAGTACACTAGACTTATACCCTTTTTCACTACAAGGCCACACCGAAATGATCGGGAATTGAGTACTTGGGATCGAGTAGATGGGATTGGAATGACTGCAATTCAAAATATTTTGCATCATGAGTTGGGCGTCAGAAAGTTAATTTCCCGCTGGGTACCCCATAATTTGTCTGAAGAGCAAAAGGCTCGTGTTGAGTGGTGTCGGTCTACTCTGAAACGCTTCATTGGATGGAAGTCAAAAGCCGTTTATAACATCGTCTCAGGTGACGAATCATGGATGTATTCTTATGAACCTGAAAGAAAAATTCAGTCGGCAGTTTGGGTCTTCGAAGGCGAGGTTTAGCAAAAGAAAGTGGTGCGTTCCCGCAGCGTAGGTATCGAAGAAAATGGACGCTTCATTTGTTTCCAAAAAGGACATGTGGCCACAATTCCGTTGCAGGAACACAGAAAGGTTACCGTCGATTGGTACACTTCGGTTTGTTTGCCAGAAATGATGACTGAACTCCGTAGAGATAATGCTACACGCCGAATCATCTTACACCACGACAATGCGAGCTCCCATACCGCTCGCAAAAAAAAAGAGTTTTTGAACCAGGAAAACGTAGAGTTTACACTCATCCTCCGTACAGTCCCGACTTGAGTAGGTACTAACGATTTCTTTACATTCCCAAAAATTAAGGATTTGTTACGTGGTCAGCGACTTCAAGCCCCAGAAGCGGCAGTAGGTTCAAGCGTATCAATCGGCCATTTTGGTAACGTTTTTTTATTTATTTTTATTGATAATGGGTTGGCTCTTGACTAACTCCCGCCCTTGGAAGACGAAGATTCAGTCTACGATGTAGCGAGCTCAACCAGAAGATGCCTATTCACCCTAGCTTTAAATAGGTTAAGATTGTATGCACTCGGAAATACAGACGCCGGAAGCGCATTCCGCTCCTTTGCAGTACGCATTATGAACAGTGATCGGAATAGGTAGAGTATATTTACCTAAACTTGACGCATGTTCATTCATGCGTGAGTGAGATGGGAACACATTGAATGAACATGCATCAAGTTTAGGTAAATATACTCTACCTATTCCGATCACTGATTATGAAAGATGATGCAAAGCGCTTCGTTCGAAAAGGCGGAATTTGAACCAAGTACGGATGGCATCCCGCGGTGCACCTGGAAGTCCGATGGTAGAAAGGAGACGGCGGTATTAGAGTGGAATTACTGTTTTTGTAACTGGTTCGAAAGAATGCAAAAGTGCATTTATTGCAAGGGAGAATACTTCGTAAAACAATGAAATATAATTTAGGTGTAACGTACTTGTAGTTTTTTTAAGTAGTCGCAATACATTCGTTTGACTGTCAACAATCTAGTGCAAACGTGGCTACTTTCTAGATAGGTGTCACTCTTTGGCACATGAGGACTTTATCTATTTTTTTACATTTTATGATTGTGGTGGGATTTTTTGTTTTCTTTTTATTTTTCTTTGCAGTCTAGTTAGAAAAGGAGATCCGAGCGACAAACACGTCGTGGCCAACAATGTTTTGTTCGAACACTTCGAACTTTGAAAGCCACAGTTCGAGCATCTAGTGCGGCGGGCAACGAACTAGGTAGGTACTCGTACCTATATACCAAACCGGCCAACGGCCGGCGTAAACGGCCAACAACAGGATAAATTGTCGGACTTCGTGATGAAAGAGAGAAAAAATGTCAATGAAACTAAAATAAAACAGTAAGTGTACGAATCGTGAAACGTGCGGTCCGCGCTGAGCTCGCCGAGCGACTCACAGCGACTGAATGACTGAACCACAGAATGTTTTGTTTGAAATAACGGAATGTGGTTGTCGCGGGATGATCAGATCACATTGACCGAATTAAAATAACTTCAATAAAGTTAGCATGATGATTTATAAAGGTTTGTAACTTTGTAACGTTTGATTGTCGCGAATACTTACACGTGGCGTGGTCGGGCGGGGCGGGCGGGACGTATCGCAGGTCGTGCCCTTGCGGCCTTGAGCTAGAATACGAACGCAACGTGTAGGTAGGTATTTTATTGATCCTGATTCCCGCCTCGGCGGCGCCCTCTTTCCACCCTGGAGTGAGTGATGCCCTGTCCGATCTTCCGCCCTGTCCACCCTATGTACAGGGTGTCCCATAAACGCATAAACCACGCATAAACCAGAAAACTAACTAATGCGCGTGCTACACGGTTTGAAACCATGGTTTAAAACAAGTGGTTTGAAACCGTGTAGACAGTGGTTTTAAACCAAATTTCGCATGACCTTAAACGCCCTTGGCAGATGTCAAACAAATGGGCTTGTTTGAAACCGTGTAGCAGCTCGCTTCTACCAAGGTCACTTGGTTTAAAACCGTGGTTTCAAACCGTGTAGCACGCGCTTAAGTCGTACGTCAGTGACGCCGGAGGTAGACCAGCCTAAGACGGACCGAAACGCGTGTGTATTGTAAGCCGTCACCTCACATTCTTCTTAATGCTGGGGCCACACTAACGGGAAACGCCGTTAAAAATCAAAGAAGCTAAATTGTCCAGAAGTAACATAGGTAAGTTTGGTGGAAAGAGTTATGAGACATATGAGCTCTGAAAGTAGGGGGCCCAATTTTATCGGGGGGGGGGGGGGGGGTGTCTATATAATAGATGTTATAACTTATTTTACACAGCCACAAAGAAGCATACTATGTATTCACACATACACTAGCGTTATTCAAATAAGTATCATTCATTATTCATTAAACCTAAAAAAAACAACATTAAAATTACACACACGTGTATCCTTATCTCCATAATCGGAATGTGTCACGGTTTAAAAAGCTTCCGAGATACAATTGAATAGAGCTCCAATTAGGTTGGCATGTCATGTGTTGGGCTTTTATGTAGTCTCTTTGGGCGTTGGTTCTCCGAAATAATTAGAATTAACCGCGAGTTTGAGTTGTCCTGTGTGCTCGTAGAATACCACAGTGTAGGGTACTATAAGGGTGGTGACGATTATATCAATAGACTGTTATTTGTTTGAGTTTAATTTATTTGAAATAATATACAAGAATAGGTGTTTGCACCATGAATGCCGCGAGGCGACTCTACACACAACTACTATTGTTTTTTTATTGTTCCATTCTTAATTTCTTTATTCGATTTCAAAAGAATTAAGAATAAAACTGACATACATAAAGCAACAAGTTCTACAATTCTACATACAAAACTACTTGCTGCTTTACATCCCTCGCCCCTCTTGAAAAAAGCAACGCCTAGCTAATAATTTATATCTACCTAAGGAGGAGTTGCAGGTCTTACAAAGCCACACTGTTCCCAGCTAGGGAATAATTTCCTGTACAGTTATGTCAATAATACTATAGAACGGAATTTTCTTACGCGAACAACACTTAACTGTACAGTGAAATTTCGACTTTCGGAAAAACCTCCGAAAAACGAAAATCACAGTGGATTCCCTATCTACCCATCTCGTACCTTTCACGCACCACAGATAACTAGTCATGCTATACTAAGAGTATATGACATATGCAAAAATAATTACCCCTAACTAAGTTTCATGGTGGTGAGTAATAGGCTTACAAAGAGGCGAGATGGTATTTTTATGTCCAAAGACATCTGACAATGAATTGACAAGTCATCGTCATTCCCTTAACATGTCACAGAAGTGACATATGGGTCCATGCCCCATAGGCATATGTTAAGGGTCCGACTTTGACCAATCAATCTACCATCCATAACCTCCTAAGACCCAATATATATATCAAAAAAGGGACAAATTGTCAAAGTGTCAATTTTTATTGACTAATAAGTTATCTCGTTTTACATTAACGAAATGGGCCTCAGTAGGTTCTAAGGAAAAAATACTCGTATGAAATAAATTACCTAAGCACTTTCACCATATAAGGGTGGTGACGATTATATCAATAGACTGTTATTTGTTTGAGTTTAATTTATTTGAAATAATATACAAGAATAGGTGTTTGCACCATGAATGCCGCGAGGCGACTCTACACACAACTACTATTGTTTTTTTATTGTTCCATTCTTAATTTCTTTATTCGATTTCAAAAGAATTAAGAATAAAACTGACATACATAAAGCAACAAGTTCTACAATTCTACATACAAAACTACTTGCTGCTTTACAGTACCTCCCGATTTTAGTCGCACTTTCGTGTTGGAATTAGCTCGTCAGGCGGCCCGCGACGCGAATATCAATTTAATATTATTGGGTTTTCCTCAAACACACGTGACGTGAAGTGCGTATCACTGTTATTTTCGGTCGTGAACGTCCCTAGCTAGTGAACAATCGACTCTTTCAGTCACGCACTTTGCGCGGGAAAGCCCACCGAATAAGAAAAGCCCGACTATAATGCTGCTGACATTGGCTTGGCACACCGCAAAAGTCCAGACTGAGTAAAAAGTAACTATCAAACGGGAAAAAATCTTAATTATTAATTTTCTGTTTTTCTAAACCAACCTAGTATTGAGGTCAAAAAAACGACAAAAAAAAAAACAAATCGGTCGAGACATTCTCGAGTTTTTGCGAGACTAACGCACGGAAAATGATTTTTACCTCACCAGCTCGGAAAGGCTTTCTTTGTCGGTCAAAATATGTCGGTTTGAAATATCTGGAGCTCATTAAATGACAAGGTACCTACCTAATCGCGGCCTAGGTACTTACCTATTCTTGAGATGTCAAAACTGCATCAACTTCCGAACAACTATCAAACAAATAGGGGTGTAGACGATTTTTTTATTTTTATATAAGTATACATGAGAAAATATATCTAAAAAAACTTACAAGAAAAAAAACACTCCTCTATTAATTCGCACCCACACAATCGAAATCAAAATTACACAGTAAAAGCCCAAACGCAATGGCTGTGAAAATTTATAACAACGTTAGGGATGATATAAAATCTGAAAAATCCGATCAAAAATTTAATAAATGCCTTAAAGAATTTCTAGTAAATAAAGCCTATTACAACCTACAAGAATTCTTTGATGACAAATAAAATGAAACCTCGGTCTGCCTCAATTCCACATATTGCAATGCCCATCAGGGTTTACGTGTTACCTCTCACTGTATTCTTAATAGTATTTAAGGTGTAGCTGTAACATGTTATTGCAATAAATAAATATGAATATGAATTTAAAATGCCTTATAATAAATTTCATTTGAAAATTTCCCGCTAAAACGCTAACTTCTGTCATGGCGTCGCTATGACGTCACGATCCTCTAAACACTAGTATATTCTAAACCTACTCTGTGCGCTCACGCAAAGCTTGTTTCTTGGCAAAAGTCAAAATGTTGTTTGTTTAGCGGAACGTGACGTCACGCGCTGTTTGCGGTCACGTGATAACGAGGATGAAATATTCATTTTTGTATATCAATGTAAAGGATATTATAAATATAATAAGCATGAAAGTGTGATTTTTGGTATTAATAATTAATATTAATACCTATTTTGCGGCCACCAAATGAAACATCATGTAACTAGTTATCATACCTACTAAGTTAAGAAGTTATTTGCGTCGATGTCGTCACTGTTAGCGCTCAATATCAATGTAATCGCAACCGACTGTTTCTACGTCGACATTATCATGTCGTCGATAGAAAAGGCGGCGACGTGGAGTGAATTCCGTTCCGTCGACGACTTGACTCGGTTCGGTTCGGCGGCGCGGCAGTCGCTCGGCGCACGAAGCGCAGAGCGCACGTGTCGACAAACGTGCCGGCCGCCTTAGTGAAGAATATAAATACCTACCTACCCACTTGAAGTACATCCAGGTAACTATAGCCTAGGTCTTGCTTGAATTATGCCACGGATCTTTTTCATCTTTCTCTGGGAAGGAAGAAAATAAAACATCTGGCATCTCTTTTCTTCATTGCTGCGAAAAGAAAAGAGATGAGATGAGACCTACATAAAAGATCCGTTAAGTATTTCAAGGTTATTTTATCTAGCTTTAATTCAATGTTTAGCGGCTACCACACGCGCAAGCTTCACCACAGTTTTGCCTGCGCAGGCCGGTACACGGAACACGGAGCGTGTGGTTGGTAAAACTCTATAGACACGGAAGTTTTCAGTTTTCGCTTGCGCAGGTAAAACTGTGGTGAAGCTTGCGCGTGTGGTAGGCCCATTTGCTCTGCCTTTTCCGGTTAGTTAGCTTCTTTTCTTGAGAGATCTTCATTCGTTGTTTTGTTTTGTAATTTAAATTGTAGTTTTCTTGGTGTTTCGCAGTTCACGCGCAGACTTGTTGACCAGTTTTAACCGGTTTAGCTATCGCCAATGATAACTACGTACATAACTGACCTCATTAAATACGTGCAAAACAACACAGTGTAGCATTGTTGGAATGGATCGGGTTTTGTGTCGTCCGTGTCTCGGTGAGTCATTGACTCGGCGGCGAGAAGCGGGGCGACAACACAGCAATACACAGTGCTACGTTGTTGGAAAGGATCGGGATCTGTGTCGTCTGTATCCGACTCTCGCACGATGCGATGGCGAATACATAGGTAGGTACATACATACCTAGTTTGAGCGTCGGTGTCGGTCGCACTCACAACAGAACAAAACAACAAAAATAATCAAATCAGGCTCTTATTAAGGTGGACATTCACGGTCAGTTAAACTGATCAGTTGAACTGACGAACATCCAAAAACTGACCGTGAATGTGAAATCTTAAGTTGAAATTATACGAACTCAAGGTCAGCTTCTGGATGTACGTCAGTTAACTGATCAGTTTAACTGACCGTGAATGTCCACTTTTAGATTTTATTATTTACCTACTAGCTTTGGCCCGCGAATTCGTCCGCGTAGAATTCGTTTATCCCTATTACCGTGGTTACTGTTATTTTTTCGGGATAAAAAGTATCCTATGTCCTTCCCCGGGACTCAAACTATCTCCATACCAAATTTCATCGAAATCGGTTCAGCGTTCTAGCCGTGAAAGCGTAACAAACAACAACAGCAGTTGCTGAGAAAAACTTCTGTAACATACAGACAGACGGACAGACAGGCAACGAAGTCTCACCTTAAGGCTTCCTTTTTTACCATTTTGGTAGGGAACCCTAAAAATCCCATGCATTGACTACATACTATAGGATAGGATGAGGGGCGGAGCGGGGAAACGTTTCACATTATTCCAGTAACGCATTCCAGTAGAAGTACTTACATTGCGTCGATACAATAGCTCTCGTCTCAGACGTGAAAACCATACTCGTCAATGTACTTCTACTGGAATAATTCACTGGAATAAATGTGAGCCGGGCATAAAGCCTCCGCGCGATGCACGGCGCGAATTTGTCGCGGAACAAGGCGCGAATGCGCAAAGCCGTGAAGAATAGGTACGCGGAACTGTACTACCTATACTATCTATACTCATGTTTCGCGGTTTCGCAATTATTACTTACAAGGTGTCCTCAATCAACATCTGTCGTCTAGAAAACGCGGGAACGGCCGAGCACTTGAGCGACTGACTGCCGCACTCAGAGACTTCAATTAATTTTTAAGTTTCATTAAAGTTGCTGCGTCTTATTCTATTGATATAGCATAGAAAGTGACAGCCGCTACTTTAATGAAACTTAAAACTTAATTGTCGTCTCTGAGTGCGGCCGTGAGTCATTCGGCGCGCGCGTATCAAACCAAATGAAACCAACTACCTACTTACGTGAAGTCAGTCGCATGGCGCACCCCGCGAGGACCGCGCGCGCTCGCACGAACGTTGTACAGGCCAGGGAATAGCGATTAAAGTTAAAGATAACCTTGGACCACGACAAATTAACATACCAAGGTACGAGCTGAGCTGTATTTATTGTTTTAAGAAAAAATAAGCGTATTTGTTGGTGCATTCTATTCGTTTTGCTTAGTTAACTAGTGCTCCGATTTTTAATAAACCCCAAGTGGAGTGCGCGCTATCGCTATAGTGTTTTTGTACGACGCAAATGTAATGAAATGTATAATAAAGTGCGCAGAAAGCTCGTAGATTTTTGCGATGCGACGTCGCATCGCAGTTTTGTGTACAGGCCCTTTCATATAGCTTGTGTACGGTGACAGCTGTCACTCGGCTAATATGGAGTTGTGACTATGCAAAAATTTATCGATTTTTTACGATTATCGATTGAGTTCGCAAAGGGAAGGTAATCGAAATACTAGGGTACCTAAATAAAACGCAAGACTATTTAAAACAGTCTAATTATACTTGACAGATGACGCAAGTAAAAAACGATTTGATAAGATGGCGGAGTAGATTCGATTGATGAGTGGCGTCAAACTCTACTCTTATGGGCCTACCACACGCACAAGCTACACCACAGTTTTGCCTGCGCAGGCCGGTTTGTACACGGAACACGGAGCGTGTAGTTGGTAAAACTGTATAGACACGAAGTGTTCAGTTTTAGCTTTAGCTAGGCAAAACTGTGGTGAAGCTTGCGCGTGTGGTAGGCCCATTATAGCATTCCGTTTTACATATTGAATGTTAATTTAATTTAAATTTATTTTTGTCCTTACAATTACAAATACTTACAACAAAAAAAGAATTAGCCAAATAGGTGCAGCCGTTCTGAAGTTATGCGCGGACATACATTTCAATTCATTTTTATATAGATGACACGAGGGAGGAGGAGTTTGAATGGCGATAACGTCACCATTTTTAAGGTTCCGTACCTCAAAAGGAAAAAACTGAACCCTTATAGGATCACTCGTGTGTCTGACACAGCCATTTTGCTCCGAAACTACTGGACCGATTGAGGTGAAATTTTGTACACATATTTAAATCTGTGACCCAAACACAGACGTGTAACGTAAGTAAATGAACTTTAAACATGGGGGCCACTTTGGGGGGTAAATTAAAAAAAAAGTTTTGCTAACTATATCGTGTGACATATTAAATGAGAGGGCTTGTTGTAAGAATCACAAATATATTTTTTTATAATTTTAAAATCCATAGCTTTGAAGAAATCTATAGCAAAATAGGTTAAAATTGTCCATCCCCCCCTTATCTCCGAAACTACTAAGCCTAAAATTGTGAAAAAAACAGTAAATAGTTATTTACCTATAGATTACAGGAAAACCTATAAAAAGTCTATGGTATTTGATTACCTCAAACAAATTTGATTTAAAAAAAACCTATGGAACTTAGATAATCATGTACGGAACCCTCTCCACGCGAGTTTCACTCGCACTTGTCCGGGTTTTTTAATTTACTTATTAGAAGACGTTTTGAACAAATTATACAAAGCGTAAGCCTACAGGGGGGGCGGAGTGAGAGCTTTACTTACTCTCGCTGACAAGGGGGAGGCGGGGGTTAAAATGACTAAAATTCTGCTTACTATTTCACCGGCCAGCAGCTGCAGTTAGTAGTTAGAGAAAACTGTGTGACAGCTGGTTAATAGTGGTTAGGATCAATGCGCCTGATTGCCGTTAACTGCCCTTTTTCGACCACATGATATGACGACAAAAACCTACTTAAAATAGACGTATTGTCACACTTTCAGTGATAGATTTAAAAGTGTAGGGACCTGACTTCTTTTAGGCGCACCTACATATTCACAAAAATAAAGTTTGTTTTTCACATCGTAGACTGAATCTTCGTCCTCCAAGGGCAAGAGTTAGTCTAGAGCAAACCCATTATCAATAAAAAAAAATCTAACCTGTTGGGTAGGTTTTGTCCGGTTCGCCATCTCAACGATGTTGTTCCCGCGGATTTTATACATTTCGCCCTTTGATTTTACCATGCTTCTTTCTTACTTTTCCTTTCATGGCAGAGCAAGAGTAGGACAAAACGAAACTATTTAGTAAACACGTGCTTCCTGAAAAACGTCATGCATTGGAAATTGAGGTTATCGATGTTGTCATCTTTGGGAAAACTCTTTTTTAACCAAGCAACTCGGTCTTAGAGGCGAGCGATTGATGAAATAATCATTCTTTGTTCGCAGATGAGGGAACAATTTAGCATGGCTGAAAACGTACAGATAGTCATCAATATCAAGCCGAAACACGTCAATAAGTTCCTTAACCAGTCCGCAGATATAATATCGAATCCTGCCCGAAAAAAAAATCGCCTACACACAACCCAAACTCAAGGGCGCCCTGGAAAAGAACACTCAACTCCAGCCAAGAAACCACGACAAAGCAATACCAATAAAGAGAAGAACAATCGTGAATGGAAATGCGGAGAATGTAAACTTACCTTCTCTACCTGGGTTCATCTTAACATGCATGTGACGAGTGCACACGTGAAAACGCAAGAAAAAGGTAAATGGCAGTGCGGAGACTGTGGAAGAAATTACAGTACAAAAGGTAACCTTCACAGACATGTGAATGAGAAACACTCTGTTGAATCACCCAAGAAAGTAGCTGCTGTGAGTGTAAAGGCAGGTGTAATAGAACAAAAAGCTCTTTTGGTAGGAACCTTGAAAAAGCATCTGATACAGTACGAGTGCCTGCACTGTCGTAAGACAGAAGATACTTATGACGTATCGGTGCGTCATGCGCAGGAACATCTGGTGCATGAAGCCCTGAACATAGAAAAAGGAAACCAATATAAACTACCATTTGATCGTCGCCACAACGGTGGTGATGTGTACAAAGGTGATGACAAAAACGGTACATTAAAAGCAATATTCGATTACAAGACATTGTTAAAAGATACTTGGTTCGATTTATTTAAAGATCTATCAATATCACCACAGATCATCGCATCAAGTCTGTATAAGAACACCAGGAGTATTAAGCTGAACTGGGATTCAGGAAGCACGGATGATAGAGAAGGAAAATGGGTGCCAATGTATCAGTGTGACGCGTGCAAACTGTTCGTCGAGCCAGCAAAGGTCCAGAACCATTGCGAAAACTACGAGGCTTGCGTGGCTTTAGAACCTCACGGACACAAATGCACGGAATGTCATAAATTATTCTACACCCTTAAAGCTTTGAGGCTTCATAAGGAAGACCACGAAAATAATAAACCTCTGATCGTAAGAATTGCTACTTTTAATCATAAAGATGATGTGCTGTTTAATAAGGCTTTGAAACGGGTCTTCCATTCATCCGTATCAGATGCTTACACTAAGGAACAAGAACAAATATCAAGAAACATTGAAACACCAGAAATTAACGGATTAGAAAAAAATGTTAGTGTCCAACCCACTAGTCAAAACAACGTTGAAACACTGATTCAACTGTATTGTGCTCAATGCAGAGGTTTTTATTCTGATTCGATTAAACATAGCGCCGATCATGAATTTGATAGAAAGAGAAGAATGGATGAAATTTTGAGGGAAAAACAGCCATCATGTTGGACTGAAGTTTCTGCAACCGCTGCAAATAAACGTAATAACGGAACTACTGGAAAAGAAGCAGACCCAGAAGAAATTGTGTCTCATAACGATAATACTAGAAGCGACTCCGATATAAACGGAAGTAACGGACAGGCACACAATAAGTGTACTGCAGAAGCATCTAGTAAAAACGATGATGATATTAGAATGGAAAACTATTTGGAGAGTAGCGTGATGGAGTGGGATAGTGATAATGACTCGGACGACAACAACCTACAATCAGACAATTTAAGAAGAGTCACGAAAGAAGCCGAAATCATGCTAAATACTAACAATGATAACATCAATGTTGAAAAAAATGAGGATCACCGAGTGCCGGAAGATGATACGGGCACTGTCCACAGCCGTGACAAGTCGGGGGAAAATGAGGATTTTGGTATGTTACATGGTAATAATATTCTGTACAGTGAACACAGTTAGATCAGCCTTGTAGGTGTAAAAAAACTACAAAAGAAAACATTGAAAAGCGTACTCAACAATATCTGGGAAGTTTCAAAAAAATAGCACTCCTTTCACTTTTTCTTCAGATTTGGGAAAAAAATTGCACGTGGGTTGGGACCACTATTCTGAACAAGAAAAATAGAAATTGCTGATATGTCCCCAAAAAGATGTATGGAATTGTCCGTTTTTTTACCAAGAAATGTATTGAATTTAGGTAACAAAACGGACAATTCCATACATCTTTTTGGGGACATATCAGGAATTGTATTTTTCTTGTTCAGAATGGTGGTCCCGACCAACGTGCAATTCTTTTCCCAAATCTGAAGAAAAATTGAAAGGTGTGCTATTTTTTGAAATTTCCCATCTCCGTGGTCCTTACAGCTTATTTTGGAATTCGTACTTTTATATAGAATGTTAATACATCTACAGTTGAAATAGCGATGCACAAAATAACGAATGTTGTAATGCCAAACGGTTATAAGGCCGGTTGAAATGTTTAAAGTATTTGTTTTGTATCAGCGTCAATAATTACGTGGATTTAATCGTACGTAAAATGTATCGATGGGTGTTTGAAGACAGTGTCTTGGTAAATTTATTTAGTGTATCAATTTCACAATTTTTATATTGTTAGCGAATAGATGTCCGTCTATATGACAGTCACGTTTACATTTTTCGCATTTAGATGTGTGTTGCAACAGATGTTGTTTGGAAACGATGATTACTTGCTCCCCTTGTAAAATGTAATTAATAATGCGTGCTCGAATCATGCTCGAATGTGGTTTTCCTCTTTTAAACACTATTAACTGAATAAGAGTTTCATTCGATGGTGAATCAGGTCAACTTTTTGCGAAGGATTTTGTCGATAGCAGTTACCTCCGATTTAATTTTGGTCGTAGAAAGCGTCAAACTGAGTCAAACCTATCCTGTTCCAAAGAGTTCCAAGTGAATAATCAATTATTTAATTAAGCTTTCTCTTTACAGACAAACGTCATCGAGAAGTTCAAGCACATATTGAAACTACAGTAAATACTGGAGCAGTAGAAAATTCTGTTAGCGGAGAGGGCGGTGGTTCTTTAGAATCTTCTGCAAATTACGTCACTCTAAATAACAACATGGCTATATTGTGCGGATCATTTCATCAAGGTGACTTAAGGTTTAAATCATCCCGAGATAAGCAATGCACTGCGATAGCGGCGGTTGCTTGTGCAGCATTCTTTGTTCTAGATCCAAACGCGTGGAGCAAGAGTATTATTGATAAAATTGTAACCATCGGAGATAAATACTACAACGATAGCATCGCTTCTAGAAATAGTCCTGCTCTCGGAGAAATCAACCCTGACTATCTTGCTGTGACCGATCTCATGCCAAAGATTACTTATTATGGAAAAAACGTTTCTGTCTCAGTCCTTGAAGGCACTAATTTCAATGGTCATATAGACACTGACAATAGTAACAAAGGGTTCCCTAATTTAAGGAATGCTTTAAAAATATTTTTTAGACATCATGCCTCTGGGATACTCACAGCAAACGCGACCTCGGTAGCTGTGTATTGCAAAACTTTGACTGTAGATCCGATGTTCTGGCTGTTTGATTCCCATTCGCGTGGTCCTGAGGGAGTTGAAGCGTCCAGGGGAGCTGCCTGCTGCATGCGGTTTAGTCACCTTGATGACTTATATTCTCTGTTGCGACGCAATTTGTTCGTTTGCCCAAATGTAGTCCCAAAAGGGCATGATCTCATAAACCTTAACGTGTTTTCACTAACACCTCTTAACATCAGACCACCAAATTGAATGGCTTGATGATGACGGAAGACGGCATAACTCCTAAATGTGTGCTAGTTATCAGTGACACGAGTACAATAATCTGCAATGAAGCGTGTCATGATCATTAATAAAAAGTTATTTACAATGTTTTTACAGTGGGGTCAACTTTAAGTTAAATTAATATTGCTAAAATAAAATTGGCCCCATTACAGGTTTTTGGTGAGTAAAGGGTGACCTTTGGGTTGTTATTGGAGAAAAAAAATTGTATATAAATAAATAAATAAAGTAATTAAAAAAAATTCATGTCATGAACGTGCAACGTTACAAGGGTTGGCAGTTACTGTTGTCAATGGGTTTTAGAGGCAAAATTGCCGGTTTCATAGCAACACAAGAGTTTACAAGAGGCGGCGGCGCTGGCTGAAATGATGAATTGTGTAAAGAGTGATGTGAAAGAGGGAGTGGAAGCTGAGATGACGGATAATAGGGATATGTGGAAAAAATCTGCGCAGACTCTAAAATAATTGGGAATTAAGGGCAATATTGTGACGATACTTATGAATATTCAATTATTTGATTTTTGTATATACTGTATATTATTAGTTAATAAATGTCTCTAGTAATTAGACATAAATATGTATACGTGGAAAATAAATGCCTTAGGTATTATTATTTAAAAATAAATAAATAAACCAAATAAATTACTGGTTGACAAAAAATTAATAGAAAATATTTTATCTGCGAAAAAAAATTTTTTCTTTAAACGTGACATAATATATAAGTGCAATTTTTGTAATAAAAACTACAAAACAGCCACTCTTGGTTTTAATGTTAAGTCTGTAGTATCCTCTAGGAACCTTTTGGGTCCAAAAAATAAAACCGTCTTCAAAAACCCGCTAAAAAGGGTTAAATAAAGACCGGCCTCCTAGAAGACCTAGGAATTGCCTAGTTAGTGCCTAATAGGTACATGAAATATATCCAAGCCTCAAGACTGTCAAGTAACAAACGAACCCTTTTTAGTGGGTTTTTGAAGACAGTTTTATTTTTTTGTTAACAATTTTTTTTCGCTTTTTAGTGATGCACCTAATATTATTATGTGATAAACTAAAAAGCACATAAACATCACACTAAGAAACAATAGCCTAATACCAATTTCTCATCACCCTTAACAAAATGTCGCTATCCAAGATGCAGGGCCGTTAATCATTGAGGAGTTCTCCCGGTACTTCACCATCAGTTGCACTTCACCACATGCATTATAATGAGTATAAAAGTAGCTTCATGTTCTTAATAAAGAAATCTAATTACTGGCGTCAATCACTTACGACTAAGGAGTTCCGGTTGTCATCTCTGGTCTTCACCATCCTCAGTTCCTCTTCACCAAGAGGTGCTTTTGTAATGCAATTTCTTAGTCTTGCAGGTAATACCAAAATCGCTATATGTGTGCCTATAACTTTTGAGGAGTTCCCTCGATTCCTCATGGATCCCATCATCAGATTCTGATTTGGTGACAATGGGACCACCTCGAAAGTATACCCTTTCAAACAAAAAAAATAAATTTTCAAAATCGGACCACAATTGGCGAAGTAATCACGTAACAAACATACAAAAAAAGCAACACAGTCGAATTGAGAACCTCCTCCTTTTTTGAGTCCGTTAAAAAGTGAAATGGATAGAGAATAGATCTGTGGTGACAATAAAATAAATACCCTTTCCCCTTCCGACACTTAAGAATCAGTTGCAGGGTTGACACTTCATACAAGCTGGGTAATGTAAAAAAAAACTGGTTAATCGAGGGATATGTTGCCAAACTAAGGAACAAAAATTATTTTTATATTTTGTTAGGTTGCCCGCATTGGCGGCAAGCTGGCAAGACAAGTGTCAAAATGCCTCTGCAACCACAGCGTATGCAATAACGAATGCGCTCAAACTGGTTTGATATAAGCGCATACCCGTAGCGCACGCTGATCCGTCACCGTTGGCTTGACGTGCATCATTTTGCAAATAAAATGGCGGAAGATAAAGTCAAAACATTGGATTTTATTGAAGATTCAGTGTCACCCTCGTATTACATGCGCTTAACGCAAGACGAATTCCAAGTTGAACATGAAAGCGCATAGGTGTGGACATAGCTAATGTCATCTTTGAATTGGGTAGGTAAAGTTTTTGGAAGAGGTGTAAATTATATTTTTTTTCGGTAGTCGTCATCCTAAAGATCAAGGAACTGCGGCTCTTTTATTTTTATTTCCTCTAATATTCTAGAAATATTTTTTTTAGTTAGTAAGTTGACATTTGCACACTTTAATGACCGACAAGCTTGTTGCCTTCGTACTTAATGAGAAAGAAAAAAAAAACTGTCACTTCTATAACTGTCATTGTCAATCAAAGTAAACAAACGATTCAATTCAACGACTCTTTTCTGTTTGCTTGCGTTTCATGTGATCAGTGTTTTTAGAAATATTTTAACGACCTCAGAACGAACTCCGGACTTTCGATTTTGCCGCTTTGCTCGCTTTGACCTTTGCACGATATTTGGACTACGATTTATTTTCGACCCCTTTGGCACTGCTTCTTGGACACCGATTTCTTTCTTTCACGACGACTCTTGCGCTGCGTTTCGATAGCCACGAGAGCACGTTTGAATCGTATACACGCAATGAATTCAAGCAATCCCACACGGACTTTGGAAATGGATTATTACAAAGATTTACTTAGATGCTTGAAAGAATTGAATCGTTTGTTTACTTTGATTGACAATGACAGTTATAGAAGTGACAGTTTTTTTTTCTTTTTCATTAAATACGAAGGCAACAAGCTGGTCGGTCATTAAAATGTACAAATGTCAACTTAATAACTAAAAAAAATATTTCCAAAATATTAGAGGAAATAAAAATAAAAGAGCCGCAGTTCCTTAATCTTTAGGATGACGACTATCGAAAAAAAATATAATTTACACCTCTTCCAAAAACTTTACCTACCCAATTCTTTGATTTGAATTTTCGTTGTTGATTGATTTTGTAAGTATTTTATTTATCTACTAAGTTTTACATATTTCTTACTTAATAATTTGTAAGTTCTATACCGATTACCGGACCTTTGGAAAGCGTGTACGGTACATACAAGATCCTTGGGGCCGAAGCCAACACACAGAGGTGAGAGGTAGGTTCTTTCGACAACTTTAATTTAGAAATGCGATGGGACACAGACTGGCGATTGTAGAGTATACTCCCACGGAAAACCACCGGTTAGTACTAACTATATATAACTATTAAGAAAAGATGTGAACATAAGTGACGGGACTAGGTATAGGGATGAATGATATGGTTGGTACACCAAGCAAGCTTGCTATACCATCATTCCTATTGCCATTTCACCTCTACGAGATGAACTATTTAAGGATTTCACTTTCCATGTTGGATTTAACCTCGTAAGCCCCCGCGTGCACAAGTAACATTTTGAATTTATCAATGTTTTTAGGGTTCTGTACCTCAAAAGGAAAAGGTACCCTTACAGGATCACTTGTGTATCTGTCCGTCTGTCCGTCTGTCTGTCTGTCTGTCTGCCCGTTCGTCTGTCACTGCCAATTTAACCCCAATTTGCAAATGCTGGACATCCGTAAACAGATTGAGAAAAAGTAGCAGTCATCTCGAACTTTTAAGTTATTCGACAGATTGCTTCTAAAATCGATATCTGGGGAACCGTGAGATCTCTGATAACGTGATTCTATTAATTAATTTCTTTTTTTCATTTTAGCTATAACCCCAAGAGAAAATAAATTGTTGAAGAGGCTTGGACATGCTAAATGTTCATTGAAAACATTAGCAAACACATCTTTAAACCTAGTTGCGAGTCGCTGATATATTTTATTTCAGTTAAATTCAATAAAAATATGATACAGTATAAAAATGTTTTTTTCACTTCTCCTATTCGAAAAAAAGGCTTTTGTAGCCCGTTTCATTTTTGCTCCCTCTCAATTTATATTTTTTAAATTTTCATTTCTGCCCTGCCGACAGGGAGCAAAATCGATTTTGCTCCCTGCTGTCAAGTTCCTCATTTAGTGAAACCACAGATATAAGAAAACTTATAATATGACATAGTAAGCGTTCTACACACAGAATAAGTACCTGCTTAGAAACCGGACAATAAGAAACAGCAAAAGACGTATATTTGACCTTTTTCTATATATAGCATTCATAACAATTTAGAGATAGAGGTTAGAAGAGTTGTCCTTATACGTATTCTTTCGTTTTCCTTCGTGATGCCACAAGGATCTGTGAACGCCAGTGTTGTTGCTGTGTCGATAATAATATCGATATAGATTAAATTTCGCAGTTGAAATTTGTTCTAATGATTTAAGGGCTGATTTTTCTAATTTCCAAATAAAAGCATCTGGCAGTAAAAGTTATCACTTTGCTTTTTTTACGAGCTTTCATTTAACTTGCAATGTTCCAATGTTCATAAAAATAAGTAACTTCTCCATTTATAATTTTTTTTGGTCTTGATAATTTGACAGTGAAAAAAATCCAGTTGTCAATAAAAACTTGTCCTAAAATGAATGTTTTGACAGCAGTTTTTCGTCATTTGAATGAATTGATTGCTGTTTCTTATAGTCCGGTTTCTATGCAGGTACTTATTCTGTGGTTCTATACATCAGAGACACCACAGAACGCTAAAAAAAAAACAAATTTTAGAACGGTGTTCAAGGTGACTGCTTCAGTAGGAGTTCAAAAAGCGCGCTATTTTTCTTCATTGAGCGCTGAAGGTTTAATAAAAAGTATCGTCTCCTTGAACGCGTTACTGCATCACACGATGTATTTATGTAACTACATTGTTTTTAAATATGGTATCAATATACTTTTTGTGTATTTTATGTAATTATTTGTTTTTTTTTTTAATTAAATGTATGATTGATCTTTTACTTACTTATTTATTGGAATGATTTATTGTCTTTTACTTATTGGATGAATAGTTTTTCTCATATCTACTATTATTTATCAACTCTCTAGCAAAAGGAGTTAGAAAGAGACTTCCGCTTGTAAATTGTAACTTGTAGCTTCGTGAAACGGAAGCCCACGCTTAAACCAGAAAACTAACTAATGCGCGTGCTACACGGTTTCAAACCATGGTTTCAAACAGGTGGTTTGAAACCGTGTAGACAGTGGTTTTAAACCAAAGTCGCATGACCTTAAACGCCCTTGGCAGATGTCAAACAAATGGGCTTGTTTGAAACCGTGTAGCAGCTCGCTTCTACCAAGGTCACTTGGTTTAAAACCATGGTTTCAAACCGTGTAGCACACGTATAACCCTACTTCACGCCAGAACGGCTGAACGGATCTAGATGAAATTATAGATTATATCTGGAATAGCACAAAGGCTACTTTTTATTCCGAAAAAATAGGCAGTTCCCGAGGAACGAAGTCGCGGGAAAACCCTATTTGGTATAAAGATAGCTCGAGTCGCGGGGAAGGACGGGATACTCTTTATCCCGGGACGCGCGCTGAACAAGTTCTACGCGGACGGAGTCGTGGGCAAAAGGTAGCAGTATTATAAATTGCTCGCCAAGACAGAATCAATAAAATACCTACTACCTACCTACGTTTAGTACGCAACACAAATTCAGGGCATGACCTTCATCGCGTCGCGCCGCCCCGCCCCAGTCGCTCCCACGATGGGAGGGGGAGTCTGAGGAGTCCCACCCCCTCCGCAACCCTTCGATCGATCGAGTAGAACGTCGTACAGAACCATCATTGTTACCAATCATGCACACGTTATTGAAGATAAAACGCCGCCGTTAGCCTAGTTGGTAGAGACCCTGCGTATGAAACTAGCGGTCCCGGGTTCGAATCCCAAATATTTGTGTGATGAGCGCAAGTATTTGTTCCTGCGTTTTGGATGTTTGTTTTCTATGTACCTATTTATATCTCTGTATAATTATGTTTATCGTGGTCTAATGCCCATAGTACAAGCCCAGCTATGTTATTCTGTTAACGCATCGTCGTTCAGTTCTACTCAGTCGATGAATAGCCGGCGAATTTACGACAGCCATATGTTTCACAATAACGACGACACGTCGCGAGTGTTGACAGATCGGTGACGGCCGGACAACTGACTCAAACATAGGCGCTCAGCGCCTATATTTAGGTGCTCAAGCCCGCGCGCCGGTCACGTATCTCCCTCTTTTCGTTTTCATCTAAGAGCTTGAGCTTGAGCTCTTGGGCTTGAGCCCAGTTAGAACTTATTTTGAGACTAGGTCAATTTGTGTGAGATTGTTCTCTGACATCATGTATAATCTGGGGTCCTAGTGAAAAGGGGTACAACTCAACTTAACTCTTAATTAAAAAAGCTTAATTATAAGTCTTAAACAGAGTACACGCTAGACTTACCTACACGTAAATTTTATAAGACTTATACCACAGCCTTCTCTATTGTCTTACAAGCCGTGCTATTGAAATCTGGCAACGTCGCGCATGAACCGGTTCACAAAATAAAGTCAACATAGACGCCATTATGATAATGCGCCAAAGTTAAAAAGAAGCCAAAACTAATAAAACACACAAACTCAGTCAACACTATATATTTAGCCAATTAACATTACGCGACTAAGGCCCGGTTCGACCAAACTTTTTACACGGGGGTAACGCTTACTCTGGGGTTTAAATGTCAAAATGCCATAGTAATCTGTCATGAATCTCTCATTTTAATCTCAGAGTAAGCGTTATACCTAGTATAAGAAGTTTGGTCGAATTCGGCCTAAGTATCGTAGTCGATGATAGTCATATTTTGTACTAGGTTTCTTGTATTGTGAAGTTAGTTGGAGTATACGTCATTGCCATTCGTGCTCATTTAAGCGCGTGCTACACGGTTTGAAACCACGGTTTTAAGCAAATTAAAAAATTAAAATTACCTTGGTAGTTTGAAACCATGTAGACAGTGGTTTTAAACCAAATTTTGGTTCATGAGATACAGCCTGGCGACAGACGGCCGGACGGACGGACGGACAGCGGAGGCTTAGTAATAGGGTCCCGTTTGGCATCGTTCGGGTACGGAACCCTAAAAACTAACATACCATTTGTATTTATTGGTATATTGTGGATGTGTGGTATCCCACAACTCAGGGATAGTCTCAAACGAGATAATAAAATGTTTCTCTGGATCTAATATGTTAGCAGTTAGGCTGCGCGAATGCGCGGGCCGAATCCGCCGCGTCCGACTCCATCACTGGGTGAATCAACTTTTAAGGTACTCCTTTTCTTTAGCAGCACTAAAACTTTCCTGGTGATTTATGATTAATAATAATTTATGAATATTAAAATCAGACCATCAAATTTACAGATCCCACATGTTAGATATCCCAATATTTCTTAATTTTCGCAAAACCCTGGTAACTCAGGGGAAAATGCACATTTTTCATACAAAACCTGGGGACAACATCGTCCCCTTACAACAATAATACAACATTTTTTAAATGTTAGCATATATGTCTGATTTTATAAATGTGTAAGCCACGATATTAGCAAATAAATAGTTTTTCTAAACAAATTAAAATTGTGAAACATCTCGAAAAATGGGGAGTACCTTAAAAGTTGATTCACCCCACTGTCCACGCGCTGACTGCGGGTGATTGACCATGATTGACGAAATGCCATTACACGTTCACTCAAAAGTCATGACTGATGGTTGCATGATGCAAAACTCAAAATATCTAGATAATTATCAATAAATATCATGCAAACGTCAGTCACCGCATTAGACGGTAGGTTATCAGTCAGTCACAGCTGTGACTGTGGCAAAACTGACAGCAAAACCTACCGTGTAATGGACGCCTATCAAAGCAATCGGTTCACGCAGATCCCGAAAAGCGACGTTGCCAAACTTAACAGCACGGCTTGTAAGACAATAGAGAAGGCTGTGCTTATACCCTTTTTCATTAGGATAGTATTAGCTTCGCAAAATCACTGTTTTATACATGATTTTTTTATAATACGTGCAGATAGGTACCTATCGCCGACCTTCAGATCACCGGTCGAGCTGTTTTTACCACAAAACCTGCGAAAAAGGTCGCTTAGCTAAGTAAGTAACATTGGCAGATTCCATCTCGTCTACGCCACGGACAAAAAAAAATATCAGGGGACAATCTCACACAAATCGACCTAATCCCAAACTAAGCTTGTACAAGGCTTGTACAATGGATATTCTACTAAACAACGATAAACATACTTACGTAGATAAATAAATACCTACATAGAAAACATCCATGACTCAGGAACAAAATACTCGCTTTTATCACACAAATATTTACCGAGGATTCGAACCCGGGACTGCTAGCTTCGTAGGCATCACTACCAACTAGGCTAACCGCGTCGTCAACACTAACAACAACAACGCGCTTCAGGTATGACTATGAGGAAAACCGCACAAAAATATTGAATACACTCATAATACACTCGCGGCTTTCGGACGAATCGACATGAAAGATGCGACTAAAATCGGTAGGTACCAAACTCTGCGGTGTTCTGCGGGCACGCAGGACAACTCAAAACTCGTTGGTTAATCTGATAATACGAATGATTTCAAAGAGACTACATAAAAGCCTATGTGTATGTCATGCCAACCTAATTAAAGCTCTATCTTATTGCAATACGATTCAATATTGGTTAGCCATGGTCACCGATATCGATTGTGGACATATAGACAGAGGTCATACTGGGCGTGTGGAATTTTAATATTTTTTAACACGCTATATTTAGCTTGCGATCGGCCATGATGGGCAAATAGGTATCAGGCGGAACACGAACATGTGGTCGTCTCTATTGCCCATGATTGCAAGTGATCGATCGCGATGGCCCCGTTGTCGATTTTTCACTACAAATCAAAGGACGTTTGGCCCTAAAGGCTTCGTCATACAGCCAGCGCGTCACGCCCGCATGGCGTGTTCCAAAGAGTAATTAAGTAACTATAGAGTGCGACATGGAAGATTTAAGACTAAATCTCGATTTAACTTTTTCCTGCAAGTAGCCCTAAACAGACAAAACTGCGCAATTAATATATTTTTTTCATTTTCCTTTACCTAACCAACACAATAAGTGCTCATCCTAATGCGACGGGCGATTATTGTTCTATTTTCGTACATAAAACATACTCATTCTAGAACATTACGTGATGACGTCATGGTCCGCGATCACGCTGCGACTTCGTGGTTTCAAGCGCAGGCTTATTACAGCTTCCTAAATTAGTCACTAACGAGAGGGACTCCGCAATATCCATCTCATTCGTATTGCAGCGTCCCTCTCGTTATGACTAAATTTAGGAAGGTGTGATATATAAGCCTTTTATCAGTAGCTACGCTAAGTAGTCGGCTAACATCATGTTGTCCATTAAGGCGGGAACTTGGTATGAATCATCCCGTCGACGACGATACTTCGTTTCGTTCGTTTCGTTTTGTTAGTAGCTCGGCGACCGCAGCTGTTTGCACGCTTCTAAAGCGCCGGGCATCGACGTTTACCGAAATATCGATAAGAGATAATTGAACCACGTCCAATTAATCTAAAAAGGTAGGTACGAACTAAAACCTCTGGCAGACTCGTGAAGTCAATTAATTTTTAAGTTTCATTAAAGTTGCTGCGTCTTATTCCATTGCTATAGCAAAGAAAGTGACAGCAGCAACTTTAATGAAACTTAAAAGTTAATTGACTTCTCTGAGTGCGGCCGTAGGAAAACATAAAAAACGATTTAAAAATTCAAATTTCAAGTTAATGAAAATATTTAAACATGATAAAAAAGCCGGTGAAGTGCGAGTCGGACTCGCGCACCGAGGGTTCCGCACAAACTTGTAGGCATGTAAATAGTTCGTAAATCACGGAAATACAATAAAAACAAGTCCAGCATAAACTGACACGCAATAAGTATGCACTTTGGTACTTAGTGAGTGTCAGTTTATATTGGTTTATTTTGTATGTGACGTTACTAGAAATTAACCGTTTTCGGATTTTTCCCTTTATTTGTGCTATAAGACATTGCTTCTTGTCAAATTTCATGATTCTAAGTCAACGGGAAGTACCCTATAGGTTTTGATTCCCTTGAAATTCCCTTCAATATGCGGCATAAACGGCCGTATCTTTTGATTGCGTTGACTTAGATATTTGATTCTTTCACTGATCCAAGAGATTGCAGACCTAAGTATTTGATATGAATTTCAACTTGATACTTCCACGCGTTCCTGAGAAAAAGGGTCTTGACAGACACACAGACAGAAAGACAGACAGACAGACAGACGGAGACGGACAACAAAGTGATCCTATAAGGGTTCCGTTTTTTTTTCATTTGAGGTACGGAACCCTAAAAAGATAAAAATGTACTAATCCTACTGTTGTATGACGCACCTCGACGCACCTTTGTAGCATTGCCCTGGACTGTTAGGTGGTATTGCTTCAAAGTACACATATATTTTATATAATTTATATTATAAGATGAGTGGGTAAAGTAAAAACAATGTAAAAAAAGTTTATATTCACTGGTTACGTATTAAAACCCTGGATAAAAAAATACTTTAATACCAAATTGTAAGGATCACAGTTGTATAGGAACTTCGCGGTCTGGGCGGAGCCTGGCGCTGTCTGCGGTGGCAGGGGGGATCTGTCCCTGCCTTGTGTACGAGCCGTGGTGGGAGGCGAGGAGGCGCCGGAGGCGGCGGCGACCTTCAGACAAGCGATGACCTTGGAGGACGTCTTGGGGTCACCCCCAGAGCGCAGCCGACCGGGTTCACTTGTTGGCTTACGTCAATGGTCATAAATAACGTGGGGAAACTTGAACCAGAGTGGCGGATTTACCAGCAGGCTGAGCAGGCGTGAGCCTAGGGCGGCCTAATAGATAGGTACATGAAATATATCGAAGTCGGTGGCAAGAATCATGTGTCATTGCTCTATTGTGTATACCTACTTGACTACCTATTAGGTAGGTAGGCACTAAATGGGCAGTCCCTAGGATTCCTAGGGGGCCGGTCTTTATTTAACACTTTTCAGTGGGTTTTTGAAGACGGTTTTTTTTTTGTAAAATTGTTTTTTTCGCTTTTTAGTGATGCACCTAATATTATTATGTGATAAACTAAAGCACATAAACATCACATTAAGAAACAATAGCCTAATACCAATTTCTCATCACTCTTAACAAAATGTCGCTGTCCAAGATGCAGGGCCGTTAATCATTGAGGAGTTTTTCTTGAGCGCGGTGCCAGATGGAAAGAAAAGCTAAGATCGTATACCAGCTTCCGAAAAGTCGTATTTATTGGATATATGGAAAATTAAAACATACACTCAATTATGCTTTTATTAAACATTATTAAAACTAATTTGATGCATACTTGTACAAGAAAAGAATCGTATATGTACGATTTAAATCATACATATGGCAGCCCTGGAGTGAGTCATCCCGCCACGCGTCGAAACTTCGTATACCTACTATTCGCCGAGTTTATCTGTGTGTGCGTCAGTGCGTCCGGCAAGCGGCGTCCGTCAGAACGCAGTGATAATAATGCTCTTTGTTTGTCCATCAGTGGCATGGCGCGCACAGCGGTGACCGCGCGCTTCGAATGATTCTACCGGCCGGCGAATAGTGATTGAACTTAATAAATAAACTTGGAGCACATCAAATTAACATATAAAGGTACGAGCTACTATTTGAGAATAGGCTTTATTGGTTGTTTAGGATAACAATTGTGTATTTTCGGTAAAAAGTTGTCGTATTGCGCAATTAGCGCCCGACTCGTCGTGACAAGTCGAGTGCTTCCCGCCATAGATTAGATAAGCTGCAGTGACTAAAGCGCTTTATTCACGGCCTTGCTGTACCTACATCCGGGCGTTTTCAAAAAAGTGTACCCATCGTTTTTGGCGTGTCCCTCGAGTTCAACGTGATATTTTAAATTACATGTAAATTCAAGAAGGTATACACAATAGCAATGACACCATGAATCTTGCCACCGACTTCGATATATTTTATGTAGGTACCTATCAGGCACCAAATAGACAATTCCTAGGACTCCTAGGAGGCCGGTCTTTATTGAATCCTTTTTAGTGGGTTTTTGATGTTTTTTTTTTTATTACTTATAACGGTCACATTAGAGACATTCTTCAATTTTAACCTTGTTATCCTTAAAATTGCGTGCAAAATAACGGTATATATACCTAACTATATTTAGTGTCATGTGAATGAACCCTTACAATTTTTAAGTGTTCAGTTTTGTCACTGTCCCCTCAAAGTTAGTGGAACGATTTAATTTTTTATTACTTCATGATAACTTAAAAAAACGTATTTTTTTCTTAAATAAATTGTATAATCTACAGAAAGAATTAATCATCAAAAAGAACTGTTGATGATTATTCACATCACGATGAAAATAAACATGATTATGTCCCTAGCAGTCACAAAATTGAAAGCTATCCTGAGAAATTGAAAAAGCTGTTAGCTTAATTATTTTGAATTTGGTGTTTTTCGTTAAACGAAGTGATTATTAAGTTGGTTTAATAAATTGATTTGATACAAACAATGATTTTATTTATTTTTTCGTCTTATACATAGTCACCAAACGGAATGCGTTTCACATCTATGTTCCATTGTGTTATAATATTTTAGCTAAAATATCTTTTTCACTTCTCATGCTCTAAAAGTTCGTCTTTATATAGTGCGTAGGTGACGTGAGGTGCGTAGTGACATAAAGTCGCTTCTTATGCTCTAGTGCATAAAGTAAAATCTTCGTCGAAGACCTAGGCAATCGGTCCAACAGCCACACAAACAACTTTAACTTCATAGAATAACCTCTTTATTTTATTTCGTTTCGTTAGTATTCTAAGACCAAGGCAAGGATACCAACAGCCAAAGTACACACAGAGAAAAAAATCTAGTTACGTGTAACAGAATATTGTATTATATGTGACAACTATACACACATTTTACACATTAATATAAAATTCAACTTCTGTACAACATAGTTTCTAGTACCTATTACCATTTATCTAGTATCGTAGGAAACAAATTTTGTGTAGTATACAAAATCTGTTGGACGCTAAATGCATATTTTACTCTGTAACTATTAGATAGTAACCACTACAATATCAAAGTTTTCGTGTACTAGAATATTTTAACTAGAATATTTTAGTATTAACAAAAATATGACTTGTTGTCATTAAAATAAAATCTGTTAACCATAGCTAAAATCTGTTTTCCTACACCAGAATCATAACTACAATAAAATCTGGTAATATTGTAAAATATTTTTTTCTCCGTGCAATAAAGCTTCATGAAATAAACTTATAATTTTTATTTCGTCACATTTTTTTTTTTCATCAAGTTGCTGTTTCAATTCCTCGCAATTGAAGTGAAAAGTAGAGTGTACAACTCGTCCATAAAACCCATTTAACACTACTTTATATCCATCCTCGCTCGCAAGCTCGCTTGGATGGATAAACGTCTCGCGTAAAATGGTGCGTTTTATGCACTTGTTGTACAATCTACTATATTGTCGCATTCCTTCTTTGTTTTTTTTTATAAAATACAAGATGTAAATTTCAGATTGTAATGAAAAATCAGGCGAATAATAGGCATAACAAAAATTATACTACTTACTTTTTGAAACGGGTGCACTATTTGAAAACGCCCATCCCGCCAAGGTCGTGCACGATGCCCGATGCAGAACGAACAAGCGCGAATCGGACTCGCGCACCGAGGGTTCCGTATTTAAGTCCGTACTTCAAAAATATACCCTAGTAAAAATAAGTTTTATTTACTACGTATTGTTTTGTTGCCTACTATACTTTTTTTGCACCTCAACATCTGCTTATGTGGGTGCTACACGGTTAAAAACCGGCGGTTTAAAACCGTGTAGACAGTGGTTTTATACCAAATTTAGTATGACCTTTAAACGCCCTTGGCAGACAGGCCTGCGCTTCAAACAAACGGGTTTGTTTAAAACCATGTAGCAGCTCGATTCTACCAAGCACACGCATTATCAAGACAAATCAAACGACCCCAAATTAGATGTTATGCATTGTTTTATTAGGTACCGAGTTCCTGCGGCCACCTTCCCGGCTCCATCATCAGATCAGCTCCATATTATGGTACCATATTATTATATTGTCACCGAAGTTACGTAGGTAGGTAGGTATATACCAAATTTCAGCTCATTCGGACATAGGGAAGTGGATCAAAAACTTATTTGACTACAGACAAACACCGCGAGAGGTGAAACTAAATAAAAGTTAATTAATTAATTTGGTATACAACGCAGGTATACCAAATTTCAGTTCAATCTGATACCGGGAAGAGGGTCCAAATTCAGTTGCAAGACCTGATCTGACCTAAACTAAGAAACCCACAAACATTGTAAGTTAAATAAAAGCTTGTAGTAAAAAAAACATTCTTTGTTCGCAGATGAGGCAGCGAGTCGTCGTCGCCACCCAGGAGGATCCCGACGACGACGAACGCTCGACCATGGCCGAAAAAGTAGAGATTGTGATCAGAATCAAGCCGGAACACATCAAAAACTTCCTTAAACAGACCACAGACCTTCTAGCGGCTCCTGCTCAAGATGAAAATTGCCCCATTCTTACTAAGAAGCGACCTGGAAAAGACCAATCAACTCCAGCTAAGAAACCACGGCTCAGCGAATGCATTAAAGATAAGGACAATCCTGTATGGAAATGCGAAAACTGTACACTTACATTCACTACCTGGAGTGACCTTAACGTGCATGTGAAGAGTGCATGTAAACACAAACAAACCAAGGCGCAGTGTGGAGACTGCGGAAGAAGTTACAGTAACAAAGCAAACCTTTACAGACATGTGAAGAAGGCACACAAGAAATCGCACGAAAAAGGAGCTAAATGGCAGTGTAGGGAATGTGGAGAAAGATACATTAATAAGGGAAACCTTCGAAGACATGAGTTGAACGCACACTCTGTTGAATCACCTAAGGAAGAGAAACACCTAAAGAAGAAAGAAGAAGGGAAGACGGGTGTAATGGAAGATAACTCGACAGAAACCCTGAAAGTGCCTGTGACAAAGTACAAGTGTAGGTGTGGTAAGACTGAAGATACTTACAACGCATCAGTCTGTCATGCGCAGGTCCATCTGGTGCAGTTGGAGGCCCTGATCAGGGAAAACGGAACGCAATCTGAACTTGAATTTGATAATCGCCGCGAAGAAGGTGATTATAATAACCGCTTATTGATAAAATTTGATTACAGGAAGTTGTTAACAGATTCTTGGTTCGATATGTTTAAACCTACAGAATTATCATCAAGCATTCATACGTCAAGTCTGTATAAGCACACTAGAAGTGTTAAGTTGAACTGGGATTCAGAAAAAAAGGATGATGGAGAAGGGCTGTGTGTGCCGTTGTACAAGTGTGGTGCGTGCAATCTGTTCATCCAGCCGACAAAGGTCCAGAAACATTGCGAAAACTACGGCGCTTGCGTAGTTTTGGAACCTCAAGGGCACAAATGCCCAGAATGCCAAAAATCCTTCTACACCCTTAAAGCTTTGAAGCTTCACAAAGAAGACCATGAAGCTCACAAAAATCTGCGATTTAGAATCGTTACTTTTAATGATGAAGGCGATGTGCAGTTTAATAAGGCTTTGAAAAAAATGACACTTTTATCTGTAGCAGATACTCAAACTAAAGAACAACAAGAGATCTCGAGAAACCCTGAAAGAACTGTATTAGAAAAGAATGCTGATGTCCAACACACTAGTCAAGACAATGTTGCGAAACCAGTATTGCAGTATTGTGCTCAATGCAGGCGTTTTTATGCTGATTCGAATAAACATAACGCCTATCATGAAAATGAGAGAAAGAGAATAATGGATGCAATTTCCAGAGAAGAACAACGATCAAGTTCGGCTGATACTGCAAAAAGCGCTGCAAATAAATGTAATAATGGAAATGCTGGAAAAGAGGTAGAGGAAGGAGAAAATGTGTCTCATAAAGAGAATACCAGAAGGAACTCCGATACAACCGGAGTTAATGTGCAGACACACAAAGAGTATATCGAAGAAGCATTTAAAGATGGTGATGCTACCAAGATAGTAATCGATTCAGAGAGTGCCGTTATGGAGTGGGTAGATAGTGATAGTGACTCCGACGACAACAACCCACAAACATTCGAAATATTCAGTTCAGAAGCACAAAAATTCAAAGCAAATTATTTCGGAAGAATTGCTATGAAAGAAGACGTAGTCGTGCAAAAACCTTACAGTTATAACAAAACTATCACTTTTAATAGTAAATTACAATGTATCCGTAAAAATAACGATGACGTAGTTAAAGAAGGAAGAATCGGCGAAGTCGATCAATTCGATCAGTGTGAATTAACACTGGCAAATATATTTGGCGAAAGCAACAATCCAGTACTAGATACATTGGAAGATGACCAGAGTCAATCCACAGAGGATCTGCAAAGAGTGCTAGAGGACGACGCGGAATATGTCCACAGCGATGACGGATTTTAATAGTTTCGTACAATACGTATTCTATTTGATATTAACACTTAATATTAGTCGTTGCCACAGATCATAGAAAGAAGGAGATACACCATGAGCGCAAATTCAATCGAGAACCGGTGTCGCCACTTTTAGAAATGTGTGCGTCTTTACGCTTACGCTCTATGAACTACTACAAAAACAACTTTCTCATAATTGGTTACAGCTTACGAACTAAAAACGCCATAACATAATTTTGTAAGTAACACAAAATTAAGCTTTATGTTCATTTAGCAAGGTCGAAAAATGCTGAAAGGTCGTTTTTTTCCATCGCAGTTCAGTTACTCGACGTTAGATAGCGTTTACCAGTTCGCAGCTGCCATCTAGCGACGAGTAATAGCCTTGCTATTCAGCGCTAGATGGCGCTAAGATAGTAGTTCTTATGTATAGCGCTTTAAGGACTACGAAATAATAGCGGCTGGCCGGCGGCACCGGTACGAATCGGTGAAGTGTCATCCGGGCAATAAAGACTTAGCGCGTAACGAGCGTAACTATAGCCGTGCAATACATTGCGCAATACGCGCGTTGTTCCAAGAACGTCAGCAATGGTTAGCTAGCAATGTAAGCAGTTACTGTCGTACTAACGCATTGTAAGTAAATACCATAATAGATTACCGGATTTTCTCGAAACATTAATAAATACAGTAAATTAGTGCTTACAGGTAAAAATCACTCCTGGGGTACCTTTACTCGTAGGATCTTAGCTCCTTATTCGACACGATAAATCTGCACAACATGGCATTTTACTATTTTTAAAGTCACTTAACACATTCGCTGTCACGCAGTGCTACGCGCTACGCTCGTAACCGATTCCAGCGTTTTTCCGCTTTGTAGCGAAAACTGCCTACGAACAGAGTACCCGACTAGCGGGTAGCTGGCGCTGAATGTGTTAATTCGTCGACCACGTCTTTACTAGAACTGAGCTGCGTTTGACAATAACATGAGCGTCTGATCATGAGCGCGGTAGCACGCGCCACGCCCCTTACCGCGTCTATAGTATTTCCTTTGTCTGTGGTCGTTGCCGTAGTGGCACAGTTGATTTTGACTATTTTTGTAATAATTATTTAATATGACAATATCTTATATTATTAGTAGTTATTTTTATATTTTTATAAAGGATTTTTCCTGTTTTATAGACATTTTACGAAATATTTTAGAACAGTTAAAGGTCTGTCAGAATAGAAAAGGTACAATTCCAAAGACTGGCGGATTTTTAACAAATAGAACAATGTGTAATAGAACGATGTGATGTGTTAAAACTTAGTTAAAATAAGACTTGCCTTAAAAATAATCCAAAGAATTTGTACTTTTCTATTTTTTAATATATATTCAAAAATAACCTCTTTTGGTTTTAATCAAGTCACAGAATAAGTTCCTAAGCACCAGGGACCGGCCCGCTACCCCTTTCAATGGGTTTTGTATGGGTTTTTCGTAAGGATTAACTAACCAAACCCTCTGCCCGTCAAAACCCTTTAAATGTGCTTTTAAAGCGCTATTTCTAAACGATATCCCATTCTATTAAGCGCTAACCAATACCCTTACTAAACCCTTTAAAAAAGGTTACTAGTATATACGCAATTTGAGACCTTTTGTAGACTTCATAAAACACACGTTACCTTGCGTCCCGTTCGAAGCAAGTAAACGACAGCCCATTCAACTAAGCGCTAACCATATACCCTTATAAAACCCTTATTAGTATACACGTATTACACGTTACCGACGGCTACCCTTATCGTTGGGCTCTCCATTCGATAAGGGAAAGTCAATCGTATGGGTTGCCAATTGGGTAGGTAAAGTTTTTGGAAGAGGTGTAATTTACATTTCTTTCGATAGTCGTCATCCTAAAGATCAAGGAACAGCGGCTCTTTTATTTTTATTCCCTCTAATATTTTAGATATTTTTTTTTAATTATTAAGTTGACATTTGTAAACTTTAATGACCGACATGCTTGTTGCCTTCGTACTTAAGGAAAAAGAAAAAAAAACTCACTTCTATATCTGTCAAACTTTAATGTATGACAAGTGCTGCCACCTAGAGAGTTGTGGTTGAACTAAACTATATATACGTACCTAGGCATGTACAGTTTACCACCGAAACATTATTTTGCGACTCTCCATAGAACCGTTTCATAATAAAGTGACGTCTATTTTGTGCCTCTCAGTATGTCACTTTATTATGACGCGGTTCTATGGTGTCACAATAACAAAGTATTCAGCAATACATTTAATAATGAGAGAACTCAGAGAAACGCATTTCCGCACAGACAACGCTTGACTGACTGACATTGGACGGACACATGTTTGACAGTTGACGTTTTGTATTTTCATCAACACTCCAGAGGTCGCTACCGTCAATGAAAATGGGAACCATTCTAAGTGTGCCCCCTGCCTTGACTTGACAATGACAGATATTATAGAAGTGACAGTTTTTTTTTCTTTTTCATTAAGTACGAAGGCAACAAGCTTGTCGGTCATTAAAGTTTACAAATGTCAACTTAATAACTAAAAAAAATATTTTAAAAATATTAGAGGAAATAAAAATAAAAGAGCTGCAGTTTCTTGATCTTAAGGATGACGACTATCGAAAAAAAATATAATTTACACCTCTTCCAAAAACTTTACCTACCCAATTGGAATGGGTGAGCAAATCCACTGGGCTACCTATTTCAAAGGGACGCCCTTTGAAAGGCTTTTCCCGATGAAAGGGTTGTCCGGTCCCTGCTAAGTACTACCATAGAAACCGGACTATAAGAAACAACAACAGACGTAGTATGTTTGACCTTTTTCTATTTATGGCATTCATAACGAGTTAGAAAAAGATGTTACCTATAAGGACATCTCTTTCCTTATCCTTCATGTTGCCACAAGGTTTTAAGACGTCAAATGGACCGCGATATGTCAATGTCAGCGAAGGCATGCCCACACGTCACACGAACCTCCAGTACTATAAAATCAAAAAATCACCCTGACATAAAATTTACTACTCGCAATAAGTACTCGACTTTAATTACTAGCGACCCGCCCTCGCTTGGCTTCGGTTAAAGTTCCCCCTCCCATTTACCCCCCTTAAAGTTGAAATATCAATTTTTTCTCTTCATTCCCACCTTCCTCGGACGGAACATTTGAAAAAAAATTAGCCGAATCGGCCAAGCCGTTCTCAAGTTATTAGGGAAATAGGGATTCACTTTTAGGGTTCCGTACCAAAATGGTAAAAAAGGAACCCTTATGGTGAGACTTCGTTGTCATGATAGGGCTAAATCTGTACATTTCAAAACAATTTAAAATAAAACGAAGCGGTCAAAATTTATAGTTGTCAAGAAATTGACAAAAAACTTTAAAGATCTGTACTAAAATTTAGGCAAGTCGAAATGGACCCATTGCATAAGAATTAAAGTACATAAAAAGGTATAATGTTGAAGTACGGACTTAAATACGGAACCCTCGGTGCGCGAGTCTGACTCGCACTTGACCGTTTTTTTTTTTGGTTTTATAAGGGTGGCTGTACATTATCCTTCACACACCATGATATACACCTAAACATAGAAATAAACCTCAAGAAACTTATAGAAGATAAACAAGCACACAAAAAGACAATTTATATTTGCAAGCAACTCTATCAAAATTACCCTAATATAACAATAAGGTTACATTGATAAACACTGCTTGCCTATGTAGAGACTATAACTCTATATAAATTTATTTATTTATTTATTTATTAAATAAGGTACACCAACAACAAACATATTAACACAATTACAATAGCTAAGATAATAAGAGAAGAGTCTGATATACATGTCAATAACAGGCGTACACGACATTCACAATATATGTATAGCCAAGAAAATAATTAAAAAGTACAATTAATTTTTTTAAAACATTAACATATTATTACATTTATACTACTTATATTTATACATTTATAAAATTAAAATTAAGATTATAATTCAAAATAACATCAAAATTAAAACTAAATTAAAATAGCCTAGTTAGTCGCAGAATAAGTAATAAGTACAATAACATGCTAACTCATTACATACGACTCTATATTGACATCACAGCATTATTATTACCTACATTACAATTACATGCTTACATTATATGTATACTTATAGGATATCACGTTCACGTATATATCTTTATTGAATATTATGGTTATGGTTGCCAGTAATGGTTGTGCGGTGACTGGTGAGTCAACAGGATAAGTAATCCGTTAAAATAGCATGAACTTTGTACTATTTGTGACCAGCTAGCCTCAATTCCACTTTGCTTTTATGATTACAATTATCCAACTTTATGTCTTCTTTATTTCAAATCTTATAAGCTACCTTTGCCTTTTTTGCTTTTTTTTTTTTTTGCTACCTAAATTGGATTGGGCTAAAATTAGGAATAAACATGTAATTTTCACGTCACAATGTAAAAAATAAAATCAGGGGACAATCTCACACAAATTGACCTAGTCCCAAACTAAGCTCTAGACTGGTACTTGTACAGTTCGCCATCAAATATATCTGTACATATCAGAGTGGTCAAAAATATCTGAACATGCACTCTAACACCTTGACAATAGAGTCGTGAGTCGTTTTCAGGTATTTGTGAGCACCTTGTTTGCTGCAATATATATGATGGCGACTGTACTATAGGTACTATAGGTAACGATCAACATACTTATATAGAGAAATACATACTTAAATACATAAATAACCTGCGGGCTTAGCATGCAAGCACGAGATAAAATTTGACAGGTGCCAGGGATATTAATACATCTATTCCATATTCTAACAAGACTGAACGCTAAAGTTTAAAATAAAAGTGTCTCGTCCTGAGTTTTATTACCTTTTATTACTTGGAGATTTTATAAGGTATTGCTAGAGTAATGAAATAAATCGTTCAAATCTATTAAGAGCCGGTGCACACTAGCGTTTTTGACCGGTCTAAGGGCTAAAAACGCTAGTGTAAACAGACTCTAAGCTAAGCATGATACTTAATTACTCTAGCAACTTTTTACGAGTGCTGTCACTTTATTCTTGTGATGCATGTTAGGCTCGCTGACAGGGTTAAAAAAACCCCAGACAAAATCGAGACCCCCACTTTCAGACCTCATAACTCTTAAATGGCTTAACGGATTTTCATCAAACCAAGCTCAGAACACTCTCATTTAAGTCACCTTTTTAATAAAAAAAATTAAATCAAAATCGGTCCATCCGCTACAATGCCACAGACAGATACACACGTTAAACTTATAACATAACCCCTCTTTTTGCGTCTCGGGGTTAAAACATCCATGACTCAGGAACAAACTCACGCTCATCTCACAAATATTTGCCCATATCGGGATTCGAACCCGGAACGCGAGCTTCGTAGACAGGGTCTCTCCTATCGCAACGAGTCGTCGCCAATGCTAATGACTGACGACGCGATGCGACGAGGGAACGAGCCATGTGTCTGACTCTACGATCAAGCTTCTCGTGATCTGCTACGGCGTAGACGCACCCGTAGCCCGTAGCAGACGTAGCAGCGGCGGCTCGTTCAGAACTCTGGCACGGTCGGGCGCGCGACACGCCTGTGATTCGCACTCCTAGATCAAAACAGAAGGAACTCAAAATACAACTGTTTTAAAATCAACTTTAATAATAAGTTTTATGAACTTATTATGAAAATTAGCCGGTTTTTGAGTAGATACTGTTCTGATGAATGTGTTGTTTAGGTATGCTATACTATACTAGAACTTCTAATTCACTGTAGTAGGATGACAACTTCGGTGTTGTCAGTTTTTGGTGTATAAAAATAGTGATGTTACTTATTGAATGAATGAAAAAATTAACGAATTTAATGTAGTTAATTTGAGTGCTTACGTCCGTTAAGAAAATAACAAAACAAACATTACGTATCGACACACCCTAAGATAAAGTGTGTATCTACAAAAACCAAATTTTACAGGAGAGCAGTTTAAAGTTATTATTTTCTTTGGAGTTTTTTTAGTATTGTCAGTTACACGTTTGGAAAAAAATATGTTCAGCAGAGTGATTCTGTTAAAACACAGTTCGTCGATGAGATGTCAAATTGGATCGTCCCAGCGATCGTCCCAGAGATCGCCCTTGTGGTCATTTTTTTTTTTTTTTTTTAATGTACAGTCACCACACGGGATTGTTGAGCCACTATAGAACCCTCTCACAGAAAGTCGACGGAAAATTTTGACGTAATTTCTTTTGAGTGACTTGACGTTGTCATTATGACAGGGTTCTATGGTGGCTCAACAATCCCGTGTGGTGACTGTACATGATAAAGTCTATATCGTAGATTACGAAAACGCCATAGTAGTAATAACTGTGTATCGGGCAGATAAGTAGACACTTTAACTTAGGATGTGTCGCTATAATATTTTCTTAAACTTTCGCGCTCGTTATGCATTGAACTTTGAAGTTTGAAAAAATTTTGAACACTTCATTTTATTTTTCTTTACATTTTTTGGTTCATAAACTTCGGAGTTATGGGGGAACGGTCATTTTTTGTACATTTTTGGCAATAAATCGAAAAGCACGTCATGGAAAATTATAAAATGCCATAAGGGTTCCTTTTTTACCATTTTGGTACGGAACTCTAAAAATACTACATTTGTCAGTGAAAACCACCCACCTATACCTACTTATGTATATCTTCGCGGTGCAACGCACCACCACAGTCAAGCTATGTGATCTGTTAAAAACTTCCATTGAATTCTCAATTAGGTCATCAAGATCCTAAATATTAAATAATTTAATTAAATTATACACTTATCCGTGCATTTCTTTGTTTATCATCGATTATTCGGTAATTGCAATAAGAAACAAACAATCATTACTTTTTATTGCGATGACACGGTTTGAAAACATTTGCAATGTTTGTCGAATTGAATCGATAACAGTGAGCGATAGTGCAGCTAATTTAATTTAATAACAGACAGATATCCTGTTATCATTTTGAAGTAATCAGAAGATAGCAGAGCTACGTAGCTTTATCAATACACATTAAAGTACCTATGTATAATATGTAATACTGGTATCATTGTCTCGATACACCCGGTTCACGAAGTTGCGGGCCGCTTAACGTGAGACGTCACTCGCTTCACTGAACATTCTAGATTGAATGCTCCTGTGATCCCGTAATCGCTTTCTAGTGACTGTTCTATTACATTTTTATTGTTGTTACGTTTTCTATTGTTGTTATGATGCTCATTGTTACTTTTTCCGTTGTTTTTCGTTTACTGTTGTGTGGAAGGATGAACCCTGGTCCGAGTACTTCTCGGTTAAAGTAAGACTATATGTTGTCTCCTGTGAAGAAACGACCACGTCTTTGCTCTTTATCGGAGATGGAGAAAAACATGATGTTAAACACATTTAAGCACGTTTATAATAATTGGCCAACTTCTGATGCTAATAGAAACTACATCCACGGTTATGCAACTGTTTACATCATAAATTGATCATGAGTGAATGTGGAATCTTAAGTTGAAATTATACAAACTCAAGGTCAGCTTCTGGATGTACATCAGTTAACTGATCAGTTTAACTGACCGTGAATGTCCACCTTTACATTACAAACGGCTTTTACTTTCGAGGTATGTTAGAACCTAAGCACGGCTACCTATTTTTATTGGCAGTAAACGCCGTTTATTATAAAAGCGGGGCGGTTCGAACGCTTCGCGGCCTTACCCAATTCCAAGTCATTTTTCCGTCGGTTTTTCAAACTCTTTTTTGCCAAGCTCTAGAATACATTTGTTATAGCCCATTGTGTAAGAGGCTCCTTGTGTAAGATTCTTCTTGTCATGACGCTTATTTTTATATGGCAACATTGGCGCCAAGTTAACAATGTGACATTGACGTAATATAGGTGTCCCGCGATAAAGTACAAAAACGAATAAGGGTATCTATAAGGTAAGGGATGGGTAAGGGTCTATATCTGAATTTTTAATGCCACGGAAAAAATGTAAACAAAGATACGTCTCTATCAAAGTGACATTTTAGGGGATCTCAAAGTATGGGCGGGTAAATTCCATAAAATGCCATAAAGGACTGTTTTCAATAGTCAAGCGTTTTATTTACCTACTATTTCACGTATGTTTCAAAATATTAATTGTTAGCAATATAATCGATTACCTTCCCTTTGCGAACTCAATCGATAATCGTAAAAAATCGACAAATTTTTGCATAGTCACAACTCTATATTTGCTGAGTGACAGCTGTCACCGTACCCAAGCTATGTGAAAAACACTATAGTGTTTTGAATATACTGACGGAGACTGCTCTACGGACGGCCGGACCTGGTTCGGAGCGAACCAAATCCGTTGTCCGGCCCGGATCAAGTTCGAGCGTCTGTTACGTACGGGTATTAAGTGAAGCGAGTGACGTCTCACGTTAAGCTACGCGTTAAAAAAGCGGCCCCCAACTTTATGTGCCGGGTATATCGAGACAGTGATACCAGTGCAATAAATAAATTATGCATACGAAAACAGTATTCTCTCTTTAAATTGATATAACAAAGAGTTTACGTCAAAATAAAATTTGCCGTCAACAAATTAAATTATTTTATCTTGATTATAATAAACATTTTATTTATACAAAGTCGATTTCTTAAAAATGTGCTAAGTATAAATATCTTGAATGCTTCAATTTTTTTTCATTAACGGCAACACCTTTGTTTACATTTTTTCCGTGAGATTAAAAATTCAGGTACCTATACTATACATTACATGTATACATGTAATTTTATCACGGAAAAATTTTTTAACAAGTATTTTTTTTTAATTTTGTATAGAGTTTACAATAATCAATAGTTTACAATAATTAATTAATAATGTATATGTGACTTAGTTTCATCCTTATTCGTTTATGCACTTTATCGCGGGACACCTGTGTAATAATGTGATGTTGACTTATTAGGTATAAAGTGCATCAAAAATGTTGTTTTGTTTGCACTTTTGGAGCAAATAGTTAAATCGTTGGTAAAGTCGCTAAAAATGTCGCGCGTACTCGAGGAAATGAAGGAATCTACTAATGATTTGGTGGAGTTAAGTTCAGTGTTTAAATACGAACTGATCAGCGAAAACGATATCAAAGAGGAAATCTTGGATGGGAGTTTCGAAACGAACCACAACATTACTGGTTCGTATTGTATTCTGAAAGTAATTGTATCAAAACTCAAGCCTTCATTGTTTACATTTAGTATTGGAATTACATCGGAGGTGGGCATGGAGCCTTGCAGCTTTCTTGCTCAGCGCATTAGCATTGCTAGGTCGGGGTATAGGAAAGGGGACGCAAAGGAAAAATAAAATAACGTGACCTAACCTAACAGACAAGTCCTGGGTCCCCTTTCCTATACCCTAACCAGGTTTAAATCAGTTCTATTTATTTTATTTTAATTTTTGTGATGCTCTACTCTCATCTCAATTTGTTTGTGCAATAAAGTTATTACATCATCATTTTACTTAAGACCTAGGCTCTTGTTGGTACAGTAATTGCCACTTTTCTCTGTTCTCTGCTGATTTTTTCTCCTGTTACTGATGAGGAGTAATGGAAATGTCACTAAAATTTATTACAATGTGAGCAAATTACAGACAATGCATTTTTTACACATTCGGATTCAGTGTGTTAGCAAAGGACTCTTTTCTATGTATTAAGGCATTTATTTATCTAACTAAGGATATATAACATTGTCCAGTACCCATAGTACAAGGCCAGTGCTGGGTTTGTTACAGTTTGACCGATGTCTTCATGTATGATTTTCCTGTGTTATTGAAATAATTAAAAATTTAAATTTTGTAAAATTAAATGTTTATCTAAATAAAACAAAGTTGGGTTAGTTACACCATTCAAAACTAAAGTACGGCTCAACCGATTTTTATGAAATATGGCACACAGATAGTTTATTACCTGGATTAACACAAAATATTTATACCTTTTTATGTATAACATTTTGTCCCAGAAAATTTGGTAGTTCCCGAGGGATAAGCGAAAAATGTCTATGCGGACGGAGTCGCGGGCAAAAGCTAGTTTAGAAGAATAGTAAAGTACATGGAAATTGTGGTTGTAATCACTGCAAATAATAAAACCGTTTTCTGAGTTGGTGGAATGTGTATTGGATTGCCACCTTTTTTTTCTTAAATTAAAGTATTTGTTGGTTTAAATGAACAAAAAATAAAGTACACAGCAAAAATAAAGTATTTTATATTATTTGTAGTTCCAACTTATAAGATTTTAATTTTTTTCATTGATGTCGAAAATAAAGTATTTTAGCGTACATTATGTGCTTTGGAAATTATAAAGTATGAACAGCCAAAATACAGTACAGTACTTTATATTATGGTAACATTAAATTACAGGACTTGAAACTTTCATGGATGTCTGTTTTTTCCAGAACTGACACCAGTGAAACTTGAGGATCAAGAATATTTATATGACATTGATGTAACAATAAAAGAAGAATCATTAGAGCCGTCGCAACAAAGCACCCCTATAAAATTACCTGTCAAAAATGATTTAGATGCTACACATGACATTCAAAATGATGATTGTAATACAAATATAGACATTACTCATCCCAATGTTGCGGGAAATGTGTATGAGGCTATAATTTCCAACCAGATTGAACTTACTCCCGCTCAAACTAAAAAGACTGTAAAAAAAAGCAAAACCAGAAGTCCTAGAAAAAAAAGAAGTGTCAAGAAAAAGGATGATGTGAGTTTTTCATGTGGGTTTTGTTTTAAATTTTTCGCCAGTTGCAAAGGTTTATTTTCACACATGACTTTGCATTGCCGTAATTTGAGAAAAGCTGAAGGAGAAAAACTTGAAAGGGGGAAGCAGATAAATGGCTGTTTTAGCGAGACAGCTAAATCTAAGTCCAGGAAAGGCTTTAATAAAAATAGTAGAAATATACAATTCAAAACTGTTACTCATATGCTAGAAACAGTAAATAACAAGATAAAAACAGAATCAAAAATAAGCAAAAGAAAAACTAAACAAACAAAAACACATCAATGTGACGAATGTGGACAAATATTCACTTTTTACAATAACCTACTGAGACATAAGGAGAAACATGCTCGTGGAAGAGTTATATGTGAATATTGTCACAAAGATTTCAACCGTAAAAGTTATCTACAGGGTCATATAAAAGTAGTTCATTTGAAAATAGTCAGCAACGATACAGTTTTCATGTGTACGGTTTGTAAAAAAAAGTTAAGGTCTGCATATGCTCTGAGAGGCCATATGCGGATCCACACGGGAGAAAAACCTTTTAAATGTGATGTCTGTAAAAAGGAATTCTCTAACAAATGGAACTTACAAGTCCATTGTAAATCAAAAAAGAATAATTGTTCTTTCAAATAGAATTTTTTTCTATTCAGTTTTTGGATGCTTGTATCAATTATGGATTATTTCATATGCACGATTATTAGATTATTTTTATTAAAATGATTTTGTCTAAGTTTTTCGGAATATATGTGCGAAATATAATTTGTAAATTTACCATGAACTTTTCGGTGAAGGAAAACATCGTGAGGAAACCTGCACACACCTGCAAAGCTATTTGACGGTGTGTGCGAAGTTCCCAATCCGCACTGGGCCCGCGTGGGGACTATAGCCCAAACCCTCTCGTTGTGAGTGGAGGCCTGTGCCCAGCAGTGGGACATATATAGGCTGGATTATTATTATATTATATACAGATAAAATTATTTTGATTTAATTATTACTAGATATGTATTCATGTGCCTACAATAAAGTAAAGTAAAGTAAATCTTTATTGTGTATGGAATTCAGGTAAAAAAAATATTTGTTATTGTTATAAAAAAATCTATTGGTTAAATATTCAGATTTATGGGATATCTATAAACAAATGTTTATAGGTTCTCTTTATTTTATTTACTTATAAACTGTTTTTGTTTTTTTTGTTACTGATGGATCTGATAATACCTACTGATGGTTAATATATGAAATTATGCTTCTATGCTGCATTCGAGGACACTTATAATAATAACACCATGTAGTACACCCTTATAGCATCGTATTACCACACCTTTAGATCAGTATTCGGAAGATTAAAAGAAAAAATTGTTTCTGGGCATTGTCTATGACACCTCACTTGCCTGATAGCCCGCCATCTTATCGTCATTCACCTTTTGTGTGTCGTTAACGCCACACCTCATTTTTAATCCATTTACATTAATTTAATTGTGAAGTTTTATTAGTTTTCAGTTTACATTTTTGTGAAATCATTTTGAAAAATGTGTAGCTGAATTAATTATTAACAAAATCTAGTGTTTTTCCATGAACGATATGTTCGTTTACCGCAGCAAAAAACTGTGAGTACTTTTACGTTTCTAGATTACCCTCATTAAAATATTCTGCTATCAAGCAATTAAAGTTACTTTATCCTAACTTACGAGTATCTATTAGTAGTGGCATAACATAGTCCAACAAATATCTAAGCACCGTGCACAGCTTGAGTGGCGTAAAGTTAACTAACTTGGTAAGTCTGTCTTTGACTGTGCTATAAATAGGTCATTACATTATTTTGTACTTTAATTATAAAAAAGTACCACGCCGTCATTAAAATAACATTTGTGGAACAATCGCTAGTTTATAGCTATACTACTTAGGCCTTAATAACCAGCTGTTGTCTAATGAAAGCTTGATTCGAGTATTATTTCTGCAATTTGGCGGCGTGAGATGCCATAATAATGTCCACATACTCAAGTGTTATCTGACGATGGCATGACTGACATCTTATCTTGCCTATTTAATTTGATGGTGTCTGACGCCGTCATCGACATGAGGAGTTACGTAGCGGATGTTCGCGCTTTTAAGTGCTTTTTAATAAAGACATAACCGTTATCTCGCGTTTTTTGATATTGCGTGTGACGGCACCCTCAAAACTAACGTGATGTATTCGCATCCTTGAATGCTGTCTGATGATCTGACTTGGTCGACGCACTGTCGCCATTTTGTTGTGGTCTGTTATGACCTGATGAAAACGTTTAAACGAGTTGTTTGCGCTCTCAACTGCTGTCTAATGACTGCATGACCGGCAACTTTTCTTAATGTGGATAATGTAAACCATACCGAAAGAAGTAGCCGCTACTGCTCCTTGCTTGATACTGTTGCTGCTGCTGCTGTTGCTGTCGTTGCTGCTGTTGCTGCCTACTTGCTTGCCGCTACTGCTGCTGCTTGCTGCTTGTTGCTGTGGCATGAGTCTACACGTCGATGAGTTCTTCGATCTGCAGTTTAAAGTTACCTTGCCAGGCGCATTACTTTCTTAATGTGGCGGTACGTGATGCCATCCTGAAAGTAAATTTCTTGCTATCTTAATGTAGTGGTACGTGATGCCATTCTGATAGTAAACATAAGAGCATTTCCGGTCGGATATCCGACATGGTGCAAGCCCTGCGGATGTGGTCGAGGCTGACGCCCAGCCGGAGCGCCGCGGACGTGGCCGCGTGCCTGGTGCTATGCGCAGTGAACGATGATGTATCGATTCCACTTAAGCCTAAGGCGTTGATATTATGGACGCTCTGCTTCATACTGATGAAGAATCTGATGGGTCGCAATTAGAACAGCTTTTACTCGATGATACCGCCCAACCTGTGCGAGGACCATCACACGATGAGGTGTTAGTGGAGCCTGCTGAAAATACGTCAACAGCTCTCGCCGCCCCTTTGCCGCCCGCCGCCACGGAGGCGACAGTGGGGTTGCCTCCGACCGACTCTGCAACACATGACAACAATGAAGTTGTTCTTGATGCAGACTTACTTGAATTGCTTGGCACTGATCCTACTACCATAAAGAAGTATGGTAAGCCCTGGTATGGGCGTCCTATGCCGTCCCATCACATGATTTGATGGTTGAACAAGGGCCCCGAGCAACGAACAGCTGTTGGAACCATGCGAAGGACAACGTACCACAGTCAGTCAAAAGGGTCAAGTATCACCCGTTGTTGCAATTCTCCATACACGGATACTCTGTATCAATGCCGACCTGGTCCAGTATTTATGATAGTAATTTTTTTTTTGGAAAGCCAATAATCTCTCTTCCTCTTTTTCTCTGAACGTAAGGGGAGCGGCCAAACCATCCCATATATGACGTCAACCATCGCATATATGACGTCAAATATATCGCATGTAAGCTAATAAGATGCCGCACTTGTACCCAATCTGAGAAATTGGAACCTCTATTCACATAATCACATTTAATTATTTGAAGTAAATCTAACAAAAACAGGTTATCATTGACACAATCCAACTTGGAGGAAATAATGACTTGACTTAAAAATACCAACGTTATTATAAATACAATATGTGTGTTAACTTACACTGGTGTTGAAACCTTGGTATTAGACGATCATTCAATGTGCTGGCTATGGTGCCCATATGTCAAAACATCAAGATACCCTAATGCACATCAGTCAGGTGGATTGCATGTGGTTGGGAAATTCCTTTCTGAGTGAAAGTAACGCTTTATTTTTATTTTCCCAGCTTTTACAAAGGTCCGCTTACAAATATTGTAAATACAGTGTGACACTGAGGCAACTCTGCAAGCTCCGCTCGGCAGCCGAGTGTCAGCCAGGTATCACGACAGAAGGCACCACATACAGGTGCACTAACCCGGTCGAAGTTTCAACAATAATCAATTTTCTTGTTGCAATGTTTGAAAATCTATTGAAACACCTGACTGCTAATTTAATGAAACTCTAACCGACCTTCTTTCATTTCGTGCATTACTGACCTCAAATAGGTAAAATCAAATCTTATTCCTGATAGTAATGGAAGCCATAATGGCTAACTTTCAACATTTTGATCGCAAGACATGATGATGTTAAAATTTTGTTGTAAAATTCTCGTCTCAAATGTACGTTATTAATGGAATAAATTAACCGGAATAACTATTGCCTAGTAGCAAGTTTGCTACAATTAAATGGCGTGGATAGGCCACGAAGAAGCTAAAGCAAGGACCATGCTTTTATTGACTCAAATGTGGTTAATTCTCGCATAGATAGAAATACATAGATAAAATAAAAATAGATTTTGGAAACAAATCTAATTGAATTCATCGCTTTTTCTACGTATACCTTTCCCGTTGAAAGAGTTTTCGTTTAAGATATCTTAATAAGGTTGCTTTTATAGTCAGTTATTTAACTTAAAAGGAAATTTAACAATTGCCTTACATTCCTATTCAAAACATTCATTTATAGCTGAATACTAAACTTGAACAGTTGCAATTTTGCTTGCAATGAATTGAAGATAATTTTTCACTGCTACCCGCACATTATTATTTTGAATAAACTGTTTTATAGTATAATACTAAGTCAACTACATTGTAATTAAGATGAATCGTTGTTATCTACTAAACGTTTACAGTTCACGTTTAAAGACGTATTCCATGTATACTACACACACGTTTAGTCTTGGAAGTACATGTCATTGCCAAAACTGGCATCAAGTATATTAAAATAATATGATTCCAATAACTGTTACCTACTATGTTTGTTATAAAATCACAACATGGAAAATAAAGTTTTAACACTGATGTGAAACTTAAACCATAATTAGTAGTGCTGTCCTTTTTTATAGGATCAAGGTTCAATCTTACCAAAGTGGTACTAATAAACATAAGTAATAAATATACCTACGAGTAGATAAGTTTCTACACGTGTGACAATGAATACGTAAAGTTAGACATAAATACTTACCTACAACCATGCTAACTGTTTTTTAAAAAACTGATACAGCTAAGTACTTAGGTACATTATCTACATACTGCGAGCAGTTTAACTGGCATGATCAACTCATACTCTCATACACTGTTATTTATTATGCTATATCATTCAGAAGCTGAAACCTAAAATATGAGAATTTAGTTTTTTAACTTATGATGTACTGATGTTAAAAACAACAAACAAACAGAACATTGCACTGTTTGAGTATTGATTCGTGTTTTATATACTTATATACTTATTGAAACGTATATGTAAGGTCCTTACCTTTTTATCTTTGACCTTACCAATCACATAACAGTATCTTACAACCTGTGTAATCAGTACAACCAGTTAATAAAAACATCTTTTCTATATTTTGATACTTTAGTGGTTATTATAAATATTCACTCCAACACATTGGTTTAACCTTAAAAATTATAATTTTACAAAACTATTCCGAGTATTACATGAGTTTTTTACCAATTTACCAATGCAGAAACAAGATCATTCGAATGTACTGAATTGCATATCTACTGCTATTGGCAGTTACCAGTTACACGCTATGCGTCCTACTATGAAGTATACCTAATCACTGGATAAGAAGGTGTACCTTTGGACGAAATTATTAAATAAAACAGAGTAAAAGAAGGCAACTAATTACGCATTAAGTTTCTTCTTTTCTATGTTCAGTAAGATAATATGTTTTGTTGTTTTTTACTTCAATTTGATTTCATATGGTGGTTCCTTTTCATATTCTACCAGTGTCTGAGGATCCCACAGCGGACTTCTCCTTGCGTTTACTTATCCTGGCTGCAACATTTTCTAAACATCTACATGGTGTTATTATTATAAGTGTCCTCGAATGCAGCATAGAAGCATAATTGATGGTTAATAGAACTTACCTAAGTGAATATAAACCATAATTATGCGAGATGCTGCATTCGAGGACACTTATGTCCCGCCCGCCCCCAAATGCTTACTGCCCGATTGTTGCAGACAGCACAATTGTACTGGCAGGATAAGTAACTATACTCTAAAAAGAATGACGATAAGATGGCGGGCTATCAGGCAAGTGAGGTGTCATAGACAATGCCCAGAAACAATTTTTTCTTTTAATCTTCCGAATACTGATCTAAAGGTGTGGTAATACGATGCTATAAGGGTGTACTACATGGTGTTATTATTATAAGTGTCCTCGAATGCAGCATCTCGCATAATTATGGTTTATATTCACTTAGGTAAGTTCTATTAACCATCAATTATAATCACATTCATTGCTTTAATTATACTTAGCTTGGAAAAGGTTTGAAAATATAGAATAAATGTATGTTTAAATTTGTGTAGGAGCAACATAACTCTAATTTTAATCTTTTGCTTCAGAATCATTAATTTAATTATTAAAAAAAACCGACTTCAAATGAAATATACCCAAGCCGGGGTCAAGTAGGTAGGTATGCACAATAGCAATGTCACATGATTCTTGCCACCGTCGCCTTCCATATATTTCATGTACCTATTAGGCAATTTGCATGTACGAATTAAAGTACATAAAAAGATGTATTTTTTAAAGTACGGACTTAAACCATACTATTAAATGCCTATTAAATTATGTGAAGTAGTCATGATAAGCCACATGCAGAGTTGTTCTAGGGTGGGGGAATCGCATAAATGTATTTATTGTATGAAAATTATGAATACCTGCATTGACGTGTACATCAACACCCAATACACAGCATTTACGTATTCCTCTACACCCCAGCATTTATCTACACCCAACAAAACCACAATTTTTTTGCCAAGTTATTAGACTCCCTAAAGTCCAAAGACTATAAACTCTGCAAGGCGAGAACTCTGGAAAGACCGTCGTGGAATGGACCGGTTGGCGAGTGGTAACCTAGGTCTTGAAGTGATACCGAACCCCCCCGAAGCCGAATGGACCCAAAATGGCCCGTCAATGGCGGAGATATGGTTAAAACGTAAAATTAAACCCTTTTCTTTGAATTTTTCAAGAATTGTTTCTCAGAAACTATTTACCTAGCAGGATCGGGTGGCAATTGGCGAGCTTACATTTTATTGGTACCACCAAATGTTGTAAATAAAATCCAGTTGCCATCCGTTCCTGCGGGACCTATTGGCCTACATGGTGATGGGCAGATGGGACAATAAAAAATATCATTAAATATTGGTTTTATTTCAATATAAAAATAGTCCTAAAATCAATATACATAAGTTGAACACAAAACGGTTAGGGCGCATAAAGTCCCGTTAGCAAATCGTTTTTTTACCAAAATTGCGTCCCCCTAGCGAACGGTGCCTTCTGCAAAATGTTCCAGGGGACAAGGGACGTAATTTTCGCAGAAAGGGACGTTCTGCGAATGTGACCTTGTGCGCCCTAACCCACAAAACACCACAACACAACTAATGTAATACAGGATGTTTTTTTATTCATCCTAAACATTTTGGGGGTTAAATCAGTAAGTCATACTGATCAACTTTCACTATGGGACCAACCCCGAAATCGCGAAAAAAAAATTGACCATCCCATACATTTTCGCGATTTCGGGGTTGGGCCCATAGTGAAAGTTGGTCAGTATGACTTACTGATTTAACCCCCAAAATGTTTAAGACGAATAAAAAAAACACCCAGTATAACAAATATTTTTTTTTGCTAGAGCGACATTCTTCGGTGGTACATACTGTATTACAATTAACCCCCAACGCAAACTAAGGGGTGTTACAACTGTTATAAGTTTAACGTGTGTATCTGTGTATGTCTGTAGCATCATAGCTCCAAAACGGAAGGCCCGATGTAGATTTAGCTTTATTTGTTAGAAAGGTGATTTGAGTGTTCTTAGCTAGGTTTGATGAAAATAAATAATGAGCTCTAAATATAGGGGTTACGGGTAGGGTAGGCATTATGTCGGGGGATTTTATCTATTTAATAGTTATGCATTGCTGGGTTAAGTGTAATGGAAACGATATTTCATATATTGTCCCACGATACGCGTGGTTTTTTATCCTGGTACACATTTAAGGTTATCGAGGCCTAAACTAAACAGTTAGTCAAATTATTTTTATTGTATTGAGCTTTTGTTACGTAGTTAATACTAAATACCTACATATCGCACCTTTAGAATTAAAGTGACCTAATAGAAAATGTTAAGTTTTCTACTTCGAGTCATATAATTATTATTAAGTACCTATACCTATAGACCTAATTCAAAACATTTTTTTTTTATTTAGGTCACTTTAATTCTAAAGGTGCGATATTGTGTGCTTTACCCGGAACTTTTTTAGCGCGGTAATCTTTAAATTCAATTCCACTTGCAGCAAAAAAACATAAATCTAGATTTAGTGTTAATCTAGATTTGACACTGACAGATAAGTCTAGATTTAACCTTAAATTATATGTCCACCCTGAAAGTCCATTCCAAATGTTGGTGAAATCGGATGTGTAGTTCCGGAGATTGCCCCTTACATACAAACAAAAAAACAAATTTACAAACTACCTCTTTATAATGTTAGTATAGACTGCTCCATACATTTCAGTTCCATACATTTAGACACAACTAAACTGTGCTTAACACTAAATCTAGATTACCTTTTTTCTGCAAGTGGCCCTTCCTTAATAAAACCTAACGCGCTTTGAGCCTTCAATTGCCAAACCCATTAAGTAGGCTATAGCTGCGGGCCCGTTATGGTCATGTATAACATGTATAACATGCCGGTAAACTTGGATAAAGCATTTCTCACCGTTACCTATAGTTGGTTCCAAATAAGCTGGCGAAAATCCGCTCGAGACCGTCATTAGCAACAACAATAGGATTATGTGCACCCCGGGTATTTTTTTGTAAACACTTGCAATGGGCGGTACTTCTATCTTGATACTTTCTCTTTTCTTATTTTTATCAAATGTAGATATTACTCAATAGTTTTTTATTTTTTATTTTGAGGTGTTCAGTTCACTAATCTCAAATATGTATACATAATAATTGAAAAGTATCAAGATACGGTGGTAGTTGTAGCGTAGTACAAAACAAGACAACGCCAAAACACCTCACCTCAAATACAATAGTTTTATGAGGCTCTAGTTTATTATCCCTATTGTCTACGTTCAAGTGGAATCTCGTCAGCTTATTTGGAACCAACTATAAGTGCGAAAGTGAAGGATGCTTTATCGCAGTGGATAAAGCGTCTGTCACGTGCAATTACTCAGTGGTCCGACAGTGACAGGTTTGATCCACATTCATCCACATGATATACACGACCATTATACCGGTGCTGGACTAATTCCTTACAAGTTAACATATCCCTGCTTTAATAAGTCGTTTATAGCTTGGCAAAGAAGAATAATAAAATAAAAAAAGTAAAAAAATACAAAGAAATAAACAAAATCTGAGCACGGATTCGTGCTACTTACGGCGGGTTTCAAACAGTGTTATTCTAGAATATGCCAAGGTTTTCTGTTCACATGACCTTAAGCTTGATACCAAAATCTCGGTTTATATGGCGATCGTGCTGCCAAATCTTTTATATTCTGCGGAAACATGGACCGTGTATCGCCGCCACATCCGCACAATGGACCAATTCCACCTGAGGTGCCTGCGGAAGATACTGAAAATCCGATGGTCAGATCGTGTGCGGAACACCGAGGTGCTACGGAGAGCGAATGTGTGTGGCATCGAGGCTTACCTAATGCAGCGTCAGCTTCGGTGGTGCGGGCACGTTTCACGAATGGCAGAAGAGCGAGTGGCGAAGCGCATCTTCTATTCAGAACTTGAGGAGGGTAAACGCAAACATGGCGGACAACTCCTCAGGTATAAAGATGTGCTGAAGCGACACATGAAAAGGTGTAGCATAGAGCCCTCGCAGTGGGAGAAGCAGTCCGTCAAGCGATCGGAATGGAGGACTCTGGTCAAAACTAGAGTCCAAGACTTTGAGACCCTGCGGCGTTCCGAGCTGGACGCAAAAAGGGATTTTTTGAAAGCCCGAATACCTGTGGCGATCAATTACCACTACGTTGATGGTGTGCTCGTATGCTCACTTTGTGGGAGAACGTTCTCAAATAAGATAGGCTACGTAAGTCACATGCGAGCACACAATCGACATACTTTACGGAGTTGAGGTAGTCGCCATGGTCGAAACCGGCCGGAAAGGCATCATCATTCTAGAATTTTTATTCAGACAAACTAGTTTGACAGATATGTAAGAAATATAATAGTGGTTCTGATGAGTTAATATGTTTCAGTATCGACTCGACGTACGAGTACATACAGGCTCTGTCTGTCTATGTATTGGGTAGTATAACTTAGTTGTGAGCGTGCAAGCTGACCTGCTAGAGGTGTACTGGAAGAGACTTTCCAGTAGGTCAGGTGCGCGCTCACGATGCCCCGCCGTTCCAAATTTGCGGCTTACGTTATAGGTAGGTACTATCCAACACTAACGGCCGCACTCAAAGACGTCAATTAACTTTCAAGTTTGATTAAAGTTGCTGCTGTCACTTTCTTTGCTATATCAATAGAATAAGACGCGGCTACCTTAACCAACATTTAAAATTAATTGACGTCTCTGAGCGCGGCAGTAACTATGTCAATTACAATCGGAAATGCCAAATTATAATCAAACTTATTATAAATACTAAATTAACTAAAATTAAAAATTAACAAACAGATAAATTTGGTAACACAAGCAGTTTTTTTTAAACATCGATACGTAGTTGTCAAACTGAAAAAAAAAACACCTTCATATTGTTAGAAATCTAAAACGGGACTTAATCAACATTATAAGTAAACAAACAATCAAAATTCAAAAAAAAAATCTATAGTATTAAAGATAAAGTCAAGTAATGTTCATAAAACTTATTTCTTAACGAGTGCGAAGAGACCTAAGCTGACGTAACTGCGTTTCTCTCCAAATTGCCTAATCGGGTTTAATTAACTAATATTACAAAAAAAAAAACATAATTCTAAAAGTACCGGCAACTCCTTTAACTTCGCTCTTGTTCCCTATCTTTGGATGTATATTTCCTGAGACACATCGGGCCATTGTGGGGACCACTAAACAAATGACGCGCGCCCGCCGAACGATATCCTAATACATTGCGTGTAACGCCATTTGACCGCTGTGCGGTGAGCGTCGACCGAGCAATGAAGAGTGAATTCGAAGCTCGCCGCCGCCACTCAAAGTCGTCAGGCCATAAGTCTGACCAAAACACACAATTTTAAACATTTAAAGGTTTCCTTTCAAGTGGCATTCGTTCGCTCCACCCTGCATACTAGGGTAAGCGTACCAGTGAATGAACCCTTAAGGAAATTTTCGACTTTGAAAAAATATTTCAATGAAATTAAGTGTTTTTTTTAATCAGAAATGGGTTTGCGTTAGACCTCAGTCTCACCTGATGTTAAGTGACCAGTTACCGTCAAATATATGTCGTTATAAGTCAATCAAGTATTCTAGTTTGCTTTTATAACATTTGTTTTATAATGATATTGCAAAATTTAAAGTTAAGCCGAAAACACCCCAAAACACCATGAATGAACACGATTTCCTAGTAAATGAACAAATAAAACCACTGAATGGACAATGTTGTGTTGTTTATTAATCTATTTTCAAAAAATGTTAATAGTTTTTTATCTTTTTTTCTTATTAATATGAGTTTACATAATTAAATACTATGCTGAGATTAATGAGACCTTGAGTTATTTGGTCGTTCATTAACTGGCTCTTAAATTGTATGCGAAACCAATGAATAAACTAGTAATCTTAAAGGTAGTTCATTTACTGGAATATATAAACCAGTGAATGAACCAACATTTAAGATTTTGTTCGAATACTGGCCACTTGACGGACAATCATTTAATAGCTATGTTTCTGAAAAGAAACTTTAATACAACAACTAAAACGCACAATATTGCATAATCAGTAATTCACACGCTTCTATTGAATGAACACCGAGGTTCATTCATTAGTTTTAGTAGGTTCTGTGATCTAGTTATAGAACATTTGCTTAAAAATTGCAATTTGAAAGAAATATAAAAAAAATATCCTGAAGACTAAACATAAACACAGTACGAATCACAGTTGCTTGGAACAAGTATAATATCACATCAAATACTAGGTAATGGGTACAAGTGATTTAGACATATCAGTGTTAACTGCCTGTCTAATATAAAATAATAATAATAACTTGCCAGTCTGCTAAATACTGCCTCATACAACGAAACGAAACGATACGTCAACTTTATATATCTGCCATTTTGCAACTAATGCACCTGAGTTGAAGTCAATGCTACCATGATGTTACTAGTAATGTTCCCAATCTAAAAAAAAATACTCTGTTTGGTACAAATTTACAGAATTCTTATTTTGTGAAAATATGCTTACTTTGTTCATTCACCGGTACGTTTACCCTATATTATACCACCCATAGCAAAATCCATGACATTTTTGACTACATGAGCGAATACTTCAACGCGTCTTGCGCGCGACGTTGTGTGCGTGAGCCATTGACACCGTTGATTTGTGTGGCAGTACAGTACTTATCACTGTCACACTATTTGGCATAAAAAATACACTGTGAGATGCTATAGTGTGACTGTGATTGACAGCTGAGTACTATTAATACTCTGGTTTTATTGTACCGTAGTTAGTCGCTTGCGCAGCACACAAACCAAAGCTACGCATGAGCAATAACATCGACACGCGCTAGAATAAGTCAAATTATTTATAGAAGAATCGACGGTATTTAACATTAAATTAATAAAATTAAGTTATTAGTCTCCATATCGGTTCACCTATATATTCCTATCTAATTTTATCAATATTTTTAATTATACTAAAGGGCAGTGATCTGTGCTTATTGCTCGTATAACAGAAGGCAGACGAAGCCAAAGAGTTCTTGATTGGCGATTGCGTACCGGAAGTGGCAAAGGTCGATGAAATCCGCTGATTGCAGACAAGAGTACATTGCGTGAGGTTTTAATACTCAATCCTAGTTCATTCGTCACTTGCCGCGGCTCTGGTGCTTTATTCGTAGATACGTACCGTCGCATAATGCACACGGGCGTTCGTGTCAAGTATACGTCTTATGACATGTTGGTGATTACCATGACGAATACTCTAAGGGTGCTCATCATCAGTTAAAAGGGAATCATCAACAACATGTGGATCATCAGGGCCTTCTAACAAATCTTCTTCGCTGTAAACATTTTCTTTAACTTGATTACTATCTTCACATTGAATTTCTGTGGCTTTGTGTTCTCTGTTTTCATTTACTTTGTCGATCGAAGGATGAATACTTTCATTATCATTTTGCTCAAACTTCTTATTTTGTTTATCTACAAACTCAATGTTCCCTTCTTTAGCTTTTAATTCTCGAGTATCACTGACAGTTTCATCATGTTTAATGTTTTCTTTTGTTATATCTGTATTAGCAGGTTTATCTTCAATAATATTACTACTACCTTCATTTACACTATCTGTATTGTGAAGGACATTTTCATCTAATGATGGGCTTACAGAATACTTTTCTGCTTCAGAGTTTTCGACACTATCTTGTTCTTTGGTGTTGCTTATTAGTAAATCCTTATCTTGATATGTCACTTGCTTTAAATCTGTTCCCATTGAATCGTCAACCATAGGTTCATTTTCATCTGTGTTGTTATTACACAATATATTTCCTTTATCTGGTACATCGTCATTTTTAATACTTATACTAGTATCTGTTAGATCCATAGGGACTTGATTCTCTACTTCAGTCTGAGAAACAATATAACTGATATCGTTTGAAATGAATGCTTTGTCGGCTTCAAATTCATTATCAGCTTGCGTTTCACCAATATATTTGGCGCTATCATGTTCATTCCTGCTTTGATGAGAGTTTTCCATGTTTATAGGCTGATGGGCATGGTTTAACAATGTCTGCCTCTCTTTTAATAAATTATTCCCTACTATTTCCTCCACATTTACTATATTAACTACTTGCAGACTTTGAAGGCTTTTTCCCTGATGTTCTTTATTCACTTCCTCTTCTCTAATGATATTATCTCCTTCCATGCCATTATAAATAATTTCAGAGGCATTCATTTCAGTTGTATTCCTAAATTCATAATTTATATGACGTATATCTATTGATTTCTTTACACGGACACTTACTTCTTTCACACTGAACGTAGTAAAACCATTGCTATGTACTTTACAATGATAGTCATAGTTTGCTTTGTCGAATACCAAACCGCATTTACAAGTTTCCGTCACAATTTTTAAAGCAGGTGAGCAGATTTCCCAATGCTTGCACAGAAATTCTAGTCTGTCAAAAGATAGTCCGCATTTACAATCGTAAACGTCAGCAACTACATCATTATCATTAACTGGAGCATAAAGCTCATTTAAAACATTATTTTCAAATGTTTTAACATTATATAGACCTTCATGTACAACTGTTATAATATTACTGATGTTGCTTGAAGATTCACTATTTCTGGTAACATTTTCATTAACACTTTCTTTATTAGTCAGAACAATATTCATACCTGCTTGCAACAACTTCCTATTGCAAATCAAATCCTTTTGGTCATTGAACAATACAGTCCTATATTTCTTGTCCGCGTCAGGAATTTCATGCGTCAAACTATGTTGATCTCTCGCTTTTTGAGTAAAGAATTGTCTTTGACACTGATAGCACAAATAGCAGCTTAGTTGGTTGGAGCAGTCACCCTGTTGCTCGACATGTAACTCAATGGAAGGAGGGTCAACGTATTTATTGCAAGTAACACACATAAAAAGGGTGAATCGTTCCGTCGCATCTTTGATGTCGTTTTCTAACTTTAATCGAATACAACGCGAAGGAAAATAAATACTAGACGATCGTACCTTATTAGCCATAGCTTTAGAGGCATTGACGAACATATCAAACCATTTATGGCTCATTAAAAGCCTATAGTCGTAGGAAAATAATCGAAACGATTTTGCATCAAGGTCGTCATCGATCAAATGGAGCTTTCTGTGCCTGCCGAAATCTGTAGCGAAGTTGAGTTTGCAAATCTCGCAATGATTAGTTTTGGTGGGTAGGTTTAAGATGTGGTCCTGTGCGTGAGCTACCGCGTTGTCATACGACGCTGTTGCTAACTTGCATACTTTACAGAGGTACATCGTTAGTGCTGATTTTTTGATTGCAGGTACTAAACTAGAGCGACAGTCTGCTGCTTTTGGTTCCTTCGTCTTTCTAACCTTATCTTTGTTCTCAACGTCACGCTTAGGCGTCTCTACTTTTTTGGCTTTCACCTTTTTTTCGCATTTGGACTGCTTCCGTTTTCGATGCGGAACTTCCACTTCAATCCTTTTAGCCTCAACTCGTTTACCAATCATATCAGCGTGTTTTTTTAGTATATGAGCATTGTAAACGTCAATTTGAACGCGTATATTACAATAATCGCATCTTTTAAAATCAGCATCATGAGCCGACTTCATATGCGATTCGAGGTCCTGTGCATCATCAAAGGGAACAGTGCAAAAGTCGCATTTATGAGTAACCGCAACTTTTTTTATATCAGTGTTTTTAAGTCTTATAAGTTCTGAAAGTACACTCATTCGAGTGACCTTGTGTATGTCTTTATAATGCAGATTTAAATGATCATCTGTGTCTAAATCCACCACACACAATTTACAAACAGTTGTTCTCCTTTTTGATCTAATAGCAGCTTTGAACCAATCAGGTTTCAAGCTTATTTGGTGTTCAAGTGACGATTCTACTAATCCAGTACCATTTGGAAAGAAAAGCAGCTTTTCATCTTGAACTTTGTGTTTCCCTGAGTAATGCCCGTTCCTGGATGATACATTGTTAAATGCTGTTTCACACAATTGGCAACCGTAAGGTTTAGCATTGCTTCTGTCAGTTTTGTCTGAAGGTGTCTCTCTTTTATCTACATCTTGGCATCTCCTCTTTGCTCCCTTTTCATTACCAATTGACAAAGACCTTTTTCCTTTACCTTTCGATCTTTTACTACTCATTTCGTGATTTCTCTTATGTTCTATTTCACTATCGTCTGACATTTTATTAGTTTTAGCATGAGAATTCTCAATTGTAACTCGAATATCATTCTTGTCTAATGGTCTTTCCGTACTGCCTTTTCCATTGTCCGTTACTAATCGTGAAAAAAAACTTGTCAAGTCCTGGTCACTCTGCAACAATCGCATAAAAGTATCACAAAGTTTTACTAGCAGTAGTTGTTTGGGTCAGTCTTATTTTTACTTTGTACTTATGTAGATCCTCCGTTATTCTCCACCGGTGCACTTGTGCTTGAATGTTTTTTCTTGCTCATTATATCCTGGAAAAATAAAATGTTTTTATTAGGAGAAGAAACAGAGTGAAAACGTACAAAGGAACACTTATTTTCTAGACCTTTAATAGAACATGCGTCCAACTCCCCAACAGTACCCATCGTTTAAATCATAATCCAAGCAATATTCTAAACTAAATTGAAAAAAATACAGGTTCTGACAGTTATCACTTTCATACATTTAATATAGGTTTGATTATATTGCTCCCGCCCTGCGTGACGGCTAATGGTAGGAACTCGCTGAATGTATGCAATGCATTATGATATCTGGACTCTTGAATTTGTATGACTAGAAACACACTTGCCATACGCAACGTTGCGTGTGAAAAGTGTATAGGTACATAAAAATTCTATAGTCCAGATATCATAACGCATCGCATACGTTGCGAACGTGGGATCAGTGTGTTCCTACCATTATTGTATGAAACCAGCGCGTGGTGAGGTGTAGGCGCTTGTCATTTAAACTCCAAAAGAAATTTGCCAAAAGGCCTTTTATAAGGCCTTTAGGTGTTAGGCTATGCAAATTTTCACTAGCCTAGGTTTGGCAGTTTAGGTGTGAAAGCATACCTAACTAACAAACAAACAGTCACACATTTATAATATTTACTATGGATTTAGATTTTTGTTTGTTTATTTACCCCTAATAACATAACTGTGTTATATAACTGTGTATCTGTCAGTGGCATCATAGCTCCCAAATGGATGAACCGGTTTGATTAAGTTAAAGATCCACTGGGCCATTTAAGAGTTCTAATTTTGTCAGGGATATTTATCTACAAATATAGGTTTTTTAATGGGCTTTTCTCAATTATCTGTACCCCAAAAATACGTAGTCACATTTTATTCCTGTAAAAAACACACAAATACAAGAACCTTCTTCTTCATGGGCATAGTCAGGCGCAAAAGCTAATGTTTAATATTCCCAGAATTATATTGTGTATAAGATATTAATATTAATGTTGTAAATAAAATTGAAAATTGTTGACAGTGGCGACACGCGGCGTGGGCGTAGTGTACACCCTCTGTTTTCCATTAGGGGTAAATAAACATACAAAAATCTAAATCCACAGTAAATATTATAAATGTGTGACTGCTTGTTTGTTAGTTAGGTATGCTTTCACACCTAAACTGCCAAACCTAGGCTAGTGAAAATTGGCATAGCCTAACACCTAAAGGCCTTTTAAAAGGCCTTTTGGCAAATTTCTTTTGGAGTTTAAAAGACAAGCGCCTACACCTCATGGTTGTCAAGGCAGGTGCAATTTTAAGAATACAAACGTCCACAGGGCTCAGACCACCTTACCATTTGTTTGCTTTCTCTATGCTATATAAAAGGTACTACTTAATTATCAATGTAATAAGTGGAAAATTGCCACAGAATACAAATCTCAGGGGACAATCTCACACAAATTCCCACTACGACTCAGCCTGCCAAGGTAAACAACCAGGTTCGGGTGTGCCTCACCACCGGGGCACACCACCCACCCCCTACTGTGAATCTATAATGGTGCATCACACCAATAGCAAATAGCCCATTAAAACAAACACACACAAATTGACCTAGTCTTACCTAGTTTTACGGGTACTAGGCAACGATACACATACTAATAACATAACAGATACACTCATCATACAAATATTTTCTCTGGCTGGGAATTTAATGTGGGACAGCTAGCTTTGTAAGCAGGGTCACTATCAACTAGGCTAACCGCGTCATCACATCTTACAATAAAACTATTAATGTAAATTAGTTGTAATATCACAACTAGTTGTAATTACACAATCTGTAGATTTGGGACAATACTGCAAAAGGGACAAACTACGATTTCTTCCGAAATAGCACAACGAGATTTTTCATTCAAGTTAATTTTATTTACATGAAATTTCAACCATTTTCATGTGGATTTCATGTGGATGAAATGTATTCGTTAAAATTTGCATGTAAAAGTTACATATTCAAGTTATATCTTGAAAGTTTTAATTGAATTTATAAAACGGAGTTCTCACTATAATGCCGCGCCCACCTGGGCCGTACTTTTGAGACAAATGTGAGTAAACCAACACAGCTTAACACGAGCTGACGAGACTAATAACAAATAACAAAATTGAATTAGTACGTACCTGTCGCTGGTCAATCCAAGTTTCATAACGTAGGGAGACATTATGTCAAGGTAATTTACGTAAAAATATCAATTATAGACGGAATTATAAGGAAAAGTGCACGAAGTAAACATCACATTACTTTTTGATAACAAACCCAGAACGGAGCAAAGGCAATTTTACTACTGGCAACAAATCAATGAATGTATAAACCTGTCAAAATCATCGATAATGATGTACAAAATTTTATCGATAATCAAGTGTATTGGATAATCAAGAATTTAAGGCATTTGACTACGTGGAGTTGGTTTACTAAAGCAACCTTTTAAAATATTCAAAGCATATAATTGGACATTTATATAGTCTGGCAAAAAGTCAATCAAAAAGGGCGCTGTTCAGAATAAAATTGGCAACATGATCCAAGGTTCTTAAATAGAGAAGTTACTAAAGGAGTACAAAGCAGGATACAATTTAAAAAATATAATTAAAAAAAAATGCCTTTTTTATAAGAGAGGGAAGCAAACGAGTGTGCGGGTTACCTGATGAGAAGTAATCACCACCGCCCATGAACACCGGCAACTCAAGAAGAAATAATAATGCAAGGTGGCCTAATTTTAATTACCCTGCGTAGGTTATTCCCCTGTATTATGTACACAAACATAAAAGGCCCTTTATTTTACTTGGTATATTCTACTATTCCTACTGTATTGTTATTATAGCTCTTATTATCGTGACAGTCAATGCGGCCGAGTTGTAAACAATTCGCTTGTATAAAGGGGGTCAAAACGAAGTGGAATAAAGGCATTTATGTTTACTATCCATTCAAGGTCAAACGTAACTTGCAGCGCGCCGGCCCACAGCGAGTGCTCTAGGCGCCAAATGGTGAGGGGCGCTAAAAACTAACATTATCCTCCTTTTGGGCATTTGGGTAGAAAGCTTTAATCAAAGGGCGCCGAAAGACAATTATTCGATTTATTTTTTCGAACGTTCGGATGCACGATCCCTTTCACTCGTAAATTGTGATTATATCGTGAGAAAAGGAAGGAGCTAACGTAATTTCGAACTTCGATTTTCAAAGTAGCACCCTAGACTCTTGTAGGATTAACGCATGGAAGTAATTTAATAAGTAGGTACTCTATACATGTATAGAGTAGTTATTAGTTCCATGGATTAAAGAAAACCAACAAAAAAAATACGATTTTTATTAATATTTAAATTTTCTATACTTTACACCAATCACAATAGGTTCATCAAGGATATCGCAGATTTTATTAAAATCTTCTTTAGTCCGGTACTTATGAAGCGTTTTCATTGGGCGATATTTTGAGGCAAACCTTTGGTCTGCGAAAAAGGGTTCTGAAGTTAGAATGTCCAAGGCTTCGTGTGGTAATGGTAAAACTAACCTGAAAAAATAAAATTTAATCAGTATTTTGGTATATTTTTGTATGGATAAGTGTTGACACAACTGATTTTGGTCTAACCGATCAATTCGCGAATTTAGCTCCTTGGCCGATCTGAGAGTTGACTAGTACGGCTAGCACAATTTGTATTTTCTCGCTTGTCGCTCAGTGCGTGACTTTTGTTACACACAAGGTAAAGAGGGATCACCGAGCGACAAAGAAGCCGCGGACAACTTATGCTAGCCACTCAGAGAGTGGTGTCACAATAAAAAGGCAGAAAATAAAAAAAAATCTGCTGGTAACATTAAACATAGTGCTAAAATATTTAACCGGAAAACAAAAGAAATCTGGCGGCTTGTTTGATATATAAAATTGCTGCCATATGAAATTGCTTGTAACACAACTCGCTGGTCAGACTAGCTATGTTATTTTTATTTTAAACGCTTTTTTACGTGTTCTACGTCGTACTAGCGGTAACAACTTACTATACCCCAGAACTCGTAAAAACCTCGTAGGAAAGCCGGTACCAAGGTGGTTTTCTTGATGCCTGCACACGAGTTGCTAAGTTTCGTTAGCGAGTCCAGAGGTTGAGTTAGGCGTATTGTACCTCATAAAGACATCGAAGATGAAAGATGTCGAAGACATCTCCTTTACATTAAATAGTCATAGTTTACCTAAGGGCATGTAAATACATCCGGTGCGGAGCAGAATCTTCAGTGTTGCTGTAAGTGTAGTCGCCGAGTATAGTATGACCAATGGCAGCGCAGTGCACCCGGAGTTGGTGGCGACGACCTGTGACGCAATCAATCTTATTTAAATTCGAATTATGTATTTATTATACACCCAAGAAGCTTATATAAGCTTTTTGTATACACCACATTATGGAATTGACAACACTGCAAATTGGCAAATGATGCTAAATCCAAAACCAATTGGGTAACTAAGCGCCAGGATTCCAAAACTATTTTTTATTTTTAGGGTTCCGTGCCAAAATGGTAAAAAAGAAACCCTTATGGTGAGAATTCGCTGTCTGTCTATCCGTCCGTCCATCTGTATGTCACAGCAGTTTCTCTCAGCAACTACAGATGATATCAACTTGAAATTTGTCCTAATTGTATAACTTGCTTGCCCGCATCTATTTTTAGTAAAAAACATGAAATTAATTTTGTAAATAATTAAATGGGTCTGAAGGGGTCTAGAAAGCGAGTTGAAAAATGAAAGTGATTTGATTATAGCAAATGGGGTGTCATATGAAAGTACTTAATCTGCACATTTCTAAACAATTTTTTTATAATTTTTCATGACATACTTTTTGATTTATAGCCAAAAATTTATATAAAATTTATGAACCGAAAAATCTGAAGAATTCCAGGCGTATAGCTAATTATTTATATTTTACGGGAAAAATAAAATGAAGTGTTCAAAATTTACAGGTTTAGGGAAATAAATAAAAAAACTTTGATTTTTTTTTTTTAATTTAGGCAACTCAAAATAGAAGGTCTATTTGCATACGAATTAAAGTACTTACATAAAAAGGAATATTTTATAAGTACGGATTTAAATACGGAAGCCTCATTGCACGAGTCCGACTCGCACTTGACCGGTTTTTTTATATCCAGTAGTCCAGTAAAATTAGGGAGTATATGCAGACCGGAAAAATGACGTCACTGATATGCCTATATTGCAAATTCCTTTGTTACCACGAAACACTAATTTCGAACGTTCGTATGGACCATCCCTTTCACTCGTCAATTGTGATTAAATTGTGAGAAAGGGAAAGAGCTAACGTAACTTCGCGAACTTCGATTTTCAAAGTAGCCCCCCAGGTCGTCTTGGTTAAAATCGTAGAGTAAGATGTTGTTCAGTGCTTCTAATTTACCAGTAATGGGTTTGAGCAGCACCACACTGACGGGATCACTGCCGTAGTAGCCTGTCTCGAGGACCAAAAGCCGCGTCTGCGCCGGACGTGGCATCAGCGGGGAGTTCATCGTCGGCATCCCAGTTAGCGCCAGCATTTTGTGAGTCGAACCCGTCGTGGCGGGGTCCGCGGCTGAAAACAAGGTCTTTGACAAATCTAGACTAATTAATCATCATAATGGCAGCTGCTGTCTGCCTTACAGATGATCTCGATTACGTGATATCCCGAGAACCAATCTCAAAGTAACAAATATGAGTGCAATCGAGGACTAAGCGGAGAACCGAATTGTATTTTCTTTCGTGTATGAAAATATCAGTTCAAATGTGCATAAATTAATTATTAGAAACTAGCAAGTTGTTTATCGCTGCTCCCTCGGGAACTGTCAATTTTTTCGGGATAAAAAGTAGCCTACGTGCTATTCCAGGCTATAATCTATCTCTGTGCCAAATCCGCTCGCGACTCCGTCTGCATAGAAGTCGTTTATTGCTGCTCCCTCGGGAACTGTCCATTGTCCGGGATAAAAAGTAGCCTATGTTTTCTTTCAGACTATAATCTATTTCTGTGCCAAATTTCATCCAGATCCGTTCAGCCGTTTATATTTCAAATTCACCTAGTACCTATTAATAGGTCTCATTTAATATCTGCGACAGCTCTTTTAAACCCCCGACGCAATATAGAGGGGTGTTATAAGTTTGACGTGTGTATCTGTGTGTGGCATCGTAGCTCCTAAACGGATGGACTTGAGTGTTCTTAGCTTGGTTCGATGAAAATCCGTTAAGCCGTTTAAAAGTTATAAGCTCTGAAATCGATTTTGTCGGGTTTTTAATACTTGAAATCTTGTAGTGACGAAGTCCACTCAGTGACGTACGAGTACATACGAATATATATGTTTCTCGTTTAGTAACTAGAAATGAAAATTATAAGGGTGCGCCAATCGGGTTTTAGTTTTTATTTTTTTATTTTTGAGGTAAGGTTAGTTTATTTAAATATGCCACGTTTGTTATTCGCTCAAGCATTCGAAATTTAAAACTAAGCAACGCAAGCAAGTATCCTGACGACTACTTTTATTACCTACCAGCCTTAATATTATGGCCGGCATGGTCGCCTTTATCGCGGTGGATAAAGGTGGACAGAGCATCCGTTACTCTCGCACTTACATACTGCTCAAAAAGTGACAGATGTTTTATCCACGTCGATGAACAAGACCATAATAGGCCCGCTACAAGGCACCAAAGGTCATAAATATGTGTTTATGTTTTTTAGTAGGTACCTTGTCACTTTAATCGCTGTGACATTCATATATGGCAGTTTAAACATGACATGCATTATGAGGCAATGATGCCCTACCTTAAGAAATACCAAATAATAAAATTGATTATGATACTATACCTCCTAGTCAACTGTTTTTCCATAGTTTGATATGATTGTAAATTGTGTTCGGAAATCGCTCGCCGCGCCGCCGGTCGCACACAGTTGTGGCCAGGCACTTAGCATGGTAATTAACAAAGAGTTGTATGCAGGCCGTCACACATATAGTCGCGCCGCGCTTGGCGTGATCGAGCCAAGCCGAGCGCGGCGCGGCTTGATTTTCATGTTGTATTTGTTTACAAATTCACAGTGTATTTGTGACCATGAATGTAGAAAAAATTGATTATATATGATTTGGGCAATAAAAGCTACAAAAATGTATTAACTTGGATCGAGATTGCGTGAGAACACGTCGCGCGTGACGCGACGTTTTCCTGCAGTGTGACTGTCGCGCCGCGCCGGGAGCGCGCCTCGCTGGCTGTTTGACGAAGCCTTAAGTGTGTTGATGGGAGGCTGTGCGCGTAATTGCAATATAAACCTTAATAAATGAATAGCTATTGATGCTGCAGTTACTTTACGGAAGTTCATTGCTAGCAATAATCAAGAATTACTTTGTGTATAAATACCTGGTGAAAGAACACAAGGTGATCCTTTATCATTGGTGAATAAATAAATGTTTTGATCATCCCCTTTTACTTGCGCTCTACCTGTAATTACCGCTGCCCTATCTTAAATTCAACTCTGGCTACGGCCCTGCTACAAGGTAAGGTACTAAAATGTACAATGTATAAGTTTATGACGTTGACTGTACAAGTTCACAAATTAAAGTTTCTTAATGTTTCTCTTATCCCGTAAAACAAAGCTAAAACAATATTACTTACCAATGTGATACTCAATGTCAACTAAGTCATACTGGACGTGTTGTCTTGTGACAGCCAAGTAGTATTTTTTTGTTCCCCGATTCTCAAACAATTTGCACGCAGCCGCTGAAGATGGCTTGTTCTTGGCGATGCACAGCACGCCGCTTGTTGCATAATCGAGACGGTGCACGAAGTGCAACGGGTGAGACGAAGTAGCATGGTGAGAGTCGTGTTTAGCAATGTTGTAGGTAACAGAATTCTAGAAATAGAATGTTTCATTTATATTCAAGTCAATGGCACTTGAAATTTAATCAGAGAGGCAACCAGATGGCGAGTGGTAATCTGGGTCTTAATTAAAGTAATACCGAACCGATATAAATTAGCTTTAATGGATAATTACCAATAATTAATAATCATAACACAGGAGGTTAAAATGACAAGGGTTATTCAAAAAACGCATTAGACGTAAATTATCTGAACACAGCATATTTCAAGTAAACAATAGAATGGCGCGTGGCCTTGACAGAGCGCGCCGCTTGTCGGCTGAGTCAAATAGTCAGCTAGAAAAAAAAAAATATATATATATATATATATATGCATTATATATATATATATATATATATATATATATATATATATATATATATATATATATATATATATATATATATATATATATATAACATCTGGAAGACATCTTGTGATGCAGTAGAAATATTTAGTGACCTTTCCAAAGCTTTTGATTGCGATGATCATGCGACCCTTATTTTAAAATTGGAACATTATGGTCTATCAAATAATGCTCAAGACTTATGTCTTCTTACCTTAGTGATAGAACATAAACGGTTATTGTAAATAATACGCAGTCGGTTTGCGCTGCAGTTAAATTAGGTGTGCCTCAGGGCTCTTTATTAGGTCCTTTCTTATTTTTGGTTTTCGCTCTATTCGATTCGCTCTATATATAACTTAAATTCCCGTGATTCCTTGAGAGAACTTTTTAAACAAATTAATATTAGTCCCAATGTATTCATGAAAATATTATGTATGTTATTAAGAACCTAGACTCTTGCATTAAGAATTCTGATAAACATAATTTCAATACTAGGAATAAAAATAAAATTGCCATTAGAAAATTTCTTGTCTGTAAAATATATAAATCATTTGTAAATCAATGCATTCCTTATTTTTAATAAATTACTCGACGTAGTTTTAGAGTTAGCCCTTCCAGCACTTAAAAATTACTTGAAAAAGTCGTTGATGTCTAAAGCTTACCTACTACTATCTAACGGACAAAAATGTTTGGCCTAAACCCGAAAATTAAGTAATAGCTTACTACCTCATAAATAATTCATATAAATCATATAAACACTGTATCTTGTCTATGGGACACGGTTTATATAGGAAAACATGTCGAAACTTTTATGTGATTACACGTACAATATGTGTGTGTGGCTGTGTGTGTATAATATGTATATGTATTTACGTAATAATTTTAACATATTTTCTTGCAGAACTACGCTGATATTTTATATTATTTTTATGCTTTTATATAATGCTAGAATAAGTAGTATTATTGTCATAAGCTTTATTAAAAAAATGAGTAAGTGTTGAGTTTCTTGCGGCGCTTCTTCTAAGCAATGGGCTCCTCTTGGAAAGCCCTGGTAGATTTTGACGTGTAAAAGGTCCCGTGCGGCCTAATTAACGAATAGGTAAATATCTTTTAACTTCATTAAAATCTTTAGAGCCCTTTCCAAGAAACCAGTGCATATATTTATCACGTCGCTTATTACGCGCTCCGCACTCGGATTTCTGTTTTTATTTCAATACTAAAAACCCGTAACGGATATTTAGGGGATTACTTTAAATTATTGTTCACAAAAAAGTACATCATATATAGTTGTATCAAAATATTATTTAAGGTGTTTTAATGCACGTGGGTAACAAAATCAAGAGTTAAAGTATTATAGTCAGGTTGGGGATAATTCATATTATTATACCTACTTATTTATTTTAATTAGAAATACATACTGACTGACTGGCCGACTCACTGTGCAATAATTGTTTAGGCGTTATAATTTACTTAATGTAAAATATTTAATAGATTTTCAATTTTTCACACTTAAATATGTTCGTTTTACTTTACATGCTAATTATTCAATAATGATTAATATTTATTGGGGGATTATCGCCAATTTATGTTTAACGAGTAATAATAGTCGCCTTTTTATTTTATCTCCTAAAGTGTATTATGATGAAATTCCCATAGCCGTAGCTGTGACTAGACTATTAGTATCGATAAAATTTGCTACTAGCGCATCACTAATGTTGACAAATATATAACCTACAAAATATTGTCTGACTATACCACTGTCTTATAAGACCGTGGATTATACAAACACCAAGTACGAACATGATATGACACATACCTTTTCATTTTCGTCTTCGGAATTTATGTACATATCATATGGCTTATTCACAATCAAATATTGTTCGTTTTCGTAAAGCGTCGGGACTGCCATGTTTGTTTTGGAATTAGTTTAGTTTCATTCCTGTGCTGGTCGCTGGGATTGCTACACTTGTGTAAAAGATGCGTTCGCAATTCCGTTTGATTCTTTACCAAATACAGAGTCCGTAATTTTTACCTCCTGACTAAATTAAAACTATACTTAGTCATTCGAAGACAAAATCAGTTTTTGAAGCGTTGTATCCCACAAATCTCCGAAAGTCCATTAGAAGTTGCATTATTTTTTTTATTAAAATTTAGTTTACATTATATAAGTACCTACTGTAAAGTGATTGATTGGTGAAGTCACAGGTGAGGTAACCACAGTGACCATGCTTTTTTTTGACATTTTATAAATCAATCAGATACAATGCTTCAAAACTAAGAACAATTTGACTTTCATAGAATTTTGACGATCTCTGGCACTAACTCTGAACGCATCGAATGCGCGTCAAGTTTGACATAAAGTCATATAAAAACCCGACAATTTAAAAATACATTTATTTTCCTATTCTTCCTCGATCTCGCGTAGCATTTTAAATTGAGTGGGAGGTGATATGTGCATTTGCAAGTTTTGCAATGCAAACCATAATTTAGCCTGAACTTGAATCTATTTAAAATAAAATGAGTAAAGTAAAGAGGCATAGGGTAAAACAGGAAAAAGCAGCTTCGTCATCTTCCAATACGCGACCACCAGAGGAACATGATTTGGCGTATTTCATTCACGACAGAGTAGAATTAATGCACCAAGTGTTCTCAGTTTTGAAGTCGAAAGAATTAAAACAATTGGCTCCTGAATGCGTGCGGCAACTATCTACGGATGATTTACAGGAATTATGTTTGGAGGAAGTAAGCTCTTGAATTATAATTTACATATTCACCAATTCTACATATCAAATCTTTGACATCAAGTAAACCTGCAGTTGAATAGCTCTTAAACTTTTCGGGTAAAGTCGGTTAGACCAGTATAAAAGCATATGAGCATTAAAGAGTAGTACAAGCTGTACTAGCCGGATGGTCCTTCTATGAGCTATTGCACTGTAGGTACTTTATATGTTAGGCCTCTTTTAAAAGTCTTTCAGGTTGAGGAAAGTCTGCAGGGTTGGATTTAGAGGTCTGGAGGCAACAGGAGTGAATGCCCCTAATTATTTTCCAAATAGGTTAAATGAATTATTTGAACTGATTGTTGTTTTTTTTATTTCTCATGGAAGTCTGTTAGACCTGAAGGTAGTTTTAAGAGCTATTGCACTACTGAAAATAAACATGAGTTACACTTGTACACTGTGAGAAAGGAGTGGGTGGGAGCACTTATATTTGATCAATGATGTAATATAAAAACAGGTAGATAGGTTACTTATATGATATTCCGCATGTACAAATGGCTGGTGCTCACACATAAATCTATGACACATTAATTCATAGATGACATGTGACAGCAGGACTGTAAGCTAATTAGGTTTGCCAATTGGTGTAGTTTTAATGTGCCACTTTTGAAGTGTGTATAACCTATCTACCTCTTTTATATTACATCATTGTATTTGATATTATTTTTAGAATACAAACTTCTAAAAGATAAATAAATAAATAAATAAATAAGAAAGAGAAAAAAATAGATAAGAGAAAATCAGCCATTAAGTGACCTTTAGTCTCCTTAGCATGATTGTGTATATCTTAGGAAACCTGTACTTGAGAGCCAGACTGCCAAAATAAAAAAGAAAATGGCTGCAGAGTAAAAGTCAGAGCACAGAGTCTACTCTATACATAAATTTATTTCCATCAAAGACTTGATGGGGTCTATTTAAAACAGTGTTCTTTAAACATCAGTAAACTTACAATTATAAAATTGAATGTCAAACTATCCTTTTTAGAATATGAATACTAATTCCATACTAACATTATTTTTCATACTCTTTCAGCTTCTCGGCATAAGTTCAAAGAGGCTCTGCGCTATTCTGGATGGAGCGGAGCCCCCGTCAGACACGGAGTCTTCCAGCCAATCCCCGGAACATCTTGAGACCATCTCGCTGGATAGCATATCGTCTGACGATGAGATACTGAGCCAGGGTACTGGGAAGAAAAAGAAGGTATGCTTTGTTGTAGGATGTAGTCAAATGCTATGACATGCCAATTTTTTGAAAATGCATAAAGGTTTTTCTTTGTTCCGCTTTCATGGTTGAACACCTTACGTATTCGTCGTGAAATTGGCACAGGTATAATTTACTACCAGCGATGGTCAGATCTAGTTGTGCTAACTGACGCTAGAGGTGCCAGTTTTTTTATAAGTGTGATATGTAGACTTAACAGTTATGTACCTATATTATAAAATTGCAATAAATAAATAAATAACATAAAGTTAAATATGATGATGAGTATGATAACATTGATGATGTTTATGTGTACTGCTTATAGTCACACGTTTTATTGCTCGCAAGTCTGTTTATTGGAACACGGTTGTTATTTCCTAATCATTAGATGTCGCTAGTGTCGCCATAATACTAAATGTTATCCACAGCACAAGCATCGTCACGGCAAGAAGAAACGGAAGAAGCGCGGAGACTCCGCGGAGGCCGGGGAGTCGCGGGCCTCCCGCGCCGGCCTCACCGTGCTGGAGCTGCTGGAGCTGCAGGCCCGGGCGCGCGCCATCCGCGCCCAGCTGCACCAGGAGCATAGTGAGTTGAGCACAAGCTTTTAACTTCAATTGTACGTATGTAAGTTTAGTTCAAATGAGAGTAAATATTCGGTATTCGGCATATTCGGCAAGTTTTTCAATGTTCGTATTCGGCCGAATAGTTCGGTTACGTTGCCGAATATTTACCGAATAAACAAAGTAAATAACGAGCGTAAGTTGTTTCGTAATTCGTCGGATTGACATCCTATTTCAGCATTCTAAGCAACTCCCAAAAAGAGATAAATACTATGCGTCTAAATATAAATACAATTATTTTGCAAAAAACCGTATCTTAAATAAGTTATTTTAATTAAGTAAGTTTTATTAATCAGTAATCACCTTTCTCAATTATTCACTAAAGGTCGACAAGTCAAATGGCGCGAGCGCGAAGGCCCGAAACACACGCGGAGCGCTGAGCGCGTACGTGTCAAAAACAACAGGTTTCTAGCGATTCGGCGGAACCGAATATTCGGTTTGGTAAGAGCTGAACCGAATGTTCGGCCGAATATTCGTATTCGGCAAAGTCCGTATTCGGCCCATCTCTAGTTCAAATATTCCAAGCAAGATTTGAACCACTTCCCATTGTGTGGTTGTGCTGCAGTTTGGTATACCTACATAACTTCGGTTAGAATGCAATAGTATACTGCCCTGCTAAGGTAAAAGGCAGTATTTTACACAAAACTACTGTAGCAGTTGCAACCTTATTACCCAGTAATGAGGTTGCAATTATTACAGTAGTTTTGTGTAAAATACTGCCTTTTACCTTAGCAGGGCAGTATAGTACCAGTATAGTACCATCAAGTACCATGGAGCTGGTCTGATGATGCAGTCTGAAGGTGGCCACAGGTATTTCGCTACGAAACAAGTTAAAAATAAAATAGATAAATAAATATCAGGGCCAATCTCACACAAATTTACCTAGTCCCAAACTAAGCTCTAGGCTTGTATTATGGGTCCCAAGTAACGATAGACATACTTATATAGAGAAATACATACTTAAATATATAGAAAACATCCGTTTCTGGAACAAATACTTGCGCTCATCACACAAATATTTGCCCATAACGGGATTCGAACCCGGGACCGCTAGCTTCGTAGGCAGGGTCACTACCAACTAGGCTAACCGCGTCGTTAGTTACAGAATTTGTCTCGATAAGCGGATGATGACTGTGCAAAACAAAGTACAGTCGGAATGAAAAGCTTGTTCCAAAAATTATTTGACGGAAACTTATTTGTGATGATTCAAAGCCCTCAGGCTTAGCCGTGGCATCCACCACCACTACCCACGCAAGGCTCTCTCTCTGAGCTTCGAAATACCGTCCAAATCACTTGTTTAAAGCTTGTAATACACACACATATTTTGAGAAATATTCTTGAATTTAATTGTCCGCCTGGACAATAAGTGGCACAATCTTGAAATTTAGACACGCTGTAGCGAGCAGCCGTGTGTAATATTTAAAGATCGGCTGATGGGAGCAATTTATGTCACTTTCACGTCAAACGTAATGACTAGTATGGATATGTTAGGTATGGTTTAATTAAAGTATATGTAAACAAGATAAAATTAAAACTAAAACTCGACTACGAAAACAACCAACGACATCGCGGTGCCTCTTATGCTATTTTTATTACTTGTATTACAAAATAATGGTATATTTCTTATAGAACAACATTTCTTTTCGAGATTTATGCATTTAAACCTCACACTTGATAAGAATCCAGGTAATTTTTTTACATTTTGCCTTAAAAGTTAAAAATGCGTACATTTATAATTCAAAAATCGTACTCAAAATTTGATTAGAATCATATCTATAATATTCTTTAGTCGGAAAGTTGCTACCTGTCGCCGACCATTAATAATAAGACTCGAGCAAAAAATCATACATTTTTAATAAGTAGGTATATAAATTGTGCACGAAATTAAATAGAGTCATATCCATGTAATACTTTCGTCATCAAAGTGACATAAAATGCTACCGGTGGCCGATCACTAGTAATCACACGAACCATTTGGAGCCACTTTTGACCCCCTCATAACTCAAAAACTATTTCACATAAACATGTAAAATTTGGCTCATATATTGAGACATGCGAGATACATATGTGCTAGACATATGTGTTAGATCTGACTTGGCTAGTTTTCATAAACGAATTATTATTAAGTACCTAAAAGTACAGTTTCTAATAGCAAGCCAAATTTTCGGAAGAATAAAATAAGAACTTACAGCTTTAGAACTTGCGAACGCTATAATATAATTCGTATATGAAAACTAGCCAAGTCAGACCTTAGGCTTCAATATATTATCCTAAGTTATAAGAAGAAATTATTTATTTATTTATTTCTAATTATATTTTAAGTTGTTATAAAATATTTTGTTATAAATAAATTTCAGGACTGACCATTGAACTTGGCACCCATTTAGATCTCACTTCTTTTGTCGTTGAAGTCAACAACCAAGGCATATATCATAATATTTAACTTGGCTCTCATTTCACATTTATGTTTTTGATGGGATCTCTAATTCTCTCTAATCTTGCCATGCAGAATTCAAAACGCAGTAAGTCCAAATCGGCCACTAGATTGATCACCAACTTGAAACAACTGGCAATCTGTATGAGATCAACATATGGTGGCTGTGATGCGCTGACTGCGTTTAAAATTCTGCAGGACAGGAATCTTAGTCCCAAGGATGGGCAATGAATTGTCGGTCTTAAGATAGCACCAACCCATGCCTTAGAGACCACCCACCATCAGGAGACCTGTGTCTCATCATCATCATCATCATCAGCCGCAAGACGTCCACTGCTGGCCTTCCCCAAGGTTTTCCACAACGATCGGTCCTCTGCTGCTGTCATCCAGCGGTTTCCCGCGACCTTTATCAGATCGTCGGTCCACCTTGTGGAAGGCCTGCCGACACTTCGTCTCCCGGTTCGCGGTCGCCACTCTAGAACCTTTCCGCTCCAACGGCCATCGGTTCTACGAGCAATGTGCCCCGCCCACTGCCACTTAAGGTTTGCTATTCGGTGAGCTATATCAGTTACTTTAGTTCTCCTGCGGATCTCCTCATTCCTGATTTGATCTCGTAAAGAGACACCCAGCATACACCATTTCAAATTGACATGTTACATTGCAGAGGCGCCTAGCGTGCCGCCGCGCGAGGCGAGCTCCGAGAACGAGGTCGAGATTAAGGAGGAGCCGGCTGAGGTCGTCGAGATCAGCAGCGACGAGGACAAACCCGACGTGGCGCGTCTACAGGAGCTCGGTGAGATCGTTATTAATTGTTATACTCAATTTGCTTAGGTACTTGCATAAACGTAAACAAACCAAACCACGTGGCTCTGCTAAAATGCCAATCAATACGTTCCATAAATTACCTCACACGAATTACATGATTTTTTGATCCCCCGTCCTTGTCACAGGTGGTCACATTTGTGAGAGACACCCCTCTCTTTTTGCGTCGGGGGTTAAAAACAGCAGTTCCGAAATTTTCGAATTTGACATGTGACGTCGTGAAGCTTATGACTCCTCCCACCCCTTGTAACACAATGTCACACTTCGTCGACTCCCTCCCCTCCCCTTAACGTGTGACGTAATTTATGGATGGCCCCTTATACATATTTTTATAATTTCAGCGACTTCAACATCGAATTCAAACGAGACAACTAACAAGCAAGACGAACCACAAATCGTCACCAAAAGAATTAACGATTTAATAATAACAGTGCCGCAGTCCAAGCCTACGCGAAGAATTAAACTTAGAAGGCAAAAACCAACAGAAAATGTTGCCAAAGAAACTAATACCAAAGTTGTAGAGAAAGAACCTGACAACACAGAAGTTATTATTGTAAAGAGTAATGATACAGAAGTTGCTAAGATTGCTAATAGTGAACATAAAAATAAGAGTAAAAAGAATAAGAAAAAGAAGAAAAAGGCTAAAGATAACAAGGGTAGCGATGAAGATGAGATCACTCTGCAGTTATCGGATACTGAGAAAATGGATCTGTTAGAAGATTTAGACGCAAAACACTTGGACAATGTCAGTTCTAGTGATTCTGATAGTTCTGATGATCAACAAAATACTGAAAAATCTAGTGATGATATTAGAACCCAAGAGGACATTAAACAACCGGATAAAAAACACGTTGAAATGAATGATTCAAATACAAATAACAATGATGCTGCAATTAGTATTACTAAGGATAATAAAGATGAAAACACCGAAGAAACTAACAAGTTTCTCGTCGAATCTAATACGATTAAGGGATATGTTTCTAATGACAACGGTGGTACAGTTGAGATTAATGACTTGCCGATAGTAGTCGATAAAAGTATCGAATCTAACGATAATGTAACAAATTCAAATGGTGATAATCCGAATGGTAATGCAAAACAAATTGAGGTAAATGAAAAAGGTGATTTGCCTGATAAATCATTAGCCAACGATGAGAGCAATGGACACGAAAAAGAAAATGAGGAGAAATCTGATGGAGAAATATCTGATCGTGAAAGCTCCGAAGTTGAAGTTTCGGAAGTACAGGCGGAGGTCGTGTGCATATCTGAAGAAGAAAATAAGATAAAGAAAAAAAAGAAAAAGGAGAAGAAATCTAAGAAAGACAAAAGTAAGTCGGGTTTTCGCGAAAGTAAAAATGAAAATTTTTACAAAGATGATAAAGTGGAAGATTCTAATAACGCTATAGAAATAACAATAGATGACGACGATGATGTTTATGAAATTCTAGAAATTTCTGATGATTCTTCATGCTACGAGGTCGAAGGTGTGTCAGTGTTGTCAAAAGAACCAACAGCAGAAGAGATTGAAGCCTTCTCGGCAAGAATGGATGAAATCGAGATAGATAGTGATGATAGAGTAATAACAAATGAAAAAGAAGAAGTAAGCGAGACTACCGACGTTGAAAATGTATCGTGGAAAGACCGGTATTTGGGTAGCAAGAAAGTTAAAAGGGTTTTGAGGACGTCGAATATCCTTAACGCTATAAGGAAAAAGAATATAGAGTTAAAGAAGAAATTAGAAGAATCTAAGAAAGCAGAAAATATAGAGAAAGGTAATGAACAAAACAAGATAGAGGAAGATAATGAAGAAGAACAAAAATCAACAGTAGAAGATGGATCTGTAGAGCAATACGAAACTTTACAAGGTTCTACTAAATACGTAGATCCAGTAAAAGAAAAAGAAGTCAATGACAATGAAAATGAAAAGGATGGTGGCGAGGAAGTTGAAGGAAATGAAACTGTTACTAAAGAGATGAAGAAAGATGCCAAAATGTTGCTGAAAATGTACAAGAGATTGTTGAAATATAATGATGTAAGTAAACAGAAAGATCCAAGTAAGAAGAAGAAGAAAAAACAGAAGAAGAGTAAGGATAAAGAGAAAGTAAATGCTGTTTAAGGATAATAATTATATGAATGTAAGGATGACCTAAGATGACCTGTCAAGGTCATAAATATGTGTACACGTTTATTACCTTGCCACTTTAATCGTTGTGACATTCATATATGGCAGTTTAAACATGACATTAAATAGACAAAATACTAAAATTTACACATTTTTATGACCTTGACTGACCCAGGGTTGTGGTATCCGTTTCAGACAACTTAAAATTTGCTGTCCGCACTTAGATGTCGCTTTCCACCAAAAGCTATGACAAAGACAATACACGCAAGATACAATAGCCCCGGGTCATCTTGGTTGCTGGTGACACAATTATAATATACATTTGGAGGTTACGCGGCGGCGAATGCGTTAACTATTTAATAAAAAACTTACAAATGAAAAAATATGTCTATTAGTTCAAGGATTCGGATAATTGGGAGCTGATTCCAGAGATTACCTCCTTCCTACATATATACCTGTACACAACTTTACCTCTTTATAATATTTTAATAGACTGTTTCACAAACGCGCGCTGAGCGCGGCGTGATCGCCCTCGAGTTGTGCTGGCGCGGCGCGACGTGTTTCTGTGTGACGGCCTGCATACAACTCTTTGTTAATTTCAGCGCTAAGAACGCGCCGCGCGACGCTGCTGGCGCACGTTAATTGATTATTCACTACATCTGCAGGCAGCCTAAGTATGTAGTAAAAGGTTTGGTAATATAATTATTGCTCGTAGAACTGATGGCCGTTGGGACGGAAAGGTTCTAAAATCCTTGGGGAAGGCGTATGTCCAGCAGTGGACGTCCTTCGGCTGATATGATGATGATTATTACCAAACCATTTTTCTGGGCTATACTGCGCTGCGGCGCTGTTAGGAATGAAATTGGCAACAGTATGTTTTACACAAAAACTGCTTAATAAATAACAGGTTCCCTGTCCCATGAATCACATCACATATGATTAATTCACGCAGTTTTGTCCCTGTTCTGATTATATTATAAATGTAAAAGTTTGGATGGATGTTTGTTATGGGGTATCCACACGATACAATTTTACGACCAATTTAACTAGGTTGGCAATCGAATTGTGTAGCGTGTATCATTTTTGGGAAATAAATATATTTGTATTTGTATCCTATACTATTAAACGAGAAACATTTGTATATATACATATTGAGAGTAAAATTCGATCACTGTCGATGACAGAGAAAGAAAAAAAGAAGTAACATGGGATTAATCTACATGCTGCGAATAAAACATCCGCAAAAAATTAAATAAACATTTATTCCTTATTGTAAAGCATGTATACAATACGTATATAACTCAAGTCACACAGAGGGAATTACGGTCCGGACAGCTACTGCTCAAGCGCAGATCCAGGAGGGGGAAGGGGGGGCATGGGAGTCATTGTTACAAATCCCCCCCTAAGCTTTGTTACAAGTTCAATAGGTAATATCCTTATAAATATACATTATTTATCATATCAGTGCCATAACAACCAACTTTTTCAGTCAGTAAAAATGCCTTATTGGTATTTTGAGAGTCCGTGAACCGAATCCTGGACCCGCCTTTTACTGCCCTTGTGTACTCGCGGATGGTTTTCCAGCTCTTAAGGCCGCAGATTCGAAACGGCGGCGCGTGCACACTGATCGCCGAGATACTGGTAATGACGTCTATACCTCCAGTAAGTCAGTGCGCCTGCGCACGCAAACAAAAACGCCCCGCTGCACGCGCCGCCGTTCCGAATTTGTATTTTTTGCGAACTAAAAGGTGACTTGATGCCGTATAAAAAAAAACTAAAAAAAGGCTCTAAGAACTAAATTTCTGGATAGTGACAGGCAATGGCAGATATTTTTAATTAAACTTTGCTGTAACGACATCTAGCTACAACACGCAGCAAGTAGAAGACAACTGAGGCAACTAATAACGGGCAGCGCCACCAGCGACAAACAACGTAACTAATGCTCTACATCGCGCTATCGAAGTTTCCCCAGTCAAGTTGCATATATACAACTTTCAACTTTATCCGAACGGACTTCGGTCCCCAGGCACAACACCCGCCTGGAGAGAGATCTCTCTATTGTCCTATCTTCTACATTGCCATTGAAATATTTATTTCTGCAATTGCCATCTCTATTCCTGTTGATTCATAACAAACAACATCTATCTATAGAAGCTTATATTTATGGCACAAAGTAATCGTAATCAAATAACAATAGTGAAAGTGACACATGATCCAATCTTATTATACCAACAATAAATTTAAAACTCAGTGTAGGGTTCCGTTGCCATTACCACAAATACAAAAAACTATCTGGAAAAAGTGCACCCGCAAAATAACGTATCTTCATGGCACTTACGTCCTTTTGTTGAGAAGCGTAGTGTTTCGGCAATAACTCAAAAACGGTATATCCGATCATGTTGAAAATAATTTTCGTTTAAAATTTATTAAGCGTTACCTTTGTAATTTGTTTCATATTTTTTAGACATATAAAGGAGCGACCACACCGCTGCTCAAAATTCGGTGACGCAGTGACGTGACGTATACATACACCACGTTTCTAACGCATACCGTCCTCACCGGATCTCTCTCTCTCTTTCTCTCTCACTGCGATTCCGTATCGTCACCGTATTTTGAGCAGCGGTGTGGTCGCTCCATTAAAGATAAAGGGGGGGCACAAATTATGCAAATTTCGGAGCGATTATTTCCGAAAATATTCACTTAATCAAAAAAAATGCTTGACTACGGAACCCTAGAAATCTACTAACAACGTACATATGCTAAACGTAGCTAACAAATAAAAAAAGGCATTATGCATCCTACTCCAGATACCTACTCATATTGGCTCCGAGGCGTACATAGTTCTTATCTAATGAGAAACATAATAAGATAGCCGACATTAATTCTAATCACAACCTTAGAAACATTTGTTGCATAGATATCATTTAAACATCTATAACATGATCCATGAAATTAATAATCAAATCTTAAGATCTACACCACACAGAAGCTTGAACAATTGACTAAGTAAAGGTTTTGAATCCTAAAGATCAAGGAACTGCGACTCTTTTATTTTTATTTCCTCTAATATTTTAGAAATATTTTTTTAGTTATTAAGTTGACATTTGTAAACTTTAATGACCGACAAGCTTGTTGCCTTCGTACTTAATGAAAAAGAAAAAAAAAACTATCACATCTATATCTGTCATTGTCAAGTCAAATCAATGTAAACAAACGATTAGGATGAGGATGAGGACTATTGAAAAAATATATAATTTACATCTCTTCCAAAAACTTTACTTAGCCAATTAAAGGTTTAAAATACAATGTACCGTCTCCAAATTATTACGGAGTTCCGTTGATGTCCCATGGATCCCTTGGCCAGATCTTGGCGAAGTTTATATTACGGGTAAATGAATGCCAGTGCTTTAAAAGCGGAGCTACGAAAAAGAGGCGCAAAATTAAGCGGGCTGAAAGAAAAGCTAATTCAGAGCTTAGTTTGTTTACTGTTTTCAGGTATATATATATATAGGTATAATTAAGGGGTCCATATTGGCTCACATAAAATTCTTATTCCTATTTTTTGTTTTACTACCGATTTGTATTCATAATAATCACTCTTCATAATTTTTTTCCTCATACTTTTTTTGTTCATAATTTTTTATTACTGCCAACGGAACTCGTAACAAAAAGTTATCATATTTTTTGTTTGAACTCATATTTTTTTTTCATAACTGTTTCTTTCATAACAGGCATTAGTTAAAAAATATGTTCGGTTCTGGATCTGTAGGGTCGCAGTTCTACCTAACACTCCTCCGTCTCGTATCTAAAGCTATGTCTACACCTGTGCGCTTTCATGTTCAACTTTCAACTTTCAATTCGGCTTTCGTCAAGCGCGTGCAATACGAGGGTGACATTGAATCTTCAATAAAATCCAATGTTTTGACTTTATCTTCCGCCATTTTATTTGCAAAATGTTGCACGTCAACCCAACGGTGACGGATCAGCGGGCGCTACGGGTATGCGCTGCTATCAAACCAGTTTGAGCGGATGCGTTATTGCAGCGCTGTGGTTGCAGAGGAAGGCGTCAGAGGAAAGCGCAAGATGAACGTGAAAGCGCACAGGTGTATACATAGCTTAACGGAGACCTTCGTTAAGAATTAGAATGATTAGGAGTTTCAATTGTTAGAGTATAAGAAAATATATGAAAACAAATATTAGTATAAACAAGGTGTATGATTAATAACATTATGAATTCTGATGATTATGAGTTTCGATCGATTTAGTATTAAATATGTTTATGAAAAGTGATCATTATGATGTAAAATGGTATGACAAATATTTTCGAACTTCCGATAATAGGACTTAAAAAGTTATGTGAAAAAATGCGCACCCATAATCAAGGTATTAAATATTATTTAAATGTAAACTGTTTTCACGCCCGTAATAACAAACTTTGAAAGCTATACTTTAGGACATTACTCGACAGTGGCGCCAAATGGTGAGCACTAAAAGGTAGCCCTCATTGGCGAAGAATTTTTTGAAATCGGTCGAAAAAAATGTTTTGAAGGCCTTGAAGAGACCGACCTTTAGACTTAACATATAGTACAGTTGTTATTACTTTGTTTTATGGAACCATTTCGGTCGGACACAAGTATATTCAAATTATAATTGGGAACGCGATTTCTCCTATCATTATTTGGCACATTTTGAAACAAAACCATACCATTGCGATCATTGCTGTTGGGACTATCGGCCGAAGTGGGCCAATCTAGTGCCCGTCTACGCTCACTCCGTCTAAAGTTATCACTACGATCAGAATCATTGGTTTCAATTTTTACGTTAACTAAATTTGTATTTTCAACATCGAAATTGCTAGAATTCAGCAGATTAGATTTTATTTTTGATTCATGGAATTCTCTTTTAATGTTATCAATGTTTATTAGTACGTCTGGCACTACTAAAGCAACTGCATTATTTTGTTTAGGGTTACTTATATTATCCTTGGTTGTGTCAGGAGCGCTGTTAGTAATTGAGAATGGATTTTCAACAACACAAGTTTGATTGTTATGTGCTGATCCTGCCCCATTATTAGTTACAATTGTATTGATTGATGTTTTTCCATAATTAATTAATGCAGTACGTGATTTATTTGCAAAGAGACTGCTCCGATGAGAATAATTACTAAGCAAGCTATTGTTAGCACTTAAATGATCACATGAAACAAACAAATCATCCCGTTCACGATTTATTTCAACTTCCGCATTACTGTGTGTTACAATTTCATCTTCAATTACGTCGACGTTACTTGCAGCTAACGTTTGTGTTTCATTTTCAGGTTGTACTTCATCCATTTCAGCTATTTCAGCGCTGTCAAATGAATTCTTCTGAGCAATACTAGTGTTGCGTGGTATATCATTAAGTTCTTCATCAACGTTTTCTGTCACGGTATGTCCACTGAGTGACAGTAGAGTGTCCGAATCATTATTCGTATTATCTTCACTGATATCAATATTTTCCGTCTGGACACTAGCTGGATTCATTTGCAAACCCATATCATCTTCATCATCTGTTAATAAGTCTATAATGCTACTAATGGGCCATTCAATTTGTCTCAACGCCGGTCTACTACCGATGGAGGAATAATCAGATGCATTGCATGTCCAATGTTTTTCTTTTTTCACAGTTACTGGTTCTATTGTTGTAATATGCCGTCTCATTGATTCTATTTCAGAGCCAACTTCATCGTCTACTCCCGTTTGTAAAACATCACCGTAAAAAATGTTAGATGGGCTTAGCAGCAGATTAGTAGGCACACACTTTATTTCATCGTTAATATTAAATAATTCATGCGTATTTGCATTCAAAGGTTCTTCATAGCAAATAGTACCTCGAGAATCATCAACATTGTTAAGATCATAGCCATGATCTTCTCCTAAATCCGTTTGACCATCTGACTCACTCATACACGCATCTTGATTTTCTGTCGTTATAGGTAAAAGGGCTGCGTCATCTTTGTTAGTTAGTTCGTCTGTAGAGATTTCCTCATTCCCGCTTCTTTGCAAATCCAGGTCGTTATCGTTATTGCTGTCTGTGTGTAACGTTTTTGTTGTAATGGCCATCTCGTCATCACTATCTAGAATGACAATCGCTGGTACACTTGAGCTATTGTCGTCTGTGTGTGGCATTTCTACTTTAATGGCTATTTGGTTTTTATTTGCATTGTAATCAATTTTGTCACTACTATCATTTTCAGAATCATCATCAGAGTCAATAACAATTGGTTCGTTGATAATGTCCTTAATAACAAACTTAGGACCTCCAATCGTATGCTGTTTAAGGTGGTTATCTAGCTCGCTCAAACAGAATACGGCATCGCATTTCGGACAATTCTGTATAGGATCATTCTTAGGGCAAACTTTCAAATGATTTTGAGATTTTTCTTTAGAAATAAAACGAAGTTCACAAGGGCATTTGTAAATGACAGCAACATTACTTTCATTGTTATTGTTCTCTACATCACTTACTTGATTTACATGATTCTTTAGAATTTTAGTCATAATATTCGGATCGTTAAGTACTTTGTTAAATACTCTGTCTCTAGTAGCGTTAAATGCAACTATCCTCAATGTCTCCTCACCATTATGCTCTATTTGATGCTTGTCTCGAGCTAGTTTAGTATTAAATTTTCTGTCGCAAACAGTGCACACATTTTTCTGATTAATATTAATGCATGTGCTATAATTAGAGGTGTGATTGGCCACTGAAGCTGGATCAACAAATGTATTACATTGACCGCACTTGTACAGATTTAAAACTTTTGAACCCGTCCCTGTTACTGATAGAACGCGCATTTTGATGCTGCGTGTGTGTGCATATATGCTTTGAGATAATAGTTTTTTAACTTCCGCGTCTGCTATATTGAATGCGGCTGACCAATCATCAGAAAACAACAAATGGTACTTGTATGTGTGTATAGTAAACGATTCTTTACGTAATTGTTTGTCTGCATAGTGTCTGGTTAAATGTTTTTCGTAACACGTCGTCTCAAATGTGAGATTACATACGTCGCAGGTTTCGCTTTTGAATTTAGTATTAGGATCCGTTATGTGGTTTTGCGAGTGTTGAACGACGGAGTCACAAGACGCTGTCGCGATGTCACATGTCTCACATATGAATAATATGTTCCTTTCTGGACGAGACGCTGGATTACTATCGTTATTATCTTCGCGCATGTTACTTCTGACTACTCGCATTTTAAACCCTCTATTATGAGCTTTAGCGTGCCTTTTCGCTTTATCTTCATCCAAAAACCGCTCACTGCATTTAGTACAATTATAAACAAACCCTCTCCTTAAATTTAGACGTTGAGTTTTTTTCACAATCACTTCCTCCTTTTTACCATTAACTTCAGGATGACTACTTTTAACATGAACATCAAAGTCTTTGAATAGAAAATTCTTATTGCAAATTTTACATTGCGCTTCGTAACTGTGATGCATTTTTTGATGTTCATCAAGTTTACATTTATCTTGAAAGTAACCTGAGCAGTCGTCACATTTAAGCATTCTATCTTTACTAGCTTCAGCCACTACACTAGTATTGATATTAGGTGCAGACCTGTTCAGGTTGTTTTTCTGTAAAATTCCATGAGATTTCGCACTGTGGACATCTAAAGCGTTAGCATCGCGAGCTACGTGGCCACAGTAAACACATTTATGCTCTACCAGACTTTCATCTAGATTAACAATAGTATTATCAATGGTGCATCCATGCAATTTTTCCGGATCCACGACCGAGTGGACGACTTTGTAATGCCGGAATAAAGAGTTTTTGCTAGCTAGTATAGATTTGCAAGGATGAAATATACATTTTAATTTTTCTTTCTCTAAAGGTTTCTTGTCGACGGCCGGTTTCAAAGTGTCCAGGTTAATTCTGAAAATATACGAATTTATAATCTTATGATAGTAATTATTAGTGACCGGATAATCGGGCGCTCATTTACCTACCGTTCGCATTATCTCAATGACTAAATTAAATTAAGTTAATGTAGAGGTGGCTTCTTACAATAAATTAAATTATGTTATTTATTTATGTGACATGTTTGGATTTATTTAATATTTATGATGATGTTAAACTTTAACCTATTATTATGTATGTATGTATGTAAACTCTTTATTGCACAAAAAGTATAAGTAAATAATACATTGACATCGTAAATTTAAAGTACAAAGGCGAACTTATCCCTAAATGGGATCTCTTCCAGCTAACCCTGAAGTAGATGAGTAAGGACAATGCATGGGGTTAGACGCATACAAGTTTTGCACAAAAAGTAGCAAAAAGTATTCAAAATATTAAACTATCAGTTAGAAATATTGATAATACATGTAACTACATAAATATTAAACATATAAATAAATACATATACTAACGTAAACTTATATATACCTACACCTTCATCCTACCTACACATTCATCCAGCCACAACGCTTTTAAATTTATTTTAAGAGAGTTAACAGAAGGTGATTCTCTTAAGCACAACGGAAGCTCGTTCCATAGTTGGACAGCACGGACAGTGAAGGATCTAGAATAGACACGTGTTTTATTAGGCGGAACACCAAGAGAAAGATTGGCGCTGGAACGCAGACGATGACCGCTGCCGCAGGCCAGAAAGCTAAATCTTTCGGAAAGATAGGGAGGGGAAGAAGGAAGGAAGAGGACATTGAAGAGGAGTGAAAGTACATGTAAATCCCTACGACGACGAATAGGAAGCCATTTTAGCTGCGCACGGAACATCGACACGCGATCGTACTTTCTTAGGCCAAAAATATACCGAATGCAAACATTCTGCAGACGCTCTAGCCTGTCAAGCAGTTCCTCTTTGAGATCCAAAAACGCAATGTCGCCGTAATCAATAAGAGGAAGTAATAGGGAACGGGCAAGTGTAACCTTTGTTGGGAAAGGGAGAAAATTCTGCAAGCGTCTCAGGGAGTGGAGCGATGCAAAGAGTTTGCGACTGACGCAATTGATGTGAGCTGACCAAGATAGTGTCTGGTCCATAGTGACACCTAAGTTTTTGACTGTCGAGGAGAAGGGGATTGGGGTCCCATCATAGGAAACATTAGGTACCACGGTCCCAGACAGCCTTGCTATAAAATGAGGGCTACCAAGAACGATAGCCTGCGACTTCTTGGCATTCACTTGTAGACCGAATCTCTCAGCCCAGCACCGTATCGATTTAAGATCGCTGTTAATTTGATCCACCAAGGAAGGGAAATCATCAAAAGCAGCAGATGAATATATCTGCAAATCATCCGCATACAAATGATAGGAAGAGCGAAGAGATTGCGAGATCCTGTTAATAAATATGGAAAAAAGAAGAGGGGAGAGCACCCCGCCCTGGGGAACACCAGCGGAGAGTTCACACCAATCAGAGTACTTGTCGTCAACCCTGACGCGCTGGCGCCTCCCAGATAGGTAAGCCTGAAACCATGAAAGAGTAGAAGGAGCAAAGTTGAGAGTACTGAGAATTCCAAGAAGAATATCGAAATCTACGGTGTTAAAAGCGCTGCTGAAATCCAGTAGGACAAGAACTGTGAGCTTTTTGTTTGCAATACTAAGACGAATGTCATCGGTGACCTTGACCAAGGCAGTAACAGTGCTATGCCCGGGACGGAATCCTGACTGGAGGGGGTTAAGGAGGTTATGCCTGTTGAGGTGGGATAGGAGACGGCGATTGACGAAATGCTCAATTATTTTCGATAGAACTGGAAGAATGGAGATAGGACGGTACTGAGCATACGAAGAAGGGTTGGGGGATTTAGGAAGTGGGATCACATGGGCATATTTCCACGTGGAGGGAAAAGTACCAGATGAAAGGGAGAAGTTAATAATGCTGGACAGGATGGGAGCGATATGGTCCGCCGCGAGCATGAGCATGTCCACGCTAAGGCCATCTTCACCAACAGCTTTCGTCTTAATAGATCTGAGAATGGCAAGTGTTTCTTGCGGCGAAATGTTACCAAGCTCAAAGGTAGGTGTGTCGGGGTGTGAGGCAGAAGAAAGAAAAGATAAAGTGAGTTGTTTGACGGAAGGGTTTAAAATTACGGGGGGAGTGGAGAAGTGACTCTTGATGGCGTTTAAATCTAAAGAGTAAGAAGGAGATTGTTGTGATTTGCCTACCCCTAGTGACTTGAGAAACTTCCACAATTTGGTGGAGGGACAATCCTCGATAGACTTGTGGATATATCTACGTCTGGCATCTCTACACACCTTATTGCAGCGGTTTCGCAACGATAAGTAGCTATGATGGTTTTCCTCTGATGGAGTATGCCGTAGTCTGACACGTGCCCGATCCCTTTTGGCCATGAGATTTTTAATATCTGGCGTAAGCCATGGAGCGGGAAGATGTTTAACCCTCATAGGCCTCAAGGGAGCATGCTCGTCAAAAATGGCAAGAAACGTGGCATTGAAAGCCGCAAGTCCAAGGTCTATGTCCCCGCACGCCTCCATATCAGGCCAGTCCGCATTGCACAAATCTTCCTGAAACGCCTGCACATTTATGCCCTGGAAATTCCGACGCATAATAACTTTATGTCTCCGTTTAGGAGGCCGAATTTTGAAAGAAGCGTAAATGAGATCGTGATTGGAAAAAGCAGCGGCATTGAATTGGCCGTGAAAGGAAACAAGGTCTGGAGACGATGTCACAATAAGGTCAAGAAGAGAAGGAGGTCCGTTATGGGGAAAATGTGTAGGGCTAGAAGGTAAAATGCTAAGGTTTAAAGAAGAGGTCAAGGATTGAAGTTTATTAGAACGAACATCATTTTTTATCAAACAGGTGTTAAAGTCTCCCATGATAATGAGATGATCAAATTGTGGGCTAAGATTAATGAGAGTATCTTCTAGAGTGTCGAAGTAGTTCACATTTGAAGAAGGGCTGTATTATTTTTTAACATCTTTTTTTCGATACGTACCGTACGTACCTACCTACTAAGTCATTGTGAAAGTAACTGCGAAATCACCAAGCATGTAATTATGATAATAATAACCTTGAGTAAGAAAAAAAATTATTTAATACAGATAATTCGTCAAATAAAAACTTAAAAGTCCGCTTCCGTAACATGCAACAGCCGCGGCAACACAGAACTTTGGGTAAATAAGCGGCGGAATATCCGATCTCTAGATATTATAGTATAAGTAATCTAGAAGTAGAAGCAACTTAACTATAGACTTTGGTCTGTCTGACCAACTGAAGCTAGAGATATTTTGTAACCAACGTTTTCGACAGAACTTTACGACATAAAGATATTGGAAAACAATACGACTGAAGTCTTGGAATCTAACATCGTAACAAATAAACAAATATGTAAGAGCCCAGATCAATCACACTAATATAATAAATGCGAAAGTGAGTAGTTCAAAATTTAAAATGGATTTTATTGATCAATCAATAAAATTAAATATTATCTATCACTTGATACTAAACTGGGTTTGAAAGGGGTATGTTGTGTTAGCATGTTTGGTACTCCTTTACGCTGAAACGGCTGGACGGATTTGGATGAAATTTGAAATGGATATATGTTATACCCTGAATTAACACAAAGTGTAGCGAATTACTAATTCTAAGCGGATGAAGCCGAGGGTAGAAGTTAGTATACTATATAAATTAGGCCGGCCATACACGGACTGCTCGAGCAGTTAGACAGTGATCAACATACACGGACCGCTCTTGCAGTCAGAGCCAACAGCTTGAAGCTGCCATTGATAACTGCTGGAGCAGTTCATATCAGCAGTTGGGATGAACTGCTCAACAAGTCACAATTTCAGAGGCACGCACGACGTGGAATGAAGAGCGTGGGCGGAGGTAACTGCGCGAGAGCAGTCGACACCTCGAGCAGTCAGTGTATGCCTGGCGACTAAGCACTGGTGGTGGTGGTGGTGAAATTTCACCACGCTGCCAACCGCCCGAAGCAGTCGCAACTGCTCGAGCAGTTCCATGTATGTGTGTACGTAGAAGACTGTAGTTCACTATGCAGTCGCAGCTTGAAGCAGTCCATCCTGACTGTTTCAAGCTGTCCGTGTATGGCTGGCCTTATGATGATGATGATATCCTCCTCGACGTGCCCGTCAACGGCGACATCCTGGCTATGTCCTAGAGTGAGCGTCCGTGGCTCGTGAAGCCGAACTTTGTCTTTACACGGTCACGTAACAATAGCAGGAGCAGTAGAGCTGGCCCGTAGTGTTGTAAGTGTAATTACAGGGTGAATCTTTACAAAGTGCACATTAAATTGAATTATTTCGACGAAAAAAATTTTTTTTGTTTACTTGTGGTAGACAGTTGCGCAATATTTTCTTCATGCCATAAAAAAATATATGTGCACTTTATAAAGACTCAGCTTGTATAACTACGCTTGGGTCGCGTCGCATAAATTATATAATTTAGAGTAACCTACCCTTTAGTCGTAAGTTGCTGAGCCAACTTTTTCAAGGTATCCATCTCAGTCTGAGACAACTCGGTCGCCTGGTTTGTCGAAGGTCGTGCTTCTGCGCTGATAACGTGACTTGACCTGGCCTGCGAGCCGAAACCCGTTCGACTTGACGACGGTCTGACTTCAGTGAATCGTGACCCGGAAACGGTCCGAGTCGTCTCGGTGAATCTTGGTGATTGCGAGCCGTACTGGCTCCGACGGATCTGACCCGATGGTTGGAAAAGGTCATCGTCGTCCATAATGCAAGTGCTGCAACAATGAAATTAAATTACTAACTAAACTCTGAAAGTCATGGCATTATCCCATATGCTCCAGGAAAGTTATGGTTTTTAAAACATTAATTTATAATAGCCTGATTTTTTTTACTCCATTTTTATAAGATATTCTAAGACACTATATTCATGAATCCAACAAACTTTTCAAACTTCACCTGGAAGTAGGTATATAAATATACTGTCAAAAAATCCTTTTTCTTTTAAATTAAAAATCGTAATTGTAATTTTTGTGTCTAAGCATAATAATATTTTTGTCTATAATGAGTAGAAGGTGAAATCTAACAAAATATTTACATGGAAAGCCACTAAATCAGCAAAATACATGGGTCCGGCTCAGCACAATATATACCCTTAAATGATAGAAAAAGTTAGTAATAAGTAAGTGCTTTGATAAAAATGACATAAAACTATTTTAAATGTTAAAATCAATTTGTATTTTTTTATAAGGAATTATTATTTACCACCATAAAATCCACCTTCCGTTATAATTTTGTGTATGATTTGCTTGCAACATTTATATTTATTGTAATCAACAAGGAATGAAGAAAACTATAGCCAATTACGATTTTTAAATACGGAAATATGCAAAATGAAAACAATATTCTAGCTAATCGAATATAAATGAGGCATCATTAATAATTTCTTGTGCGATTCATCTTGAATATTATAGATCAAATATTAAGTAAGCAATATGAAAAAAAAAATATATAATTATTTTTAACAAAATTTTCAGGATATTTTTCAATTTATAAATTTTTTTAAAATAACTTATTGACTCATAATTAGTTGGATTTTGTTTTTACCTAATTACTAGAATTATAATATACCCGATACACAAGAAAAATCAGCTAGGTATTATAAATTATTTCCGTTTCACCATACTAGCGTCCGTACATTTCCTGGAGTATTATGCCTCAATATTTTTCGGGTGAATGTATTATAACCAGGTCTATATTGATTGGCCTAAAATCACATGCTAATCGTTAATTTGCTCTAAACTTTATAAAAGTATCATATCATTGCTATAAATTCAAAATCTTTTACATCTGAAATCTATAAAATGCAAATGCAAAATAAATCAACAGGCTAAATTTTACAGTTTAAAAGATACAGCTCTTTAAAGTTAGGACGGACGGACTGCGTAGGCTCAGTAATAGGGTCCCGTCAGGCACCCTAAAAATTAACAACTTCATCCCAATATTTTCTTGCTCTTGTTAGGTAATTATTTGTGACATTCTCAATATAAAGGGACATTATGGAGTAAGACGGTTACGCTCTTCTTATTCTTGTAACTATACAAATACTATGGTAACAGTTCTAAAAACGACGTAACCGCATGCCTACATAAGGTCCCTTTATATTGAGAATGTCACATTTTAATGTTATTTTTCCAGAAATCTGCAGAAAAGTCTATGAAAATGTGACTGAAGACAATCTCAAAGAAATAAGGCTGACTGAATCTAGCAAAATCTAGAATATCATGAAGGTAAGACTTATATTTTCGGACGGACCCTATGGAACCCTAAAAATTAATGAATATTTACTTTCTTCTTATTTAACAAAGAAAAGCAAGTGTGTCATCATTATACATACTCTATTGAAGTTGCATATACATTATAGAAATAGACATCACGCAAGCTTTTTGTTCGGAAACTAGAAAATTGAATAGATATAAACTTGCCTTAAGTACAGGACTCTAATTAGGGAGGGACCCTTTCTCTTATTACACTATCCCGATTTAGGGAAAGGGTCCCTGAATAACGCGTAGTGTAATAGCCCTTTTATGATAACAGCAAACGGTATTTCTAAGAAGCCATATACCTAGGTCGTCGTGAGTCGTGACCTTGAGCGAGGTTTTTGGATTTTGGATCCATACTTCAATTAATTCAAAAACCCCATGTTGTATTTATAACGAAACTAGCGACCCGCCCTCGTTTCGCTCCGGGTATTATTATATAGGTACATAAACCTTCCGTAAAAAATATCTAACCGATGGATGATTTGATGGTGAAAACCGCATCAAAATCCGCTGCGTAGTTTAGAAGTTAGCGGAATTACAGACAGACGCGGAAAGCGACTACACTACTACTACTTACTATTCTATAATATGTAAGGATAAGGATGTTCACTTAGAATAATAACACGATATTCATCAAAATGTACACAAATATGATAACACACAGATAATTAGTCTGATGAACTTTTAACAAGAGTATGGCAGCCGGCCGGCGCTTAGCGAAGCTGGCGACACTTAGCGAATGAAAAACAATAAAAAATTACCCAAATAAGTGATAAACACAATCACAATAAAATAATTATCCGAGTATAAGCTTATAATATAGATTAAAACGAAAACGTCTGAACTCGAACTAGCAGGCACTACATAGCATAAGGAACACAGACTACTTAGATAGAAGGAACCAAAACAAAACGTAGCAATCACGTCCGACTACACTACAGCTATTAAGTGAAGTTTGCGACAAAATTTAATTTTTCAAACGAACGAACTTCAAATAAAATCCTCCGTATGACCGTGACCACAGAGTACATTATATATAGGAGGATAGAGATATCACTCTATTCAACAGCACAACCCCATCTAACGCAAATTCCCGTAACTACTATTAGGACCATCACAGACCAAGGAAATACTATAGACGCGGTAAGGGGCGTGGCGCGTGCTACCGCGCTTATGATCAGACGCTCATGTTATTGTCAAACGCAGCTCAGTTGTAGTACAGACGTGGTCGACGAATTAAGTGACTTTAAAAATAGTAAAATGCCGTGTTGTGCAGATTTATCGTGTCAAATAAGGGGCTAAGATCTTAAAGGTACCCCAGGAGTGATTACATTTTACCTGTAAGCACTAATTTACTGTATATTTATTAATATTTCGAGAAAATCCAGTAATCTATTATGGTATTTACTTACAATGCGTTAGTACGACAGTAACTGCTTACATTGCTAGCTAACCATTGCTGACGTTCTTGGATCAACGCGCGTATTGCGCGGCTATAGTTACGCTCGTTACGCGCTAAGTCTTTATTGTCCGGGTGACATTTCACCGGTTCGTGCCGGTGCGGCCGGCCAGCCCCTATTATTTCGTAGTCCTTAAACCGCTATACATAAGAACTACTATCTTATCGCCATCTAGCGCTGAATAGCAAGGCTATTACTCGTCGCTAGATGGCAGCTGCGAACTGGTAAACGCTATCTAACGTCGAGTAACTGAACTGCGATGGACAAAAAATGACCTTTCAGCATTTTTCGACCTTGCTAAATGAACAGAAAGCTTAATTTTGTGTTACTAACAAGATTATGTCATAGCGTTTTTAGTTCGTAAGCTGTAACCAATTATGAGAAAGTTGTTTTTGTAGTAGTTCATAGAGCGTAAGCGTAAAGACGCACACATTTTTAAAAGTGGCGACACCGGTTCTCGATTGAATTTGCGCTCATGGCGTATCTCCTTTTTTATATGATCTGTGAGGACCATCTATTACCATACCTATAATATCAAGGACCAAACTTGGTACGTGTGATTATTGGTTTAATGAACGTACCAGCGTTGAATGGAGCACACATTTGAAACATGTATCAGTAATACCATTACAAAAAAAACAATTGGTTATACCAGAACCTGATAGCCTTCCTAAATATCACCATCTAGTGCAAATTGACGGAACTAAAAATAGACATTGGCGTCCATACAAAACGGATTGTTGGAAGTGAAAGCACCGTGACCGTGACCGTCCGTCACTGCCACTGACTGAATGGCCAGGGCTGCCAGGTGCAACGTTTTGATTCTACCGATAATTTGGCTAAGTAAAGTTTTTAGAAGAGATGTAAATTATATTTTTTTCGATAGTCCTCATCCTAAAGATCAAGGAACTGCGGCTCTTTTATTTTTATTTCCTCCAATATTTTAGAAATATTTTTTTTAGTTATTAGGTTGACATTTGTAAACTTTAATGACCGACAAGCTTGTTGCCTTCGTACTTAAGGAAAAAGAAAAAAAAAACTGTCACTTCTATATCTGTCATAAAAATAAAAGATAAAAATAAAAGAGCCGCAGTTCCTTGATCTTTAGGATGACGAATATCGAAAAAAAATATAATTTACACCTCTTCCAAAAACTTTACTTACCCAATTGCCAAATAAAAGCATGTGGCAGTGAAAGTTATCACTTTCCTTTTTTAACCGACTTCAAAAAAAAAGGAGGTTCTCAGTTTGACCTGTATGTTTGTATGTATGTATGTATGTTTGTCCACGATTATCTCGCGTTTGGCTGAACCGATTTAGATGCGGTTTTCAGCAAAGTATTTGTTACATTCTGGAGAAGGTTTTGGTATACAAGAATAATGGATACCACGTGACGTCATCCGCATGGATCCGTTATTAAGCGATATATTAGTTCAACTCGACCGATTTTGTGTTGACGCGATTTTTTTAGTGATAGTTATACTCGTATCACTAAAAAGCGAAAAAAAATGTAATATAAAAAGACGAAAAAAAATTTTTATTAAAAAATAGAACCGTCTTCAAAAAAAACCCACTAAACAAGACTAAATAATGACCGGCTTCCTAGGAATTGCCTATTTGATGGGTGCCTAATAGGTACATGGAATATATAGAAGTCGGTGGCAAGAATCATGTGACATTGCTATTGTGTAAACCTACTTGACACCGGCTTAGACAATGGACAGATCTGATGATAGAACCGGAAGGTGGCAACAGGATCCTCAGCTGTCCTTAACGTAGACCCACCGAGATGGGACTCTTTAGTTTGGTCTTGATAATTTAATAAAGACAGTGAAAAAAATACAGTCGTCAACAAAAACTTGTCCCGAAATATCGGCCCTTAAACATTATAATTACGTTACGCTAAACTTTAGCAGCTTAAAGTTATAGGTATTTGAAGTTTTTTGTTCAAAGCAGGTCAATGATATTTCAAATACGTTCAATAATTCAACAATGTTTTAACTAAAATATTGGGGATAGCAACCAACCAAATAAAAGGGTTACAGGACCACTCGCATGACTGTCTGTTCCTTTGCCATAGTTTGCTGTATCTCTTCGGTATCAAATTTTCCCTGTCTACTCGCCGAATCCATTCTGCTATCAAGTTCTCAATCTCTTGGAAATCTGAAAATATCGATATAATATATTTACAACACCGTCAAACGAATAAAGCTACTAAATGTAAAAGTCACCCTGACACAAAGTTTATTATTGGTGTATCGACTTTTTAATTTGGTAGTACTGGAGGTTCGCGTAGGGGTCCAAATGGCGGGAGAATAGCGGTCCATTCAAATTTGCTTTTGACAATACGAAGGAAAACGAAAGAATACCTATAAGGACATCTCTTTCTAACTCGTTATGAATACCATAAGTAGAAAAAGGTATAATATACGTCTTTAGCTCTTTCTTATAGTCCGGTTTCTATTATGTACTTATTCTATGGGACGGTAATCCATCCCAGGGAAGATGGGAATCGCCCACTTGGACTTGACGTACGACGGTGAAAATGCACTCTTATTTACTAGGGAAGGAACCTCATAAAGAGAATAAAGAAGTGGTTGCCACTTGAAAATATTGTAGTTCCACCTGTCACGGGCCACTTGCGCGGTTAATTTAAATAACCTCGAGTTAAATGCTAACGCAGGGTTAAGTAATTATTTTTTATCTACACACATATCATAACTCCTCTATAATGCGTTTCATAAACACACACTCGTGATTTAATGCCTCTCATTATGCAGCAGTCACATAAACTACTATTCTTGTACTGCCTAGACTTAACAATGGGTTAAATATTTAATTATTTAACCCGCCAAAATTGGAGGGTAAACTTTTTAACTCGGGTTTTAAAATGTCAAATTGTGAGGTGGGTACCGATTTGACAGCTAAAATAAAATGACGGTCGCCATTCAGCATTTTTTTTTATTTTTTTAATAGCCTGTTTGGGTGTCCCACTGCTGGGCAAAGGCCTCTCCTCTTGATCTCCATGACTCCCTATTCGGTGCTTCTTCCGGCCAGTTCCCAAGAAATGCGTCCAAGTCGTCCCGCCATCTCCGTTTAGGCCTGCCCCGTCTGCGTCGCCTATTTTGCGGCACCCACTTGGTAGCTACACTAGCCCACCGGTCTGGGTGCATGCGGCAGACATGACCGGCCCAATCCCATTTCAGCCTGGCGGTTTTTTCGCCAACATCGGCTATGCGTGTTTTGGAGCGCAGTGTGGTGTTCCGGATACGGTCTGTCCTTTTAACACCTAAAATGCTGCGCTCCATGGCTCGCTGGCAAACCTTCAGTTTGGACTTCTGACCCTCAGTGAGTGACCATGTTTGGGCACCGAAGGTTAGGACAGGCAGAATACACATGTCGACGAGTTTCTTTTTAAGACATAATGGAAGGTTCCCCTTCATAAGTTCCTTCATGGACCAGTAGCTCTTCCACGCGTTTTCGACACGGCGCTCCACTTCTCTGTCTTGCCTGTTGCTGAAAGAGATTAGCTGGCCCAAGTATATGTACTCGTCAACATAGTGTAAAATCTGCCCATCTACCTTCATTTTCATTCATCTACCTTCATTCAGCATAATCAACCGAAAACGTAATGTCACTTCAAATCTGACAGATAGAAAAGGACTTATAGAAGTCTACTGTTATGTGAGAGAGAGAAGAATACTGATGTCATTTGTTTAGATATGAGCGCCGATGGGGGGAAGGTCGGCGGCGGCGCGCCGACTTTTTGGAGTCGGCGGCGGCGGCGCCGTCGGCGGCGTGGCCTCCAAAGGATTTTTTCAACGTTGCCAGTATAAAAAATAAAATAATCACGTAGTTTATCGATAAAAAAACTTTTTTATATAGGGTGACTGGTAACTCGAACTAAGTATTCCTTGAAAGGGGTTATTATAGGGCTTCTTTGCAATGTTTTTAGCCCCCAGTCAACCAGGGGTCGAAATTCGGTAGTTTTCGAGTTATTCCAGTTTTTAGTTTTTCACATTATAATTATGTCCCTGACTTACTGTGTGAATGTGGGTGTGCGCGTGTGTGTATGTGTGTGTTTTATATACTATGTAAAAAACTGAATATTCGTCAACAACAAACGTAGACTACTTAAATTACTGGTTGATAGGAAGACCAAAAAAAAATTATAACCTTTTGTTTAAAAAATGTAATGTAATTCCTGTGCATGAAAAAGTTAAATACTTATTAGCTGTAGATCAGTATGAATGTTTAGATTTTAAAAGTTCTAAAAATTACAACCGATGTCTAAGAGTAGCGTTACGAAAGAAGTTCACTGAACCCGGTGCTTATAATTATTATGGACAGAGAACGAGAAGCTATATGATACCACGGATTTTCAACAGTCTTTTCTCAGAGGATGAATGTAAAAGCAAGAAAGTTTTCAAACGTAAATTAAAGTCCTGGTTAATAAACATCTTCCACTCAGAAAATAGTTAAATAGTTAGTAGGTAGTTAGGGTGACTGATACAATATATTTATACTTGTAATTACCCTTTTTGTAGATTAGTATTGCTTACACTGTACCAACTTTTATTATAAAAGTGTACATGCTTCGCCAACAAACTGTTCCGCAGTTTGGCGAAATTTTGTAAAATATTTATTATATTTTTTGTACTTTTAATAACAATAAAAAAATAAAAAATAAATATTGCAAATAAGCTCTAGTATAACCTTTTTCAAGGAATAGGTCGAATTACAGTCACCCTGTATACAGGGTGACCTCGAATTGGTAATACAAAATACTTGATTATGATTCAGTTAATCACTAATAGTGTATTGCATTAACTCAGTTGTTAAAGTTAGCTTTCCTTAATTATCGTTAATTTTCTAACAAAACAAAATAATAAAAATAATTTAAAATCCCAAGTGTGGTTAACCTACATGACGTCATGCATATCTGTCGTACAGACAAGGAAATTGATTCTCGCACCATTTTGTACTCTGTCACAACAACGACGGAGATAATGACAGTGGACATTCAACGTGACGCACTGCCACCCAAAGCGACAAGGAACAAAATGTGTCTCAATTTCCATTCCTGTATCTATCACTCGATGTTATTAATAAACTAGGTGCTGATATCCATCCAACCCTTTAGTTTTAAGTAGGTACCCTAATAAATTATCTGATAAAGTGAATAACTGAATAATGAGTGAATTATTAAAAATAATTTATTGTTGAATAACGTACAGTACAAAATACAAAATTGTAAAACTTAAACAACTTTTAAAATGTGCTCAAAATGACCCCCGCCTTCTTGGATACATAACTCTGCCCGTCGCCTATGATTGTCTTTCAATCTGTGGAGAACAAATTCATTGGTTTTTACATTATTAAATGCCTCAACTATCTTTTGGCGAAGTTCACCCACAGTATCTGTTTCCCGTGCGTACACTCTCCTTTTAATTTCGCCCCACAAAAAGAAGTCGAGAGGTGTGAGATCAGGGCTTCTAGGAGCCCAAGCGACTGGGCCACAGCGTCCAATCCATCTCCCAGGGAACTCTTGGTCCAAGTAGCTTCGCACACGCAGGGAAAAATGAGCTGGTGCCCCATCCTGCTGGTAATACAGAGCCTCCAAATTTTGCTGCGGCACCTCTCGTAGCAATACCGGTAACACATTTCTCAGGAATTCTTCATATTTCGGTCCATTTAAATTTCCGTCAATGAAATGAGGACCAATCAAACAGTCGTTCAGTATTCCTGCCCAAACATTTACCGAGAAACGTGTCTGGTAGGAGTCCCTGCGAGTTACGTGAGGATTTGCTTCACGATCAGACCACCAGTGTTCATTGTGAACGTTGAACATGCCTACTCTTGTAAATGTTGCCTCGTCGGTCCATAAAATGTTCAAGTGTAGATTTTGCAGCAGCCAACGACAAAATTGCACTCTTCTAGGATAATCGGCTAATATGATATCCTGCACCCTTTGGAATTTAAACGGATACTTTCCTTCAGCATTCAGTAATCGCCAAATAAACCATTGGCTCGTTCCGAATCTTGCGGCAGCGTCCCTTGAGCTCGCCTCTGGGTGGTGGCTAACATAATCGAGAACTCGTCTCCGAAACGTCTGCGAGTACCGCGGCCGCCGGCCCGGAGCTTGAGCGTGCACTGGGACAGTAAACTGTCCAAAATCTCTTAAGTTTTGGACAATGGAGTTTATTAGAACACGAGTAGGAGTTGGGCAGTCAGGGTGTCGTTCATGAAACAATGCTTGAGTTCGTACGGTACTTCGTGACGTAAAATAAAAAGATAACATATCCATTCGCTGAATATTCGTATAAGGATAAGCTCGGGGCATTTTGTTTAATTACTATCTTAATTAAATACGAAAATTCTTACTTTCTTTGACAAGACAAGTGACAATTTACTAATCAAGATACGCTATTATCATAAATGATGTGTCAGATAACGAACCAAAGAGGAAAGTGTTCATTTGAAATACTTTAAACCTCTTTCATTTTAAAGGTAATGGTAGGGTAACCAATTTAAGCAAAAAAAAATGGGATAATTAGAAAACTTAAAAAAAAGTACTTATGTTTTAAAATTAAGCGTGAGACCTCGTAGAAGCGATTGGTTTAGGGAAGCTCTCTGTAGTACTTTGAATTTGTATTACCAATTCGAGGTCACCCTGTATAGTCTTTTTCCTTTGCATTTCTTAAACATGTTTCACAAAACACTTGATCGTTGAGAACTGTTCTTTTTTTCCATCTACATTTACAATTACGTATCCAAAATAGTTCCAGTAGTAACTGCTTTGATTTCACACGGGAGAGCTGTCGCGACGAGCGCGAAACGACACGATACGACACAGTAAGCCTGACAGGTAATGTAAATCCTGGCAGCATAATCCATTCTGTATTGTCTATGATGAGCTTATTTTAATCTGTCAGTTCACTTATAATCAAAATGGCGGGAAGAAGTTAAAGCCATTTCCAAGTAGTGTGAAAAGTGTGTGTCTAGTGTTCTGTGTTCATTAGCCGAAGGATATGAAAGCTAAGTACCTAGCATAGGTCCCTAATATATTTGAAAGTATATTGCTTAGAGATCTGGACAACAGTGTATGGCTGTTCAGGTGCTTAAGTATATGTGTGCATATGTTTCTCCCTAGTTACTAGGGATGATTGTCTCATGTATTGTAAAGGAAGTTTGCGTGCCGGGTAGGTTGCCACATACTGATGTTATATCGAAACGTGGGACCGAGGCCAGGGGAGGCTATAAATCCCCGTGGAACCGAGCATAAGAGGTATTTGGGTAGGTTACTGTTTGTGGCAGGCCGAGTGCCTGGGGAGCAAGTCCCCAGGATCCAGACGACGTAGGGGTAGGTTACTGTGTATGGCAGGCCGAGTGCCTGGGGAGCAAGTCCCCAGGATCCCTGTAATACTATCGATAGTCTTACCAATGTCATACCTGTGGTTAGTAGAGTCCTGGCGAACTCTCAGTTAACCTGTGTTTATATATATAGTTACTCTTTATGGAGGTAACTAATGAGACGATAATCCTGTATAATAATATGACAATAATGATGTTGATGATAAGTAGTATAGGGCTGCTAGGTGCTTGGGACACAGAGTATCGGTGTCATGGTACTTTAACTTCAACAGGAGGTGACAGACTCCTGACAGCATTAGAACTAAAAGCGAAGCAGATATAGAAAGAGTACATCGTGGAAGGAGCGAAGGAAGTTACCCTGAAGAGACAAGAGGTATGCTACCTATATTGTCTCACAATCGTGACGCCTCTATTTATCCCCCAATTATCATATTAAGAGTAATAGCGACATGACACATAGCTACTGTATATATATAGTATATAAAGGTGGCGAGATAGTAGAGGGCGTGGCGACAAGAGCGTACATACCTAGTCAGTGTAATTTTTTCTATTTTGGTTTTATAAACGTCCACATTTTCAAGAACCAACTACGCAGCCATTTTTCGTAGCTGACGACTGACTGCGTAACGCGTCCTACGGCAACAACGAGCACGCTCATACAGTCAGTATTAGTCAAGTGACCGATTCAATTATCTCTCTCGCTCACTCGGCACGCCGTTACTTTTTCGCGGCGGCGGCGGCGCGGCGAAATCAGCGGCGGCGGCGGCGCGCCGGCGCGGCGCTCATATCTACATTTGTTATTCGTTCTCTTGTATTTCGCCGGGTGTAAGCAGAGGGAATGAATTGCCAACATGCAGAATAAAATTTTCGGGTTAGTAAACCCTGGGTTAATTTCTTTATAATGCAAGATAAACTCAGGTTAATAAAATAATTTCTCATTTCCCCGGGTTATTAAACTCGAGTTATCTTATTATCTAAAAATTTCCGTGCAAGTGGCCCTTAACCGCGTCAAACTTTATTACCAAGTTGTAAGTATGAAAGTTAAAATAGTCATCTAAATAATAATAAAAGTGTAGGTAAAGCTTTGGTCTGTTGATCGCAACAGACAACGCTTCGGTAGTCGGTACCTACGCGGTATGCGACGCCGGACACGTAATTGCATTAAAAACGTCGAGAATGGTCTGCTGTCCGTCGACCTTCGATCAACAATAACCAAATCGAAGCCGTCGACGCATGCGTCAGCGGTTTCATACAAACACCGCATACCGCGTACCGCAGGCATCGCAGCGCTGTGCGTTGCGATCAACAGACCAAAGCTTAACTGATCGTTGTCTGTACATGGAAGATATTTGAGAAAAACTACATTAACTGATTTTGATGTAATTTGGCATACTTATAGTTTATTAAGTGGATTAACACAGGATACATTTTATCCCGGAAATTTGATAGTTCCCGGGATACACGATAAACGACTTCGACGCGGACGGAGTCGTGGGCAAAAGCTAGTTATGAAATAAAACCAGCAACGAAGACGCATCAATATTTAATTCATTAACCCATTCGACTCCGGCGCCTAGAGCATGAACAATACCCCACGCGCCACCATACATTTGCAATTTGCGGCGCGGCACAGACGCACCACGTGCGTCCGTTGGCGTGCGGCAACTGTTCGCTAGGCGCTGGATGGTGTAATGCAACATTTCTTGTAACCAGATTTATTTTGATTATTTTTATTTAGTATTATTATAAACTTGCATTAATATAAGTAAGGGTAAAATAATAAATTCAATATTATTTTAGGTAAACCAATTTGCGTAGCGTAGAAGTGCATATTCGGTCGGAGTCATAATTCGGAGCCAGGTCACAAAATAGGTAGAACACACATAGCAGGTATACACCACACAGTAACACAGGAGATGCACAATAACCCCCTTACTAATAAACGTTGAGTAACGGCTGAGTAGTTATACAATGCTTTGTCCTTATCTGTCATTGTGACATTTGAATTCGACAGATAAGGACAAAGCATTGTATAACTACTCAGCCGTTACTCAACGTTTATTAGTAAGGGGGTTATTCACGGACAAGCCAAGATTAAAGAAGCTCCCGCTAATCCTATTACAGACATAATCCCCACCCCAAAACTGTTGATTAATTTAACCTACCGAAAACAAACCAGAAGCCAGGAGTAAAACCCTATTAGAGATAAGGAAAAATAATAATAAGAGTTCACGCACGTTGTCTACCTCTGGCTAGCGATAAAGGTTGTAAACTAGAAAGGGTCATAAATACCTGAGGGCTTGTTGCCTAACGCACTCGCGATCACGATCGCTTTCATTTTTGACAGTTGAAGGCAAGTCTGCCTACAAAATGAAAATAACCCTCCTTTTTGCTTCGCCGTAGTCGGGTAGCAATTGTTCCACTTTCAAATCGATCGCGATCGCGAGTGCGTTAGGCAATAAGCCCTCTGATTATAGTGCCCGCAAACCAAAGTGACGACTGGGGCAATAAAAGCCGGTGAACGTAGGATGGTAGTAAGAATATCATAGAGACATCATTCTAATGCTTTTATTTTTATAGTCCTGTTTACTTTACTTTGAGTTTTTTAGTTTTGTTTTATTATTTTGTATGAAAGTAATAAATATTTTATTGCACCTGAATCGGTTACTGGCTACTTGTAAAATGCACATAACACCGTCCACGCCTGCACTACGGCTATTGTTTGGTCTATTGTGAATGTAAGTCATTGAAAAATGGTGTAACAATTGATTCCAGCCATTCAATTTTTATTCTATGACTACGTAATAAGGTTCAGTAGGTATTGAAGCTCAATAGCAACGACAACGACACTTACACTTTCTTATAATGCACAAATATTGCAAGTCGTCTTCCGCCACAGGACGCACCGTGTGCACGTGCTCATAAGTCTGCTAATAAAATATTATTTTGGAAAAAAATATACCAATCCATTCAAAATGATCATATGATTAGTGGAAATTGATTTAGCCTTTGAAATTCATGTTGTAACCGGTGTAATAAAAATTACATCTTTGACTCAATATTTTTCATTAAATGAGGACATTTACAATATATTTAAATAAGCAGTTATCAAGTTTCATTCCTCGGCTATAAAACGCCGGTTTTGCTTTCATTTTAGAGTATCTTTTGCAGTAGTTACAGCTTAAAAAGTTAGGACGCAACGTTTGCGTCGTCGGCGCGTCGGGAGCGATACGTTCGGTTCGGACGCATACGTTGCGTCTGCGGAGTCGAATGTGTTAAGAAATTAAGAGTAAGTATAATTATAAAAAATAAACAATTGAAAATCACAGCGTGATGCTAAAAAAGATATATTTTTAAAGACATCAAGTCCGCAAAGCTTACACTAGGCTCTTGCGCAAACGTTCGACGAATGTGCGAGAAACTCGATTATACAATTAACGTAAGCTCCGATTTTGGGCCTTAAGGTACAGTTCCACATGCTCATCAGTAGCATGCTTATAACAAAATAAGCATGCTAAGTACTAAACTAGCGTAAAAGAGCATGCTACTGATGAGCATGTGGAACATACCTTTATAATAATCGACGATAATCACATTAATCACTAACACGTTCCTTGTTCGGGTGCCTCCAATGATGGTCACGCAACTGCTTGCCAGGAGACCATGCTTCCACTATTGAGTCACGGTTTCATACTGGATGCAGTTGTACTTGTGACATTGTCAGATCGTTTTGAATGGGGATAGTGAACGTGTTAAAGTATTTCCAGAGCAGCTTAACTATTTTTATTAAATTCATGTATTTGGTTATAATTTGATAAAAATATTTCAAAGCCTAGAAATACACAAAATATGCTCATAATTGTTTATATTTAACAATATTTACCGTCTGTTCACAATCGTCAAGTAAAGCATATCTGTCAAATAAATTTAGCCCTTTCCCTTTCTTACATTTGAAAATAGACAAGGAGAGGGCCATCTTTAACTGACAGATGAATTTACTCGTCGATTGTGAAACAGGCCCTTAATGATTTAAGTGCATTATATCTTACATACTAAATTCTGTTATTAACATACAATTTTCGTCTATGACCTAAGTATATCAACTATATCTAACTAATCATTATTACAATGTAAATAACATATACATATCTTTGTTATTATTAGTATATAGCGTAAAATAGAAAGATCCTGGTCAAAGAATTTGACCTTCGACATATTCCTCTTTATAGGAATCAATCGTAACATGTTTTAATCGGTCTATTTTGGTATCCGATTCTGTTGACTGTGAGACAGTTTCACACTCACTATCCTCTACTCCTACTCCTATTTCGCAGTCCTAGATCAAAACAGGTATCTACTCAAAAACCGGCTAATTTTGATAATAAGTTCATAGAACTTAATCAAAATTATCAAAATTTAAAATCAACTTTCATAAAGTTGATTTTAAAACACAGTTGTATTTTGAGTTGCTTCTGTTTTGATCTAGGAGTACGGTTTGTTATTGCCATCATCCCCACGCTTAACATCTGTTACTTTTTCTAAGTTAACAGCTACATGATACACCCATAATTCGCATTTAGTTTCACTATGATGTAGCTGGTCATGATTTTTGAGCTCCGTCGATTCAAATTTAAGTGGTATTGTGCATTTACTGCATAGTTCACCTTCTTTTGTTGCAAAGTCACAATCCATGAAGTGAATTTTGAAACTGTTTGATGTAGCGAAACAAAGACCGCATAGACATTTGTATATGTAAAAAAATACTTCTTTATCAACGATTTCCTGTCGCTTTTTACGAGCTTCAAGTAATTTGCTATTGAAGTTTTTATCCTTTATGTTATTAAATGCAACTATTCGATACGATTCGGAATGGTTTTCCTGATGGTCACCTAGCATTTCTAACGTTGCAAAATATCTATTGCAAATAAAGCACGGATAGCTGACAAAATAACAGTTTCCTTGGAAATGTTGTTCGATCTCTTGCCATGGCACGCAAGTACTGCATTGCCCGCATTGGTACAGAGAGTATTTCCAAGGCCCACTCTCTGCTATAGCCATTTTAATGGCACGAGTTTTATAAATACTCTTGTTCCTAAAATCTTTCACAGTATCTAATGGTATATCATCAAAGATTTTATCCCAATCAAAGAATAGTGACTTGTAAGAATACTTTACCACTTTAATGCGAACGTGTTTCTTGTGTAAATTTTGGTGCGGTTCAAAGTAATCTGTATCAAAGTTTAATTGACAAATTGTACACTGTGTCGCAGTGTCTTTTATGTCATTAAAGTGGTTTTGGCAGTGACGTATAGCTCTATCATAAATGTCAGTCGCGTATCCGCATTCTAAACAAGTGAAGATATACGCACTTTTGGAAGTTGGCAATTTCTTAGTTTGGGTTACGTGATCACTCCCGTCTTGCGTTATTTCATCTCCTGTTTTACGATTGTTCGTTCCATCGTCGGGAACTGTACGTCCGTATTTTTCTTTGTCTTCTTTCTTTTCTCTTGATCCTTGTTGTACATTGGCGTTTTCATCGATAGGTTCATGACTCGTAATTTTTTTTGGGTAATTTGAACTCATTGTACTGATTAAACTTTGTCTATCAACAGTATCAATACTGGTATGTATAACTTGGTTGTTCACTTTAACTTTATTGCTAGATTTATTTTCCTCGTCAGATTTTTGGTTTATATGACTAGTACTTGAACTTAACATTTTGACCAAACTGTGAAAATTATTTAAAGTAGAGGGGGGTCTTTCAGGTGCTTTACTAAGTTTATCTGGTGAATCACGATTGTTAATATTAAGTTCAGACCCATTGGTTTTATCACTCTCACAGTCCTTAACTTGGTAATCCAGATCGCTGTTTATTTGTTTATCCATCTGTTCATTATCTTCTGCTTCGGCCTGGTCTTTCCCTTTTGTGTTATTTACCTGATTATCTATAGAAACTGAACTAACCGCGCTTGTTGCAATTAATTCGCCCTGATTTGCTTCTCCATTATGGCATTTCCCCTTTTCTTCTTGTTCTTCGCTATATGCATCACCACTATGTAAAATTTTACTAAACAAATGTCGGTGTTTTTTCTTATGAATTCGACAAGCGTAGCTCGAATTACATATTTCATTACAGATTTTGCAGATATATTCATATTTCTTCACATTGTCGTCATTAGTTTGTATATTTTGTATCTTGTAGCCTGGTGATTCTTCAACTTTGCTCGGCTCTTCATCGCTATCTTCATTATGACTCACTCTTGCCTTTTCGTCTTCATCTTCTTCGCCGTTACTTTCTATACCATGGTGGTCCTTCAAACTAAAGTCGCCTGTCGGAATAGATTTGACATCACTCTCTTCTCGATTTTTCTCTCGTTTTTTGATATATGCTCCGCGACTCAATAATATTCTTACAAACAAATGTCGACTTTTCATCTGAAAGTGTTTATTATTCCTATGCATTCGACATGCGTAGCCCGAATGAAAAATTTCTTTACAGATTTTGCATATATATCCATATTTTGGTTGTATATTTTTTCCATCGTGACTCCACTCTTCATCACTAACTTCATTTGGTCCCTCTCTTGCCTCTCCTTCGACTTCTTTCTCACTTCCATCTTCACTGCCTTCATTATCAAAGCTGGCATCGGATTCATCGATGCTTTTATTTATGTCATCTTGTTTTCTTAAGCTCATTTTGTGACCACGTTTCACCCTGTTTGACGAACCTTGCTCGTTGTCGCCACTTATACTAGCTTCATTGCTATTATTACCTTTACTATTAGTGTCTTCATCAACTTCATTTCCCATTGCTTCTTTTTCTCTATCTTTCTTTTGTTGGTCGTCTTTCTTTTCATCAGTATCGCCATCATCACCACTAGTTTCATTTTCATATTCGTCACTAATTAAAATACTTAATTTATTAGTTTTATCTCGTGCAATATTTGTATCCGTGATTAGTTTACCAGTTTCCTCATCAACCAAAATTCTGTCAATTCTTTCATAAAGCTTTATGTACTTTAATTCAGGATGGCTGTCTTTTCTGTGGATCCGAGCTGAGTAATCAGTATATAAGATAATTTTACATATAGAACATTGATACACATATTTTCCTTTACTAAGTGGTGTACTATTTTTAGATGCAGAATTTATTAATTCATTTGCGAGCTTGGGCTCATCATTGTGATTTGAATTATTGTTTAATTCTAAGGTGTCAGGTATTCCGGAATTAATTAAATCATGTTCGCTTTTCAAATGGCCCAAATAACTATCCGTATTTTGAAAAATACAACTACATATAGGACATTCATAAAATTGTTTTGAATTTATTATTATTTTATTACTTTTTTCCGGAACTGAAGTCTCTGTTTCAGCTTCAATGGTGGTCGTAGATATTTTCAGGCGATTAGTTAGATTTTCGAGGGCTTTTAGAACCCGTACATTTGCTTCATTTTCTTTAGGATTAATTGTTTTATTTGTATTATTATCGTCACTGTTTACCGCAACACCCTTAGCACCGTCTGCTTTGATACTTATTTTTACACGTTCATGATTTTCATCGTTCTCTAATTGATTTATACTTTTACTAGTTTCTTGGGAAATTTTATTTTCCTGCCCTTGTCTCTCATTTGATTGCTGATCTATATTGATTGAGACTACTGGCTGGTTGGGTATTTGGTCATCTTTAGCTTTATTTTTATTTTCATTGTTAGATTCATCATTAGTTTGTTTTACTGTGAGTTTAACATTTTGACCATTTTCAGACATATTTATTTTCGTTTGATTATTTTCTGAAACAGCTGTTGAATGAACCCTTGGGTTATTAATTACATGATCATTCTCAGCAGAAAGAAGCATTTTTCTCATTGTTGATAAATTATCTTCCTCACTTCTGTCGTGACGTTTGTTATGTTTAGTATTGCTTGACCCATCTAAAGCTTTTTTTGTAGTTATGTCTACGTGTCTTTCGATTCGATTGCTTCCACAAAACAAATGCACGCTACCTACATTATCATTGACAGTTGAATTGTCAATGATCGCAACGGCGTTATTGTTAGATCTATTAATCAAAACTTTTCCACGTTCATTGTTCGCTCCAAAGTTACCATGATCCGTTTTCATGCATTTTGGCCATGTTTGTGTTTCATCGTTGGCAATTTTCCGCTTTATTATTGTTGATATTTCTTTTTTTTGAGAGACATTAATAGCTTCTGTCACGACCTTGTCAACTCTTTGATGCGTATTATTATAATATATGTTTGTCGAGGTATTATTATCGATAAATATTTCTGATATAGGATGTTTATTAGGAGTATTGGTTATACCAATACTAGTTGCTTTTGTATCAATGTTAACTGTGTGATATGATTTTTTACTCTCCAACTCTGCAGATTTACTTGCTCCTATGCTGTTTTTACTTGCTTCTGGGTTTACAGTCAATGTTTTTGCCGAGATGCCATCAGCTCTGTGGGTTAAATCGTCATTATTCAGCGTTGAATGTATAATTTCAGCAAATGCGTTTCCAATTTGATCTTTATTTATATTTGGAGGCATATTGAGTATGGGTGTATCTGTAATTATACATCTATTTAATGCTTTGGTCGACGTGATATTAGTTTTCACATAAACACCGCCAATATCGTGATTTGAATCATTATTAAAACATTTTGGAACCAAACTCATTACAGATTCTGCTGTTATTGTTGAAGTTTTGGACAGGGCATTGTGAATTTTAAAGTTTTTATCATTTGGATGGGCTGATTTGATAGATTTTTCTTTATTTTCACCTTTATTTTCATTCCTGGCACTGTCACCCATGTGATTTGAAACTTTACCATCACTCGATGATATAGATAAAACGAAATTTGTTCCTCCACTTGATAGGCTATCTTTGGGTCCTACGAATACTCCTCCTTTTTTGTCTCCTGCTCTCATAGTTAAAATATTTGCTTCTTTAGAAATTAGGCTCATGTCATCATTGTTTAATTCTGGATGTACATTAAATAGGGTGTTATCTTTGATGAGATGTCTATCTGCTACCACACCAGACGAATCTGTTGATAAAGTCGGGTTGATTTGAGATGCCCCTGGTTTTTGATTTGTCGGGCAACTTTTTATAATATTATATAAATCTTCATTAATGGATTTACCGGAAACTCTACGCCCGTGTACTGCTTCGCCTAACTGCTTATCTTGTGCTTTTGCGGCTCTAATGTTGCCTTCTAATAGGATATTGTCTATTATATGGTCTGAAATGACCATATTATTTGATGTTTTTGCTATTTTGACGTCATGCACTCTTTGGTCTGGTTGTTTTATAACATATTTATTTGATGTATCTTTACTTACAAATTCACCTCCCGGTCTAACTTGATTTGAACTATCGTTTTTTGATTTTTTAGATATATTTGGTACACGCGACTCTTTGCTTTGACATCTTTCTACTGACATAGCTGTTATAGTATTGGCTTTTATATTGCCTGATTTCCGATTCGAAAAATCTTGATGTTTTGATGTCGAAAGCAAATTCACGTCTGGTGTTCTGCCATTGGGATTTTCATCTACAGTTCTGCTGGATATTTCCTTACTTTTGCGTTTACCTTTTGCATCGTCATTTAAGCATTTAACTTCATTTGTGTTACTGTCTGCTCTAGGATCCGAAATATCTTTATTATTTGATGTTGTAAACATATTAACGTCATGATCCCTTTTGCTTGATTGTTTCGTTGTAGAAGTGACTAATGCACATTTACTAACGTGTCTATCTGCCGTTTTGACTCGATTTGTGCCGTCATTCTTAGATTTTTCAGCCATATTTAGTGCATATAATTCCTTACTTAGATTTCCATCTACTAGCATAACTTTTGGAGTATTAGTCTTTATATTGTCTAATTTGTCATTAGAAGAATCTTTATTACTAGGCGTTATAGTCAAACTGATTTCAGGACTTCTTGTGATGGAATCTCTTTCTACAACTCGGATGGGTATTTCCTTACTTTTACGGTCAATTTCTGTAGTGACACTTAGAATATTAAGTCCTGACATGAGATTGTCAACTCTGTGATCTAAAGCATCATTATTATTTGTTGAAGTTTTACTTACGTTGTTTTTAGTTGATTTTTCAATTACATTCTTATTCATTTGTTTACTTACGGATCTTTGTTCCGGTCGAAGCTTATTTGTATCACCTTTCTTTATTTTTTCAGTCACATTTGGTAAGGGAGTTTCTCTACGGGAATCTCTGTCCTCTGACATAGTATAGTTTGAATTATTAGCTTTTGCATTGTCAAATGGTAGTTTAGGTTCAGCATTGTTTTTGGGTGTTGGGGACATGTTAGTGTTAGCTGTTATTACAATAGGGCGCTCAACTGTAGCTGTGGCGGATATTTCTTTACTTCCACGTTCATTACATAGCACAAGTTTAATATTAGTTTCTGTCGTAATACTGCCATTTTCAATATCATGTTTTGTCCGTTTATCAAGCACATTTGACACGGAAGTTTCTTTATGTTTGTCAACTTGAATGTTGTGCCTTAAATCCTTATTTGGTTGCAACTTATCATCATATTTTCCACTCGATTGTTTATCAGAGTTTTTTATGTTTCGCGTATTGGCTTCAGTAACTCTGAGATTTTTATCAACATTGCCCAATTTCTCAGGCGGAATGTTCGAAGCATTGGATTGTACGTTATCAACTATGTGTTCAGAACCATTATTGTTTCTAGATGTTGAAGACGTACTAATTTCAACGCCGACAGGTCGTCTATGAACAGTTTCGATTGATGTTTTATCACCTCCAACGCTGTTTTTTGTTGAGACATTAGGATTATCATTTTCTGGCGTTATACTGCCAATCAAATGACTATTATCTTTTTTCTGCGCGTAGTTTTCCTTATTTACACTTATTGGCAAAGGTGTTTTTATATTTTCTAATTCGTGTTTTTTGTTATTAATGGATTCTGACATTCCTTTTTTTGGGTTGTTATCATTATCACTCTCTGAAGATAACTCCAACACAGATATTTCTGCTTTGGAATGAGTATTATCTTCATTAGATTGTTTTTCTTTATTAGGTTCATTATCTGCAACTTCATTAAATTTAAGTGGTGTGATTTTCTGTGTGCCCTGTTGCCCTTTCTGGCCATGAATATCCTGATTTAATTCAAATGATTTTCTTTCATAGTTTTTATTACTTTGGATTGGCAAAGAGGCTTTGATCATAGAATTATACATTTTATGGAAGCCGTAACAAAGGTAGCATTTTTTTAATCGGATCTGGTATTTCCCTAAGTCGTGATTATAATATCCGTACAAATCGATCCCAGTGTAAGTCGAAATCCGAGAACAAACAGGACAATAGAATTGAACCTCCGCTTTTACAAAAGTATTAAGCTTTTGAATTTCATCTGTGAGTAAACTTGCCGACTTTCGGAACGCGTTCTTTTTTTCTACATCATGTGAAAGGTTTTCTGATAAGTGTTCTTTCATAAGAACGCAAAATCTAATCAGAAACTTGAAAATGTTTAAGTCTTTATCCTGATTTTCTAAGTTACCTCCATCGCTTTTGTTATCTTTTACAAACTCATTCAAATTTTGTTCATTACTGGTTTCCATTTCATCCCGTTTATTAAAAAATATATCAGCATTGTCATCGTTCTTTCGATGTTTAATTCTACCTAGATCTATAGTGTTTGTGTCTATGAGATCTGTATTAGTAACAACTTTATCATCATGGTACAAAGTGTTTTCAGTTAATTCCTCATTGTCAGATCTCATGCGTTTACAATTAGTGGGTAAATTATCTTGATCAGACAATCTCTTAACATGTCCCCTTGTCTCTCCCACGTTAATGTTCAAAGGTCTGTTACTTTCCTCATTTCTGTTGCCGTCTTCACTCTTATTATTTTCATGGCTTAGAAGTTTAACCCTGACAACTGTTGAACTTCTAGCGACATTTTCTGCAATATTTACATTGTTTATATTAACCTCCCTCGCATTAACTACTTCCTCGCGTATTTTGTTTGTAGATTCAGATATATTATTACCAACTTTTTCATCACCAGTTTTACTTTTGGAACCGCTAGAAACATTTTCATTCGAAGTTGCCACATATACTGTGCTATTTATGGATGTATGTGGCATACAAAGTAACTTTACCTCTTCTATAAGATTCTCTACACTGTCGGTATTGCTAATCGATCTGACATTATCCATTTTCCTTTTAATTCCATCAGCATTATTTGTTTTACTGTAGTTTATTATATTTTCAGGACCACTCTTATTGAAGTAATTATTTTTAACTACACTGAGAGTTTTATTCAGTTGTATTTCTTTCTCATTGTCTACGCTCTTTATTTCGAACAATTCTTTATCATGTTTACTATTGTTCACAACACTGCAATTTTCAGCTGCAATTTGAGCATTAATGACGTTTGGATTTAAGACTTTAATCCTAATTTCTGGTGTGTTTACATTTATTATGGGCGGCGGCGTGTCATTTGCGGTTAATTCAAGGTCATGTATTTCCGAATCAACGTTTTGACCAAGCTGGTGTTCAATTTCAACAAAATGTTCCTCATCTGATGAATCTTCGATAATTATGATGTTTTCATCAGTATGTTTTATCATTCCATCATTATCTTTAACATCATTACCAGGTTCTTCATCAAGGAGTTCTCTTTTTATTTGGAACTCGCGACATGCGCTACTTTTAGTATATTGGTTCTCTTGATCATTATTATAACTACCATCAAAGACCTGCCCTTCTTCATTACTAGCAAAAAATCTTCTCATAACCCACTGTTTACCAACTATACCAGCGTCTATAACTGGTGCATCTTCAGGGACGTAGACATTAGGTGTCGTGTTGTCATCATTTTTACGATTTGTAGCATCTTTATATTTTTCACTTAGTCTGCGCCTTTTCATAGCTATTTTTTCTGGTTGGCGGTGGTAATCCTCCAGCAACACTGTCTTGTCAGAATCTTCGCCATCCTCCATTTCTATAACAAAATTTAAAAATTTGTTAAAAATGCAGTAGAATACTAAATGTTTACAGATGTTTGGAGATAGAAATATGCCACCAGATCATACTAAACAATGTTAAACATACATATGTTTAGAGAAATACAGTTATATCTATGACATATAACATTATGGAATACAATTAACATTTGAGTATTGAGTAATGAAAAAATACAGACTCGGAAACCAATATTTGCACCAACCAAGAATTGAACTTGGGACCGCTAGCTTCATAGATAGGGTCACTACTAACAAGGCTAACCACATCATCAAATACATTTGTTATACCTTAAAAGCATAAATTTTTTGTAGCGATTCACCAAATCCCATTACACCTCGATCATGTATTTTATTTTAGCTCTGTCACAATTGTCTATTTTTAGGGTTGCATACCTCAAAAGGAAAAAAGGAACCCTTGTAAAGGAAATAAAGGAAAAAATCCGAAAACCGTTAATTTGTAGATACATCATAAAAAAATTAAGTCCAGTATAAACTGACACGCACTAAGTATGCACACTCATACTTAGTGAGTCTCAGCTTATATTGGACATATTTTTTTTTGTATGCTAATAGCATTAGTCACATTTCACCTCAATGGCATATTTTATTGTATAATTTGGTCGCGATCGTCTATTTCACGTATACGTTTTGTCATTTTATGACCTTGACCCCCATTTTATGACCTTGACCACCCCTTTGTGACTTTTCTCTGACCTTGACCACTATTTTTCCGCGTTCTTTTTTCCCACACTAATACTCCCACATCCCACTGGGACTTATGTTTTTTCAGACGTATGTATGTAGGGACGATCGTTTTGCCATATGTTTTTTCCCAATCTTACCGTATTTTCTCTTTTTCAAAAATGCAATATAGCCACTATTCTACATCCAAAACAAATTGTAGGTACTTCTAGTCAATGTCAGATATTGTACAGTCCTTCCGTGAAATGCAATTTGGTGAATCGCTACAAGAAATTTACGCTTTATATCAATTATCATACATTCATGTTTACATGTTATATTTATGTTTAATAGCTGATCCCACATCTTACCTAAGTTTTCTCTTAAGACTTATTTTATTCCAACCTTTCACTACTCTATTTTTGACTCAAATATTACCTACAAATTATAACACCATCTTGTTAAAATAAAACTAGCACTTCAGAGACCTCACAATTTCCACCTGACCCCACAACCCAATTGATCCCGCCCATGTCTAAAAATGAAAATTGTTTTTACCTGGTCAGTTACCAAATTTCATAAAAATTGGATCAACTATACTCAAGTTATTATCACACAAACATACAAACCTATTGATCAGCCAAATAATGTGATCAATCATAAAAAAGGCGAGTGATCACTTAACCCATTATATGCCAGACAAAAAATACAAAGTTCTATTCTCTTCAGATTACAATACTTCTAACCTCTTTATTTTAAGGAAGGATGCACTTGTCATGTTTCTAGAACCAATCAGAAAACACAATTTGGTAATTTAATAAAATTCTTCTAGGTAGGTACTGAAATGTTTTAATTTTATCATAGTCAACAAAAATAATAAATTACAAACCTTTAACTTTCATATGTCAATCCATTATCTAATCAAATTACAATCATTTGGGGAAAACCATAAGGATGTCCACGGCACGACTTTGTTTAGGTACACTTTAAAAAACACTTGAGTTTGATAGTTGTAAATACGTATGTATTATTCATCAACTATTATATTTATATTGAGTGTTTGGTACAATAACAGTTCGTCCGTATGATTTTATTTGGAAATATCCAAAAGCAAGGTGTGCGCCAGCCACTATTTATAACTCGAGCCGAACGTAGTAATATTGATTAAATTCTCTTTGACTCCGAGCACACAACTGAAGTTAAAAGGTCATCATTATCGCAACGCATAGCAAAGAGAATATAATATACCTATACCTTGTTTTGTAATTCCGTGGAATTCTGACAGCTGTCACATTCTGACGTTTCAGGAGTAACAAACATTTTTTTATTGTTGATGTTATTGACACTGACGACGTTTATGGCCTTCAAGTCGACATTTGTTAACCTCTTTTGTTCGGTTGGGATGTCGATTTCATTTGAATTTGTGGCCGTTGGGGGTATTACATCATCAATATTCATTTCTTACAGAGTGTACCCTAAACCTAGTCGTAAACCAAAGCAGTTCTCGTTACCGCTAGCTCTCAACAATGTTACTCATAACAGTCCCTTGGCCCGCATGTGTACATCATATAACCAAATATGTAACGAAGTTGATATTTTCCATTTGAGTTTTAATTCCTTTAAAAACTGTATTCTGCAGTCACAATTATAATCCTAAATTACGAACACTCTTTCTTGTATTTAAAGAATTTATCTGTTAATTAGCAAAAATATATTTCACGCTAAGCAATGTATATTAGACTTTATTTCACTTGTCTATAGGCACTAATCTTAAACGAGTGTTGTGTGTGGTAGTTATAGAAATGTAGATATGAAACTATGTTACTTATAATATTATCTCAATCATTGTCGTCTACATTTTGTTACCATGCCTAATAATATATAAATAAATAAATAAATATTATCACGATGTGGTGCGTGATGATATTGATAATGTAATAGGCCGTATCGCAGTATCCTGTATGGCGATCGATACAGTATCGCGATACTAGGATCATGATAAGATTGATAATCAAGGCTCGGAAAAATCCCGTCTTTTTGAAAACATAATCCTGTTCCGTACAGCAGAGACTTCCTTATGATGTTATTAAAAATATAAATTTTATAGATTTATTATACCATAACACAATAATTTATAAGAAATATGTTTACAAAAACAACATAACTAAAATTTTTGGTGAATTTGAGTTATTGGTATCATAGTGCTCGTCTAAGTTGAGGGTTTAGTCACTTTTCAGTACTTTGGAGGACAGTTTCTCCCAAAAGGTTGAGATTGGGCAGCTAAAAAAAAGACTTAGAATACTTTCTAACATATATCAAAATAAACCAAATCGAGCGGGATAGTTGGGTACCTTTCCTTGTTAGACGAACACTATGATACCAATAACTCAAATCCGCCAAAAATGTTAGTTATGTTTTTATTGTGAACATCCCTTCATATAAATGATGGTATAATAAATCTATAAAATTCCTAATAATATTTTATTGGTGGATCGAATGACAGTTCACAACTGTTATCTTATACTATTTTTTTTCGAAAAATATTTTTAATGATGAAATATGATATGGAATATTTAGAATGTAAATACAAAACAACGATGATTAAATATAATCTAACTCCAAAGGTTGGTAATATATGGCAATGATCAGAATTATATCCACAACTATTTACTTTTTCCTCAGCAAAAGATATAACAAAATATTATGTCTAAATTGTGCGATTTTAAATTAAAATAACTTTGTATTAATTAATGATACATTATTCGATTGTAAATAAAAAGACCAAAATCATAGAAGTCGGTATCTACTTTTAATTTTTTTTTATTTTTTGCACCACAGATTCAAGGAATATTTTGTAGTCTGGTAAGACCAAGAAACATCAGAATTGGGTAGGTAAAGTTTTTGGAAGAGGTGTAAATTATATTTTTTTTCGATAGTCGTCATCCTAAAGATCAAGGAACTGCGGCTCTTTTATTTTTATTTCCTCTAATATTTTAGAAATATTTTTTTTAGTTATTAAGTTGACATTTGTACACTTTATTGGCCGACAAGCTTGTTGCCTTCGTACTTAATGAAAAAGAAAAAAAAAACTGTCTCTTCTATAACTGTCATTCTCAATCAAAGTAAACAAACGATTCAATTCTTTCAAGCATCTGAGTAAATCTTTGTAATACTCCATTTCCAAAGTCCGTGAGGGATTGCTTAAATTCATTGCGTGTATACGATTCAAACGTGCTCTCGTGGCTATCGAAAAGCAGGGCAAGAGTCGTCGTGAAAGGAAGAAATCGGTGTCCAAGAAGCAGTGCCAATGGGGTCGAAAATAAATCGTAGTCCAAATATCGTGCAAAGGTCAAAGCGAGCAAAGCTGGAGGAAAGCGGCAAAATCGAAAGTCCGGAGTTCGTTCTGAGGTCGTTAAAAATATTTCTAAAAACACTGATCACATGAAACGAAGGCAAACAGAAAAGAGTCGTTGAATTGAATTGTTTGTTTACTTTGATTGACAATGACAGTTATAGAAGTGACAGTTTTTTTTTCTTTTTCATTAAGTACGAAGGCAACAAGCTTGTCGGCCAATAAAGTGTACAAATGTCAACTTAATAACTAAAAAAAATATTTCTAAAATATTAGAGGAAATAAAAATAAAAGAGCCGCAGTTCCTTGATCTTTAGGATGACGACTATCGAAAAAAAATATAATTTACACCTCTTCCAAAAACTTTACCTACCCAATTGGCTCAATTGGCTAAGTAAAGTTTTTGGAAGAGATGTAAATTCATAGAATAAGTACATAACAGAAACCGGACTATAAGAAAGAGCTAAAGACGTATATTTGACCTTTTTCTACTTATGGTATTCATAACGAGTTAGAAAGAGATGTCCTTATAGGTTTTCTTTCGTTTTCCTTCGTGTTGCCAAAAGTAAATTTAAATGGACCGCTATTCTCCCGCCATTTGGACCCCTCGCGAACCTCCAGTACTACCAAATTAAAAAGTCGATACACCAATAGTACGTACATTTTGTATCAGGGTGACTTTTACATTTAGTAGCTTTATTAGTTGGACGGTGTTGTGAATATATTATATCGATATTTTCAGATTTCCAAGAGATGAGAACTTGATAGCAAAATTGATTCGGTGAGTAGACAGGGAAAATTTGATACCGAAGAGATACAGCAAACTATGGCAAAGGAACAGACAGTCACGCGAGTGGTCCTGTAACCCTTTTTTTGGTTGGTTGCTATCCCCAATATTTTAATTAAAACATTGTTGAATTATTGAACTTATTTGAAATATTATTGACCTGCTTTGAACAAAAGACTTCAAATACCTATAAGTTTAAGCTGCTAAAGTTTAGCGTAACGTAATTATAATGTTTAAGGGCCGATTTTTTTATCTCCAGATATCACTTTCTGTAAGATAAATTTTAGCTCTCTTCTTTTATTTAATATGACGAAAGCTGATGTCAAAATTTTTATTTCGGGACAAGTTTTTACTGACGACTGTATTTTTTTCACTGTCTTTATTAAATTATCAAGACCAAACTAAAGAGTCCCATCTCATTGGGTCTACGTTAAGTACAGCTGAGGATCCTGTTGCTACCTTCCGGTTCTATCATCAAATCTGTCTATTGACACAATAATATTACATTGTCATCGGGTTTACATAAGTATTCCAAACTTCATTTCAATCAAACACCGGGAAGTAGATGAAAAATGGTCTTCAAATTTTGAAATGGACAAGTTCCTTATTATTATGAACATTGGAACATTGCAAGTTACTAAATGAAAGCTTGTAAAAAAAGGAAAGTGATAACTTTCACTGCCACATGCTTTTATTTGACAATTAGAAAAATCAGCCCTTAAATCATTAGAAGAAATTACAACTGCGAAATTGAATCGATATCGATATTATTGTCGACTCGGCCACAACACTCGCGTTTACAGATCCTTGTGGCAACACGAAGGAAAACGAAAGAAATGACATCTCTTTCTAACTCGTTATGAATACCATAAGTAGAAAAAGGTCAAATATACGTCTTTAGCTCTTTCTTATAGTACGGTTTCTATTATGTACTTATTCTATGTGTAAATTATATTTTTTTTTCGATAGTCGTCTTCCTAAAGATCAAGGAACTGCGGCTCTTTTATATTTATTTCTTCTAATACTTTACAAATATTTTTTTTAGTTATTAAGTTGACATTTGTAAACTTTAATGACCGACAAGCTTGTTGCTTTCGTACTTAATGAAAAAGAAAAAAAAACTATCACTTCAATATCTGTTATGTCAGCCTGTGCTGCGGGTTTTAAGCGCGTTACACACGGAGCTATAATATATATTTTAGAGTGCCTCACTGGTGTTGAAGAGCTCGGTGGAGTGGTCAGCGCGAGTGGCGGCCGACACTCTTGCCTCTGATCTCGGAGAATATAACACTCTAAATGTTTTAATAACATTTTCAAGAACCGATCACATGTAATCTCAAACTTTGACATTGGCAGAATTGTCCTCATGGACAGACGCCATTTTAACAAAAAAAATTGAATTGAATTGAATATATATTTTAGTATATGATAAAAAAAAGATTAAAGATATTTATTCAGTAAATAGGCCGCACGGGAACTTTTACACGTGAAAATCTACCAGCGCTTCCCAAGAGGAGACCATATATTAGTAAAATATATTGGCAAAAGTATTTTCGTATTTTTCGTACAAAGGAAAAACAATTTTTCAAGTTATATTTTTTTATTTATTTATAATATGTACATGCCGTTTTGATCGATGACTTGTTGCCATCTTGTGGGTAGTGCCATGATTCCATTGCTGTAGAAATTCTGAGATTTTTGATTTGCGGAATCATCGACAGTCTCGATGGAGCCATAACACAAAAAATTTAATTGAATTGAGATTTTTGATTAAAAAAATCTGACAGGTAGTTTTGACTGTGTTCTCTTGATATTAACTTTATGCTTCCTAAAGAATTCTGAAATGACCGAAACAGGTGGAAATCCGATGGAGCAAGGTCGGGGCTATACGGTGGATGCATCAGCACATCCCAGCCAAGCTCTCTCAATTTTTGCTGGGTGGCTATAGATGAGTGCGGTCTGGCGTTATCATGATGAAAGACTACGCCCTTTCTGTTTATTAACTCCGGCCGGTTTTTCTCAACGGCTTCTTTTAATCTCATGAGTTGCTGGCAGTAGAGGTCAGAATCGATAGTTTTACCCGGCGGCAAAAGCTCATAGTGGACAATTCCTTTCCAATCACACCATACACACAGCATCACTTTGTTCCGAGTTAAGCCGGGCTTTGCCGCTGTCTGTGGAGCTTGTCCATGCTTCGACCACGATCTTTTTCGGACGTTCTTATCGTAAGTAATCCATTTTTCATCACCCGTAATCAACCGTTTTAGAAATGGTTCGGATTTATTTCGTTTTAACAATAAATCGCAAACTGAAACACGTTGCATTAGGTTTCTTGCAGTGAGATCGTGTGGCACCCAAATATCGAGCTTTTTCTTGTACCCAGACTTTTGTAAATGACGTAACACTGTTTTGTGATCAATATCCAGTTCTTCAGCAATGTCGTAACTACTAATATGTCGATCTTGCCCCACTTTTTCATAGATGGCATTGATTTTATCAGTAACAGGGCGTCTAGAGCGAACCTCATCTTTCACACTAAAATTTCCAGACTTAAAACGCTTAAACCACAATTGTGCTACTCTTATTGATACCGCATTAGGTCCATAAACCGCACAAATTTTATTCGCGGCATCAGTCGCATTTTTGCCTTTTTTGTAATAAAACTTTAAAATGTACCGAATTTCTTCGTCACACACGTCCATTTTGATAGCTCAAAAACAATTGAATAATGCCGGGACCCGTTTTTTTTTTAAATTTTATTGTATTTCAGAATGTTGACTTTTAATGGTATTAAAACCAGCCAGGTACATTTAGTATAGACGAAGAGGTTTGATTACAACTTATACGGTCCAAATACGAAAATACTTTTGCCCCGACCTAATATTTTCGTATATTTTCCGTACTAGTTAATAGAGTCTACACACGCAGCGATAATTTATATTAATATATATTATAGCTGAGTGTGTGGACTCAGTCAACTAATACGGAAAATATATCGTAGTATACCGTGCTATAATATATATTATAGCTCCGTGTGTGACGCACTTTATTCGTTATTTGGCAACACCTCGAATAATGTCAACTCAACTGTCATCGGTCATCGGTTGTCCGTCAATCTAGTGAATGTCAAAAAAGGACGCTTTGTGATGTATTACAAATTGTAAAAATCGTGCCAATAACATTGTTTAATAATCGATAAGAAGTGTTTTTAATAGATATTAGCCACTAATCACGGTTTTTGGGTATTATTCGCCGTGAAAATGGACGATTTGTGCTCAGCCTGCTTGTGTTCCGGCCGCAATCTTTACTACATCGGGGAAACGGGATATTATGACTTGTATTCACAAATTATAAATGAAATCCAGGTGAGGCCGCATATTCTCCGTCATCGACTAGTAGTTTATTATACTATAAATGCAATAAATAAATAATAAACGGATAATCTTGTACAAATTAATCTAGTTTCAAACTTAGCTCTAGGCTTTAACTGAGATTTGTTACTAGACAACGATACATAAATATGTACGTATGGTGTGTAATAAACTAATATGAATTTATTAATAAAATAAAATATTTTAAAAAAAATCGTGCGTGCGTTAAACGCTCTTTCACGTTGCGACAGCTGGAAGGATTTGGATGAAATTTGGAATGGAGATAACTTATATTCTGGATTAACATTATAGGATTCTTCTTATCCCAGAAAATTTGGTAGTATAGAGAAGGATTCAGATTTTTTTTTAAATTTAAATGTAAATATATATTTTAATTTTAAATGTATGTACCTATTGAATTAAAAAAATTTGAATCCTTCTGTATTTAGTGACTGCTATTTTCCAGATTAATGCTTTACGCGTGCGCGTCTGCTGGGAGTGCCGCGCGCTGCTGCGCAAGTTCGAGCGGTTCACGGCGCGCGCGCGCGACGCCTATCAGTTACTACTGCGGCATACGGTGGTAGGTTACAAGTTGCGAGTATGGTTGCTGCTCAGCAGAAACGTATGTATAGTCTATTTGGTTAGGTGCTTACATAAATGTAAACAATCTAAACCTGTACAAAATTAGGCAATCAAAACTGTTTTGTCAAACAGTGTTTAAGCCAATCAGGCTTCTAAAAGCTTCTCATAGCTCCTAAACAGATGGACCAATGGTGAATTAATTGAGAGAGTTCTTAGCTTGATTTGATGAAAATCTGTTAAGCCATTTAAGAGTTATGAGCTCTGAAAGTAGAGGTTCCGATTTTGTCGGGGGTTTTTAACTCGGTTAGGTTAGGTTATAAAAAAATCCTGACGAGAAAAAATGACCATGTTTTGTTTTCATTTAGTAAAATACCTAAACAAGTAGTGTATAGTTATGTTTGAATTTTTAAAATGCCATACAGATGATCTCTCTCCCACTTAAAACTACTGAGCATATAATTTTGGATAAGAAGATGTATTGAATAAGAAAATATAATTATATTTTTTTCTCACAGACCTCATCACAGATTCTCTCCAAGCCGCCCGACCTCTCTATAAACCACATCAGTTCCACAAGCTACCCTCAAGTACAGGTCAAAGTGGAATTCGACGACACCATCAACACCATAGACAACATTGACCACATCAAGACTGAGACGGATGAGCACTGCGAGCCAGAGACGTTTGTCAATGGTCTAGAGCTTAAGATGGAGGAGAGTGAGAAAGTAAATCAGGCAGGTGACATTTGTGTACTATATCCCAAAAAACCCCACTACTAAAGAAATTAATTGTTAACACGTCACATCTCATGCTGTTTACATTTGTCACAAAGTAATGGTTCATTTTTAGGGCTCCATACATCAAAAGGAAAATACGGAACCTTTATAGGATCACTCTTGTGTCTGTCTGTCCGTCCGTCTCTCACATCCAATTTGCAAGTCGGTGACCCAAACACGGATGTGTAATGTAAATAAATGAATTTTAAACATGGGGTGGCCCATGTTGGGGTAAATTAGAAAATAAAATAAAAAGTTGCAAACTAAGGTCGCCGTCAATAGAACTTGGAAAAGATGTAAACAAATTAGTACTGTTTGACACATAACCTCAAATATTCACCAAGCGTGTTTTTATTCAAAATTATGTATATTGAATAGTTATTTCATCTTAAACTTAATATGAAAATAATGATCTAGTGTATAAATCATTGCAAAGACCTCACTTGATCTTTAAAAGTACGTGATTATCGAATAATCATGGTGAATTGGTTTGTTTGGTTTTGTTTACATCATTCACAAGTTCTATTCACGGCGACTTTATATCGTGTGACATATAAAAAAAAAGTGTGAAAAAAATATACAGAAAGTAGGTATTTATTTATAGATTACAGGAATACCTATACGAAGTCTATGGTAAAGTAACATACTCGTAAGATATTACAACCAATTTGCTTCCAATATACTAGTTTTGTATTTGTTCTATCGCAAAAACGGTAAAACGGCAAGCATCAAGTTTGGTATAATTATAGAACAATAATAATAATAATCCAGCCTATATACGTCCCACTGCTGGGCACCGGCCTCCACTCACAATGAGAGGCTTTGGGCTATAGTTCCCACGCGGGCCCAGTGCGGATTGGGAACTTCGCACACACCGTCAAAATGCTTTGCAGGTGTGTGCAGGTTTCCTCACGATGTTTTCCTTCACCGAAAAGCTCATGGTAAATTTACAAATTATATTTCGCACTTAAATTCCGAAAAAGTTAGAGGTGCGAGCCCGGGTTCGAACCCACGACCCTCTGCTTAAGAGTCGGCCGGTCAAACCGTTAGGTAACCACGGCTTTTAACCATTAGGCTACCACGGCTTTTTGAACAAACCCTATAGAAAAACAACAAATAATAAAAACCGGCCAAACGTGCATGGAACCCTCAGTGCGCGAGTCCGACTCGCACTTCACCGGTTTTTTTAATTTATAAATTGTACATTTTATTTTATGCATGTCAAATCCGCCACGATAGAGACCAAATATTCGCGCTCATCACATAAACATTTGCCCATATCGGGAAAAGGACCGCTACATTCATAGGCATTGATACATAAGCGCGTCGTCAAAAATGAAATGAAATGCCACTTGCTTAAATTAAAAATGTGTAATTGTTTAATGTGAACTAATAAATTCTGTGAATTGACAATAGCAACTTTTTTAAAGGTATGCTGAAAAAAATCAGGCTTATAGACATAATGTTTCAAAAACCTAAATTTAAAAAAAAATATTTTTTTCATTATTTACTGAGAACATAAATAAACAAATTTCTGCTAATGGCTAAAGAGCTTAAACGCCACATGGTCTGTATGACGTCACAGCTAGGGATGTGAAAATCGGTAAAAAGTTGATTGAATATTATGGTGTTGCCAGTTCTTGATCACTGATTTCCTATTAGGTAATTAGCCTGGCAAAAAAGTCGAGCAAAAAAATGCGGGCGCTGTTCGGAATGAAATTGGCAACATGAATCAAGGTTTACCCTAAACTGTGTTGGTTGCCATTTGAAAAGTAGTTCCAGCTGTCACCATACGCTCAACTCTTTTGGCTATAATTCGTAATGTTGATACAAATAACGAATATAATATTTTATTCTAGTCATAGACATTAATTAATATACTAGCGTAATAGACGACCAGACTTTTATTTCCCGCGTGACCAGAATAGACATATCTTATTGTCTTAAATGTCGTAATGTCTGTAATTTTGTTCAATTTTAAATGATTTGTCGAGTAATTGCATACATACTGAATTACGCTGTCGGCAGTGTGACCCTATGGGGCTCTCAGAGCTCTAAAAAGTGTCCTAACGGTTTTTTTTTACTGTCTCTCTCACTCGTGTTCGTGCCGTAAGAGACTGCGTTCTCGCTTGCACATTCACTGTGTCTATTACGCTAGTATATTAATGTCTACGATTCTAATACTCATACATACATATAACATTTATAAATCCAATTAAACATTATTTTATTCTTTGCTGTAGCAGCGATCCCTATTTTTTATTACTGAGCTTAATTCCTGTGCGATAAACGAAAAGAGTGGACTGTATAAAATTGCGGAAAACGACAAAGGGATGCGACAGAGTTAGAAAGGGTAATCAGAAATATTGTGTGTATGCTTTATGTAACGAATAATTAGACGAAATTAAAGTGAGTGGTGGTCTGACCTGGTGACTCCGGATCTGTTGAGTACAGAATCGTTGGCGTCCGCTGCGTTGCACCGTTGGTGGTAGTCTTCAGCTTCCCTAGGTTGACTGTTAACATTACCTTCAGCACACGCACTTAGCCTTCGATTTATGTCCAGGGTTCACGCCGGGAGCCTCCAATACACTTTATTTAATTAAAACTATGAGCCTATGGAGTTAGTGAAAAGGTTGAATTCTTGACGGAACGAGAGGTGTTCACGCTACGATATTCAAAAACGGAACGGCCAGTAACGGCCCTTATGGTGGGGGTGAAACAAATTGTTGCCAGCCACATAGGAATAAAACTTTTAATGTTGCCAGAACAAATCAAAAGAAACTACTAAACAATGAGGAAAGTGAACAATTCCACAAAGCGAATATTATTGCAACTATGTTATGTTCAGTTGCAGGTCTTCTCAAAGCATCTGATAGACGTGGTTTAAGCCGCCCTTGGATGTTTTCACTGGAAGACATCATTTTACAATATGTATTGTTTTCCAAGTCATCTTCCGACTGTAAAAATAAAAATAAAAGTTCTAGTATTTTTAAATACGTACCTAACCATATAGTTAGTATAGGTACGTATTTAAAAATAAGTCATTTACGTTTTAAGAACTATGTCTTGTTGATTTTTTCATTAGTTAAATGTAGTACTTACATTTAAATGATCTTCACATATGAGTTGACGTGTTTTAGGTATTTGATTATGACCAGCCGCATGACACCACTCTGCCAAGTTGCTACTTGGCACAGTAAAGAATCTCATGTGAGGTTTATTTTTCGAGGTGTTGTTACAACCCTTCACAAAGCAGTATTTCGTTGTAGTTAGCACCGGTCTATCACAATCCATTTTCGCTCGGATCCGTAGGTCCAATACAGCCAAGTCCAATAGTATAAAGAGAGTCCGTCGGGTCCAAAATCGTTAGCCAGGTCAATCAGGAATGCAATGTTAGTCAAAAGTCCGTAGAGAGCGCATAAATCAATTAATATGATACAAACAAACAATCGCAGCTGACAAAAATTACAAGACACAGACGTTTTAACGTTGCCATGACTGTCACCAAACGTTGAAAAACACTAGTGCTAAACTAAAAAATTAAGACGCGGTTAATCGGTTTTTATTGCGGAAGTACGTCATTCCGACCACTTGTCCAGGGCGGGACTTTTAACACGTTCGCGGACGGAAATGCTATGGCATTCATATTTAGCAAAATTATTGTGACGCGCATGCTATAGCAGTCTTTATTTGAGCCTATTTTTTACGCAGGAATGCTAAAGAATGCGCTTTGCTGTAGCTTATTATTGGACACCTGTATCACTGTCACATTTACTTCAATCGGGGAAAGCTTACTGTCATATTACTAAGTTTTCTCACACTAACAAAGTATACTCGTGACACCGTGTATCGGACCCCCCATTCACGCACACAGATGCTATAGCGCTCGCCTGTAATGGAAGTTTGTTTAGTCGCGCGGCGTGTGCGCCACGGAGTTGACACTAATAAATGTGGGTGAATTTCGCGCGCCGAAGCCGTTTTAACGGATTGTTTGAAGCATCGTAGCCCGTAGGTGTTGTTTTTTCAATGATTTAGCTGTAATTTTTTTATTTATGTTAAATGGCGTATTTACTAAATGGGTATTGTGATACAACTTAATTTTTGTGGTTGTAAAGTAAACATTAAAAACTAGGCGTAAATGTGTATACCTACTTTTTCTACTTTCTTGTACCAAGAAAGTATTTTTCCATATATTCGATATGACAATATCCAACGCGTTTTACTTGTATGCAAAATATTGCAACCCAGAAGAAACTCTACTAAAGTTTAGAGAAACCATAATACGGTCATATCTTGGGTTGAATAATTCAAATGAAACTGAAATTGGAAGAATTATTCACAATGCCTCCAAAAAAAACCATGCTAGCAGGCGATATGAACTTTCTGTCAATCCAGCAGATGATTTGCATACAGCAGCACCACTGGCTGTTGATGTATCTGGCCATTGGCCTGAACTGATACCATTAGGTGAGAACACGAAACGTAACAAAGTCTTCTTGAAATGTAGAGTGTGCACAAAAAACAAATCTGTAAGACAGACCAGTTACAGGTGCCAGGGATGTGATGGTAAACCGCCACTTTGCCCGACATGTTTCGAAACTTGGCATACTGATGATAGATTTAAGTAAAATGTTTGATCTTAATTGTTAGGTACATTTTATATCGTTAATTATTTGTGGCGGGGTAATAATGTTATGTGCCATATTTTAAAACTTTGCTTACTATGAGCAACCGATTGATTGTGATTTGATTAGTGATCTTATGAATAAGTCTCTTCAAAAGTTCTCTTTTGTTGAAGTTATTAGTTTAGGAAAGAAGACATGTGTATTTCAGCACAATTGGTGCTTTGATTCCTGTGATCGATGTATGGTCAAATTATAAGCTCCACCTGGTAATGCTTATTAGTTGTTTTTTTTATGCCTACTTTTATTAGTCATAAGATTTAGTACTTCTTAAGTATGTTATTTGTAATTTGAAGAACTGTTCTAGTGAATAAACACAAATTCTATTATTTTTATTGTTTATTTTTAACAAATCCATGCTTTAACGGTCATTTATTACGTTTATTCCAGCATATAATGAGACAAAGTGGCTATAGCAGTCGACTGTCGTAGCAACTTTGTCATTGTACAGCTTATTTAGAGAATGCGATTAGTCGGATAGCGTTCAACTGCTTTAGCGTTCCTGCCTTGTAGCGCCACAATTTGACTAGATCATGTGACAGATCTGCTATAGCAGTCAACTTCTCTGACATACTGTTACATACTTCTGCCAGATATGCTATAGCGGTCGTCTGCTATGGCATTCGAGGTCATACGGTGGTACAACTTCACTAGAGCAAGCGACAGATCTGCTATAGTAGTCGACTACTACAGCATTCCTATTATATTGCTACGTTCCTTGTACTACAGATCTGACGCACATGCTAAAGCAGCCGTCTGCTATAACATTCGATGTCACATAGTACCACAACTGGACATGATCATGTGGCAGAGCTGCTATGCCAATCGAATGCTATAATATTTGATGTCAAACAATGTGTAAAATAAACACGTCAACGTGACAGTGCTGCCATAGTATGCGCTTTGAATAGCATTAATTGCCGTATCTAAGGCACACGGGAAAACATGTATAACGCGTCTGCTGTAACAGTTTCAAATACTCCATACAAAATTTTAGTGTCCAACAGGTGTGACTTACTGTCCGTGAACGTGTCAAACACTGATAATATTCATTTTTTTTTCTCAGTAACGAATCAACAAAAAAATTTGAAAAAATTTTTGGAGGTTTTTGAAACATGTCTATAAGCCTGATTTTTTTCAGCATAACTTTAAAAAAAGTGGCTATTGTCAATTATCTACCTCTACTGTTTCAGACTTCGAAGAAAAAAACAAAAAAGAAATTGAAAGGTAACAAGAAGAAGAAAAAATTGAAATCGATAGAGGAGCCCGTTTTATCAGACGGTTTCAGCGACAGAGAAGATACTTTTAAAGAAAACACACAGGAACTCGGTATGTTTTCTTTTTTACAGGCTTTTATTTAACTTGCAATGTTTGTATGTTAGTTTGTTGAGGTCAAATCTTCCAAGCTGAATTATGTAATATCGGACCTGCGATACTTGGTTCCGTGTTCCTTTTCTTTTGATTTGTAGCTTACTTTCATCTTTTTACGTATGTTCTGATCATCTTGCGGGCGCGATCTTCAGCCGCCGCCCATGATTTTTCTTACTAACGGTTATTTGGATCCATTTCGTAGTCAATTTATTCCTAAAATTGGGTGTTTACATTAAACCGTTTGGTAAATATAACATACTAAATAAAACCGACCGACTTCGGGAGCTTCTATTTCTCTTAGAAATAAAATTGCGCGATGAAGCAGGCTTCTAGATTACTTACGTACTTTTTCCTCGTGGATTCTTGTTATTATAATATTATTTCCTCGTTTACGTCTGATATTTTGCACTTTTTGTTTATTTTTATACATTTGACAATATTGTTATTTTCGTTGTCAAGACAGCGGGCAGAGACAATATATTAGTTTTCATGCTGTACCATGGAGTAAATATCATTGTTTTGCTATAGAAATGCTACCTGGCATCTGTAATTTTGTAATTTTATGAATTTAGAATTAGTAATTAAAAAAGCTAGATCACCAGGGTATATAAACGCTGGCTCTGACTAGAGCGATCAGTTCTCTCTTCGGTTCCTGAAAAGGAAGTTTGAAATCGGCCTTATGCGGGGCCAAGTAAGGCCCCACACCCTAAGAAGCCCTACGTCAAAAAGTCTCTACGTCCTGCTCTTCAAAAAAGTATCTCTACGCTCAGTACCTACTCCTAGTCATTCTACGTGTACTCGCACTTCGGTTGGCATCTCTAGAAGACTCCACTCCTGCCTACTCCTGTGCCTGAGCTCCAAGTCGCGGGCTCTTCTCTTCGTGCTGCTTCATTGGTGTTCATCCTGGGCACCCCTACGGACACTTGCCCACCTACGTGACACTACCTTATCCTACCTACCTACTCCCTTCTCCTTCTTACTTCCGTCTAATCTTTTACCCTAGTGAATTTCTCGTATTAGATTATTTTAGTTTATATTTTACCGTTAATTCTGTGAAACATAGACATACGTACTAAGTGTTAAATAAATTTCCTTTTCCTATTATTTTGCTTACTTTCTTTTTCTCTAAAGTTTTCTTCAACGTCTGTTACCTGATCTTCTGAGCCTTCGGAAGATCACGTAACACGACAATTAGACACACTTCCAGGTGTCCGATTAAGCTGAAATTTGGTATATATGTAACTGGTGAAAATGTAATAATATGGTGCCATGGAGCAGGTTTAATGATGCAGTCTTTTTTAGGGTTCTGTACCTCAAAAAAAAGGAACCCTTATAGGATCACTTTGTTGTCTGTTTGTCTGTGTGTCTGTCAAGGCCCTTTTTCTCAGGAACGCGTAGAGGTATCAAGTTCAAATTCACATAAAATACTCAGGTCTGCAATCCTTTAGCGCTGTAAAAAAATCAGACTTCTAAGTCAACGCTATCAAAAGATACGGCCATTTATGCCGCATATTCTAGAGAAACTCAAGGGAATCCAAACATATAGGGTACTTCCCTTTGAGTTAGAATCATGAAATTTGGCAAGAAGCAATGTCTTATAGCACAAGTAAAGGAAGAAATCCGAAAACCGTTAATTTGTAGTTACATCACATAAAAAAAAAAGCCAGTATAAACTGATACTCACTAAGTACGGGAGTGCATACTTAGTGCGTGTCAGTTTATACTGGAATTGTTTACGCTCGTGATTTACGAACTATTTACATACCTACAAGTATGGGCGGAACCCTCGGCGCGCGAGTCCTACTCGCATTTACATTTTAAATCCTTAATAATTTGATCTCAATTTGTTTATAGTGGAAAATAACTTATTGGAAGAGAAGGAAGAAAAAGGAGTGAGCAGCTATATATGCGCGCAATGCGGCTTGCCTTTCAGTGACATAGAGGCTTTTGAGGCGCACATCCAGACGGAACATGTTAAGGTATGTGTTATAGTAGTTTATGTGACTGGTGCATAATGCCTAATTATGTACAGTTACATACACTATTTTATCTACATACATAATAATATGTAAAGCTCTTTATGATGTGTTCAGGAACCGCATGTTACGACCGGCGTGGCCGGCATTGATCAATTATTAGAACGTCAAAAATGGCGGCAACCGTAGTTTTTTTTTTATTCAGAGACAATCTAGAGTCGGCCTCTACTATCATATCGTTCGATATCAAATTATCAAGTAACATACGAGATTTGTCAAAATTGTATGCAATTGACATTTAATTTCGAATTAAAGGTCATCTCGAGTGATATTAGAATTGAGGTTAAATAAAATTGTTTTGTTTTTCAAAGACGTTCGAAATTTGAAACTCATAACTAAAGTTATATCGTTATAAGAACATTATGTTACTGCTACAGATAAGAAAATTATCATAGTAAAATTGATTGTTGTAATGCTGGTAATTGCCAACGGATTCTGAACGCATTATAGAGGACTTATGATATGTGTGTAGATAAAGTTAGTTAATCTTAAGGCACACAGAGCTCGACGCCATAATAAGGGGGCCACCCATAAATTACGTCACACGTTAAGGGGAGGGGGTCAACGAAGTGTGACATTGACTCTATATTTAAGTACTAAACTAATAATTAGTATTAGCAGTAGCGGCAGTTGCGGTACATAACAATAAGGTCTCGGTCTCTGTCCGAAACGGCCGAGACTCCGCGGCGCTCGATGGCGCGAGCTCTCCTCGGGATTTTGATTGGTAGCCAGCTCCGCCCCCGAGCTCGCGTCGTGCGACTTTACTTTACACCCGCAAACAAGTGACAACTGGTTTCATTTATTTATAACGGATGTTTTTTTTTAGTTAAAAAAACGCAATTCGTATGAATGAATGATAATATTTATTTGCTGAAATTTTTGGGTACATAGAAAAAATTGCTTTACATTTTTAGAAATGGCCACCTGGCGTCGAACCTTCGTCGAGCTCGTTGTGTGTCTCAAACTTTAATGGTGCCGCGACCAGGATTATATTTTAAATTTAATAAGTTTTTGACAAATAAATGTAGTTACCTTTTAAATTAGTTCCATTAGAATAGGCTGAGGAAGTAATATGTAAACCTGTTGAGGACGCAATACTATAGTTTCCAAGAGCTGACCTGATGATGGAGTCGAAAGGTGGCCACAGGATCTCTAATGCCCTTAAAGATAGACCCACCGAGATTGGTCTCGAAAAGACTGCAAAAATCGGTATCGTAGCTCCTAAACAGTTGGACCGATTTTGATTTAGTTTTTATTAGAAAGGTGATTTAATCGAGAGTGTTCTTAGCACGGTTTGATGAAAATCCGTTAAGCCGTTTAAATGTTATGAGCTCTGATCACGATTTTGTCGAGAGTTTTTTAATACTTGAAATCTTCTAGCGACGAAGTCCCTCTAGTGAAAATGTACGTGCTCGGAGCCCGTTGAAGTTTTTGCTCATTGCTCAGAGGTTTTTTTAGGCACTGATATAGCGGCGTTTTTTTTTATTTTGATGGTGTTGTTTGATGAACTCCTTGTGCCGTAGCTAGAGGCCCCGAAGCCCCGGCGCCCGCGGAGCAAGGAGCCCCTAGCGGAGAAACCGCAGTGCGTCGAGTGTGGCAAGACCTTTAGCTCGCGGAAGACTTACCGGTACCATCTCAAGTGAGTGGTCTATCACATCCGACGCGGTTAGCCTAGTTGGTATTGCTCCCTACGAAGCCAGCGGTGTCGGATTCGATTCCCAGTTGGGAAAATATTTGTATAATGAGCGCTAGTGGCGCTAGGGCACTTGTCAAAACGTGCCAAGTTCCAAGCAGTGAAAGGAACAGAGCTATATGACTTTTATAAATATGTCCCTTTCATTATATTTTAATATATCAAACTGTTTAATAGCTGTAGCGTACGTACGAACAGATAAACCCAAAAGCACAACGGATTGCTAAGATTCTGTTGTCCGTCCGTATGTCACCATTGTCTAGCTCACCAACCTGCTCAGCTCAGCAAACCTGAAATTTGTTTTATAGTTCCGTACCAAAATGGTAAAAAAGGAACCCTTATGGTGAGACTTCGTTGTCTGTCTGTGTGCCACAGCAGTTTTTTTCAGCAACTACACAGGTTGTCTTGATATTTGGCATAGTTGTATAACTTGCTGGCCCGCATCTGTTTTTTGTAAAAAAAATATGAAAATAATTTTATAAATAATTAAAATGGGGTCTAGAAGGGAATTAAATTGATTTGATTATAGCAAGTGGGGTGTCATATGAAAGGGCTCAATTTTCATATTTCAAAACTATTTTTTTATAATTTTCCTTGACGTATTTTTTCATTTATAACCAAAAATGTTCAAAAAATGACCGTTCCCCGGGAAAAATAAAACGAAGTGTTAAAAATTTACAGTTTTCGAGAAATTGACAAAAAACTTTAAAGATCCGTACTAAAATTAAGGCAAGTCAAAATGGACCTTATTGCATGCAATTAAAGTACATAAAAAGGTATATTTTTGAAGACTTAAATACGGAACCCTCGGTGCGCGAGTCCGACTCGCACTTGACCGGATTTTTTTTAGGTTGACCCAAAACCGTCCATTAGAAATTCAAAGTAATTTTCAGGGGAAGTTATTGACTGATGCTTAGTTTAAATCTAGGTTATTGGTTATTATTATTTATCAGGCAGGCAGTTGTGACAACTGGTGACAATGGTCAGGTATTCTTTGTGCTGCCGCTTTGCTTTGTAACTATACTGGGTGTTTTTTTATTCGTCTTAAACATTTTGGGGGTTAAATCAGTAAGTCATACTGATCAACTTTCACTATGGGACAAACCCCGAAATCGCGAAAAAAATTTGACCATCCCATACATTTTGGCTGTCAGTCAGCTGACGATGTTTTGTATGGGAGGGTCAAATTTTTTTTCGCGATTTCGGGGTTGGTCCCATAGTGAAAGTTGGTCAGTATGACTTACTGATTTAACCCCCAAAATGTTTAAGACGAATAAAAAAACACCGTGTATTGTATCTAGTCCCGTCTTCCAGTGTGCTACACAAAGGACAGAACCGGTACCCGTGCCCGCGGTGCGGCAAGGTGTACCAATGGAAATCGAACCTTGGACGACATCTACGGACGCACAAGGTATGCGATGGTGATTGCCTTTTCTATTTAATTATCTCTGAATAGGGCATGGATTTTATTTTTGCTTTAATAAAAAGTCATACAAGATTAAAGTAATTTTATTAGAGAAAAAAATATTTTTTGAATAACTATAAAAATAACCGAGATATAAGCCATTAAAGATTAGTTTCCTACTCTTTCTAGCATATGGCCTTAGTGTACGCTGACGTCACAGTTCATGTCGGGTCTCCCTGTCTACTTAGTAGTTTTTGAATGCTTATATTATCCGTATTTTCTGGCTGATTATAATTTTAATTTCACTTTTTGCTATCTCTTTTACGGTATTTTCATATTTTGTTTACAAATGCGATAAAAAAATACATATTTCCTATTATATATATCATAATATTCATAAGGCACGAAATATCCAGTTAATTTCGCCGATATCTTATAATAAAGATGAGTCTTAATTAATTTAAGGTAAGGATGATTGATCGTCATGATTATGATGATTAGGTGATGGTGATGTTACAGTATTATGAAATGATGAGAATGTTATCAGATAATCATAAGACTTATGATAATGTAATAATGATCAAATATGATGATGATCATTGATCATGGTAGTTAGGTGATACAGTGTCACGTAATCACATTGATCATGATGATGATGATGATCACGGCGATATTGATCAGGCGCGGGACGACGGCGAGTTGTACTGCGCGCTGTGCGACAAGCGGTTCGCCTCGGTGGCGACGTATCGTCAGCACCTGCGGGTGTCGCGGCGACATGTTTCGGAGAGCGAGTTCAGGTATGTTAGAATCAGAATAATCTACACACATATCATAAGTCCCTCTATAATGCGTTCAGAATCCGTTGGCAATGACCAGCATTACAACAATCAATTTTACTATGATCATTTTCTTATCTGTAGCAGTAACGTAATGTTCTGATTACGATATAAAATTGGATAAAGTTATGAGTTTCAAATTTGGAACATCTTCCAAAACCAACACAATTTAAACAGGTCCCAATTCTAGTATCAATTGTAACGTCAACTCGGTATATTTTAAGTAAAATATTGTACTGCATTTTGATTTCGAACGGCATTAGAATAGGGACTATATTAGTTTGTTTGGAAATCTTTTTGCGTGAAAATACGGGGAGAACGAATTTTCCCAGATATGAGACCTAGCTAGATCGATTGTTCGCCCCCGTAAACTTCCATGTCGCAAATTTCATCGAAATCGTTAGAGCCGTTTTCGAGAACGTGCGTACAAATGTTTCTCGTTTAATAGTATACGATGAGCTCTGAAAATGGGCGTTTTTTTTTTATTTCTATGTAATAATACGATCCCGACCGATTTCGGCCACAGCGACTAGGATCCGACTATTCAGAGCGTCGCTCGTGTGCTCTCAGGTGGCTGACATAACCGATTTTTGCACGAAATGTTCGTTGACATTTGGTGCAGGTCAGCACCTCTCCGATATAGTTATAGTGGATGGCCGCAGGTGATCGGGCCTTGAGCTCGTCTCGTTTAGCATCGAGCTCATCTCGTCTTCTCCTTTCAAACTCAAACACCTTAGTGCTCACTATATGCCTCCAAAACGGCCGGTCCTCTGCCATAGCCATATTTCTATGTACCCTATTTAGGACTAAAATTAAGAAATGGTAACTTTTCCACTGAGTGACGGACATTAGTCATACATTTAGTATCGTTAATTTTCGTAACTCAGTGGACAAGTTACCGTTACTTAATTTTAGTCTTAACTAGGTACATAGAAATAAAAAAAACGCCCAAATAGGGCGCCCGAGTTTGTCGGGGACTTTTACCTATTTAATAGTTACATGAACTATTGCATTGTATGTGTGTTTGTCACAGTTTCGTGTGTAACGAATGCGGAAAGAAATTCGTGAATAAGACGCGACTGCGAGACCACGTGGACTGGGAGCACCTCCAGAAAATCAAGTTCCGGTGCCAACTATGCAATAAGGTACCAACTAAATAACACTAACAACTAGGCCAAACGCGTCGTCCGATCGGTATCGAAATCGATCTCTCTAGTTGTCATCTTCGGTAATCTATTTGTTCCTGTATCATATAACACACGTTTTTAGGGTTCCGTACCTCAAATAAAAAAAAAACGGAACCCTTATAGGATCACTTTGTTGTCCGTCTGTCTGTCAAGACCCTTTTTCTCAGGAACGCCTAAAGGTATCAAGTTGAAATTCATATCAAATACTTAGGTCTGCAATCCCTTGGATCAGTGAAAAAATCGGACATCTAAGTCAACGCAATCAAAAGATACGGCCGTTTATGCCGCATATTGAAGGGAATCTCAAGGGAATCAAAACCTAGCACAAGTAAAGGAAAAAATCCGAAAACTGTTAATTTGTAGTTACATCAAATAAAAAATAAGCCAATATAAACTGACACTCACTAAGTAAGAATGTGCATACTTATTGCGTGTCAGTTTATACTGGACTTTATATTGTATTCCCGTGATTTACGAACTATTTACATGCCTAAAAGTTTGTGCGTAACCCTCAGTGCGCGAGTCCGACTCGCACTTGACGGGCTTTTTTTTTGTATTTGTTCTATCTTAAAAACGGTAACACACAAGCATCAAATTTGGTATGATTATAGAACAATAGCCTAGCTGGTGAGCTAGGCTATTGTTCTATATTCGGCGGTGGCCGAAAAGTTGCCTGCTTGTCGGTGTTCTACAGACTGTACTTCGTGGAGTGTGCACAGGAGCTCCACGAGCTAATACCGCCGTCTCCTTTCTACCATCGGACTTCCAGGCGCACCGCGGGATGCCATCCGTACTTGGTTCAAATTCCGCCTTTTCGAACGAAGCGCTTTGCATCATCTTTCATAATGCGTACTGCAAAAGAGTGCGCTTCCGGCGTCGGTATTTCCGAGTGCATACAATCTGAACCTATTTAAAGCTAGGGTGAATAGGCATCTTCTGGGTGAGCTCGCTACATCGTAGACTGAATATTCGTCCTCCTAGGGCAAGAGTGTCAAGAGCAAACCCATTATCAATTTTAAAAAAACCTATAGAAAAACCACAAATACTAAAAACAGGCCAAATGTGCACGGAACCCTCGGTGCGCGAGTTCAACTCGTACTTGACCGGTTTTTTTTTATAATTTCTAACGAAACAATAAGAATTTATTGATAGATGCCAATTATTATCCGTATCGTTTGTCAATAAGGTTGTGTTCTGGTTGCAGCCGTTCAAATGCCACACGTCCCTGTACGTGCACCTGCAGAACGTACACAGGAATAAGGAGAAGAAGGACAACCTGTGCCACGTGTGCGGCAAGTCTTACCAGGTTAGTTCCAAGTAGCACAAAAGCTGTATAAGAGCTTACACAGCCATTATAACTCTAGTTTCAGCTGTTTAAGGGCTCTATAAGCTCTTATACAGCTTGTGTGTTACTTAAGGTAGGTCTCTGTGTGATGGTAATCGGTTTGTCCTGTTTGTTACGCTTTCACGGTTAAACGACTGCACAGATTTCGATGAAATTTGTCATGGAGATAGTTTAAGTCCCGGGTGAGGATTTAGGATACTTTTTATCCCGGAATTTTGGACAGGTCCCGAGGGAGTCCACGAAGTCGCGGGCAAAAAGCTAGTTTTATAAATGTGAAAGTAACTGTTTGTCTGTCAGTTTGTTACGCTCTCACGGCTAAACCGCTAAACCGATTCTGATGAAATTTGGTATGGAGATAGTTTGAGTCCTAAAAAAAAACACGGGATACTTTTTATCCCGGAAATTTAGACAGAAGCGATAAACACACACCTTTACCTCTTTATAATATTAGTGTAGATATGGGCAACTGTGTATAAATTTTTAAACACATACACTACACTACTAATACTAATATTATAAAGAGGCAAAATTGTGTGTTTATCGCTGCTGTGTAATATTCCAGGACGTTCGCTGACATTGACATATCGCGGTACATTTGACGTCTCCAAACCTTGTGAATAACGAATGAAGGATAACGAGAATACCTATAAGGACTTCACTTTCTAACTCGTTATGAATGCCATAAATAGAAAAAGGTCAACATACGTCTGTTGTTGTTTCTTATTGTCCGGTTTCTATGCTAGTACTTATTCTGTGAGTCAGAATTATTAGCTTTTTAATTATTTCAGAACGCAGCAAAACTGAAGTACCACATAGTGGCGATGCACACGAGCGAGACGCCCTACCAGTGCGGCCAGTGCGCAGCCGCGTTCGGGTGGTACTCTAGCCTGTACCGGCACACGCGGGAGGTGCACTACAAGGTAAGCAGACGGACGGACGAGCAGACAGTCATATACAAACTGACGTAGACAGGCATGGTCAGTCATAGACAAACGTGGACAGGTATGGATAGACGTAAGAGAGACATGAATAGGTATGGAAAGGCAGACCGAGGTAGACAGGCATGGACAGATGTAGACAGACATAGACAGAAGTAGACAGGCATGGTCAGATGTAGACAAAACTAAACTACTACAGTGGTGATGCACATGAGCGAGACTCACCAGTGCGCCAGGGCACACGCGGGGGGTGCACTATAAGGTAAACGGATGGACGCAGACAGGTATAGACAGACGCGGACACATGTAGACAGTTATGGATAGACGTAGACAGGCATAAATAGGTATGGTCAGACGCAGACCGACGTAGACAGGCATGGACAGATGTAGACAAACGTAGACAGGTATGGAAGGACTCTTATGGATAGACGTAGACAGGCATAAATAGGTATGGTCAGACGCAGACCGACGTAGACAGGCATGGACAGATGTAGACAAACGTAGACAGTTATGGATGAACTCAGACAGTTATACACAGATTCAGACAGGTATAGACAGACGTAGACAGCAGGGTCGGCTCTAGCCCATGTAGCGTCCGGGTGCAATCAATTCCCTAGCGCGCGATCAAAATAGCGGCGGCGCCTGCGCCCCCTGACACCCATAGATAAAGCCAGCACTGGTAGACAGGACAGACGGGGAAAACTCAACCACTTCCCCATTATAGGTACCGATTAAGTACCGATTTTTATTACATTGATTGTCATTCCGTTTTCAGATGAAAGTGCAACCAAAGAAGGCGAAAAAAGGCAAGAAGCTACCCTCGCCGCTACCGGCCGGGCTCGTGCCGCCCGCGCCCTGACCTGGCGGACGTTAGGGGGGTTGGATAAACAGCTGATATCAGACTGGTGTGGTTTTTTTAAACTATTCGTAGATGACACACATCCAAATGTATCTCTAAAGTGGTTGAGCAAAGAAGTTCCAGACAATGTTTATTAAAATGCGTCAAGCGTGAATTGAGCGCCCAAGAGGTTTTGATATTGAAATAGAAAAGGCGCAGTCGGTTGGATCAAATAATTGTTTTTTTTTTTTTTGTTGAAATTAAATAGAATTGAATATCCATCCCGCCGTCTTCTTCTGCAAGATGTCAAGGTGTATTTAATAGTGCAAAGTGCCTCTTCTATTTGGGCAATAAGAATTGGAACTGTTGTTGATCTATGTAAATAAAAAATATCTGGGAGGCCGAGCGTCGCTCGGGTCGATTTTTTTTTTGGAAAATAGCACCCGAGCGGGTCGCTTGTTTTAAATAACGCAGACTGAAAATCGTATTTTATAATATTGTTCTGAAAGTGTGTGCGTGTTTGCTATTTCTACCTGTTGCCACTGACAACTGATTTAAAAAAAAAAAAAACCCGATGGAATAGCGAGAAACGATCTAATTTTGTAATCATCACAGTGTTGCCATATTGCGCAGTAATAATCGTTACCTAAAATTGTCGCAGATTTTATTTTGATGTATATATTTTACAGACGAACGTAACTTGTAAATATGATAGAAATAAAACACATTTGTATTAACATTTGATTTTTATTTATTTACAAAATAATAGTCGCTTAAACATTGTACTAAGAATATCTATAAGTAATATTTTTAACCCCTAACGCAAAACAGAGGGGTGTTCTAAGTTTAATTGTGTGTCTGTCTATGTCATCGTGCCTCCCAAACGGATGAACCGATTTTGATTTAGTTTTTTAGGATTCCGTACTCGAACGGGACCCTATAACTAAGCCTACGCTGTCCGTCCTAACTTTATAGAGCTGTATCTTTTGAACCATACAAGATAGCCCGTTGATTTTTTTTGCAGAATATGTGAACAAGTAATAAAAAGTCAAAAAGAAAAATAATAAGGGGAGTCCCCATACAAGAAACGTTTTTTAAATCGTTTTTATATATTTGTTCTATCGTAAAAACGGTACCTAATACATACTAGCGTCAAATTTGGTGTGATTATAGAACAAACCCTATAGAAAACGCGACGACGCGGTTAGCCTAGTTGGTAGTGACCCTGCCTACGAAGCTAGCGGTCCTGGGTTCGAATCCCGGTATGGACAAATATTTGTGTGATGAGCGCGAGTATTTGTTCCTGAGTCATGGATGTTTTCTATGTATTTAAGTATGTATTTCTCTATATAAGTATGTTTATCGTTGTCTAGTACCCATAGTACAAGCCTAGAGCTTAGTTTGGGACTAGGTCAATTTGTGTGAGATTGTCCCCTGATATTTATTATTATTATTAAAAACAAAACCGGCCAAATGTGTACGGAACCCTCAGTGCGCGAGTCCGACTCGCACTTGACCGGTTTTTTTTAAAGGGTACTTGATCGAAAGTGTTAGAAGTAGAAGAAATTTAATAGATAAAGTACATGGGTACCACGAATCCGAATTTTCATCAATTTCTATACGAAAACAAATAAAAAACATTACCCAAAAAAATAACAATATGAAAAAAAACGGGCTGGTGGGGTTCGAACCCGCAGTCTTGGCGTAGTAGGCCAACGCTCTAACAATTAAGTCTTATCAGACGGCGGCAGCCGCATCGGAATTACGGACCATATTGCACTCGCAAATCGTATAGCGTGAAAATACGGGAAAACATTATTTCACAGATAGGAGACCTAGCTAGATCGATTTTTCGCTCTGGAGAAGGGCATAGGGCCTGCGCAAACCGGCGGAGCGCAGCGCAGATCACATTAAATTTATCAATGTATATTCTTCCCTATTTTAATTACAATAAGGTATAAATTTGAATGCTCTGAGACCGACCTCGGAGCATCACGGGGGATTTCTACTCTGCGGCTGCGGCTCTAAATTTATACCTTATTGTAATTAAAATAAGGAAGAATATACATTGATAAATTTAAAGTGATCTGCGCTGCGCTCCGCCGGTTTGCGCAGGCCCATAGGCTACTTTTTATCCCGGAAAAATTGGACAGTTCCCGAGGGAGCAGCGATAAACGAATTCTACGCGGACGGAGGGCAAAAGCTAGTGGCTTATAAAATACCTCATCTCTCCTCCCCAGCGTCATACATCGCCCGTACCCTCCTCAGCAACTCCGTCAAATTCTCCCCCGTTTTCGCTGATATACCAATGACCTCCATTTCCTTCTTCGCCTTCTCAAAGTTGTCTCTGGCTTCGGGCAAGTCTATCTTGTTTATGACTACACATTTCGTTCTGTCTGCGAGGGCGGGGTTGTATTGTGACAGCTCGTAGTTGAGGTGTCGGTATTGGTTTAGGGGGTCCTCGCTACCGTCTAGCAGATATATTAGGCCCCGGCAGCGCTCGACGTGCTGGAGGAACTGGAAACCTGAAAAAAGGATTTAATTAAAAAATCTCACTTTTTAGGGTTCCGAACCTCAAAAGGAAAAAAGGAACCGTTATAGGATCACTTTGTTGTCCGTCTGTCTGTCTGTCTGTCTGTGTGTCTGTCAAGACCCTTTTTCTCAGGAACGCGTGGAGGTATCAAGTTGAAATTAATATCAAATACTTAAGTCTGCAATCCCTTGGATCAGTGAAAAAATCAAACATCTAAGTTAACGCAATCAAAAGATACGGCCGTTTATGCCGCATATTGAAGGGAATCTCAAGGGCATCAAAACCAATGGGGTACTTCCCGTTGACTTAGAATCATGAAATCTGGCAAGAAGCAATGTCTTATAGCACAAGTAAAGGAAAAAATCCGGAAACCGTTAATTTGTTGTTACATCACATAAATAATAAGTCCAGTATAAACTGACACTCACTAAGTACAATACTTATTGCGGGTCAGTTTATACTGGACTTTGTTTATAATTGTATTCCCGTGATTTATAGAATAGAATAGAATAGAATCATTTATTCGGCTATATACAAAACTAACCTATTTAAATAACTAAAGCTAATGAGTATAATAAGAAACAGCCGAAACGGTGCACCAGCTCAGCGTGATGCTGTGGCACGGAGCCGCAGCGCTGATTTTCAGCTGGACCCGTAGATATGAGGTAGATGACCAAACAAAGAAACACAAAAATTAACAAAACACTGCATTAAAGTTACTGTAGAGAAAAAAAAAAAAAATTATACCTACTACCCAAACTAACTAACGGTTATAAAATTCTAAACATCACAACAAAGTGAGATCTCGCGCATTGCTAAAACACATATTATATAATCTACGTTAAAACTTAGTAACAAACTGTTCACACACAATAAAAAACACAACAATAAATAAATAATAAAAATTGAACTAAACAGCACATATAAGTACAGTCAAACCATTATAAAAAGTGATCCAAACAACCGTCCACTTGCACGAACTATTTACATGCCTACAAGTTTGTGCGGAACCCTCGATGCGCGAGTCCGACTCGCACTTGACCGGCTTTTTTTGTTTATAAATGGGAAAGTGAGGTGAACCGATTTCGATTTTACATGATTCATTAGTCTTCTATAAGCTAAGCTAAGGGGACTTTTCAGTGCCCGTGGCGCACTCACCAAGCCCGCGGTTCTTGTGCGAGCCAGGGATGAGCCCCGGAAGGTCGGCGATCGCCACCTGCTCGTAGTCGTCGAACGGAACCATTCCTGTAACAGAACGATTCATTGGTCGCTAGGGATTAATAATAATAATAATAATAATAATAATAATAATAATAATAAGCCCCTCACAAATCTAACTCCACGTCCGGTACGAACATCTGATACCACGTGAGGGGCGGACATTGGCAGCGTAACGCTTAAAAATATAACTTACCAATGACCAACGGAGTACTAGTAAACAAAACAATGCGATGCGACTTAGAAACAGACAAATACCCCAGGCGGGTACCTGCGAAGGAGAATCCCGCCCCGAGTCGAAAAACTCGGGCCGCCCCACGTATTCTGGGGGGGGCAACGTGTCGCCATCTACCCAGTCTAAGATTGTTGTAGATCATAAACATAAAAATAACCCAAATGATGGGACTACAAGAAATTATCAGCCGCCACTACGTGGCGCACATACTACATCCGTATCGTCGGGCGATGATACTGCATCCATCCCGTCAACTCGCCCGTCGTATATGTCAAGGCGACCATCTGCCTCTTCTTCTACTAGCACGCACGGTGGTGTTGTGCAAGATGTCAACCTTGACAACGAAATTGTACCCACCCCGGACGTTTCTCAAACGCGTAGACGATGGACACCTGAAATGAATATGTTCATACTACGTACTTATCTTCAACTAACGGCATCGGATACAGACACAAAAACATACCTCGAACCTCTTCACTTGAAATTTATTGAGAAATACCCAGACATGCAAGTTAGCCGCCAGAGAGTAGGAGACCAAAGGAGGGCTATTATTCGTAATAAGTTACTACCACAAAAAACAATAGAGCAAATACATGTCGAAGTAACAAACAAACTAAATGATTTACAAACTACTCTCCCATGTACACATGATGCACCCACTACATCAACTATACAAGTAACATCCAACACGCAAGGACAAACTCGATTAAAATGGACAAATGAACAGAATGAAACCATAATGCAAGTATATTACAGGATAACTAATCTGGAAAAAAACAGAACCTCATACCGAAAACCGTTACATGAAGCATTCATAAATAAGTTCCCTTCACTTACCAAACTAAGCGAACAACGAATAGCTGATCAAAGGAGAGCGATAGTTAATAACAAATATATAAGTGACAACAGATTAAAAGAAATAAAACAACAGGTAGCTAACGAACTTTTACTAAACACTAATAACGCACACTCACACAATTACATAGACATGATTAATACTACGAATAATATTCAATATCCTGACACTGACTCACAATTCTTACAAAGTATAGAGCTCAATCTTCCTGAAGAAGATCTCAACCCACAACTCCCCGAAAGGGACCTATTATTAGACACGACATTTCAGCAGACATTTGAACATTTTAAAGGTACAGATCCTACAAGCAGAACTTATATCCCGAAGCAGAAATCATCGAAAAATCTAGCAAGTATAGTTCATTATCTAAATAATATAACCCTCCCTGAACACGTCAACATGAATACAGACTTCACGACACTTCAAACAATAATATATTGTGCAGCATGGACAGCTGCTAAGGTAAATGGGGCAAGAATATCACTAGAGCCCACAGAAAGATCTTGCACTGCATACAAAGACCACAGACCACAATGGCAAAAACGATTAGAAAGACGAATAGATGATTTAAGGGCAAAGATTGGCAGAATCACACAATTCATTAAAGGAACCAGAAGTACACATCTTGAAACGTATATCAAAAATATAACAGAGCAATACAAAATTCATTCTGTACACGAAGAACCAAACACACAGCTTACACATACACTAGATACACTCAAACAAAAACTCTCAGTCACAGCAGGGCGTTTACACATATATAAAGCATGTACGTTAAGGAAGCAACAAAACCAGCAATTCACAAATAATGAGAAGCAATTCTATAGAAACATAAAAAAGACAACAACAAACACATCACAACATCTTAACGCCGGCACGGAAAATGAATTGCCGGACCCAGAAAACTTGCAGAAGTTCTGGGCTGGGATTTGGGAACAACCAACACATCACAACACGGAAGCTGAATGGATTAAAACAGAAACTTGTAGAAATAACTCAACTACACAAGAAATGACTTTCAATCACATACCCATAGACACATTTGAAAAAGTTCTCAGCAATCTACATAATTGGAAAGCACCTGGATCAGACTATATTCATAACTACTGGTACAAAAAGTTTACAAACATCCATGGCTACCTCCACAATTTTCTAAACGAGTTTATAGAAGACCCTGACACAATACTACCCTACATCACATCCGGAACTACATATATGCTACCCAAAGACCGCAATGATTTGACTAACCCAGGAAAATACAGACCCATCACATGTTTACAAACATTCTACAAGATTCTGACAGCGTGCATCTCTGATTTAATATATAAACATGTTGACGACAATAACATTCTAGCTGAACAACAGAAAGGGTGTCGCAAGTACAGCCAAGGGTGCAAGGAACAGTTAATTATAGACTCCGTCATTCTAAAGGATGTGCAAAGAACTAAGTCTGATTTGTATTCCATGTATGTGGATTATAAAAAAGCTTACGACTCGGTTCCTCATTCTTGGCTGCTGCAAGTCCTAGAAATATACAAAATACACCCAAAAATAATCACCATTTTAAAGACTGTCATGAAATCCTGGACGACCCGACTTAAGCTTTCCACTCCTGCTGCATTAATAGAAACAGATGAAATAAAAATCCAGAGAGGTATCTTCCAAGGTGACGCACTGAGTCCATTGTGGTTCTGCCTCGCTTTAAACCCACTGTCTAACATGTTAAATTCAGTTTCAGCAGGATACCATCTGAATTACACAGACGCCAACAGACAGACTGAGAACATTAATCACTTACTTTACATGGACGACATAAAACTTTATGCCGATACTGAAACTGACCTTTACCGACTGACTAACTTAACAGAATAATTTACTAACGACATTAAAATGGAATTCGGCATAGACAAGTGTAGAATCAATTCAATCAGAGCAGGACAGAAGTATCTACATAATTACATTTTGACCTCTGGTGAACAGATTGAGCCACTTGACGAAGAAGAGACTTATAAATATTTAGGATACAACCAAACACAGCAAATACAGTATAAAGACACAAAACTAAAACTTAAACAACAATTTCGACACAGACTAAACACGATTTTAAAAACACAACTATATGCCCGTAACACAGTAAAAGCCATCAACACATTTGCTATACCCATTCTCACTTATTCTTTCGGCGTTATTAGTTGGACAAAAACCGAACTTAAAACACTACAACGCACGATAAACACGACCATGACTAAATTCAGAAAACATCACCCAAGGTCATGTTTTCAGAGACTAACGCTGCCGAGGAAAGAAGGTGGAAGGGGCATCATAGATATCACAAACTTACATAATAAACAAATCAATACCTTAAGAAAATATTTTGTCACAAAATCTGAATCCACAACACTTCACAGGGCTATTGTCCAAACCGATTGTAAATTTACACCGCTAAATCTACAAAACAATACACCACAAAAAAACGAAAACATAACAGATGACATGACTAAGATTACCGAATGGGCTAGAAAGTCTTTACACGGAAGACACCGCCACGATTTATGCCAATCTAATGTCGATAAAGAAGCGTCGAACGCATGGCTGAGTCGAGGCGAGCTCTTCCCGGAGACCGAAGGTTTTATGATGGCAATACAAGACCAAGTTATCGAGACTAGGAACTACCAACGATACATCACTAAGACTTTAACTACTGACACCTGTAGAAAATGCAATAGCTGCCCGGAAACCATACAACATATAACAAGTGCATGTAAATCAATAGCTCAAACTGATTACAAACATAGACATGATCAAGTTGCAAACATTATTCACCAAAAACTTGCTCACCGACAGCAACTTATTGCCACCATAGAACCTTATTACAAGTACAAACCTGAGAGTGTGTTAGAAAATACAACGACGAGACTTTACTTTGACAGAGCCATCCTCACTGACCGCACCATACACTACAATAGACCTGATATCACATTTATAGACAAAACAAATAGATGTGCATACCCAATAGATATAGCTATCCCCAACACACACAACCTACAAGGTACAATTGCTCAAAAATTTACCAAATACACCGAACTAAAAGAAGAAATCACACGACTTTGGCATCTTAATAAAGTCACAATAGTACCGATCGTTCTTTCTGTTACAGGAGTGATACCAAAACAGATACACCAGTCTCTAAAAACCCTAAAATTGCCGCCAAATATTTACATCCTTCTCCAAAAAGCCGTCGTCTTGAACACATGCCGAATAGTCCGAAAGTTTCTACAAAATGATCAGGAAGGCCCTGCTTCATCCATACCACCCGCACAAGACACACTGTATTCAACCAGCCTACAACATACCACCAATTTGTCAACAAGGAACGACACAGACACTCTTCATCAACTACCTCACAATACACAACATGAGTACTAGCTTAAATAATTTACCTGTTATGCACTTGGCCTAGGCCCGTGCATAACAGTACACCAGTGAAAACTGAGAAAAAAAGAAATAAACAATAATAATAATAATAATAATAATAATAATAAATCATTTATTTCGAGTAAATTACAACTCATATATTGTTAGTGTTTTCTTAATCCTAAATGTTAATACATTAAACTAATACTTATAACTAAATAACTAAATACAGGGCACGTGTAGCCCGCAACAGTGACGCATATAGGGGCAGTCTACTCTGCTCCCTATCATGCCGAGGATGATATTAAAACGAATTTTCCCAAAGATGTGAAACCATAATTCTATGGACTAGTTTGACAGATAAAGTACAACGGCAGTGTAACTACCGCCAGTAATATAGTAATATGGCACCGTGTTACTAGTGATAGTGTGTGTTGTGTGTGTGTGTGTGATAGTGTATGATAGTAGTGTGTGATTTATTTATTTATTTATTTAAAATAATCACACAGCATAACAGCATAACACTACAGCACTGTGAATCACATACTATACAAAGCAAAAAATAACAAAGACAATATATATGACGACATTGATGTCGTATTTAGCCCGATGAAGGGCGGGCATCCATCCTCTCCCAAAACTTCAAGCATTCATCACACACCACCTTCCACCTACACGCAAACAAATCAAAATCTGGTGCAGAATCCAGAAGCGCATTTAGCTGATGCAAGGCGCGAACCAGCGGTAAATCGCCGTGTGAGCTACAGTGCGCGTCGCAGGCGCCGCCAGCAGGTGGCGGCAGCGTGGGCGGAAATCAAATTTCGTCAAAGAGGGGACGAAAAGACGTACCACCTGCATTACCAGTTCCAGACAGTCAGAGTCCCCTCGCATTTTAGCGCCAGCTAATGTCAGCTGTCCGTAATTTCGCCTCACCTCAAGTGAGTTGAAACCCAAGACGCCAAGTGATATGGCAGTGCTCACCGATATGCGGGCGCAGCGTGGTGAAGGCGTGCGGCGCGACGGCGGGGCGCGCGCGGGTGAGCGCCCGCAGCAAGGAGCTCTTGCCCGCGTTGGGGAACCCTAGGAGCCCCACGTGGGCGATAGAGCGGACTTCTAGCAAGTATTCGCAGGATTCGCCTTGAGCGCCTATCTCCGCTATGTCCGGAGCCTGCAACAAATTCAGGTCTTTTTTACAGTATGAAACGGCAAAGTTCTGAGGAGTTCCCTCGATTTCTCCAGGATCCCATTATCAGATCCTGACCTGATGACAATGGGACCAAACTGAAAGTATACCGTTTCAAATGAAAAAATAAGTTTTTAAATCGGTTTATAAATGACTGAGTTCCTCCTGCTTTTTTTTGAAGTCATTTAAAAAAACAATGGATTTGAGAACCTCTACCTTTGGCTTCGATACATTGTCCTACGTAAACCGTGATAATATATCATGGTGTCATACTTGCGCAGTGTCAGTGAGAAAGAACCGGTTGCCGCGGCCGCCGGCGCCGCCGCGGGCCGCCACGAACATGGTGCCCTCCGTGCGCAGATCTCCCACCACACAGCCCTGCGCGCCACGGACTATCGTCCCTACCCAAAACATTACAATTTAATTGTATACATATAAATACCATGTATGTACATACTATACAAATTTTAGCCACTGTTGACTTTCGTAATTTAAATTTGGAGCTTCTAGAGAAAAATCCTTATCCAATGTTACATAATAAGCTCTTGTGATACTCTACTCGCGTCAGTTATTAGAACACTTGGATACGCCTCGTAACCTTAATGCGGTACACGTATTTTTACATAATGTATGTATCAAAACTACATACATTTAGAGGTTAGGTGGAAGATAATGTATATGTTAAAAACGTTCTATATGTGACAATTGCATACATTATTTTTGTTTCTAAGACAAGCTTTTTTGCCAACTGTTTTTTTTTTGCAGTCATCAACAGCTAATTGAATCTAATCTAATTCAAATTTGACTTACCCAAAGGCACTGGGACCACAATGTGAGTAGCATTCTTTCCGTGCCTGTCCTTATTGTCTCCTCGCTCCCCATGCTTGGCCTGTACCACAGCCTTGCAATGGTTAAGACTTTTCACTGAATGTGTCGCCTGAAAAATAGAGAGACATTCCGGTTGAAACAAATCTCAACTAATATTGTATTATTCTCAATCCACAATATTGTACCCCGCTACTCAACTTAATGTTGCATGGTTACATCAGTGACTGTAACCAGGGACGGGCAGTATTTCAATTACTTGTATTTGAAATTCAAATACGTATTTTGTATTTGTATTTCAAATACCTCATTCAAATGTATTTTGTAATTTGTATTTGAAATACTATGTAGCAGGTATTTTGCCCAGCTCTGAATGTAACATAAAGTAAGGAGCACAATATTATGACTTGAAAACAAACACAAAGGTGTATCTCTGTGTCCATCTGTTGTCTCCATGGTTTTGATGACATTTGGTATGAAAATAACTTGATCCTGGGAAGAACAAAGGATACTTTTCATTGTAAAAATTATATAATTACTAGAGGCTTTAATTTGAAAACAAGATTTATAAAGACGCGTAGCAGTTGCAGTTATTCAATAAACGTGCTTTCAAACTACCAGGATTAAATCTATGTGACAATAAGGTTTTTAGTTTAATAACAACTACACATTTAGCTAATTGTAACAACCTGTAATTATTTATAGTCTTATCTTTGTACATAACAAATTGAGATATTCAACATTGGTATAAAAAATTGAAAAAATAATATTTATTGAGGTAGCGTCAATTGTGTAATAACAAGACCTTATGCCAGTATAGTCTTGTCAGTAGTGACCCTACCTATGAAGCTAGCTGTCCTGGGTTCGATTCCAGGTGCGGGCAGATATTTGTGTGATAAACATGAGTATTGTTCCGACTGTACCCATAGTACAAGCCTAGAGCTTAGGACTAGGTCAATTTGAGTCGGAATGTCCCGATTTACTTAATTATACTATTAAAATTATACTTGCCTGAAGAATGACATGGCCGCCATGTCCTCCGTCACCTCCGTCAGGCCCCGCGTGCTCCTTGCACCAAGCACTGAGGAACGATATACAGCCATTGCCCCCATTGCCTCCAACAGTGCGGACCCTATAGCAATCAACGTAATACTGCACGGTGTTTCTAGTAGATTTAGCCTTTAAACTCCGTAACGCTTTAGGCTCAAATTCTTGAGAATACAGCCTAATATTAAAATTAGTTTTAGAAGTAATTCGTAGCGTTTTAAGTAAATTCACAAGCTTCATTTTGGTACATTAAAGCTGTTATATTTTGAGGTTATGTATTTGTTTTGAGTGTCAAATTGACGGCGGTTTTACGTTCAGAAATATCAGAGGTGGGAATATATTTTTCGGATAATTATTATTTATTGAAGGTTTATTGATAGCAAAATAAAGACAACTAGCTTTATTCTGCTATCAATGATCATTATTTCTGGATTGAAAGTTATAATTAGCAGCACTGGGGTAATAGGATTTAAAACTTTGATACTTTACTTATACTTGTCTGATTTGTTCCATTTTCACGATCAAACGGCCTAAAGATTTTCATAGTTTGTAGTCTGTTACGAAAATACCAGTAATTGGCACTTAGTCAATAATCGGTAGGGTGCCAACAATAGGACTGTTTACCCTACACACACATGGAGATGTGATGTGAGACTTTTCGCCCCGATATCCTAATGGTACAGTTAAACCCCTTCTAGACGGTCGGGTGGTTGGGCCAACCAAGAAGGACGCAGCTATCTGTCAGAATGAGATAGTAATATTTTCATCTCGTTCCTACAAATAGCTGCATCCCTCTCGGTTGGCCCAACCACCCGACCGTATAGAAGGGGTATTACACGAGCAACATTTTTCGGCATAACGGTCATGTCGCTGCAGTCATGAATTCGAACCCGACTGCAGACGGCAGGCATCCAGTTGGTTCCGAGTGTTCCGTGAAACGAGATGTCTAACGTGTTCGAGAATAGTGATCGCAATTTTTTATATCTTCTATTAGAAGAGGAAGAAGATGATGACTTGTTTTTATTATACAGAAGAAGATTCTCTTTTATGACCGTGTTTATATATTTTTTTATAGTGCGAATTTTTATGAAATTATGAGTTTATCTTCTTCAGAATCGGAAAAATCCATTTTGAAAAGAAACTCGCTCGACGTGTCGTTGCTCCGGCGTCAGCGGCACTGATCTGCGTTCGGGCGTCAGTGTCGTCTCTCGGCGGCTCGAAGACGCGTCGCTAGCTTCGTGCCGCTAGCTACGGAGGGAATTTCATAGAAATACATAGAAACCAGTAATTCAATTCAATTCAATTCAAGAACTTTATTGCGTATCACATTACATAATATCAGGTGGAAAACAAAATAGGTATCCAATAATGTCCCGGCGACGCGTCGTCTGCTGCTGCTGCGTGCAGTCTGCTACCAACCGACACCTTAACTCTTTTTAGTATCGTTGGGTTTGGCTCGGCAACCCAAGTGCCCTAGGATTGGTGATCAAAAAAATTGGTGGTCAATAAATTAAAAAAGGAGGATTTTAGGTGCCATACCATAATGTCATTGTGTGGCTCGAAAAATATTTTTTTTGTATGAATCCAATAGGGCATAAAAATTAAGAATATTAAAAGGTGATTACATAAATATGTATATTATAAGACCTTTATGCTACTCGTACCATTTTAATAAAAACTAAAAAAGTATAAAATAAAAATAAATTAATTTAAAAAATCAAAAACCCGACGGCTTTAAAAATATCAACTGAAAAGCAAAAAATAAGCCATCTGCACTTGGACTATTTGCTTGTCCCCGCCTGCAATACCTTTTCCAACATTTAAGTTATATTCTTTAGATTATGGTTTGTTTTTAGCTTTTCAGTTGATATTTTTTAAAGCAGTCGGGATTTTTACACAGATATCATTGCATATTACAAACATGTTTTGAACTAAACAAATATAGGTAAGTACTGTAATTTAGTATTAAATATGTATATAGAGGTACCAATTAAATGTACCAATTAAAAAGTATAGGTAACTTTTAGGAGATGAAGATAAAAAAAATGAAACTCGCTACGTAAAATAGTTATTTGTTACCTATGCAAGTTGTTATTTGGCGCGAGAGCCAGTATTGAATTCTAAAATTGAACCACGAGCCTAGCTAGTGGTTCGAAAATAGAATCCTGAGCGTAACGGGATTCCAGGCCTCGAGACCCAAATAACTTTGCTGCCGTGCGAAACACACAATTTTTCACCTCAATGTAGCGAGGAAAACACTTGGTGTTGGAGAAACAATTGCACGAGCGTCACATCAGTTGTGGCCGTCCTCGCGCAACGCCCTTCGCGCACAGCACCACCATTACTTTCCACGCTAGCGGTTAAAGTAGACTTTTGCGCACAGATTTTGACCAACAAATGGTCTTTCCAAGCTGGTGAGGTGAAAAAATATTGTCACGTCGCAATCATGTTATTTTTATAGGTATACCCGTATTTTTAAATATACATTTACATTTCCTGAATCGACGCATGTTGCGCTCAGCATATTCGAGATCTGTCATGTTATTTTTACTAGTCTACAGTTATGCGGAATCCCAAGCAAGAAGCCAGCGATACTTCAACATCATCATATCAAATCAGCCAAATAACATTCTTCGCTGTAGGTACATACGCCCAAGGATCTCCACAACGGTCAGTTTTGTTTTGTGCTACTCGCATCTACCGCTTTTGTCAAAATGTAAAAAAAAACAAATCCTCAAAATTAATTGGGTAGCTATAACAATAACAATACTTAGGTAATAATAGTACAACACAAATAATCGTAACTCCTTTCATCGAACGTATCATTTCATCGAATTTCATTTCATCGGAAGCTAATTTCCACGTGCAGGAGTTATAATTTTTTGGCGGTGTCAGGTCTAACCCAACCTAACCTACGTAAACCATGCTTAAGATAACCTGAAAACAATAAGGTTTCAGCAGAAATTAGCTTTCGATGAAATGAAATTCGTTGAAATTATACGTTCGATGAAAGGTGTTTCGATAAAGTGATGAAATAGCAAATTAATTATTTAACCACACCCGATAAAATCATAACCATCCGTTTTGCTTCGCTGTACAGTCGTCGCTATCATATATATTGCAGCAAACAAGGTGCTCACAAATATCTGAACACGACTCTATTGTCAAGGCGTTAGAGTGCATGTTCAGATATTTTTGACCACTCTGATATGTACAGATATATTTGATGGCGAACTGCACCTATTCCACTAAAAACTCGACGACCTCAAAAGTTAACAAATATTGTAAAATCTCTTATTTTACTGTCACGGGTAGCAAGTTCAAGGGTTTATATTTATTCAACTTTTTAGTTGATGCCGCCATAGCCGGGCACCGTCGATCAAGCAGTTAACTTCGTTAAACGTTAAACCGTTGCATTTCGGAAGATTTAACGGAATCGAATTGCGTGTAATAAAATGTTGACTATGGAAGTTTAGCTAGGACAAAACAACTAATAAAAGAAGGATGTATCATTTAGTTTGTAATAATAATTAGAAATTGTAAGAACGTGTTATTCGCGGACCATGAACGGATTTATGGGAAGTTAACGAAAGTCAGCAAGAGCGTTTTCGTTAACTTAAAAGTAAATCCGTTAAGCATTTTGTTAACTTCATTAATTAACGATTAACGGATTAACGAGTTACGGCCGCACTCAGAGACGTCAATTAAATTGAATGCTTGTCAAAGTTACGTGTCGTCTTATTCTATTGCTATAGCAAAGAAAGTGACTGCAGCAACTTTAATCAAACTTAAAAATGAATTGACGTGTTAACGGCCACCCACGGACACCGCCTTATGTAAGCTTTTCGATTTGCTTTTCATAATTCCCATGGGCTCCATTAACTCATCGGCCTTGATTAACAACTCGGAGCGACGCTTAGCGAGGTAGCGATATGCCGTGGCCACACACTCTTCTAGATTTTTAGCCGCCTGCACCAACGCAGCGGCAGTGTCTGAAGCTTCCTGACACGAATAACTTCCACCTTCACCAAACAACTTGAGAGCAGAGATAAAGCGAAAGTTGGCCATCCTCGCCGCCTGCAGCCGTTGTCCCATAGACATCTTATACTCCTCGATAGCTTCATCCAGAGACGCCTCGAACAGGGAGCGGTGTTTCACCAGCCGCGGGGGGAAGCTGGACATCACCAACCTCTTCGTTTCAGGATCAAGCGGTTCGCGTTCCAGCATTTCATTCCTGCTCACTTGGAGTCTAACCATCCAATCGCAAAATGGATAGAGAGACGGCGAGTCGATGGTTAAAAACGGAGAGGTTTCTGTTGTAATAGAGTCTATAAGGCGAAATATTGCATCCAGATGCGAAGAAAGCCGCGAGTTATGGAAATTTAACTCGGCGAGACGCATTTCTCGAGCAGCTTTCACGCGCTCCAATCGTATGCTGTGGGACATCATTTTCATGGAATGTCGCACATTAAGTATAGCCCTTTTCTCTTCCACCCAACTTCGAGCCTGACGTTTGAGCTCGTCGGGAACTAATGAAACATAGCTCTGTATTGTTTCTAGAAAACCATTATTCCAATTCTGCAAAGCTAGGCTTTGGAGTTCTGATTGTAATGTGATGCGGTTTAAAGGTTGTGTGAGCCATAGAGACTGTCTTCTAGGAGGCAAAATGCCTTGCGACGCTGTAATACCGTTCACGCCGTCGGCCCTCGGGTGCCGTTCTAGAAAGCAATCAAACTCTGCGAGTAAAGTTTTCGCCATCGTTGAAGGCAGGTTCATAAATTCTTCTAGACGCCCTATCTCTTCTTCGCTGTGGCGGAGGTACAACTCTGCCTTTTTATTAAGCAATACTGTCAGATGACGAAAATGATGATTCAATTTCTCAGGATCGGCGGAAGTACGCATTTTCTCTAAAGCAATACTAAATGGGATCTCATCTGCAAGCTCGTGAGAGTCATTATTGGTGAGCAGGTCCTCCACTGCTGCCATCATGAGCTTCTGCGCGAAAGCGGAGCGCTTTATGTGAGCGTCCCAAAGGTGACCGGCGTCGTTTAATAAGTCAAAGGTCTTCCGAAGATTCCATCTTAAATTAGCCACCGTTTTTAGCAACGTTAGCGCGTCAAAGTACGTGGACACTATTACTCCTTTGGAACAGGGTTGTCTGCTGGTCGCAATGTTGGAGAGCCGGCGCAAGTTCTGCTCAATGACTAGACGCAACTCTGGCGATTCAAATAAATTCGTCGAGGATTGTTCTCGATTCCGTTTTCCGAGACCCTCGCGGAGATCTTTAAATTTTCCAGAGAAAACGTTGAACATTTTGATTAACGCGCTCTTGAAAGCGTCCACTATAAGCTTCACGCATTCGTCGAATTCATCCACTCCACCTAGAAAGTACGTGATAGACGGAAGCCATGACTCACGGTTTCCTGAGTCGGAAGCGCTATAAGAAGCTCTGGAGAGTTTACTGATCGACCACAGAGGGTTTCGTTTGCGAAAAGACAATAGAACGCCAAGACCCAGCTGGTTGAGGGACGACCTGGCGCGCACTACACTCTCATCAGCCTGGATACGCAGCCGCGTTTCCAACTCCGTGTACGCTCGAAAATTACTCAATAACTGCTGGTTGGCGTCATAGGCGCGTTTGTCAAAATCATGCAACAGATCTTTAGAAGTTTGATTACCAACTGCTACAAGTCGCTGGAAGTAATCCCTCAGGAGCAGACGCAAGCGGTTCCCGCGCTTCGTTTCCAACGCTAACGCTTCGCACTTGAATTTTGCTACGTTTTCAACACTCTCCAAACTAAGTCGGTTCACCTTCTTCAGCGCTTCGCTGTGAGTTTCAGTCGTAAATTGGTGATCGACGGCATTGCAACTTTCTACGAAGCGTTTGATATCCGTTTGACTTTGTCGAATATGAATTCGGAGGTTTTGCGCGAGGATGCGTATTTCGACGTCTATTTCCGCGTTTAATTTCGCCGCATCTTCGGTTAAGCTTTGGAGGACTGTTTGGTGCTCTTGCTCCCGTTGCTTGAGGTAGTTGGCGAGGATCGGCCCCCCGCGGCGGGGTATCCAACTGGATGGCAGGGTTCCCACTGCAGCTCGGTCCTCGTCGCATGCCACAAACTTGTGCGCATCGGTAGCGCTACAAGCGCAACAAATTTGCATTTTATTTTTCGATTGCATTATTTTAGTTAAATTTCAACAGTCCGATGTGACATTAAGTGAATAAAGGTATAAAAATATTATAAATAATCAACAAACAATATAATCAAACCTAAAAAATCTAGATACCATTATAAAAACATAACTAACAAAATAAAGCCTTCCAAAATAGAGTTAACGTGACAAATTGCGTAAGAAGTTGACAGTGTCATTCTTTTATAAAGTGACGTTTTTAAAAAAACTGTCTTCAAAAACCTACTGAAAAAGGGTTAAATAAAGATCGGTCTCCTAGGAGTCCTAGGAATTGCCTATTTAGTGAGCAGTTTCGATAACTATATGGATTTTTTTTGTCGATTCGGGTTTTCGAAATTTTTCAAAATAGCGAATATGGGGGTTTTTGTGATTACCAACTTATTTGCGGTGTTGGTGAACTGACCGCGACCTTTGTCGATGTATGGGGATAACAGTTTTCCAACGGCAAAGTTAAATTTGTCGCGAGGTGTACAGCTTATGAGCTGTAGACCTCGCGACAAATTTAACTTTGCCGTTTGCCACTAAGGTAAAAGCACCTATTTTTTTTTTTTTCACCTATTATGAACAGTGCTCCAGTTATGAACAATCCGATAAATATAAGCTTCCGAGATGTATATGTTATTGTTAAAATTGGTAGTGTTACCGTTAAAATTAGATTACATTGAAATTATAATGAAATTTTCGGTATTACCAAGTTTTCTATAAAAAAATGTTATTGTTCATCACTGGAGCCTTGTCCATAATAGGTGACTTCACCTTAGTATGTACATAATATACATGCAATATGTCAGTTTCATGTATATTTTTTTATAAATAAATATTAATGAAATATTTGATACAGGCAAGAAAAAGATAATTTAAAGGACACTGGTCGTTATTTAGCGCTGCTTAGTGGGTTTTTACCCGACTGAGCAAAGCCAAAAGAATGTATGTAAGTATACATATACATATGTATGTATGTGACCCAAAAACAGATGTTCCACTCTAGCTCCTAAATTATTGGACAGATTTTTATATACTGATAAATGGGATGGGGTCATATGATTCGTCATAGGTTATATAAAAATTGTAAGGGTGCATACTAGTCGTCAGTCGGGATTGAGTTTGCAACTTTTGAATTACTGAAGGTTGTAATATACATTTTGAATATGCTTCCTATTTGTGTCGCATCACGAAGCTACGAATATATAACCACGTCTTTCATAGAATATAATTTGTATGTTAGTAATGTTATAATATCACTAATATACCTATACTGCATACTAAACAATACAAACTTTACCTACCAACATCTAACAAGAGATTACGTATTCGCAGTTTCATGTCAACGATTACAAATTGTTTTACTGGGGACTGCAGTATGGAGTTCTTCAAGAGGGGAGTTAATACGTTTTTAAAGGGTCGGCAACGCGCATGCGATGCTCCTGGTACTGCAGGCGTCCAATAGGCTACAGTAACCGCTTACCATCAAGCGGGCCGTACGCTTGTTTGCAACCATCGTGGTAAAAAAAAAGTAAATAATCACTAGCATTTATGATATAGCCAACTAATAAACGAAACATTAACTTCGTGTATAATAATGGTTACTTTATTACATAGCGTCATTAGCGTCATATAATATTGCCAAGCTAAAGGTTTAGGTTTAGGTATGCAGTGCTGCGGATTTGGGTCACTAAGCATCAATGTGATTTTCCGTGTGACGAGTTAGCTTATGACTGGCCAGAGTAGATTTCCTCGCAAACCGCTTTAAACAAATTTCGCAGCTGTAAGGTTTCTCTCCCGTGTGCAACCGCTTATGGCTCGCCAGTGAGGAGCTCCGGGTGAACAGTTTCTTGCAAATTTTGCACGAGAATGGTTTAACTCCGCTATGAATTAACACATGACGAGCCACAATAGACTTTTCTCTAAACTGCTTCTTACAAATGTCGCAACTAAAAGGTTTTTCTCCTGTGTGAAGTAACTTGTGGCTAACTAATCTGGAGCTTTGGCTAAACTCTTTCTTACAGATTTCACAGGAATAAGGTTTTTTCCCACCCATGTGATTGCGCCTATGCTCAGCTAAATGGGTGTTCTGAGCAAACTGTTTCTTGCAAATTTCACAGCTATATGGCTTCTCTCCGGTGTGAATTCGTTTATGGTTATTTAATTTAGAGCTTTGGCTGAAGTATTTCTTGCAAATTTCACAAAAGTATGGTCTCTCCCCCGTATGAGTTCGTTGGTGCTCGGCTAAGTGTCCACTTTGAGCAAACTGTTTGTTACAAATTTCACAAAAAAAAGGCTTCTCTCCTGTGTGTGTCCGCTGATGAATAGATAAATGTGAGCTCTGACTGAACTGTTTCTTACAAATTTCACAGAAAAACGGTTTAACTCCCGTGTGAATTCGCATATGCCGAACTAAAGAAGAACTTCGCGAGAACATTTTCTTACAAATATTGCAAATTGGTTTCTCCCCCGTGTGGATTCGCTCGTGGTCAGTTAAACTAGCCAATTGACTGTACCGTTTTAAGCAAATTTTGCAATAGAACGGTTTTACCGTATGAGATTTCTTATGCTTGGCTAAGGAAGATCTGAATTTAAATTGTTTAGAACAAATGTTGCAGATGTGAGATTCATCTTCAGATAAAATTTGAAAATGTCGCGGTGTCAATAATTCTCCCTTGCAAGCAGCACATGAAAACTGCCTACAGATCCCAAATCTCCACTTCGTCACAACAATACTTAAATTAGGTTCCTCTTCAGTGTGAATAGACGTGTCGAAATATATTTTGTGGCAAATATTGCAAGCATGCAGCTCCTTGTCGATGGGGATGCGCTCAATCCTGATAGAACAATTTTTGAGCCGAAACTGGTCCCACCAGGTCGTGCCCACGCGTGGAACTTCAGCAAGATGCTTTGCTTCGGTCCCCGCAAACTCTTGTTTAACAATGATTTCTTCTTTGATGTAAGGCTCTGAAATAATAAAAAAAAAAAAATTGAGAAGAATTTTCAAATCTTGGTAAATCAAATCCCGATATGAAACAAAAGTATGTTGAGTCATGCCTTATGTAGGGCTTTGTAGCCATAACTCTACATGTATGATATAAAGTTGAAATTGAAATAAAAGCATATACTCTTAGTTTTAATTAATTTTGTTTGTTTAATTATGTTTTTTCTTCTTTTAATTATGCTTAAGACTGCACCGAGCCTACTTCTCATGTACAGTGGCGCCCTCATTACTATTATTGTGGATTTAATTCATATTACTTTCTATTGTTTAAAGTATCTCTTTTATCATTTATCATCTTCAAAATCTCTTTGTTGGTTTTCTTTTCCATTCAGCTAATTGTACTACTATGGGTATTATGGGTAATCAATGATACTGTGCAAGACATATCCATTATGTTAGATTCAACATGATATCACAAGCCTATGAAATGAATGAAATTGACGATACCAACAACACCTTATTTGTCAAAATATGATGAATAGTCTAAGAGGTATGAGTGTACAGAACATACTGACAAACATACAAACACTGCTAAAATCTTTAATATTTTGCTTCATTATTTAGATCCGAGTTTGTGAATCACTCAAATATAGACAAATTTTGGCTAACGCAGTGGTTCCCATTTCTAATCTGGGTTGTTCTACTTTTTTATCAACAATGAGCTGTTGTCCCCAGTAACATATGAAGTTATAATTATGTCATAAACTAATAACATTATGTTATCGCCTCGTAGGTACTTCACATGATTTAACTTGTGCAAAAAATTTATATAAATTGTGACGGAGGGGTAAATAGTACTCATTTGGGGGACCGTGACGGAGGGGTACAATTTGATCAGTTGTCAAAGTATTGCTTATCAATTAAATATTACATCATGCAATAGTCCATATCTACAATGATTATTAACCAATATTTAGAACACATAACTAATCATTTGTAACATGTTATATAAAAGTTAAATGTTGATTTGTAAGCCTTGTACATTGTTGATAGAAAAGTAGAACAACCCATCTACAAAAAATTGCAAAAAAGTAAATAACTAAATTAGATATTATTTTTTACACATTTTAATACTATATCATTTCTTTTTAACCCCCTTCACAAATGTGTTAACACATTTGCCTGTAAATTTTTTTGCCCTTTGTCTTTCTGTTTGTCTGCCAAGGGCATAATCACCTGCCTCAGTTCTCCAGGTCAACAACACATTCGCAATTATAATGGCCTTGCACCTCTACCAATCATTAAATGTCCTTTGTGCTCATTAGCATACTCCATACCAGACCACAAAATAAATGTCTAAACATAGTCCAATTTTTACCCAAAAGTTATAAACTAAAACCTGATTGACAACTAGTATGACACACCCTTACAATTTTTATATAGCCTATGAGTCCTATGACACTCGCACGTTTTTGACGAATCATACGACACATCATTAAAATTGGTCCTATAGTTTAGGAGCTAGAGTAGAACAGCCTGTTTTTGATCACTTACATATCGACGCTTGAAAGGAGAAATGGGATAAGCGACACGGAGCAAACTTTACAGGAGAGCCAAAAAACCGCGCAAATTTTCGAAAAAAAATCATCATAATTTATCTATAAGACCAATTTTTGAATTAAACCTATATAAATGAACATATTATTGTTTTCTATATGATGTTGTGATTATTTTGCCCAAAAATGCATTAGTTTAGAATTTAGTGTCGCTTACGCAATTTGGTCTTTAAAATGGTTTCAGGTAAAATTATCTAAACAAAATGTTGAGCGAGAAATAAGTTCGGTAAAAGAATCTGACCAAAAAAATATACTAAAACATATTCAAGTAAAATTATCTAACTAGAAATAATGCGAATTTGATGGTGAGGTAGAAAACTCTATATTTATTCTAGGTGTAAAAATATATTCAGGATAAATTATCTAACTGCTTTTGGACGGGTAACTTGAAAACGTAAAAGCGGTTTAAGCTAAAATAAAACCTTAATTCACTTCTGGGAAAAATTAGTGACCCGTTTAATAATATACCTTTTTATAAAGTATTTGATTTGAAAAAAGGTACTTTTTGGGATTCTTCATTATTTTTTGTAACGAAATATATTTAAAAAAACTAAAAAAAATTAAAACGACTATTTTATGACATAGTAAGATTCGTTTTTTTTTTGTTAGATTGTGTATATTAATACAATTATATTTATAATAATACCTACCTACAGTGCAAGCCACACTAATAGAAATGCTTGCGTTTTCCCATACAATATTTCTTATGACTACAAATATGACAACTAATCAAAAAGTTCTTGACCAATTATGTACAGTTAATCCCTGTTGAAAACGTTGTTTTCATTAAATAAGGATTAATATTTGCTTTCATACAACGTATGAAATTTTTTATGAACGCGTCAGCTCATTTTTGTTCTTTGTACATTAGTTCAAACCTTAGCTATTAGTTTAAAGTAAATTATAATTAGGAATATAATTAGTACTTAGTACTAACAGTGGAATAAGTAGCTTAGTATTTTTTTATTATTGGTCAAATTCGATAAGTCAATAGTTATTTGAAGGCAGTTGTACGTAGAGATCACAACCGTTTCTAATTATATTGCCACCACACTGTAAGCCTTATTTGAATATAATTGTATTACTATACGTAAGTGAATTGAAAAGTTTTGAGCCTAAGATTGATAATGAAATTAAAAACAAAAAATAACACTGGCACACGCCAGTCTTCAATCAATAAATTGTGTCAATCTTCACATGTTTTCTCATCATTATGCATTATCTTTTGTTTTTCTCCTGTCACAATTGTAAAATTTGTGACGGAAATACTAAACAAGGTATGCGATTTCCATAATAATGGATCAAATTGAGCAACGTTCCGTAAATAATCAAGTACTTACAAAAGCAAAATTTTCGAAGACATGTGCCAGACATTAGGGAAATCCGCCCCATCATATGCCACTGTATAAAGATGGGTAGCGGAGTTCAAACGCGACAGAGAAGCAGTTCAAGTAAAACCTAGACGTGGTAAGCCATTGACGGCAGTAGCCGTAACAGAAGTAACAGAAGAAAATGCCAATAAAATACTAGACATGATTATGAATGATAGGCGGTTGAAGATTGTAGAGATAGCGGAAGCAATAGCTATCTTTTATGAACGAGCACAGAACATCATCACCAACGATCTTGGATTTTCTAAGGTGTCTGCCAGCTGGGTGCCTAGACCGCTTTCAGCCGAAAACATACGCACACGCCATACAGTATCACAGGATTATTTGAATTTATAATATTTCAATGTGATCCTAAAACTTGATTGATCTTGATTGATTGATTCTTGAATCTTGATCTTGATTTTCTCAATCGCGACCATGGACGAGACTTGGGTCCACCACAGCACATCTGAGTCAAAATCACAGTCCGAGCAATGGAAAAGGTCAAGGTCACCATCTCCTAAGAGAGCTTAGGCCATTTTGTCAGCCAAGAAGGTGATGGCTTCAGTTTTTTGGGACTGCAGAGGGGTCATAATGATCGATTACCTTGAAAAGGGTAAAATCATAAATGCTAAATATTACTTTACCCTCTTACAATGTCTGCATGAAGAAATAAAAATAACTGGTATGTTATCTAAGAAAGTGTTGTTCTACCAAGACAACTCTCCTGTCCACACTGCAGCGGAATCAATCGCACAAATACATACTTAATTGTGGGTTTGGATTGTTGCCGCATCCACCCTACTCGCCGGATTTGGCCCCTTCCGATTATCACCTCTTCCCCAAACTAAAAAGAGGCTTATGAGGACAAAAAAAATCAACAAATTAATATTAAAGTACAAGAAGCTATAAATGCATCTTTGAGATTCTTTTTTATTGCATGGAATTCTGAAGTCAGAGGCGAGATGGCAAAAGTGATATAGTAATAGATCGTTTTGGAAACTATGCAGAAAAATAAAATTGTTATAATAATTAAAATCTATATTTTGAAGGTCAGGTTCAAAACTTTTTAATTCTCCCACGTACAAAGTCTATCAAAAAACGAATCACAGTGAAATAGTTTACAATTATGGTTTTTTTGTTTTTTTGTAAAACTGGTAATTTTTTTGACTGCAAACTTAATTCGACACTAAAGTCCAACTAATCGACAATCTAAAAAACTAAATTCATACCTGTAGGCTTAACTGTCTAGATTGTATAAACTTACAAGTACTTTAACTGTAACTTTCGTAGCCATGATTTAATAATGTTTACATATTGTTTTCTACAAACTATCTAATTATGGATGAATCTCTCGTATAAATTATTATATGTTGCATTCAGATCACAATCATTCGGGAAAAATGGTTAATAAAATAAGAGATTGCCCTAAATTACATCAATAAGTGAAATTACTCTTAAATGGTTTGTCACTTGTCTTAATTATTTTATTTAATTTAATAACTTTATTGTCACTTGTCTTAATATTTCTACGTAACTCCATAAGCTGGTTAGTTGATGAGCTGTTTGTTTAGTAACAATGGTTAAAAGTAATGTTTTTTTTTTTACAACGTTTTTTTTCAGGCTTCAGAAACTACTTTGGATTCATGATATATGTTAGTAAAAACACAATATTCTCAATATGTCGTACACTACTTCGTATATTAATAGTTTTCAAACTTGCTTATTTTAATTGTCATTTGATTAAATCGTTTTGTATAGCTTAATTTATACCATTATTTATTTATTTACCAGTTTATACGAGTAATAAGAGATAATTGAAAGAAAATACTGACTGTTGAGTTTCTTGCGGCGCTTCTTCTCAACAGTGGTCTCATCTTGGGGAGCGCTGGTAGACTCAGACATGTAAAAGTGTCTACAGGGCCTACTTACAAAATAAGGATTTTAATTTTAATTTTCCATCTTGAAGGATCTCGCATTTTTAATTCAGCAGTAAGCGAGATTGGAAAATCATGGAAGATCTCGGAATAGCGACATTAGAAGCCTTAGTTAAATCCCTTGATTGATGGACTTTCTATCTATGCGACGACCGCGTATGACTTAGACAACGTCTCCTAGCGTAGCGATTTAGGTAGATGGCGTTTGCACGGTCTAGTCGCGTCCGAGAATAATGCGTAACCGACACTTTTTTATTGGATGTTGGCAATAACCGACTTCATAAATTCAATTAGATAGGGATAAGCGACATGAGTATTCAAAACTTATTGCAGGTAAAAAAGGATAAGCGACAAAGATTTTATAAACTGCAAATAAGTAAATAAGGATAAGCGACAAAGGTTTATAAACTGCAATTAGGTAAATAAATATAAGCGGCAATACTTCAGATAAGGTTGATCAGGTTATTTGATCTAAGCTAATTTATATCTTTCTGAAGGTAGTAGGTAAAAAGTCACAATGGAAAATAAAATCGAATATACAGTCAAGTAAAAAAAGACAAACGACAAATCACTGATTAGACGCGACAAAGCAAAACTATCCAAGTGTAGTGTTATTTGTCCTGACAAATGAGTAAAAAAATCTTAGCTTAATTTAATCAAAACACATTTTATCTAACCTCCATCATCTAAAAATGAGTCAAAAATTACGTCGTTTAGTAACAAAATTTGTCCGTGTTTCTCAAAATCACCGATGGGATAAGCGACAAAAAAGTCGTCAGATGAACACGAGACCTAGCTCATTCGATGCGGAAAAATCAGCCGATTCCAACGATATATATAACTCAATATCACCAAAAATGTCGCTTATCCCATTTCTCCTTTCAAGCGTCGATATGTACATACATACACGGACTGTTAAAATAATTACCCTTAATTGTTTTGGCTTCGCTCAGTCGGGTGAAAACTGCAGCTTATTAGTTAGATGGTCGCCAATTGCGAATATTGCAGTTTCATTTGTCACTAAGTCAAACAAGTTTTTGACACTATCGCACTATAGCTATATTATAGCTAGCAACTTACTTTGAATTATTGAAGCATCCTGCGGCTGCTGCCAGGCGGTGTCTGGCTCAGGTTCCAGCTTCACTTGAACCTCCACAAAAAGCTCCATTTCAGGGTCTTGCGCCGCGGTGCTCCATTCCGGTTCCTTCTTCACGCACACTGCCGCCGGCAACGTAGCAACGTCAACCGCCTCGCTCATTGTACACCCAGATTATAGGGGTACGCGCTTTCTACTAACTGGAGATTAGGACAAGTCCATAATTGGTTCTCAATTGGCAAATATGGCACGTAGCTTTTAGTTCTTATATTGTTCTTGCACAGAGACCCAATGTTTCTGCGGCTAGGAATAATACTAAACTTCTATGACGTATGGCGGTAACTAGTAAACGATTAGGAAACAAATACCAAAGAGTTAAGTAATATATCAAATACAAAGCGATTCATTTGACTAAATCGCGATATAAATGAATCACTATTGAAGCTACTGAACCTGAACTGTCACTGTCACTTCACTTCACAGTAGTTCACAGTAGCTGTCAGGCTGACACACAAGTTATAATGGTTACGTTCCACTAAACGCCCGCAACGCCATCGACCACGACTGCTGAAATTGCCGTTCCACTAACGAAAAACGCCGCGAGTGTTTAGGCGAATGTTATAGGTGGAGCGCACATGTTGAGCGCTGTGTGCTCGCAATATGGTGGCATGGTGAAAACGTGTAGCTGTGGGGGTTTTGCTGTGAGTAAATATTTCGCATGGATTTAAGTAGAATTTAAGTCAACGTGGATTCCTGTGAATTTATGGTTGCGTTTTTGACAAAACGAATCAGAGATAATGACTCTGAAAGCCGCCACATTTATGTAAAATTACCGCCACACGTTTCAGTGACCAATCAATATTTTGTGGGTGAAGTGGGCGCGATGTGGAGTCATCTATGACGTCGAGCGATCGCTCGCAACGACCACGGGCCTTAGGTGGAACGATACAGAGGGTGTTACGATCGTTACGGGCATTTAGTGGAACGTACCCAATATGTCTAAAGGGCTGTTAGGTTGCCTTTCCATTGAGGCGGAGACGAGCGGAGCGGTGCGAAAAGGACCAATCACCTTGTATAGTACCAACACTAACGCATAGCACACAGAAACTAGAAGAATCTGATTAGCTATGTCTACACCTGTGCGCTTTCATGTTCAACTTGCGCATTTCTCTGACGCATGCCTCTGCAACCACAGCGCATGCAATAACGCCTGCGCTCAAACAGGATTGACAGCAGCGCATGCCCGTAGCGCACGCTGGTCCGTCACCGTTGGGTTGATACGTACGCTGCATGCGTCAAGCGCACATGTGTAGACAATAAGCTGCATGCGTCTTAAAGCAATCAATATTGAATGCGCTTTACGCAAGACGAATCGAAATTTGAAAGCGCAAGTTGAACATGAAAGCGCAAAGGTGTGGACATAGCTATTGGTCCTTTTCGCACCGCTCCGCTCGTCTCCGCCTCAATAGAAAGGCAGTCTCACTTTGGTTGGTGCTTATGCCATCTTACAGCAAAGTTAGCCTGGCACAAAAGTCTGGATAAAAAATGAGGGAGGCTGCTCGGAATTGTCGGTGTTGACAATTTGCAACATGATCCAAGGTTTACTCTAACGAGCTGTTTGCCATTTGAAGAACTGTCACCCAGACTCTCCTCCACAGACTCTCCCCTTTGCCGAAAAAAAATCAAATCAAACAAATGATATTGAATGATATCAAATGATATTGCACGTTTATAAAATCTATATTAGGTTAGTTTAAGTTAGGTATTTTTTTGTTATCCTTCATGTTGTCACAAGGTTTTAACACGTCAAAAGGCCCGCGATATGTCAATGTCAGCGAAGGTGCCCCCACGGTTCTCTATTGGATGGCATAAAATTATTTGTAATAATAGTGTTACGCATTGCTTTTAGCCGAAATAATGATGTGTATAATCATCTTTACGCATATATTATTACGCATAACATTAAAAAGCATAAATACAGTAAGCATAATTGTCATCAAGACTAACGTCAAATAGCATAATTGCAAAAAGTCATGTAAGCATTTATTAAATGCTTTTATATTATTATAATAACTTATTAATGTATTTATTTGTTTTTAAAGTCATGTAACAATATAACAAACAATGTTTATTAGTTTAAATAATTATTTCTATAGCGGAAACGGAAACTATTTCAAACATGTGCTGTTCTGTGATTGGCCATTGGCTTTGGTGGAATTATTGATTTTTCATGACAGAGGCGGGAGATTAGAAGAGTTTTGGTTGACATAACGTTTGGATGCGAATACTGAAATTATTGTTAAGACTCAATATTGAACAATTTGCGGAATTAAAAGAATAAGACAAGCTCTTGTATTTAATTTCTGGACCTCTTAAAGTTCAGAAAGCGGGATCAGCTGAGGATAATATTTAAAATCCTAGTGAAAAGGACTTTGGACGCCCATCAAAGTACAGCATGGGAAAAGAACGATCTTCTCGCAAGCGGAGAAGGGAGGACTCGTACTCTGAGGACTCTGGCTCGTCGGACTGCTATCAAAGCAGGAGATCGAGACGCCGCAGTCGTGAGGCGAGGCGGGAAAAGCGATCCAAGCGCCGGCATCGGTCTTGCAGTTCGGCGCGGCGGCGGCACCTCAGCGAGCGGTTGCGGCAGCGCGAGGCGGAGTCGCCGGCTCCGCGCCCGCCCGCGGGTGCAGCTCGGCCTACTCCAGCCGCCGAAACAGTAAGCGAACCAGCGGCTGTAGCCAGCAGTAGCAACGAGTTTGTTAACTTCGCCATGCAATTTAAGGAACTAATTCAGACCATGAAAACGGGTGGCAATAATAGTAGTGAACGTTTTCCAACTATTAATGTCATACCCGAGTTCGATCCTGCCAAACGAAATCAAACTATTAATATGTGGCTGCTAAAGGTTAACGAGTGCGCGCAGATTTACGATTGGACAGAGCGTCAAATAATACACTACGCTCTGCCTAAATTAGTCGGTCTAGCGCAGAAATGGTACCAAGGGTTACCAAGCCTCTTGTTTACTTGGTCTGAATGGCAGGAGAAATTAAAACTAGCTTTTCCATGTGACGAGAACTACGGACAATTGTTGACGGAAATGCTCGCCTGCAAAGCACGTTTTGGGGAACCTTTAGAGGAATATTATTATGAGAAGATGGTATTCTTAAATCGCTGTAATATCACGGGTAAAAATGCTATTGACTGTATACTGTTTGGCATTGAAGACAGGTCAGTGCGGACCAGTGCCGAAGCAGCACAGTTCGCAGAACCCGATAAACTTCTAGTGTTTTTAAGAAGCGTTAAATTAATAAAACGAACTGAAAGACCAAACACGTACTTGCAATCGAGTATTTCCGATAATAAACGCAATAAATTTTCGAAGCCCGTTCAAATTAATAACGAAACTAAAAATAAATGCTATAATTGTTTAGAAATAGGGCATCCGTATTATAAATGTAAGCAACCCATCAAGAGATGCGACTCATGTCATAAAATAGGTCATCTTGTTTCCGACTGCCCATCAAAAAAGAGATAGCTGACAATAAGTCTGTTTTACGAATATCTGTAGAACAGGACAACGACATTAAGTATTACAAAACAGCTAATGTAAATGGTCGAGATTTAGAGTGTTTTATAGATTTTGGTAGCCAGTGCACGATGCTTACAGAGTCTGTCGCTCGTGCTTTCACGAATGACTGGCTGTTGACTGAACTGCCTGTACTCAGAGGGTTTGGAGATTCTGTAGTTAATTGTATAGGAAAATTAAAGGTTACGATACAAGTTGACTCCGCTAAGGCAATTGTAGAAGCTCTTATAGTGCCTGATCATTTCTTGAAAGTGCCTCTATTATTAGGACAAACATTCACTGAGCAAGAACATGTAGTAGTTTACAAGACAAATGACAAGTTGAATATAACATCTAAAATAATACAACATAAAGAAACTATAACATTACATGTTAATGATACAGTGTACATCAAAGGATTAACAACTGTAACCGTCCGTTCAGTGCCCTCTTACAATGGTGATTTATTTATTGAGCCCAGTTTATGCTTACAAACTAAACGAGAGTACGAAATTATACAGTGTGTCATTAATGTGTATGAAGGTCGTGGCCAAATGGTGGTGAAAGGTTTAGCTGCGGAAGGATTTCAATTAGATAAAGATACTCTGCTTGTCCGGGCTATGCCTTTGGTAGAAAATGATGTGTTAGAGCAGTCTGTTAATAGGATTATAAAGGACTCGGATAGTACTATACCTTCATTAATCGATGAAACGATGGTAAATTTAGATCATAACATGAATACAGACGATAAAATGAAATTGATTAGACTGTTAAACGAGTACAGAGATTGTTTCGCTTTTTCAGTCAAAGAATTGGGTTGTGTGAATAGTAGTGGAATGGAAATAAAACTAAACGACCCCACTCCAGTTGTTTATAGGCCTTATCGTTTGCCGTACTCAGAGCGGGAAATAGTCAGAGGCATAGTTCATGAACTGGAGGAAACGGGTATAGTTCAACAGTCTTCGTCGGATTATGCGTCGCCTATTTTGCTAGTTAAGAAGAAAACAGGAGATTATCGCTTATGTGTAGACTTTAGAGCACTAAACAAACGAACAGTGAAGGAACACTATCCCTTACCTAGAATTGACGATCAGTTAGATAGCTTGTCCGGTAACAATTTTTATACTACTTTGGACTTAGCGTCAGGGTATTATCAAATACCCATGTCTGATACCTCAAAACACCTGACAGCATTTGTGACGCCCGACGGGCATTATGAGTTTACTCGAATGCCCTTCGGACTAGTTAACGCACCAGCTACTTTCCAAAAGGCAATTAATAATATTTTAGGTAACGCAAGATTTAAAGACGCACTAGCATACATGGACGACGTCAATATTCCTTCGAAGACCGTTGAAGAAGGTTTTCGCAAATTACGCGAAGTTTTAGAACTATTCCGAGCTTCTGGATTAACGTTAAATCTAAAAAAATGTCACTTCTTGATGCAGTCCATCAATTATCTTGGTTTTGAAATTAGTGCGACCGGCATTAGGCCTGGCAAAAAAAAATTGAAGCAGTAGAAAAGTTTCCAAGACCTACCGACCAGCACAAAGTCAGACAATTTATAGGTCTTGCCAGTTTTTTCCGCCGGTTTATCAAGGGTTTTTCAACTATTGCTAAACCGCTAACGCAACTGCTGAAGAAAGACACGAAATGGACGTGGGGTGACGTAGAAGAAAAGGCATTTACTATGTTAAAGAATGAGCTGATTAAACGACCAGTGCTTTCATTTTATAATTCAAAATACGAAACTCAGTTGCATACAGACGCTTCTAAAATGGGGGTAGCGGGCATACTTCTCCAAAGACCTGATAAAAACTCTCCTTTCACGGTAGTCGCGTACTATAGCCGGCAGACCTCACCCGAAGAAGGTAAATTCAGTTCTTATGATTTGGAAACCTTGGCCGTTGTAACATCTGTTCAGCGTTTTCGAGTTTATTTAATAGGTATTGCCTTCACTATAGTAACTGACTGTAACTCACTTAGGGCTACCTTCGACAAAAAAGATATGTTGCCAAGAGTGGCCCGTTGGTGGAGTGTGTTGCTGGAATACGATTTTAACATCGTTTACAAACCCGGTTTGACTATGTCACATGTTGACGCGCTAAGTCGCAACCCCGCAGAAGCCGATTTTAGCCTCTCACTTCAAGTTAGGAGTGTTGACTCTAATTGGATAACAACGGTACAGCGCAGCGATTCAGAATTACAAAGAATAATTTCTGTACTCAATGATAACGAAAGCAATCAGATAGTCGACATTAAAAATAACTTCTTGGTCAAAAGAGGATTGTTATAAATATAGAAAAACTCAAGATGGAGATCGCTGGGTTGTACCTAAAGGTGTTAGGTGGCAGGTGATGAAGGCTAACCATGATGACATTGGTCATTTTGGATTTGATAAAACTTTTGAGAAAATTAAAAGTAATTTCTGGTTTGCGAAGATGAGACGGTTCATTAAAAAATATGTCGACTCTTGTTTAGAATGTGCTCATGCTAAAGTACCAGCTGGTAAAAAGGCTGGTGAGCTACATCCGATACAGAAAGTTGATTGTCCCTTTCATACAATCCACATCGACCATTTGGGACCATTTGTAAAAAGCAAGAAAATAAACTCCTATTTGCTTTTAATAATTGATGCATTTACCAAATACATTATGCTAGTACCTGTAAAAAGCACTAAAACCGCTCATTCCGTACGTGCCTTGAAACATTATTTTCATATATTCGGTGTACCTAAAAGACTTATTTCAGATCGCGGCACTTCTTTTACAGCTAAGCGATTTAAAGATTACTTGCATTCTCTCGGTATAAAACATGTTTTAAACGCTACTGCTACACCACGCGCCAACGGGCAAGTTGAGCGCTATAATAGAACAGTTCTGTCTTCACTCACCGCTGCCACTCTCGGTAAGTCAGAACGGTTGTGGGACGAGTGTGTTTCTGAAATCCAATGGGGTTTAAATAACACCGTCAATAAAGGGATTGGAAAAACCCCAGCTGAAGCTCTTTTTGGTTTCCAACTGACTGGCACTTCTGATTCGGTTTTGCAGTCGCACATTGATAATGGTGAGGTGGAACACACGGCAAAAGGTAGATTAGGTTTAATTAGGAGTGAAATGTCTGATCACATGTTATTAAACCAACAAAAGCAAAAAGACGTTTTTGACAAAAGTAGGAAAAAGATGACATTTCAGGTTGGCGAACTAGTCAGAGTGGAGAGGGAAATACCTGCTATTGGACAAAGCAGGAAGTTAGTACCCAAACTTCGTGGCCCATATCGCATTGTTAAAGTACTGAACAATGATAGGTATGTCATTGAGGACACGCCACTGTCGCGGAAGGGTAATAAAGCATTCAGTGGCGTCTTTGCAGTGGACAAAATTAATCGCTGGATGGTTTACAGTCGGAATAATGATTCAGAATCTAGTAGTGATGATAATGAATGAGTCCATCTTTTGACTAATGTTGCGCGTCACATTGTTTCTTTTTTTAAATAACAAATGCTTATTAATAAATTCATTCTTTAACTGTTCTTATATTCTAGTAATAGTAGCTAAGTATTTAAGTTTTGAATATAATTTGATAAATTTATGTGTATTGGAAACATGCAGGGGTTCCAATATAACAATTAGCACGTATTAGAGACATGCAGGGGCTCTCGTGCGTGATTGTAAGTACATTGGAGACATGCAGGGGCTCCCGTGTACCTGTTCCGATTATTGTGGATATGCAGAGGCCACAGTAATTGTACTAAATGTAATTGTATGAAATATACTTATTTTAAGCGTGTATTGCAGTTAGAGACAACGTAGGTAGGGGTTCCAATTAGAAGAATTAGCACATATTAGAGACATGCAGGGGCTCTCGTATGTGATTGTAAGTACATTGGAGACATGCAGGGGCTCCCGTGTACCTATTCTAATTATTGTGGATATGCAGAGGCTACAGTAATTATATTAAACGTTACTGTATTACACTTATTTCAAGCGTGTATTGGAGATATGTAGGGGCTTCAAAGCCAGTTAACTTATATAAATGTGATTGTTAAAGATTAAATTGATGTTGTTTCTCGGGACGACGAAAAGTCAGGAAAGGCCGATTGTAAGCATTTATTAAATGCTTTTATATTATTATAATAACTTATTAATGTATTTATTTGTTTTTAAAGTCATGTAACAATATAACAAACAATGTTTATTAGTTTAAATAATTATTTCTATAGCGGAAACGGAAACTATTTCAAACATGTGCTGTTCTGTGATTGGCCATTGGCTTTGGTGGAATTATTGATTTTTCATGACAGAGGCGGGAGATTAGAAGAGTTTTGGTTGACATAACGTTTGGATGCGAATACTGAAATTATTGTTAAGACTCAATATTGAACAATTTGCGGAATTAAAAGAATAAGACAAGCTCTTGTATTTAATTTCTGGACCTCTTAAAGTCATAATAATTAATTGGCATCATTACAAAATGCATAACAGTATTGTCCTAAAAAATAGTCATATACTTAATGACGTGATGCAATGAAATTGCTATAGCGAAAGTCGTAGGCGTATCACATGACGGTACGTTGCCGTTGCAAAGGAATATTTAAAAATTGAAACTGAGGGTGAGTTATAATATATCATGAGCGAACAAGGACAAGTGTTGTTATTTCTGGTGTAGATTTCTGAATAGTCGTAACATGGAAAATCAAGTGCGTATATTTAAAACAAATAGAGGAGGTATCAAATTAAACTGCAATGGTTATATTTATGACTAACTGTTGAGTTTCTTGCGGCGCTTCTTCTCAGCAGTGGTCTCCTCTTGGGAAGCGCTGGTAGATTTTGACGTGTAAAAGTGCCCGTGCGGCCTACTTACTGAATAAATATCTTTTATCTTTTATCTTTTTTTTTTTTTTAAATCGGGTGGTTGACAACAAATTCTACTGGGTGTGTGAACATCACCGCGACAACAATTACAAGTGCAACGTTCGGCTTATAACTAGAGTAAATGATGAAAATAATCATGAAATCATATCCAAAGAAATAAAAAACCATAATCACGAGGCTGATGCACTAAGAGAAAAGGTTAGTTTTGTGTTTATATATATGTAGGAACTAAAACGAGGCCGACGGACGTCCGCTTCGCGGACCTCCTGTTCTGCGTTACTTGAGCGCTTCGCGCCTGGATATCATACTAACCTAACCTAACCTAACCTAATGTACATAACGTGACCTAATTTAACCTGTGTTTTATTCATTTAGAAAACTAATATTATGGTTAATCACAGATATGACAAATAATTATTAGCCCAAACAATAATATGCATAATGTGTATCAAATACAAATTAGTCCAACTAAAATTATTCCAATAGCCTAATATGCTAAAAAAGGAGTATGCTAAAGTATTTGTCGCCGCGCCTTATGGTTTGTATATTTGTTCATACTAAATATCTGGACTCACGCCACACAATGGCGTACAATGAGTCCTTACTGAAGAAATGTTATTATTACATATATTCATAGAATAAAGTAAACAGCGGCGGCGCGATGACAAACAATTATTTCCTTTGTAACGTTGTATTTGAGGATGTTGTTAATTATATTAATGCCGCTTATCTGCCTGGTCCATTAGACACATTAGAAATTTAGAAGTAATCAATGGCAATTGTAATAGTAATTATGTGATCTCATACCTGAAGACATATCCTATAAGACATCCTCACTGCCAACTGGTACATCATTAATTTATCCTTTCTTTATCCTTTTCTTTTATTACTGCAATTGGTCACCACCTGTAGTAAAAATAAATACTATGACTTCAACCGCATTGACCACAGTTGAAGCCACACATAAAGTTACGGAATTAAATGCCAGGCTTCCAACAGGTCTCAACTGGACCCGGGGCTGGTCATAAAGACCAGCCTTATCAACTTCATCACCACTCACTGGTCTCAAACTGGACCCGGGACCGGACATAAAAACCAGCCTCATTATATTTACCACTTGCTGGTCCCATACTGACCAGGGACTGGACATAAAAACCAGCCTCATTAGATTCACCACTTGCTGGTCTCAAACTGGACCCGGGACCGGACATAAAAACCAGCCTCATTATATTTACCACTTGCTGGTCCCATACTGACCAGGGACTGGACATAAAAACCAGCCTCATTAGATTCACAACTTGCTGGTCTCGACTGAACCAGGACTGGACATAAAAACCAGTCTCATTAGGTGGGTTAACCACACGAAGCATTTCCACTGTGTCTGCAAGGCAGACCACAGAGCCAGGGCGGAATTTCACTTCGCCTTCCACGGCTTCCACTGACCCCGACAAACGGGCATCACGTTACACTGGGTTTAATCCCACTTATCATTGTCCACTGTGTCTGCAAGACAGACCACAGGGAATTACAGAGCGGAATTTCACCTCGCTCACCACTGCATAAGCAACATGGTAAAACACGTGGAAACTTGGCATATAATTTATACATAAAGCTTGTAAGGTAATTCGGCAAATATTTAGATTATTAAGGTACCCAAATACTTAGGCACCAGACTTAGGCTCAAGGTATTTAGGCACTAGATACTTAGCTACTAGATACATAGCTTTTATAACAGCTCAGCAGTTTGGATGATTCTAACTTGTTAGCACTAGCACTTGCACAACTATGAAAATGAACTATGCAAAGAATGTTAAGCTTGTGACATCTTACCATAGACAATCAGAGAATATGGCGGGAACACCACTCTTCATATAATGTTGCTATGTGCAAATGTTTACATTTCGCGAGACGTCGCGACACACCCGCCGACGCAAGCTAAAGCAAGGTAGTCATCAAGTGGCTCGTCCATTCCCTTATCTTCTCGAGGGCTCGGACTGCAGCAGCTCGTTGCTGTTTCTCTTCTATAGATTGTTCTTGAACTGTTTCCTTATCTCTCATAATTGTATCAATATCCATATCATTGTTTTCATGAGTCATATCCGTGTCATCATATATTATATCTGTGCTCTCAATTGTCTCATCCGTGGTTTGCGTCGTGTTTATGTTCTTATATGTTACATCCACAGCCTTTTCAATATCAGGTTGCAAGTCAGTCGCTTCCTCTATTACAACTACTGGTGTATCTGAGGTTTCTTCAGCATCGATTTCATGTGATCTTGGCGTTGTCTTAGGTTTTATATCTTCACAATTAAGATTACTTTGTGGCTCAGTTTCATCCACTTCCAAGGGATACAGATGTGCAATAGATCTTGTAAATATGGTATTACCAACCTTCACTTTCGCTACTCTGCATAGTCCATCTGTACCCTTGATCAGTTCCACAATCTGTCCAACCTTCCAGTTTTCTCTGTTCTTTGAGTCATTTTTAATCTGTACAATATCACCAATATAAGGATCGTCATGAGCCTTAACTCTAGGTTGTTTTGGTGAGTGTCTATACCGTTCCCTTAGACTCAATAAGTACTGGTTTATAAACATATCCTCGTATTCCCTCATAATGGTTTCACCACGTTTCCATCCTTCTACTAGTTGTCGTTTTGTAGTAGTAGCTGAAGGTGAAACTTGGTTCGTTGACATGTGAATAGCTAGGCATTTTCCAGGTGTTAAAAAGTCTACAGATTTAAGTACTTGTTCCAAGTCAGCTCCCATGTGAGTGAGCGGTCTTGTATTGACAATGGCTTCAACTTCTTTCATGATAGTCAGTAACTCATTATCGTCGAGTAAATGTTTCTGTAAAGTACGTTTTAGACAATGTTTTACTACAGCCACTAGCCGTTCGTATACACCTCCATGCCATGGAGCCAGTTGAGGGATGAATTTCCATTTCAAATTCTCCTTGGATAAACCCTCACCGGCTATGACTTTAGATAGTAATTTAAATTGTAATGCATTGTCAGTTACTACTAATGTTGGTGCTCCTGTAGACGCTATAAATCGTCGAAACGCCATTAGACATTCATCAGCAGTAAGATCCTGTACTATCTCAAGATGGATAGCTCGTACAACAAGGCATGTGAATAAACAAATCCACCTCTTCTTTTTTCCATCTTCTGACTTTACAAACATTAGTCCAAAATAGTCTGCACCTACATAAGTAAATGGTGACGCGTACTTCACCCTTTCTGCTGGTAAAGCAGGAGTCGCAGGTAAAGCATACGGTCCGCCGCCATGTTTTACACATTGTAGACATTTACTTATCACTCTCTGCACTTGCACTCTTCCTTGAGGTATCCATCCAGTAATTCTGTCATACTATGTTTAAGGTGTGTAGCACACCAACATGATGAATTTTCTTATGAGCTTGTTTTCAGAATCAGAATCAGAAGTCATTTATTGTTAATTATAGGTAGGTACAAGGTTTTGTCGTTGCTTTATGAACAGCTATAATTTGCCATTTTATTATGTTTACAGTGAATTCCATCAGGATTCAACCCTACTTCCATTGACGATTCATCAGCATTCGAGAGACCCTCCCCCACCAAAGAGAGGTGTCTCTGACTGGGCCAATGGGCCATGTAGCTGGTTTTTTCGATAAAAAGTATGTGAAACAATGAAGCTGACAGTTTTCATAATTAGACTTAGTTATATTTCATGGTAAACATATTGAATCAACCTGTTTTAAGCAATAAATGATTGAGTATTGAGTAAGTTTTCTACTATGGTTTTCCATTTCTCAGACATATCCTCAGACAATGGCGTATCCCATTTGGTTTTTTCCTTCCATGTCTCTTGAAGCAATAACTTAGCCGGTAAGCACCTTATCCACATATATATCATTTGCTAGCCTTTTCACATTTTCACTTTCAGATTTCAGTAGATGATGCTTTATGGTAGCATTCAATAGAAAGGGACTTGAGATGACTTCGAAGGGAACACGTGTAAATCTGAAATGTATAATATTATCTTTAATTGCTAGTTGAGTAGTATCTTTCAACCATAAAATCGGGTGACATCTCTATCCTTTTCTTTAAGATCTATCTGTAAGAAAGCTTATTAATTTTATTTTAGAATTTTATTAACAATCCGGCTCTTTGTTCTTAAAAACCTCCTTTGGGCACAGCGCTCTATTGTGGAGTCCCTTTGTACCGCAGTGTGGGCATAGCATTTTCTTATAACATATTTTAATCTCGTGTCCAGCTTGAAAACAGTTGTAACATCGGTTCTTCAACTGAAATTTTCTTTCAGACATAGTTTTAAACTTGGTACATTGATCATTAAAATGATTATCTTGACAAAAGATACATGTTAATTTTCTTCGTTTGCCATAGGAATTTTCATTTCCATCTACCTTTACTTCATGTTGTCTTTTATTTGGTATTAATGTTTTCTTATTTGTAGAAGTGTCGGGACTGTACTTGTGTAGTGTCCTTTCAGTTTTATTAAATTTCAAGTCATTAAAAACTCCTCTTGGTATTGCTTCACTTATGTGTAATGTTTCAGCTGAGAAATTAGCCTTATTACATTCAATCATTTCACAAGCTCTTTTTGCATCTTCTCTTGCAGAAATAATGATATTCAGCTGTTTCCTCATTTCATCGATCGACTCGGTGCTTATTTTCATCTTCATCTCATATATGATGTCTTCCGGAAACTTTTCCATGATTAGGAATCGCAGATGATTATGATTCGTGTCTTCTCCTAATGATTGCAAAACTCTAAGATGTCTTTCAATTTCGTCTAATATTTTTCTACAATCTTCTGACTTTTCAGCCCTTTTTAATTTGTAAAGTGTAGAGTAGTGAGCATCAATTATTTGCTCTCCTTTTCCATATCTTTCCTTTAAAATTGTCACAGCAATCTTGTAATTTTCATTTGTTGTGTCCAAACCATCTATTACTGTCTTTGCTTCTCCCTTTAGAGAAGCCTTCAGGTATAGCAGCTTGTCAACATCGCGAAGGTTTCGTTGATCAATGTTGGAGCTAAACTGATCCCAAAATTGATGCCATTCTAAAACATCACCTTTGAACGAAGGTAAGTTCAATTCAGGTAATTTGCCTCTGATATTATTCGAATCCAAACTTGAAGTATTTCGCACCTCTTTGTTAGCTTGTAATCTAGCATCAAGTTCCGCTAGTGCATCTTCTCCCTCCAGTTGCATTGATGTCAAATTTGATATTTCATCCGCATTCGGACAGACTGACGTATTGAAATACTGATATAGATCAGCATTAAATCTGTTGAGTATGGATTGTAACTTTGAAGCTGTAATTCTAGCTTGTTCTAAATTATCACCATTCCATGAAGTACACGCGCACAGACTGAGAGCTTTATCAGATAAACCTTTTATACTTGATGCAAATGTAGACAGTCTATTTAGCAATATTTCTTCCATCTTGTTTTCTTAATCTGTTAAATAGTTCGGAAAAAAAAACATGAAATAATATGACTATGTCAATATAAATATAGAATATTAATTATTTTTTCATAACTAATTATTTAAATGATATAGTTGTCATTTGTTACTATTGTTCGTTTTTTAAAGTGAAAATGTTGCATACCAATGCATGGTTCACTATATTTCTACTTGTATACCCATAATGGTAAGTAAACATTAACATATATGAATATTTTTGATCATAAACCATAACAATCTTATTTTATTTTTTCAATTTCTGCTTCATGTCTCTACTTAATATAAAAGTAATAAAACAGTAACTTTATTTAACTTGATTATCAAATCAATTTAATTTAATTTCTATTTAGGAATGATAAATATTTTATTTTAATTTGTTAACCATCAAACAATTTAACAAGTCTCAATAGGTATTTATTTACTGAGAACAATTATAACCATGAGTTTTCATTTGTTTCATTCCTCTCTAAAATAATACCTTTAGATTTCTCAATAATCTATCATTATGTCAAAGTTAGAGTAAAATATTTTATGTCAAAGTACATTATATCAAATGAATGAAAATTTATTTAATACTAGCGACTCGCTTCGTTCCGGGTGCTATTATATACAGCCTATGTCCTTTCTCGGGACTCAAGCTATCTCCATACCAAATTTCATCTAAATCCGTTTAGCGTTTCTCACGTAATGCGTGTTCGAATAAACAGATTTACAAATTTATTATATGTATAGATAGACATAGATACTAAATATTTTGTTTTTAATGTTTAAAATTATTCCTCTTATTCAAAAACAAAATAATATTGATCATTCATGTGTCAACGACATGAACGCCATCTATCTCAATATCGTGTAGACACAAATTGTACGTAGGTTTGCGTTTACGTTTCAGTTTCAAGAAGTAGGTATATACCTATCAATCAACATAAGTATCAAAGTATAATTTACCCTTTGTCAAACAAAGATTACAAATTCACGGATTTTTAATATAATTTAGCATCTCACGTACCTGAGTATAGAAACTGCCGTGACGTCTTTGCAATATTCCGAAACAACTTCGTCACACTGACGTTAATTCCGAGACGTAAATGTGATCCCCGGTTTCTTATAATTGTCGTTGCCCTCCTAGGATATTAAAGCGTATTACTTTCCAAATAGATTATAACAAGTATATCCTAATACGTAATTTACGCGTATCTAGATAGGTACTCTCGCTACCGGCATGAGACAATTATCGGTATTTATACAACGAAACAATGCCGTTTCAATGTAATGCCATAGTAATTCACTAGTGGTTTATAAAACGTATCAACTGGCTGTGTTTGTTGCTAATAATTGGTTATGAATTACTTATTTCTCAAGTCACTTTTCAACTAAAAGTACAACGCCTCGTGGTATTTTGCGCAACTACTATTTATAGTCGTAAAATAGCAAGTATCACTTTAACCATATAATATATTGCTCACCTGTTCTTTATGCACAACTTTCACACACTTTTTGCTTGTAATTCCACTTAATTTCACTCAAATACTTTTTCCAAGCAGCCACGAACTTATCACCGCACGAGCGAATCGGCCATGTTTGTTTGTTGCTCGCTCGGCGTTCGCTATAGGATTGTCAATGCGTACGAGTCAAGAACTTATTTTATTACGTAAAATAGATTTCCACATCCATAAATTTAGTGTCATAATTGCATAAACTGTAAATATGTTCTTATTAAGTAGTAAGCATCCGATAAATAAACATAAATTTCTTATTAGTAAATCCGCCATCTGCGGGGCTTTCCCGTACTTCCGGTTTACAAAGAGCAACTTAGAAGCTAACTTCACAAAGCACGAAAAATGTCACAAACTCAAAAATAATAGATCAATCCACTGATAAACATCATAAGAATACTAAATTACTTGTATTTTCACGAGTTCCGCTGAGATGCACACAGATTTTTCTGATTCAATTTAATATGTCGTATGGCCTAGACCGCCATTTCCGGCCTCTATTTCAGTAAATATTTAAGTCACGTTTGTTTTCATAATTACGCATAGATTGCACAGTGCTAACATAATAATCAATAATTCAATTTTATTCAACTTTATATAAATATTGAATACGATATTTGTTAATCGCATCGGTTTCTAAACATATCATCCAAATTTTAGTTCTACCAGTCGGCACTAGATGTCGCTATGAGTCACAAAATTACCAATTGCACATTGATTTTGTAAGAAATTATTATTGAATGTTCTTTATCATTGTTTTGGATACAAATATTTCACAGCACTACTACCAAATCCAGCAGCATCTCTCCACCAATTTGTCGCCGCGCCTTATGGTTTGTATATTTGTTCATACTAAATATCTGGACTCACGCCACACAATGGCGTACAATGAGTCCTTACTGAAGAAATGTTATTATTACATATATTCATAGAATAAAGTAAACAGCGGCGGCGCGATGACAAACAATTATTTCCTTTGTAACGTTGTATTTGAGGATGTTGTTAATTATATTAATGCCGCTTATCTGCCTGGTCCATTAGACACATTAGAAATTTAGAAGTAATCAATGGCAATTGTAATAGTAATTATGTGATCTCATACCTGAAGACATATCCTATAAGACATCCTCACTGCCAACTGGTACATCATTAATTTATCCTTTCTTTATCCTTTTCTTTTATTACTGCAATTGGTCACCACCTGTAGTAAAAATAAATACTATGACTTCAACCGCATTGACCACAGTTGAAGCCACACATAAAGTTACGGAATTAAATGCCAGGCTTCCAACAGGTCTCAACTGGACCCGGGGCTGGTCATAAAGACCAGCCTTATCAACTTCATCACCACTCACTGGTCTCAAACTGGACCCGGGACCGGACATAAAAACCAGCCTCATTATATTTACCACTTGCTGGTCCCATACTGACCAGGGACTGGACATAAAAACCAGCCTCATTAGATTCACCACTTGCTGGTCTCAAACTGGACCCGGGACCGGACATAAAAACCAGCCTCATTATATTTACCACTTGCTGGTCCCATACTGACCAGGGACTGGACATAAAAACCAGCCTCATTAGATTCACAACTTGCTGGTCTCGACTGAACCAGGACTGGACATAAAAACCAGTCTCATTAGGTGGGTTAACCACACGAAGCATTTCCACTGTGTCTGCAAGGCAGACCACAGAGCCAGGGCGGAATTTCACTTCGCCTTCCACGGCTTCCACTGACCCCGACAAACGGGCATCACGTTACACTGGGTTTAATCCCACTTATCATTGTCCACTGTGTCTGCAAGACAGACCACAGGGAATTACAGAGCGGAATTTCACCTCGCTCACCACTGCATAAGCAACATGGTAAAACACGTGGAAACTTGGCATATAATTTATACATAAAGCTTGTAAGGTAATTCGGCAAATATTTAGATTATTAAGGTACCCAAATACTTAGGCACCAGACTTAGGCTCAAGGTATTTAGGCACTAGATACTTAGCTACTAGATACATAGCTTTTATAACAGCTCAGCAGTTTGGATGATTCTAACTTGTTAGCACTAGCACTTGCACAACTATGAAAATGAACTATGCAAAGAATGTTAAGCTTGTGACATCTTACCATAGACAATCAGAGAATATGGCGGGAACACCACTCTTCATATAATGTTGCTATGTGCAAATGTTTACATTTCGCGAGACGTCGCGACAGTATTATTAGGCGACAGTACAATTATGCCAATACAAATTATACGAAAACAATTATGCGAAAAAATATTAGTCTAGAACACATTATGCGATCCAAGGGGATCCCTGCCCCCACACTTCACACGAACCTCCAGTAGGTAGGTACAGTCGAAGTCATAAATGTTTACACTTTGGTACCTTGTCTATTCAACGTCATGTTTAAACTGTCATATGAAATTATCACAGCGATTAAAGTGACAAGGTACTAAAGTGTAAACATATTTATGACTTCGACTGTACTATAAAATCAAAAAGTGACAAAATTTTCTATTCGCAATACGACACGTACCAACTTGTGAAAAAATATAAAGGATAACGAAAGAATAAGGACATCTCTTTCTAACTTGTTATGAATGCCATAAATAGAAAAAGGTCAAACATAAGTCTTTTGTTGTTTCTTATAGTCCGGTTCCTATGCAAGTACTTATTCTGTGGTAACTTCTGACACTTCTATAGCAACGTGTGACGCATAGCATAGAGTACATTGAATAATTGTGTGACGTACGTGACGTAGGCAGACGTAGGGAATTGTTTACTATTATTTATTATATAGGTACAAGTAATGGGTCTTATTTTATTTACGTCGTTCGTATCGTACAATATCACAGATTATAAGGGTATGTCTGACATATTCTCAAGCTCAAGGTATTACTATTAAGTATAAATTAAAACACAGCTCACAAACGCTCTTTGTATCCCGTTCTGTGCGGTACAATTTTCGTAGCTGTTTTGATGGACTTAAAACCCGGATATCAGCATTCTTTCGAAAAATACGCAACACTGCTAATACGGGTGATACAGCTGTGTATAAACGATGGAATCTGTGACCAGTGATATAATAAATTCGGTTGATGATGGTATGTTGACGTCAACTGTGTGTGTAAAAGAAGAGCCGGTGTGGACCGGCTTTAGGGAGTATGCGAATATTAAAATGGAGTTGGAGGCAGTTCCAGAGCCCGAAGACATTGTCTCCAGAACCCAATGTGAGCTGTTTCTCTATTTGTTATAGGTAGTTAATGAGTTTTAGGACTTTTAGTTTAGTAGGTATTTTTGTGTGCTAGTAAAGTTGATCTATTGATTCATAACAAAATCTCTGAGAATGTAATGATGCGTTTACATGCAGCCGCAGTGAGCAGGGAATTGGGCAGGGCAATTAGCATGGGTATGTAAATGGGTCATATGTCCCTGCAGCTGCTACTCACGCCACCTGACACTCCAGTGAGGTAGGAGCAACATGTAATCTAATCACCCACTGCCCACTGCTGAGCAGCAGCCCAATAACAGCAATAACATACAGTTGATGTAATCAAAATTATAACTATGACTTAAGTGGTTTCAATTCACTGGATTGAAAATGTAATAAGTTGGGCTACAAAATATATCGATCTACACTAATATTATAAGGAGGTAAAGTTTGTAATGGTGCGTCCACACTAAGGTTATGTAACATTTTGTAACATGATAATAAGTAAAATATAATAAAATAAAAATAAAATGTCATATGAGAAGGAAAAAATGCCGAACCATTTTTAAAGCATATTTTCCTTCTTAGAGGACATTTTGTTATTGTTATTAAATAAAAATAAATAAAAATAAAAATCGTTTATTTAACAAAAACAGTTTGTTACATAAATATACGGTTTGTCCATCAGACTCCAAACTAGGCTGAGCCTGTATCTTGGCAGTCTGCGAGTGCGATTAACATGATTAACGACAATACAAGATAGGATACTATTTAATTATTAACAATTATTAACAGTGCTTAAATCTATATGTGCGTGCGTGCGTGTGTGTGTGTGTGTGTGTGTGTGTGTGTGTGTGTGTGTGTGTGTGTGTGTGTGTGTGTGTGTGTGTGTGTGTGTGTGTGTGTGTGTGTGTGTGTGTGTGTGTGCGTGTGTGCGTGTGTGTGTGTGTGAGCGTACAGCAACAACATTCAGGCAAAAGTTAGCATTACGTTTTCAATTAAATTAAGTTTTCGGTCTCAGAGTACGATAGCGTGAGCAACCATTTATACATTACCCTTTTAACATTAACTACGGATGATAGCACGATGTTCTGGTAATTGCAGACATTGTTATATATGTTAGGATGAGAGTATGCAGGACATTTCCTAGCCAATGCTGACCTAAGTGGCGGCAGGGGCACTTTAAAAATACGCTTGCTCAGGATTTTCTCGTGGTTTGCAGATTTTAGCAGAAACGTATGAGTTCGCAAGACCGCTTTCATGATGTAAAGCTGGCGCACTCTCAAAAGTTTACACTCGCGGTAAAGCGCATCAGTAGGATATCGAAACGGTTTTTTGAGCATTACCTTTATCACCGCTCTCTGTGCACGCTCCACCTCCAACATGTAACTCTTAGCAGCATTCTAAAGTTACAATGTATAAATATTATTAAGTTTTATCAATTGCACTAGGAAAATTAAAATTTGGGAGTATGCAACATATTATTTACTATTCATGTGAGATTGGCCCCTGATATTTATTATTATTATTATTATACTGATATTAATTTTATTTCCTATAGGTTAAATCTTTTTAAATATTATGAAAATATTATTATTATGATAGGTACCCAAGTACATATATGTTAAAATTTTCTACAGTAAAATATTGATAATACCAACTCTACACAGGTAGTTCACATAGGACCTTCATCAGATTCAACTGAACTGGTTTCAGATTCCCCGCCAAAAGTGAAGATGGTGATTATCAAGCAGGAGCCTCTGCCAGAGAGTCCAAAATCTGACCCGTCTGGGGACGGAGGTGCGTATGAGGTGACAGTGGAAGTGGAAGTCAAGCTGGAACCAAAATCGGAGGCTCAGGAGACCTTTGTGAGCCAGAGTGAGTTTCAATGGAAATAGTGCACATTTGTAAGAGGAAATAGCCAAGTTAAATGCCATCAAGTGTGAATTAACAAAATGGAAAACATGTATTGGTTTGACATAAGCCATTGATTTGCAACTCAATGTTAATTACAGTTTGCACAGCCTAGTTTGAGACTAGAACAATGATTCAGATTCAGATTACTTATTGCTCAAACGCATTTCACACAACGCACAATGCATTATGACGACGCGGTTAGCCTAGTTGGTAGTGACCCTGCCTACGAAGCTAGCGGTCCCGGGTTCGAATCCAGGTATGAACAAATATTTGTGTGATGAGCGCGAGTATTTGTTTGTTCCTGAGTCATGGATGTTTCCTATGTATTTAAGTATGTATTTCTCTATATAAGTATGTTTATCGTTGCCTAGTACCCATAGTACAAGCCTTGAGCTTAGTTTGGGACTAGGTCAATTTGTGTGAGATTGTCCCCTGATATTTATTTATTTATTTATTATTATTTATTATTATTTACTGAGATTAGTGGCAGATATCATATTACATCTATAGTAATCTATTCTAATACTATATAGAGGGAAGATTTGTTTGTTTGTAATTGATAAACTCTGAAACTAATGAACGGATGTTAGTAATTCTTTTACCATTAGGAAGCTACATTATGTAGAAGTAACATAAGCTATATTTTAACTTATTTAACAGAAGCGAAGCGAAGGCGGGTCGCTAGTTATTAATAATTTTAACAATTATTTTAAGATCCGCCCGTCGAAGACGTCAACCAGAATCAGATATCAACAGAGCTGCCTTCACAGAACCTTCCACATAACGAGAGCTATGGAAAACTCTTGATGAAAGCGCCTAAAGTCATTACTGTGACGTTTGTAACAAAGAATACACAAATAAATCATATTTAGCTCAGCACAAGCAAATCCACACGACAGATAAACTTTTCTCGTGTAACATTTGTGAAAAGCAGTTTTCATTACAATCTTATTTAACACGGCACAAACAAACACACGTGGTAGAGAAACCTTACTCTTGCGCTATTTGTAAGAAACGGTTTAAACTCAACTCTGCATTAGCTATTCATAAGATACTTCACACGGGAGAAAAACCTTACAAATGTGATATTTGTAACAAGCAGTTCGCATGTAGTGCCAATTTATCCGGGCATAAGTTAATTCACACAGGTGAAAGACGTTTCACCTGTGAAATTTGTAATAAGTCGTTTGCGAAAGGCTGTACTTTGAATAACCACATGCGGATTCACACCGGAGAAAAATCTTATTCTTGCGACGTTTGCAAGCAACAGTTCACACAAAGATCTTCCTTTGACAGACACAAGTTACTTCATATTGGTGAAAAACCTTACGCTTGCGATATATGTAAGAGACAGTTTGCGTATAGCTCTGGCTTGAGTACCCATAAACTAACGCATGCGGGAGAGAAACGGCACAAGTGTAGGATTTGCAATAAACGGTTTGCACGAAATACCACTTTAGTTAATCATATGGTAGTTCACACAGAAGGAAAACTATACGCGTGCGATATCTGCCATAAGCAATTTACGTGGAAATCTAGTTTAAATAAACACAAACATTAAAACATAAACAGCGCAGTACAAAATCTCTGACCCAAATTTGTACCAAAGAAAGTAGTTGCGAATGACTTGGAATCGAAGTGTTTCGCAATTCTTGACTTTAATATACAGGATGTCCCATAAGTCGCACGTCACAGTGACACCGGAGGTAGACCAGCCTAAGACGGACCGAACCAGCCTTTTTTTAATTTATTTTTGCGTTAAATGCGTTACGCATTTTCTCCACACTGAACCAACCTAACATGACCTCAGTAAAAATCGCATGGTTTTCAAGATTTGCCAGTTTAAAGTTCTTTGCCAGTACAAACTTTAAACTGGCATATCTTGAAAACGGGTACATACATATCGGCTCACCGAAAAAATTGTAGTCCGAATGTATCGTTATTCATAAATTTCATAATCATCGCAAGCGCTACAGCGAATTTTACTGAAACCGTTCTGATTTTAGGATTTTTTTTAAAACAAACTTAACCTAACCGAACCTTATTTACCAGTTGGATATTTTAAAAATCCTGAAACAATAACGGTTTCAGTTAAAATACCTTAGGACTTGCGATGATTATGAAACAATATTTACATTCGGACTACAAATTATTATGTGAACTCAAATTTGTGAATACAAATTAAAGAAATATCCAGAATAAAACACAGTGAAGCAAACGATATCGATACCTGTGGGCCTATTATGCATGACACAGCTTTATCGTGTGGATATGTATAAAACTTTATCATATTCGTTAAATTTATCGAAAACTCTAACATGGTTGACAACTTGGATAAAGATATCGCGTCGATAACGCGATATCTAATGTGTATAAACCAGTGTGACAAGAATTACGCGAGTTTACCACCATTTTACAAAAAGGTTGCCAGTGTTATGAAATCAATCCATTTTTGTACATTGTTTGATATTGAATGGCGGACTTTATGTAATGCTTCCGAAATGAGTTGTTTAAAATCAGTCACTGAACGGAGCGGACTCGGGGTACTTTTCTAAATGTATGGGTTATCTTGCTTGACAAGTCAATCAGTTTTATTATCTATGTATGTATATAAAATATTATTATGTTGAAGTTTTGTTTATGAGTTAATAAAATGATAGAAAATAAAAATGAGATTGGATGGGGACTTTTAAGAAGAAACACAAGTAACACAACGAAGAAATACAGTTGAAACATGAACCAAGCAAGGTAGAAAAGTGTAAGTTTAACATGTAAACTAATTATGAGTCTTATTTAGTCGATTCCTTATTGTGCCTCGTTAAAACAATTACTTATGTTGTGTTACAGTCGCTGTACTGTACGGCAATGCAAAAAGGAAGTTCGTTGAATATATGGCTAGCCACCACTCTTTGCAAACGGAGGATTTAGTGGGCCACTCGGGTCTCGGACACATAGTCGGTCTGAGTGGCAAACTTTGCGGGAGTTTGGGCCAGGCAAACCTGTGGCTGTTTGGAAACTCGTAAGTATTTAAATTTTTTTCCATATATATTTACCTACTCGGGAATATTATTCGTAAAATATTTTATCACAATATTTTTAACAATATAATAATAGATTCATTGAACTCTATCATCGGATGGAGTCACACCAGCCAGTCAAATTACATTCTGGTAAAACATTCAGGTTATTATTATTTTTATGTAAGAGTTGCAAGTATGAATATGGATAGCTTCATTCTAAGTATAAATATGGAGAGATTGAGGGAACATAAAAATCAGTAAGTTTTAATTACCCATACTAAAACAGTTTGTCTGTTGCACTTTTGCAAAATTTGATTGGATAAGGAGGTAGCTTGAGTCTAGGCTATTTATTATATAGAAAAAAGTCAGTTTGACATTTATTGTTTTTAAAAATAACACTGTTCAATGTGTCTACTCTAGTATGAAAGTGAAATGAAATGCTATAGTATGTAAAATAATTATTTATTATGGCTTCCCTTTTCTCTTGAGCCACTCTTAATAGGAGGCCACTTTCCGGGAGCTGCTGGGTGGCAATGACTGGATTGCTATCTGCGGCAGTGTCCAGCTATGAGCCAAGTGTTCTGAAAAATAACATAACATTCTGTTATAGCAGATTATCATTATAGTACCTACTTAAGTTAGGGATTTGTAATCATAATAACCTATAATAATGCATCATATTATACAGTATACAACAGGTGTTAATTATTTCAGATTTCTCTAACAAATTTGAGGTACCCATTTGTTTGATCAATGGTGTTGCGAACCCGACAGTGCCAGTGGGTGTATTTCTTCTGGACTATTTGGGGCAGCACATTCAAAATAAACATCATGTGCAACAGTTCACAAGCCTTCCCCCGAGTCAACAACAAACAATTAATTACATCATGGATAAATTATACTCTTTTTTTCAGGCTCGAGGTCAAGCAAGTCAGCACCAAGGAGGCCATAGAAAACTATTTTAATTTTATTTTTAGGGTACTAGTTTTATATATATTATGTTTAGTTCTTTTGTTTAGATTAATCACAATTTAGTATATAATACTATATGGAGGAAGATTTGTTTGTTTGTAATCATAATAATAAACTCTGAAACTAATAACCCAATTTTAATAATTCTTTCACCATTAGAAGGCTACATTATTCAGAAGTAACAGTCAGGCTATATTTTATTGCATAGCCTCAAACAAACAAACATACATAAACAATCCTACTATCCTATTAATTATAAATGTGAAAGTTTGTGTGTGCGCGTGTGTGTGTGTATGTGTCTGTCTGTCTGTCTAACTGTGTGTCTGCCTGTTTGTGTGTGTGTCTGTGTTTTTGTCTGGCTGTGTGTCTGCCTGTGTGTGTGTTAGTTTGTTACTCTTTCACGCTGCAACGGCTGAATATGAAATAATAACCAAAATAGAGGGATGTTAATTATATAAGTTTGACGCCTATGTCTGTGTGTTTGTCTGTGGCTTCGTAGCTCTCAAAAGGATGCCCACTATGCCCTCGCCGCGTGTTGCACGCAAATCGGTTTCATACATTTAGTATAGGACTGATTATATTGCTCCCGCCCCGCGTGACGGCTAAATGTATGAAACCAGCGTGTGGCGACACGCGGCGTGGGCATATGTAGTAGCCCTCTGGCTTAACTAAACTGTGCCAGTTAGTTACTGACGGTGGGTGGACTGTGGAATGCATAACCAATATTCCTGCCCTATTCCACGTTGGTAACTTCCATACGCCAAAAAGTGCAACGGAGCTAGAACCTGTGAAAGAGTGCACTTGAACGAGTTGATTTGCCAGTTGTTTTACTAAGCCCTCATAGAGCCTATACTAACGTTATGTAAGTCCTACCGACCTACTATACTTACCGAATAATAAAATTTAACCTAGGTACCTTACCTTTATGTAGAATGTAATCCATCACCGTTGTGCGGCTGGAATTCTGAATCCAGTTTGGCACATAAATAGAGTGCCATAATATATCCTTACCCACTCTATAGGTAGGTATAAGTGCCGAAATTCGGCCTCCGGAAGTTCGAAACGATTTGAGGCATCCCTTATTGTCCTCCGCTGCTGTTTCTTCGTTCTTTTTCAGCTTGCATCGTGAGACGATATTGACATCCTACAAATATTGTTTACAAATTATAATACGAGTAACGCCATTTTTGTAGGCAACTGAGTTGTTTTTGATAAGTAGAACTATTAAAAAACCAATACTTACGCTTAAATGTATGTATTTTTAAGTTTTAATTACTGCGAGATGTTTATCGTCACCAACACGGAACTTGTATAAATTTATCGAATTGAGATGTCAAAAATAGATTAAAATTGACGTCCATGTTAGGTAAATCGATATAATTATCGTTTTATCATTTACCGCTGTCAGAAATGGATAATACAGTTTAACCGATGCCACCATGTTAGCATACGTCGACAATGATAATTTGTCGATGATCTCGTGATAAAAATGGTTTATCGCGTCGATAAACGTGGCCATAATAGGCCCACTGGTAGCGACTGAGAACTATGCAGACGTGCTTGCGTACTATACTAGATGAGAAAGCTATCCCTGAATCACCCTGTACCTGACACAAAGAAACTTCCTGGCTGCCGCTTTCAATTTCAAACAGCACCATCTCGAATGCGTTGCCATTGCAATTTGAACCTTCTTCTTTAAGCGGTAAAGTTGCTATTCATATGAAATCTTTTGTTATTTATGCGTTTCATTTTGCTCTGCTAATTAGCGGTCGGGCTTCACAATAGATAACAAAGCCATTCGTTGGAAGATAAGCTCCTAAGTGGATTCCGACATTTTAAATAAATTCTACTATAAACTGACCGCGACCTATGGGGATAACAGTTTTCCAACGGCAAAGTTATGTTTGTCGCGAAATCATATTCGAGAAAGAAATTGAAAAAAAAATCTTTATTTAGCAAAACAGTATAGTGTATAGCTACTTACGTTATTTGATTACAATCAGGGTGCTAATAAAATGCATAATTATTTACTTTTACTTCTGTTCATACTCATGCTTTAAGCAAATTTCTAACTTAAAAGTTTACATTGTTTTATTAATGTTAAGTGTTACTATTAGGTACCTAGTATATTAAGCAGTTTAAGACAAAATGGAGATATTTTGCCTAAATAGTAGTTTAGCACATGAACTTAAATACTATTTTATTAGTAGTCAGGGCAGTTTTGGGTAAATACAGAAGGTCAGGTTTAACCTTATATTTTTATTTAAGAGCAATCCAAAAACTGGTAGAGACAAGCGGAAGGTCGGAATGCCGTATGTAGTGGTCAGTGGTGTACTTTTAGGTACATGAAAGCAACGAATAACTTTAATTTGACCTTGACCTTTATTGTTGTTTGTCTTATCTTTTATTACTCCTTCAAAACTGTTAAAGGTCTAATATCAACACAATATGTTACTAGTGCTGTCATCTGTCGTGCATTGTCGGTAGACATGTTTGTTTGTTCTATTGTTTTAAAATAAAATTTAGTCTGTGCCACTCGTCAATGTGAATTGTGAATACGTTGTTTTATTTTAGGTTATGGGCTATACGCTCATAAAATTGCGGTAATGAGTCGTTTTAACAAGGATTTTGCAGTAAGGCAAGTGTTAAAAGACAGTATTCAGTGTGATTTAGCTGTAAACTGACTGATCGTATTAATTATCGCAGTGTATAAGTGTAGAAACTGTTTGTCAAGATGGCTACCAACTACCTTATTAATGTGCCGAAACTAAAGGGACGCGATAATTTTCGGAGTGGTGTTTCGCTGCAGAAAATTTCTTAGTTCTCGAAGGCATGAAGCATTGTATCAAGCCAGAACCGGGAAAAGAAATAGCAAGCGCGGATGACGAAAAAACAAAAGTCCTTCAAAACCGTACAAATCTGGTTTAAAGGGTGCCAACGGAACCCTATTACTAAGCCTCCGCTGTCCGTCCGTCCGTCTGTCTGTCAGCTCATGAACCGTAATAGGTAGACAGCTGAAATTTACACAGAGTGTGTATCGCTATTGCCGCTATACATACATATGCTACTCCGAGCTCCCGTTAATATGACTATATTGCTTACTGATTAAGTGATCCCCAGGTATAAATAAATGAAGTCTATGTGTTAAAGAAATAATAAATGAAAAATATCCATAAAATATATTTTTTGTTAAAATACTGTTTACCACTGTTGGACTTTTACGAGTACCTCTATATAAATCGGTAAACACGGGTTACTTTAGCCCTGGAGAGGGTAACATTGTCCGCCCCTATATTTCAAGCTTTTCTTTGTATATTTTACAATTTTAAGTAACAATTACTTTCTTTAGAATACGTAGTGAAAGTCTGTTTAATCTATTTTGATAAAAAAAGTAGTGTTTTTTTTTTTGGGTGGGCAGCGTTACGCCCCAGGGCTAAAGTAACCCGTGTTTACGTAGGTTGCTTGGTTGCAAAGATTTTCAGTGATGGCTGAGGAAGTCATTTTCTGAAAATATTAGAAAAACTAATTAAGATCTAAGAATAAATAATGTTTAAGATCTTTTGCTGATGATCGAAAAAATAAAATAAAAACGAAAATTAAGAATAAAAAAGAGATGGGTTTTGTATATAAATATTAAATACTGTTCAAAATGACCCCATTTTCCATCCCTGAAAATCCTTACATTCGACTGTAAATTTGTGTTTTTTTCCTAGACCAACCACTTTTTTTCAATGTTAATACTGTATGTACTGTCTTTGTCATGTCGAGGTACCTTTATTTGTGTGTGTGAGTGCACCACATATGACGCACAACTCTTTTCCAAAATTTAACCTTGTCACAATTAACTGGTAGGTTTGATATTGTGCTTTGTGTAGTGCATTCACGTAGCGTGCTTACCTCTCATTTGTGGCAAGCACAGGTTGTGTTTAAATTGTTTTTAACATACTTTATATATTTAAATATTAGCTTACTTGTGTTAGCGCGGGGTGCGGGGAGCGGTGCAGAGAAACACGTCCGTTACTCATTAGATGCATTATCGCATCGCACGGAACGCAGCCACGCATCTCCTACGTACCAATAACTTGTGACTAAGTAACAAATAATATGGTACCGTCGAGCTGGTATGGTGATGGAGACGGAACTCTTCAATTGCTAACAGTAAATCCGTCGTATTTGGACTTGTTTTACTCGTCTTTTTATAACGAGTTTATAATCATTGTTACAGTCGGCAACATAAGTGTGTTAATAAAAATGAAATTTATGATAAAACTTATTTTACAGTAACTGGCGAAAGTTCTTAGTTGTATTTTTGTCGCTACTGTTACCAGTGTACCTGTTTTACAAATAAATTACTTTGAGTTTACGATCTGTATTTTTATATTGAAAACAGAATCAACCCGAACAAAACGATAATCCGTTATTGTCAGCAATGAGGGCTATCGTGTATCACTTTTTCACTAGATGGCGCTTCTGGGACGGGAGGACTTTTTACAGTTGATATTAAACATTATATAATTTTTTTTTAGCCTATCTGGGTGGCCCACTACTGGGAAAAAGGCCTCCCCTCTTTTCCGCCATTCGTCCCGATTGAGTGCATGCTCCCGCCACTCGCTTTGAAAAGCGTCCAATTCATCCCGACACTTCATTTTTGGTCTACCTCTGCTCCGGTGGCCATCTTGCGGAGTCCGTTCAGTGACAACCTTGGCTCACCAGCCCAGCCCAGTCCCATTAAGCTCATAGCGGTCTTGGCACCCACATCCGCAATACCGGTCTTCTACGAACACCTAGTATTCTGCGCGCAAATTTATTAAATAAATAATATTAAATTGTCACTCGTTTGGTCCCCTTCTAGGCATAGATTTTAACGTCAACTGTCAAAAAAAACCTCGCGTCCGAGAAGCTCCATCTAGTGAAAAAGTGATGCGTGAAAGCCCTACTGATATAATAAATGCGAAAGACTCTTGAAAGCTTTAGGAAAAGAGAAACACTCATTTCGAACGTTCGGAGGCACCATCCCTTTCTCTCGTCGATTATGATTAAATCGTGAGAAAGGGAAGGGGCTAACAACGAACTTTGTCGGTCAACATAATTGGCTATTTGACTGACTGGTCAAATCAGCAACTTTTACTGAAACGTCAAAACGATCTGGTAGTATGAAAATAGTATAATGTGACGTCACAGTTTTCAGTGTTCCTTTATAAAGTTTTTGTTGAATAAAAAATCGTTTAAATTCCAAAAATAAACGATAACTTGGTTTTTCCGTGTTATTTTCGAAAGCTTGATTTAGTGGTAGTGTAAAAATAATTTATTTTGACATTAGTCAAATAGCCAATTATAATACATGTATGTATGTATGTAAACTCTTTACTGCACAAAAACAGGTCCAAATACAAGTCGACCTAAGACTAATACCACAGCGTAAAAAGTTATACCAGCGGGCTTAACATGCATAGACGAAATAAAATTTGACAGGTGCTAGGGAAATGCATACATCTATTCCATATTCTAACGTAAGACTTAAGTTGAGGGGAGTTCTGTGACAAGAGTGTTGGTTGTGCTGCACGTGTCGATTATTTTGTCGCGTTTTTTAGTGCCTCAGTGGTGTTGAAGAGCTCGGTGGAGTGGTCAGCGCGAGCGGCGGCCGACACTCTTGCCTCTGATCTCGGAGAATATAACACTCTAAATGTTTTAATAACATTTTCAAGAACCGATCACATGTAATCTCAAACTTTGACATTGGCAGAATTGTCCTCATGGACAGACGCCATTTTAACAAAAAATTGAATTGAATTGAATTGACTTAAGTTGACTTAACGTTTAAGGTTTAAAATAAAACTGTCTCGTCCTGACTTTTATTACTTTTTATTAGTAAGCTATTTTCACTTTTTTATAGCGATTTTATCAAGACGGGACAGTTTTATTTTAAACCGTTTATTTAAACGTTAGATTATGGTATAGATGTATTCATTTCCTTAGCACCTGTCAAATTTTATCTCGTACATGCAGGCTAAGCTCGCAGTGGGACAACGCCCAAGCGAGTGCTATGCGGGTTGGGCTCGCTACCGCCGCTTTCTCTCCCCGCGAGAGTGTTCGTTAGACGACTGTAAGGAAGGGTTCATATTGACTGCTAATACTATAAGGCCGCCGGGGCACGGTCAACCATGCATTACTTCATACAAAAGTATACCGTATCGATGTTGCATCGCTACTGAATCGCTACGAAAAGTCTCGGCGTGCGACCTCCCTTAGGTTTGACAACGCATTTGTTGTCTAAGGGCCGTATTAATAAACTAAATCTCGACCGAGACGCCCGTCACAAGAAGAGTCAAAATTGAGTTTTCTACGGATGAAGGTTTACTTTGACGTGTCTTGAGACGAGCATCAGGGCATCACAGTCGATATGAGTTTATTGATACGGCCCTTAAGATTGCAGTCTTGAGATTGCAATGTCTGTGTCTCGGACCCTATCTTGCCGTCGAGTGGCCTGTGTGCCCCATAAAGCAGTCCACTTTTCACCTTGGCTGCACTCTTGACTGACCAGCCAAAACCAGTCTGTGGAAGTTTGGAATAGCAGGAAAATTTCCTAAAATGGCAGAACATAACACTTTATTTACATAGCACAGGTTATAAAAGATACGATACAATACAATAAGTAAAGGTACTAAATGAACGGGGTTGAAGTAATGTATAAACCTTCGAGGTGCGAGGCTCCTCGGACCTTACGCCGCTTCTGGCCCTAGAACACTTTTCTAAGAGAATTTCGTATTAGACTCTGCGTCTATTGGTTGGTAAGTCAATGGCTGCACGCCCTGCATTATAGGTAACGGCCCTAAGAAAAACTGTTTACAAAGGTAAGAGTTATGTCTAGAGCGAGATTTACTATAAAGTATTTAACATCTTACATTACACAGACATTGATTCTTTCTTAATGTGTTTTTGTGATAATTTATGCTTAGCTAAAACTGCGATTTGTTTAAACAGTTTATTACAAATTTCACAATAATGTGGTTTGGAATCAGCGTGAATTCGCCTATGTCTAGCCAAACCAGAGCTATCTGTAAACCTCTTGTCGCAAATTTCACAGCGACATGACTTTTCACCACTGTGTTTTCTCATATGACTTGCTAAGTGAGCGCTTTGAGTAAACCGCTGTTGGCAAATGTTACAGCAGTAAGGTCTTACTTCTTTGTGAGTTATCTTATGTCGTGATAGAGTAGAGCTGTCTTTAAAACGTTTCTCACAAATTTCACAACGGTGCAGTTTAACTTCCAAATGAGTAATTTTGTGACGAGTCAAACTATTGCTGTATATAAACTGTTTTTTACAAACTTCACATGAGAATGGTTTTCGTCCCAGGGCATTCTGTTTCTCCTCATTATGAGCTTTCTTATGTCGAGATAAATGAGAGGCATCCATAAACCGCTTCTTACAAATATTGCAACAGTAAGGTTTCTCTCCAGTGTGAATTCGAATATGTCGGGATAAACTATAGCTTTGACCATACTGTTTTGAGCATATCGGACATGAGTATGGCTTTTCTCCGTTGTGAACTATGCGCCTATGTCTAACTAATTGATTGCGGCGTTTAAAGAATTTCTCGCAAGTTTCACAGCGAACTTCACATTTGGTTTTATGTCGAGCCAAAAATTTTATATTAAAAAAATATTTGTTACAAATATCACAGCAGAGTGATTTCTCCCTGGAGTGTATTTTTTCGTGACATGCTACACTGGATTTCTTTTTAAACTGTTTATTGCATATTTTGCATGAGTATGGCTTTTCTTTACCGTGGACAAACCCAATATGTCGTATTAAAACCCATTTAAAATTAAACTCTTTTTTACAGTAGTCACAACTATACGTTTTTTTCTTCTTGCTGACTTTTATACTTTTATCTTTTTTTCTTATCTTAGAATCATTTTCATCCCCACTTTGAATGCACTTGTGGCTCAGATTAGATTTTTTTAGCAGTGTTTTGAGGCAAACCTCACACTGATGTAGAATATCTTCAACGATAATGCGTTCAAGCTTGACAACACAAATCTTGAGTTCTATCTCTTCCTTGTAGTTAGAATAAGAGAGAGATGCTTGAGGTTCTGTTTTGAGACATTCTACCAGACTCGGAGCTTGCTTGCGTGTGGCAGCCTCGATCGACGGCGCTGAAATCAAAATGCACATGAGTCATACTTTACTCCAATTTTTAGAAGGGTCTTTATAAAAGGCAATGTTATTAGAATAGCTTTTTTTAGGTTTCGCCTTAAAATCACTTTGTCACAAAGAAAATGTTGAGGACTTTAATCCCCTGTCATAACCAATTACAAAAAGCGAAAAAAATACATTTTTACACAAAATAAAACTGTCTTCAAAAACCCACTAAACAAGGTTAAATAATGTCCGGTCTCCTAGGAATTGCCTATTTGGTGCCTAATAGGTGCACTAGGCAATTCCTAGGAGACCGGTTATTATTTAACCTTGTTTAGTGGGTTTTTGAAGATGGTTTCATTTTGTTATAATTACTTTTACCCTTAAAGTATGACTTTCCCAACTAAAAAATGATTATCAAAATCGGTTTAGTAGGTAAAAAGCTATGCATGAACATACATGAAAAAAAATACAATGAAATTGATAACCTCCTCCTTTTTTTGAAGTCCATCTTTTAAATTTTACTGTTATTTTTTTAAATAAAATGTTCACATTTTTTATACCTTCAGTCAACAAAGTATCGGGAATGGATGATTTGTTTATGGTTCCAAATTCAAATTTTTGTTTTTTTTGTTGTTGTTAGATTGGCACAACTGTTTTCTATTTTGGCGCGGAGTTTGAGTTGCATCTGTTATTTATATTAAATACAGTGCTGTTTTTAGTTATATCATATCTAGTGTGTATTGCGAATTTCATAATGGACAAAAACATTGAACAAAGAGTTTGTCTTAAATTTTGCATCGCCAATGGAATTTCGTGTTCGGAGTCACTGAAAATGTTACAGAAGGCTTACGGTGATTCGAATTTATCAAAAACACGTGTTTATGAGTGGTACAAAGCGTTCAAAAGCGGTCGAGATGTGATGGAAGATTTGCCTCGCTCTGGTAGGCCATCAACGTCTGCAACTGAAGTTAACATCGCAAAAGTGAAGGAAATAGTGACTGAAAATCCTCATTCAACTTTGAGAGAGATAGCCGCCGAACTTTCTGTATCTCACGAGTCGATCCGTACTATTTTAACTAATCATTTGGGTATGAAACATGTTACCGCTCGGCTAGTCCCAAAAGACCTGAATTTTCTCCAAAAACTCAATCGCATGAGAGTCGCTGAGGACATGCTAGAACGAGTCAATTCCGACCCAACATTCATGAAACGCATTGTTACTGGTGACGAGACGTGGGTTTACGAGTTTGACATGCAAACTAGTCAACAAGCTTCGGAGTGGCGCCTTCCAACTGAACCGAAACCGAAGAAACCACGCCAAAGTCGATCAAAAGTCAAAGTCATGTTGACTGTTTTCTTTGACTATCGCGGTGTTGTGCACTCGGAATTCTTGCCGGAAGGTCAAACGGTAAATAAAGAATATTATTTGAGCGTTATGCGGCATTTAAGAGAGCAAATTCGACGAAAAAGGCCAGATTTGTGGAATGAAAATTCTTGGATTTTGCACCACGATAATGCGCCTTCGCACAAGGCCATCATTGTGAAAGAATTTTTGACCAAACACTCAACAAATACCATCGAGCAACCACCATATTCACCAGATATGGCTCCTGCCGACTTCTTTCTTTTTCCTAAACTCAAATTACCACTTCGTGGCACCCGTTTTCAATCGGTAGAAGACATAAAGGAGAATTCGCGCCGAGAACTGAATTCAATTCCGGAAACAGCGTTTAAAAAATGTTTTGATGATTGGATTATTCGTTGGCGTAAGTGTATCGTTTCTGAAGGAGCATACTTTGAAGGTGATAAAATAAATTTGGATGATTAACAAACAGTTTGTGTATTATTGATCTTTTCCCGGTACTTTCTTGACAGAGTAGTACATTGACTGAAATAAAAACTTTTCACCACAAGTTTACTTTTGATATTAAGTAACAAATTTAATTTAATTTATTTACTGATTTATTTTTATTCTTTGATATTCGGAGACTCTTTACATATCCATCATTATATTAATGGCCGTGGAGACTCTCTTCATCTCCATCGTTTATTTATTTTTATTTTAAACTGACATTTGGAGGACTTTACACATCTCCTTTGCATGTTTATTTTTAATTTTACACATGGAGACTGTTTACATATCCCTAATCAATTATCACCATATTTTGACAACGAAGACTTTTTACATCTTCACTGATTTAATTTTAATTTTAACATACCACCTGTTTCACAAACGTCAAGTAAAACATATTTGACAGATAAATTTAGCCCTTTCTCTTTCTTACACTTGTAAATAGACAAGGAGAGGGCAAACTTTATGTGGCAAATAAATTTACTTGTCGATTGTGACTGTGATTTCAAGACTTATATCTCTAAGGGTCACTTGCAGGAAAATTAAATTGAGATTAGTCTAGATTTACATTTTGCACAGCTAAACTGAACTTAAGCATAAATCTAGATTTATCTTTTTGCTGCAAGAGGCCCTGAGACTGAAATTAAGACATTATCTCTACTCTTGGACCTGCACATCCCTGTGACTTCTCAATTCATATTATGTTACAGTTTTATAACTGACTGGGACACCTTATACATCTCCCATGCTATGTATTTCTTATTTTCTTAATTAACATCATTTTGCTATTTTATATTGTTGTTTCATATAATGGTTTTCTGTAAGGCTAGCTTAAGTTCTATCATTGTAATAAGGTATTTATTTGAAAAAAAAGACTGACTGTTGAATTTCTTATGGCACTTCTTCTCAAGTGGATTTCTCTTGGAAAGCGTTGGTAGACTCAGACATGTAAAAGTGCTTACAGGGCCTACTTACATAACAAAGATTTGGATTTAGATTTTCTTTGTATGATAGAAGACTATAACCAAACTATTATTGTAGAAGTTGGTCAAAATACAATGAACTGAGCAAATATTTCTTCTTTTAACAACTTACTTTGAACTGAGAAGGCGATATCCTGTGGCTGCAGCTCTTCCGGACCTATCACGACCTCCTGTTTCACTTCAATCTTCACATATTGGTCCTCTTCCTTCGCGCCGTATTCGCTCTCCCATTCTCGCTCCTCTTTTACTATCACCAGTGATATTTGGCTTTCCAGCACGCTCATCATGCAGTAACCCAACTTTTTTTTATTGTAGCCCAAAAGCCTCTAAAACTCTTAGATGCCAGTCCTTAATCTTAACACCGTAAAGAACAAAACAGTATGCATCATTATCTCGAATAAATTAATTTGGTGTCATAATTCTTGTTTTAAAGGTTCTGATGCTTTGATCCGATTATATTATAAAGTTAAAGCCACAAATCAGTACATTTTAACACCACGGTGCAATCAATAAATAAACTTATTGACAAAAGTGCAACACCAACAGCATAGCCCGTCAGCATCTCTTGAGCTTGTGATGTGATATGATATAATATAATATAATATATTCTCATCTACATATTATGTTTGTGATCAATGTGATCATAGCTACAAGTCAGTCAGTATGTCCATGGAACCATGGAACTAATAAGTACTTTACACAGAATAAGTACCCTGCATAGAAACCGGACTATAGAAACAGCAAGACATATTTGACCTTTTTCTATTTATGGCATTCATTCATAACGACTAACTCGTTATGAATGCCATAAATGCTGTACATTCTCGCCATGACACTCCGAGGCAGGCTTGCCATGCTTCTCAAACATATAATAAGTTAAAAAGGATGGCAAGCCTGCCTCGGAGTGTCTCGGCGAGAGTGTGCAGCCGATTTGTAATCCGTGTAATTTTTTACGAGAGGACAGGTGTAAAATTGTTCCTTTAGTAAGTGTTATTTTATTTTTAAGTGAATAGGTAGCATATTACAGTATTTAAACAGTTTAAAACATTAAAACAGTCATCGCTCGGGTCGAAACCGAATTTTCATCGATTTTCTATACAAAAACAAAAAAAAACAAAATACCGATCCCATTAGCTGGGGTTCAAACCCGCAGTCTCTGCGTAGTAGGCCAACGCTCTAACCATCAGTTTATTCAGACGGTGATGATCGCATCGAAATTACGAACCATATTGCTCGGGAAATCTTTTTGCGTGAAAATACGGGAAAACGTATTTTCCCAGATATGAGAACTAACTCGATCGATTTTTCGTTCCCATAAACCCCCGTACTGCGAATTTCATCGAAATCTTTAGAGCCGTTTTCGAGAACGTGAGTAGAAATACAAATGTATATATACAAATGTTTCTCGTTTAATAAGTAGGATAATATTTAGTCTTAATGGAAGGATTTACTATTACTTTTAATAAACGAAGAATTGCAGCTGTTAATTATCATCGAGGTAAAACTTAAATGACAGGTGGAGGGTGATACAGGAAACTCGATATTAAATATTTAATTCCTGAGGGATAACATTATATATTTTTTTTTAATCATATATGGGTTTGCGTTTGACCTCAGTCTCACCTGATGTTAAGTGAAGACGAGGTCGAAGATAGTACACGCTTACCCAGAAAATGCCTATTCACTCTTGCCTTGAAAACACCAAGGTTATAGGATTCCGATACCTGAATTATATACCTTTCCTTATTATATACCTGAATGAAGCTAAAATTGTAGTCTTTCATATTTTACTAACCCATTATACAAAATAATACAATTATTGATGAGTCAACTCATCTTCGACCTAGTTAATATATGTGAAACACTAAGAGTATTTTTTTAATAACTGATAGTTTATCAAAGCCATTGAGGAGAAACCTGTAATAATATTAAAAATGCGAAAGTGTTTTGTTTGTATGTTCTATCTTCATGGTTTAATGCCCCAACCAATTGAAAGTGATATTTGGACAAAGGATAATATACCGATAAGGATAAAGTTCCGACAATGGACATATGTTACTTTTTAACATGGAAATTTGGTCAGTTTCAGTTACATAATTACATAATAATTATGTAATAAATAACAATTCCCAAACAACAATTCCCCTGATATTTATTTATTTATTGTATATCAGTTTATTGTTTTTTATTCAGTTGCTGAAACGAATTAACTGCTCGATGTACCCACCTTCAATTTGATCTCAGAATTATTGTCACCCTAAGGCCCCGCGCATATTATTGACTTTCTATCGGCTGTTTATACGGTTGTCCTTATCCATTTTTACAAAGTGTGTGGAGACAAAACACAATCGGCTGACTAAATAGTCGATAGTATGCGCGGGGCCTAACCAAAACCCAAAAGGAGCGTCCCCACTGAGAGCATTCGCGTGTAATGAGCATTCGGCGTCGAATATTTGGACGTTGAGACGAGGGTACAAAGCTTACAAATTATTAAAAATTTTGTTCGGGTAAGAATGCTCTCAGTGAGGACGCTCCTTAAACTGTAACACATCTGTAACATGTTAAAAAAGGGACAATTTGACCTCAAGTTCAGGACCATTGCCCTTGTCACTTTAAATACAAGCCTCATTACAGTATATTTTTTGTGCACACATTTACTGAGTGTACCTTCCTGATATATAGAGTATATACTTATTAGTTCCATGGTAGTTTCCCTGTATTTTGACATTGACATTTGATTTGGATATACCTACCTACATGACATGACCACACTGACGTTTCAAATAGTTTTTTTTACTAAGGACTAACGGCCGCACTCAGAGACGTCAATTAAGTTTTAAGTTTCATTAAAGTAGCTGCTGTCACTTTCTTTGCTATAGCAATAGAATAAGACGCAGCCACTTTAATGAAACTTAAAAATTAATTGACGTCTCTGAGTGCGGCAGAAAGTAAAGTAACACCTATAGTTCCGACAAATACAGAGAAATGTCACGACAGTGATTAAAAAATATTTTCACAAAAATGGTAAGAAATTAAAAAAAAAATGCTTTTGTTTCTTGATGGGGTGCGCCAAAGTTCATATAAAATTGCAAATTAGATTATTGGAACTCCGAAAATGTATCTCATACAATTTTACAACCTAAAGATCATTGTACATAATTTTTTTATTACTAACGATCGAAACTCATAATCATCAGATTTCATAATATCACTAATTATACACCTTGTTTATACTAATATTTGTTTTCATATATTTTCTGATACTAACGATCGAAACTCTTAATCATTCTAATTCATAACGAAGGTCTCCATTAGGTACGACGACGAGCGAAGCGAGGAGCAGTGTTAGGTAGAATTGCGACCCTACAGCGAGCGTGCCGCGGTAGCGGCCGGCGAAGCGCCAGAAATGAACATATTTTTAACTAATACTTACATATAGTAGACGATGAGCGAAGAATCACCCTTCTATTTCTAAGTCCCTGCTCCGTTGGTAGTAGTAAAAATGTATGAACAAAAAAGTATAAGGAAAAAAATTATGAAGAGTGATTATTATGAATACAAATGAGTATTAATAAAAAAAATATGATAACTGTCTATTATGAGTTCCGTTGGTATTAATAATAAGTTATAAACAAAAAAAGTATGAGGAAAAAAATTATGAAGAGCGATTATTAGGAATACAAATCGGTAGTTAAACCAAAAATCGGAATAAGAATTTTGTATGAGCCAATATGGATCCTTCTTGATGCCTAGACCATTGACTATCAGAAACAAATATAATTTACACCACTTCAAAAAACATTTTTATTACAAAAAAATTGAGACTATTTGATTAAGGATGTATAGAAGTCCGACTATAGCCTTTTTGAACCATTAAAAAAGTTATGCTATCGTTGTTGTTGTCAATCTATAGCTATGTCCACACCTATGCGCTTTCATGTCCAACTTGCGCTTTCAACTTGGAATTCGTCTTGCGTCAAGCTAATGCAATACGAGGGTGACACTGAATCTTCAATAAAATCCAATGTTTTGACTTTATCTTCCGCCATTTTATTTGCAAAATGTTGCACGTCAACCCAACGGTGACGGATCAGCGTGCGCTACGGGTATGCGCTTATATCAAACCAGTTTGAGCGCATGCGTTTTTGCATGCGCTGTGGTTGCAGAGGCATGCGTCACAAGAAAGCGCAAGTTGAACATGAAAGCGCACAGGTGTAGACATAGCTTATGACCGAGGGAGTCCCCTAGCATAGCAGCAAATTATTCTGTGGCAGCAAACGGGGATTTACCTCGCAGCTAACGGTAATAATTGATCCTGGGGCCCTTCTTCGAAAATCGAACTTCGAAGTTACGTTAGCTCCTTCCCTTTCTCACGATTTAATCACAATTGACGAGTGAAAGGGATGGTGCAACCGAACGTTCAAAATGTCGAGTGTTTCGTGGTAACCATCCTGATAATTAGTCGAAGCCTGTGATAACTAATTGAAGTAACAGTTCCGACGTAGATCCCTTCGGGTGCAGTCGCGGCCCGTGCGAATTTAAAAACAACACTAGTGTTTCTGGGTCTGTTGATAGGTATGTTTTTTTTTCATTTTTATTACATGCTTTTATTTAACTTGCAATATACTTATGTATATACCTATTTGTATTTATACAAAGTTGTCCTTTTCATTTGCGAATAAGATTTGAACCACTTTTCGGTGTCCGATTGAGCTGAAATTTGGGATACATGTGTAAAACCGATGACGATGCAATATTATGGTGTCAGAGAGCTGATCTGATGATGGAGTCGGAAGGTGGCAACAAGATCTCCGCTGTAGGTATTTAACGTAGACCCACCGCCTTAATAGGGACTTGTTAGTTTGGTCTTGATAAGCAGATGTCAAAAAAAAGTACCTACTTACAGCCGGCAACAAAAGCTTGTCCCAAAAATGTTTTTTTTTTTACAGAAACTTATATTTTTTAATTTACGAACTTCTTTTTCTTAATTTACAAACGGCCAGGCACATTTTGTTCGTATAATTTAATTTAAGTGAATTTTTAGTTTATTGATGGACGTGTTTTAATCATTTTGGTAAAAGTAAATAAGGGTAAGGCTTTCTAAGGTTGAGGCACGTACCGCTGCGAAATCCTATAATACGCCCGTACGGGCTAAGGCTGGGATCGCGCTAGTCGGGCGATGGACGCGACGGCGATTTCAGTACAACTGCGCAACAGTTGGGCGATCATTTGTACTGAAATCGCCGTCGCGTCGCCCATCGCCCGACCAGGCCGGCTAGCATGTTGCCCGCGACTTGTTTGTCGCTCGGTAACCCCTCTCTACTCAGCCAATAACGAAAGAGAGGCACTGCGCGACTAGCGAGAAAATACAAGATGACATGTGCTATCCGTACAGAGCGGCCCCGGCCATGGTTAGGTAAGTCGGTAGAACGATATCGCATTATGATATTAAAGTACTTACAAGTTCACTTAGGAATTTTTCAGATCTTGCTTCAATTTAGATAAGATAAAATATCTTATCTTTTGTGCATTATTTATTATCCTCGACTTAGATTCAATATCTTATCTTTGGTGCATTATTTACTATCTGACATTATTTTTCAGATTTCAATAATCTATGAATTTGTATTTGTATGACGACGCGGTTAGCCTAGTTGGTACTGAACCTGCCTACGAAGCTAGCGGTCCCGGGTTGTAATCCCGGTATGGACAAATATTTGTGTGATGAGCGCGAGTATTTGTTCCTGAGTCATGGATGTTTTCTATGTATTTTAAGTATGTATTTCTTTATATAAGTATGTTTATCGTTGTCTACCATAGTACAAGCCTAGAGCTTAGTTTGGGACTAGATCAATTTGTGTGAGATTGTCCCCTGATATTATTTTATTTTTTATTTACCTATGTTTGTAAGGTTCCGTACCCGAAGGGCGCCCAACGGGACCCTATTAATATGCCTGCGCTGTCCGTCCGTCTATCTATCTCTCTGTCTGTATGTGTTATTACGGCGAATTTACTAACCAATAAAAAAAAAACAAAGTGAAATAATAAACGGGGTCCCCATACAAGAAACGTTTTTATTCAACGTACCTATTTTTATTTTTGTTGTATCGTAAAAACGGTAAAACATTCAAGCGTCAAATTTGGTACGATTATAGAACAAAACCTATAGAATAACAACAAATACTAAAAACCACCCAAATGTGTATGGAACTCTCAGTGCGCGAGTCCGACTCGCACTTGCCTGATTTTTTTGGTCTTACTAAACCTAATATTATAAAGAAGAAATACTTGATCGTTTGTAAATCGATAAACTCTACTGAGCCGATTTTAATGTTTCTTTCATCATTAGAAAGCTAATTTATCTAAAAGTAATATAAGTTGTATTTTATTTTATAGGCTATATTTTAACTTATTTACCGAAGCTAAATTAGGGCGGCTCGCTAGTACCTACTTACTCGAAATTCGGGGACACGAGGACAATCACTACATATGATAAAACAAGTCCCCCCCGCTGCGTCTGTCTGTCTGAACGCGATAAACTCATAAACAACTGTACCTCTACCATGAGTTGCTATCGAAAACTCGTGTTACGTTCTACAGTCGATAGCGAGTAAACGTCCTTCGAATAGTTTTTGATTAAACTCGTACCATGAGTCACATAAACGTTTACTATTCTCGCTAACGTTAACTCGATAGTTCGTGTAGTTATCGTTACGTGTGCCTAATTTCACACCAAACGAAGTTGTCTCTTTCTAACTACAATAAAAAGACAGAGTAAGGATGATATTGGGCTAAAAGATAAGTATCCATGTCATCCATTTAAAAATATAGAAATAACCCTGCTAATTTAAAAAAGTGCCCTAGAGCAGTGTCACTATGTAAGTGTAAGTGATTCTTGAATTTGTTTTGATTTTTTTGTCAATGTGACAGTTCATTCATACGTCTGTGTATAGTCAAATTAGACAAAAACTTATTTATTTATGTGCCGAAAGTTATAATATACTTACATATAAGTCATTAATTTCATATCTCATGGCATTCTTTTAAAAAAATGCTTTACAGGAAGAAGTTACTGAAGTGGCACTAGAAACAAATGACAGCCTATCAATTTTCCTGCTAAATGAACAACTTGCTCAACAAACTTGTTCCAGTAAGTTTCCCTATCATTGTTACTATTGAAATAAAATAAACAATTTATTATATATATTTAAGATAAAAATTCATTTAATTCATGTCCTAGGAAAGATTATTTCAATGTGTTTTTTTTCACTGCAGGCGTTGGAGACTGGAATCTACTTGTACCACTTGTACCAGGGACATCAGCTCAGCCCTCCTTTTTTCCACCATTGCTTGTGGCTAACAGCACTTGCAGTGAACAAGACTTGGTGGACAGAGAGTATCCCGAAACAGTTAACAGCCCAGGTATAGTGACTGCAATGACAGTCAATTTCCATCAGCTCTTCAAGAAATAGGTTCCAATAAATTTTGCTGTTATTATCACATTTTAGAGTAAAATGTACCTACCTATCTAGTTTCATTAGTTAATTAAGAATTCAAAATAGTACTGTAAACGTTTTTTTATCCATTACAGCCCTGCCCGAGGTGAACGGGAGTGAGACCGGAGTAACGCACGGTGGTGAGCCTGCGGTCACAAGAACAGCATTAACAGCTGCTAATGCCAGGTGGCAGAGCCCCAAGCTCTTACCGCCCACACCGCGTCAGTGGCGAAGACGTCAGGTGCAAAACCACTAATCTCCTGTCTACAGAAGGACTCGCACCCAGACAGTCAGATTTGGCAAGGCAAGCCTTTGTCAGAGCTGACAGTGAATGGCGAGCTTTTAAACAGGAAGTGGAGCGGGAGAGGAATAGGTTAAGGGAATCAGAGTTTAGAATGCAAGAACGGTGGTTAGATTTATTTGGTAAATTTTTAGCATTAGGAAATATAATTGTAGATACTTTAGCAAATAAATAAAGATTTTGTGTAATAAATAAAGATTTTGTGTAATAAATAAAGATTTTGTGTAATAAATAAAGATTATGTGTGATGTATGAGTACTTTTTATTTTTATATTAAACAAAAAAGAAAACATGGTACAAGTATTTGGAAATAATGCATTGATGCAAGTCTTCTAACTAATTGATCCCGCGGTGCTCTCTCCATTAATAAATCACTGGTGCCTTCATTTTCCAACACTAACTCCTGGCCCTCAAATAGTTCTGATAATAATAGGTACCTACAACAAACATAATAAAGATAAGGACATATTTAGTATTAAAGTTAATATATAATCATTATCTTTCACTATAAATACCTTGACTTTCTTCAGACATATCCTTGTCATCAGGATCGGGAACATTATATTTGTGAGTGGATTTCAAATCCGTGTAGTACGTTAACGAATCGCACAAATTCTCAAAAGCTTCCTTACTGAGCCTATATCCTTTAATAAAATTTATTCTCAGTTAAATTTTGAAGTGGATTTCTTAACGTAATATTTCTCATATCAGCTTGAAATCCTCCTTGTTTTCGTCGTTCGTCTTCATAAGCCTACATATTCCGCGCTAAATAATGTCTTGCCGATATTATTTGGATAGATAAATAATTGGAGTAACGTATTAAACAATAATTCTAAGTTTTCACGCACCAATTTGCTAGTGAAATAGTTAACTACAGTCGATACGGTATTTTTCGATGACATCTGTCAAATTTACGACTCATGGTACCGATGTTCTACGGCAACGGTTACAAAACGTTAGTCGCTAACGAATAGATTTCGATAGGTTATTTACCGTTGTACTCATACTAGCGATCTTTAGTTCTTTAAGTGACCGCTAGAGGAGCTGTACAATTCTCCATACAAATCGTTTACGCCGTCGCTAGCGAGTGCGGTCACTGTAAACTCATGGTAATGGTACTGAACTGAGTTTCATACGGTTTTCCCCAATGGACGGGTGATTCATGACTTTCATGAAGAAGGTTTAGGTGTATAATTCGGGTAGCTATCACTTTATCGAAACTCCTTTCATCGAACGTATCATTTCATCGGAAGCTAATTTCCGCGTGGGAGTTATAATTTTTTGGTGGTGTCAGGTCTAACCTAACCTACGTAACCCATGCTTAAGATAACCAAACAATAAGGTTTCAGCAGAAATTAGCTTTCGATGAAATGAAATTTGATAAAATGTTACGTTCGATGAAAGGTATTTCGATAAAGTGATGAAATACCGTATAATTCATTAAGGTTTAGGTGCGTATATGCTCTGCTACCCGCGTGAAGTCGGGGCGCGTCGCTAGTACCTACTCTCTAAATAAAAATATAAAAATCCTCGATAAAATCGGGACGTCCTTTGAGAGCTCAAAACTTTTCGGCCCAACTCAAAAACGAAATCAAAATGTGACGTTTTCAATATAAAGGGACCTTATGGAGGCAGGCAGTTACGCCGTTTTTAGAACTGTTGCCATAGTATTAGTATAGTTACAAGAATAAGAAGAGCGTAACTGCCTTCCTCCATAAGGTCCCTTTATATTGAGAACGTCACATACTCGTATTAGCTTCTCTTGTAACTAACAATCAAATTAACAATGTAATCAAATCTTAGAAGTCGATTTTAACCAACTTCTAATTATCGGACTGACCTGAAATTTTGCATACTTATATCGATAATATGGTACCGTCGAGCTGGTATGATGATGGAGACGGAAGGTGGCTATAGGAACTCCTCACTGGCTAACAGTAGATCCGTCGAGTTTGGACTCGTTTTACTTGACTTTTTATAACGAGTTTATAATCAAGTAACGAAGCCCGCGAAGCGTCGCTCCGGGTACGGAAGTTTCCGTGAAAAAATATCTAACTGATGGTGAAAACCGCATTAAAATCCGTTGCGTAGTTTTCTATGCGTACATGCAGAGGGATAGACGGCGAGAAGTGACTTTGTTTTATATGTAGCGATGTTAGAAGTACAGTCGGCAATATAGGGTGATGGCACCAGTGTTGGACACTTTTAGCTGACAGGCACCAATAATGGACACTTAAACCTTAATTCAAAGATCATACGGTTATAAATTTATTGTTGCAATACAAATGAATAACCCTTTTCTTCTTCAAAATAAGAATCATGTGTCCATCATTGGTCCTTGTCCATTACTGGTGCCATCACCCTAATGTGTTAGTAAAAATGAAATTTTCGAGGTTAGGTTATTTGTGCAAGCTTTTATTTAACTTGCAATGATCGTATGTTGTTACTTGTCTGTTCGGTGTCAGATTGAGTTGAAATTTGGTATACCTACGTAACTTCGATGACAATGCAATAATGTAGTACCTGTAGCTGGTCTGAACAGTCGAAAGGTGGACATAGGAACTCTGCAACGAAACAAAATAGCCCTTCCTCGGGCTCGTTGGATCAGTCTTGATAAGCAGATGATGGCCGTGCAAAAAAAAGTACAGTTGGCAGCAAAAACTTGTCCCATGCTTAATATAAACATTGTAAGGGTGCGTCATACTAGTTGTCAGTCGGGTTTTAGTTTACGATATCACTATAGGTAGGTAGGTACATTGCAAAATACAACTTATCTACTCCCACGTATTGTTTATATTACCGAACGTCCGGTGACAACTATCCGTTAGTATGAAAGTAGTGGCATGTGACGTCACAATTTTCAGTGTTCAAACTGCTTCCTTTATTTAGTTTTTGTTGAATGAATCGTCTAAATTCCATAAATAAGCGATAGCTTGGTTTTCCGTGTTATTCTCGAAAGCTTGATTTAGTGGTAGTGTAAAATGATTTATTTTGACAATAGTCTAGTACCGTATTGCTTACACTAAGATGTGGCTATAGTGATGGTGTGGCCTCGACAGCTTCAAGTTTCTGTCAAAATAGTTTTTCTGAATCTGATCTTACGAATGAATAAAGTATTACAAACACGACTACACCGCAGACGCTCGAAGACTGTCTGTATTGCGATGGGTTTCGAACAACATATTTTTAACAATACCGACTGCAGTACAACCTATACTGCTTTGTGTTAAAACCAGATGATGTACCACAAAACCGACGCAGCTCCGCTGCGCGGAGCTCCTAATCTGCGTAGTTATGGCGCTTCGCGCCTTGACACAACTCTACCCTAACCTATCCTAATCTATCAAGTTGAAATTGACCTAATGTATCAAATTAGTTTACGTAGGCATTAATGATTATTTGCTAAATTAGGTCAATTTCAACTATGTCTATTGTCATCATTTATGCATTGCAATTCTTATGACTAAAAACAATATGATCTTCAATATTATGACTGAAAAATTTCTGATTAAACATTGTGATTAAAAAATATGACATAGTACAATTATGACAGTGAAAGTATTATGCGCAGGATCATTTATGACAAAACGACTTTTATGAGCAACAACTATATGCGTAAAGTGTTATTCCAATCGAAATTATGCCAATAGTACGTATGCGACTAGAGGGAGACCAGTATACGAACTCCCTATCTGTCATTTGATTTTGCCCTAAAATTCCCGATGTCTTCGGCCCCCTAGAAAGATACATAACGCTGGGAGTTCTGTGACAAGACTGACAAGAATGTTGGTTGCTGCACGTGTCGATTGTTTGCCTGAGTGCCTGAGTGTACTATTGTTTTTAGTCATAAGAATTGCAATGCATAAATGATGACAATAGACATAGTTGAAATTGACCTAATTTAGCAAATAATCATTAATGCCTACGTAAACTAATTTGATACATTAGGTCAATTTCAACTTGATGGATTAGGATAGGTTAGGATAGAGTTGTGTCAAGGCGCGAAGCGCCATAACTACGCAGATTAGGAGCTCCGCGCAGCGGAGCTGCGTCGGCTTTGTGGAGGGGTCGGCGCGTGCGGCGGCCGACACTCTTGCCTCAGATCTCGGAGAATATAACACTCTATTAAATGTTTGAATAATATTTTCATGAACCGGTCACATGTAACCTCAAACTTTGACAATGGCAGAATCCTAATGGACAGAGCCATTTTAACAAAAAAATTATTGAATTATTTCATAACGCTGTTGATAACGATGTTGGAAAACTGTCAAAATGTATAGGTTTGTATACGTAGTACCTCTTAGTCGTCTGTGGGTTTGTATAAGGATTGTAAGCTGTCAATCTAGCGCGTCTGTCGCTAATGTCAATTCCATAATTTTTTCTAACGTAACGTAAACGGCAACGTTCATCGAATGCAACGTCTAACCCTACTAATCATAGACAACAAAAAGCTTGTCTCAAAAATTTAATCTTTAAACTATAGTGCCTATTATCTAGTGTCTATAGTGTCTGTTATAGCTGTTATATATGTCGTATCAAACCCTAATTGTTGAAACTCAGTATTAATATGTATCAAACTTTGTTTACGTTTCTAATAGCCTTTAAGATTATGTTATTTATATCATATCGACGTGTTTGTTCACTTTTCTTGCCAGTGATTAAATAGTTTATTTCTAATGTCATTAGGTTCGTCACGTCGCGTCGCTCCTAAAATATAAATATCTAATTAAGTGTTCTATAATTAGCCACAGCGGGCTTAACATGCGTGCACGAGATAAAATTTTACGCAGTTGCCAGATAAATGTATACATCTATTCCATATTCTAACGTCAGACTTAACGCTTAAGGTTTAAAATAAAAGTGACTCGTCCTGACTTTTATTACCTTTTATTACTCAGCGACTATAGCGATTATAACATGTAGAGATTTTATCAAGATAGGATACTTTTATTTTAAACCTTGTCTTAAGCCTTAAGTCTTACGTTGGAATATGGAACACTTAGACGTATTCATTTCCCTAGCACCTGTCAAATTGTATCTCGTGCATGCATGCTAAGCCCGCAGCACAGTAGTTACCTTATTAAATCAGTATAATAAATATTGCTGTATCTTGTCTAGGGGACACGGCTTATGTAGGAAGACATGTCAAAACTGTTTTGTGTGATATATATATATATATATACTAGCTGTCCGCCCGCGACTTCGTCTGCGGAGAGTCAGTAATTTCGTTAAAAAGTAGGTACAAATAAAATTTTCATTAAGTACGTTATAAAGGGACAGACTTTCCAAAAAAATAGTAATGTTTCCTAACATTTGTTCGCTTTTTAGTGTTTGTTTAATTATTATGTGATTATGTATTACATGCAGCACATATACACTACATTCATGGCATTAATGCTTATTGCCAATACTTCATCACTCTTGACAAAATGGGGTTATCCAATAAAATATGCAGGGACATTAATCGTTGAAGAACTCTCCTGGTACTTGGCGAAACATCCATTTCACCACATTCATTAGGGGCTGTTCATTTATTACGTAAGACAATTTTAACCAATTTCTGACTCCCCTCCCCCTACGTAAGAAAAAATAAGACTTGGATGAACCCCTCCCTCCTTTTTAATCTTACGTAAGACCAGTATCTACCAAAATTGCAAAGAAAAAGTAGCAAAAATATATAAACGCTTTAATTTGTGCTTGCTTTTGTGATCTTACGCAAAAACATAATACCCCCATGTAAGAAAAAATAAGACTTGTTCAGACCCCCTCCCCCCAAATCGTCTTACGTAGTAATAAATAAACAGCCCCTTACAAATGATGGGCAAAAGTAGCGTGTTGTGAAATACTTACCTATTATTTAAAGGAGTTCCGATGGTCATGTCTGGTCATTAATTTCACTTGACCAAATGGTGCTTTTGGAATGTAAATGTTCTTACAGAAGTTTGAAAATCGCTGTATGAGTCCTTTAAATGTTAGAAGGGTGCCGTCAATTTACCTGGGATTCCATTATAAGAAAACTCGTATTTTATATTTAGTAGTCTTGAAACTAATTTCCATATATCTAACTTCAAAAATAACAAAACTCTCTTACAAATTGCCACCCCATTTTCACCCCCTTAGGGGTAAAGTTTCCAAAATCACCGAAAGTACTCTTGGTTTGTAAGTAGTAGCTTTAACACTAACTTCATTAACTTCAAAAATGTCTTCATTCCCATTAAAACTTTCACCTCCAATTTCACCCACTTAGGGATAGTTTTTCGGAAATCACCTAACGTTTAGGGGAAGTTAATCCAAAATAACTGAAAGTGTTTTTTTATTATTTCTTAATAGTAGCGAATATACCAATTTCCACGTTTCTAACTTCAAAATCGACCGAACTCCTATACAAACTTCTACCCCCCATTTCACCTTTTTAGGGGTAGATGTTTCCAACTACGCCAAAAGTAATATTTTTTATTTGTATACAGTAACCTTTATACCAATTTCCACGTTTCTCACTTCAAAATTGACAAAACTCTCATACAATTTACCACCTCCCATTTCCATTTCATCCCTTTAGGGGTAGTTAATACAAAATAGCCGAAAGTGGTATTTTTTATTTGTATACAGTAGCCTAAATATCAATTTTCACGTTTCTAACTTTAAAAACAACCAAACTTCAACTTTAACCCCCCCATTTCATCCTCTTAGGGGTAGTTTATGCAAAATGGTCAACATTTTTTTTTGTTAACCTATAAGTATACCAAATTTCACGTTTCTAACTTCAAGAATGACCAAACTCCCATAAAAATATTAGCCTCCATTTCATTACCTTAGGGGTAGTTTATCCAAAATCACTGAAAGTTATTTGTTATTTGTTAGCCTTTATACCAATTTCCACGTTTCATACTTTAAAATTGAGTGAACTCCCATACAAATTTTCACCCCCCATTTCACCCACTTAGGGGTAGTTTTTCCAAAATCGCCGAACGTTTTTTTTTTTCATTTGTTAACACTTAACAGTAGCCTATAAGATAAGTATACCAATTTCCGCGTTTCAAACTTGAAAAACGACCAAACTCCTATACAAACTTTAACCCCCCATTTCATCCCCTTCGGGGTAGTTTATCTAAAATCACTAAAAATAGTGTTTTTTATTTGATAACACTGTTCCTATAGCAATTTCCACGTTTCTAACTTGAAAAACGACCAAACTCCCATACAAACTTTACCCCCTCTTTTTACCCCTTTCTTCTAACATTTTCCAAAATTTCTATAGCCTTAATGTTATTCTGATATTATATAAATAGATTTATGAAAATTTCATAATTATCCGTTCAGTAGTTTTTACGTGATGCTCAGTCAAACAAACAAACAAACAAACAAACAAAAAATTTAAAAATGGTTTTAATATGTTCAGTTACTTATTATAAATCGCCCTGATCGGTTTTTTTTTTAATCTTCAATGTACAGACTTTTTGGTCTTAACGATTTTATTATATGTATAGATAAATTTTCTCGTAGTCATTCTGACATGTTTTCCTGCAAAACTACGCAGATATTTAATATTATTTTTACAGTTTTATATAATGCTAGAATAAGTAGTGACATTGTTATATTTTTATTAAAAAAATGACTAACTGTTGAGTTTCTTGCGGCGCTTCTTCTCAGCAGTGGTCTCCTCTTGGGAAGCGCTGGTAGATTTTGACGTGTAAAAGTGCCCGTGCGGCCTACTTACTGAATAAATATCTTTTATCTTTATCTTTATTATTATAAAGAGGTAAAGTTCGTAAGTTTGGAAGTACGGGTATCTAATCTCCGAAACTACTCATCCAATTTCAAAAATTCTTTCACCAATACAGAATGGATCAGGGTGGACAGAGGCAATTAAATTTTAACTTATATTTACCGAAGCTAATCTATTAATATGTGACGTTCTCAATATAAAGGGACCATGGAGGCAGGCAGTTACGCCGTTTTTAGAACTGTTACCATAGTATTCGTATAGTTACAAGAATAAGAAGAGCGTAACTGCCTTCCTCCATAAGGTCCCTTTATATTTAGAACGTCACATATTTCTAATTTTCCAGAGAAATGATGGCGCCGGGCGGTGGGTCCAGAGATTCTGGTAAATATGTCTCTGGACACGGGGGCCGCGCGAAGAACGAACAAAAGAAGACTCCGGAGCAAACAGGAGAGTCTTATACCAATGGAGAAGACACGAACAGGTAGGTCTCAAATAGTTTTAAGATTGTAAACACGCTCGTATTAGCTTCTCATTATTATTCTCATGTGTACGAGATGGGATCTGGTAGGTAAGTTAGGTATATAACAAGTTTAAAAAAATAAATTGTACACTGCTGCCGACTGCACTTCTTATAGCCCTATTACACCACCCTGCCCCTAACTCTAACGCGAGGGACGCCACAGTACGTTCTGACAGGCCCTCTGAGTGAGTACAGCGTTTTTATTCTGTGGCGGAAGTGTTGGTTGCTGCACGTGTCGATCGTTTTTGCTGAGCCGGACGCCATGTTGGCCTTCCTGTTGAGAAGTGAAGCGTGGCGGAGTGAAGCGTGGCGGAGTGAAGCGCGGCGGAGTGGAGCGCGGCGGAGTGGAGCGCGGCGGAGTGGTCGGAGCGTGAGGCGATTGACACTCCACAGATCTCCCATTTATAAAGACAAGTCATTATTGTACAATACTACAAAAACCGAACGCTGTATCTCAAACACCGACATTCGCAAAATGATTTTTTTGTTGCTTTATTAAAAAGTCATTCATGTAACAAACAGTAGAAAAAAATATTTTTCGAATAACTATAAAAACAACCAAGAGCAAAACAGATTTTAATAAGGAGTTTATATGGCCGTAGTGCCCGCTGACGTCACAGTACATGTCGGATAACTCTGTCTAATTAAGTAGTAGTTTTAAAATGCTTATACGAGTATTATCTGTATTTTTTGGCTGATTTAAATTTGGATATAATATTCCCTGTACACTATTAGGCACCCACCAAATAGGCAATTCCTAGGAAACCGGTCATTATTTTGTGGGTTTTTGAAGACTGTTTTATTTTGTGTTATTTTAAGTTCTGATTTGAACCAAATGCGTCAGTGTAATTACCGGGATCGGAAATTCTGTAAGATATTTACCTAAAGTTGTCAAACACCCGGCAAAAGTTTGGCAAATATGGAGGCGGCTTCTGAATTAAATTATTTTAATAATATATGTTCCGGGATTCCGGAATTGCATAAAACAATACGAGAAGGTAAAAATACACCAATGATAACGATAGAGATAATGATAATGATTTGCTGCTGATATCTACTTCGTTAGTTGAATGAATCGCAGGTAAATTAAACTCAATATCTACTTCCGCATGGAAAATAAATTAAAAAAAAATAAGCAATAAGTTAAATATACTTAAATATACATTGTGGAGGCCTGGTTACAAAAATTTGTAATCCCGGGAATTTTATTAGAAAAATGAAATTGGGTCCGTCTCCATACCGTTCACGCCGCCAAACTTTAGCTAAATATCTTACCCTCCCTGGTAACTGCGCCATTAACCCACTAAATTTTTTATGATAGTTAATTAATTACCTAATTTGAATAGCCCTTATGTTTGCGTTCCGGTGATACGACTAATGCCCGCAAATTCCATACTAATTAATTAAATCGTAAAAAAAGACATTAACTTCCAACATACAAGTATATGTACCTACAGTCGAGGACAGATATATGTACCTATACACTTGGACCTGTTTAATAATTATACCTACCTACATCTTTCTCCTTGACTATGCCACAAACTAAACTAACTATACTATAAACTAGATATGGGCCGAATATTCGGTAAATATTCGGTATTCGGCATATTCGGCAAGTTTTTCGATGTTCGTATTCGGCCGAATACTTAGTTCGGTTACATTGCCGGATATTTACCGAATAAACAACCTATTTCAGCATTCTAAGCAACTACCAAAAAGAGATAAATATGCGTCTAAATATAAATACAATTATTTTGCAAAAAACCGTAGCTTAAGTAAGAAAAACCAGAGTAGTTTTAATCAAGTTTTATTAATCAGTAATCACATTTCTGAGTTATGCACTAAAGGTCGACAAGTCAAATGGCGCGAGCGCGAAGGTGTGAAACACGCGCGGAGCGCTGAGCGCGGACGTGTCAAAACCTGTTTCTAGCGATTCGGCGCAACCGAATATTCGGTTCGGTAAGAGCTGAACCGAATGTTCGCTTAAGGTTTAAAATAAGTGTCTCGTCCCGTCCTGACTTTTATTACCTTTTATCACTAAACAACTATTGCGGTTTTCACGTTTTTCTAGCGTTTTGGCACCCCTACTTTCAGAGCTCGTAACTTTTAACTGACCCAACGGATTTTCACCAAACTTAGATAAGAACATTTTCGATCAAGTCACCTTTCAAACAAAAAAACCTAATTTAAAATCGGTCCATCCGTTTGGGAGCTGCGATGCCACAGACAGATACACAGACACATGCGGTAAACGGATAACGCTGTATCCTGCGTCGGGGATCAAACAATTGTGCAACAAGTTCCTCTCAAAAAATATTTATCTTAGGATCTAGAAAAGTCCAATTTATGTTTTTCAGAGAGATGGCTTCTCAAGATAGTGGGTTCTGGGTTTCTGGACAAGACTACTCTACACTTGGAGCCAGAAAAAAGGACAAAGTAGAAACAAAGGAAAAAAAACAGAAGACTACTAAATCACGGGTTAATCAAAAAGCAGAACCTTCAGCCCGTAAAGTTGACCAGAATAGGTATTTAAATAGTTTTTTTAATTTTTGATTTAACTTGATTTTGCCCGCGACTCCGTCCGCTTAATCGTTCATCGTGTATCCCACGATTGCGTATGCACACATTTATTTTATATAATCTATATTATTAAAGGCCGCATTCAGATTCAGATTCAGATTCAGATTTTATTACTCAATATAAATTACAGTATAAATTGCACTTCATGTCAAATTACAAGTATTCGACCAAACTTCTTATACTGGGTATAACGCTTACTCTGAGATTAAAATGCGGGATTCATGACAGATTACTATGGCATTTTGACATTTATACCCCAGAGTAATCGTCACCCCCGTGTAAAAAGTTTGGTCGAACCGGGCCTAAATCTAATTTCCTATAATCCTATAAATTGTAAATTTCATTTTAAACGTAAATTAATTTTTTAATCATTTTTTTTATACGAGTATAAATTTGTTAAACATTAACATAACAATGTAGTACCTATCAGAATGCCGAAGCCGAGTAGAAAAAAGCCGTGGTAGCCTATTGGTTTGACCTGCCGACTCTTAAGCAGACGGTCGTGGGTTCGAACCCGGGCTTGCACCTCTAAGTTTTTCGGAATTTATGTGCGAAATATAATTTGTAAATTTACCATGAGCTTTTCGGTGAAGGAAAACATCGTGAGGAAATCTGCACACACCTGCAAAGCAATTTGTCGCTTGTGCCCAGCAGTGGGACGTATATAGGCTGGATTATTATTATTTATCAGAATGCAGATTTAATAACGGTTTAACTTCAAATTTAAGAATTTAAAAGGTGGTGAGAAAAGTGAACTCACCCCTCCGACCTACTTGTACGCGAACCTTGGAATAGTTGACTAACACATATTGTTGGATATATTTCAGAGATCCGTTAGCAAGCACCAGCGGCGTCGGAGACACGCCGAGAAACAGAGTGGTCGACGGCATGAAGTAAGATTCATGCCACCTTCATTGACTTTTTGAATAAATAAACAATATAAAATTAAAACCCGACCAATACTTAGGTCTCATACTTACTGACTTAGTTCCTCGTGCATCAATAGATGGCGCTGGCGCACAGTTAGTCCATGATAGCAAAGGTAGATCTCCTACTTGCCGATAGATGGCGCGCATACCTGTGCACACGTAGTTTTCCACGAAGGAAATACATTATCACATCGTCTCTCATGCTATTATATCTGTCACAAACAAAGTAATGCTACTTTTTATAGTCATTTCAAAAACGAATATCCACCCATATTTTTGGCATCTTAATATCAGTAAGCCAGGGACCGCACCTCGCACAAATTGACCTAGTTCCAAACTAAGCTCTAGCTTTGTACTATGGGTACTAGGCAACGATAAATATTTATATAGAGAAATACATTCTTAAATATACAAAATACATGACTCAGGAACCGCTCATCACACAAATATTTGCCCATACCGGGATTCGAACCACTAGCTTATAAGTTTGTATATCGTTGCCTAGTACGCATAGAGCTTAGTTTAGGGCTAGGTCAATTTGTGTGAGATTGTCCCCTGACATTTATTTATTGTTGTGTTAATGTGGCAGGGTTCTATAACTGTTTGTTGTTTGACAGCAAACCTCAGAGGCCATCGATCAGCGATATCAGCACAATCAGTAGGAAATCAGACAGAACAGCTGAGAACAATTTACACGCCGGCGGCGCTAAGTGAGTTTCACACCTAAGCTCTGCCCCCGTGGGTTGCTTTTCCACTGGAGAAGTGGAAGAAGCTAAACAGTGAGCGAGGTCAAAGCTTCCACCAGTGCTAAGCTAAGCTAAGCTATGATAATGATCGTAATTGGTGAATATCAACACATCCTTATAAGTATACTAGTGACCCGCCCTCGCTTCGCTTCAGTTAAAGTTCCCCCTCCCATTTTCTCCCCTTAAACTTGAAATATCAAATTTTTTTCTTCATAAGAACTTTTCTCAGACCAAGGAATATTAAAAAAAAATGAATCACCGAATTCCGCGTGATGCCGTGAAGTCTATATTAGATCGTACTTATGTCCTTAGTCAGTCTTCACTTTGGGTACCACTGCGATAATACAGCTGTTCACCAGCTGTTACTAGACTTAAGGCTGTATAATTTGGGGCCCCTTTTGGAATTATAAGGTCTGTATAGCCGGCTATACAGCTTCTGTACAGCAACGATAAACAGCGTTGAGTGTTAAAATTGTTTATAGTACAGCTTTTATACAGTTCGAAATGCTACCGGTATGGCTACGCAGCTTAGCACATCTGCATGGTGGAAAAGCAGCCTTATGGTCGCATGATAAACGTGGTTATAGCATGCGTCACTCTCGCACTTACAGACTGGTCAGAGTGACAGATGGTTTGTCACTACAGTTTGTTTGTTGGTTACGCTTTCTCAGCTAAACCACTGAACCGATTTCGACGAAATTCGGTATGGAGCTTGAGTCCCGGGAGAGGACATAGGATACTTTTTATCCCGCAAAATTGGACAGTTCCCAAGGGAGCACCGATAATAGAGTTCTACGCGGACAAAGTCGCGGGCAAAAGCTAGTATTTACTATATAATACGAAGTAAACGTAACGTAAAAGTTCACGAATTGTTCTTTCAAATTTAACAAAAAATGTATGTAAAGTTAAAATAACTTTGTTTAATATACTTACATATTTGTTATAATTACACAAGTCAACATATTTTTTACAATTAAAACGGCTCACGCACACACGCACCCACGCACGCACACATTTTCACATGTATAATTAGTCTGGTTAGGGTGGTACAATTTTGAATGTTTAATGATTTCAGGTTAGAAGAAACACAATTTCAGCATCATCTGAATAACGTAATCAAACGTGAGTGTTTAACAGTAATGGAAGATGTTCTGTCGACCGCCTTGGAAGCAGTTCAAGCTAAAACTAAAGTTTTGAAAAGAGCATTACCGGACCAGCAAATCGTATCGGCGGCGGAACAACTGAAAAAGAAAAGGTTTGAATTATTTTTTGCAGCGACACTAGCGACATCTTGTGACAAGTAGAAGAACTATCTACAACAGCGCCTCTAGCGTCAGATGGCGGAACCTATTTAACAGCGCAATCCTCGCCCTATAGAATTTTGGGTCAAATGCTATATTAGGCATAAACAATTTTAAATCTTTACTAACTATAGCTATTAGCGTCTGTAAATAAATATATATCTTGCCATTTTATTTATGACATGACACATTTGATTTATATTTTTACCCGACTCCCGAAAGAGGTTTATTTATCTATTTATTTAATATTTATTGCACAAAAACAAGTACAAATGGCGGACTTAATGCCTAATGGCATTCTCTACCAGTCGACCACGTGTCCAATCGGAAATGTATATAGGTAGTAGGTGCACAGTACAACAGAACTAAACTTACAACATAACATAATTACCTTATGTGTGTGTGGGTTATGTGTTTCGAGCGAATGTATGTATGTATGTATGTCAATTTATTTGGCACGCTCTGCAGCCTAAACGGCTTGATGGATTTTAACATATGTTATTCGATTCGTCTTAATTGTTGAAGTGACATAGGGTATATAATATTTAAATATGGCACCCACGAAAAAAATGGAGGGGGAATAAAATGAAGTATTTTTTGTTATATATGGGTATCAAATGTAAGGTAATAAATTATACCTATATACAATAATTTACCTGACAATATAAAAAATGCCTACATTGTTAGTTTTAAGGTATCTATCGACTAATTGAAAAATGTTATTATTTTGTAATTGAATTTTTAATTGATAAATTTTAATATATTTATTAATACCAATAGGATTTAAGCTTTCGGCACACCAAACGCGTGTAAGGCGCGTCGCGCTTTGAACGCGGGCCGCGCATGTTGTTAAACAACAAATCAAATTTAACCCGGCACACCAAAAAGTAACGCGTTCCTGCGCAGGGCACGCGTTCGAGCTGCTTCGCGCACGCGACGCGCCGCAGTCGCAGCAGAAAACTCGGGCAGCGCGTCGCGTGGCGTGCGCGAAGCAGGCGCGTCGCGCGCGCTGGCATGCGTCCCGTCAGCGCGGCGTCGGCGCAGGTACTAGTCGTTGTATTTTTTACAAACGCGTGGTGGGGGTACGCGCGCGCCGCGCAGCATCTCACACCGAACGCAGCCACGAGGCGTGCGCAGCGCTGGCACGCGTTCGAAACGCGTTGAAGCTGCCTCCTGCCTGTGGTGTGCCGGGTGCTGCGACGCTCACGCCACGCGACGCGCCTGACACGCGTTTGGTGTGCCAAAAGCTTAAAACTTTGACATTTTATACTTTTATTCCTGTTATGTTATTGACATTTATATTATTAGAATTAGTTGTATTTCTTTATAAATGTGTACGCCTACCGGCAATTTACAGTGATACGACACATGTTTAACCATCTTTCGTAATGATTACTTGACCTGTGAACACAAATAAATAATGGATTGATTGCTTACACTAAAGCAAAAGGGGAAGACGCGTTATCGCCGTACAAGACACTGACATAATGCGTGCCGCGATACCTACATTCGCAAATTCCACACACACAGCTGTAAACATGCACTAAGGAGCAATAGAGATAAATTGATGGACTAACGTCGTGCGCGTAAGTGAGACAGCCATATTATGTCTCAGAATAATGACGACGTCGCACGTGTTGATAGATCGGTGACGGCCGGACAACTGACTCAAACACAGGCGCTCACCGCCTATATTTAGCTGCTCAAGCCCGCGCGCCGGTCACGTATCTTCCTCTTTTTGTTTTCATCTAAGATTTATTGATTGTTTTTCCAGGCAGTTGTCACCCGCGTCTTCAATGGGCGCGCTGAACCTCGTGCTGTCAGCGCGGCACTCGGGCGGCGCCGGCAGCCAGACCAGTGACAATGACAACCATCATCCTGTAGACGGGTAATTTTTTAGGGATCCGTGGTCATACGAACCCTTATTGTTTTGCCACGATCATCTCGGTCTGTATGTCCTAGTCGATTTTAAAGACTATTAAAGTCACAGAGCTGACATTTTTGATCACTTTTATCCTGCGCGCAAAGACCACGTGTTTACCCGACTTCGTAGAGCAAAAGGAAGGGTATTGTGGTTAACAGTATGTAGGTATGTGACCAAACATCGGATGTTAATTAACTCTAGCTTCTAAACTACTGGACCGATTTTAATAGATGGGGTGTCATATGATTCGTCAAAAACGTGCGAGCGTCATAGGCTGTATAAAAATTATAAGGGTGCGTCATACTAGTAGCTAGTCATGTTTAAAATTATTTATTTCCTCTAGAAACTTGCAAGTGGTTCTACCAGAAAGAAGTGTCAATTGGTGCTCCATTCATCAGATAGAAAATTTTGCTTTCATCGAATCCGCGCGTTTATCTGGAGGATCCAGGAGGTATGTAATATCTAAACAATCCGCGATATTAGTGATAAAATCCCCCGACATAATTCGGACCCTGAAAGGTTAGCAGTTGGTAGTGACGCTGCCTACGAAGCTAACGGTCCCGGGTTCGAGTCCCGGTATGGGCAAATATTTGTGTGATGAGCGCGAGTATTTGTTACTGAGTCATGAATGTTTTCTATATCTTCACGTACGAGTATGTATTTCTCTAAATAAGTATGTTTATCGTTGTCTAGTCATAGTCATAGTCATAGCATTTATTGTAAACCATAGTTGTACAGGTCTCAAAGTTCAGTACATTTAGATCCATATGGGCCCTGGTAGGGCGTAACAATTCTAATTTCAACTGAGGAATTACATTATATTGTGACAATATTTGCGATCATGTTATAATTTAAATTTCACATACCCAAAATATAGTTCATATTCTAACTAGGAGAAGGATTTACATGTCATCTTTCCAAATAGCCGATAATTATGTCAATATATTTAGATAAAGTTACAAATTTTTTTTTTTTATTATTTAAAAAATCTGTCAATTATTAAGAGATTGCAATTATACTTATTAATTATGTCAGAGTTTCACATGTTATCAGTCAGTATCGTTCAAGAATTCATTAATTCCTTTATCCCTTTTTTGTCAAGAATACTTTTAACTTATATTTAAACAAATGGTCTTTCTTTTCGTCTTTAATATTTGCAGGGGCTTTGTTATATATTTTTATAAATCTCACATATGGACTGTCTCTATGCATCGCTAAGTTTGATTTTGGTAAGTTTAGTCTATTTTCGTGTCGAGTTACTATTCTACGATTTGGCGCATCTTTAACTTGGCGGAAAAAGTGCATATGCTCTCTCACAAACAAGTTTAAGTTCTCAAGTTTAGTCATAGTTACAAGCTAGTAGTAGTGGAGCTTAGTTTGGGACTAGGTTAATTTGTCCGCTGATATTAAAAATGTTTTTTTTAATATACTTAATTATTAACAATAGAAAAATATGTATTATATTTTTTATGTACCTGAGTAATTCATTTACGGTAATATTTGTAAAAGAAATCAGTGATTCAATAACTTAAAATAAAAATATTTGACAACAATTCCATTGCAGCCTTAGCTTAAAACTGGCACGAAACGTCCTAACCCTAATAATATCACTAATTACTACATATTAAGGGTTACGTACCTCAAATGAAAAAAAAACGGAACCCTTATAGGATCACTTTGTTGTCCGTCTGTCTGTCTGTGTGTCTGCCAAGACCCTTTTTCTCAGGAACGCGTGAAGATATCATGTTGAAATTCATATCAAATACTTAATTCTGCAATCCCTTGGATCATTGAAAAAATCAAACATCTAAGTCAACGCAATCAAAAGATACGGCCATTTATGCCGCATATTGAAGGGAATCAAAACCTATAGGGTACTTCCCGTTGACTTAGAATCATGAAATTTGGCAAGAACCAATGTCTTATACCACAAGTAAAGGAAAAATTCTGAAAACCGTTAATTTGTACTTACTTCACATAAAAAAGTCATGTATAAACTGACACTCACTACGAAAGTGTGTGTCAGTTTATACTGGACTTTCTTTATATTGTATTCCCGTGATTTACGATCTATTTACATGCCTACAAGTGCGGAACCCTCGGTGCGCGAGTACGACTCGCGCTTGGCGGCTTTATAAAACAAAGTCGCCCCGCGGCATCTGTCTGTCTGAACGCGATACACTCAAAAACTGATTTCAATACGTTTTTACCAATGGACGGAGTGATTCACGAGGAAGGTTTAGGTGTATAATTCATTAAGGTTTAGGTGCGTATATGCTCTGCTACCAGTGCGAAGCCGGGGCGGGTCGCTAGTCATTTGATTAAGTTGAAGTATTTTTAACCCCTGAAGCAAAAAGAGAGGAGCGTTATAACTTTAACGTGTCTGTCTGTGTATCTGTCTGTGGTATCGTGGCTCCCAAACCGATGAACCGATTTTCGTTTAGTTTTTTTTGTGTCATAGATAATTTCATCCCGAGTGTTCTTAGCCATGTTTCATGAAAATCTGTTCAGCCGTTTGAAGATCATCAGCTCTCTTCTAGTTGATGAGGGGATCTGACTAACTTCCTATGTCAGATCGATTCGAAAGGCACCGTGTTACTTCAATGATATTGAAAGTATATTGTAAGGTAACCATGACCTGATCAGCCATTTGAAGATCATCAGCTCTTTAAGGGCCTGCGCAAACCGGCGGAGCGCAGTGCAGATCACTTTAAATTTATCAATGTATATTCTTCCCTATTTTAATTACAATAAGGTATAAATTTGAATGCTCTGAGACCGACCTCGGAGCATCACGGGGGATTTCTACTCTGCGGCTGCGGCTCTAAATTTATACCTTATTGTAATTAAAATAGAAAAGAATATACATTGATAAATTTAAAGTGATCTGCGCTGCACTCCGCCGGTTTGCGCAGGCCCTTAGAGTTGATGAGGGGATAGGACTACCTTCCTTATGTCCTATCGATTCGAAATTTGGTACCGTGTTACTTCAATGATATTGAAACCTATTTTTTGTGTCGGGGGGTTTTTAATTGTTTTATTTTACTTTTTTGTCGCAGTGTCGCAGGTGTCCCCGGCCAGTGGCGACGACACCGGACCGCTGACGACAACGACAGGTAGGAAGTGGGCATTGATTTTAAACCAGAAGCTTGAATACTTACTGGGAATTACACAGCAAACACTGGGTTAAAGCAAGAAAACATGACCTTGAATTACGTCACGGATGTCTTGCATCTCTTTCTCCAGCGGGCTTAACATGCGTGCACGAGATACAATTTGACAGGTGCTATGGAAATTAATACATCTATACATATATTCTATCGTAAGACTTAACGCTCAAGGTTTAAAATAAAAGTGTCTTTTATTACCCTTTACTACTAAGCGACTATTGCGATTTTCACATTTTATAGCGATTTTATCAAGACGGGAGAATTTTATTTTAAACCTTAAGCGTTAAGTCTTACGTTAAAATGGAATACGTTTTATCTCGTGCTTGCATGAGCCAAGAAGGATAAAAATAAACAATTATCACTAACTAAAACCATCACCAAAGTCACGTATTTATTGAGATAATTGCGAAGATAAGGAGAATTACGCGAGCTCTAGGAAGTTTTAAGCTTACAAGTAACGCCGCGTGACAGTATAGTGTATTTTTTTTTGTTTAATATTGTATTATTATTTGCAGTGACAGCTCTTCAGGAACAAAGTCACCAGAATCGGAAAGGAGAAGCTTCTTTGACAGACAGTAAGTAATAACCTATATTTATTTCGCAACCGAATAAATTAATTTAAAACTGAACATCAAACAAGATAATAAAACTAACACCCGACTACGAACATTTTACTTATCACCTTTCACGTCGCCTCTCATGCTGTTTTCATCTGTTTCCATTTATAAATCATACCTTTTTGAAATCTATGCATTAGGTACAGCTTTCAATTGACACCAAACTGGATGAATTTGTCATTTCTTTCGCTAACCATTAATTTGTGCATGTCAAATCCGTCATGTTGGATTTAATATGACATCACGCACAGATTTCGTAAAACTATTTTTATAATCGCGTTCTGTAAAGTGCTAATATATGTATACACCGTTAACTGTATCAGAATGCCACCCATAGCGTAACCAAAGCGTGAACGCTGTTCTGTAATGAGCGTTGACATATTAATAACTGTTCTTTTATACCCGTACCTTTAGAGACTTCATTATGTGCCAGTTGCATAAATAACTATTATAAATTAAAAATGTATGCTACATGTAGCATACCTTTGTGACAAATGAAAATTGCATAAGCGATAACGTTATAACAAAATTTTTTTCGTAGCCTGGTTTTAGTTTTCTAACTTTATCTTGTTAACTCTTTATTTGGCAAAAAAAAGTCGAGTGTTCAAACCTCTTTAGATTTTAAAACAGCATAAAAAAATAGCAACAAAAAACAGAAAAAAGTTAATGTTATGGTATGTAGGTAGGTATATATCGTGATATACATTGCCAAATAAATGGTTAATAAAATATGCTTATGTGAAATTGAGTACCTAAACATTTTAAATGTAACTAATTAATTCTGTGCATTAAAATGAGTGTAATTAATGCATTATTTTGGGTTTTGTTACACTTGATGATAATATCATATTTTTTAATACAGTCAGCGCTGACCCTAGCCTTTGGTCAGGGTAGAGCAAGATTGTAAAGACAATATCGCTCTACCCTGATAGACGCCACCCGGCACCCTCTGGCCGATACTTTCACACCACATAAGTAAATTATTCGTTTAACATTGTTCTTAGCTTCGACATTTTAGCGCCCTTTGCCACCTGGCGCAACCGCTCTTACTCTAGGGCCGGCACTGAATACAGTTGCTCAAAAAGTGGTAATTTTTGTAGCTGTATTGCTGTACCATATCGTGCAGAATGTTGCACTCTGAAAAATGTATTAAAAAAGATTGCGGAACTTCCTGAGTCTTGTCCCTCGCTAACGGCTCGGGCCAAGTTACCTCGGGACTCGTGTAAAATGACATACTTTCCGCACTTGCATCAAAATTATGTGTACAGAGACTTGAGCAACACGGAGGAAGATCTGCCAGAAGAAACGGTCGTCGACGACCTTAGCTGCGACCTGCTTGAATGCAGCATCAACGGAAGATCTAAAAGGTAATTTCAACAGTCTAAAACCCAACCCAACACTAATAAAGTGGGCCTTAGCCCACTTTATTAGTGTTGAACGTGTACATGCACAGTGCGGTAGTGTGCGTGTCTGACGGAGCGAGCCACAGCGAGCGCGCCGGCGCTCAAGTCACTTGTGGATATTGTTTCCGTGTGTGCGTGTACATACACGGCGCTGTATACAGATGTGTTAACCACAAGTAAAGCCCACTCGCCTTCGTGAATTGCAAGAGCTATATACCTATGTATGTATGTGACCAAAAATCGGATGTTCCGCTCTAGCTCCTAAACTATTAGATCGATCTTAATAAATGGGGTGTCATATGATTCGTCAAAAACGTTATAACGGCTATATAAAAATTGTAAGAGTGCGTCATTGGTCATTCATACAAGCACGAACTCCCACCTCGGTCTCGTTTCGTCGGGTTTTATTTAATAATTAAATATATAGATAGGTATACAGTTTTTCTCGTTTTTTTATAGATCTCACAACGGGAGCGATAGCAGTGCTGAAGTGTACGAAATAAGTTCAGTTAAGGTAATTAATTTATAGTAATATAAATTTATTTATTTATTTTCAGGCTACAATACACGTCCCAACGTCCTATAATAAGACAGATAGGTAGTGAATTTCAGGGCGTTTCAACCGCCGTCATTAGTGTCACCAAATATATTGACGAAATCAATACTTGTACAAATTAAGCTAATTAAGCAAATTAGGCACTGACCTCGTGACAAACTTAACTTTGCCGTTGGAAAACTGTTATCCCCATACATTGACATAGGAGCCTTTAGGGTTTTTTTTTAAAATTCTCGTTATGGAGTCCCCTCACTTGTGAAGGAGGAGGATATAATTCATCATTAAATAGAAATCGAACACTGTGTAAATTTTCAAGAGAACAGTTTTGATTGCCCGTTAGATGCATCACTTTCAACTCACTTCTAAAATAAATAATGGCTTCCTTTCAGAGTAGAAATAAAAAAAATTGTAATTCGCAGATTAACATGTCGACGAGGTCTTACGTCAGGACTCCCGTCGACCAACGAACAGCTGGTAAGTTTAACCGGAAAATCCACAGAGACAAACAAACGAGTACGTAGTCAATAAACATTTTTGAACAGACCTTAAAGTATTGCTATTTGACCGCAACGTTCTTTTGTTTTTCTCGCGCGATAATAAGTAAAGAAAATAAACAAAAATGTTTCGTATTTCTTTCCTAAAGAAGAAATGCAAGAGATCTGTGACGTAGTTCAAAGTCATTTGAAAAAATTGTATCACAGATTATTAAATACTAAACGCTGGAGTTGTTGGAAGAGGGGGCACCACTATCCAGTTTCTGTAGGTACCTACCTACAGAAACCTACCTATAAATACAAATAAGTTTATAATAGGAAAAAAAAATTTGCTGTCGCTACAAATTTACGGTTTTCGGATTTTTCCCTTTACTTCTTGCCAAATTTTATGATTCTAAGTCAACGGGAAGTAACCTATAGATTAACGTCAACGGCATAAACGGCCGTATTTTTTGATTGCGTTGACTTAGAAGTTTGAATTTTTCACAGGTCCATGAAATTGTAAACGTGAGTATTTGGTGTTAATTTCAACTTGATACCTCCACGCGTTCCTGAGAAAAACAGTCTTGACAGACCAACAGACATACTTCCTTTTGAGGTACGGAACCCTAAAAACTAACAAAATACTGTTTATTCCAGGTTTCGCCACATCCTCTCCATCCGTCAGGAGTTCCCCACCACCAGCTAACACGTCCCAACGTCCTGTAATAAGACAGGTAGGAAACTATGGGCCGAATGATATTCTAAGTAACAAGATAAAGTTATAAAACTAAAACCCGAATACGAAAAACAATTTTTTTTTCACTTATCACGTCGCCTCTCATGCTGTTATCTGTCACAAAGTCATATATATGTTAAGAGTATGTATGTATATGTCCAAAAATCGGATGTTCCACTCTAGCCCCTAAATCATTTAAACTTTTTTTAAATGTATAAATCATATCTTTTCAAAATCTAAGCGTTAACAGCTTTCATTTGACATCAAACTCGAACGATTTGTAAAAAAAAATTTAACAAAAAAATAAAACCGTCTTCAAAAACCAACTAAAAAGGATAAAGACCTACACAATAGCAATGACACCATGATTCTTGCCACCGACTTCGATATACTTCATGTACCTATTAGGCACTAAATTGCCTATTCCTAGGACTCCTAGGAGGCCGGTCTTTATTTAATCCTTTTTAGTTGGTTTTTGAAGACTGTTTTATTTTTTTGTAAAAATATTTTTTTCGTCGCTTTTTAGTGATGCACCTAATATTATTATGTGATAAAGCACATATACATAAGAAACAATAGCCTAATACCGATTTCTCATCACCCTTGTCGCTGTCCAAGATGCAGGGCCGTTAATCATTGAGGAGTTCTCCCGGTACTTCACCATCAGTTGCACTTCACCCCATGCATTATAATGTGTACCCATAAAAGTAGCTATAAGCTATAAAGAAATCTCATTGCTGGATATCACTTACGTCAATCACGTCAATCACTTACGACTAAGGAGTTCCGGTGGTCATCTCTGGTCTTCATCATCAGGTCCTCTTCACCAAGAGGTGATTTTGTAATGCAATTTCTTAAGGTCTTGCAGGTAATACCAAAATCGCTGTATGCGTGCCTATAACTTTTGAGGAGTTCCCTCGATTCCTCATGGATCCCATCATCAGATTCTGATTTCGTGACAATGGGACCACATGGGAAGTATACCCTTTCAAACAAAAAAAGAATTTTCAAAATCGGTCCACAATTGACGGAGTGTTCGAGTAACATAAAAAAAAAAAAAAAAAACGTACAGACGAATTGAGAACCTCCTCCTTTTTTGAAGTCGGTTAAAAACAATATCGCTCTTTATCTTACGCATGTCAAATCCGGTAATCGGTGGACGAGAATTGAGAGTGAAATTTTAAGAACGCGTCACGTTCAGGCATTTCGTTACATGAGAGAGAAGAAAGATATTATTATGACGTAGAGAGAAAGATAAATCTGTTATGCAAGGCTGCAAAGTTGTTATTTGGCGCGAGAGCCAGTATTGAATCCCGAGTTAGCGAAGGATTCTAAAATAAAATCCTGAGGCCTCCAGACCCAAATAACTTTCCTGCCGTGCGAAACACACAATTTTTCATCTCAATGTACTTAGCGAGAAAAAAATCTTGGTGTTGGGAAAACAATTGCACGAGCGTCACATCAGTCTTGGCCGTGCTCGCGCAGCGCCCTCCGCGCACAGCACCAACATTACTTTCCACGCTAGCGGTTAAAGTGGACTTTTGCGCGCAGATTTTGACCGACAAAGAAAGCCTTTCCGAGCCGGTGAGGTGAAAAATATAATACTATGTCAATTGTTTTTTTAGCCGAGGCTCTTCCTACCGCCGGCCGCGCCCCAGAGCGCATTCGACGCCAGCGCACGCAACTGCCGGTAAGACCAGCCTCATTTTAAGGGCGATCGATAGACCGCATTCTAACCTAACCTACTTTTCTGCTAGCAGAAACAACATTATGCCATAATAGAAGTATGCTATAGGATTGTTATGTTAAATAAAATTATGTTAAACGAAATTCGTCAAAAATAAAATTATGTACAAATAATATGCTGCAAAAGTTATAGGTAGTAGGTATGGGTACTGATAGTTATGCCAAGTATATATTTCTGCGAAATGGTCATTCGACTAAGCGTGTTTGTGCGAAGTGTATTTCGACCAATAAATATTCTGCTAGATATACCCAAATAGGGACTCGTCTAAAATGACATACTTTCCGCACTGTGACCCTCGTGTTGGCAGGTGCCCGCGCTGCAGCTCAGTGTGGCAGACTGAACTGGAGCTGGAGGAGCACTACTTCGAGCACCTGACGGGCAATGTCAGCTGTGGAGTCGGTGGCTGTGAATACGTAAGCTCTGTCCTAACCCTATCATAAAAAAATAGTGACAAAAATACATTAAACTATGCAATCATTCAATAATTCTAACGTGTCCCTAAGTTTTTGTAGGGAATGCTTCTTTATTTTTATTAAAAACGTGTGGCTTTCAGTAACACGAAAGGACTTTCCATACAAATATTTCAGGATACTTTTGAAAATGCCAGAATACTGTAACGGTATAAGATCTTAAGGCTATTTTTGTTCGAGCACCTGCATGCAGGTGTGCAAATAATTATCCCATCGCTCCACTAGGTATGCAGACATGTTGGTAACTTGAAAAATTCGATAGCAAAAACTTGAAACAAGATGCGAAAAATCACAAATTACGATTATCTCGAAAGCCCATCCACTAGGTCCATGTTCGGCTGTTTGGATCGAGCAAAGCCACCAAATACAGCAGAACCTGTGAAATAACTGTTAAACCTCCGACAAAAGAGCTCGTAACTCTTAAATTAAGTCACCTTTCAAACAAAAAAAAAAGAAAATTGGTTCATCCGTTTGTGAGCTACGATGCCACAGACAGATATACACGTTAAACTTATAACACCTCTATTTTGCGTCAGTGGTTAAAAATGATAAAGGTTCGTAATTATTTTCCCCAGTAGTAGGGTTATATCAATCAATCAATCAATCAAAACATTTATTTCGACCAACTGGGATCATAGTTAAGGTTAGTAATAATTTCTTAGCCTAAGGTTATAAAAATAATACAAATAAAAGAAAAATATAAGTACGGACGACAGCACTTAGTAAGGCTTGACTGTCAGTACATGGATCATATGACAATGATTCAGATACCGACAATCAAACCTGTCCGCAATTGCCCTCAGGAGACCATTAGAGCTAGCCCGCACCCTGCGCGCCAGTGATGTGCAGCGTTTTCTCATAGTTGTGTAGAAACAGTCAACTCTGGCATCCGCGAACATTCCTGACGCACTACAGAAACGGGGCAACCCCAATAGCACCCTGAAAGCATTATTGTACTGCACACGAAGGGCGTTGTACTGCTTCTGCGTATAAGAAACCCACAGACTGCTCGTGTAGATTTTATCTTTCGAATTATTCGTTACATGATCACGTCAAAATCTTGCCGAAACCTGTTTTATATTGTAACCTAAATGAAATAAAGTCCAATATTGTTCGACAGGCTTGTTCGTCCCGCAACGGCCTGCGCGCGCACATCCGCGCGGCGCACCTACACAATCACACGTGCCGCATCTGCGGGAAGGCTTACTTGGTAAGAGGACGCTACTTTAAAAAAAAAGCCGGTCAAGTGCGAGTCGGACTCGGGCACCGAGCGTTCCACACAAACTTGTAGGCATGTAAATAGTTCGTAAATCACGGGAATACAATATAAAAAAGACCAGTATAAACTGACACGCAATAAGTATGCACTTTCGTACTTAGTGAGGGTCAGTTTATACTGGATTATTTTTTATGTAATGTAACTACAAATTAACGGTTTTCGGATTTTTTCCTTTACTTGTGCTATAAGATATTGCTTCTTGCCAAATTTCATGATTCTAAGTCAACGGGAAGTACCCTATAGGTTTTGATTCCCTTGAGATTCCCTTCAATATGCAGCATAAACGGCCGTAACTTTTGATTGCGTTGACTTAGATGTTTGATTTTTTCACTGATCCAAGAAATTGTAGACGTGAGTATTTGGTGTTAATTTCAACTTGATACCTCCACGTGTTCCTGAGAAAAAGGGCCTTAACAGACACACATACAGACAAACAGACAGACAGACAGACGGACAACAAAGTGATCCTATAAGGGTTCCGTTTTTTTCATTTGAGGTACGGAACCCTAAAAAATAGGGGTTTATAAAGGAAACAGTTTCTGTCAAAAAATTTATTTTTGGAGCAAGATTTTCTTGCCGGCTGTACTTACACAGTCATCATCTGCTTATCAAGGCAAATCCAATGAGGCCAAACTCAGCGGATCTTGTTTCATTGCGGAGTTCGTATGACCTTTCGACTGCATCATTAGACCTCGGATCTCGGGAGGTTCCAATTTTTTTATGTCCTTCCCCAGGACTATATCCATTCCAAATTTCATTGAAATAGGTTTAGCGGTTTAGCAGTGAAAGAGTAATAAACAGACAGACAGAGTTACATTCAAATTTATAATATTATTAATAGATTAGTATAGATCGCTTAGTTTTATGAATCCTACCTACCTGCCAATTTTAACTAAAATCGGAAGGAAAATCAAATTAACGCGATTTAAAGTAATGTCCAATAAACCATATAGCTAAAGTTTAACTTTGTCGCCGCTAGATGGCGTCGTCACTGGAGCGCCACCTGCGTGTCCACGCGCAGAGCCGGCGCTGTCCGCTCTGCCCGAGGGCATGCGTCGACGATGCCGAGCTCTGCGACCACGTGGCCCGCGCGCATGGAGCCGGCCAGGTAGACAAAAAAAAATCCGAGATAAAAAGTATGCTGTTCCTTCCCCGGGACTCACTATACCATTTTATCGAAATCGGTTCAGCGGTTTAGCCGTGAAAGCTTAACAAACAAACAAATAAACTCACTGTCTCATTTATAATATTTATTAGTACGGATTAGTAGGATAGTCTGACCAAAAATCAGTATCCTTAAGAAGCATTTCAAATGGGCTACATTTTTCTGACATTTATAACCGGCAATAGAGTATCTTGTTCTGGCATACGCAGTTAGAAGAAGACCGCCATTGTTGCCGGCTAATTGCCCCTTTACAGTCTAAGGCCCCTTTAGTCTTAAGGTGCTGAAACGATTTACCCTTAGAAATGTTGTATAACACTTTTGACATCAAAACTTTTTTTTCAGATCGCCTGTAGCCGTAGGCCTCAGTTGAAATATTACGTATGTAAAGATTGCCGCTTTGCGACCACATCTCATACCGTTGCATTAGATCATTGCCAAAGCCATATTCTTGATAAAATAAATCTAAATATTACCCTTTGTGAAATATGTGACCTGATCTTTATCACTGGTGATCTGCACTTCCTCATGCACGTATTGGATGACAATCTCACTCGTGAATCGTTTCAACTAATTGATTATGACTGGAGAGTGAGCTCGGACTCGAGACGAAGACTCGAGTCAAAGTTTAAAAAATTAAAAACGACTAAGGCTACAAAAGATAAAAATGAAGATGAGGTAATCATTGCTAGATCGAAAGTTGAAGCATTAAATGGAGAAGCAAATGATATAAAGGCTCCAAGCGAAAAACATCTTGAAGGTCAAGTAATGGATAACGCCGTGGAAGCACGCGGTAATTCGGTGGAAGAAAACACTTCGCTTCAAGAAAATAATAACATTCGTGATTTAAACCAGAATGAGAATGATGTGGTCAATATAACTGATGGTTATATAAACAATGAAAATGATCAAATAAAGCTAAATCACAATAATATACTAAATGAATCTGATTTGTCCCAGTTAGGAGAAAAATATGATAAAATATTAGATCCCGTGGGGATAATTTTAACCCAATGTGGCACTGAGTCCAAAAATCAATTACCGAACACCACACATGAGCATATCGTGGACGCAAACACGATAAAGGACCCAGTTCAAACTGAAACATTGATTAAAACCCCCTTGGAACCGCAAACTACGGTTGGAAGGAGTGAATCAACGAATTCCATAAACAATCAAAACGAAAAAATAAAACTAAATTACAATAATGAACATAATGAATCTGATTTGTCCCTACTAGGAGAAAAACTTGATAAAATTACGGATCTACTAGAAAAATATTTTGTCCAACGTGGCACTGACTCCAAAAATCAATCATCAAACACTGCTCAGCGTGAGCAATTAATGGACGCAGACACGATGAAGGACCCAGTTCAGACTAAAACATTGGTTAAAGACCCCTTCGAACAGCCAACTACGGTTGAAGGGAGTGAATCAAAGGACAATATGGACAATAACAAATGCTATGAACTTCCTTCCTCTTTAAGAGCAGAAGCGCAAAATCAAAATGCAGCTTTAGATGAAAGTAAATGTACAGATGGCGATCAAACAGAAACGAATGTTGAACAAACTGCCGATCACCGTAGCAATCACACAACGGAGAGCGTTAATAAAGACACAAACTATACACTTTACAGTAAAAAAACGACAAACACTCAGGATATACAAGTCAACGTAAGTAACAAAATACATTCAGATGTGCTTAACAATAAGATTGATATAATTAATGAGATTGATTTACGAAAAAACACTAATATTAAGTGTAATGAAATAAGTATTCGCGAGGGAACCGATATAAGCTCAATCGAATCTCGTGGAATCTTATTAGATGAGAAAACGACTACTAATGATTACCAAGATAATGAAATCAAAGGAAATTCTACAAGAATCACAAATGAACTGTTGGATGAGACCGAAGGTCAAGATAACCATGCGAAAATTAATTGCTTAGCATGTTCAACTGAAAACTTTACCATCGATACTGAAGATAAATCTGAAGGAGATATAAAATCAAAAATCATTACTAACGCAACATATGTTGAAGATAAAGTAAAAGGTTCATCTGGATGCCAAAATATCCCAAAAATATACACTAGGACAGTAAATAATCAGTCAGAAGGTAAACATACGGATAATACAGTTCCAACGTACCTTTCATCACTGAAAACAGAGAAAAGTGATAACTTAGGTGAATCAGTAGACGAAACTTATTCTGCAACTGGCGCTCATAAAACAGGCGATATGAAAACGAATATTCAAATTCCAACGGGTACCTCGTCTCTGCGGGAACGAAAATGTGATGATGCATTGATTGAAGATAAATCTGCAAATAATGGCCGTAAAGTCATTTGCAACGATGTCGCGTCAACCACTAAAGAACAGTCAGATGACGTAAATAATAATGATAATGTTGAATATCTAGGAGACCTTGCGGAGGCTCAAGCTGAAAAAAGTGCTGTAAAAGTGTGTTCCCCTTTTAAAAATGACGAATGCCGTAACGTGGAAGCATTGGTAAATGAGAATAAAAGAAAGAGTAAAGATCAAAAAACGCTAAACAATGACGATGCTGTAACTACCAAAAAAGAACACGTAATGAACGTTCAAAATCAAAATGATTATAAGGAAACTAATCTTTATGAGAGTAAACCTCCGGCTGTTGATCAAGCATACAAAAATAATAATAAAACTAGCATATTAAAACGAGAAGTAGGGCCTCAACAACAAAATAGCATTGGAGAACCTCAGTGTTCAGCAAGAACATTAGATGGAACTGTAATTGTCACAGAAAATGAACAAAAAAATGAGGTAAATACAAATCAAATAACAGAAAATAAGTGCCTTATTACGTTTTCACATCGTGATATAAAAGAAATGAATGGTCAAGTAAGTATTGACCGTTTGAATTCCAAAAATAACTCCACGGCTGAAAGTAACGAAATAATAAAAGTTAATGATATAAATATTAAAATTACCGTCTCACTTAGCAAGAAACCTGAAAAAAGTGTTGCCAATGCAAATAGTATAAAGAATAAAGGTCAAAATAGCGCTGTAGAAGCTGAGCGTTTAACTAGAGCCGTTGAAGTATTTGAACACATGGCTTGCCAGGAAAGTCAGGTTAATGGTAAGACAATATCAAAGACTCCAGCATGTACGACAGAAAAAAATAACAAGAAAGAGGTTGTCTTAGAGAAGGGTCATAAAATTACTGGTGAAGAAACTAAAAGTCTAGCAAGTACAACCGAAGAAACGTACACAAAAGAAGTCACCATAGAGAAGGCTAAGGACCAAACTGGCAATGGAAAACCTAAGAGTTCAGCAAAAACAACAGAAAAATCAAAGACAGAAGTGGTTGTCAATAAGGAGGCTCAAAACCAATTTAGCTCTGAAGAAACTAAGAGCTCACCAATCATAACAAAAGAGCAGTTAGACAAAGTTGTAGAGCAAACTAGCGCTCAGTGTTCAGTCGCTATAATAGAAGAAAACAACAGAGAAGATACGTCAGAGATTAAAGAAATCAAGAAATTAGAAAACTTAGAGAAAGCGCAGGACCAAATTAAAACTGAAAAAGCTATGATTTTAGCAAGTGACAAGAACACAAAAAAAATGTTACTGATGTCTCTAGACCAAACCAGCGTTGAAGGAACTAAAATATCACCAAGTCCAACAGAAAAAACGACATCAAACGAAGTATTTAAGAAGGCGCAAGAGAAAGAAACTGTGAGATCAGGAAATCCGACAGAAGAACCCGGTTCAGAAGATATCTCAGAGAAGGCTCAATACCACCAAACGAACAAAGCAGAAGCTAAGAGTTTAAGAAGGGTGACAGAAAAAACTGTCACAGAAGAAGTCTTAAAGAAAGCGAAAGAGAAAGAAAATGTGAATTCGGGAAGTCCGGCAGAAGAAGTCAGTTCAAAAGATATATCAGAGAAGGCTCAATACCAATCCATTAAAGCAGAAGCTAAGAGTTTAGGAAGGGTGACAGAAAAAACTATCACAGAAGAAGTCTTAAAGAAAGCGCAAGAGAAAGAAAATGTGAATTCGGGAAGTCCGGCAGAAGAAGTCAGTTCAAAAGATATATCAGAGAAGGCTCAATACCAATCCATTAAAGCAGAAGCTAAGAGTTTAGGAAGGGTGACAGAAAAAGCTGTCACAGAAGAAGTCTTAAAGAAAGCGCAAGAGAAAGAAAATGTGAATTCGGGAAGTCCGGCAGAAGAAGTCAGTTCAAAAGATATATCAGAGAAGGCTCAATACCAATCCATTAAAGCAGAAGCTAAGAGTTTAGGAAGGTTGACAGAAAAAGCTGTCACAGAAGAAGTCTTAAAGAAGACGCAAGAAAATGAAAATGTGAATTCGGGAAGTCCGGCAGAAGAAGTCAGTTCAAAAGATATATCAGAGAAGGCTCAATACCAATCCATTAAAGCAGAAGCTAAGAGTTTAGGAAGGGTGACAGAAAAAGCTGTCACAGAAGAAGTCTTAAAGAAGACGCAAGAAAATGAAAATGTGAATTCGGGATGTCCGGCAGAAGAAGCCAGTTCAAAAGATATATCAGAGAAGGCTCAATACCAATCCATTAAAGCAGAAGCTAAGAGTTTAGGAAGGGTGACAGAAAAAGCTGTCACAGAAGAAGTCTTAAAGAAGACGCAAGAAAATGAAAATGTGAATTCGGCATGTCCGGCAGAAGAAGCCAGTTCAAAAGATATATCAGAGAAGGCTCAATACCAATCCATTAAAGCAGAAGCTAAGAGTTTAGGAAGGGTGACAGAAAAAACTATCACAGAAGAAGTCTTAAAGAAAGCGCAAGAGAAAGAAAATGTGAATTCGGGAAGTCCAGCAGAAGAAGTCAGTTCAAAAGATATATCAGAGAAGGCTCAATACCAATCCATTAAAGCAGAAGCTAAGAGTTTAGGAAGGTTGACAGAAAAAGCTGTCACAGAAGAAGTCTTAAAGAAGACGCAAGAAAATGAAAATGTGAATTCGGGAAGTCCGGCAGAAGAAGTCAGTTCAAAAGATATATCAGAGAAGGCTCAATACCAATCCATTAAAGCAGAAGCTAAGAGTTTAGGCAGGTTGACAGAAAAAGCTGTCACAGAAGAAGTCTTAAAGAAGACGCAAGAAAATGAAAATGTGAATTCGGGATGTCCGGCAGAAGAAGCCAGTTCAAAAGATATATCAGAGAAGGCTCAATACCAATCCATTAAAGCAGAAGCTAAGAGTTTAGGAAGGGTGACAGAAAAAGCTGTCACAGAAGAAGTCTTAAAGAAGACGCAAGAAAATGAAAATGTGAATTCGGGAAGTCCGGCAGAAGAAGTCAGTTCAAAAGATATATCAGAGAAGGCTCAATACCAATCCATTAAAGCAGAAGCTAAGAGTTTAGGAAGGGTGACAGAAAAAACTATCACAGAAGAAGTCTTAAAGAAAGCGCAAGAGAAAGAAAATGTGAATTCGGGAAGTCCGGCAGAAGAAGTCAGTTCAAAAGATATATCAGAGAAGGCTCAATACCAATCCATTAAAGCAGAAGCTAAGAGTTTAGGAAGGGTGACAGAAAAAGCTGTCACAGAAGAAGTCTTAAACAAAGCGCAAGAGAAAGAAAATGTGAATTCGGGAAGTCCGGCAGAAGAAGTCAGTTCAAAAGATATATCAGAGAAGGCTCAATACCAATCCATTAAAGCAGAAGCTAAGAGTTTAGGAAGGGTGACAGAAAAAGCTGTCACAGAAGAAGTCTTAAAGAAGACGCAAGAAAATGAAAATGTGAATTCGGGATGTCCGGCAGAAGAAGCCAGTTCAAAAGATATATCAGAGAAGGCTCAATACCAATCCATTAAAGCAGAAGCTAAGAGTTTAGGAAGGGTGACAGAAAAAACTATCACAGAAGAAGTCTTAAAGAAAGCGCAAGAGAAAGAAAATGTGAATTCGGGAAGTCCGGCAGAAGAAGTCAGTTCAAAAGATATATCAGAGAAGGCTCAATACCAATCCATTAAAGCAGAAGCTAAGAGTTTAGGAAGGGTGACAGAAAAAACTATCACAGAAGAAGTCTTAAAGAAAGCGCAAGAGAAAGAAAATGTGAATTCGGGAAGTCCGGCAGAAGAAGTCAGTTCAAAAGATATATCAGAGAAGGCTCAATACCAATCCATTAAAGCAGAAGCTAAGAGTTTAGGAAGGGTGACAGAAAAAGCTGTCACAGAAGAAGTCTTAAAGAAAGCGCAAGAGAAAGAAAATGTGAATTCGGGTAGTCCGGCAGAAGAAGTCAGTTCAAAAGATATATCAGAGAAGGCTCAATACCAATCCATTAAAGCAGAAGCTAAGAGTTTAGGAAGGGTGACAGAAAAAGCTGTCACAGAAGAAGTCTTAAAGAAGACGCAAGAAAATGAAAATGTGAATTCGGGAAGTCCGGCAGAAGAAGTCAGTTCAAAAGATATATCAGAGAAGGCTCAATACCAATCCATTAAAGCAGAAGCTAAGAGTTTAGGAAGGGTGACAGAAAAAGCTGTCACAGAAGAAGTCTTAAAGAAGACGCAAGAAAATGAAAATGTGAATTCGGGATGTCCGGCAGAAGAAGTCAGTTCAAAAGATATATCAGAGAAGGCTCAATACCAATCCATTAAAGCAGAAGCTAAGAGTTTAGGAAGGGTGACACAAAAAGCTGTCAAAGAAGAAGTCTTAAAGAAGACGCAAGAAAATGAAAATGTGAATTCGGGAAGTCCGGCAGAAGAAGTCAGTTCAAAAGATATATCAGAGAAGGCTCAATACCAATCCATTAAAGCAGAAGCTAAGAGTTTAGGAAGGGTGACAGAAAAAGCTGTCACAGAAGAAGACTTAAAGAAGACGCACGAAAATGAAAATGTGAATTCGGGATGTCCGGCAGAAGAAGCCAGTTCAAAAGATATATCAGAGAAGGCTCAATACCAATCCATTAAAGCAGAAGCTAAGAGTTTAGGAAGGGTGACAGAAAAAGCTGTCACAGAAGAAGACTTAAAGAAGACGCACGAAAATGAAAATGTGAATTCGGGATGTCCGGCAGAAGAAGCCAGTTCAAATGATATATCAGAGAAGGCTCAATACCAATCCATTAAAGCAGAAGCTAAGAGTTTAGGAAGGGTGACAGAAAAAGCTGTCACAGAAGAAGTCTTAAAGAAGACGCAAGAAAAAGAAAATGTGAGTTCAGCAAGTACGGCAAAAGAAGTCAGTTCAAAAGATATATCAGAGAAGGCTCAATACCAATCCGTTAAAGCAGAAGATAAGAGTTTAGGAAGGGTGACAGAAGATACCGATAAAGTAGATTTAGAAAACGGGCAACAAAGCCTCCAAAGGGCTGACAAAGCTAAGAATAGCAAAAAAGGGAGAAAAAAAAAGAAATAAAATTATTTCTCGCTTTGTTTTTTTTCTCAGACTAGTAAATACTAGTCTCTGAAACCTTTCAGATATACTAATTTAGGCAGAAGTACTAAAAGGATCTGACATAGATTAAACAGCATGATACATTTTGAAGTGATTGGTTTTTATATTAGGGGAATTAAAAAAAAAACTCACACGATTCATTTTTCATCCAATTTGGCAAAAAAAAAAAGCACGTCGGTTGGGATCATCATTCTGAAAAAGAAAAATAAAATTCCTGATATGTCCCCAAAAAGATGTATGGAATTGTCCGTTTTGTTACCAAGAAATTTATTGGATTTAGGTAACAAAACGGACAATTCCATACATATTTTTGGGGACATATCAGGAATTTTATTTTTTAACACAGTTGCTAAAAAACGTCTGTCAAAATTTTTGACATTATGAAGAGGCGTTTTTTCTTACTGCAAGCATTTTTTAAGTTTCCAACGGCAACATTCGATAGTTTTTATAAATATACGATACACAAATAATCGTAAATAAAAATAGGTACTTAGGTAATAGTACAATGTTTTATATTTACAATTGTTTATGTCTTATAGAACAGGCATTTGATAAAAAAACTTTCATTGAAGTGGGTTCAATAATTATTAACAAAATCCATTCTAGTCGAATAAAAGCTAAAAAAAAAACACCTCTTCATAATGTCAAAAATTTTCTTCAAATGTCAAATGAAAAAGTTGTGTATAAAATGAGTGAATCAGAGTTTGAAATTGATTTATTTTTTCGCAACTGTGTTAAAAAACGTCGTTCGATACACGTGCGGAAATGTCATTCTTCACTCGTCCCGAGTCTTGCCACTCTCCTGCGGCTCGTGGCAAGATATCTCGTTACTCGTGAAGTAATGACATACTTTTCGCACTAGCATCGAAATGTACTATTTCTTGGTCAGAATGATGGTCCCAACTAACGTACAATTTTTTTTGCCAAATCTGTAGAAAAAATGAATCGTGTTATTTTTTGAATTTCCCCCTCAGGCCCCGTATTATGCCCTGCACAGGAGTGCCATACTCTTGGAAATCGGAGTATATATTTTTGGTATAGGTACTTTTTTTTCAATGACATGTGGCAAAATTTAGTTGCACATTATTATTAAATGTAAAATTGTGATTCAGGTAATAAGTTCATCTTATGAGCCTGCAGACAGTCAGTTACTAAATATAATATAGCCACATATAGTCACATATATGGACAAGTTAGTTAAAATCGATAAGATATAAATCAAAAGCACAAATTATTGTGATGTCAGAAATGCTTTCTAAAATCATATACGAGTAGAATATTTTTTTATTATTAAAGTTTGTAAGTAGGTAATATCCAACGAAAGACGCTTTAACCGATTGTTTTACTTTATATGTTGATTAATCTTAATTGTTTATTTTGCTACTCCGTTTTGCCTATAGACTAAGTAATACTCTAATTTGTTAATTAGTTTATATAAATATTACCTTGATTTTAAATTTTAAGGTACAGCTTTCTAATATTACTTACAATAAAACTGGCAGAGGTTTGATTGCTGTCTTACTCTAACTTTTGTGCCAGAACGAGAAGCCTCACTTTGCTGTTTTGTTTTAGATTAAAAGTTAGTGTAAGATGGCAATCAACTTCTGCAATTTTTATTGCTGGTCTAATCCCCGCTGCAACACATATTTCATAACAGCAAAATACATGAAATCCGATCGTCCGATTGATCGTCCAATGAAGCTTTCTCGTATGGATCGATCTGACGAGTCTGTCCGTGCCGTCTGAGCATACTTCGTACGATGACGGATTTAGTGTGAACGTGCCGTAAGACAGCAATCAAACCTGCAATTTTTATTGCCAGCCTAATCCTCGCTTAAGACAATACCAAATGTGGTTTGATCTTGTTTTTACCGTATTCTCCCAAAAGACACCTTGACATCGATTCCTTGACCCAAAAAACCTCTATCCGCGATTTTCATCAAAATTGTTAGAGCAGTCTCTGAGAACACGATTACGATAACTTGTATTTTATTATATATGTTGTGTTGTTGGTATGTAATGTTAGTCGTATTTTAACCTTTTTAACGTGTGACATGACAGTCGTACAAATTGTGTAGATGTTTGGTGTTTGATGATGGTTTTCCACCAGCGAAGCGAGGCGAAAAAATAGCGACGCTTTTGTTTTCGTTGCAAAGTTAATGAACACTATTTTAAAGTAATACGGTTCAATATTGACAACAAATATTTCAATTCTCATCTCGCCTATCCAGACTATTTCCACCGTTGCCGGAAATTTTTCTATATAAAGGACATGGCTAAACTACTGCCCTAAGCATGTATAGAAATTTCTTACTAGCTCGTAACATTCGAAAATTAATTAATGAATTATTACATGTTTATTATTCTCCTAGAACTTTCGTGAAATAATCAAGTAATTAAAAGGTGTTCACTTGGTTTTTCATGTTTTTTGTTTCTTTGTCATCGAGATCTGACAGATAGCATAAGATTATGACGATCCGTTTTACGTAAAATGTGGACAATGAACTTGCATAGATGAAATAAATAGTATTAATTATTATAAATTATTTATTTTTTATCACAATATGTCTCAAAATGTGGATGTTTTTGGTTACTTTCACCACTGTGCCTCACCCTCCTATATGTGTGCGGGCCGGACTGTCAAGTGGGTGGTTTTATTAATTAACTTTTTTCTGCTGATTGTTCACTAATTAAGTAGCTTAATCTTACTGACCTCTCGCTACTCTATACGGACTTAACCTGCCTATCGATTCATCATGAGATGTATAAACTGTGGTGTAGCCACGCAAAGACTGCGGAGGCATATCATATCTTTATTGCCTGGTCTTTTACTCACCATCCTAGCACGGTGGTTAACAATCGAGGTAAGTAATCTACAGTTAGCTAAAATCATTCTACAACCAATAAATAAGAGAAACAACGAAGAGCAGGATTTGAAGGTTGTTCACCGCGGTTCTCAGAATATAATATTATGAACTCAATGACAATGGATCAGAAATACTTACTAATCTTGTAAGTCACGACGACAGACTACTTGCCTTAGACATCGTACATTTTTTAAATGTGAAAGTGTTTGTTACATATTGCTATAATGTAATTAAGTTTGTTCTAGGTTCCAATGGATGCCAACATTTGTCTTCCATGTTTTGAACTTCTGAGTTCGGAAATAGCTGGTGAATACAAGTGCCGACAGCCGCTAGTATACATCATAGCAGAGCCAAGCCAAAAGTTCATAGCAAAATCTTTTTCTGTTACCTTGTTGCAGTTTGTATACGAAGGAGTTTCTATGATTTATTTTCAGGATTGTAACGATATGAAAAGTTCCTGAAACTTATTTCATGCGGCACACGAATATTCAGCTATTCCACATTAGATATTACTAATTACAATGTTTATACATTGCTAGGGCAGTCGCCCATACTTCAGTTTAGCCATGTCCTTTCAATTCCCTCGCCTCGCGGTAGAAAAGCACCTTAATTGTGTAAGCTACTAAGCACATTTTTAAACAGTCTTTTTAATTAATAAATGTTTTTATCCTAATTGTATAATGGTGTTTTATTTAAATATTTAAGGTAATATATCCATGCCGGTGTCAACGTTTTTTTTGTAAAGAAAATGTTTTCGCTTTTTAGTGACGTAGTACTATCCTAATATTATTATGTGATTAACTAAAAGACAGACACATCATATTAGGAAACCAATAGCCTGTACCAATTTCTTATCAACTTTAACCATTGATTTAGTAAATACTAAATCAATGCCTTTAACAAAATGTCGCTGTCCAAGATGCAGGGCCGTTAATCATTGAAGAGTTACTTCACCGTCAGCTGCACTTTACCACATGCGTTATAATGAGTAGCTTCACATTCTTAATAAAGAAATCTTAATGCTGCCCGTGAAAGGAGTTCCGGGGGTCATCTCTGGTCTTCATCATCAGTTCCTCTTCATCAAAAGGTTTTTTTAGAATGCAAATTCTTAAGGTCTTACAGGAAATCCTAAAATCGCTGTATGTGTGCCTATAACTTTTGCGGAGCTCCCTCGATTTCTCCAGGATCCCACCATCAGATCCCTGATCTGATGAAAATGGGACCAATCTGAAAGTATATCCTTTCAAATAAAAAATATATTTTCCAAATCGGTTCATACGTGACGGAGTTCCGAGGTAACAAACATAAAAAAAAAACACTATAAAACCGAATTGAGAACCTCCTCCTTTTTTGAAAAGGTAATACAAATCTTATTTTACAGAAACTAGAATCGACCTTGGAATTTCTACCAGACAAAAATAACAGAAATATCAGTCGATACATTTATTAATAAATAAAAAGACGTAAGGTGAGTAAAAGTCTGTATATAAATAAAAAAACAGCGCAACGCGAGTATTAGTGCCAGTGTCAATGCATATTATAAACTAGTAACAGATGCTCGAACTTGGTCCGGTCCGGACAACGGATTTGGTTCGCTCCGAACCAGATCCGGCCGTGTGTAGAGCAGTCTGCGGACCATATCCGCCGACATGGTCCGCGGACTGCTCTACACACGGCCGGATCTGGTTCGGAGCGAACCAAATCCGTTGTCCGGACCGGACCAAGTTCGAGCATCTGTTACTAGTTATAACTACAGAGCCAGTCTAGGTTCAAGCTGTGGGGGTGTTAAATGGGCGTTGAAGTGTTGTTCGCCGCGACCCAGCCGGCGGCCGGTGCGCGGCGCCCGCTCTGAAATGAAACAATTACCTATATAAATAAAAATGAATTGAAGACATGTATGTTCGCGCATAACTTCAGAACGGCTGCACCTATTTGGCTAATTCTTTTTTGTTGTATTTGTAATTGTAAGGACAAGGTTTTTATGAAAAAAAAAAAATGGAAAATCCACCGGGAAAGTTAGAAATATGCAGCGGGGACGAAGCCGCCGGCGGGCCGTTAGTTTACAATAGTATATGTATCTGTGAAGTAGTGTAGAGTTAATTTACTTAATTCACTCGGAATTGCCCACTTTTCGGGAAATAAAGTACCTTTTCTTCCAATTACGCAATAATTTTATCATAACTGCACTAAATACTGAGCACAAAGCAGCACTTTACTGCTCTAGAACAATAAAGTTTTAAACAAAGTCCATTACTGCACTGTTTTGTTTTCTTTTTAAATCGCGGGACAAACGGACAAGAACGAGTATGAGTATGAATATGAGTATGTACACAATTATTATAAAATACATTCCAGGCAATGCCATGGCCAGCACCTTGCCCTTGAGGTGCTCGAGCCGGTAATGGTTGTAGAGTGCGGCGGAATAAGAAAACGTGGAGGGGCAGTGTTTATATTATATCGTAGGAATTTTATACACGCATATCAGGGTTTAACACAAGAGTATGAGTATGAATATGTGTTGTTATAGCGGAAACCCTACAAAATATTTAAAAATAAGAAGAGATACAACAAATCTTTCGCTTTTTTCCATAGTAAAAACGAGTATGAGTATGGATATGAGTATGAATATGAATATGAGTATGTATATTCAGAGTTATGAGTATCGTGTGAGAGGGAAGTGCAGGCACCTTGCCCTTGAGATGCACGAGCCGGTTATGGTTGTAGAGCGCCGCGGAGTACGAGAAGGTGGAGGGGCAGAGCGCGCAGCGGAACGGCCGCTCGCCCGTGTGGCTGCGCATGTGCCCCTCCAGAGTCTTCTTCGTCTGGGAATTTTATAAAGAACAATTTTTAACACCTGTCTCACAATCGTGACTTTCCCTTTGGTACCTGAAAATGGACAAGGCGGGCTAACTTTAAGTGTCAAGTTTACTTTTAGATTGTGTGACAGGCACTAACACTGATAATAGGTGACGTTCTCAATATAAAGGGACCTTACGGAAGAAGGCAGTTAAGCTGTTCTTATTCTTGTAACTATACGAATACTATAGTAACAATTTTAAAAACGGCGTAACCGCCTGCCTCCATAAGGTCCCTTTATATTGAGAACGTCACATAGACTCGCTATAAAAAGACGAGTCAAACGAGTCCAAACTCGACGGATCTACTGTTAGCCATCGAGGAGATCCCGTGACCACCTTCCGTCTCCATCATCATACCAGCTCGCTGGTACCATAGTATGCAAAATTTCAATCGATGTGACAATTAAAAGAATGTTAAAATCGACTTCCGAGATTTCATTATTAGTTACAAGTGAAGCTAACATAGCTTCCTAAGGCCCACCATACAACAATTTGTACCATACATATGTACATACATGTACCATACAACAAAAAATTGCCAATGGATTATGAACCTATTCTCAATAGAATAGTCTATTTTCTAATTTAATTGTCAGTCATAAAAACAAAAGAAATTCCACTCTATCTCCTTTGCAATGGATCTTTATTCCAATGGCCGCATTTATGTACATTCTATTGTACAGGCGGTCTCAGGAGGACAGAGTCAAATAAGTTTCTGTCAAAAATATCATTTTTGTGACATGCTTTTCTTGCCGACTGTACTTTTTTGCACATTTATGATCGCAGGGGACCCTTTTGTATCTTTCCTAAATGTCCCTTTCGCAACAGGACCCTTCTGCGAAATGTCTCGTTCCCACAATGTCAGGGACATACAATAACAATTAAGTCCCATTCGCAAAGCATATTTTTCGCAAAACGCCTCTTTCTTCCCTTTTGCTGTAATCTTAAATGAATGAAATAAAACACATCATAACAAAGCGTTTACAAGAAAGTCGTGTAAAATTATTTTGAGTTCTTGTCTATGTCGGTACTTCTGCTTGGGTATTTCGCAGACGGGACGTTTTGCGAAAGGGATGTATATTCTGCAGAATGGACGTTTTGCGAAAACGTTTTTTTTCCAACTTTTTGTGATTCCTTGCAATCACGAAATAAACTAACTCGCTATGACAAAGAAATGGAGAGAAGATCGGTATTTTTGTATTTAAAAGGAAAAGTAAAGTAAAAAAGTAAAAAAATCATTTATTGCCACTTAACGTAGTGTGAACAAAAAAAAATACTGGAGTCTACAAATAAAACAGATCAATAAAAATCAACTATCGCAAATCCGTCACTTTAGAACGGCTCAACTGATTTGGCTGGTCTCTTTTTGTATTTGTAGCGGTGGTGACGAAAGCCTACACTGAGTACAGTCGAGGACAGAAAGATGTATACACTTTTAGACCTTATTACAATGGAACAAGGTGAAAAAGTGTATACATCTTTCTGTTTTCGACTGTACACTGAGCATGGTCCTACATGCTAATGCCCGGTTTTATCCACGTACCGTGTAAGCCTTACCGCACGTGTCACACACGTGATTCCGCGTGGCGCGCGCGTTCCTGTGCACCATGCGTGTGTGCGTGCGCAGCGCCGCGCGCGACGAGCACGCCTGACACACACAACAATAAGCTTCTGACAAAAATATCATTTCTGGGTCACGCTTTCCTTGCCGACTGTACTGTTTCGCTTAACAAGACGAATCCAACGAGCCCAAACACGGCGGGGCTTTGTTCCGTTGCGGAGTTGCTATGGCCTGCATTGGCATTGAAGTTGCGCAGGTATACCAAATTTCAGTTTAAATTCAGTTGCAAGATTTGACATAAACAAGCAAACTCACAAATATAGCAAATAAAAGTACTTTTATTGCTGAAACATAGGTGTAATTTTTTTTTTAACTTGTATCACTATGTTTTACCTTGCGGCATACAAATAGCAAGTTAAATATAACTTAGGAATATTCATGCGGCATAAGATTGAAAAAAAATCTGTCAAAAATTTCATTTTTGTGACAAGCCGTTGTTACCGAATGTAATTTAATGCAGTCAACATCTGCTTATCAAGACCAAACTAACGAGTCCCAACTCGGTGGGTCTACGTTAAGTACGGCGGAGATCCTGTCACCACCTTCCGACTCCGTCAGATCAGCTCTCTGACACCATAATATTGCATTGTCATCGGGTTTACATATGTATTCCGAATTTCAGCTCAATCGGATGCTAGGAAGTGGTTGAAAACCGGTTTGCAAATTTTGAAACGGACAACTTACATACATACATACATACGATCATTGCAAGGTGATTAAAAGCTTATAATAACCTAACCTAACCGAGTTAAAAACTACCGACATCAGCGCCTAATTAAAACCTCTGAGCAATGAGTTAAAACTTCAACGGGCTCCGAGCACGTACATTTTCACAGTCGGGACTTCGTCACTAGAAGATTTCAAGTATCAAAAAAACTCCCGACAAAATCGTGATCAGAGCTCATAACTTTTAAACGGCTTAACGGATTTTCATCAAACTAAGCTGAGAACACTCTCGATTAAGTCACCTTTCTAATAAAAAAAACCGGTCAAGTGCGAGTCGGACTCGCGCACCGAGGGTTCCGCACAAACTTGTAGTCATGTAAATAGTTCGTAAATCACGGGAATACAATAGAAACAAAGTCCAGTATAAACTGACACGCAATAACACATTGCTTCTTGCCAAATTTCATGATTCTACGTCAACGGGGAGTATAGGTTTTGATTCCCTTGAGATTCCCTTCAATATGCGGCATAAACGGCCGTATCTTTTGATTGTGTTGACTTAGATGTTTTGATTTTTTCACTAATCGAAGTATTTGAAGTATTTGATATGAATTTCAACTTGATACCTTCACGCGTTCCTGAGAAAAAGGGTCTTGACAGACACACAGACAGACAGACAGACGGACATCAAAGTGATCCTATAAGGGTTCCGTTTTTTTGAGGTACGGAACCCTAAAAACGAAATCAAAATCGATTCCTCCATTTAGGAGCTAAGACGCCACAGACAGATAAACACACATCAAACATAGAACACTGCGTCGGGGGATAAAAACGTCAGAGTACGGTACTTACGGTGTCGCAGCCCGGGACGGTGCAGCGGATGGGCGTGACCTTGAGGTGCACCGCGAAGTTGTGCTCCTCCAGGCGGAACGCCTTCAGGAAACGCTTGTCGCACAGCTGACACTGGTACCTACCCATACGAAAACTTATAAATTACACGAATAGGGATTACGCATTAATTTTGTTTTGCTTTATTAAAGCCATTGCAATTAACCTCTGTACACAACCCCAGCAGATCCTTGCATCAGCATCATACAGTTCTCTGCTTTTATTCGTGTCCATGTTTTAATTAGATGTTTATAACTTAATTTTGCTCAATAATTAGATGTTTACCAAGTTTAAACTTAATCTTAGCTCTTAAGTTAGTTAGATAAAGATTGTTAGCTATCTTAACCAGCACAAGCGCAGCGACATTTTGAAATTGAAAATTCTGTTCTGGCCCCACGAGACAGGCTTTGCCTAGTGTGGTGGTCACAAGTAATTTTTAATGTAAAATTATTTTAAGTTGGTAAATAAACAATTTTTATTTATTTTATTTATTTATTTATTTATTGACGACGCGGTTAGCCTAGTTGGTAGTGACTACTACGAAGCTGAAATTGTCCTAGTCCCAAACTAAGCTAGACGTACTTATATAGAGAAATACATATTTAAATACCTACATAGAAAACATGACCCACGAAACAAATACTCGCGCTCATCACACAAATATTTGCCCATACCGGGATACGAACCCGGGACCGCTAGCTTCGTAGGTCATTGCCAACTAGGCTAACCGCCGTCGTCATTAACTTAGAGTATCTGACCGTGCTCCCCGCCCAGCCCGGTGTAACGTGACTCCATCTACACTTACTTCAATTTCGCTGGGTCGACGTGCTTCAAATTGTATTTTTTGTGTTGGTAGTACGACATTGGATTCTTGAAGGTCATGTCACACTGAAACAAAAATACTAATATATTGTAACACACTAAAAAGAGATGTTCTGTGCTTCACTAGTAACAGTAGTGACAATGTATGCTTTACCTCCAGTAACAATTTTTTTTGCTGCAAATCCAAACTGGAACCTGATGATTTGCCCTATTTACATATTTTTATTTCATTGTATTGTTGTCTTCTGATTGTTACTTAAATTTACTTGCCGTTGACCTTTAACCCGTCAAGTGTCCCACGCACGACATGTGTGCGCAGAAAATCCGGGCCGGTAATGTTTTGCGCAAAACCGTTGCGCGCAGGACAGCGCCGTAATTGGAGAATATTTTATAGTCATGGCGCTATCCTGCGCGCAACTTTCGTGCGCAGGACATTATCGGCTCGGATTTTCTGCGCACACATGTCGTGCGTGGGACACTTGACGGGTATATATATGTATATGTGTATTATATATTTATCAAGTATTTTTCTCTGACACTATTAAATATGATATTTATAAGAAAACTCAAATGTTTTCTTCAACGCACTCGCCGTTTTAAAGCGTTGTAATTACTCGGCATCGCAACAGTTACACTAGCCGAGTCAGACCCTTCTCATCCACCCACACCGCTGTCTCCTACCATACCTACACATTTAATTTGAATTCCCTAAATAACTTTGCATGTTTTTAGTAGCACTTTCTGTATCTACGTTGTTGATGATGACATTGATGACCTATAATATTAGTATGAGTATGACTGATGTGATGTGATGTGATGATGACCTATAATATAAGTGTGAGTGATGTGACGTGATGATGACCTATAATATTAGAGTGAGTGATGTGACGTGACGATGACCTATAATATTAGAGTGAGTGATGTGATGTGACGATGACCTATAATATAAGTGTGAGTGATGTGACGTGACGATGACCTATAATATAAGTGTGAGTGATGTGACGTGATGATGACCTATAATATTAGAGAGTGATGTGATGTGATGATGACCTATAATATAAGTGTGAGTGATGTGATGTGATGTAATGATGACCTATAATATAAGTGTGAGTGATGTGATGTGATGTAATGATGACCTATAATATAAGTGTGAGTGATGTGACGTGACGATGACCTATAATATAAGTGTGAGTGATGTGACGTGATGATGACCTATAATATTAGAGTGAGTGATGTGATGTGATGATGACCTATAATATAAGTGTGAGTGATGTGATGTGATGTGATGATGACCTATAATATAAGTGTGAGTGATGTGATGTGATGTAATGATGACCTATAATATAAGTGTGAGTGATGTGACGTGACGATGACCTATAATATAAGTGTGAGTGATGTGACGTGATGATGACCTATAATATTAGTGCGAGTGATGTGATGTGATGATGACCTATAATATAAGTGTGAGTGATGTGATGTGATGATGACCCCCTCACCTCAAGGCAGTAGAGCGGCGCGGGCGCGGCGTGTGTCACCAGGTGCACTTCGAGCGCCTTCTTGAACAGGAACCGCTTGCCGCACTGACCGCACGAGTACTCCTTCTCGCCGCGATGGATACTGCGGGACAAGATACGATAACATAGTGGGAGACAAGGCAAGAATCAGGTTACATAGCTGTTGTGTACTTTTGACGAGACGAGGCGTCTTGGTGTTAACGAGGGCGGGAGGGGGGTGAGCGAGGTAGCCCACCCTTTTCCACCCCCGACGACTTTTACCGCGGGACGGTTGCGAAGAAACTTGTCGGGCTATTAACCGAGCGAGTGAAGCGTCTCCGTTTCAGCTTGGACAAAAATGCTTTCGTGTGTCCGGCTGTTCTCCTCTACAGGTCGCATTTCTCAACCGATTCTCTTGAAATTTTGTGAGCAGGTTCGATAATTATATGGAATTCATTCGTCAATTCAGTTTTTCGAATTTTTTAAAAATGGCGGAGTTATGGGGGTTTTTGCGATTACCAACTTATTTGCAGTGTCGGTGGAATGACCGCGAACTATGTCGATGTATGGGGATAACGGTTATCCAACGGCAAAGTTTGTCGCGAGCTCTACAGCACACAGAGCCACTAGTTGTTATTTATTGCCATGGCACTTACAACAGATGCGTCCGGAGCGACGTTCTGTCTCGGAACGTTTTGCCACAGAGCTCGCACTTCTGTCGCTCCGCGTGATTCTTCATGTGATTCCGTAGTTTAGCCAGGGACCTGCAAAGACGATTATTCTGTGTGCAACTGATTCAGTTACATTAGTGACATTAGTGCATGTGTATGTGTGTGTGTGTGTGTGTGTGTGTGCGTGCGTGTGTATGTACTTATGTATGTATGTGTATGTGTGCGTGTGAGCATGCCCTCACTCGTGCGCGGCGCCGCAGCGGCGGCAGGTGTGCACGGGGGCGGCGCCGTGCGCGCGCGCCGCGTGGTCGGCGGCGACGGCGGCGCGGGAGGACGCCTCGCCGCACTGGACGCAGCGCCATCTGTTGATACATCACATCTAATCACGTGGACCATTTATTTTACCTTCACGGGACCGCAGATTAGATTACTTTATTAATCAATATCTTTTCCGGAATAAAAAGTATCCTATGTCCTTACCCGGGGCTCAAACTATCTCCACACTAAATTCCATCAAAATGGGTTCAGCGGCTTAGCCGTGAAAGACCAACAAACAAACAAACTCATTTTCGCATCTATAATATTACTAAGGATTGCATACTAGCTTCCGTCTCTTCATAGTTAGTCAGCAATTCTGTCGACCGATTAGCGAACAGGCCGGGAAAACGGCCAAGAATAACCTGATCATATAAGTCTTTGGCAACATTTCCAAGCAGTGTTGTGAGGTTTTACCTGACGCGGTGACGCCGCTTATGTGCCACCAGGGCGTGCTCGTCGCGACACCGCACGCGGCACACGGCACACTCTGCTGTGCCGACGCTCTGACAAACAAACGAACTTTAAGGGGAAATATATTTTTTTTATTTTCCTTCTCCGAGCTCCGAAAAAAAGCCGTGGTAGCCTAATGGTTTGACCTGCCGACTCTTATGCAGGGGTTCGAACCCGGGCTTGCACCTCTAAGTTTTTCGGAATTTATGTGCGAAATATAATTTGTAAATTTACCATGAGCTTATCGGTGAAGGAAAACATCGTGAGGAAACCTGCACACACCTGCGAAGCAATTTGACGGTGTGTGCGAAGTTCCCAATCCGCACTGGGCCCGCGTGGGAACTATAGCCCAAACCCTCTCATTGTGAGTGGAGGCCTGTGCCCACGACGCTGTATACGGATACGCGTTTACCACAAGTAAAGCCCACTCGCCTTCGTGAATTGCAAGAGCTATACCCTTACTCAATACTCAATATTTTATTGCAATCATAATGTATGTACAAAGATGGAAATTATATATAAATGTTTCATTATGAACCCTGTTGGTCACAGCAAAATGTATTTAGAGAGAGGGAGACTTTTATCTTTCTAATAATATGAATAAACTTCAGTAATATCTAGTGCTTTGAATTTATTGTAGGTATTTATGTATAATTTAATTTACACTATTATGATTTGTCGTCTAAGTATTCATTTATTGTGTAGTAAGCTTTGGTAATTAATGGTGATCGGTCACCTGTAGCATTTTATGTCACTTTGATGACGAAAGTATTACATGGATATGACTCTACTTAATTTCGTGCACAATTTATATACCTATTAAAAATGTATGATTTTTTTATCGAATCTTATTAATTAATAACTGTTTGAGTTTATTTAAAAATCTGCGTTCATTTGTTTCTTGTCTTAGTATTTCAGGTAGATTGTTGTACATCTTAGCGTCATTATGTTGGCGCCGGATGAGATGATTTTAAGGCGGGAATGTGGCAAGATGTATATGTTTATTTATTTATTTATTTATTTATTATATTTAGGAAACCCAACAGTTATAACATCAACGTAAAAAAGTATATGAAACAAAAAACCAATTATAGGATTTCACGTATAACAACAAAGTAAGAATATCAAGTTAAATTAAACTCTTAAGTGCCACGCACTTGCACTACACACCTACGCAAAAAAGATATCAAACAATAAACAAAACAAAATAAAATTATACTAAAATAACAATAGCTTACAAGCAATAGACAAACAAATAATGCTGCTCAACTAAAATATTTTGACGTCAGACTTCGCCTCACAGAAGGGATTCTACAATTAAATATGTCTACATCCATATCATTATCATTGACCAAATTATTCAAGCCCTTACCAGCACGCATCAAGGAGCTGTTTTGTCTGTATCTGGATGATGCTAACCCGAGTGATATAGGGGGGTAATACCTTTTAGGACGTGTGGGCGTATTAAACGAAACGCAAGAAAGTAACTCAGGGCAATCAACGACGCCACTGGTAATATTTAGAAAATAAGTAATATCAGCCATTTCTCGACGCTTGTATAGCGGTATAAGATGATGATTCTTACAAATGCGAGTGTAGTCTATCAAACTGTAGGGACATTTAAGTTTGAAACATAAATATTTCATAAATTTTTGCTGAACGCGCTCGATTCGACCAACATACGTGCCGTAGCACGGATTCCAAATGTAATTCTAAATTAATTTAATTTATTAATTTATTTTAATTTTAATTTTATGTCGTATTGGGCGTGTAGGGGGCATATCCTCGCGTTTTTTTAAAGAAATATTCATGCTTACGTACGAATTTACACGCTTCCAAGATGTAGATGCTTGGAAGTGTATGTAGTTTGTATTTGATGAAGTAGGGTCGGCAGCTGTCAGTTTGTTTTATATTCACTGGTAACCGTATCAGTTTTTTCCGTAATGTAAATAACGGTCCGTACTATTCCCCCACAGAGTGATGCCGTAGCTAAGCCAGGAGAGGAACCCTCCTTAGGCTGTGGCGTATAAAAATGCTTGGACGTACAGCGTCGTGCTTCCTCATGTGGTTGTCGAGCTTGACCCGGTGGTTGAAGCCCAGCACGCAGTGGTAGCAGCGGTACTCGTGGCGGGTGAACACCACGCTCGACAGCGCCTTCTGTCGCTCGGCTTCCACCTGGTTTTTTTTTTTTTAATCCATAAGAGGCCATTCAAGAATTACCTACGTAAACACCGAAGTGGGGTCTTTGCTTATGGGCGTGTTCACACTAGCGTTTTTGCCGGCGGTTTCTCGGCGAAGCGGGAACGCGGCGTGCACGCGGCGAGCACGCTGCGATATCTTCGCGAATATTTGCCGCCAGCGTGCCGCCGCGGTGAAGTCGCGTGGACGCGGCATCACCGCGGCGGCACGCTGGCGGCAAATAATCGCAAAGATATCGCAGAGTGCTCGCCGTGTGCACGCCGCGTTCCCGCTCCGCCGATAAAACCGCCGGCAAAAACGCTAGTGTGAACACGCCCTATTTTTGGGTCTAATAGCGATTACGTCTTCAATGTTTATTTATTTATTTGCTTTTTGTAACAACTATAATTGGTATTTGCTTATGAATAACAATAAAGAAACTTGAACAGATTTTGTAATATTTATACCATTGCTTACGTTAGCATAGGAGGGGGGATAGCTTTGATTACTTTCGCTGACAAGAGGGAGTTAAAAATGACTAAAATTCTGCTTTCACAATACTAATTCACTTGCAAATAATTATTACTGTTATTTAATTCGTTTATTTCTTACTGCCGCACTCGGAGACGTCAATTAATTTTTAAGTCTGATTAAAGTTGCTGTGTCTTATTCTATTGCTATAGCAAAGAAAGTGATAGCAGCAACTTAAACTTAAAAGTTAATTGACGTCATAATAGCCGCCGGGGTTTTAAACCAACTGTTGCAAGTTTTCAATTATTATTTTAGAAAAGTACGTAATTAAATACATTCTAACAAATCTGTTTTCATTTAGTAAATATTTATATATGTAATGGCATTATTGTACAAGTATGTACAGTTAAAGTCATAAATATATACATTCCTAAGATGACATAAATATCTACACACCTCTATGCCACTGACAATAAGGTCTATGTACACATATATATATTTAGCGCGATGGCCGTATAGATATTAGTGCTACTGTACATGCAATATCCTGTGACTTGGTTTCCACGAATTTGCTCCACTGATAACGGTTTATGGTGATCACTGGCAACACACAGCACTGGTCAAAGACTTGACACTCATAGATTAAAAGAAACTAGCCTCCTCCCAGCTGAGCACCACCATCTCGACCTGGCCGTCCGCCACGTTGAGTCTCTCCAGGTTCCGGCTGACGCGCGGGTTGCTCACCACGCCCGCTGGCTTCTCCCGCTTGCCGCGCCGTTTGGCCACATCCTTATCGGCTAAAAGCAGACAAGGATAAATTATAGACTTTTTAATAAATAGATAAACGAAAATAGCATCTAAAGCTACAAGGAATTTCGACATTAATGTGACCAGGGGAATGAGGGTGGTTGAAAGTCTCGAAGAATTGCACACTTAGTCCCAAACTAAGCTCTATGCTTGTACTATGGGAACAACATTTAACATATTTATATAAACAAATACATAGTAAACATCCATGTCTCAGGAACAAACTAGCACTCATCGCACAAATATTTGCTCATACCGGGATTGGAACCCAGGACCGCTAGCTTCGTAGGCAGGGTCACTACCAAGTACCAACTAGGTTAACCTAGTCGTCAATATAAACATTGCGCCATGCAAACTAGAACTCTTTCAAATTAACTACTTGCATCAAACTTTAAAAAGAAGTATTTACAAAACCCGATATATGTGTTAAGATATTATATTGTAATTATTTATGTAAAAACTTGTCTAACAACATGAACAACACTCCCGTCTCTTTAGACCAACTTAACAATATCTCGTTCTTCAAACTACAGGAGCTCAATAAGAAATAAACATACATACACCCGAAAAACACCCTACTTGTTGGGTAGTGAGATTGCAAATGACCTGTGAGCTCGTTGAGCTCGAAAAAAACAAGAAAAATCCTATCCATAGCTGGGGATGACACAAGGATGCAGACAATCCAAACTCATGATAGAAAGGGTAAACAAAAACAGAACAAGGTATCTAATAAACCTCGGTAAGTATAATCTTAGCATATTAACAGGAGTACTAACAGGACACTGTCCACTCAACAGACACCTGACAATAATAGGTATTAAGCAGGATCCTCGGTGCCCACATTGCGGCAAAGAAGAAACTAGCCAACACGTCCTAGCCGAGTGTGTAATGTACTCGTCACTGAGATACCGCACATTCGGGGAGGACGAACTATCGACGGAGACATTGAAAAGCATTGACCTACAGGACGTACTTCTGTTCTGTAGGAAAACAAGAAGATGGGATCCATGCTGGATGGGAGCGTCGCCGGACCAGTAACCTACGGCTCAACCAAGGGGAACAGGGAGGAATGACTGTGGAAACGGTCGAGCGCCCGCCTGCTCCGGCCGGGCGTCCCCATCCATCATCATCATCATCATCATCATCATCATCATCCATAGCTGGGGTTCGAACCCGCAGTCTTGAGCGTAGTAGACCAACGCTTTAACCATATAAATGAGACCCATAGATATATTACGAGACCTAGCTAGATCGATTTTTCGCCCCCCCCCTAAACCACTACATTGCAAATTTCATCGAAATCATACCGATATAAAAAAATACCTGTTTCTATTTTTTCTTTCCTTTCCTTCTTGCTAGGCCTCAGTGGCTCATCGTCGGACGCGTCGTACTCCTCTTTCGTTCTTTTCTTCTTCTTGCTTTTTGTTTTTTTACTTGACACTATTGCATTTGAAATTTTAGATTCTACCTGAAAATAATGTATATTGCTACCACTTGCGTTTGCAAACTTGTTGGTTGGTAACGATACCGTCAAATGGTTTATCTTTATGCTAATTTTCATACACCTCCGTCCAGTAAAAAAAAGCGTAGAGAAAAAATCTGGTCCCAAACCAGACAGGTCCTTGATTTCAAGAGAAGTATATTGCAAAGTCTTAAATAATGCAAAAGCGAAGGTCTTAAGGAGTCCCTAGATAGTCAAAATTGCTTGACAACGTCAAGTATGCTTGCTAAGCATCCGCACCCATTAAGGGCTCCTGAGGAGTCAAAATTGCTTGACAAGCATCAAGTCTGAATATGTTGCATGACAAGCATGCCAAACGGCCAAGTATTGTTGAAAACTGACTTGCAACTCTTGCAAGATTTGAACTATGTTAGTTACTGAAGTTATACAAGCTTGTAACTTACCACTCGATCCTTATCCATAGGACATTCATTATTTTCATTCTCATAAAAATGATCACCGAAATCAAAATCATTGTCTTCCATTTTGATAAATATTGGTTCAGTCTCACTATCCTTGACATTTGTCACATTTCCATAAGGTCTTTGCACACTTGTATCTACATCAATTTCTATGTGAGATGCAGCGTTTTTAAAACCATTAGATTCTATTATGTCTTCATTTATCCATGACTTGTCATCGCTTTCCGTCAAATGAAAATCTTCCGTTAAATTTGTAGATTTTGTTAGCGTTGATAAAGATGCAATATGTGTAGCTTGTGAAACCTGAAGTAGTAATAATACCTTGTTTTAAACCCCCGACACAAAACAGAGGGGTGTTATAAGTTTAACGTGTGTATCTGTGGCACCAGAGCTCCCAAACGGATAAACCAATTTTCATTCAGTTTTTTGTTTTTTTTTTTTAACAGTGAAAATTCATTGGGCCATTTAAGGGTTATAAGCTCTGAAAAATAATAATACAAAAATCCTACAAAAAATTTACAATGTTTTGCACCAACCTTAACTTTTAGCCCCAGTGAAATTAAAAAAATAACTTTTCTCTGTAAATTAACCAACAATATTTGACTACTCGTGGACTCACCATATACCTGACCAGACAATCATGAGCTGTCCTGATTTGCTTCTGGAACCGGATCACAGATCGAACTATGGCGGTACACTCCCAGCAAAGTAACAGGTCTTGGTTCACCTGGTCCTGGAAAGTACCATATTTCAAAGGTTTTAAGTGTTAATTTAATTTAAAAGCCTACTGGTATTGTTTTTTTTAAACTAAAGCATTCTCTTAAAATTAAAAATAGATGATTATTTTGTAACAAAAATCCTGTGCCATAAAATGTGTATTCGGTTGCACAACAATAATTCATTTTTGATTTAAAGTAAATATTTTAAGTAAATACACCATTGTCTAGCAGTGGATGTGTTTTATCTGATGTGATTATGACTTTAGTCTAAATAGTTCTTGCAATAAAAAACCGGGCAAGTGCGAGTCGGACTCGCGCACTGAGGGTTCCGTACACATTTGGCTGGTTTTTAGTATCTGTTGTTATTCTATAGGGTTTGTTCTGTAACCATACCAAATTTGATACTTGTATGTTTTACCGTTTTGACGATACAACAAAAATAAAAATACTATGAAAAAAAAAAACATTTCATGTATGGGGACCCCCTTCATTATTTCACTCTATTATTTTTTTTATTTATTAGTAAATCCTCCATAATAACACATATTTTGAAAAAAAAAATCACCCTGCTATCTATTATCATTCAAAAGATACAGCTCTTTATAGTTAGGACAGACAGACAGACATATGGACGGACGGATAGCGTAGGCATATTAATAGGGTCCTGTTGGGCACACTTCGGGTATGGAACCCTAAAAACAAGAAGTATACCAATTCCAAACAAGATGTTTACTTTCAGTTTTTCCTACAAAGTCTGCAAAAAGTTTTCCAAAGTTTTATCAAAACTACTTGTGCCTTATGGGCACCTAACGTTTTAAACATAAGTATTGAACATTTATATTTTATACTTCATTTTCTCAATTGGTTAGTTAAAATTTATATGAAAAGCTATAAAGTTTCATATAAAGTATACTTTTATTTAAATTAAAAATCGTTTAAATACTTACCAATGTATCTAACAGGTTCAGAAATATTCGTTTACAGTCTACATCATAAATTGTATTTAATTTTCGACCTGAGCTTAAACAACCTTCGCATATGTAGCTCGAGGACGTAATGTACTGTGTACCCATTTGCTTGGTTTTTTAAGAACAGTTTGAAATTAACAAATATTTTTAAAAGTTTTTATGATATTTTATTTACACTAGAGAAAGTATTCCTCAGTTCCTCAGCCTAACATCCAAACATTGGACGTGTTTTACCGATAAAAGCGCTTGAAGCTCATTGCAAATAGCTGAGATAAGATAGCACTCTGCCCCAATTCTTGTACCACTAAAAATAAACTTAATGTGAAATAAAATACACGATATTTTTTTATAGATTTTGCACTTGTCATTATGTCTGTGAATCATTGAATTAATCAAGGCAAGGCGCGAGAGTTAACCAGCGTAGCGCTCAGCTTTAGCGTTGCGCTTTTATCGGGGAAACAAACCCACTTGCTAGATTGACATTCGAGATTGACGTTTGTTTGACAATTCATTTTTTTTTCTGAATTGCTCAGAGCGATGGCTCAGGGAAATATTTTATATTACAGGTATTTTACATAAATATATGGTTAGAGCCAGAAATATAAGGAGAGAAATATGTGTGACGGCCATAGAGCGGAATTTCATCCTATATTGTAAATACAAAAGTTTGTTTTTTTTGTTCCGTTTTCACGGGCATACGGCAAAATAGATTTCTATAAAAATGAGCAAATGTAGGCTGCTTAGATATATGGAGAAGGGTAGAATACTTTTTATCCCGATATCCTCTAGGATTTTCAGAAATCTTATATATTTGATAAATGGGAAATGCTACTCGACAACAGATGGCGCTTACTTTTATCCTAGTATCCGTTAGATGTCGCTGATCAAACCGAAAACGTGCTCGAGTTTTGAAAAGTAATAGGATAAGTGTTTTTTTTATGAACATATACCTAACCACGCGTCCGAAACCGCATGTAAAAGCTAGATAGAACTAAATTCTCTGACTCTCTTGTCAACGTTGCTATTTTGTTGTATTTATAGTAATGGCAACGGAACCCACATGCAAGGCCCGACATGCTCTTGCCCGATTTTTTTTGTTTTGTTCGAAATTGTCAGGACAGGTTTGTATGAAAGATTTTTTTGGATAATTGCACCCGTGCGAAGCCCGGGGCGGGTAGCTAGTAGTTATAAGTATAATATAATATGTTGAACCTTTTTTATAGATTTTGTTCTAGCTTGGCAAATTATTTTTTATTATTATATGTTGTAATGCTAGATTCACTAGCCGAGTAAAAGAAAAAAAACCGGTCAAGTGCAAGACGGACTCGCGCACCGAGGGTTCCGTATTTAAGACCATGCTTCAAAAATATACCTTTTTATGTAATTTAATTCGTATGCAATTATATATATTTTTATCAATTTCGCGACAACTATAAATGAACTATCGTTTTATTTTTCCCGTAACATAAAAGTGATTACCTATAAGTTAGGAATTTTTCAGATATTTCGGTTCGTAAACTTCGGAGATAAGGGGGAACGGTCATCTTTAGAACATTTTTGGTTATAAATCAAAAAGTACGGCACGAAAAATTATAAAAAAATAGTTTTGAAATGTGCAGATTAAGTTCTTTCACATGACACCACACTTACTATAATCAAATCACTTTGATTTTGTAACCCCCCATTCTAGATCCCTTTTCAATTATTCATAAAATTAATTTCATATTTTTTAGGGTTCCGTACCTCAAAAGAAAAAAACGGAACCCTTATAGAATCACTTTGTTGTCCGTCTGTCTGTCTGTCTATCTGTGTGTCTGTCAAGACCCTTTTTCTCAGGAGCGCGTGAAGGTATCAAGTTGAAATTCATATCAAATACTTTCGTCTGTCATCCCTTGGATCAGTGAAAAAATCAGACATCTAAGTCAACGCAATCAAAAGATACGGCCGTTGATGCCGCATATTGAAGGGAATCTCAAGGGAATCAAAACCTATAGGGTACTTCTAGTTGACTTAGAAACATGAAATTTGGCAAGAAGCAATGTCTTATAGCACAAGTAAAGGAAAAAATCCGAAAACCGTTAATTTGTAGTTACATCACATAAAAACAGAGTCCAATATAAACTGACACTCACTAAGTAGGAAAGTGCATACTGATTGCGTGTCAGTTTATACTGGACTTGTTTATATGGTATTCCCGTGATTTACGAACTATTTACATGCCCACAGGTTTGTGCGGAACCCTCGGTGCGCGAGTCCGACTCGCACTTGACCGGCTTTTATTTACTTAAAACAGATGCGGGTTATACAAATATGCCAAATTTTGAGTTGATAGCTTGTGTAGTTGCTGAGAAAAACTGCTGTGACACACAGACAGACAAACAACGAAGTCTCACCATACATAAGGGTTCGTTTTTTATCATTTTGGTACGGAACCCTAAAAAAGTGAAGGAGGGCTCCATCGATCAGTCTGGCAGCTGAAGGTTTATTTTATAAATGATTTTATCACGAGCCTTTTGCTTTTGATCGTTCGCGTAGAACTCATTCGATCGATATCCCCGAGCAACTATAAAGCGTATCAGTCGGATAATTTTTCTTGGCGTGGATTGGAAAGGCAAAGCCCATAGGCCTGGGTCAAGTGCGATCTATTTGCAATCTCAAGACTACAGTCCTGAGACTGCTGCGTTGCCAACCCTGGGGTGCCATCCATAAAGTCACACGTTAAGCGGATGGGAGGCGAGTCATCGAAGGGTACGTTCGACTAAACGCCCGCAACGATCGTAACACCAGAGGGTGTGATGTATCGTTCCACCTAAGGCCCGTGGTCGTCGCGAGCGACCACGGGACGTCATAGATGACGTCACTGTTCCCGACCACATCGCGCCCACTTCGCCCACAAAATATTGCGCGGCGTTTTTACGTTAGTGGAACGGCAATTTCAACGGTCGTGGTCGATGGCGTTGTGGGCGTTTAGTGGAACGTACCCGAAGTGTGACGTCTAACAAGGGGTGGGAGGGAGGAGTCATAAAAGCTTCGTGACGTCACATGTTAAAACCTAAAATTTTGGAACTGCTGTTTGATTTAACCCTTCCAAGATTTAAAATTGTAAAATATGTGACGTCACACCAGAGGATCTCACAAATGTGACCACCTGTGACAAGGAAGGGGCAGGATAAAAAAATCAAGAAATTCGTGTGACGTAAGTTATGGACGGCTCCTAAGATGGAGTCTTTGATTGCCCATGATTGGAATAAAGGATATTTTTTCGGAAAATTTTACTTACGAGTTTGCTATATCTACTTCCCAAAGGAATAACACTACGTGAATTCAACGCAGACGAACACGCTCGAAAGGTGTTCACTATACAATAAAACTTCTTTACGTTATAACTGTACATTTAATTTGTCGAAAAACATTTGTACAATCGTACATACAATAACATCCACTTAACTAAATCAAATAAATAGTGGAAAAAAACACCCGAAATACTGAGTTTCTTAAAGTTAATAAATTATGGTTAAGTATAAATAAGGTTAAACTAAACAATTAATTTGTGATCTGAACAAACTCCGGACATAGTTTACAAAAGATCTAATTCCGATAGATCTTTTAAACTGCGGAGTTTACTCAGATCTCCCATAGATGGCGGTATTATAAATAAATTAAATTAAATTCGTTTATATTAAAATCGTTTGTATACAAAAGATATTGAATCATTGTTAAATTCTAACACCTTTTACGAATTAAAGATGGCAATCATGCACCAGTGAGCTAAAATTAACATTATTTACCTGTGTACGTCCTAGACGTAACTCCCATTTTTCTATACATAATAAATAATTGAAATTTCGACAATAACTTCATCATTGCAATAATAACCATTATTAAAAACCTCAAAAGTTAAAGCTTTGAATTATGATATATTCTAGTCTCACAAGAATTTATCAGGCAATATTATTTACGGTTTATTATTACCTAGCCGGTTTTTATGGGCGTCTTGTTCTAGCTTGAACAATTGGAGGAAGACCTCACCGGCTACATATATGTAGGTATATTGCCGTGAAAGTTGCTCATTTCTCTAGTACTTGCATAGTGCTCACTGGTTCGTCAGACTAGAGTTCCCAAAACACCATCACCTACTGTTTCTTTTCAATTTTGTCCCCAAATTCTGGATTGTCTTTATGCTGCTCCACACTCTCGCTTATACTCGTCGCTACCGAGATTTCTGTTACTGGCTCTTGCTTCTCTGTCACTTCAGTTTTTTCATCGAAATAGACAGCCACATCATTATCATCTATTTCTTGTACTGGTGCTACTTTATCAACATTATTAGGGGCAGGCACAACAATCGTGTGAGTGATGGAGTTATCAGCTCTCAGGTCACATTCAGTATGCGGAATATCACCCCTGTGCCTGTGAATTATTTCACTGTTCAAAATCTGTTTAATATCCTTATTAGTGCTTTGAATTTCCTGGTCAATGGTTACTTGCTTGTTTGTTTCTCTGGCTTTAGTTCTGTCGACTGGTTCGTAGCCTGCTGGCAGAACAAGACCTCCAGCGTCCAAGTTAGCTAAGTCTAAAGTACTTGCATGTTCGAAGTTGATGTTCTGATTTTGTACTTTCACTTGTCTAGGGTTCTGTGATGGCTGTTCTATAGCTTGCAAGATGCTTTGCAAGAGACTTTCAGACAGCAATTGCTCGTGAGGTACGGAAGGTTCCTTGCCTCTACCGTTGTGGTCTGCTGATGATTGAATCTGGAACGAGTATGATCCTTTGTTCTCTTTTTGACCGAACTGATTTATTTGCCCGTTCACCTCGTTCAGACTATGACTGGTAGAAACAATTTTCTGTTGCAACTGCTTCGTTTCCTCACTCAAATTCCGTATCTTTTCTGACGTTTGGAGAATCTGCTGTTGTATACCGTCATGCTTGTAATTATGCTTCCCGGATTCATCTTTCAACGATTTCCCTTTTTGCACGCTTGTCTTCTCAGTTTTTTCACTTTTGATATTATTGTTCGGTAGTATAGTTTCGACTAGCGTATGCGAAGCTGTGGCTAGGTCTTTGGAATTGTAGGACACGGACTCGCTTCCCACTGCGGGAGTGTTGAACCCGTTCTGAGGCGAGATGAGCGTCTGTTGATTTTTGGATAAGGATGATCCTAAAGAGCTTAAGCTAGCGACATAGCTGGAAGCCAATTCTGAAGGTATCTTCTCTCCTAATTGAGCTGCTCTTAAGATAGCTTCGTGGTATGGACAATGTTTCAGGATCGCTGCAGCGTCTAAGTTGGAAAGGTTAGCCAAGATAGTACCGTCCAAAGTCGCTGTGACTGTGTTTGCGTTCGAGCCTTGGGCCGTGTGGTCACCTACAGTCAATAAAGGTACAGAATACGAATCTATGGGGGATCCGTATAAGTTACTTGGTTGTTGGTGTTGTTGGTTTTGTTGGTGTTGTTGGTGTTGCTGCTGCTGGTGTTGTTGTTGCTGGTGTTGTTGTTGTTGCTGGTGTTGTTGTTGTTGCTGGTGTTGTTGTTGTTGCTGGTGTTGTTGGTGTTGGTGTTGCTGGTGTTGTTGGTGCTGTTGATGTTGTTGGTGTTGTTGATGTTCTTGGAAGGTAATAGGGTTACCTGCATGTGGAAGGCTGTATAAGCTGGATGGTTCTATTGATAGAGAAAGCCCAGCAACTCCATGGTTGCTAGTCTGTTGGTGTACATCTTTCACCTCTCTAATCGGAGGGGGTAAGTATGCCGGTCCTTGTTTAACGTGGTCAACGCTGTGGACGTCTTTGTGATGGGTAACATGGCCTATATGTTGAATCAAACCTTCAGGAACAGAATCCCTGAATTTAATAGGATGGCGAGGATTGCTGCCACCTGAGTGGCCTCCTCCAGAGAAACTACCGTAAGGAATAGGCAAGTTTGCTGGTGGTGGTCTAGGTGGGGCTCCATATTGGCTTCCTGGTGGTACTCCATATACTCCTGAAGGTGGAACTAGTCCTTTAGCTCCCTGTTGTCTTATGGAAGACGGGTACGAGCCACCAGATAATGATTCCACAGGTGGAGCACCGTACGTGTCAAATGGTTTATTTTGAGCTGAAGGTCCTTGGAAGCCTATATCTTGATGGCTTGGTTCAGTGTAATGCGCCTCGAATACTGTTTTTGATTGATCTATGTGGTTGGAATCTCCCCCGACGAGGGAATTCAAATCTATAGTATCTAAGATTTCCTGGTGTACGTTGGAGTAGCCTGTGGTTATTTGGGCTCCAGAGAATGATGGTGGCGGATTATCGTGTGGGGGAGTATGACCATCCAAGTTCAGATGCGTATCTTGTACCGGGGCAGGAGGTGGTGGTCCATACTGGTCTCCGATTTGATTCTCAACGTGATCTAGAATTGGTTTGGATACACCGGGAATGGGTTTCCATCCGTCGTATAGAACGTGAGGGGGAGTTGGAGGGGCGGGAATGCCCGGGTGAGGGGGGCGCGGGTTAGGGTCTGGCTGCGGGGGACCATAATGAATGTTACCTAGGTCTTGTACAACAACTTGGTCGCTAGGTCCCACTGGACCTAACACATGTCCAGGCGGACCATAGACGTCAGCGGGGATTGGAAAGTTCGGTTTTAGGTCCAACGGTAGAGAAGGTAGAGGAGTACCATAGATTGTAGCAGGTAGATCGATGTTACCGATATTCCCAAAGTTGGAACCGGAACTTCCGAATCCAGAATCAAACGAACCAAAGCTCTGTTGCAAATTGATCGATCCTAAGTCTGGCAAAGGAATATTTGGAATATTATTCACAGGGGTTCCATAAGTCGTCTGAATTTTCGGCGGTCCGTACACAGGTTTCGGGGGTCCGTAAACCGGTTTTGGAACTCCGTAAATTGGCTTAGGGAAACTAATCTTGGGTGGTTTAAAAGGTGCACCGTAGCTCGGCTTCGGTAAGTTCTGCTTCGGTGGTCCGTATGTTTTCTTAGGGGGTCCGTATATAGGTTTCGGTGGTCCATACGTTTGCTTTGGGGGCCCGTAGATTGGTTTGGGAGGTCCGTATATTTGTTTGGGGGGTCCGTAGACCGGCGCAGGCTTGCGGGCTGGCGGTGGGGGTCCTTCGTATGATTGACTGGGGAACACCACAGGGGAGGGGGGGCCGTACGCGCCGGGGGGCATATCAAACACGTTGTTCTGGAAATCCTGCTGCTGGAATACTGGCGCTGGAATACCTGGAAAGAAGCATTACAAAAGTAATTATATATGTTTTATTGAAAGAGCAATTAAGTAAGTCAAGTAAAAATTTGGAGCTATGCTTTCGAAGCTTGTTTGAAATGATTCACGGATAATTTCAAGTTAATTCTGTTCAGTTGTATTGGAACTGTGAGTGAAATAAAGAAAGTGTAAACGCCTGGATGTTTTCGATAGCAAAATATTGAATTAAATGTTAATCTTATTTAACCCCCGACTCAAAAAGAGAAGGGTGTTATAAGTTTAACGTGTCTGTCTGTGTATCTGTGTATCTGTCTGTGGTATCGTAGCTCCCAAACGGATGGACCGATTTTCGTTTAGTTTTTATTGTGTCATAGATAATTTTATCCCGAGTGTTCTTAGCCATGTTTCATGAAAATCTGTTCTGCCGTTTGAAGATCATCAGCTCTTTTCTAGTTGATGAGGGGATCTGATTTTTTAATTCTTGAAATCTTCTCATTTTTCATGGTTTTGCTCATTGCTCAGAAGGTTTTTAGGCGCTGATATCGGGGTTTTTAACTCGGTTAGGTTATTTTTTACAAGCTTTTATTTAACTTTCAATGTATGTGTGTGTTTGTTTAGGTAAAATCTTGCAAAACAATTTTTAACCAGTTCCGTTAATAGAATGGGCTGAAATTTGGAATATGTATGTAAACCCGATGACAATGAAATATTACAGTGTCATTGAGCTGGTCTGATGGAGACAGAAGGTGGTCATAGGGACTTGGATTTGCCTATTTGATAAGCAGATGATGACGGTGCAAAAAAAAGTACAGTCGGCAACAAAAGTTTGTCCCAAAAATGAAATTTTTGTTAGGTTATTTTTTACGAGTTAAAGGTAGACATAAGAGATAACTGCCGCACTCAGAGACGTCAATTAAGGTTTAAGTTTCATTAAAGTAGCTGCTGTCACTTTCTTTGCTATAGCAATAGAATAAGACACAGCAACTTTAATGAACCTTAAAAATTAATTGACGTCTCTGAGTGCGGCAGTAAGTTTGTTAGTCTGCAGGGCTATGTTACGGCCGGCAACGACTTTGAGTGGCAGCGGTGGCGGCGAGCGAATTCCTATTAATTGCAAGATCGACACGCTTACCGCACAGGGTTTAATGGAATTACACGCAATGTATTTGGAAATCGCTTACCGCGCAATCTGTAGCGCATAATCGTGGCTAGCACCCGCATTATGGTCGCCTGTGTCGCGGTGGATAAGTGTGAATAAAGGTTAACCGAATTTTCATTTCATCGACGGGCATTTCCACGTGCAGGAGCTATAATTTTTTGATGGTCATAGGTCTAATGGTCATAGGTCTAATGATCGTTATCAACGTGCAGTTTTCGTAGCAAACTATGGTTGGCAAAAAAATAAATACATTGTAAATATTCAATATTAATTTTTACTATAAAATAAATACATCAGGATTATTACCTCTAGACATAATTCGTTATGATACAAAACCATTTTCGGCCTTTTATATTTTTAAGACAATTCAATCATTAATCATGTCATTAAAATACAACTAAAGTTATACATTATCTGAAGTGTTTAATTTAATCTAAATCATCCATAGCACTTCATATTGACAATTGGTATTTGACTCAATTAATTGATAAGTGGAGTACTAACAAAGTGCAATATAAATCTTATATCTTTAAACATATAACGACGCAGTTAGCCTAGTTGGTAGTGACCCTGCCTACGAAGCTACCGGTCCTGGGTTCAAATCCCGGTATGGACAAATATTTGTGTGATGAGCGCGAGTAGTTCCTGAGTCATGGATGTTTTCTATATATTTAAGTATGTATTTCTCTATATAAGCATGTTTATCGTTGTCTAGTACCCATAGTACAAGCCTAGAGCTTAGTTTGGGACTAGGTCAATTTGTGTGAGTTTGTCCCCTGATATTTATTATTTATTATTATTATATAAGTAATATTAAAAATACTTGTGTATTTATTTTTTGCCAACCATATATATACACGAAACCACGAAACCACGAAAACTACACGTTGATAACGATCACTAAACCTAACCTAACCTATGCATAAGATAACCTGAAAACAAGCAGATTTGCTTTCGATGAAATGAAATTCGGTGAAACGATACATTCGATGAAATGAGTGAGCTAAACAAGGGGGCACGGTGGATAAATCATCCATCAATCTCACGCACTGGTCAGAAAGTGACAGATGTTTGATCCACGTTTATCTACATGACACGACGACCGCAGGCCGCAGGCCGTGAGGTCGCCGAGGTTTTGATGAACGGGTGAAATATCGGGTGTATGACGATGATTGTTACCGAAGTTGGAGTTGTCCAGTGGGGGCCCGTACGCGTCCGCCGGCAGCGGCTCCCCGTACGAGTTAGACAGAGACGCCTCGCGCTTCTGCGCCTGCGCACCTGAAACACAATATAACATTTACTTATTGTTCATCAAGTGTCAAATATTGTCTATTTAGCCTCGCAGTTTGCAAATTTACAAATTGTGAAAAGTTATGTTTTTTGGCCCTGACAGACGGCAACAATAATTAACCTCTATTAGCATTCATTTACTTACAAAAAAAACTCAACAATGTAGTGCCAAACTTGGCAGATATCTCTTCTTTTGGTGGCACATGAGAACTTGGCCTATTTTTTACATTTATGTTTGACACGAACATTTGTCTTAACCGGGAATTGAACCACTCACTCCAGGGTCACTCCAACCAGTCTAACCGCGTCTTCAACCATGGTATAGTGTTGGTGCTCGTCTTACCTGACTGCGTCGCCTCAGCCACCAAGTCCTGTTCGCTGTCCTTGGAGACGAGTCCTGGCGGCGTGTCCTCGGCTACCACGAAACCGAGGACACACACCAGCAGCACCTGGAACAAGAAAGATGCCATCAGACACATATCTTATGCACTCTCACGGATGCTGCACTTCGAGCCTGTAGGATTTATTGCACAATTGTCCTACTTATAAATTCAGTTAGCGAATGTTTTTTTCTGTTACCGTAAAGCACACCACAGACTAACAGTCCGCCGGCCGCTCTCGAACACAGACTATCCGTTTCTATTACGATTTACTGATGATTTCTTCGAACTGCACGTGTGGGGCGCGGCGATCTGTGGCACTTGTCCCACCGCCGGCAAGGAAGCGATTAACTATCGACTATTTTCTCGCTCAAGAAACGAATAAAAGATATAGATCCCGTGTCAATAAAAGAGACATATTAATAGTTGCTCGCTGGCTGTTCACACTGCCGGCGAGAACTCTCTCGCCGCTAGTTGGTCCCAGCGACAAGAGCTATCAAAGATAAAACTCGCTCAGCGATGCTCGCTTCCTCACGCCGAGAGGCCAACCAGCCGGTCATTTTATTCATGTATGTCTCGGCCGCCCCGAACGAGTCGCTTATAGCCCAGCGACAAAACTATCGCACTACACACTCGCTTCTCGCTGCTCGCCAACTCGCTTCTAGTTTCTAGCTTTACTCGCTTCTCGCTCATCGGCGGTGGGACAAGTGCCTGTATCGACAGGTCTCGGCCGGACAGTCTTAAGGTGGACATTCACGGTCAGTTAAACTGATCAGTTAACTGACGTACATCCAGAAGCTAACCTTGAGTTCGTATAATTTCACATTCACGGTCAGTTTTTGGATGTACGTCAGTTCAACTGATCAGTTTAACTGACCGTGACCTTTAAGCTTCACGGCAAAATGCGTCATACATATCGTGTGATTTTGAACTGTAGTCTGAAAACGGATGTATGCGGTGAGCGACATTTTTAGCCGGCCGTATGCATATTGCCGATAAGCATGAATCGTTCAATGTGTGCGCTCAATAGATTTTGGCCGGCAGACTACCTGACAGACTTTGAACTGCCGGCGGACTGTTAGTTTAGGTTGTCTGTGGTGCGCTTAAGAGTGTAAGAGAGCGAGTGAAAGAGAAACAAACCCAAGGTTGTTTTGTGAGTTATTGTACTGTAATTGCTAGTACATTATTCATTTGTTCTCTGATTAAACATAAACAAAGAAAGTTATTTTTAATGTGTGGTTTCCAAACGGTGATTCATATAATTGTTGAGTGGTAGATAATAGCGTAAATGCATCTTTTTACGACGTTTTGTGAGTTTCACGAATCGTTGCGGACACGGCTATAAAGTTTATGGTTGCTGACTTAAGCTGCAAACGCACAACTCGCTTTTTAATTCGTCGACGAAATTTCAGCCTATACAGTTTCAGCGGAGCGACAAATGCGTCGGAAGCATATTGGCATATCGTCGATGAAATTGCTATACCGCGTAACTAGCTTTTTCCATAAAGTCTAATTTTCACTGTTATATCATTCCAAATCATATGATATGTGTTTGAATAGCAGCGCTCCGACCCGACCTAATGAACTTGCTCTATGACTTTGATAGTTTCTGAGAAGAGACTGACATACTCGTACAGACAGACGTCCGTCTGGGACATGGCGAATGATTTTAAAGATGGTTGCTTTATTTCAACCCTCAACGTAAAACTGCAACTGTGTCTGTCTTTGGCATTGTAGCTCGAAAACTATGAACCGATATTGATTTAGTTTTTTTTTGTTTGAAAGTTGACTTAATCGAGAGTGTTCTTAGCTAAGTTTGGTGAAAATCCGTTGGACCATTTAAGAGTTATAAGCTCTGAAAGGTCGGGGGATTTTATCTATTTAATATTGATGTGAGCAACGCACTTTCTCAAACCCTAAGGCCAGTCTCATACATGTCAATGTCACTATTATTAATGAAACATGTTACAAACCGCATCGCAAGCATACACAAAGTTGTGAGAGTAAAAAACCCCGAGGTCAGTGGACGCACTATAATTTAATTGCTGTAGACACTCTCGCTGTGCTCGTTACAATGAAAGCTCATAAACTAGATTAAGCCGTAGTGGTGGGAAAAGTCGATGGTTTACATGCCATAGTATAATCAAGTTTAATTGTCGACTTTACAATGTTAATGACAAGACAACTCACGAGGAAGAAATTGAGCGGTTTAAAAAAAGTTAATACATAATTAAGGACTAAAATTAACAATGGTAAGTTTCCCATTACGGTAAGACTATGACAAATGGTAGTATCTCAGACAAAACTCCTGTAGCAAGTGCAACCATATTACTAACGGGTGAGGATTGAATCTCCTTCGGTTATTGAATTTGAGATACCGCCTGTTGGCGTATGAAGGCAGTAAATAAAATTAAATGTATGACTAATTTTCAGAACGTAATGTAAAAGTTACCGTTGTTAATTTTAGTCCTTAACTTTGTACACTATAAAAAGAACCGCCCAATTAAGTTGATGTTAATAATGACTTCCTGTGACAGGGCTCTTTAACAATTAAACAACTACACAAAATGAAGGTAAATATGTAACTGTTTGTTTCAATTGTAGAAAGTGAAATAACAACAGAAATCGTTTCTCCCTATTCTTGCAGAATCTGTATATTTTTTTCGGGATAAAAAGAAGCCTTTGCTACTCTAGGGCTCTCCGACAAAATACGAGAAAATAACGAAATATCGACAACATTCTCGATTCAAATAACGCCGCACTAGTATCATAGACATATTCCCGCCATCGTCTATTACGCCATCATAAACAATCAGTCCTAATTAACCAGATGCTGAATTCCCATGTTTTTTTTCTTTTGGGAAGTAACTCAATACTGTGGATGAACTGAAGTGGATCTGCAAGTTGTATAGACAATGTGGAACTAGACAAATTGCATTTTGCGACTGCAGAAATAATATAGTTTTTTAACCCAATGAGGGGTGTTATAAGTTTAACGTGTGTATCTGTCTGTGGCATCGCAAATGGATGAACCGATTTTGATTTAGTTTTTTTTGCTTAAAAGGTGACTTTATCGAGAGTGTTCTTAGCTAAGTTTGGTGAAAATCCGTTGGACCATTTAAGAGTAACGAGCTCTGAAAAAAGGGATCTCAATTTTGTCGGGGATTTTTACTTATCTATTTAATTACTCTTTACAGTATATAATTAACAATTTGATTACGATGTAGATTAAACAAAGTGAAATAGAGCTGCAGTGATACAGTGATTATGAATTAATAACCTTTCTAAACTTTATAAGAAAGTTAATTCACTGAGACAATGGCAATATGAACAGTTCTCATAGTTCGGAAGTTGGTTTTTAACAAATTGCGGATGGAAGTTGCCACCCTGTCTATTTCCTTCCGTCGTTTCCAGACCAGGCAAGCAATTTTTTTTTAATCTTTGCATGCAGTATTACTTACTTTTAAAAATAAAATAATGTCTCCATTCAACAAAATATCATATCTACAATACTTAAGGTCTTTCTTCATGTCGTATAACCGTGGGACGCCCTGTATCCTTAGGTATACAAGTGTGATTCTGTGGTACAGGTTGAAGATGCGCGAGCGCCGGTGGAAGGTCATAGGCGAGTGAAAGAGAACGCAAGTCAATGACCGCGCGCGCACGACCCAACGATCGATATGAATGGGATCTTATTCAATATTCATATTTTTCGCAATTCATCTTTTTATGGTGCCGTGCAGAAAGGTGAGCAAAGTTTAGAAATTTAGTAGGCCATTTGATAGCTGTCATTTAAGATCCTTTATAGGCCTGCCATATGTTCCACGTTTAAAATAGCGAACACAAGATTCTTATTCTTACTAATATTATAAGTGTGAAAGTTTGTATGGATATTTGAATGTTTCTGTTTTGGATCTTCGATCAACAACGCTCAACTAGAAAACAAAAAGTATCAAAAACGGTCGGGCGAATACAACCTCTCTTCAAAATGGGATCTTATTTTAATTAAGCAATGTCGCGTTTAAATGAGATACGATTTAAATTAAAATGTTTTAGTTGGGCAAGTACCTGGGTCAAAATCTTTTCGTTGCACTAAAATTCTCCACTCTGTCACGATCGTAATTTTTTTCTTTATATACCTATATGAAAAAATTATATAAATATGTTTATTTCATTTGAATCAGTAAAGTGTTGTTCCACAACCGCTCTGCCACATTTCCAGGGGACAAATTTCAATGCTTCATTTGATGCTTCCGACGTCTGTATTTCCGAGTGCATACAATCTGAACCTATTTAAAGCTAGGGTGAATAGGCATCTTCTGGGTGAGCTCGCTACATCGTAGACTGAATCTTCGTCCTCTAAGGGCGGGAGTTGGTCAAGAGCAAACCCATTATCAATAAAAAAAAATGCAACGAAAAAGATTTTAACCCACCTAAGTTTTGTATAGGTTGCCCTAGGACATTTTTCTGGCCTCCTCCTGTGAATCCGTGATCGCGCTAAAGGAGGCTGTTCAGCGTGAGCGCGAGGAAGACCCTAACGCTGCCCCGCTCTGAAGGAGAAGGCAGGGCAGAGCGAGGCGCACCTGCTCCACTGCCTTTATGGTGCCTGAGCGCAAGGGTCGGGGAACTGTGCTCTCTGTATTGGGCCCATTGACTGCGGATGCCTCAGACCAACCGAGGTATCCAATAGGCGAGAGCATCGTCAGGGCGACAGCGTCGAGTGCTGCGAAGTGATCCTGTGGCGCCCTAACACGACGGAGACGACAGCTCATTGCTTTTTTAGATGGTAGCCTAACGGCCACTCAGAGACGTCAATTAACTTTTAAGTTTGATTAAAATTGCTGCTGTCACTTTCTTTGCTATATCAATAGAATAAGATGCAACAACTTTAATGAAACTTAAAAAATAATTGGCGTCTCTGAGTGCGGCAGTATGCTTTCAGCTCAGAAGTCCAGCCACCCTAGCCCCCGACTAGAGGTGGAATACGTAAATGTATTTTTCCAACGAAAAAAAAGGAAATTTTTCTTAAGAATTTTGTATTAAACTCACCCGGAGTCTACTGGCGTTGGTACGTCAAAGGTTTGGATAGTCTATTGCCATTCATCATATACCCTTAGACCATTTGTATCTTCTCTATGCCATTACCACAGCTCCCGAAGTGGGTGAAATGGGGAGTGGATATTTGTATGGTAGTTCGTTCAATTTTGAAGTTAGAAACGTAGAAATTGGAATGTTAACAAATAAAAAATACCACTTTTAGTGATTTTGGATAAGCTACCCCTAAAGGGATGAAATGGGGAGTGGAAGTTTGTATCGGAATGAAGTCCTTTTTGAAGTTAGATATATTGATTAGTTTCTATACTACTGAATATAAAATATGAGTTTTGACGTTTCTGGAAGATCTACCCCTAGCAGGGCGAAAATTTTGAAAATTTGTATGATTTAAAGTTTCTATCCCTTCACGTAACGAAAACTTTATCTGTATTTACTGTTTAACGCCAATGCTGACTCTTTCCGCAGAGCAGACGAAGTCGCGGGCGGAAAGCTTTAATAATAAAATAAGTCCGAATACCTGTTCTGCGTAAGTAAAAGTTATCCATTACATGTAATACAATACGATAACAAGCCGTAATAAGTGAAAGTCGCTATCGGTTACTCACTGCGGTCAGGCTTTGAACAAACACATTTCAAATTGTTACTTGTTACTGAATTATCTTGGAATCAATCTCAATGCTACGGAGAATCTCTTATTAACGTTGAGTTGAGCTGCTGTACCGTTGATAAGTATGTGTAGACTAAAACGTTACATGTTAGTTAAGTTTTAGTTAAGTTTTACTAACCTAGTGTCTAAAGAAATTTTACTAATAATACTATGGATTTTTGTTGTCCGAAATAAAGGAATTTTATTTTTATTATTTATTTATATACAATATGTTACAGAATACGGTTAATTTTAGCCAACAACCAACCCCGCAAATTGTCCTTTACATTTATTATTACTTTCCTATTTCTTTATTTTTATCTTAAAAATTTCAGTGAATCCTAACACGATACGCTTTTATTTATATCTTTGAGTATTTCAATATTTCAATAAAAATAAATTCCTATTTCCGTTGGTCACACCATAACTTGAGAACGGCTTGGCCAACTTGGCCAATTTTTTTTCAGTTGAAGTCCCAGGAAGGTTGTTGTTGAAGAGTAAAATTCGATATTTAAACTTTAAGGGGAGGGGGAACTTTAACCTAGGCGAAGCGAGGGCGGGTCGCTGGTCTTATATAGTTTTAATACTTACTTCCTGTCATCCATCTCAAGCTGTTTACACCGTGCGTAAATTCTTTGTCCAGGAAGGAAGAAATTAAACAAAAATATCTCTTCTTTCTCAAGAAAAGAGATCCAAACGATCCGTGACATTAAGGTAATTTTAACCCTCGACGCAAAATAGAGGGGGAAGTTTTACGTGTGTGGCATTGTACCTAGCTCCCAAACGAACCGTTTTTGATTTAACTTTAACTAAAGGTGACTGTTCTTAGCTTAGTTTATTGAAAATCCGTTGGCTATTTAAGACTTGAAAGCTCTGAAATTAGGGTTCCCAATTTTTTCAGAGGTTTTAATCTATTTAATGGTCATGCTAGCTTCAACTGTTTGCTAGGCAAGCTCCGTAGGTTAGCTTCTAGTCTGTAACCTCAGGTTCATGGCAACCCCGTCGTGACGCGAAAGAGAAAGCTTTATTTCATTTATCGCAAAGAGATAAGTGACGTAACCGCGGGTCACACTGGAAAGTACGAGTTTGAAAGTGAACCGGTCGCGGCCTGCGCTTGAACACACAAACATACATACATATTACAAACAGATCTGAGGTTTATATTTTATACTTATTCCCTAACACTGCTTGTATTAATATGAAATGTAATACTTAATAGGTACAATAAAATGACTTAGGGCCGATTAACCTTTTGAATTGAACGCCACTGACATGGTTGACAGCGTAAAATAGACCTAAGTGTATTTGGGGAAGGTTGACATTAGCTGAGGTTTGGTGTTAATAGACTCATCTCGACGGTGATCCCCGTCTCAAGACACGTCAAAGTAAACGTCAATGCATAGGAAACTGACATTTTTGACGCATGTCAACCAAGATCAGTTTAATACGGCCCTGAAACAACTACAGTTATAGTTATAGTACAGTCAAGGTCATAAATATGTATACACTTTAGTACCTTGTCACTTTAATCGCCCTGACATTCATATATGGCAGATTAAACATGACATTAAATAGACAAGGTACAGTTAAGGTTATAAATATAGATACGTTCAGAGTGTCAAAAATATGTAACCACGACTTTATTACGCTGACATAAGATCGTGGTTACATATTTTTGAGGCTTTGGACGTATCTATGTTTATAACCTTGACTGTACTAAAGTGTATACATATTTATGACCTTGACTGTACTTTGACTTTGGCCGCAGCTCGACGAATCAGCTCGACAAAACTCTACCTTAGAGATAGAGTTAGGTACCTAGGTAGTCCAAAGTTCAATCTCCGATTTCAAACATTTACTATTAGCTTTAGGGTCAAGTTTATTGGATCCATGACGATCATTACTGTTTTAGGGTTCCGTACCTCAAAAGGAAAAAGTAACCCTTGTAGTATCACTTCGTTGTCCGTCCGTCTGTCTGTCAAGACTTTTTCTCGAGCACGCGTAGAGCTATTGAGTTGAAATGAATAACAAATACTTACTCAAGTCTGCAATCCCTTGGAGCTGTGAAAAACTCAATCTTTTAAGTCAACGCAATCAAAAGATACGGCCGTCTATGCCGCATATTTTGACATTCGCAAGGGAATAAAAACCTATAGGGTACTTCCCGTTCACCTAGAATCGAATAGTAAAGGAAAATCCAAAAAACATTAATGTTAGTTACATTTATGGTTTACATCACAAAAAAGCCGGTCAAGTGCGAGTCGGACTCGCGCACCGAGGGTTCCGTACAAACTTGTAGGCATGTAAATAGTTCGTAAATCACGGGAACACAATATAAACAAAGTCCAGTATAAACTGACACGCAATAAGTATGCACTTTAGTACTTAGTGAGTGTCAGCTTATACTGGGCTCTTTTTTTATGTGATGTAACTACAAATTAACGGATTTTTACCTTTACTTGTGCTATAAGACATTGCTTCTTGCAAAATTTCATGATTCTAAGTCAACGGGAAGTACCCTATAGGTTTTGATTCCCTTGAGATTCCCTTCAATATGCGGCATAAACGGCCGTATCTTTTGATTGCGTTGACTTCAAATCAAATTCGAATCAAAAATCTGATTTTTTCACTGATCCAAGGGACTGCAGACTTATGTATTTGATATTAATTTCAACTTGATACCTCCACGCGTCCTGAGAAAAAGGGTCTTGACAGACACACAGACAGACAGACGGACAACAAAGTGATCCTATGAGGGTTCCGTTTTTTTCTTTGAGGTACGGAACCCTAAAAATACGATTTTTTACGGAGCCCTTGGTGCGTGAGTCCGACTCGCACTTGGTCGTCATTTTATGGTTATTTATAGCCAATAACCAAGGATGTCCTCGTCTAACATATGCAGTTAGAGCAAGACAGATGCGGTGTTGCCACAGTCGTGTAATCCACAGTAGAGAGTTTCTTACCAAGTGCTGACGAGGGAACTGTAACAAATAAAAAATAATATAAACATTTATTCTAGAAGACATAAACTTAAACACAACTTAAAGTAATTTTTTTTTATACGTCTTTTGTAGGTTGCTAGTCATTGATAAACGATATAAAGTAATTTCACAAGATGGCCGCCCTCCTTGTGTCACTTGTCGTCTATATACATGTAAGTAGTCAGGTCAAACAACAATAACTCATGACGTTAAAACTTCTCGTCGAACCGCATTCCGAGGGAGAAAGCGAATATCACGAGAGTGACAGATAGTCAATACCCAATAGCTGCTTTACGCCTGAACTTCGGCTCAAGCTTCGGCCTGTTGCATTTATGGCCTGGCAATGAGTCGAGTCAGTAGTGGTGACATCTGGAACTACATTATTTTCAAATGGCAAGCAGCCCAGGTTAAACCTTGGATCATGTTGCCAATTTCATTCCGACAGTGCCCTAATTTTTCCTACTGTCCTACTTTCCTACTTTCAAGACAAAACCCGACTACCGTTTAAGTTAAACAATATTGTATAATATCATATTATGACACGTCATATAATATTCATATTATGCTATCTTAGTTCATAATATAACTCGGTCAATTTCACTTAATGACAATCTTTACGGAAACTAAGTGTTATAATCTGTGGTTTGCCGACGCAGGCGCAGTAAACTAGATGGTGTAGTGATAGTGACCCTGAATACGAAGCTAGCGGTCCCAGGTTCAAACCCCGGTAAGGGCATTAGGGAATATGCATGATTTTTGCTTTTTTTAAAAGTCATTCATGTAACAAACAGTAGAGAATAAATATTTTTCGAATAACTATAAAAATAACCAAGATATAAGCCATTAAAGATTGGTTTCTGTCTCTTTCTAGCAAAACAGAATTGAACATGGAGTTTATATGGCCGTAGTGCACGCTGACGTCACAGTAGGTACATGTCGGATATCTCTGTCTTATTAGTAGGTTTAAATGCTTATATTATCCGTATTTTTTTGGCCGATTTTAATTTTAATTTAACTTTTTTTTATCTCTTTTACGGTATTTTCATAGTTTGTTTAAGCAATTTACATGAATTTTTTTTAAAAGCGTGTCCTTTTTTATGTTGTTGGGTTTTAATTCCACGAAAGAATTATATTAGTATTGACTCTTTTTTGGGTAGTCTGGTAAAAAGTAATGTGAATCCACCTTTATCCTAGATATAAAAGACTAGCTTTCCACCCGCGACTTCGTCGGCGGAGAGTCAGTACATTCGTAAATTAAAATATAGCCTATGTCCACCCTGAAAGTCCATTCTAAAGTTGGTGAAAGAATTTTTGAAATCGGAAAAAGCCCCCCGTTTCCCCTTCTAAAGTTGAAATTTCCAAAAATCCTTTGTAGCGGATGCTTACATTACAAAATAAACGTATGCTCCAAATACCAGCTTTAAACACTTCGACGGTGGAAATTTCAAATGTCGTAAGGGACAGGTAAGCCTTTGTGCCTTACGACATTTGAAATTTCCACTGTCGACTTGTTTTGGCTGTGCGTTGATAGTCAGGACAAACGATTTTAACCCCCTTACTAATAAACGTTGAGTAACGGCTGAGTAGTTATACAATGCTTTGTCCTTATCTGTCATTGTGACATTTGAATTCGACAGATAAGGACAAAGCATTGTATAACTACTCAGCCGTTACTCAACGTTTATTAGTAAGGGGGTAAAAGTATAGAGCGCGTAGTTAAGCGCTCCCCCTCGAATGCCATTGCGCCTCCCTTGGGGGGCGCCCCCCCTTTGAAAACATCTGGTGTAGATGTTACCTTTGTTAGGTACTTATTTAGTTAAAACTACATTATCACATCACTTCATCACGAAACGCGCCGTTACAATGTAAAACTAACTTTCTAACAGTTCGCGAGTCATTAAACATTTGTATGGAAAATCATTAGTCATTTGACAAAACAAACAATTACTTAAAACTATGTGCTTAGTATTTTGTTACGGCAAAGTAAAGAATGCGGTAGAACTGTGACGCAAGCTTTGTATTCAAGTTTGTTCTACCAGACTGTGCGAAGAGAAAAAGAGGTTATTGAGTTTAGCTGATTAAGTTTACGTCAAAAGTTACGAGACAATCTCACACAAATTGATCTTGTCCCAAATTAAGGTCTAGGCTTGTGGTAATGGGACTAGACAACGATTACTTAAATAGAGAAATACTTAAAAACATAGAAGACATCCGTGACTCTAACAAATACCTACCAGCGCTCATCAGACAAATATTTTACCTTACTAGGAATGGAACCCCGGACCGGGCTTCGTGGGCAGGATCACTACCAACTAAGCTAACTAACGTCGTCACTGTTTCTATAAAAAAAAATACAGTCCTTTTTTCGCACAGTCTTCTGATATACATATGGACCGACATCGACAGGATAATAAATATTTAAATGTATTTATTTTTAAGCGGCCATTTTTAACATAAAGAGGTAAAGACATTAAAAAATAAAGGGTTCCGTCTTTGCCATTTCGCTACGGAACCCTTAAAAGTAAGACCCGCTCACAAAAAATACACTAATTATAATATTTAGTCCAAATACGCCTTTACTTTCATAACAGCAATCGGATTTTGAAATGTCACGAATTCTTCGGAACCCTAAATTACAACGGAACCCACATAATGAAGTGAACATCCAAACGGAAGCGAACGTAGCCTTACAAAGGTCGCCGCATTGTCCGCAGCTCTCGCAACTGTAAAGTAAATGTTAGGATGTCGCGCAGACTTACTGACGCATAGACACGGCAGTTTTATTCACTTTTATTTAACTTCACCTTCTTTAGCTTCGTTAAGGCCTCACGTATGCGTGTCTGCTATATTTATGAGGATTTGGTTTCAAAATGTATAGTAAATTCGTCGAATTCCGTGAGTCTCTCAACTCCGTGGTAGCAGTTCTATAATCCGCCATAGAACCCTGCAGGTCAAATCTGGGACCTAAAATACAGGGTGTATTATTTATTTGCCGTAGCCTATTTAAAAGTCTAATGGTCGCACTCAGAGACATCAATTAACCTTTAACTTTGATTAAAGTTGCTGCTGTCACTTTCTTTACTATAGCAACAGAATAAGACGCAGCAACTTTAATGAAACTTAAAAATTAATTGACGTTCTGAGTGCGGCAGTAAGGTCGTATTTATGTTCCTAGATTCTATTAGCGGAGTTCTATGGTGGATTATAGACCTGTTACAACGGAATTGAGCGAGTCACGGAGTTCGACGAATTTACCCTACTATAACTACGCTCTTTTAGCTATTGTCGGCATAATAAACATAGACATATGCATAGACTAAACTCACCACCCTTCTTTAAGCATCACGACAGTTAAAAATACCAACTGAACTAATATCACGAATGGACACGACCTTCTTTAACTTTTTCAACGCCATGTCAAATAAAAACTAGAGCTAATGTCAACCTTAATTCATACAAACTCAGGTTTATTTTGCGTTGTCAACCATGACGGATATTTTCGTTGAAAAGGTTAATACAGCATCGCGTTTCCGGCTCAACACGCCCACTGCAACTTGCCCAATTATTTAACACCTTGTTTGCGGGTCACATATTTGCCACTTTCATTTTTGCTTCCTTTTATGACGTAAAATTGTTACGTAAAACATTGTGCTCATATTTCAATGTGTTTTCGTACTTCAAGAATGTGTTGTGTGTTAGCAACGCAATAATTTGGTAAATGGTAAACTTACCGCGACATGCCATACCTTACGTCATTAGCATGGGGATGGTAGACCATATGTGACGTTCTCAATATAAATAAAGGGACCTTATGGAGGAAGGCAGTTACGCTCTTCTTATTCTTGTAACTATACGAATACTATGGTAACAGTTCTAAAAACGGCGTAACCGCCTGCCTCCATAAGAAAGAAAAACAATTTATTTAGCACACACACAGCTCAAACAACGTATATACAAATAAAGTGCTGCTAAAATACAAAACATAATAATACAATTCGAACACATACAGAAAGACAGGTATGGTAGGAGCCAGCAGTGTGTGGATGAAAAGGGTCTGACTCAGCTTGTGTTGCGATCGCAAAGCCATCACAACGCTGTTGTTCTGTCAGAACCTTTAAAACGGCTTTAAGGTCCCTTTAAACTGAGAACGTCACATATGCTTGTCAAGTTAGATCCATGACAGTTATATATAAAAGAGGCTTGTATATGGTGTAACTTTTACGCTGAATCCGGGACACACTGTAAGTCATGAACCAAGTGATTAACGAGGGCATTATGAATAATGGCAAGCTATCAAGTCAAGTGATTAATTATTATCTAAATTTCATTATCATATCATTATTTATCACATTGTCTGGTTAGGTTAGGTTAGGTTAGTATGTTTATCAAATTGTCATCTGATATTTAGTTATTATCAAATTGCCCGGGCGTTATGAAAAATGCCCACATTTATCATTGCACTTGGTCCATAACGTATACACGAGTTTTATATCACAGTCTCATATAATGTTACAGCTAAGAGCCCCAAATGTCTTTGGGTCTTTTGTCTTTGTCTTTGTCAAACTTTCATTTGGCAGATTGTGTGGTTGTCCTTTTCTATTCCCTTTGTATTTTGTGGTGACAAAAGACAATCGCCCATCGGTTTAGTCTGTAGTCTAAGGAAGCAAGGATTATTCTCGTATATCTACACTAATATTAAGAGGAAAGATTTGTATTTTTGTATGTTTGTAACGAATAAACTCAAAAACTACTGGACCGATTTAAAAAATTCTTTCACCAACTTTTAGAATGGACTTTCAGGGTGGACATAGGCTATATATATATATTTTTTTTAATTTATTCAGAAAACAAACAGCCGTTTAATGTAAATTACATTTCAGAAAGAAAATTACTTGAATAAGGCCTAAAGTTTCCTATATTACTAACTATTCTTAAGCATTCACTTAGTTATGTTCTTACTCTCCGCAGACGAAGTCGCGGGCGGAAAGCTAGTGTATTATATCGGGTTTTAAGCCCTAGTAGTTGTTCTATTTTATCAGTCTATGTATGTATGTACATGTTCCACTCTAGCTCCTAAACTAATGGATCGATTTAAATATATGGGGTGTCATGTGATTCGTCAAAAACGCGCGAGTGTCATAGGCTATAAAAAATAAGCGTCATATTATTCGCCAGTCGTGTTTTAAGTCGCAACTTTTTACCGTACAAATTGATCAAAAAAACAATAAGGCACATTTTTAAAAGCAATATTTTTGTGTGACTATTCACGTTAATAGCGATTATATTTAATCCGTCAAGTTCTTTAGACTACGGTCACAAAGAAAGACATTCATAAATACATTCAGTCAACAAAGTATCGGGAATGGATGATTTGTTTATGGTTCCAAATTCAAATTTTTGTTTTTTTTGTTGTTGTTAGATTGGCACAACTGTTTTCTATTTTGGCGCGGAGTTTGAGTTGCATCTGTTATTTATATTAAATACAGTGCTGTTTTTAGTTATATCATATCTAGTGTGTATTGCGAATTTCATAATGGACAAAAACATTGAACAAAGAGTTTGTCTTAAATTTTGCATCGCCAATGGAATTTCGTGTTCGGAGTCACTGAAAATGTTACAGAAGGCTTACGGTGATTCGACTTTATCAAAAACACGTGTTTATGAGTGGTACAAAGCGTTCAAAAGCGGTCGAGATGTGATGGAAGATTTGCCTCGCTCTGGTAGGCCATCAACGTCTGCAACTGAAGTTAACATCGCAAAAGTGAAGGAAATAGTGACTGAAAATCCTCATTCAACTTTGAGAGAGATAGCCGCCGAACTTTCTGTATCTCACGAGTCGATCCGTACTATTTTAACTAATCATTTGGGTATGAAACATGTTACCGCTCGGCTAGTCCCAAAAGACCTGAATTTTCTCCAAAAACTCAATCGCATGAGAGTCGCTGAGGACATGCTAGAACGAGTCAATTCCGACCCAACATTCATGAAACGCATTGTTACTGGTGACGAGACGTGGGTTTACGAGTTTGACATGCAAACTAGTCAACAAGCTTCGGAGTGGCGCCTTCCAACTGAACCGAAACCGAAGAAACCACGCCAAAGTCGATCAAAAGTCAAAGTCATGTTGACTGTTTTCTTTGACTATCGCGGTGTTGTGCACTCGGAATTCTTGCCGGAAGGTCAAACGGTAAATAAAGAATATTATTTGAGCGTTATGCGGCATTTAAGAGAGCAAATTCGACGAAAAAGGCCAGATTTGTGGAATGAAAATTCTTGGATTTTGCACCACGATAATGCGCCTTCGCACAAGGCCATCATTGTGAAAGAATTTTTGACCAAACACTCAACAAATACCATCGAGCAACCACCATATTCACCAGATATGGCTCCTGCCGACTTCTTTCTTTTTCCTAAACTCAAATTACCACTTCGTGGCACCCGTTTTCAATCGGTAGAAGACATAAAGGAGAATTCGCGCCGAGAACTGAATTCAATTCCGGAAACAGCGTTTAAAAAATGTTTTTATGATTGGATTATTCGTTGGCGTAAGTGTATCGTTTCTGAAGGAGCATACTTTGAAGGTGATAAAATAAATTTGGATGATTAACAAACAGTTTGTGTATTATTGATCTTTTCCCGGTACTTTCTTGACAGAGTAGTACATCCGAATAACATTACCTTCCTTCTTGAATACTCGTGTTCTTTATTTAAATTTCGAAGTAATGCTGTTTGCTGTTTGTGTTTGCATTATTGGAGACTGCTCTGCACGCGCTATAGTCTATGGCATCTATGGAGACATCTTTACTCTATGCCTTCAACTTTCGCCCCGGCTTTCTCACGCCTGTTTGATTTGACACAGTCATGCCAATTATTTGACTGTGTGCCTAATGACACGTTTGACAGTTTACCTACGTAATGGCCAGCTTAAGGAATGTCCTGGAAATCTGGTAATAATTTGTGACAAGTGTTTTGTGAACTGTATTTTTAGGGTTCCGTACCCAACGGGAGCCAACGGAACCCTATTACTAAGCCTCAGCTGCCCGTCCATCTATTCCATATTACAAAGTAAAACTTAACGCTTAAGGTTTAAAACAAAGTGTACCGTCTTGATAAAATCGCTATAAAGAAGTGAAAATCGCTATAGTCGCTTAGTAATAAAAGGTAATAAAAGTTCCCTAGCACCTGTCAAATTTTATCTCGTGCATGCATTTAAGCCCGCTGGGGTCATAATATGATTTAATTTGTTACTTATCTTAAATTTAATACGCGATAGGCTGTCACCCGCGGCGTTACACATAAAATCAAGTTTTCATTGAATATTAGAAAGTTTCTCACATATCTAGAGAGTTTAAGATCATCCGAAATTAGATATTGACTATAATATTGATTTAAAACATACCGTTTTGGTTAATTACGTCACCATTCGAAAGCGACGGCGAAAGCTTAAAATATAATAGAATATAATAAATTAAATGTTTAATTAATAACGTAACCTAATCTTACTTTAAAAACTAAAACCCGCCTGGCGACTAGTATGACGCACCTTTATAATTTTTATATAGCCTACGACACTCGCACGTTTTCGACGAACCATATGACACCCCATTTGTTAAAATCGGTCCAATAGTTTAGGAGCTAGAGAGGAACATCCGATTGTCGGTCACACACATACATACTTACATACATATATATACATACATAAATACCACATTACCCTTCTTTTTACTTCGCGCAGTAGGGTAAAAACAATGAACCGACTCCAAATTATGAAGGAGTTCCATTGATTTTCCATTTATCTTTATTTATATGTATATCTTTTATACGAGTATAAGCTAAAAAAAAATCTTAAAGTCGGTTCACAATTGGTGAAGATAATTGCGTAACATACACAGAAAAAAGACAGAATTAAGAATCTCCTCATTTGTACGGGTTCCGGTTCCGGTTTTAAACTGTAAACCGTTGATTTTTGCGGAATATGTGATATAACGGCGGATTTCTTAACAAATAATAAACAAGTCAACAATTAAAATAATAAGGGGAGTACCCATTCCAGAAGCTTTTTTTTCCAACGTTTTTTTTTTGTATTTGTTTTATTTTAATCACAAACGCCAAATTTGGTGTGATTATAGAACAAACCCTATAGAAAAATAACAAATACTAAAAACCGGCCAAATGTGTACGGAACCCTCAGTGCGCGAGTCCGACTCGCACTTGACCGTTTTTTTATTTTTATTTGGTTGAATTTACCTCTGAAAGCTCCCAGAATATAGGATTTTTCAACCCCCGCCGCAAAAAGAGGGGTGTTGAAAGTTAAACGTGTGTGTCTGTGTATCTATCTGTATGTGGCACCGTAGCTCTTAAACGGATGAACCGATTTTGATTTAGTTTTTTTTGTTAGAAAGGTGACTTAACCGTGCTTAATCGAGTGTTCTTAGCTAGGTTTGACGAGTTTTTAACTCTGTAGGTTATTGGGTTAAGAATTCGATCTGTCAAGGTCACCCTCCTTTGACAGTTGCGTAAATCATCAATTCATCAATCAATGCCATTACGGACAGTAAGGGTTCCTTAACATTTCGTTACGGGACCTAAATTAAAAACAAATTGTTCTCAATATAAAGGGACCTTACGGAGGCAGGCGGTTACGCCGGTTTTAGAACTGTTACGATAGTATTCGTATTACAAGAATAAGAAGAGGTTAACTGCCTTCCTCCATAAGGTCCCTTTATATTGAGAACGTCACAATTATCTGCAACCGCAACAGATCCGGTACAAACCGGTAATTTCAATGGCTCCCCAGAAATGGAAATGGCTATTAAATATATCCTATCACCGAAGACTTTCGATCTCGAATAACAAGTCGATTAGCATACATGCGCCGAAACCGATCGATTTGTAATGGCGGAGAAAATAAACTAGATTTGTTGGAGATCGAGACATATGTGACGTTCTCAATATAAAGGCAACTTATGGAGGCAGGCGGTCACGCCGTTTTTAGAACTGTTACCATAGTATTCGTATAGTTACAAGAATAACAAGAGCGTAACTGCCTTGCTCCATAAGGTCCCTTTATATTGAGAACGTCACATACCTATTATCGCACATTTACGAGTTTTTAGGGTTCCGTACCCGAAGGGTGTCTAACGGGACCCTATTACTAAGCCTACGCCGTCCGTCCTAACTTTAAAGAGCTGTATCTTTTGAACCGTAAAAGATAGCCCGTTGATTTTTTGCAGAATATGTGATATAACGACGGATTTCCTGACAAATAAAAAAATGTTTTTTTTTTCAACGTTTTTTGTATTTGTTGTATCGTAAAAACGGTATATACAAGCGTCAAATTTGGTATGATTATAGAACAAACCTAGAAAAACAACAAATACTAAAAACTGGCCAAATGTGTACGAAACCCTCAGTGCGCGAGTCCAACTTGCACTTGACCAGTTTTAGTTAGTTTTAGCACCTATAGACATTGAAAAACATATGAATGGCATTAAAGTCTTTGCCCTCGCCGTAATTCCGGAAGTTTCGAAACCTTATCTTAGATCTTGAGAAAGGCCCATCGGAACCGGTCGAGCCGGCTCTGTATCTAGTCCGAGAGCCGCCCGTCTTGAATACTACGTCATCGACTGCCAAGATCGATCGGGTGTAGCAGGCTCAAGGATGTTATTAGTGCATGTTAAGCTGTGCGAGGCTCTAAGCGAATCGCTGAACTCGAGAGAGCATGCGAGGAAAAATCCTCCAATAGGATTACTTTATTTCACTAACCTAGCCCCATACAGCTCCGTTGAAAACGCAACCGTAATGAAGTACAAGACGCACTGAGGAAACAGGTGGCAATTTATCCTTCTAATATTATAAATGCAAAAATTTGTGAGGATATCTATATGTTTGGATGATTAGATGTTTGACTTTTAATGGCACATGAACGACTGAACTGATTTGGAAAAAATCGGTAGTCAGCACACAGAGTAGCTTTTGTTTTCTCCTATTCCTCATATTTCTGAACTGTATAGTATAACTGTGGCAAGAAGAAATCAGTCTGGACATAGACAAAATGTTTAAAAAAGATAAGGTTTTTTATTTATTTATTTATCAACAGGTAAATTGGTACAATCTTTAACTTTATCGGTAAGCAGTTACTTTTAACAGTTAACGTAATAAGAAAAACTGCCACATTAAAATTTTTCCTGTTGACGATTTAAATAAATAAATACTTCGTACTCTCATACAATGTCACGTATGTTCTCAACTAGCGATTGGGGGAAAGGCGATAGATAATAAGATGTGAGGTACATTATTTGACGGTCGGCTCTCAGCCTACGTCATGCTATTGTACAACGTGGTTCCCACAAGTTCATTGTCTCTGAAGGTCGGAATAATTAATTTACTAGAAAAAGTGGTATCGCTATGAAATGTAAGTATTCACTGAGTGCAACTGCAAAGCTGGTGGTGGGAGACACGAAACGATCGCAGCGCGCGATGTGGCAGAAATAGGAACTAATAATAACATCAGGGGATACAAACTCACACAAATTGACCTAGCTCTAGACTTGTACTATGGGTACTATGGGCTACGATAAACACTGGAACACAATAGTGCAAACACTACTGCTTGGCGGCTGGGTAAGTGGAAAAGGTCACCAATCAATATCACTACATTATAAATTGTGACGTTCTCAATATAAAGGGACCTTATGGAGGCAGGTAGTTACGCCGTTTTTAGAACTGTTACGATAGTATTCGTATAGTTACAAGAATAAGAAGAGCGTAACTGCGTTCCTCCATAAGGTCCCTGAGGAGGCGTATCAGGAGTACCTAACTACTAGCGACACTGATGCGGCGCACGGCATTCTGAATGCGCTGGATGAGTCCCGTCGACGGAAATGGGTCGAAAGTGTAGAAGGCCTGGATTTCACGCATTGTAGTAAAGGAAGCTGGACACTGCTTCGGAAAATGGGAGGTGCTGCTGCGCCTAAGCCAATGGAAAGCCTAGTGCGCCCAGATGAAATCGCGAAGCGCCTGCTGCAACTAACGAAAGGTGGTTCTCTGGACAGAGTGTTCGCCAAATCGATCCGAAAGGGATACACTGAAAAGGTCAGAGACCTCCCGCCACATGAGTCCCTTGGCGCGCCTTTCTCCATTCTTGACCTGGAGTCTGCTCAGCGGTCAACGAAGTGTGGCAAAGCGGCGGGGCTAGATGATATATACCCAGAATTCCTGGCTCACCTCGGGAAACGTGCAAAGCGATGGCTCACCAGCTTCTTTAACAACATCCTCGAAACTGGTATCATCCCACCGATCCTAATGAGGGCTAAAGTGATAGCCATCTTAAAGCCCGGAAAACCTGCTAACGACCCCGCGAGCTATAGACCTATATCGCTACTGAGTGTCACCTACAAATTATTAGAGCGCTTGTTGTACAACCGGCTATACCCGATTGTCAACCCCCACATCCCCGCTGAACAGGCTGGGTTTAGGGCAAACCGATGCTGCACAGACCAAGTGCTGGCGTTGACGTCCTATATTGAAGCCGGTTTCCAGGAGGGGCTCATAAACCTTTGCTGCTTTTGTCGACCTGAAAGCAGCCTACGACACTGTGTGGGTGAATGGCCTGCTTCACAAGCTGATAGACATAGCTCCGTGCAAGAAGGTGCTTAAGCTATTAAAAAGTATGTTGGGCCCCCGCTTGATAAAGGTGATACTCGGCGCAGAAGAAAGTAGCTTCAAAACTGTCAAAGACGGACTGCCACAGGGCTCTGTGCTGGCTCCACTGCTTTTTAATGCATACACGAGTGATATGCCTGCGACCAGTGCAGAAAAGTTCATGTATGCCGACGACCTAGCCTTGGCATGTCAAGGAAGGAAGTTCCAGGAGGGGGAAGATGTGCTCACTGAAGACCTTCTTATTCTGAGCTCATACTACAGGAAATGGCGTCTATGCCCAAACCCATCTAAGACTGAAGCGACCGCTTTCCATCTCACTAACTGCTTGGCTGGCAAGGAGCTCCAAGTATTATTTAATGGAGAGAGAATGCGCCACAACTTCGCCCCCAAATACCTTGGCGTTACTCTGGACAGGTCGCTGACTTTCCGCAAACACCTGGAAGCCTCGGCGCAGAAAATAAAGACCCGGGTGAACCTAATTGGGCGTCTGGCTGGGACCACGTGGGGTGCCCGTGCCGATGTCCTGCGAACTTCCGCGCTGGCCCTGGTGTACTCCACTGCGGAGTACTGCGCCCCGGTCTGGTACCGAAGTGTTCACACCCACAAGGTTGACGTACAACTCAACCGAGTCATGCGCATCATCACGGGCACCTTGCGCCCGACACCAACCCCGTGGCTCCCCGTGCTAGCAAATATCGCCCCACCGCACCTGAGGCGCTCGCAAGCCGCGGCGCGTGAATGGAGCAAAGCGGTCAACACCGGATTCCCTCATAGGTTGCCAATCACTAGGACCCTAGGTAGAAACATTCTGGAGCGACTCCCCTCGCGCAGGCCTTTCTGGTCCGATCCCGACATTCGCCAACGCTTCCACTTGCGCACCTCCTGGACAGCTGACTGGGAGTCCCAGGAGTGTTCTGCGGGCGGACTGGTGGGAGATCCGACTGCCCGACTGCCTGGCTTCAAGGCCAGCCGTAAAAACTGGACGACGGTAAACCGCATCCGCACGGGGGTCGCCCGTTGTAACTACTGTCTGCACAAGTGGGGGCTAAAAGATTCGCCGGTATGCGACTGTGGCGCTCCTCAGCAAACAGCGTACCACATCGTGGAAGAGTGCCCAAACCGACGTTTTGCTGGTGGTATTGTGGAGCTCAGCGAGTGTTCTGAGGCGGCTGTGGACTGGCTGCAAAATTTAGATTTAGCCTTATAATTAACGCAGGATAGTTTTCCCCGGCCGTACGATAATAATAATAATATTGAGAACGTCACAATTAAAGTCCCCCAAATCTTGGTCCAAGCTAATCTCATAAAGTACTGAACGGATTTTCATACGGTTTTCACTAATAGGAAGAGGGACTATCTAGAAAGGTTAAAGGCTATAATTTTATGAAGTGCAAAGCCGGGGCGGGGCGCTAGTTGAAAATAAAGATAAAGTTACTTACTATGTAGGCCGCAGGGGCACTTTTACACATCAAAATCTACCAGCGCTTCCCAAGAAGACACCTGAGAATATATATTTTCATATTCGGTTTGGTCCATCACAATGTCAGCTCTCTCTTTTCCAATAAACAACGTTTCTGAGCAACAGAAAGTGACAGCGTCACATAAAAATCCGGATAAGTTACGTGACCACAGAAATTGATAAACCATAGCGGTCCCACGTGCACGCAAATGATCGAAATTAATGTTTGGAAAACCACAAAGTTGGGCAAGTCTTGTGGTCAAGTGAGGAAATGGATTGTATAATGTGATAATAATTATGTCACGAATTGCAGTACTGAATATGATTTCCGAAAAAAATCGTTTTGGAAAGAATTAACACTTAACATTTTAAAATACATATTTTATGGCACGGATAAAGTAATGGAAAGAGGGTTTGTGACCTAACTGCGTGTTTACCTAATACTTTGTTCCAAAACATGGCAAGTTTAAACTAAATCTAACCACTCAACTCTCAGTACGTTACCTAATTATAAATTCAACAATTTCTATTTACGTCAAATTGCGGGAAAACGTGGTCTATTATATGACAAAAGCGAAATTTCGCATTGCCGCCATATTTAAAATTCCAATTTACATAAATTTAAAACACAATGGCTTTTATGCAATTTCTTAACCACATCCGTCACTTAAGAAGTTTGGGAAAAATTAACAAAATTGTTGTTTCCGTTGGCATTGGCGCTAGTATTTGGCAACAAAGTGTTATTTGTGAACCGATTTGGAATATTATTATTTTATTTTTTAGATTGGTCCTATTTTCATCAGGTTAGGGATCTAATGACGGGATCTTGGAGAAATCGAGGGAACTCCTCAAAAGTTATAGGCACACATACAGCGACTTTAGTATTTCCTGTAAGAAATTAAGAATTTGCATTCTAAAAGCACCTCTTGGTGAAGAGGAACTGATTATGAAGACCAAAGATGACCCCCGGAACTCCTTAGTCGTAAGTGATTCACGGACAGTTAATGTCGAGGTTTCTTTATTAAGAATATGAATTCATATGAACTTATGGTGAAGTTGTCCCGAACAACACCTCAATGATTAACGGCCCTGTATCTTGGACAGTGACATTTTGTTGGCTTTTGTTTCTTAATGTGATGTATATGTGTTTTAGTTAATCACATAATAATATTAGATGAATCACTAAAAAGCTAAAAAAAATGTAACAAAAAAAAACCGTCTTCAAAAACCCACCACAAAAGGGTTAAATAATGACCAGCCCCGTAGGAATTGCCTATTTGGTGCCTAGTAGGTAAGTAGATGAAATCATTTTCATTTTTAGGGTTCCGTACCTCAAAGAAAAAAACGGACCCCTTATAGGATCACTTTGTTGTCCGTCTGTCTGTGTGTCTGTCAAGACCTTTTTTCTCAGGAACGCGTGGAGGTATCAAGTTGATATTAATATCAAATACATAAGTCTGCAGTCCCTTGGATCAGTGAAAAAATCAAACATCTAAGTCAACGCAATTAAAAGATACGGCCGTTTATGCCGCATATTGAAGGGAATCTCAAGGGAATCAAAACCTATAGGGTACTCCCCGTTGACTTAGAATCATGAAATTTTGCAAGAAGCTATGTCTTATAGCACAAGTAAAGGAAAAAATCCGAAAACCGTTAATTTGTAGTTACATCACATAAAAAAGGAGCCCAGTATAAGCTGACACTCACTAAGTACTAAAGTGCATACTTATTGCGTGTCAGTTTATACTGGACCATGTTTACATGGTATTCCCATGATTTATGAACTATTTACATGCCTACAATTTTGTGCGGAACCCTCGGTGCGCGAGTCCGACTCGCACTTGAACGGCTTTTTTGCGTAGAACGATATTTATAATTTTCGCCGCTTGTTTCAAAAACGCCATTGCAAGTGACATTGACGCAGATTTTGGCGGGAATCGGGACCGACATAGACAAGGGGCCCTACTACCAAAATCGAAGTTCGCTCCCGTTCTGTGTATTCTTAACTTAAATGTAGCAGTTATTAAATGATTTTCTGAGCAAACAAAGTCGTCGGCAGCGCTGCTGGTTTTTGTCCGTACGTGTGACGTCACATCCGCGGGGAAACTCGGCGCGCCGCTCGCTAGGTCAGCAGGTTGTGGAAACTTACGATTAGACTCTCATTCAGGCTCTAAGAAACAGTATACCAGTGAAGTACAGTATCCCGAAGAAACTTTTATTTAAACTATCGGTGTCCTTCCATTTGAGCGAAAAACGTTTGGCAAACTGTTTCATTTCGCAATCGTTTCATTTGGCCAAACGCTTATTTTTGCCAAGCTGTAAATATTTCAGGATTTATTTCAGGGCCATCGTGTAGAACCCTATAGGTTACGACGAGTAGGTTAGGTTAGTTTTATAAAAATCCTGAAATATTTACAGTTTCAGAAAAAAAAGCGTTTGGCCAAATGCGAAATGAAACAGTTCGCGAAACGTGCGGTTGCGAATCATTAGTAAACCAATACTATATTTTGCGACCTCGCCCGCGTAGAATTGGTAATTTTGCCATCCCACGGAAAGAGTGATTTTTTTGGGATAAAAGATAGCTTAGCTTTAGCGAATAAGCTAACTCCATTCCAAATTTCATCGAAATCTGTTTAACTGTTTTACCGTAAAGTAGCAAAAATAAATTTTCGCATTGATAATGATAATATTAGTGTGATGACTGATAAGTAAATAAATATTAAGCACCGTTGGCCTACTACGCCGTTTACGCTAAGACTGCGGGTTCGAATCCCAGCAGCGGTTTTTTTACCCGACTGCCCAAAGGAGGGTTATGTTTTTCGAGCGTATATGTATGTCTATTTCTTTGTGTCCCTCTGCAGCCTAAACGGCTTGACGGATTTTAACATATGAGGTGTCATTCGATTCGTCTTAACTATCTTAGTGGCATATTTCAATATGGCGTCCGTGATAAAAAATGGCGGGGAAATAAAAAATTTTTTTTTTTTTTTTGGGTACTTTACCTAAATCTTTTGTTATTGTTTTTTTGTTTTTGTATCTCCCAGGTACTAACTAGCTCTTATATGACTTTCGAGTTTGTATATACTTCTCTTTTACTCGCTCTCATCCGGTCTAATTTGAACGAGAAACATTTGTATTATTATTATTATTGTATTATTCGCAATATGGCGGTTTACGGGGGCGTAATAGTATCACATCTCGGAAAATTCATTTTCCCCGTATTTTCACGCAAAAAGATATCCGTGCAATATAGTTCGTAATTTCGCGGCTGCCGCCGCCGTCTGAGTCGCCTAATGGTTAAAGCGTTGGCCTACTACGCCAAGACTGCGGGTTCCAACCCCAGATGTGGACAGGTTCTTTATTTGTTCTTTTTTAGAGTTTTTTTTTGTATAGAAATCGATCGAAAATTCGGTTTCGACCCGAGCGACGCTCGGTCTCGCAGATATTGCTGAACTTTAACAGACCGTACCCAAAGCCAGAAAAATCGAAGAGCTAAAAATTTAAATTCTCTAATTCGACGGGTTTGAAAAGTTCAAAAGTGTTGAACTTTGAGAAAATACTTAACAAATTAGATAGATAAAAACCCCCCTTTTTTCTGTCGGGGGTTAATAATTTAATGCTATGTTATTTTTTACCTATAAATAAGTATGTTAAGAATGGATACGGACTTTATACGTTCGGTTTATACGGACACTTCACCTACGTTCCACTAATTATAACTTTCTCTCACATAAATTATAATTAATTAAAATAAATGTATTTTGCGCGTTTGTCAACGCTCGTGGTTTTGTAGGCGACATACGGGCATTTAAATTTAATTTACATTTGGAAATGTATTGTCGTACAAAACAAGGTACTTAGGTTAATCAAGTCTATACTAACTAACTGTAATCAAGGGGAGCCTCTTGTTTCGCCAAAATATGTTTGGTTGAATGTATAATTTCCCAAAAAGCTATTTGTATTATTTTTGTTTTATTTTCAGGATACCAAAAAAGCTATTTAGATCGGTTAGGTTAGGTTAGAGTTGTGAGCGCCATAAAATGCTAATTTTTGCGGCGGAAAATACCTTTTTAACCGACTTCAAAAAAAAAGGAGGTTCTCAGTTTGACCTGTATGTTTGTATGTATGTATTAAAAAAAATTCGTCTTTTTATATTACATTTTTTTTTCGCTTTTTAGTGATACGAGTATAACTATCACTAAAAAATCGCGTCAATACAAAATCGGTCGAGTTGAACTAATATATCGCTTAATAACGGATCCATGCGGATGACGTCAAGTGGTATCCATTATTCTTGTATACCAAAACCTTCTCCAGAATGTAACAAATACTTTGCTGAAAACAGCATCTAAATCGGTTCAGCCAAACGCGAGATAATCGTGGACAAACATACATACATACATACATACAAACATACAGGTCAAACTGAGAACATCCTTTTTTTTTGAAGTCAGTTAAAAATGTAATAAAAAAAGACGAAAAAAATTTTTTTATAAAAAAATAGAACCGTCTTCAAAAAAAACCCACTGAACAAGACTAAATAATGACCGGCTTCCTAGGAATTGCCTATTTGATAGGTGCCTAATAGGTACATGGAATATATCTAAGCCGGTGTCAAGTAGGTTTACACAATAGCAATGTCACATGATTCTTGCCACCGACTTCGATATATTCCATGTACCTATTAGGCACCTATCAAATAGGCAATTCCTAGGAAGCCGGTCATTATTTAGTCTTGTTCAGTGGGTTTTTTTTGAAGACGGTTCTATTTTTTTGGTAAATGAAAATTTGGGAAATGATACATTTGACCAAACATATTTTGGCCAAACGGCAGAAACTCCTAATCAAGTCTTATTAAATATATTAGAGGCGGGTTTTTAATTTTTTACCTATTTTTTTTCAAATATAATTATTTAACTAGAATTAGGTCACAAAAAATATATTTAACTAGCATTAGCTCGCGACTCCGTCCGCGTAGAATTTGAGATGAAACAACCCCTGAGTTAATTTGTTTATTTGTCCTTTTTCACAACAAAGTGACTAACAGACAGGCACAGAGAGCTACGAGCGAAAATGGTTAAAATACCATCATCAAGCGAAGGAATCTGTAAGGCGTACGACTCGTATTCTTTTGTTTCTTAAGGTTTATTTGTTTTTAAATTCCGAATTCAAAAAAGGGTGCCTGTATTGCGCGGCACACGCACAGGAACAATACGTGACGACCGGCACATCAACGTCTTATTTTATAATTTTAATGCATACTTAATTGTTTTTCAAATATGTCTGTCTGCCTTAGATATGGCTTAATTAAGACATCTAGGATGTGTTTTGACCTAGGTGTCGATTCTTTAAGGTAGCTATTGTAATAGAGAAACTATTGAGTACTCAGTATTTACTTAAATTAACATTATTTATTGCTTCACGTTAACTCACACTTAAGTTGCATTTTAAGTACGTGTGACATCTTTAAGGCATAAGTTGTACGCACTTGACCGACTTATTAAGATTTTTTTTTTGTTAGTTAATGGTTTTTCATTATTTTTTTAATTATCTTTTTGTTTCTCTTTGCTTATAATTTTGTTTATTTAATGATCCCCTAGGTACTAATCTTTAAAAAAAATTACATACCATTTTCCCGCGATAAAATCCAAAATCCAGGCACAGTCACCCCAGTCTTTTCAGAAATTAAAAAAAAACACTCACTAACGTCACTCACTTGGCGCGCTTTTTATTTTTAAATAAACTTTTTTCAAGACATAGGTCCCGGCTATACAGCCGTGTTTTGTCTGAGTAGAAAAGCGACTGAGCTCGCGAGATCTCTTAGTAAGAAAGTGGGGTGCCGCTTCCCATATGGTAGAGTGTAGTACGAAAACCTGTAACCAATCTCTCATCGAGACCACTACAAGCGATTTTCAACCTAAACTACCTTTATTAGGCGTGAGTTTACAATATTTTTGAGGTTAAGTTTGTTTTCAACGTGATATTAACTTGACACTAACGAATTTGAACGCTTCAGTTTAAACAATAAAGTAGCTTTTACATAGATTTTTAAGTAAAGTTTGTTTTCCACTAAAGTCATCTTCTTTAGCGACGGAGCGATAATGAACTCTAATTAGTAACCATAAACACCATTTTAGTTTTTTATTGGCTGCGTTTGGAACAGGATATTTTATACGTACATTTCTCTTTTTGTTTGACCACTTCGGGCCGGGTGTGGCGGATGTATGAAAGAATTTGGCGGATTTGCATAACCTCTATGAAAGTTTCTGAACGAGTTATGATATTTTTGGGGCGGTTTGTTTTTTAAAGAATGTTGTTGTCTTTGGCGAGATTTCTTTTGATTAGCAGATAATAAATAAGGTTATATAAGGCGCTTTTTTAATAACCTGATTGCCTGAGACAGTATGAATGTAAATTTGTGCGTTAATAAATAATTTAGAGTAATAGATACGTGTCAGGATTTGTCAGATTAATTTCCCAAAATCGTTGTTTTAGTGAAATTTCCATTTGTGTTTTTTTCTCGTACCTATTAACTTTTCCCTGATGCGATTTTCTGGTCCCATTTTCCCCATTCCAAACTATTTCTAGGGATTCAACCCTTCGGGCCTGCTACTTATTTTGATTTAATTAGACGTGGAAAAATGTGCAATTGTGAGAGACCCGGATCGTAAAATATGCGACAGGAAAAAATTAAGAACTTGAAAAAATGCGAACAGATAATTCACGTGAAAATAAAAATATTTCAGGGAAAAAATCTAATAAAATCTAAGTAATTAAACTCGTCAGCGTGTGTCATTTTACCGATGTCAGTGTGGTTACAACACCGACGGAAATGAAACAGACTGGAAGCTTTTTACTTAAACCATTTCCGTAGTTCCAACGAGTGAGGGAAAGCTTTACGTGAGAACGTATTAAAACACATATATACTTAATACAGCTATGTAAGTATAAAACAATTCCGTGACATACTGGCTGACGGACAATTAACTTTTATGTCACTATAAATAGGTACTTAAAACTTGTGTAAATCTAATAAGTCGATTCTCATAGAGTCGACCTACAGCGGCTACAGCTATGTTATTCTGTTAACACAAACGTCAACCAGTTCTACTCAGTCAATGAATAGCCGGCGAATTTACATCGTCCGTCAAAGTGGGTAAATGTCATTCAACTGCCTGCACATTCATTTAGTCGCTGGTTTCACAGACGACCAGCTATCAAACTAGCGACTAAATGAAAGTGCAGGCAGTTGAATGTCATTTACCCACCTTGACGGACGATGTAAATTCGCCGGATATTCATCGACTGAGTAGAACTGAATGACGTTGTTTTAACAGAATAACATAGCTGCTCATCAACGATAGTTAACTATCGTTATATATTGTTATTTCTCTTTAAAACATTAATGCAGATCAACAAATGTTAATCAACACGCTTTTATAAGCTTTACTTGTAACTAAGGCAAACCACCAAATTGTGGGCATCCATAATTCGAACCGGTAACATCTTACTTTTAAGATAATCGCGAAGATAAGCAGAATTACGCGGAGTCTGAGATGTTTTAGGACTTTTAGGTTTAACAAGCAAGTGGTGGCAGTAACGACAATTATTTACGTAAGAACACATAATATCCTACCTCCTGAAATCCCTCGTGCTGTACATCTTTACAGAATGTTATAGAAAATGTGTTTAAAGAAAAAAGCCTTTTCAATATTAATTTAACAAATTGTTCTTATAATTTGAGAACCACTATTAACAATCTCGCAAAACAATACCTACGCAATATTTCCGTCATGTGTGCAGAATGCGGATATCTGCTTTCTTTTAAAAATATTTGGCGCCGTGACGCAATTGTCTGTGGTACAATATGGCGGTTCGCGCCAAAATGTTTGACACTGATTAATAAAGGATGACATTAGGAATACAAGAATTTCAACATCTTACGAGATATTTTTGGCAAAACATAGCAATAAAGAAAACCATAGAAACCTGTGTCTCTGATCCGGTTCTTTTTAACCGACGCGAGCAGAGGAGTGTCATAAGTTCAACGTGTGTATCTGTGTATCTGTCTATGGTATCGTAGCTCCCAAACGGATGGACCGACCCGAGCGGACGGACGTTTTTTAATAGAAAGCTAGTTTAACAGGGGTGGTCATTAGCTCTTTTTAGGGTTCCGTACCTCAAAAGAAAAAAACGGAGCCCTTATAGGATCACTTTGTCGTCCGTCTGTCTGTCTGTCTATCTGTGTGTCTGTCAAGACCCTTTTTCTCAGGAACGCGTGAAGGTATCAAGTTGAAATTCATATCAAATACTTTGGTCTGTAATCCCTTGGATCAGTAAAAAAATCAGACATCTAAGTCAACGCAATAAAAAGATACGGCCGTTTATACCGCATATTCAAGGGAATCTCAAGGGAATCAAAACCTATAGGGTACTTCCCGTTGACTTAGAATCATGAAATTTGGCAAAAAGCAATGTCTTATAGCACAAGTAAAGGAAAAAATCCGAAAACCGTTAATTTGTGGTTAAATTACACAAAAATGATGTCCAATATAAACTGACACTCACTAAGTAAGAATGTGCATACTTATTGCGTGTCAGTTTATACTGGACTTATTTATATTGTATTCCCGTGATATACGAACTATTTAAACGCCTAAAAGTTTGTGCGGAACCCTCGGTGCGCGAGTCCGACTCGCACTTGACCGGCTTTTTTTTAATTATATTCTGGCCTTTCGACACAAACGCGTAGATCGACCCAACCTCCACAACACCAATATTTAAAAACAAAAAAAAAAACTTAGAAATGTCAAAAAAAAAAAATTAGCTTCGTTTGCTGAAAATCGAGTGGGCCGCTGATCATTTCTGAAAGTAAGGTTCGCAATCATATCGGGGATTTTTAAGTTTTCAACTTTTCAATTAAAACATCTCCCTGGAATCATGCCTTTAGTGCCCAATGGGCAAAACAAAACTGAGTCAATTTTGCTGACACTGCTGTCCGTCTGTTCACCCGTCCGAATGACACGGATTCTAGTATGCGGAATATGTTACAGAACTGATATTTGGATATTTTGTGTAAATTATTGATTGACGTAACGTTTATCTTATGATTTGTTGCTGTCTGTATAACAGTTCTATGGGATGCTAGTACGACGTTTATTAGAAGCCTTCTGCATTCCAAAGAGTTGAATGCACTTTGATTGCATGTTCCGGGAAGGTTTCGTAAGAGGGAACTGACCGCTGGAATGGTAATTCGATGCTTTATCATAATTTACAGGTTCTGAGGTTTCTTGGAGAGTTACGAAACGCAAATCGTACTCGACTAAATATGTAATATAAAACATTATTATTATTCGTAGGTAAACGTTATGGATAAATCGTAATTATCTTTATATGTAAATAAGTATGTATATCTAGAAAATATGGGGTAAATTTCCGGGTGTTAAAACCGCCGTCATTAGTCACCAATATATTGACATAATCAATGACACCTACCAGCAACTCCTGATGTAAACAGAAGCAGAACCGGGAATGTAGTTTCTATAAGCATCAGAAATTGCTGTAGTGTCATTGATTTTATCAATATATGGGTGACACTATGACGTCGGTTGAAACGTTCGGAAATTTACCCTGAAGCGTCATTTACTGGGACATTTACCTTATAGTAAACTCATCGAATTACGTGACTTGCTCAATTCCGTGATAGCAGTTCTATAATCTGCCATAGGGTCCATATTGGCTCATACAAAATTCTTATTCTGATTTTTGGTTTTACTACCGATTTGTATTCCTAATAATCACTCTTCATAATTTTTTTCCTCATACTTTTTTTGTTCATAATTTATTATTACTACCAACGGAACTCATAACAGACAGTTATCATATTTTTTTTATTAATACTCATTTGTATTCATAATAATCACTCTTCATAATTTTTTTCCGTGTACTTTTTTTGTTCATACATTTTTATTACTACCTACGGAGCAGGGACTTAGAAATAGAAGGGTGATTCTTCGCTCATCGTCTACTATATGTAAGTATTAGTTAAAAATATGTTCATTTCTGGCGCTTCGCCGGCCGCTGCCGCGGCTCGCTCGGCTCGCGCGCTGTAGGGTCGCAATTCTACCTAACACTGCTCCTCGCTTCGCTCGTCGTCGTACCTAATGGAGACCTTCGTTATAAATTAGAGAGATTAGGAGTTTCGATCGTTAGTATCAGAAAATATATGAAAATAAATATTAGTATAAACAAGGTGTATAATTAGTGATATTATGAAATCTGATGATTATGAGTTTCGATCGTTAGTAATAAAAAAAAATATGTACAATGATCATTAGGTTGTAAAATTGTATGAGATACATTTTCGGAGTTCCAATAATCTAATTTGCAATTTTATATGAACTTTGGCGCACCCATTCGATACATTCCTTTTAAGGAGGCGTAGTAGAGCTCATTTGGAGCAAATTAGGTCATGTAGTAAGTACCCTGGCCGAAAATTATTAGTTTCTGAGTTATTTGAGATTTTGTTTTTTTTTCGAAATTGCGGAACATGTTCGAAAAAAAAGATATAAAAAAAAATAATTTGCCTTTTTTTAATGCACTTTAATGTATTTTCTGAAAGCTAAAATGTCAGCGATTTCATGTAATGACAAAAACCTAATCACATAATGCTACATGTCATGTTATTTAATAAAACTCCAATAAAAAGACACGAAAAAGTAATTACTTCATTAAAAGACAGTGTTTTTTTTTAAATAAATGTATACATGACATGCAGCGAACAAATCACTGGAAAAACTTCCTTGGTTTACTAGCTACCTATCTAATGAGGTACAATAGTTACCAAAGAAGATTAAATATTCAAAATAAGCAAGTACTAATTAAAACTAAGAAGTAGGTACATTTCTTACGAACTTCCATTACTCTTGTACCTGGTACAAATGGATACTTGTAGATTAACTCATGTTTAGGGAATCAACCTACTGATTTGGAAAAAGCATTAACTTGAACGTAAAGTCGGTTGAAAACGATTCAATGATTTTTTCATTAACTTGTTTAATTATGAAAATCAATAATTCAGTGGCATAAGGGATGGTGTCTGCCGGTCGCGTATAGCTCGACTTGATGTAAATACTTTTCTGTTTAACAAATAAATTAAAACAAACACAATAAATTAAAAACTAAAAAAAAAACCCGCCTCAAACGTGACGGTTGGTTGGTTGTCGTGACGGTCTCTATTGTCACGACGGGATAATTATATCGACCCCTAAGTCAATTTGTTTGAGATTGTCCTTTGTCCGTGATATTTATTTATCTTAAAGAAATTCAAAAGCGATGACGTCACGAGATATCATGAGACAAAGATGCTCGGGGCGGTATCGGACGCGTCACCTGTCGGAATGTGTTACGACATGGTCGCGGGTTCGTGCTTGACGCAACCGCGCAGTGCCCATGATTCTAGAGGACAAGAGACTATTAATAATGATTATAATTTTAAAAAAAAAACCGCCACGTGCGAGTCGGACTCGCACACGAAGGGTTCCGTTCCAACGTACAACACAAGAGATGCAGCGATTGCTAAGGTCGTGCAATCCTTTAATTTTTAATTAAATTTTATAATTTTTTGTTAAGTAGGTATAACGGCAATGGAAATACACATTCTGTGAAAATTTAAACTGTCTGCTTACGGTTCATGAGATACAGTCCGCTGACAGACGGACGGACGGACAGCAGAGGCTAGTAATGTTTCCGTTGGCACCCTGTGGGTACGGAACCCTAAAATCACGATTACGGGAATCATCAAAACCAACTAAATGAACCCAAAATAGAAGGGTTAACTTGTAGCGATTGAAGAATTCCACTATCTTCCTTCTAGCTCCATCATCAGACCCTCGTTACGAAATGTAATCTACGAGATTTGTCAAAACGAATCAATCGAGCTCAAATGCGAAGGCCTACCTCCTGGCTCCATCATCAGATAAGCTCGATGGCATCAAACTATTTTACATACTTGCAAAGTTTCAAATCGATAAGATAATCGATAAGACAGTTAAAATTAGGTTTTAATCGATTTTATTAACTGACTTAAAAACTTTTTTTAAGCCTGTGTATATATATTATATCTACCATTTGTACGTATTTCCATCTGCAATAAAGTCTAATAAATAAAATAATTGTGGTATTAATAAAATAAATAAAATAATTTCATTATGTTTATGTGAAAATTGTAATAAAAAGATAAGATAAATGTTTAAATTGAATTATATTTTTATTTTATCTGAAGTAACACGTGTGAATGAGATTTGACTTAAAAAAATCTGACCCCGGACTGTCCCGCAGCATCCCCAGGCATGGCCCCCTGTTTTCTCGCACAAGTGAAAGCAGCGCCCACGCACTTTCGCCCAAATGGACAACATGGCCGCTCGGGAGGGGCAGCGGGTCACGGCTCGTTACTATCGATTTATTGATTATTTTTGACAGATATATGACGGTTCACCTCTAGTCCACTTTGTTCTATACCATATTGTTTTCGGATATTGCATTTTGGGGTTCCGTGTTTTAAGGGTTCCTTTTAAACATACGTCATCCATCCGTTCGTCAGATTTTTGTATATCAGGGGGCATTTTATTTAATACCAATTTAACTATATTTGATTCCTTATAGTTCCGAGTTAACAACAAATACCAATTAAGAGTAAGGCTAATAATTACAATAAAAACCGGTCAAGCGCGCCTCGCGAACCGAGAGTTCCGTCTCGCCGCGCAATTTTATTATATTTCAATTTGTATTTACCAAATTAAATATTTGAATAATGCTTGGCAACCGTTAGTGCGTGCCCGACTCTAACTTGACTGGGTTTTTATTCTTCGTTTTTTTTTTTATTTAGGGTTTTTGTCACACCAAATCTGACGTTTTTATTCTTTACGATATAACAAAAGCAACGTTAAAAAAATAAGTTTAAAAACTAAAATCCGACTGCTAAAAGAACGAAACAAGTTTGGACCTTAGTAATGGTTTACACATACCACCATGATGACATTCTTCTAGTCCTCGTATGATGACGTAGAGTCCAAATTTAGGAAAATCCAAGGCAGCAGGCATCGCCTGTGAGTGGAACTCCATCCATTGCGATCGTCATCCTGCCTGCTAGGAACCTATTCAAAATATTGTTCGTAGTCGAAGGCCAGGTATTATTATAGCAACGTGCATCGCAGTTTGGACAGTCAAAATCATAACCCTCCTTCTTGCTTCGCCGTAGTCGGGTAAAAAGAATAGTTTCTTACAAATACAAATATATTTATTACATGTCTGAAAACTACATACCTACATACATAGGTATCCAGCGGACTCAGACGCGGAAGCAGGACAGGCGCACGGACCCCCTCGGCACCCCTTGGCTACGGAACCCTAAAAAATAAACTATAGCTCTCGAGATTGCTTAATAATAATAATAATAAATCCAACCTGTTACGTCCCACTGCTGGGCACAGGCCTCCACTCACAATGAGAGGGTTTGGGCTATAGTTCCCACGCGGGCCCAGTGCGGATTGGGAACTTCGCACACACCGTCAAATTGATTTGCAGGCGTGTGCAGGTTTCCTCACGATGTTTTCCTTCACCGAAAAGCTCATGGTAAATTTACAAATTATATTTCGGACATAAATTTTGAAAAACTCTACTAAAATTCTACTGAATTTTGTGTGTGTGTTAGTTTGTTACTCTTTCACGCTGCAACGGTTAGACGGATTTGAATGAAATTTGGAATGGAGATAGCTTATACTCTGGATTAACATATAGGATACTTTTATTCCGGAAAATTTGGTAGTTGCCAAGGGAAAACCGATAAACGATTTCTACGCGGACAGAGTCGCGGGCAAAAGCTAGTGATTAATAATTTCTTTTAATTTTCTTTTCTTATTTCTTGTTATGGAAGCGATAATTATGAATTTATATTAATTAGCTTTCATCTAGCACGGAACCCTTGCTGCGCGAGTGTGACTCCACCTCTTTGTTTGACTTAATCTACATGGATGTAAAAGTTTTAATTTCTCAACACTAACTCCATTTTGTTTTGACTGGCCTTGTCCGCCTACAACTCAGTAATCAAAAGCATCAAAACAGAGTAGTAGGTTCTAGGTTCTATTCAGTATAGCGAGTGGGCAGACCTCTTTTCATCTGTCAAACACGTGAATCGCGGCCGAAGATACGTTTGAAATACACAAACAAAAATTTAATTTATGCGACAGACTTGTTGGGCCGACTGTATTATTTTTGGATAGGTAGGTATTTATTACATTTTAACGAACGTATAATTTCGCAGAATTTTCATTTCATCGGAAGGCATATCTCGCAACTTGCGTTAATGTTTTTGTTACTAACAAGTTTAACTTAATCTGAAAACAATATGGTTTCAGCATAAAATAGCTTTCGATGAAGTGAAATATACAAAAATTCAACCGTCTTCAATAACCCACTAAACGAAAAAAAAAAAAAACAAAGTTAAATAACGAATATTAAATAAGCAATAATCAGTTGCTTATTTAATATTCGGTAGGTTTGTGTTGAGTGCGGAGATGCTGCCGCCATCCGACTCCATCATCAGCTCAGCTCTAGAGACAGATATTGCATTGTCACAGCCAAACTTGCAAGATTTGAACGAAACATGTCAAACCACTTCATGCTGATTTCACACGGGGGCAGGGCAGTGAGGCAGGACAGTATATTTCCGTGGGAGAGATAAGGCAAGCAACACAGTCGTTACTCTACCGACCCACGGAAATCAACTGTCCTGCCTCACTGCGCTGCCTCCGTGTGAAATCAGCATTAGCACGAGAACATTTTAATAATAGCGTCAGCTTTCAATGTATTTTCTAAATATAACTGACCATTCGCATAATTTTGACATAATACCAACTTTCATATAGGTTTCCGATGTGGTATGCTCGAAGAAAGCAGAGAAATCGGAAGGTCGTCGGTTGAGCCGGTGCCGACCCGCGGCTCCGCTCGGACCAGTTTACATTTGAACTCAACCGGCACCGAGTTGTTTCATTAAGCGAGATCGAGAGAGATATCGATAGATTTTGAATTAAAAAACATAAATATAACCAGAGTTGGGCATTATTCGAATAAATTTTTATCTAAATAATCATTCGAATAAAAAAATAAAATTATTCGCGAATAATTTATTCGGCTACTTTTTCGAATAATAAATGCATTATTCTTTATTTTATTCGAATAAATACCATGAATAATATTTTAGTACACTTTCAAATATATGTGTAATTTACAAGTGATTATTTAATAAAAACAATGTTTTTAATTTCTGTGTTTTTTATTTAATAACACCGTCGATCTTACTTTTAAACTAGGATAATTTATTCGTAGTTGTTTATTCGCGAAAGATTTATTCGTGGTACAATTCATTCGCGAATAATTTATTCATGGAATAATTCATTTGTAAATAATGTATTCGCCATATGTACGAATAAGAATAATCATTCGGAAAATGTATTCCTTATTCGCGAATATTTTTTTATTATCAATCATTATTCGTCATTCGAATAAATTTTGCCCATCTCTTATAACCTTACTAGGTTTTGCCCGCGACTTCGTCCGCCTTATATCGTTCATTAAAAACTAGTTTCGGTTGACGTCTTTAGTTTTAACAGCGACATCTAACGGATAACAGGGTAAAGATCGCATCTGCCTTTGGGTAGCATTTCTCATGTATCCAATATTTATAAGAGTTTTGAAAATCCTTGTAGGTAAATTCCATACATTATTCTAACGTAACGTAAACAAACAGTAACGTTCACCGAATTCAATTTGTCTAGCACTACTACTAAAATACATACAGTATAATCAAAGTATTGATCAGCACAAATTGGGGCTATGTTCAGTCTCTAAGGTTAATTTAAGGTCCACACACACGGCTGACGGAGCGGAGGCGGCCGACTAGCGGCGCACCTGGAGACGCCATTATTTTTTTAAATAAAAGTTTTAACTATTTATTTAATTAATACGGTAAATGGGAGATGGAAGACAAAACATACTTGTGTTAGAATATGTTTTACTTTTACTCGCTGTAGCTTTTTTAATTTTCCGGGATTAAATAGCATATGTGTTAATCCAGGGCAAGGACTACCTGGATGCCATATATCATTCAAATCCGTAGCAGTTTAGGCGTGATTGACATACATACAAACTTTCAAATTTATAATATTACTAGTTCTTGCCCGCGACTTCGTCCGCGTAGAAGTCATTTATCGTTCTCTCGGGAACTGTCCATTTTTTCGGGATGAAAGTTGCTTATGTGCTATTCAAGACTCGACCTGAGCGACGACGCCAGGTCTCCCAGGTACTTAGTCCAAAATGACACGTTTGCTGAAATCGGGCTTTTTCAGCCTCTACAAGGAAACAAAGTACCTCACATACATACCTACTTACACATACATATACCATACAGATCAAAAATATTACATCTTCTTAGGCAGCCAGATAGTAACATTTATCCTCCTTCTTTGACAGGCGGGTAAAAAGACGTCGTTGGCGTCTGAACACCTGGGGAACACCCAATTATTGACACTCAGAATACCTGATGGTAGAATAATCGCCTCTATTACCTTGATATGAAGTTCATGGAGCCAATAATTGGCAAGGTGCCGACAACAGGACTGTATACCCTATACTAGAATGACTTGCATACTCGTATTGCTCGTATATTTGGCGAAAAAAAAATGTTTTGCATTTACATTATCATCATTATTTGTTATATATATATATATATATATATATATTGACTTCGAATATGTTAATTTAGTAAATAGACAGACAAAAATAGTAATTAATATGATTTCCACATTTTTAACAAGCGTCTCCATAGTTTTCGGGGACTTGTTGCATGCGCGACTAGCCACCCTGCTGCCGCCCTTAATTAGCGCCGCGGCGCGGTGACGAGCGGAGCGGGCGCGTGAGCGGGAGCGGAGCTGTAAGACATAATGTTCTTAAATCACCTGTCAATTCGTCAACTTATTATTAGCCGGTGAGGTTGAGATTTGCCGTCGGAGCATATTACCGCAAATCATAAAGTATTTTATGATCAAACTGTTATTTTTTCAGTATTAGGTATTATAAAAACAACTTAACTTAACATAGCTTTATCTACGCGTTAATTAAAAAAAACTGAGAAGTTTACGGTCTACTGAGGTATAAAAACTAAAACCGTCGACAATTATATACACAAATACATTACCACTGTCAATAGCATTTCAGTAGTGCGTGAACTTTGACTTTGGTCGCAGGTTTAGTCAACAAGGTAAGAGACCTTTTTTTCGCGTTTTTCGCGTTCTGTACGAATAACAGAGAAACTGAACCCTCATAAGATGACTTTGTTATCCTACTGTCCCAGTTGAATGGTTATCAGAGGTCGGGATAGGATGCTAACTTACCTAAACTTGAATAATATTATTATAATTTTATTTTTTTGGGTTTGGTTTCGAACACATACAGAAAGAAAGGTGTTGTTAGAAACATTAAGCGTATTAATAATGTATTTCCGTCACACACACGCATGAATGAACATGCCAAGTTTAGGGAGCTTAAATCGCTGAATTGCCCTCACTATGCGCGCGCGCCCCAATACCCGACCAGCCGTGTCGGGGCGCAGTGAGCTCCCGACCCTCGACCACCGCGGAGCCCCGGGATCTCACAGTGAGTACATATACGATAAACACGGCTATCATTTGTGACATTCTCAATATAAAGGGACCTTATGGAGGAAGGCAGTTACGCTCTTCTTATTCTTGTAACTATACGAATACTATGGTAACAGTTCTAAAAACGGCGTAACCGCCTGCCTCCATAAGGTCCCTTTATATTGAGAACGTCACATTTAAGGTCTCAAGTTTATGTAGCAGGTATACCTAGGCGTTGCTCATCTAATAGATATTAAAACTCCAGTCAAACGATTTCAAACTACCGACTACTTGAAATCGAGGAGTTCCTTGACCACCCCATTAAGTAGGCAGCGCGAGTATGTGAACGGGTCTTCCCTTGCCTCTGCCGCTGCTGCTCGCTGCCGGCGCTCCAGTGGTTTTCTTTAGAGGCATCATGTAAACACCCCTGCAGTAAGAATTGCCGGCAGCGCAATAAGTGGCAGTGGCTGCATGATCGCGGCGTTATGATTTGAGATCGTAAAGTTATTTTTCAACTCGCGCTTGGATAGGACTTCTTTGTCGCTAGAAATGCGTGCAAAAGTCCACTTTGGGTCTATATCGGGTGGCATAACTATTGTCGTTTTAATAAATGGATAAAACACACGTCAAAATGGAAACCCCTACTTTCAAGAGCAGAATTCATAAATGGCCTATCGGATTTACAAACTTAGCTAAGAACACTCTCGGTCTGCTAGGTCAAGTCAATTTTCAAACAAAAAAAAACTGAATCAAAATCAAAATGCACAAAATATTCTAATAACGCGTTAAATAAATCTAACCTACTTTCAATCTGATATGCCTTGAAACGTATGTATAGGTAAGGTACTGCAAAAGCCATCTAGCGTCAACATTTAAAACTAAAATAGTTCTGCTATTGCCCGTTAGATGGCAATTGCTGTGGTCATTTGCATTATAAATTCAACTTTAACGCGCGAGCAAATCTGAAATAAAAAAATATTTTGGGCAATCGCGAATACATCAGGCATCTATCGTTGAGTTTTTGAAATTTTGTATACCCAGCCAGCGACTAACATTCCAGACTAAAATTAATAATTCTGCAATTGCCCGCTAGATGGCAATTTTACACATGTATGTTAATCATCGCCATACAAAATTCTCGTGTCCTATTTTTCAATACTTGCAAAAAAATCTACGTAATTACTCTATTTTGATCTTCGTTTAGTCGATAGATGGCGCAACTAAATTTCGGCAATGAAGCTAAATTGCAAAGACGAAAACTAATTTAAAAAAACCTTGTTTTATTCCAGCAGCCAGTATGCAGCGCAGCGACCGGTGGCCCTCGGACTACGACCCTGACCCGCGGCGGCGCGGCTCGGCCTCCTCCCGCGGCTCCAAGAAGGGCAAGAAGTCTCCCCCCACCTCTGCCAATTCCACCCCCAAGAAAGTCGTCAAACAAAACCCCGACTTCGTCGTCACTGGGAAGCAGATTTTAAAAAGGTTGGTTAGTTTGACTGCTTAAAAATCGGACTAAACTATTGGACTGATTTTATTAAATGGGATGTGATATGATTCGTCAAAAACGTGTGAGTGTGTGTAGTCGTGCGAGTCGGACTCGCGCACCGAGGGTTCCTTTTATCAAATTTAATTTAAGTTTTTTGAATTTCATTTCGTATGTCCGTCCGTTTTGACGAGCCAGAATTTTAACACAAATCCCTATTAATATTATAAATGTGAACTGTCTCTCTGTCTGTCTGTCTGTTACCTTTTTACGCTTTAACCGCTGAACCTATTTAGATGAAATTTGGTATGGAGTTAGTTTGAGTCCCGGGGAACGACATAACATACTTTTTATCCTGGAAATCATCCCTTAAGAGGGTGAAAAGGGGGATGAAAGTTTGTATGGGGAATCAATCATTTCTTAAGTAGCGTATTACATTCAGTCAACAAAGTATCGGGAATGGATGATTTGTTTATGGTTCCAAATTCAAATTTTTGTTTTTTTTGTTGTTGTTAGATTGGCACAACTGTTTTCTATTTTGGCGCGGAGTTTGAGTTGCATCTGTTATTTATATTAAATACAGTGCTGTTTTTAGTTATATCATATCTAGTGTGTATTGCGAATTTCATAATGGACAAAAACATTGAACAAAGAGTTTGTCTTAAATTTTGCATCGCCAATGGAATTTCGTGTTCGGAGTCACTGAAAATGTTACAGAAGGCTTACGGTGATTCGACTTTATCAAAAACACGTGTTTATGAGTGGTACAAAGCGTTCAAAAGCGGTCGAGATGTGATGGAAGATTTGCCTCGCTCTGGTAGGCCATCAACGTCTGCAACTGAAGTTAACATCGCAAAAGTGAAGGAAATAGTGACTGAAAATCCTCATTCAACTATGAGAGAGATAGCCGCCGAACTTTCTGTATCTCACGAGTCGATCCGTACTATTTTAACTAATCATTTGGGTATGAAACATGTTACCGCTCGGCTAGTCCCAAAAGACCTGAATTTTCTCCAAAAACTCAATCGCATGAGAGTCGCTGAGGACATGCTAGAACGAGTCAATTCCGACCCAACATTCATGAAACGCATTGTTACTGGTGACGAGACGTGGGTTTACGAGTTTGACATGCAAACTAGTCAACAAGCTTCGGAGTGGCGCCTTCCAACTGAACCGAAACCGAAGAAACCACGCCAAAGTCGATCAAAAGTCAAAGTCATGTTGACTGTTTTCTTTGACTATCGCGGTGTTGTGCACTCGGAATTCTTGCCGGAAGGTCAAACGGTAAATAAAGAATATTATTTGAGCGTTATGCGGCATTTAAGAGAGCAAATTCGACGAAAAAGGCCAGATTTGTGGAATGAAAATTCTTGGATTTTGCACCACGATAATGCGCCTTCGCACAAGGCCATCATTGTGAAAGAATTTTTGACCAAACACTCAACAAATACCATCGAGCAACCACCATATTCACCAGATATGGCTCCTGCCGACTTCTTTCTTTTTCCTAAACTCAAATTACCACTTCGTGGCACCCGTTTTCAATCGGTAGAAGACATAAAGGAGAATTCGCGCCGAGAACTGAATTCAATTCCGGAAACAGCGTTTAAAAAATGTTTTGATGATTGGATTATTCGTTGGCGTAAGTGTATCGTTTCTGAAGGAGCATACTTTGAAGGTGATAAAATAAATTTGGATGATTAACAAACAGTTTGTGTATTATTGATCTTTTCCCGGTACTTTCTTGACAGAGTAGTATATACAATTTAGTATGGAGATAGTTTGAGTCCCGGGGAAGGACATAGGATACTTTTTATTCCGGAAAATTGGAGTTCCCAGGGAGTAGCGACAAACGACGTCTACGCGGACGGAGTCGAGTGCAAAAGCTAGTAAACTATAAAAGTAGGTAATAAACTGTAATCGTGATCGCTGTTTGTTAAACTAGAATAAACCACGTCCCCAGGCCCGACCGCGCCAACTCCCTGCCCGCATCCTACCGACGCCGCCAGTCCCTCGACACGCCGCGGAAGAAGCCGGCGTCGGCGCGGGAGCAGGACAAGAGCCGCGAGACCTCGCTGGAGGACGACATGTCGCTCGACTTGTCGCAAGTAAGTCATTGTCTCCACAAATAAGTTTACCGTGTGTCTCTGTATCTGTCTGTGGCATCGTAGCTCCTAAACGGATAAAGCGATTTTGATTTAGTTTATAGGGTTCCGTTCCCAAAAGGTACCAACGGAATACTGTTACTAAGCCTCCGTCCGTCCGTCCGTCAGTCAGCGGGCTGTATCTCATGAACCGTAATAGGTAGACAGGTAGACAGTTGAATTTTTCGCAGAGTGTGTATTTCTATTGCCGTTATAGCAACAAATACGTAATAAAATAAAATGGGGTGCGAGCCCGACTCGCACTTGGCTGGTTTTGGTTAGTCTATTTTGCCTATTTTTAACCCTCGACGCAAAAGTTTATAAGTTTATAAGTTTAACGTGTCTGTCTGTGGTATCGTAGCTCCCAAACGGATGGACCGATTTTCGTTTAGTTTTTTTTGTGTCATAGATAATTTTATCCCGAGTTTTCTTAGCCATGTTTCATGAAAATCTGTTCAGCCGTTTGAAGATCATCAGCCCTTTTCTAGTTGATGAGGGGATCTGATTTTTTAATTCTTGAAATCTTCTAGTGACGAAGTCCCTCCAGTGAAAAAGTACGTGCTTGGAGCCCGTTGAATGTTTTGCTCATTGCTCAGAGGGTTTTTAGGCGCTGATATCGGGGTTTTTTAACTCGGTTAGGTTATATTATTACACACGTATACGAACGATGTTACAGATATCGGACTTCGAAAATGTGAACTCTAAGTACGGCGGCCGCACATTCAACGCTCTTGCGACATCCACGCCCAATCAGAAGCGCGTCTCTCTGCCGTTCCTGGCCAGAGACAAGACTTGGGATAAAAGCAAGAGTGGGACGGAGGCAGACAGCTTGTATAAGACGCACTCTAGCGCCACCTACAGGTAAGACTTCATTGCTTAGCCTAGTTGGTAGTGGCTCCGCTAGCTGGTGCTTCACTCATCACTACCAACTAGGGTACGCTTCGTCAAAGGACAGGATATAGGGACTGCGTTATTTTCAGACACGGAGTGAGCACAGACTTGGACTACTCCTCAGTATCCCCGGAGTACTCAGGGCAGTCCTCGGAGACGTCCCCGCCGGCCAGGGCCAGTCAGGATATGTCCAGGTACCTCATACTACTTCTATCACTACGTAAATTTTAGTTCAATATCAAGGATGATTTTTGTACATGCTAGTTAGTATAAGTTTATGTGTCGCCGCGTCTGTCTGTCTGAACGCGAAAACTCAAAAACTACTGAACGGATTTTCATAAGGTTTTCACCAATGGATGGAGTGCTTCACGAGGAATTGACGAGGAAGGTTTAGGTGTGTAATCATTCAGGTTTAGGTGCGTATATGCTCCGCTACCCGAGCGAAGCCGGGGGCGTCGGTAAATAAATAAAGATGGGAACTGTTAAGCTTCTCAACGCCGCCATGTCAAATACAAAAGTCATCACTCACACGCCAACTGAAAACCAGAGCTAATTTCAACCTTACGTCATAGACACTCGGGTCTATTTTTAGCTGTCAACCGTATAATATATCCGTCGTTGGCGTTGAACCAGTGGTGCGGATACCGTGAATGGCGTTGGCGGTTACGCCGTTTTTAGAACAGTTACCATAGTATTCGTATAGTTACAAGAATAAGAAGAGCGTAACTGCCTTCCTCCATAAGGTCCCTTTATATTGAGAACGTCACATATTATGTTTAATAACAGCTGCGTCAGCAACTGGCTGGAGGGGTCCGACGGCGAGGCGGGGGTCGCGGAGCGCGGGGAGTGGAGCAGCTTCTGGACGAACTACAACAGCTCCGGCGCGGCGCCGGCGCCGCTGAACGCCTACTACGACCAGTGCCCCACGCCTTACAGGACGGACAACATAGATCTAGCTGACTTAGGTGAGTGGTTCTTTTCCAAACGGCCAAGTGCGAGTCGGACTCGCACACGAAGGGTTCCGTGCCGTCATACAAGACAAGAGATACAGCGATTGTTTAGTAATCCAATCATTTTACGTTATTTTAAAACATTAATTTATAATAGCCTGATTTTTTTTACTCCATTTTTATAAAATATACGTATTCTAAGACGCTATATTCTTGAATTCTACAAACTTTCACCCGGAAGTAGGTATATACATTCAGTCAACAAAGTATCGGGAATGGATGATTTGTTTATGGTTCCAAATTCAAATTTTTGTTTTTTTTGTTGTTGTTAGATTGGCACAACTGTTTTCTATTTTGGCGCGGAGTTTGAGTTGCATCTGTTATTTATATTAAATACAGTGCTGTTTTTAGTTATATCATATCTAGTGTGTATTGCGAATTTCATAATGGACAAAAACATTGAACAAAGAGTTTGTCTTAAATTTTGCATCGCCAATGGAATTTCGTGTTCGGAGTCACTGAAAATGTTACAGAAGGCTTACGGTGATTCGACTTTATCAAAAACACGTGTTTATGAGTGGTACAAAGCGTTCAAAAGCGGTCGAGATGTGATGGAAGATTTGCCTCGCTCTGGTAGGCCATCAACGTCTGCAACTGAAGTTAACATCGCAAAAGTGAAGGAAATAGTGACTGAAAATCCTCATTCAATTTTGAGAGAGATAGCCGCCGAACTTTCTGTATCTCACGAGTCGATCCGTACTATTTTAACTAATCATTTGGGTATGAAACATGTTACCGCTCGGCTAGTCCCAAAAGACCTGAATTTTCTCCAAAAACTCAATCGCATGAGAGTCGCTGAGGACATGCTACAACGAGTCAATTCCGACCCAACATTCATGAAACGCATTGTTACTGGTGACGAGACGTGGGTTTACGAGTTTGACATGCAAACTAGTCAACAAGCTTCGGAGTGGCGCCTTCCAACTGAACCGAAACCGAAGAAACCACGCCAAAGTCGATCAAAAGTCAAAGTCATGTTGACTGTTTTCTTTGACTATCGCGGTGTTGTGCACTCGGAATTCTTGCCGGAAGGTCAAACGGTAAATAAAGAATATTATTTGAGCGTTATGCGGCATTTAAGAGAGCAAATTCGACGAAAAAGGCCAGATTTGTGGAATGAAAATTCTTGGATTTTGCACCACGATAATGCGCCTTCGCACAAGGCCATCATTGTGAAAGAATTTTTGACCAAACACTCAACAAATACCATCGAGCAACCACCATATTCACCAGATATGGCTCCTGCCGACTTCTTTCTTTTTCCTAAACTCAAATTACCACTTCGTGGCACCCGTTTTCAATCGGTAGAAGACATAAAGGAGAATTCGCGCCGAGAACTGAATTCAATTCCGGAAACAGCGTTTAAAAAATGTTTTGATGATTGGATTATTCGTTGGCGTAAGTGTATCGTTTCTGAAGGAGCATACTTTGAAGGTGATAAAATAAATTTGGATGATTAACAAACAGTTTGTGTATTATTGATCTTTTCCCGGTACTTTCTTGACAGAGTAGTAAATATACTGTCAAATAAATGCCTTTTATTTTGATGGGGTTTCGTTGGCACCCTTTGGGTACGAAACCCTAAAAAGAAGGAGGTCTCAATTCGATTATTTTTTTTTAGTTTTTGTGTGTATATAATTACGCAATATCTTCGTCGATTGTGTACCGATTTTAATAGTTTAATTTTACTTTTTTTCTGAACCCCTACCAATTTACTGTCTCGCAGCGATGATGGACTCGTAAAAATCTTATGTCTACATAATCCATCGTTATTTTCTTCCAGATTTCTCAGAAAGCTCTCGAAAACGCTCACCAGACGACACAGCAAACCTCAACTCCATAATCAGAACCGAGGGTCTGCACCTCACTCCTCGAGAAACCCAGAACATCATTAAATGCGCCCATATTCTAGGCAATGTATTGACCAAGGCCATCGAGCGCCGTTCTAAAGAAAAAGAAATCAACACAGATAAGATACAAGAGGTACTGGCCGAAAAAGAGGAGAAAAACCTGAAAAAAAAAACAATGACGTTAGATTTGAAAGAGACCAACGTACCTGTGGAGGTAAAGGAGGAAAAGAGAAGCGAGACTGTGACCACGCAGACTGATATCTCGCTGCCCAACACTAAAAGTGCGCCGAAAATATTTGAGAATATTCTTAGACAGTTGTCGAGGAGTTCAATTGATGAAGGACTCGTGAAAAAAGCGAAGGAAAGTTTGGAAAGTGAGGTGAAGAGTGAGAAGAAAGATAACTGAGACTGAAGATAACAGAATCCAAGTCAATCTTGCATTAATATTGTAAGATTTAGTTGCGTTTTTCGACACTGGTCACACGTTGTCTTCTACTTGACACTAGATGTCGCTAGGTCGCTATATTATCTTATTGCTCTTTTGTCCTAAATAGTCCTAATGGATCGCTGGTCTAAATTATCATTTCATTAGACCTACATATATTTTTACCTGAGATCACTAGACAGGGTTAATTTTTATAACCGCTGTTAGGTTTGGCTTGTTTTTATAAAAATAATAAAAAATATAACTATTCAAGGGGAATTTTAGCACACATGGGATGAAAATATAATCGGGACTAAAAAATGGACCAAAATATTTACCTAATTATAATATGGAACCTCTAGTTAATAAAAAAATATTTATCTTTTTACAATAGCACCAACCATTGGTGCTCTTTAACCTTTTTACTGCTGTCACTCACAATATAGCAATATTTACAATGTAAAAGTCACATATAGGTTCAAAGGTTCAAACTGCTCTTGCCAAATGTTAGGATCTGTAAGATAATTTTATTAAGAGTGTACAAATAATTATCTAGTCAAATCAAATATTTTTTAACCTTTTACCAAAATAGATGTCGTATTTACGTGTTTTCTGTGGTTTTATGTAAATAAAAATGATCGGTGACCCCTGAAATATCGAATTATTATTTAGCGAATGTGTCGTTTCACCGAATTTCATTTCATCGAAAGCTAATTTCTGCCGAAACCTTATTGTTTTCAGGTTATTTTAAGCATGGGTTAGGTTAGACCTGTGACCACCAAAAAATTACAACTCCTGTACGTGGAAATGCCTGTCGATTAAATGAAAATTCGGCGAAGTAAAACATTTTATGAAACGTTTGTCGATATTTCAAGGGTAAACCAAAAATTATATTTTGTGTTTTAAAACGAGTGTTTCATTGACAATTATGGTCGGGTTTATGGTGTGGATCAAACGGCTATCACTCTGACGCCTATACGTAAGTAACGGAAGCTTTATCCACACTAGCGATAAGAGCGATAAAGGCGGTGCAGGGCTAGCACATCTTCCCCGAGATTTATTTCTCACTCGGTAATCCCTCAACCAATCGAGACGCACTACGCGACAAGAGAGAGAAAATACAAGATCTGCTAGCCGTGCAGATGGCCTAGCCAAGTTATAAAGGAGCGTCCTCACTGACAGCATTCTTACCCGAGCATTTGTAAACGAGCAATAATTTCAATAAATTGTAAGCTTTGTACGCTCGGCTCAACGTCCACACCACTCGAATATTCGACGCCGAATGCTCATTACACGCGAATGCTCTCAAGAAAACCAACGAAAACTGTCAAAATGTATATTGTCGTTAGCCAACGACCAGTCGCGTCAGTCGCTCGTCAAATTCATGTCTTGTACATTTTCGAAAATCATCAAGTTAGCGTAATGCTTCCTGGCTTGGGCCCACGTGTGCTAATAACTAGTCGGTTTGTCGACCTATAAAGGTTTTTAAAATGAATACCAAATATATTTTTATAATTTATTAAAACTTAATCCTATCCACAATTTATTAAATATTTCGTTCTTTAAAGTCGCATGCAATCTAAACAAAATAATCTCTCCTAATTTTTCTTTTTAAAATTATGACAAACTGACTTCATCCGTTCCACTTGTCATTACTTTAAACATGTTTTTTCTTTCAATATGTATGACAGAGACAGTATTATAAGCTCTTAAAACTTGCCAAGTTCCATTCAGAGAGTGGGATAAAGCTATAGGAGTCTTATATCTTCTGTCTCTTTCGCTGCTTGGATTTGGTCAGTTTTTGACAGTTCATAATATGACGTCAGAATTATCTAGATTTAAAATAATACAATTCCTCAAATCACAAGATTTAACCTTTTCACCGTAACAACAAAGCAAGTGTATTAGCAACCTTATATTAGCGTAAAACTAAATTTTGCTACAATATTAAAAGGTTAAATTACGGTGAATAGGTTAAGAATGAATTAAATGGTTAAAAGAATAGTGTGAATACACAAAAATGTTTCCTAGTTTTCTTATTGTATTAGATACTTGGTTGCGCAAACTTAATATACTAATACCAATCATATTTTTAGTATTTTTATAATAGATGTTTCTAGAAATTTACGCAACAGTAATTTGACTGATTGTGTTTTTAAAATAAAAATCAAGCTATGACAATATTGCGTGTGAACACAATTTATGTGTAAAATATTTAGTGGACAGACAAAAGACAGTTTATAAGAAATGCCTCAACGTTATTTATTATTTTAATCGAAACAGAAAATATACTTTAAAACATTACACGGTTTTTAACATCAGTTCTAAACAAGAATCTAAAGTCGACACTTTAAAACTATCAACGTATTAACATAAGTTTATTTCATATAATTAAATTAAATCTAAAATTATAAACAATCTATATACACCTTATCAAAAACCTAGTAAGCGTACTTCACGAATATTTAAAATATTTGGAACAAGTCGAAATAAATGCATTATTATTTAATATAAAAATTATGGCAACAGGCGTCATATATGTATTTAAACAAATTTTTATAAGAAACTTTATAAATTTAAAAAGTTATAGACAGTTCTACACTTTCAGCCAAATTATACGAAAACACAATTATTTCGACGTCCAATATTATAATTGTGAACCATAATCTCTTATTTTTTAATCAATAATATATCTTCTGTTAAATTATAATAGAAAGCGTAATAATAATATTGCCTTGAAAAACAATTTTTATCATATAAATGTTGTTTATAACATTTATTTATTTCCTATAATTTTATGCCTAAGTAGACTCAAATATAAAATAATCAGAGTAGGTTGTTTTAGACTCAGGTTAAAATTATAAGAAATAATAATTATCGCAAACAAATTAGAACTAGCTTATATCAAAAACACGAATAGCATAATTGTACTTAGGCTAAATTATTTACAGTTTTAAAATCTTGGGTCTAGAAACGGCACTTTTTTTCTTAAAGCTTTACACCTAGGATAGGCAGGGAGGGAAAAGGAGGTGGAGGTTCTACATAGCTGATAGTTCAAGAAATATTCTTTCAACAATTATATTTAAAAAAACCGGTCAAGTGCGAGTCGGACTCGCGCACCGAGGGTTCCGCACAAACTATTATATAAACTATGCGGGGCGTAACATAACATTCAGCAATTGTTATTTATACAGATATATATATAAATAAAAATCAATTGTCACATGTATGAAAGATCACTTGAGAATGGGTAGACCGACTTGGCTGTTTTTCATTGTCGTGTTCGGGTTTGTAATAATTTTTTTAAATATTGCACCCGAGCAACGCCGGGGCGGGTCGCTAGTTTGGAATAAAGAATGATTCTTGAGCTTACGGACCCAGGATACTAGGATTTTTTCCCCACTAGTGGGGAGATTACCCACCCATTAACAAAGAGCGCGTTAACTTCTAATAGGAAAAAAAAATCTAGTGGAAACAGTCAAAGTTTATATAGAAGGGGAGGTAATACGGCGGACCTATTATGCCCGCGTTTATAATGTGGATAAAACATCTGTCTCTTTTTGACTTACGTAAGTGCGAGAGAGACGGATGCATTATCCACATTCGTCCACAGGTGTTAAAATGTATCTCCTAAATTATAACCTATATTGCATAGTCAAATAAAATCTTATCCTATGACCTATCTAATAAGGTGGGATATACTTTTTTAGCCTATTTTTGTACTAAAAACTTAGTTTTTAACAATAATATGGCATTCTTTTGTATTTACACTTAATACTACGACTGTACAGTCAACAGCAATAGTATCTAACATTTGACTCAAAAATATCTGACAAGTCTCTATTACTAGAGGCATGAGAGCGTGTCAGATATTTATTGCTATGTTGTAATATATAATTTTTATTGACTGCACGAGATAGTGTTCTTAATAAACTAATACGCGCCTTACCATAATTTGTTGTTAGATTGTAAATGTATTCAAAAAATTAAGTAGTAGGATACTGGTACCAGTGTCGGACACTTTAAGCTGACAGGCACCAATAATGGACACTTAAGCCTTAATTTAAAGATCATACGGTTATAAATTGATTGTTGCAAAATAAATGAATAACCCTTATTTTTTTCAATAAAAACCATGTGTCCATCCTTGGTCTTGGTCCATTGGTCCTTGTCCACTGGTGCCATCACACTATGGCGGGTTTAAGTATATTAAAAACACATGTTTGCAACTATAGAGCACTGTAGTACATGCCTGGATTTACATATAGATAAAAACTCTTATACTCTGGCATCATTTTATCAGTCGAAAGACGTCCACAGCTGGGCACGGCCCGCGAGGGTCTCCGCGGCCTCCCAACCCTCACCACTTCGCCGGTCCTCGTGGGAGGCCACTCTGGCATATATCACTCTAAATAATGTTTACCTGTACCAATGAATGTGCTCCACAGTCAAAAACCAGGAATATAGCTCAATCACTCCTAGCGCATCCATGTAAAGTCGCCATCTATAGAACTTGTGAACGATGTAAACAAAGCGCCATATTGATATTGTCTATAGTTTGATGAGTTTACTAGTGATGGCAAATGTCGATTAAGATTAAAAATCCTTTAAAATTTATGTTTTAATCAGAATCACTAGAATCGATTGAGGATGACGTGTTACCAATATGTATTGTAATGTTTAATCGTAACGATTGTACCTGGTACAATCAAGCGTGATTTTAAAAACCACCGAAATTAAAATCGTTTTAACACACTACTTCTCGTTATAGTCTTAATTTGGACAACACTAGTCAGCCATCATAGACAATAGCAGACTTGAAAGGAAACAAATATGTCATTGCAATATAATAATAATATTGGAATAACCTCATCTGCGAAATAATTTCAAACTTTTACTGAAATATCGAATTTTAAGTGATATTATATTGTTCAATGAGGATTAGAATAACAAGAGGTGAAATATCATATGGATTTAGTAGTAATGGAGAGCTAGTGTGAAAGTTTACGAAGAAATGTTGCCTAAAAGGTTTGTTTACATGGTTCACAAGTTCCATTGATGGCGACTTTATGTGGGCGTATGAATTTTGAGTCAGTGACATGTGTGCGTCATAGATCTGAATTATTGTAATGTAGACGCAACCCGATAGTGACTTATCTATATACAATTGCAGTAACACCAAAGTATTATATATTTCCTACATGTATTACGATTACTGGATACGTAAGGTAATAAGCGACATATTATCAACGGTATGTATGAAAGTTTTATATTAAGAGGGATATCTCTTTTTACTTTTAAGCAAGCGTTTTAGAAAAATAGCAATATCTACCGAGAAGACCTGCCAAAAACTAATCAGTAATATCATGGATGACACTGACGAAGCGTTTTTAGACAAGGTCTACTCGTTACAACATAGGTATTTTCAGTAGACCATCGGTCTTTCCAGTAGACCATCGGTCTTTCCAGTAGACCGTCAGTCTTTTTAGTAGACCTAACTTTGAATAGCCCTTTTTTTACTAAGTAGACATTAGATTTTGCTATTGCGATTGCTATTTTCGCGTAGACTTTAAAATAGCAATCGATTTCGCCTGTGGTGTGTAGAAGACGAGGGCTGTTGGACAGACCGGTGTTGCCTCAGTTGATCGCGGTGGTTAGGATCCAACATGGCGGTGTATCCGGCCGGAGAACAGAGATCCGGGTACCGTTGATAGAAGGTCCGGTAGCCTTCATGGAGGAGGTACACTTCCGGAAAATGGAGAGATGGGTAGTTCTCTTTGTTTTTCTCGCGGTCGGACGAACGGAGGAAGCGAGAGCTGTAATAAAAGAACATTTAAAAATATTAAAGGTGTATAGAGAGATCAATTTGTCTAATCGGATTTTCGTATAATTATTTCGGGACTAGGTCAATTTGTGTGGGATTGTCCTCTAATATTTATTAATTAAAATATTGTTAATTTGTTTGAACGTGCTTTTTCTTGCTTAAGAATCATCCCTATGATAGAGATACTGTACAACTTATTGACCTAATTAGAAATTACCTACTTACAACAGAATTCCTGTGTTCAATATGTTACTAAAATTTACCTAGTCCTAAACTAAGCACGAAGCTTTTTATACGTACCCTTATTACAAAAACCAATTATCTGCAATTTTTTTTACCAATATTAAGTTTTATATACCAATCGACTCGTCTCGTCACGACGAAGCTACAGGTAAAGCCCATTATCTGCTCAAATTTCGATGCAGATAATTGGTTTTTGCAATAAGGGTACTTAGGTACATACTAGACAATGATAAACATACTTATAGAGATCGAACCTCAAGTCATGTTAATGCATGGTTACTACTAAGTAAGCTAATAATCATTCATAAATTATCCGAAGTATAGATTTTTTTGCCAACGCGGTTGTTATTTTTTAGTGACCCTGCATACGAAGCTAGCGGTCCCGAGTTCGAATCCTGGTAGGGGCAATATTTTATCTATATATACGATATATCTATATTTGACGACGCGGTTAGCCTAGTTGGTAGTGACCCTGCCTACGAAGCTAGCGGTCCCGGGTTCGAATCCCGGTATGGGCAAATATTTGTGTGATGAGCGCGAGTATTTGTTCCTGAGTCATGGATGTTTTCTATATATTTAAGTATGTATTTTTTTATATAAGTAAGTATATCGTTGCCTGGTACCCATAGCACAAGCCTAGAGCTTAGTTTGGGACTAGGTCAATTTATGTGAGATTGTCCCTGATATTTATTTATTTATATCGCACACCCAGTACAACACTGCAGTAGGTAAGTCAAAATATTTCATTTTTCAGAATCAATGAAAACCGTTATCTCATGTTATATCAAAGTTATTGCAATTAAAAAAATCGATTTTGAAATTCGACATAATACAGTGTTGTACTGGGAGTGCGATATGTATGTTTATCGTTGCCCAGTACCCATAGTACATAAATATGTATACATTTTAGTACCTTGTCTATTTAATGTCATATTTAAACTGTCATATATGAATGTCACAGCGATTAAAGTGACAAGGCACTAAAGTGTATACATATTTATGACTGCACAAGCCTAGAGCTTAGTTTGGGTTTAAGTCAATTTGTGTGAGATTTTCCCCTGATTTATATAAATTTATTATTTATATTTGTCGCAGGTTTGGGGTTGGCTATTCTGCCGTCCTACTAAAAGGCGATATCTCAAATTGAATAGCCAAAGCATATTCAGCCCTCTCCTGTTAGTGACGAGGTAGCATTGGCTACAGCAGTTTAGGCAGTAGAGAGACGCTCACAGCTTGGGCCCCCGCTGCAGCGAGAACTCGCAGTGGAACACCAGCACGCGGTGGCGCGCGCGGCGCGGGCCCGCCACCAGCGCGCGCACCTGCTGCGGCGTGAACAGGTTGCGCGCGCCCGCAACGTGCCCGCCCTCGAACTCGTACGGGTACCGGCAGTCTATTACCTGAACAACAACACACCTCATAAAAATCATGTAAACGATCTTGTCTAGGGGACACGGTTTATGTAGGAAGACATGTTAAACTGTTTTGTGTTATATATATTATTTTATTTTTTTCTCGTAATCATTCAGACATGTTTTCCTGCAAAACTACGCGGATATTTTATATTATTTTTACAGTTTATATAATGCTAGAATAAGTAGTATAATTGTCATAAGTAAGTTATAAAAAAAAATGACTAACTGTTGAGTTTCTTGCGGCGCTTCTTCTCAGCAGTGGTCTCCTCTAGGGAAGCGTTAGTAGATTTTGACGTGTAAAAGTGCCCGTGCGGCCTATTTACTGAATAAATATCTTTTATCTTTTTTGTCTTTTTTAACCTAACAGAGTTCTAAACCACTGACTAAATCCCAACCCCTGCTTTCAGAGCTCATAACTCTTAAATGGCTTAACGGATGAATATGACGTTCTCAATATAAAGGGACCTTATGGAGGCAGGCGGTTACGCCGTTTTTAGAACTGTTACCATAGTATTCGTTTAGTTACAAGAATAAGAAGAGCGTAACTGCCTTCCTCCATAAGGTCCCTTTATATTGAGAACGTCACAAATTATAAATGATGATGTGATGGCACCAGTAATGGACAAGGACCAATGATGGACACATGATTATTATTCTGAAGAAGATAAGGGTTATTCATTTATTTTGCAAGAATCAATTTATAGCCGAATGATCTTAGAATTAAGAGTTAAGTCCATTATTGGTGCCCGTCAGCTAAAAGTGTCCAACACTGGTGCCGTCATCCTATGATTCGTCAAAAACGTGCGAGTGACATAGGTTATACAAAAAAACCGCTCAAGTGCGAGTCGGACTTGCGCACCGAGGGTTCCGTATTTAATTCCGCACTTTAAAGATATACCCTAGTAAGAATAAGTTTTATTTGCTGCGTATTAAGGTCCGTTTCAGGTTGCCTAAATTTCAAGTCATTTTTGAAGAATTTTGATAATATCTCTAAAATTGTTTACTTCCGTAATTTTCCTTTAAAATATAGGTAAATGTCAATAAGTTTGAATTATTTCAGATATTTTGGGCCATAAACTTCAAATTTAAGAGGGTCATTTTTTGTAAATTTTGGTCATAAATCTGAAACTAAATGACTATAAATAAAACATACTTTTTTTAATGTGCACATCAAGCCCTTTCATATTATGATACCCCATTTGCTTTAATCACTTTACTTTCATTTTTAAACCCCCCTTTGAGACCCCATATCCAATTAGGTACCTACTTTAAAACTTTTTTTCATATTTTTTTTTTAATAAATGCGGGCACGCGCGTTATACAACTACGGCAAATTTCAATTTCATAGCTTCAGTAGTTGCTGAGAATAACTGCTGTGACACACAGACAGACACCGAAGTCTCACCATAAGGGTTCCTTTTTTACCATTTTGGTACGGAACCCTAATTATAAGGGCGCGTCATACTAGTCGCCAGACTCACCAGTCGGGTTGTAGTCTTTGAGGTTAGGTTAGGTTATTGCGTCGGTTTTCAAATACAGTCGGCAAGAAATAAAAGCAATTTTTTTTCTCAGGAACGCGTGAAGGTTGTGAAGTTGAAATTAATATCAAATACTTAAGTCTGCAATCCCTTGGATCAGTGAAAAAATCAAACATCTAAGTCAACGCAATCAAAAGATACGGCCGTTTATGCCGCATTTGAAGGGAATCTCAAGAGAATCAAAACCTATAGGGCACTTCCCTTTGACTTAGAATCATGAAATTTGGCAAGAGGCAATGTCTTATAGCACAAGTAAAGGAAAAAATCTGAAATCCGTTAATTTGCAGTTACATCACATAAAATAAAGTCCAGTATAAACTGACACTCGCTAAGTACTAAAGTTCATACTTATTGCGTGTCAGTTTATACTGGACGTTATTTACATTGTATTCCCGTGATTTACGAACTATTTACATACCTACAAGTTTGTGCGGAACCCTCGGTGCGCGAGTCCGACTCGCACTTGACCGGCTTTTTTTCTCCACAGGCAAAGAATATATTATACACACCTGGTAGTCAGTGACATCTGTCTGTCCGCGCAGCAGGGCGGCGAGCGTGTCGCAGGAGATGCTCTTCAGGTCCGAGTGGTTCCCGCGGGTGAGGGGCAGAGCGAAGGGCTGGCTGAAGTCGCCGATCAGGTCAGGGATTACTTCCGCTGCAATTAATAAATAGTCTTTTGTTAAAATAGAATACATTAAATAGATTAAAGCCACTAACAAAATTAGGACCCAATTTTCACTAAACCTAGCTAAGAACACTCTTAAGTCGCCTTTCTAACAAACAAAAAACTAAATCGAAATTAGCCCTTCCGTTTGAGTGCTACGACGCCACAGACACACACACAAACACACACGTTAAACTTATAATGGCCGTATGGCTAAGGCTTATGATTTTTACATAAACGACCTGCAAGCCAAAATATGTCATGACCCCCGTTCATTTTGGCAGCATATAGGTAGCTTAAAATCGAAAGGCGGTTTCGAATCTGTTGTTCGTTATGAGGGAAAAAAGTATAGTGGCGCTGATGCCGCTAATGCCTTTGCTAACTTTTTCTCAAGCAGTTTTCTGCCTGATGTACCCGTACTTGACCATAATGCTGCTAATAAAGGTGACCTATCCTGTTCGGCAAACTATATTAACATTAACTCTGTAACTCCGAGCGACCTAAGAGTTGCAATTAATAAGCTGAGGCCTAGGTGTTCTGTAGGGCCAGATAACGTTCCCGCATATATTATAAAAGGCTGCAGAGACTTCCTCATCCTTCCGCTCTGTCATATCTTTAACGATGCGCTTTGCGGTGGCAAATATCCGGAGAAATGGAAGCTCTCGAGAGTAACACCTATTCCCAAAACCGGTGACACCTCATGCGCTGAAAATTATCGGCCGATAGCTATATTATCTGCTCCAGCTAAACTTTTCGAGTCAGTTCTTCACAGATTACTATCTGCACAGCTGAAGCCTTTTATGAGCCAGGCACAGCATGGCTTTAGAGCTAAGCATTCAGTCAGCACCAACCTTCTAACAGTAGTTGATATCATCTCGCAACATATGGATAGGGGTCAGCAGGTTGATGTCATCTACTTCGACTTTAAGAAGGCTTTTGATCGCGTCGATAACGACACTCTCCTCGATAAACTCTGTCACATAGGGTTCTCCCCAAAGCTTCTCCGGTTGTTTGCCAGCTACTTACGCAACAGGCAACAATTTGTGAGGCATGGATGCTATGTATCAGCACCTTATCCAACCTTATCTGGTGTCAGTCAAGGCTCTATTTTGGGCCCACTCCTGTTTGGCATCATGATTAATGACCTCGAGAGTGCTGTTAAGCATACCACTTGTCTACTGTATGCAGACGATCTAAAACTGGTATATTGTGTGAAACAGGGGGACACCTGCGAGCCGTTGCAGGATGACATCAATGCTGTTTACCGATGGAGCATCGAAAACAAATTACATTTCAATGTAGATAAGTGTCGCGTTATGACATTTAGCCGTGCTGAGGCGCCAATGCACACTCAGTACTTGTTAGGGTCACAAATATTGAAGCGCGTGTGGACTGTCAAGGATCTCGGTGTTACTTTTGATACTAGGCTTACGTTTCATGATCACATCAAGAATGTAGCCACTGTATGTTATAAAAAACTGGGCTTCATTACGAGGAATGCACGCGATTTTCGTGATCGAAGAGCCATTAAGCTATTATACACATCTCTAGTAAGAAGTAGGCTCGAAGCGGCATCAATCATATGGAACCCCTATGAATGTACTTACGCCTTACTTTTAGAGAAAGTGCAAAAAACATTTTTGAGGTTTTTGTACAAACAGATTTACGGTTATTACCCTTTTTTATACCCCACCAAATTTCTGCTTGGCACACTCGGTTTTAATTCCTTGGAAGTGAGGCGTAACTATAATCTTCTTACTGCGGCCTGTAGCATCCTGCGCGGTGATACAGATTGCTCTGAGCTGGTGACACTGTTTGTTAAGTTGGCCGTTCCTTTTCTGCCTAAGAATCTTCTCAGGCCGCGGACTCCCAATCTTCTGGCAGCTCCAAGAGCACGCACCGTGTCGCACAGAAATTCCCCGACCATGCGAGCACTGACGCTGCTTAACTCACTTCTGTCATCAGCGCCTGAATGTGATTTATTTGCGAGTCGATGGCGGAGTGTATGTCGTGAGTGTCTGAAGTATTGCGAGGTGATGGATGGCAGTGGTATTAGTACCTAATCGAGCAAACCGGAAAATTATTTTCTTCTTTTCTGCTTTTAACTCTAGATACTAAGCTCTATTGTATTTGTACCTAAATTATACAGCGTCCTGGTGTTTACTGTAAGGCTGTAAAATTGTTTGAAATAAATAAATAAATAAATAATACCGATAGCTTTAAAATCACATTACCAACCACATCGTAACCGCATAATCTTGAATAAACAAACCGACTGATACAATATAAAGTTATAAATACTCACATCTATCCAAAGCAGACATTATAGACGCGTTGTTTTCAGAGAACGCTCTCTGCAACACCGGGCGGGGCCTCGTCTCCTCACATTTCCGCCTCTTATTCTCCGTGGTCAGTGTGACTTCCGAAGATTCTGACCTCTTTTGACTCCTTTTCTCTGTATGAGGCGACTCCAAAATGGACAAGAGAGACACTCTGACCTTTGACTGAGAAGGATTAAAACTCTTACTCCGATGTAGAGGCAGTTGCTTCGCGGCACAGACGTCGTTCATAATTTGACCGGATAATAAATCATTAAAATTTGCCATTTTGGGTGAATTCGACTCTTCCATGTCCAGAAATTGCTCCTCAAATTCAGATACGAAACCGCTCTCCATTGATGTAGTACTTTCTGATGTGAATATCCGTTTTAAACTCGGGCTGGTATCTTTGGTTGGTGTCTCGTTGAATTTTAGGGATTTTTTAACAGAACCTGAGCTTGCACTTTTTTTTATTGCTGGTGAAGAGAACTCGAACATGTTGTCCTCGAAGTTTAAAGCTCTGTTTGCCGGACGGTTGAAAGATGTAGACGGTTCGGAGTCTGCCAGCGGTGCTCCGAAGACAAAGTTTTTCGAAGTAACCTTCCTAGATGACGAAGACCTTCCTCTGGATATAATGTCAGGGCTATCCGTGGATATAATTTCGTATTTCGAGCAATGGTCAAAGTTGTCGCTATCGAATTCCTCTTCCAAGTCGTGTAGCGTTTCGAATTCGGGATCCAACTCTTCTTTTTCCGGGACGAACGAATCGGTTTTGAACGCTTGCTCCTCCATCTTGTACGTGGATTGAAGAACGTCGGTGAAATCCAACTGGAATTTAAAAGAAATATGTGAGACATTGAAACATTTTTAAGAGTTTTGTACGTACTGAACTGAAGTCCCGTATCAGCACCAGTCTTGCGCTTTCAAAATAGTATTGCTATTTATTTTAAAGGACTGCCTAAGACAGGAGCATGGACGGGAGGGTAACGTTTTTCTATAGTGGGACATTTTAGGGTCTCTGTTCTTCCTCGCGGCAATGGACCAACAGATTTATTTCACAGAGGGCTGGTAAGGTAAGTGACGTCAGTCGGGGTTAGTGCAATACCGTTAATGACAAAGTAAGTAAGGGACAGTGTGATGTGTAAAAAATTTTTTTAAGGGTACCTTCCCTACACGTAAAGTGGGGAGGTTTTTTTTTCTGGACTACACCATGGGGTGGGATGCTGTTGGAAAGGTCTTTTATAAATATTGTGGGTTTGTGAAAACAATTTTTCGATGAAAGGGTCTGATTGTGAAATATTAAGCTGCTTATTTTTGTAAAAGGTAATAGGTAATAAATATTAGGTAAACCAAGGCTCACCTTAGTGGCTGACCAATTTTCCCTTCCATACTGGAATTCGGCATCCCGGGTCTCTTCCTCAAACTCCTCAATATTCTCCTTATTCGCCATTTTGAATTTGCTCCGCTCCTCAAATATCTTGCTGATCTTCCGGAAAGACCTCTGACTAGTGACCGACTCGTTGAGTTGACCATCAAATTTATATGGAGATTGCACACTATCACCAAACGATTTTACCACTGGTGAAGTCAATGGTGAGTTCTGGATCTCACCGAGTACTCTTCGTTTTGGTGTTGGTATAGGGTTACTCGGTGACCGGAACGGTGACTGTGTGTTAAGTTCACCAAGCACTTTCCTGGGAGTAGCTTTCGTATATGTATTCTTTGAATCACATTTGTAAGAGAGTGGTGACTGATACGGTGATAACTTAGGTGATAAACGGTTAGATATGTCTTGGAATTTGCTTGCTATGTTTTCAAGATTATTCAGTGATATCGAAGACTCTTGTAATGGTAACGGGGACTGTAGAAGGCCTAGGACTCTCCGTTTAGGGGGTGATGGAGATTTGGGTGACAGGTTGAGTGTATGTGGGGTCATTTTAAACTTGAAGTTTGTGAGCAGTGCCTCATCTCGCCGCCGCTTGGTTGCACTGTTTCCGGAGTTTATGGTGAAGTTCTCTGTTATCAACCTGAAATAAAGAAAGGATTGATATTAATTTCTGCTTGATGAAAAAGACTTAACTAATGGAGATGTTAAGTAAGACTAAGAGATGGTCACATTAAAATGATGATTTTTTTTATAAGCAAGCACCAGTAATTAAGATACAGCTGACCAAAAAAGAACCATATAACTATCACACATGAATATTAGAAATGTTTTTAATATTATATGGGTATATTTAAAAGTTAGGGCCCATTTAGATGCACTATTTTCTAGAATGGCACATGCAATAATAGTGAGGCACTAAGGGCCGTATTAATAAACTCATCTCAACTGTGATCCCCGTCACAAGATGCGTCAAAAATGACAGTTTTCTATGGATTGACGTTTACTTTGACGTATCTTGAGACGGGGATCAGAGTTGAGATGAGGTTATTAATACGGCCCTTAGTATCTAAGGCCCGTATTAATAAACTGATCTTGTGTGAGACGCCCTTCACAAGATGCGTCAAAAATGACAGTTTTCTATGGATTGACGTTTACTTTGACGTATCTTGAGACGGGGATCAGAGTTGAGATGAGGTTATTAATACGGCCCTTAGTATCTAAGTTAGCTTGTCTAAGAAACACTTTTTGTCAAATGGTTAATCGCTGGTTAATAATTGAATGAAATTACCCTCTGTCTGACTCTAAAAGTGTCAACCAGTTCAAAAATAAGTTTGACAAACATTCCAAAATAGCGTGACTTTTTGTTTAGTGAACAGTGATTTAGACATATCAGTGTTAACTGCCTGTCTAATATAAAATAATAATAATAATAATTATTATTATTATTATTATTATTATTATTAATATGTTATTATAAGGGCCGCTTGCACAGAAAAGATAAATTGAGGTTTATTTTAAAGTGCAGTTGTGAACTTGTCAGACTTGACATGTTAATTAATTGCTTAAGTAATTACAGGTCAATTACAGTTAAATATATTGCTGGAGTTATTAAAACAGATAATTCCGAGATTTAAGTAAAAGTTTCAAGTGGCCCTTAATGCAAGAAAAACATAATATAAACATTCAGTCAAACTCATAAGTAGCTTTACATTTATAGTACCATGTTGCAGAGACATATTGTAAGTTATTAGTGTCAATAGTTGGAATTTAGTATGTTAATAATGTGACAAGGTACTAAAACGTACAGCTACTTATGAGTTCGACTGTTCCTTAATTAATTTGTGTCATGACAGTCAAAACAAAGAAAAAATTTAATATTTTTATTATAAAGTAATGAAAGTTTGAATGTTTCATTTTATTTATTGACATTATAAGAGAATTATATGATTATAAAGGTTTTGTTATTGATAATAAAGAACAGCAAGAGATATTAAAAAAAAGAAATTAAACCACTCAAACCATAGAATGTATTTTATAGGCAATGCATTTCATCATTAGATCATTAATTACATTTATTTTACTTACATCATAATAAAACAAAGTCAAAAAACCTACACCGCTTCACAAAACCAAGAAAAAAAAACACAAAACAGCACACGGTAAAAATAAAGTCCAAAATCCATCCACTGAGATCAATAAAAGTTTTTCTCTAGTATAAATTTAAAGAAATAAACACAACAATCGGCAACCCTCAAACCCGTCGTAAAGATCCCTTTACCATCAATATTACCTATCAGGGGTCGTAAATAAATCAAAAAACCAGTTCTAAAATACCTCAAAACCCTTCCCTACTGTCCTATGCCCTTCATTGTATTTTATTTCCCATCGAAGTTAACAAAGAAGAATGCAACTTTTTAAGGTTATGAGAAATGTTTTTAGGACGATTTTTAGGTCAATTTCTCATGCGAAAACCCGAAAATACCTTAAGCACTCGATTTTTCACTACAATACACGATTTAATTGATTTAAAAGCCAGTTTTAATAATTAAATTTGAGGTAGGTCGTAACAATGAATCAGGTGTGTAGTTCGCGCGCTTTGTTTTTTTTTATTGAGTTGTCTCAGCTGTCAATTCGCGTTGCGTTCGGAAACATGTTGTAGCGTTTTGTTTTATGTGTTTCATTAAGCAATGAATGGAGAACTGACATTGTCCTGATTTAAATACTTTGAACATTAATGAATGACACAAAAATGTTATTAATATATAACAAGACGTTTAGGTAATTGGGTTTCTCAAGTAGATGAATGAATTATGTACATATTTAACAATAGCTAATTCACCAAATCGGTTACGCGATCAATATTTAACAAGATAACATATTTAGGGTTGGGGCGTACTGAATTATTTATGAATAACCGTTGTGATTTTTCAACGGAATCTTCGTGATAATGTTATTTGGAGCTCTTTTTATTTCTTTACAATCCAGATCATGTTTTTTTAATATTTAGTTTAATGAATTGAAAATTGCATTTAAAAACCGAACTTAGGTATACGAGTTTTCAAACAACGTTGTTACGTCGCAATGTTTTTCAATAAAATTAGGAAAAATTCGCACTAAAAAACGTAAAATTGCTAAGCCGTTACTTTATTGATTAAACAACAACGGCTATTACAGTAGATGTGACGGAACATTATCAGTGGGGTCACGAACGGTTGGAGCCAGATTTCTGTACGTTGGAACGACTTTTAAGCTCCGCTATAGTGCGCGTCGGAGCGATTTAGAAAGCGAAAGTAACAGTGCAATTTGTTTCTTGAATTTAGGCTTTACTTTTGATGAGTACGGAGTTATACAAAAAGAAAATCACATTATTTTCATTCGTATTATTCATATATTTTATGAACTTATATACAGTGGTCGGAATAGGTAAGTAGAGCTAATTTACCTAAACTTGATGCATGTTCATTCAATAATGTGTTTCCATCTCACTCACGCATGAATGAACATGCGTCAAGTTTAGGTAAATTTGCTCTACCTGTTCCGACCACTGCTTATATACCTAGTACGTATAGAGAATATAGATATAACGATAGAGACGCACTGAGCGATAAGCGAGAAAATACAAGATCTGCTAGCCGCGCTAGTAGAGGTTCCGATTTTATCGGTGGTTTTTAACTCGGTTAGTTTAGGTTATTATTTTCCTTGTTTTGTCGTGTGGTATTCAACAGAAAGTACCTACGTATTTGTGTCATAACGATCCCGCTGCCCGCTCCGCTACCCGCTCCTCCTGTCACCAAGCCCTTCAGAGCCCCCTCGGCCCCAACAATAGCTGCATTCGGTGCATTACCGTTTTCTTATCACGAAATTAAGGGTGTTTTTTTCAAGTTAACGGTAAGAGGGGTTTGCGGATTCTTAACGAATTTGCCGTTATGGAAATAGCGGTAACGGACGTAAAAAGGCTAATTACAAGTTATCGAAACCGCTATAAATTTCATATTATTTCAAAAAAGTCGCTTAAAACTATAGTATATAAAACATCAAACTCGAATTTGTTAGCAAGAATGAATTGAAAGTTATATAACTATACATATATAAAAAAATCGTGTTGGAATTTAAGCCAGAATAAAAACAACCTATTCCTCTGCATTCCGTGCAGGTGACAAGGAAAAAAGTTTCAGAAATAACAGAAATTTGTGGTACATTTGAGCCGATATCCTTCCTGCAGCCGATTCCAAATTTAGAATACCAGATGTGGTTTCAAAATGTGCCGTTAACCGTTAAAATAATTTACGACTGTTCTTACATATTCGCGGTAATTTGCGAGGATACAAAATTAATAAAAAGATCGCGCTTGCAAACGCTTAAGTTGTGAAACTTAGGGCCGTATTATTAATGCCCTTCTCAGGACATGTCAAAGTAAACGTAAACTTATAGAAAACCGTCATTTTTGACGTCCTGAGACGGGCATCTCAGCAGAGTGATTAACTTGTAAATTGGACCAAAAGTGAAGTATTTCGATTTTATTACGAATGGAAAGAAATGAAGATATGGTAAAATGACCTTTTTATTAATAATAACATTCGCTTCGTTGTCACCACAACGACCTGCTTTTTTTTGGGTCGTGGTGATAGCATGTCAAGAATAACGAAAAAATAAGCGCTAGCCGAATTTGTTTTTGTAGGGTTCTAAGTAAAAATGTAACTCTTTGTTTTCTACTAAAAGGCAGAATGATAAAAGACCATTGACAGCCCTCGGACAAGTTTCGAAAGCAAGAAGAACTGGCTCACCTCACCACAAATGCAATGAAACCAACGAAACCGTCACACATGCGCATTATGTGTATGCACTTGATTGTATGAATGTATGCACTTGATACGCCAACAAAAGACATAACGAACTTTGATTTGAATAACGAATCCAAAACGATGTATGTGCGTTTTAACTGACAATCACTTAAGTCTTTTATGCAGCAAGCGGACATTCGGTTTCGAGTGACTTTGAGCCATATTAAAGTGGCCGTAAAGATAGGTTTGGTTCGTTTTATAGGGTAGGTGTCGGGTGGGTATTGATTTCTTAACGTATTTGTTTATTTATTTTGGTTTGCTGACATGATGAGCGTGTGAATCTATCATATCTTCGATATACAGATAACAGTCTCGTTTCATTATAACACCTCTAAATGCGAATTAAATGTTTTTTTTAGGCCTAGTTTAATGAATCTAGATTCGCCGCGTTTATTTAATTTTTTTAGAAAAATGGAATCAACAACATTTTTTGCAACTCGATTAAAACCAAAGCACGCAATCAAAACAATCTGCAATCAAATATAAAATTGGGGTGAAAAATTGATCGAAAAACCGTTACTCCATTCAGCGGTACCGCACCCCATCACTAGCAACTGTCTGCCGGAAAAAAGTTAGGAACTTGTGATAATTGTAGACTTTCCTTGAAGATATTTTACATTTCGCAATAAGTACTAGATTATCTTTATTTGTACTATAGAGATAAATATAGGGAAAAGCAGGTTGTAACAAGCCAATCTCCCGCAAAACGATACTTAATTATGCGCCTATTTTGCGTCAGCAAAAAAAGTAATTGTACCATTTCTTTTGAACAGGCTGACGGAGGTTTACCACAGTCTATGATCTTTCCTAAAAAGTATTGAAAAAAAATCTATTCCCATACGTATGTAGAAAAAAACTTTATAAACAGCTCAAGATTATTCAAAACAGGGTAAAATACGTAAAAAAATACCATCGTTATCAAGATCAGGCACAGATCACTGATCATACAGCCGCTGCTTACAGCTGCGTTCAGAAACACTTGTTTCCCATTGTTAAGTTGGCAGATGCGCCACCCCCGCACGCGCCAAGACACCGTACAAATATATTTATTTCTAAGGGACGTTACCGTAACATTGCACTTATCTTAAAGCCAGTTTAAATCTAACGATTGTAACAATAGGGTAGATACTGCAAGAATTTCTGAAAAGACCTTTGACCCCATCTATTACTATTTGTTAACGGTTCTTGTAAATAGTCGACTTCATTGCGTTGATTGTAAATTTGTAACGTCTTTTCCTTCCTTCCTTATTTTAATTTAAATCAGCTGTTCCTTAACCATCGGACTCCTAATAACGAGAAACCTATGATTGATGATATTTACGAGGAAACCTATTGTTTTCTCAACTTATTCCTGTTTTAAGAGACCTCGAAAACCAGCCAAGTGCGAGTCGGACTCGCACACGAAGCGTTCCGTACCATCATACAAGATTTAAGATGTACTTTTTAAATACCTACGTAAAAGAAAAAAACCGGGCAAGTGCGAGTCGGACTCCGTATTTAAGACCGTAGTTCAAAAATATACCTTTTTATGTGCTTTAATTCGTATGCAATAAAGTCCATTTTCACTTGCCTAAATTTTAGTACAGATATTTAATTTTTTTTGTTAATTTCTCGAAAACTATAAATTTTGAACACTTCATTTTATTTTTCTCGTAAAATATAAGTAATTATCTATAAGTCAGGAATTTTTCAGATTGTTCGGTTCATAAACTTCGGAGATAAGTGGGAACGGTCATTTTTTGAACATTTTTGGTTATAAATAAAAAAGTACATCACGTAAAATTATAAAAAAAATAGTTTTGAAATATGCAGATTGAGCCTAAAAAGGAAGAGGCTATCTTATTTATTTTTTATTTTGGTTTTGACTTTGGACTTGGGCATAGTAGAGGTTCTAAATATATTTCATAAGATTTGTTCCTAGACATGACCAATATTATAATAAAATTTGTAAAAAATAGTTCAATTTAAAAACATTTACTTACAAGATTTTATTTAACAACTTTAAATGCAAACAAGAAAAAAGCTATGCTAGCATCCCCCAAATTCGCACATAAATTAGAGTCTTCATTCCGTTCCTATGGGAACTAAAAAGCTTCCGAACTGACATCCAAGTTGCATTTCTCACATCAATTCACAACGGTAGCGTCTTGCAACTTCCGTTAGGTCAAAGGTAAAACAGCGCGTGCGCCTACCTACATCTGCCAACATAACAATCAACAATGTAATGCCACGTAAATGCAACAAGTGAATCTTTAATCCGAACGCAGCTGTAACAGCTGTGCAAAGTTATTTATGCCGGTGCGGGTGGCGCTACCATATTAATTTTAGAACCGAATTAGTACGCGACGAAAAAGATTCTAACTTCTTCCGCTAGCAAAGGTTACTTGGGATTGCAACAGCTGCGGCTCGCACCTTTGCGTCTTGAGACGAAGGCGTTATGTTCTGCCCTATTTTTTTTTGGCAGTGCGATGACCTTAAGGCAGATGGTTTTCGCGTATAGATTAAAGACATATTGATATCGGTTTTAGATTAAAATTGGATTGTTTTATGAGTAAAGTCGATTAAGGTTTTTTAGTACCGATGTTTTCTTTTATTTATTGCTTTGTCATAGATAATAAAGTTGTTTGCATACAAAAAACTATTTGGGCTTAAATACCAATACCAACACAAAAAAATAACGGCCCATAACCTATGAAAACGTTTTTTCAACGGTACCTACACCGCAATTTCACTTTAAATGTGTAGAAAAAAGTCCGGAAGCGCACGTGCGAGCCGTACATACAAGTAATAGATCATTGCTTGCATCCGATTCACTTTCATACAATTTGTATGAAAGGGTGGAACGTGTGACAACAATGGCGACCGACGACGGCGACGACACTAGGTTATTGACACCATTATCTTGTTATTATCCTACTTTACGCCTATACGAGTGCTAAAGTAATTCATATCAATTGTATTAATAAGCAAATTGAATGTACTTGACAAAATGTTTAATTGTAGTCTTTATTAAGTGTTTCGAAGCAAGACAGAGGTAAACATTATTATATTACTAATACGTAAATAACTTTCCAAATATTTATAAACGAATAACAACTGTGCGCCTATAAATGACCCTTTTGTTTCAACGGATTTCCGAACGCAACCGTATACAATCAGCCGAATGTTTTTTTTTTTTGACTCCGGCATCCATCCCCGTACAGCCGGGACCGTTAACGATCGATACGGCATTGTCCATTGTTCAAGGGGTGCATTATGAAGTATTGAAGTATCTGTTGCATTACAATTTTATAAGTGCCGATGTCGGTGGTCCCCTGACCAACATTCGTCGCATTCGGTGCCAAAAATATGTTATTTTAGAAATACGAATTTTAATCAATTAACCGCCGCGGCGACATACGATTATTATTTTCAAGTTAATCAATATTTTGTGTAATTTTATTGGTAATTTTGATCGAATAGCTAAAGAAGTGGGTTAATTGCGTCGGCCTTTACAGTACTCACTTGTAATTTATTATTGAAACTATTTGTTACGAAACGTACGAAATATAAGATTATCCTCAAAACATTGCGGTCGTGGTTTTATCAATTTGTTTTTGATAATTTGCATTAATAACCGCTTTGATATCCACAGGCATTTGTTATTTTTAATTAATAAATGTTGAAACAAAGTAATTAAGCCTAAAGTAATCTTAATAAAAAAACCGGTCAAGTGCGAGGGGGACTCGCGCACCGAGGGTGCCGTATTTCCGTACGTCGTCCGTACGTCCGTACCGAAGTCCGTACTTCAAAAATGTACCTTTTTATGTACTTTAATTGTATCCATATTGGTCCGTTTTGATTTGCCTATTGTACAAATCTTTAAAGTTTTTTGTCATTTCTCGAAAATTATATATTTTGAACACGTTTTATTTTTCTCGTAAAAAATAAGTAATTATCTATAAGTTAGGAATTTTTTAGATTTTTCGTTTCATATAAACTTCGGAGACAAGGGGGAACGGTCATTTTTTGAACATTTTTGGTTATAAATCAAAAAATACGTCACGGAAAATTAAAAAAAAAAAAGTTTTGAAATGTGCAGATTAAGCTCCTTCATATGGCATCCCATTTGTTATAATCAAATCACTTTCATTTTTCAACCCCCCATTCTAGACACCTTTTCAATTATTTATAAAATGAATTTCAGTTTTTTTTTTACTAAAAACAGATGCGGGCAGGCAAGTTATACAACTATGCCAAATTTCAAGGTGATACCTTGTGTAGTTGCTGACAAAAACTGGTGTAACATACAGACAGACAGACACAACGAAATCTCACCATAAGGGTTCCTTTTTTACCATTTTGGTACGGAACCCTAAAAAGGTAACTCTGAAAGGAGAACCGAAAACAAATGTTAAAATTAGCAATTTGTTTTGTAAACAGTATTTACGGGATATTGCGGTATTGCAGGGTATTGCGGTACATGTCGTTGACAGATGTCAAACGTCGACCACAGACAAGATCTTGGTCAAGTTACAAAGGGGTTGGAAGCGAAGCTTGAATCCTGTGGTCGCCCACGACTTCCGCTCGTCAATGAATGAAGATTCATTCAACTTTGTTTTTAAAAGGTGCTTTATCGTGTCGTCGTAACATAATAGTAGTTTATGGCAATGTATTTATTTAAATGAAATGCTGATAAGTACAAATATTTATAGTGATAAAAGTACGTGTTTGAAAAATATGATAAATCATGTTGTTGCGTCTTTTGTTTGTTATTTTAGAGACTTAAATAACCACGTACCTATGCAGACATAGCGTCTAAACATTGTATATAACTTTGTATATTTTTCCTGACGCGACGGTTATTCTGTTATATGGTTTCCAATTAGATAACAACGGGTGTAAGCCAATATTTCACTAAACATGCGAAAATGTCATGTTTGAATGCGTGCGCCATATGTCCGATCGCTGCGTGAGGGCTGTGTCTGGGAGGTCTGATACATACATACATACAGCACAAACGCGAAATGCGTTGAACCTTAAAATAGGAATATACACACCGGGGTGGCAGAATTGTTAAACTAAGTAAATTACGTTGGATGCTGACACAAATAGAAACGTCAAGTGTGTTCAATCACATAGCTGTAATGAGTTAAAAGCATCTGCGGTGCAGCACAAACAATTTTAATAATATTTTAAGGCGTGTCCAAACTACATTTAATAATATTTTTACCAACATTGTTTCCTGAGTGTACAATTAACACTACTTACGGATAATAACGATCATATTTTATGTTTATATCCTTATACCACACAAACTATTTACAATATAACAGTAACCAGACATTTTCGGCCACAAATAAACCTATATCTCGGACGACAAAAAACGTCTAATCACTGCCCTTGAACTGCGCACCATAAAAAACCCAACACGTGTTCCGCGCATTTTAAATATATACCACCGCAAACTTAACAACGCATGTGACCGAATCTGATAAGTACTGCTTAGAAACCTCCTCTTTAAGTCAACAGCGCTACAGTTAACCGAAAACGTAACTTTGTACTGGTATGGAACCAATTTGAATTTATTTCGGGATTCTGGATGATTTGTCTATGGTTTGAGAGGCCACACGCCCGTTTCTTGGAAACGTCAGGTGGCTTTGGTTTCCGGGATTAAGTACCTACTCGAGTCAAAAAAAAACATATTTACTTAAGTTATACACAAGCAGGCAGATATTATATTATTTTAAATATAAACTCAAAGTAGTAGAAATTTGAAGTAGAGGTTTCTGCGAAAGTTTAAAGTAGGATAGCTAAATAGAATAATATTTATTTTGCAACATAAGACCAAATAAGTATTACAACAGCAATAACAAACCACAGATACTAGCAGAAAATAAACAAGATAAAATATGTTCCCCATTGTCCAGTGCTGACCGGAAGCGGGATAAAGGCGTTGAAGCCGCATCCGGGAGAAAAGTAATTGGGTACATGACTTGCTAAACGAAACTGAACTTAGAAACATCTTGATTTGTGATATACATAGTAAAAGGCGTTCATTACGCGTTCTTTAAAACTCCGAAGCATACCTATGTCTGATATCATACGATAGGTATCAGCCACGAAACGAAACTACACGAAGGATTTTTATTAAAAATGTCGGACTCGCGCACTTAGGGTTCCGTACACATTTGGCTGGTTTTTAGTATTTGTTGTTATTCTATAGGGTTTGTTCTATGACCATACCAAATTTGACGCTTGTATGTTTTACCGTTTTTACGATACAACAAAAATAAAAAAAAACGTTGAAAAAAAAAGCGTTTCTTGTATGGGTTTCTTTATTATTTTACTTTTTTTTTTTAATTTGTTAGTAAATCCGCCGTAATTACACATATTCTGAAAAAAAAAATCAACCCGCTATCTATTACGGTTCACAAGATACAGCTCTTTATAGTTAGGACAGACGGACGGACAGCGTAGGCATATAAATAGGGTCGCGTAGGGCGCCCTTCGGGTACGGAACCCTAGAAAACGTTTAAAAAAACCTTTTCTTGTATGGGGTCTCCCCTTGTTATATTATTTTTGACTTTTTTATTATTTGTTAGGAAATCTGCCGTTATATCACATAATTTGCAAAAAAAATCAACGGGCTATCTTTGACGGTTCAAAAGATACAGCTCTTTTAAGTTAGTACAGGCGGACGGATGGATGGAATGGACGGCGAAGGCTTAGTAACAGGGTCCCGTTAAGCTTTTTTAGGCTTAAGTCCAATAGTGAAGAGTATTCAGTATTAATTATTTCGCAAGCGATATTTCGAGATGATAGAACCTCTAATTTCCTGAGATAAGCGACTTCATTATCAATAATTAGACCTGCGCAAAAAAGACCATAACTCATGCCCGATAAAAACCTTTTACAATTTTGCCGCCTTTTTCAATAGCTGTCAGAATGCGCCGCCATTTTGGCAATCGTCCAGAAACAGGATGCTCTTGAGACTCTTTGACTAATAATAAGGCTGCTGAATGGAATATTTAAGGATTTTCGGCTTCATGAGCTCGCACTTAAGTTTATCTAAATTAAAATATGATCTAAGCTTGCCTAAAGGCAGGAAGTGCAGGAACGCGTGGAACGAAGAACTTAGCCTATAGTAAAAAGAAACCAAGATTCCAATTCCAAGGTAAACAAATGACTTTCCTTTTTAAACTCTATGTCAAGTCTTATTGAGTCATTGTGATCAATCAAATGATTTGTCATCTCGATTTATCTTGTCTATGCTTCCTTGGCCTAAATCTGCCCAAATATCAATTGAACGAAATGGGTCACTTGAACATCCGCTTATCAGTTGAGTAACTTGTAGGGACACAGTCCATCAACAGACCATAGAGCTCTATGACTGTTACTTTATTTATTACATTCCTCAAAATTTGATTTCCGTACAACCCGATAAACACATGGATCTACTGGAAATGGAAACGGTAAATATCTGTCAACATTTGCAACACCCAGGAGCATTGCTAGTATCCGAATAATTAAAAAAAAAACAGGAAAATTATCAACATGGCGGAAACTAGATGCCATTTTATGACGTTTATAATTTGCGTAGGTAACGCAACTTGTCAAAAGTTTTTTCTTCAGCTCGTTATGTAAACAAACTTGAGCATAAATATTACGAATTACGACAGCGCGACCTATATTCAAGAGATAAAACAAACGCCTATTAAAGTGTTCCAGTTAGATAGGCTATGACATCATTTACTTAGTTTATAATTGGTTGTGCGCACTCTGTCATGTTTAAATGTATTTAAAATGCAATTGATGTTTTATATAACGGAATCTATACTTTAAAATTAAAATAATAACAAGAACATGTGTGAAATTGTTATTGTTTCCATTCAGACTAACCGCCAAGTGCTTAATGAACATTTGATAAACTTAATCTAAAATTAACAACAAACGTTCAATCAAAAAAACACTCTAACATAATCTAATACAGTACAAAGTCTTTAATTTCAATCTTGTGTCAAGTCTACGTAGGGGTTCGAGGTGTATAGCGGTCTCACTCACTTCACTTAGATACGAGAGTGACGGATCACTCTCAAAACCGTTAGTGACGTCACTGCTGAAACGATTTAATTTTAAACTTAGAACAGTGGCCGTTTGAGTTTACAGTTTGAAACTGGAATTAGTGCATCTGTTTTGTCTATGGTGGCGTTTAGACCGAGGTCATGTGCATTCAGCCAAGTTTTTGGTATTAGGTACGTCAATACCTTCTGATGCTTTTGAGACCTGAATACCGTGAACTTCTGTAAGTTTGCCTTAATCAAAGGTTTAAAAATCAATGAACCAACTCCAAATTATTAAGAAGTCTTTGATTGATGATTTTCCATAGATTCCATGACCAGATCCTGACGAAATTTAAAAGAGATCACCCTTGAGTATAAACTATCCAATAAACAAAAGAATTATTATAATTGTTCCACAATTGGCGGAGATATTGCCTAACATACGCACAAATAGAAAACATACAGTTTGGGAAGAGCGAAATTCCTCCTTTTTGAAGTCAATAGAATATTTATTATGAATTTAGAAACGGACGTTGGCGGGTGTTTATTGGTAGTAATTTTCATAAATCCCCGACATTTTATTATATCCAGCCAAAGTTTCAGGTCTTTACTTACACTAGGCACTTCGAGTGTTTACTTCAAACAAAAACAAAGGATGTCAAAAACCTTTTCGACGACAGTCGGTAAAGTTAAATGCTAGGCTTGCCATCCTTAAAAATATAGTAAGTTAGAAAAGGACGGCAAACCTGCCTCCTAACTTAGAGTGTAAAGGTAGCATTAAGAAAGACCATTCTACTCTATGTTATACATCCATAACCATTGATAGGTACTATATCTCTCGAAGTCTCAAGTAATGGGATATAATAAACAAGAATGTAAGTATATAAGTATCAAACTCATGTTTCTCAGAAGCCACGAAGTAACTATAAAATATGTCACCGTGAGAAAAATCTGTTTATATCTTTATGAATAGTTTAACATATTTATATGTATATTGCTATACGGAAAACCTGTTTAACTTATATTTGTTTAAATGAATGCCTGCGATTGAATTCGTAAAATTTCCCAAAATTCTTCGACACCCTTATTTCTTTCACCATACAGTTAGTTGCATTTGACTGAGAACAGCAGAAAAAAATCCCGACAAAATAGAGACCTCTACTTTCAGAGGCTCAGAGCTCAACTCTTAGGCTGCCTTTCTATTGAGACGGAGCGGTGCGCGAAAAGGACCAATTAGATTCCTCTATTTTCTGTGTGCTATGCGTTAGCGTGGACCGGGTACTGTACAAGGTGATTGGTCATTTTCGCACCGCTCCGCTCGTCTCCGCCTCAATGGAAAGGCAGCCTTAAATGGCCCAACGGATTTTCATCAAACACACTCGATCAAGTCACCCTTAAAATAAAAAAAAAACTAAATCAAAATCGGTTCATGTGTTTGGGAGCTACGATGCCACAGACAGATACACACGTTAAACTTATAACACCCCTCTGCTTTGCGTCGGGGGTTAAAAACTGCAATGTGCAAAAACTAAATTGCAGTTGAAATGTGAACGTCTGTGTATTTATTAATAACTAGCTTTTCCCCGCGACTCCGTCCGCGTAGTCATTTTTTGCTGATCCCTCGGGAACTATCAAATTTTCCGGGATAAATAGTACTTTTTATGTTAATCCAGGTAATAAACTATCTGTGTGCCAAATTTCATAAAAATCAGTCGAGCCGTTCTTGACTTTGTTTTATATATTTAGATTTACACACACTAGTAAGAACGCAAAGCCAAAGCGATTCAGTTATGCCGATATATTGATACAAACAATAGGTATTTATATTTTCCGTTATTCCTTATCAGCATTGTGTTATAAATAACTCTGACCTTCAAATCAACTGATAATGCATTTTACGTTAACGGTTGAATTTCGAAATAGGTCAGAACTTATCTCAGAATTCTGTAAAATTGCGTAGATATAATTAGGTACAGTCGAGTTCCAAAATATGTACACAATTTTGCACCTTATTTCAATGGGATAAGAGTTTACATATCTTTGAACTCGACTGTAATAAGTTTAGAAGGTCAAAAAACTTAAGAAAAAAAAATCGCAAAAAAAAGAAACTAATTTGCAAGTATTAGCATCTTATAAAAAATGCATTGCATAAACGAAACGTTACACCACGGTTATACCTACTAAACTAGTTTATATTATAGACAATTGTCTATGGTGACAATAGAGCCCTTTTCGAACCGGCCATAGACAAAGGATCCTTTATTTTCACTTTCTGACAGGTAGCTGGGTTTAGCAAAACTTAATCTTTATTCATTAGTTTAATGTTTTTTGGTTCTCACGGCTTGTTTTTTTGTAGTGACTTCGTTTTTTTAGGTACCTACTTTTAAATATTTTTTGTGCTTTGATTTTTTTATAATTTAATGAATAAGAGCTAAAAAAATTGTTCACTGAAAATAAAAATGTAACGTTATTGTTACGCAAACGTTTGTCCACCAAATAAAAACAAAAAAAAAATCAGTCAGGCAAATTTTATTTTCTACGCGAAAGAAAAAAACATTATAAAAACCTTTATAAATCTTAGGAATAGGTACCGTATGGGTACCGTTAAATTGATAAAATTTCAATCAAATGTCAATATGTCAATCAATAAAAAAAAGTCAAGCCATAAACAGCTTGCAAGGCTGGCATCCCTTCATCCGGGGTCACGACCTCTTTTCCCGTGCGAATCTGTATCATCTGATTGTCTATTGTTATTTTTTTTATCATTTCTCAAGCTTCCGCATTGTGCAAATTTAGGGGTATATGTAGTTTACACAAACTACTGGCAAACGATTTCTTACATTATCGTACAGATATAAGATCTAATTTAATGTGTGTAACAGCTTTAACAAAGGCGTCCTGCTTCTAAGCTACTCGCTGTTGTTGCAAATTTAAATGCGTCTACCATACCTCCTATTACATAGACTTGAAGTTCAATTTCAAACATTTGAAGAGAGTTTTAAAGTTGCAAGGTAATAAATTTGGGCGCGAAATTGTTTCTATTCTCTATGGTCAGGTCAGGGTTGCCAGTTCCCAGGATGCTGAATTAGGGTTGTCCAAAGATCTAAATTCGGACAGCTGACGTTAACAATGTTTTTTATGCCAGATAAATAAGAGATATGCATACGGAATTCAAAAATTAAACAGTGTACTTGGATTACCCCCACACAATTCCCGATCTTTTATAACTTTTATTACATCTTTGCGATTCAAAATCAATAAATTATGAAAAACAATATTATTTCGGTATATCTATGAAACTAAAAGTAGGTATGTATGTACAGTCACGAACGTTAATTTGGAACCCACTTTAGGTCCAAAGTCAATCTGACATTCTACAGCTATAAGGTAGAGTTTACTGTACCAATGACTTGGCATCTCTAATGAATTGACAACTTCAAGCAATATTTTTTTGAAATTGTTCCCAAATTAACGTTTGTGACTACATATATAAAGTACCAATAATAGTAATATCGTAATAAAGCAACAAAGTTACAGACAGTCAGTTTAAAGAAATGGAGGCAAAGGAGAGCCTGTTACCCGAATGCTCGAAGCAAAAAGATTGTATTAATTCCTTCTTACAACTACAGAAAAGCTGGCTTTGCCTGATGATACAGTAGAGTTTAAAATATGTACACACTTGCACCTTATTTCAATGGGATAAGGCACAACGTGTTTATATAACTATTAAATAGATAAAAACCCTCGATAATTGGGACCCTACTCTCAAAGCTCGTAACTCTTAAATGGCCCAACGGATTTTCACCAAACTTAGATAATAACACTCTCGATCAAGTCACCTTTAAAACAAAAAATAATAAATCGGAATCAGTTCATCCGTTTGGGAGCTACAATGCCACAGACAGACACACGCGGTAAACTTATAGCACCCCTCTTGCGTCAGGGGGATATGATACAATTGGGAATATGCATTAATTTTTTTATCGCATTTCTTAACAAAATATGAAAATACCATAAAAGAGACGGCAAGAGTGAAATTAAAATTAAAATCGGCACAAATACGGATAATAAGCATTTAAATATACTAATTAGACAGAAAGATCCGACAAGTACTGTGACGTGCGGGAACGGCCATATAAACTCCATGTTAAATTCTGTTTTGCTAGAAAGAGATAGCAACGAATCTTTAACTGCTTATATCTTGGTTATTTTTATAGTTATTCGAAACATATTTTTCTCTACTGTTTGTTACATGACTTAAAAGCAAAAAAAAATGCCAGTGACAACATCAGCCGCCATCTTAATTCGAACGGCTAAACTTAAAAGCTCAAGCCGTTGACCTCTAGATTAGCTTTATCAGCCAGGATGTGAGCAATAAACCGACAGACAAACATTCTGTATACGTATGTTACGTCTTTGTTTAGAGCGTGTTTCTGTTTACACTGCCGGGATCTTCATTATCACGTCTCCTGAGGTTCAAAAAGGCATAAGTCTAGTGGACTGTGTATGAATTATACGCTTTTTAATTCTCGACGCAAAATAAATAGAAGTTATTCGTTTAACGTGTGTATCTGTCTGTGGTATCGTAGCTTCTTAACGGATGGACCGATTTTGATTTAGTTTTTTTGTTAGAATGGTGACTTAATAATGTTCTTAGCTAACAATGCAATCAAATCTTAGAAGTCGATTTTAACCTACTTATAATTATCGGATTGACTTGAAATTTCGCATACTTATGTAATTCCGATGACAACACAATAATATGGTACCAGCGAGCTGGTATGATGATGGAGACGGAAGGTGGCTATAGGAACTCCTCACTGGCTAACAGTAGACCCGTCGAGTTTGGACTCGTTTTACTTGACTTTTTATAACGAGTTCATAATCAATGTTAGAAGTACAGTCGACAACATAAGTGTGTTAATAAAAATGAAACTTTTAGGTTAGGTTTTTAACTCTGTTAGGTTATTGATTACGAGCTAAGTCGACTTATACCCCTAACATACATATTAACGTTGAGTTGGCTTTACTGTAAAACATTGCATTCCTAAAGTGATATTACTTTCATGCCATCATAATGCACATTCCTATCAATTATCAAATATAATGTAAATTTTATGTAAACACACATTAAAACTGGCATCACGGTGCATTAAACCAAATCAAATTTTCCGTAAAATATACATATAAAGTCTTTGAATATTGAATAACTATTCAATATTTAAAACTCAAGATAAATTTAATAAATCAAATAGTACATAAAAGGAATAAATAAGTACATTTCTTGACCAAGCAAAGATTCTCGACGTTAGTTTTATTTTTGGTCCATCAAATACATACTTGTGTTTTAGTTCACGTCACGGCATCATCCCCTTTAAACGCATCAACGAAGCCTTTGAATACGTTACGTACTTCTAAACACGTTTAAAAAAAGAACGAAGGACTAGAGAAATCAGTGCCTTAGAAAAAAACAACCTGCTCTATGGAACAGGCTCAACGGTCGGCGGCTATCTCTCTCCGTCCGTCTCTGTTCCGCGCGAGTTCAAAATTAACGGAGATAATGTTTATCCAGAGCTTTAGGAAAGCATGACAGAACTTTTTAAATTTCCTGCAATGGTGTATGTTTGTACTCATTGGAAACACTACTTTTGTCTCTTACTAAAATATTTTCTAGAATTAAGGAAATAAAGATGATTCCCAAGGACAATTTTAGAAACAAAACTAGTCTATGCAATAAGCGTGATAGGACTAACATCTGCGCTACACAATTTTAGCATAATTGTGCTACAACTTGGATATACGCCTTTTCAACCTTCTTACAAATTGATTTACCTACTTACAACAGAACTTGTCTTTAAGAATATTAAGATGGTGAGGTAATACTACTTTAGGTATAAGAAAAAGTTTTGTGGCTTTTATATTTCAAGTTCCCAGCCAAACCATAATTAAACAGCAATTAAAAAGTTAAAAGTTCAAGCGTAAAATCAATCAAACAAAATCAGGCGTGAATGCCCTACGAATTCAAATTCCGAACTGCTCTATGGTCAGAAAAGTACGTTACAGACGTTGGCGTTTGAAACGCGAACGGGATTTGAATTTCGAAATCTGTAAATAGAAAGGTTATAAAGTGTCAAATGTGGTTGGTATGTGTGAAGTTACTAAGTAACCGCGTGGAATACAAGAATAGGGTCGAGTTTTAACACCAAGTTAACACGCATCATTAACGGCCGCACTCAGAGACATCAACTAACTTTAAAGTTTCATTAAAGTAGCTTCTGTCACTTTCTTTGCTATAGCAATATAATAACTGCCGCACTCAGAGACGTCCATTAATTTTTAAGTTTCATTAAAGTTGCTGCGTCTTATTCTATTGCTATAGCAAAGAAAGTGACAGCAGCTACTTTAATGAAACTTAAAACTTAATTGACGTCTCTGAGTGCGGCCGTAAGACACAGCAACTTTAATGAAACTTAAAAATTAATTGACGTCTCTGAGTGCGGCAGTAAGTTATTAAGTTCAGCAATATTGAACAACCCACACACTAACCAAGCACAGATCCGGAATAACTCTCCTTCGGGCAGTCGGGTAAATGCAACATTTTAAAATTCAAACATTTATTTTTCTGAATGGCCAGGAACTCTACAACTTTTTTTTTTTCAACAAAATATCCAAAATCATGACAGGAATGTAAAATGGAACATTAAATTGTTACTACCTTGTAGTTATTTGCTGTTCGACATGCCTATGATGTAATCGGAAGTGACGACGTCACTGACTATAAAGCCACGTGTCGCGGGTTTGTTGTTTATAACTATGATTAAAGTTGCTGCGTCTTATTCTATTGCTATAGCAAAGAAAGCGACAGCAGCAACTTTTGTCAAACTTAAAAGTTGATTTGACGTCTGAGTGCGGCCGTAAGACCAATAATGTCCGGCTTGCGGAGTCCTCACTATTACTACATAGTTAAATAAGAAAGACTTGGGAGATTTTTAGAGTTCCGTACTCGAAGGGTGCCTAGCGGGACCCTATTACTAAGCCTACGCCGTCCGCCCGTCCTTTTAACCGTAAAAGATGGACTATTGTTTTTTTCCTAACAAATAATAAAAAACTCAAAAAGGTAAAAAAAAATCATAAACATTTCTTTTCAACGTTTTTTTTTATTACATTCAAGCATGATTATAGAACGAATCCTATAGAAAAACGACAAATACTTACTAAAAACCGGCCAAATGTATACGGAACCCTCAGTGCGCGAGTCCGACTCGCACTTGACCGATTTTTTTTGTAATTACGTACTTTTTTATAAATCACAAGTGGAATAAGTGATTTGACTAATACAGTACTTAAATAGCATAAACATGTTATAAAATTCAGATGTACAAGACGCCTAACACAAGTGGTCCGCGACTTATTTGTTGCTAGGCTCTCCCTTTCTAACTAGACTGTAAAGATAGAGACCCACTGACCGACAATGTGCTAACCGTTCTGGTCAGAGATTTCCAAATAAAATATCTCTCAAATGTTTTAAAATAAAAAAAAAAGACTTCCTCAAAAAAAAAAAAAACTTTTAAGTATTATACATGGATTGTAAAAGGAAATGTATGAAACTATGAACTGTATTTGGTAGTTAGTATGTTAGTGTTACGTTACTAAAGAAACTAAGAGTTAATTAACTTAACTGCCTGTACCGTTGGCATGGCAGTTAAGTTTTTGTCTACGGTTAATGATAATTTTGTCTATGACCACATTGACCATGGTTTGCACGCCATCCGATCTTTTGATTATCTGCAGAGTTACTTTGACTGTAGGTTTCAAAGACCCTTTCCAATTTTTGTCGAAAATTTACTGGACAAATAAAATAAATAAATTTTAAGTATAGTATAAGGTTTATCGGATTGCGAAAAAGTCATGTCTGCATGTATGAAAAAACCCTTCAATCGCAATCCCAGAAATAACAAAAAATATTTGTAATGTATTCTCGGCAATCTAAAATTTTTTATCAACAATATCCTTATAGGCCTGACGACATACCACCAGGTATTTACGACGGGTAGAAAGAGAAGTATGCGTGGGATAGAGCAAGTAGATAACGGCTGAATGGAGCCTGTTCTATCGCTTTTTTTGGAGCGTGATTTGATTTTGTACTTATTTTTATAGGTTTTGTCCGTGGCCGGTGGTCGATTTGAGCTCCTTATGACCACTTCCAAGTTTTTCATTTCAAAGAAATCAAAAAAGGAGGTTCTCAATTCGACTGTATGTTTTTTTTGTATGTTTGTTACGCGATTACTCCGTCAATTGTGGACCGATTTTGAAAATTCTTTTTTTGTTTGAAAGGGCATACTTCCGAGGTGGTCCCATTGTCACCAAGTCAGAATCTGATAATTGGATCCGTGAGGGATCGAGGGAACTCCTCAAAAGTTATAGGCACACATATAGCGATTTTGGTATTACCTGCAACACCTTAAAAAATTGCATTACAAAAGCACTTTTTTGTGAAGAGGAACTGATGATGAAGACCATACCTAGATGGCCACCGGAACTCCTTAGTCGTAAGTGATTGACGCCAGCAATGAGATTTCTTTATTAAGAATATGACTTTTACACTCATTATAATGCCCGTGGTGGAGTGCAAGTGATGGTGAGGTACCGGGAGAACTCCTCAATGATTAACGGCCCTGCATCTTGGAAAGCGACATTTTGTTAAGGGTGATGAGAAATTTGTATAAGGTTATTGTTTCTTAATGTGATGTTTATGTGCTTTAGTTTATCACATAATAATATTAGATGCATCACATTTTTTTTTACAAAATAAATAAAACCGTCTTCAAAAACCCACTAAAAAGGTTTAAATAAAGACCAATACATGACATGTCGCACACAACATGACCTCAACTCTGGTGCCGATACCTATTATAAGTATCTATATATTTAATGATAAATTTGAATTTTAGGCAATCAGACATCAATCCACTATAAGAAATAGGAAAGGACTGCTCTCGCAGCCAGCTGTTCCTTCCAGCTCTTTCCTGATAACCTAAGCAGATCCTCAGACCATTTGTAGAGGTAATTGGCGTGGACCACGGCTCCTAAGGCAGGATAATAGACAACTCGCTCTATGGTCCAACTTTTTTTAAAGGTTCTTCTCCGAGCAACTCACGACTCGGAATCCTTGCCTCTATTATGGAAGATTACGTGATTACAGTTCAAAAAGGATCGGATTTAGGGCTGCCAATATTGGTTATTTAAAAAATGCAACCCTTCAATTGCTATTAAACTGTTATAATATTATTAAAATAAAGAGTACTGAATTACTAATTAAATAAATTAAATAAGCTCAAGGTATAAAGCTTTTTATGGATATTTTTTATCCTCAATGTACATATAAATAAGCTTTATCATTATTTTGAAATTTAAAGTCTCATAGAATATAGATATTATTGGAATCGGGAAAATTATTTGTGACAACCCTAAACGTATGCGAGATGCGTGCACGCACCCCATTACGACGCACCGCAGTTCTAAAATGATATAAGTACGTCGTATCTTGACCGCACGTATGTCATTTTGATAAGAATCTCTTTCTGCCAAACCGTTGGCTCTATGAGACGTCGATGCCTAATGCGAGTTAAAACTCTTGGCAATGTGGTCGATGAATAGTTTTTTTTTTCAGACCATAGACTCTACACTCAATGTCAAAGAGTATAAACATCATGGATAGCATCATCCATCGCAAAGCATTCTAAATTCAAAGATACCTGTGATCAAATTATAACAACTGCGGAGCAACGTCTTGCTTTTTCCAATCATAATTTGGAGATATTTGGTGATCCAAAACATTTTCGTCCCAATTATCTTAACTCAGTTGTAAAGATACAACAATGAACAGTGTCTTCAGATTCGTAATAAAGAAATCGTGATGTTACCACCATTGTGAGATAAAACGTTTTATTTTCACATTAGCCAACATTGCGTGCAAAGGATCGCTTTGTTGTTCCAAATTACTTTTGTTCGAATTTCGAAAGTTTGAAGCGGTAAAGCGTTTTAAAAAAATTAATAAGACAAGTATCTGTCAAAATTCCATTTTTGAGACAAGCTTTTATTCCCGACTGTACTTTTTTGCACAGTCATCAACTACCCGTCAAGGCGATTCTAACGAGCCCTAACATGACGGGTTTATCAGTAGTTATTTAGGAGTTCTCATGGCCACATTCCGTCTCCATCATCAAAACAGTTCGATGGTGCCATATTATTGTATTGTCATCAAATCTGCATATTCACACCAAATTTCAAGTCAATCTGATGACGGGAAGTGACTAAAATCGACTTGCAAGATTTGACTCCAACATACATACATACAAACATTGCAAGTTAATAAAAAGCTTGTAAAAGGTATTTTTGGTGCCGTCTTGATAACGCTAAAGTATTGGAGATAATTTAAATTTAGAACAATTCATTTTGGCATTGGGGTAAATAAATGGCGCTATTTGATTAGGGTGGATACCACCTGCATGCTTTTTGCAAAGGGTGTGCCGCGTTCACGCAAAATCAACTTGTATTTTTACAATAGCTAGGTCTAATTTTCATGTTTATTTTGTACAAGCATTGTTGTCTTCATTGCATCAAATATCGATCCGAGTGAAATAAGAGTCGAATCGTGTAGTTTTAGATACAATATAAAACACGTTCCATAAAAAAGAAGCACAGACAATTCTGAGGTAATGGCCTCGGCCGGTTTGAAGGGACTGGCTGGAATGTTACTGGATTAGAAGAAAATAAAGCGGGAATAGACAAGGATGGTTAGTTGTTTTTTATAGTTGTAAGTGGTCATGGTTGAGTTTGATGTTTTTGTTTTTAATGCGTATCTATTTTATATAGCTGCACATGTGTTTTACCGACAACTTAGACATTAAATCGATTTATGACAGGATTACAAAATTAAAACAAATAAAATAAAACTTTGATGTTTAAACTAAATCCGCTTAATATTCCGAAATTAACTGAAAACTTTTTTTCGCAAACTGCCATTTTAAACGCTTAAATACAGAGATTTAAAATCACCAGCTGAAAAAAAAAACTCGCGGCCTTCCTGATTTATGGTGTCACTTCCGTCTAGCGAATTTTCACCAACATTTTTTTTAATTTACCGTCACAGGCGACTAGAGCACCGTTAAACGACACGCGTACGTATAGTCATAATTACGAGGGTGGCATCTGGCGGGTTGAACGAACTATGGGGTGCCGGGTCAAAACAGGGGTAGGTAGCATAGTTACTTTACGCCTAGGGTTAAAACCAAACTGTAATGAGCTCCAGATAAGTAGTTAGTGTTCAAAGGCGAAGATCAATGTTGACTGGTTTGCTAGCCAGATGTTGATATCGGATTCCGTATAGTTGCAATGGGTTCACAACTTCAAATTGTAGAAAAGTGAATTGATGGATGCGATGTTTTGTGTTTCACCAAATCATTGTGCAAACTGTATCATTTTACAGACTTTCATTTCGTAAAAAGGTACTTCCAGTCGCAGTATTTAACCTATGTATTAAAACGGTATACTATGTAAGTAACCAATGTAACAAAACGTGACACAAGTTTGCCAAAGGTACTTTTTGGGCATGGCCACTATTTCTTGTAACTAATTAAGCAGTTTAACTCGTCTTCATTTTAATCACTTCACGTTACGCCAATCAGCCATATAATACTAATATTCGTAACACAGGTGAAGTGATTAAAATGTAGACGAGTTAAACTGCTTAATTAGGTACAAGAAATAAACGGCCATACCCTTTTGTCAAATGAACGGACTACGGGAAAGCAAACACGTGAAGTCAAGAACTCAAGTAACGCAACAACGCCTCATAAATAAATATCAGGGGACAATCTCACACAAACTGACCTAGTCCCAAACTAAGCTCTAGGCTTGTACTATGGGTACTAGACAACGATAAACATACTTATATAGAGAAATACATACTTAAATACATAGAAAACATCCATGACTCAGGAACAAATACTCGCGCTCATCACACAAATATTTGCCCATACCGGGATTCGAACCCGGGACCGCTAGCTTCGTAGGCAGGGTCACTACCAACTAGGCTAACCGCGTCGTCATAACTGAAGAAAACGCCTCACGGCGCTTGAATTTCAGTACTTACACAGACAAACGTCTGGTCGAAGCTATTTCCATATCGTCAAAGTCAACAAAAAACAGCTTCTAACTAATGTTTATCACTACACAGTTATTATAAAACAAAGTCCCCCCCGCCGCGTCTGTCTGTCTGAACGCGATAAACTTAAAAACGACTGAACGGATTTTCATACGGTTGTCACCAATGGACGGAGTGATTCAAGAGGAAGGTTTAGGTGCGTATATTCTCTACTACCCGTGCGAAGCCGGGGCGGGTCGCTAGTTTAATATAAATAGAACATTAGTCTAAGTTATAAAATCGACCAACGACTTAAGTATAGTTTTATTTACTGGATTAAATTAAAAGTCAATGGCCAAGAAAAATCCGACGGCGGAAAGGTCAAACGGCGCTACCATGTGCGACCGAATGGTTTGTCTATGGTTCGATTGACAGGAGCGCGGGAATAAAGGTTGTACCACACGCGCTCTGGCTCTACCACGTCAAACTTTTATACCAAGTCATTACATATATTACACTAAAAGAGAGCAAATAACCTATCCTAATCTAACAGAGTTTAAAAAAACCCGACAAAATTGGGAGCCCTATTTTCAGACCTCATTAATAACTCTTAAATGGCGTAACAGATTTTCATCAAACCTAGCTAAGAACACTCTCGATTAAGTCACCTTACTCCATATTTAAACCCCCTACTCCACAAGTAAATAACTTAAGAGTATATATATGTATACATCCCGCGCCCTCCTGTCGCGAAGACCTGCGCCCACGCACCGTAACGCGCCGTTAACGTACACGTTAGATAAACACATGTCTTCTAACTGCCGATGTACACAGTCAGTTGAAGACCATAGAAAAGACAAGATTCGTGTCGATAGACAATATAGAGCTACGCCGGAAAATGCTAGTTTCCCGCGTTTTCGCCCAAGCAGTCATTACTTCCGAATTTAAAATGGCTGACCAGGGCTTGCTGTGATATTACACCTGGGTTGGATTCACAAAAATATTTCGCCTGTCAATAAATTATTAATTCATAAGCTTGAGCGATAGCGGCAGCGCCGGCGACGAGCGAGCGTTGAGCGGGGGAACAAATCAATACGTACAGGTGTCTGATATGAACCATGCCACGAGTCCCCAGAAGCCATGTCCATGAACTTGCGTATTAATAATAAAAACCGGGCAAGTGCGAGTCGAACTCGCGCACTGAGGGTTCCGTACATATTTGGCTAGTTTTATTTGTTGTTATACTATAGGGTTTGTTCTATAATCATACCAAATTTGAAGCTTGTATGTTTTACCGTTTTTAAGATACAACAAAAATAAAAATACCTACGTTGAAAAAAAACGTTTCTTGTAATTTTTTCACTTTTTTTTTTTTTTTTTTTTATTTGTTAGTAAATCCGCCGTAATAACACATATTCTGAAACAGCGCCCTTCGGGCACGGAACCCTAAAAACGTTTGTACGAGCCCTGTGACTATGGCCGTAGGTTCTTTTAATGTAAAGCTAGTTTATTTGGGATGGGTTTTTGCTATGTCTAAAGCGTGTGCTAGACGGTTTCAAACCACAGTTTCAAACCAAGTGACCTCGGTAGTTTGAAACCATGTAGACAGTGGTTTCAAACTACCGAGGTCACTTGGTTTGAAACATAAAGGAAATCGTTGGGCCATTCAAGACTTATCAGCAGACATAGTAATCCACGGGGAAAAATTGTATTACAGGTAGGGAGTTCCTATATCGATAAACTCAATTATCGATGCTTGTTCCATATGCTAGTGATCGCCCCCAGCATTCTGTGTATTTTTTGTAAGTATTGTTCTGATGACGAGTATGAAGTTCACACAAAACGTATTTTAAATGATTTATTGATTTAATAAAGTAGACCAACAACAAACATGATCGCTAGGTTATAGCTAGGGTGTAACATTGCACTATGACATAGTTAATATTATCTCTTTATCAAACCTCTTTAGATAATTAGATAGAGTAGCTTAGCTACATAGACACTCAAAATCGTTTTGAAAAAAGAAGAGAATTACCTTATTATTTTGTTTAATTTTTACACTTTTAATAAAAACATATTTTTGCAAACAAATCTTGGAGTGATCACTAGTATGGAACAAGCATCGATAATTGAGTTTATCGATATAGGAACTCCCTACCTGTCATAAGATTCCTGTCTGCTTATCAGCTCTGAAAGTAGTATTTATAACAAACATACAAAAAAAAAAAAAACATACAGACGAATTGAGAACCTCCTCCTTTTTTGAAGTCGGTTAAAAATACCGTAAGTGCATATCGCAAGGTCACGGTTTAGATACAGCCAGTAACTGACTGCCCTGTAACGTTCTTCTGACCTTAGCTTTTTTAGGCGCAGGAGTGCACGCATCAGTGACCAGGGGTTGTGGACTCGTGGAGGAAGTGATAGTTTAACATATTTTGTTACCTTTGTCCGTTTGAATGTTTACAGGATATTGTGCAATTCTATGCAACATTAGCTAGAGCGAGGCAGACAATTTGCGGAGCTCTTGCTTTAGAGTCAGAGCCTGTAAATACATGTGACAGTTAACAGTTTTTAGGGTTCCGTAGTCAACAAGGAACCCTTATAGTTTCGCCATGTTCATCTGTTCGTCTGTCCGTCTAGTCTGTCCGTAAATATACAAAAAATGAACAACATTTAGTATGGAGATAGTTTAAGTCCCGGGGAAGGACATAGGATACTTTTTATTCCGAAAAACTGGAGTTCCCGAGGGAGCATCGATAAACGACTTCTACGCGGACGGAGTCGAGCGCAAAAGCGAGTTTATAATAATTATTAAAATACTACAATATACTTTCCATAAACACAATTCAGTAACTAAAAGTTTTTTTAACGGGTGGATGTAGTGCATACGGGCTCATTGTGGACCCGTACCATAGACCACAGCCATAAACTTGTCTATGGTTTTGTTTTCTTTTCCAAAGCGCATGTTAGAAGTTTTTTTACGCTCTCCCGTCCCTTTCTAGCCGACTACGGAGCCAAAATGGAGGGTAACACTTTTAAGCTTTTATTTAACAAACTGTTAGTTTGTCTGTCATTTATTCTGCCCTGCTAAGGTAGTAAGGTATTTTACACAAAACTACTGTAATAATTGCAACCTCATTACTGGGTAATAATAATAAGGTTGCAATTGCTGCAGTAGTTTTATGTAAAATACTGCCTTTTACCTTAGCATAGCAGGGCAGTATTCCACATCTTGCAAGTCAATTTTAAAGTTTCCGTTATTGGAATGAGCTGAATTGGGAATACATCACATATGTAGGCCAGATGACAACGCATTACGGCCTGGCCAAAACTTTGAGCGGCGGCGGCGGCGAGAGGATTCTGTTCATTGCTCGGTCGAGACGCTCGCAGTGCAGCGGTTAGTTGACGTTACACGCAATGTATTAGAAAAATCCCTCGCTGCTCAGTCTGTCGCGCAAAGTCGTGGACGGACATCTGATGGACAAGGAAGACAACAGAATCTCTGGTGTAGGTACTTAACGTAGACCCACCGACTTTGGTTGATTTGGTCTCAATAAACAGCTGTGTAAAAATATATTCGGCAACAAAAACTTGACTCCAAAATTAAGTTATTTGTGTTGTAATCTAGGTAGTTATAATTCTAAAATTGAAAGCAATGAGGGCTATCGCGTGTGAATTCGCCACTAGAGGCGCTAGTGTAGCGTAAGGTCTCCGAAATGTCAAACACTGTTTGTGGGTGGGCTACGGCCGTTTATTTCTAATTAGAATAATGTTGTAAATATTTTGCAATACCTGAGATTAATTATGGCAAATAGGTACCTAGGAGTTCTGCGTGTGCTACACGGTTTCAAACAACGGTATAAAACAGGGCGGTTTAAAACCGTGTAGACAGTGGTTTTAAACCAAATTTCACATGACCTTAAACGCCCTTGGCAGATGTCAAACAAATGGGCTTGTTTGAAACCGTGTAGCAGCTCGCTTCTACCAAGGTCACTTGGTTTAAAACCATGCTTTCAAACCGTGTAGCACACGCATTACGGGTCAGTGGCAGTGCTTAAAAGCCGAGTTAACAGAGGTGCAATACTAAGCGGGCTGAACGAAAAACTAATTCAGAAGTTAGTTTACTGTTTTTAGGTGTCTATATATAAGTATATTTAAGGTCTTAAATGTGATTTAAATCTATTCAGGACCTTACTCTACAGTGGCGCCAACTGGAGAGCACTAAAACCTAGCCTTAACTCCTTAGCCTTAGCCTTCGTTCTCAACAATTTTGAATAGCTAGGTATAATACTGAATTGATTTTAAGATATTTCCTATACCGCTGCAAACACGATATCTGTAACGTTAAATCATTAACTGGTTTCCGTTGTTCACAGGAAAACCACAGAGGAAACTGCATTATTCTTATTACGCTCTTATTAAGGCCGTAACAGACGATCGAACATGTCTGCTCCGAACCACGAACTTGGTACGGTCCGTTGGTATAGGTATCATGTTTGATCGGGTGGGGAACGGTCCGCCGTACATTATTTTTATCGTATTATTATTATCTTGTCCAGCTGTTCGATGGTTGTAGGTACCTATGCTGTACGATCGTCTGTTAAGCAGAGAGGACCGTATAGTACGGCGGTTCGGAGCGGACATGGTCGATCGTCTGTTACGGCCTTAATAAGAGCGTAATAAGAATAATGCAGTTTCCTCTGTGGTTAAGGGTATTAAGCCTAACTTGATTCGCGGATTATATTATAGGTAGCTCGGCAAAATAGTTTGACGTGGTGACAGGTGAAACTACTATAATTGTCATGTGGCTATTGGATCATGTTGTCATTTTCATTCCGAACAGCACCCTCATTTTTCTAAACTATTTTTTGACAACCTCTGAGGCTGTATGAGCTTCGATCTTGGTCCAATCGACGCTAGACTGTACCTAAGTCATAGACACGAAACGCCGCTGAATCCTTACCCGCGCAGCGCAAGTTAAACAGAATAGGTAATCCCTGGGGCTTTCTTCTAACTACATTGATTTATTACAATTCCCGATCGATAATTACCTTCATGGAATTTTATCGTCGATTCGGTTTTTCGAAATTTTTCAAAATGGCGATTATAGGCGTTTTTGCGATTACCAACTTAATTGCGGTGTTGGTGAACTGACCGCGACCTATGTTGATGTATGGGGATAACAGTTATCCAACGGCAAAGTTAAGTTTGTCGCGAGGTCTACAGTACAGCTCACACGCCGGTTACACACCTTCGCCGCGGAACTGTAGTAGCGAAACTCTAGCAACGAAATAAAGTTCAAATTCGTATTAAATATCACGATTCCGCCACAGTTTCGCGGCGGAGGTGTACTACCGAGGACAGTGCCACTAGTTTTAGGCTGCCTTTCCATAGAAGCGGAGACGAGCGTAGCGGAGAGGAGCTGTGTAGGAATGGACCAATCACATTGGTTGTAATCCACATCTCGTCTCCGCTTGATTGTTTCCATTGAATCGGAGCGGAGACGAGATGTGGATTACAACCAATGTGATTGCTCGATTCCTACACAGCTCCTCTCCGCACCGGCTCGTCTCCGCTTTTATGGAAAGGCAGCCTTAATAGTATTGTTAACGTTATGATAGTTCTTATTAACTTTACACTAACTAACTAAAGGCGCACCAAGCCATAAAACTATTACAATAGAGTTAAAATCAAATTAGAATAAAGATCCTGGCTGGTTACTTCAAGGGTGAATATTCGGGCGTTTCAACCGCCTCATTACCATTCGCAATATATTGACGAAATCAATGACACCTACCAGCAACTTCTGATGTAAACAGAAGCAGAACCGGGGGTAGTTTATATTAGTATCAGAAGTTGCTGGTAGGTGTCATTGATTTCGTCAATATATTGCGAAATGGTAATGAGGCGGTTGAAACGCCCGAATATTCACCCTCAAAGCACTAAAGCGTAAAACACACCTCCGCCGCGAAATCGATGCAGCGAAACCGCTAACATTCCGCCACCGTTTGTACGTTATAGTATGACGGGCGAATCATTAACGAAACTGCCTGTTCTATCGCGCTAAATTGACCATGCTTCTATCTCTTTCTCGCGGAATATCGGCGACGCCGCTCACATCTCCGCCGCGAAATCGCATAATGTCAATGGTCGAAGCATGGTCAATTTAGCGCGATAGAACAGGCAGTTTCGCTAATGTTTCGCTCGTCATATAACGTACAAACGGTGGCGGAATGTTAGCGGTTTCGCTGCATCGATTTCGCGGCGGAGGTGTGCTACCGGCGTAAAGGCAAAGTACCTACGCCCGTGCTCTGTGTTTTACTTTACGCTTAAGAGCGTTAGCGCCTGCGTCCGATTCGAATCCGAGAAATGTTGGTCCGAGTAGAAGTAGTAGGTACCTACCTACTATTTGTATGAGAAATCGGATGACGGATCGAGTTCACCTACCATACAAATAGTACTACTGCTACATAGTAGGTAGGTACCGATACCTATGTACCTATTTCTCGGATTCGGATCGGATGCAGTGTGCAAATGCTTTAAATTCGAAATAGGTAGGTACCTATTACTTCTAATTCGATTTTCAAACAAGCTAGAATAGGGCGTCCACGGTCCACCTCCTCCGAAATGCCTATTTTCACCAACGTGAAATTCCGTGACAGTTAACTGTTTCCTGAGCAAGTAAGTCTTTTAAACTTTGGTAATAACAGGCATAATCTGTTTACCGTTCCTTAAAACCAAGGCACGGTCTAAGCGAATGAAAGTTAATAAAACTTTCCCTTTCTAAAACGAAATGGAAACGAATTTCTTTAGACAGTTTCCCACGTGCGCTATCTTAAAGGTTCAAGGAACTTGTCTATGCTCAAGGTGAGGCAAAATGGCGGTGACGTAACTTTTTTTTGCTGTACCAAGGAACGAAGGCTTAGGCGTCTCTTCATTATCAGGTTCAATCCAAAGATAATTAGGTTTCTACTTAGAGTCTTTGGAACAGGCAGGTACCTATGATGCCAAAAAATTATGATGTATCCTCCATGATCCTTAAGATAGGTAATCATATTAGATCAGATCAATCATCGTAGGGTCCGTACCGTAGGTATAGGTAGGTAGGTACCTACCTAATACAAAAGTTTTCTGAGATGTGACTATAATTATAATTCATTCATTATAGTAGTAGTAATCTTACGAAAAACACTGCAAGGTCAATGCACTTGCGTGATGCTATAAGACCTATAAGTTACCTGGAATAGGTACCTAGGCAGGTACCTTTTTTAAACCGTAGGTAGGTAGGTATGCTCTACTAACTCATTGCATTGTCAGCGAACAAAATATTTCAATACGTTATTGAAGTCATAGTAATGCCATGTAGGTATCATTGGCAGGTACGGTATGTAAATTCGTTATTCGAATTTATCTTCATACACGTCATCCGGTATGTTTATATTGCTATCTCCTTCGCACTAGTGATTGCTCCTTGAAACTAAGCAAGACGGGTATACCCTGTTGGCGGGAACTTAACATAACCTATATCGTGCAATATTATAATCGTGTGATATCTTTACTATAGCATAGAAAATACATAAATTTTAAAGACAACTTATACGTGGGAGACGCTTAGATTGCGTTGTTTATATTTTAACGACACATTCATATGTATTTACGCAAACTTATTTTATCATGAATGAAATTACAGCTGTGTGTGGTAAATGTTGTCATATAGATAATAGGTAGGTATTCAAAGGAACGTTTTATTTTATCAATGGCCTGTTCTATTAACTCTAAACAACAGAGCATGTTCATTAAAAAGTAGAGCAACTTGATAAGCATGACCAACTAAAAGCTGTTTTGACCAATTCACGCTAATGAGCATAAATAAAACAACAAATAAAAGTGCGTTTAGTTCAGAACCACTAAACATACCTAGGTGCTTAGGTACCTATCTACTTTTTTATTGTTTGGACACTGGACAGGCTACGGTCACGGTCCATACCACCTCAATTACAGCACGGATTACTTAACAAGTTATTTTATCTACTTAACCTATAACCTTAAAAATTCAAAACTTAAGTGTTTCTTCGAACTCTCGTTATTCATTTTTTTTCGTAATTTTAATAATACTATCGTAATTTTCAACACAAACCGGATGGAAATTAAATAGAAAGACACTTTTTCTAATCAAACTTATTTAACTTACCCGGAGCACTGGCAGTTATTTTCACAGCTCTTACTGCTTTCACCCCACATTTTGGTACACTTAATAGTTCGCACTTCACAACAACAAGTCCATATTTATCAGTCTTTAATTCTCTCTCACAGCACAGCTGATTTAAAGATCAAGCGCACAGCGCCGAGGTCCGCTCCGAACCGCGGTTACTGAACGACTGGCAGAACGGATTTTGAATTCCTGTGCCTCGGTTTTTCGTCCTGCGGGCTGCCACCCCTGTATTCTAGGAACGCCGGGGTATTAAAATCATACCATTATGGTAGTTTTTATAGTATGCAGAGATGGTAGATTTTGTAACGTATTTTTGGCGTGGAATTAGGTATTGAAAGTCTTAAGTTTTATTAAAATTAATTATAAATTAAAAATATACCAGACAGTAATTTGTAATTTGATTTCAACTTCCTATAAAAAAACGGAATTATTTTATAAAAAAGTTAAAAAAAAAAAAAAAGATAAAAGATATTTATTCAGTAAGTAGGCCGCACGGGCACTTTTACACGTCAAAATCTACCAGCGCTTCCCAACAGGAGACCACTGCTCAGAAGAAGCGTCGCAAGAAACTCAACAGTTAGTCATTTTTTTAATAAAAATATACATTGTCACTACTTATTCTAGCATTATATAAAACTGTAAAAATAATATTAAATATCTGCGTAGTTTTGCAGGAAAACATGTCAGAATGACTACGAGAAAATTTATATATATATATATCACACAAAACAGTTTTGACATGTCTTCCTATATAAACCGTGTCCCCTAGACAAGATACAGCGTTTACATGATTTTTGTGAGGCATGTACGAGTAGTAGGTAAGCTATTGAACATTAAACATTAGTTAATTTTCTTTTTAAATCTTAAATCGTGTTTTATGATTTGACATATTTTGTTTTTAGGGTTGCGTACCCGAAGTGTGCATAACGGGGCTTCGTAATAACGTAGCCTACTTTGTCCGTCCGTCCGTCCGTCTTAACTTTAAAGAGCTGTAAATTTTTTGAACGGTAAAGATAGCAGGAAGATTTTTTTTTGCAGAATATGTGATATACCTAACGATTGATATCCTACAAATAATAAAAAAAGTCAAAAATAAAATAATAAGAGAATAAGAGTCCCCATAAAAGGAACGTTTTTTTAACGTTTCTTTGGTATTTTATCTATAATAAAAATGGTAATACATAAAAGCGTCAAATTTGGTATGATTATAGAACTCCTATAGAAAAACAACAAATACTAAAAACCGGCCAAATGTGTACGGAACCCTCAGTGCGCGAGCCTGACTCGCACTTGACCGGTTTTTATAATTTACTAGACTTTAACTTTATGCTTTTGCTTTATTATTATTAGAGTAGGTTGTCCCATTTTGTTGTTATTTTGTCACATATGAAATATTGTACTGAGATTTAATTTTAAAATCTTTAATTAAATTAGTAAACACGAGCAATTACAATAGGTAAGTAAATAAATATTTGACAATGAGTATTATAGATCCACTGTGAATATAGCCACAGCATGATGTTGTTGTTTTTTAACAATACTAGGTTCTTATTGCACTAGACGAGTTATTCTGTCATTTAAGTATTACGAATATACAGGGTGTCCCATAAGTGCATAAGTGCTTTTTTTCTCTTTTTTTTTGACGGGTGGAAATACGTTACGTATCATCCCCACACTGAACCAGCCTAACATGACCTGAGTAAAAATCACATGGTTTTCAAGATATTTCCAGTTTAAAGTTTAAATTGGCAAAAGACTTGAGCTTTAAATTGGCACGTCGTGACTTTTACGACGTCATGTAGGCTGGTTCGGTCATCTTAGGCTGGTCTACTTCCAGTGTCACTGTGACGTGCGACTAATGGGACATCCTGTACAATATTTAATTTTGATTTTGTAAAGGAAATTACGAATCCTGACACTGAATAATTGATATAAAATATGCTGGTATAAATATATGTTACAATCCTATAAAATATAATAAAAATAGTTCTTCGTTTTAATTTACGACTTTTTTCCTGGTTATTTTTACACATCATCACGAGTTAATTAACCAAATAAAAGAACGAGCTGTTAAAATTTAAATATTTAGTAGTAATTTTATTTTAAGTCTGGCAACAAAGCCTGCGCCCGGGCCCACCCGTCTGGCCCCACCACCTAACTAGATCGGCTATCTCGATCCTTCCACAAGCGACTCTCACCCTTATCCTCATTTTATTACAGTTTAAACTCAAGATGGCTGAAATGGAATGTCATACAAATCATATGGGAAACGAATCCTGTTTCATTCAACTCACACTAGCAACCACAACAATAGAATTACAATTTTATTCCATTGTAGTAGAGTTTATTATAGACTGACGTAATGAATTGAATCCCGTACACACACATTGTCAAATTCAAAACGTACCTTAATTTCAATTACTCTTGACATTTAAAATTAAACTCTAATTTCTACTAAAAAGGTAGATATTTATTAGTCGCCTAACTAACCTAAGCCCATATAATAATACTAAGTTATTTTTGCCAGCGATCAGCTGACTTTTGTCTCGTAACTCAATGACGTAAGTGCTAAAATTAGAATAATAAAAGTTAAATAACAGCAATTTACCTGTGAATTCCTGCCAAATCATATGGTTGTGCTAATAAGAATGTCTTTCGGTGCGTAAGGTTACTTCACAGAAGTACCTATGAAGTGTGGGCGCGAGAAATGTGAACTAAACAAATCACACGCAAAAAAGTACATACCTACCAGTACCTACCTAGTACCTCCATTGTTGCAGAGGCTGGAAAGTAGATAATAGATGGTCGAGTTTGAGTTATTATGTCGAGATAATCGAAGCAATATGGACTAATCCAAAGTGAAATAAAGGTCCAGGTTGGCAATTAAAGTGTTGAACAACCACGCACATCGTTCGATATGTCATCATAATAGGTCTAGTAATAATAAGTAAGCCCAATCGCTAACTTAAGTTATGCGGATAGTGTCCGTGTTTTTTTGGCCTACCGATAGCCGCGAGGAAGAATAATAACGGATTATATTGTGAGCAGAAGGAAACATTATTATTATGGCTAATAATTATCCGAGTGGTGGTAAAACCTCGTGTCACGTCCATCACAAAATGAACCACCATCTTTCAGCTGTGTTAAACTTATAGCCTGGCAAAAAAGTAAAGCCAAAAAATGAGGGCGCTGTTCGGAATGAAATTAGCAACATGATCCAAGGGTTACTCTAACTTGGTGCTGGTTGCCATTTGAAAATATTGTAGTTCAACTGTCACCACTGATTCGACTTTTTTGCCAGGCTATAAATTAAACTAGTCATTTTAAGAACAAAATTCAACCGAATTTCTTCTTTTTAGGTTTCCGTACCTCAAAAGGAAAAAGGAACCCTTAGGGCTCGTGTAAACGGTGCCGCCTCCGCGCCGCCGCCGCGCCGCCGCCGCACCTTCGCGCTATGTACACGAGACGGCCAATGATATGTATGGATGGCGGAGCGGCGGCGGCGCGGCAGCGGCGCGGCGGCGGCGCGGCGGCGGCGCGGCGGCGGCACCGTGTACAGGAGCCCGTGCGGCGGCGGCGCGGCGGCGGCGGCGGGCTCTACGCGTCTCGTGTACATAGCGCGGCGGCGCGGCGGCGGCGCGGTGGCGGCACCGTGTACACGAGCCCTTATAGGATCACTTTGTTGTCCGTCTGTCTGTCTGTTTGTGTGTCTGTCAAGGCCCTTTTTCTCAGGAACGCGTGGAGGTATCAAGTTGAAATTAATATCAAATATCTACTTAAGTCTGCAATCCCTCTTGGATCAGTGAAAAAATCAAACATCTAAGTCAACGCAATCAAAAGATACGGCCGTTTATGCCGCATATTCAAGGGAATCTCAAGGGCATCAAAACCAATAGGGTACTTTCCGGGTCAGCTGAACACTGGCATTATTTATTTTTATTTGGAGATGTCACTCACAGTGGGCAAAATTTTGAAAAATGCTCAATTAATCGAGAGTGTTCTTAGATAGGTTTGATTCAAAATCCATTGGGCCAGTTACGATTATGCGTTTAGAAAGTAGGGATCCCAATTTTGTCAGGGTTATTTTTTTTTTGAGTTAAGTTAGTATAATTCGAAGATGGAATTCTATTTGTCCGAGTAGGTATACAATGGCAAGGACGAACCTGCTACTGTCCACAGACACTCGAGTCTATGGTCATCGTTTCCGGTGCGAGATAAAAACAAAATGACCATAACTTCCTCGAACTGGTTCCGTCCGGCGTCCAGGTGTCAAGTAATTTTTGCACAATGCCTCTAATAATTAAAATTTAGGCAACCATTTACATTTTGACAATCTGTTTTAAATAAATAGATAATCATAGAGGACAATCTCACACAAATTGACCTAGTCCCAAACTAAGCTCTAGGATTGAGCTATGGGTATGGGCAACAATAAAATTACCTACTTCATTATATTGAGAAATACATAAATAAATACATAGAAAACATCATACTCAGTAACAAATACCTACTCGCGCCCATCACTCAAACATTTGCCCATATCGGGAAATGAACCCGGGACCGCTAGCTTCGTAGGCTACCACCTAGGCTAACTGCGCTGGACAGTCACACCACTCACACCACACCGGATTGTTGAGCCACTTGCTAACATTCTTAATTTGGTAGGGTTGTAAAATCGTACACGGTAAATACTATTGGAATTGAAATTCAACAAAAAAAAGTCAACATTAAAAAGTTGTCCGACTCAGCCGAAACCCAGTTGAGGATAAATAATACTTCGGAGTCGAGATGCGGAATAACCTAACCGAGTTAAAAAAAAACCCAACGAAATCGGGCCCTAACGTTCAGAGCTCGTGATAAATAAAATGTTCTCTGAGGAGGAAAATGCCTTAAAAATTATTCGGCTTATTTTACTTTTCTTTTTTTTTTAATTTTACTTATTATCATGTTACAAAATGTTATAACCTCAGCGTGGACGCACCATAGATATGAGGTGTTGTTACCACGTGCGAAACTTCCGGTGCAGGGTATTCTAATGATATCCATCATAGCATCGGTATCATTTAACGGCTGATAGTGACACTGGTGATAATGATAAGATAACACCATGGAGCACAAACGGTTCCATATAATATGACACAATTAATGTGGCGCGCGTCGAAGCGCTTACACCGTTGACCGAAAGTCTATTATTGCTTGTAGCCTTAGATGAAAACAAAAAGAGGAAGATACGTGACCGGCGCGCGGGCTTGAGCACCTAAATATAGGCGCTGAGCGCCTGTGTTTCAGTCAGTTGTCCGGCCGTCACCGATCTGTCAACACGTGCGACGTCGTCATTATTGTGAGAAATATGGCGGTCTCACTTACGCGCACGACGTTAGTCCTTCCATTTATCTCTATTGCTCATAGTTCATGTTTACAGCTGTGTGTGTGAAATTTGTGAATGTAGGTGTCGCGGCACGCATTATGTCAGTGTCTTGTACGGAGATAACGTGTCTTCCCCTTTTGCGTTAGTCTTAAGCTTGTAGCTCTATTAGGTACAGTCGCCATCATATATATTGCAGCAAACAAGGTGCTCACAAATATCTGAACACGACTCTATTGTCAAGGGGTTAGAGTGCATGTTCAGATATTTTTGACCACTCTGATATGTACAGATATTTTTGATGGCGAACTGTACACCACCCTTTCCCTAACCCTAACGAGAGGGACGCCGCAATACGTTAGTTACGTATAGAGATATCTCCATCTCATTCCAACGTATTGCGGCGTCCCTCTCGTTAGGGTTAGGGAAAGGGTGGTGTGATCGCTGCTTTAATCCGCGCGCCATATTAAATTGTGTCCCGCTGTAGCGGAGTGATATACTACTTGCAGCAGGAAATCCTGGTTTGGGACACGACCCAAACCAGAATGGTGACGTTTTGTTACCCCCAACGCAAAAAGAGGGGTGTTATAAGTTTGATATCTGTGTATCTGTCTGTGCCATCGTAGCTCCTAAACGGATGGACCGATTTTGATTAGTTTTTTTTTGTCACAAAGGTGACTTAATCGGGAGTGTTCTTAGCTCGGTTTGATGAACATCCGTGAAGCCATTTAAGAGTTATGAGCTCTGAAAGAGAGGTCCCGATTTTGTCGGGTTTTCAACTTCAGTAGAGCAGGACGGCTAGCACATGTCCGAGACTTGTTTATCGCTCGGCTTTCCAATGACTATAAAACTTTTTTTATATTTTTAGGGTTCCGTTACCTCAGAAGGAAAACGGAACCCTATAGGGTCATTTCGATGTCCGTAAGACCCTTTTTATCAGGAACGCGTGAAGGTATCATGTTGAAATTAATATCAAATACTCAAACCTGCAATCCCTTGGAGCTGTGAAAAAATCAAACTTCTAAGTCAACTCAATCAAAAGATATTATGCCGCATGTTTTGCTACATGCAAGGGAATCAAAACCTATAGGGTACTTCCCGTTGACCTGGAGTCATGAAATTTGGTAAGAAGCAATGTCTTATAGCACAAGTAAAGGGAAAAATCCGAAAACTGTAAATTTGTACGTACGTCATAAAAAAAAACCATTTATTAATGAAACAAACCCAACTTTACAGTTGGTTAACTGACTGCGACCTATATGTCGATGTATGGGGACAACAGTTTTCCAACGGTAAAGTTAAGTTTGTCCATCAATCCATGTTAATCTTTTCGCTAGAGCAATATTCCGGCCTTTAATATTTATTTGTCGTAATGGCGGAACCCTACACTGAGCATGGCCCGACATGCTCTTGCCATTTTTTTTAAATAGATGCAGGCACGCAGGTTATACAACTACGCCAAATATCAATTTGATAGCTTCAGTAGTTGCTGAGAAAAACTGCTTTGACAAACATACAGACTGACACCGAAGTCTCACCGTAAGGGTTTCCTTTTCTACAAATTTGGTACGGAACCCTAAAAACGTCCAAAGAGTATCATTGTCCAAAGAGATGTCATCGAGTATTTAAGGCAGGAAGTATTCGACAGAGTTCCATTGTGTTCTTTATGTTTTAAAGTGGTTGCTAGAAAGTGCATTTATGGTTTCATGTAAACTAAGTACCTGTTTCCAAGCAATGCAGGATACGGCCTATTAGTGACCATGTTTCATTATCATTATTTATTTGTGCGATTGTGTCAAACATCTTAACAAGCTACTATTACACCCATTAGCGGGATAAAACGCTTCATTATGGTGGCTCGCTCACTTGGCTAGTCTCTGTCACACATTTTCGTTGCATCTCTTTTTAACCCCTGACGCAAAAAAGATAAGTATTAAAAGTTTAATCTGTGTTACATTCCCAAGATGCCATAAATAACTACACAACTCTATGCTACTAACAATAAAGTCGTGTATACATATATTTGAACGCGATGACTGTATAAATATTTATGATAATGACTTTGACTGTACATTCAAAATTCAAACCAGAGTGAGTGTTATTAATGTTATTATTATAGTATTCGGTTGTCTATCGCTATCACACTCTCTAGCATAACAAATTATACTGACAGATTCCAGAGAGTGACAAGACAACCAACGATACACAGCTTAGCCAAATAAATAGTGTACCCTGGTTTTTACTGAGCGGTAAATGTAAAGTAATGCTCCTTCTCAATACAAATTAAAGCCCATATCGACTTCTTGGCCCTGAACGCGAGCCGTTTTCAGCAATAATTAAAATTTAAACTTAGAACACACAACGTTCCGACCAATCTTAATTTTACAGTTAACAGCAGCGCTCTCTTCACCCAACAGGAACCAGTTAGTATGACAAAATTTTTATTCCTGATTTAGCCACCCGCAAATACCAATTGGTTTCAGTGTGGCCACCGTTATACCATAAAGTTAGCGTTTCCTGCAAACGTGACCGGCCGGCGGTTAAAATAGATCCATACTTGGAAATTATGCTAATCTTTTGATGGTCGCGGTCTTTTGAGTGTATTGGTAACAACAATGATTAAGAACAAAATACGTCACAGGACTAGAATGCACGAGTGGATTGATTCTGTTGCGATTGTCATTATTTGCGTCGTTTTCAAGCAAAAGGTACTAATTTGTCGGGTGCCAATAACCCGGGTTGCAGACAAAGAGCTTAGCTAAGTTAGTTTAGGTTAGCTCGCAAATATCCGAGATAATTAGGGTTCCGTACCCGAAGGTCCGGGTACCAAATGGGACCCTATTACTAAACCTCCGCTGTCCGTCCGTCCGTCCGTCTGTCGCCGGGCTGTATCTCATGAACCGAAATAAGTAGACAGCTGAAATTTTCACAGAATGTGTACGTCTGTTGCCGGGTAAGAGCATGATACCTGGCTACTCGTATAACCCTAGTCGCAGACCAAGAGCTAAACTAGTTAGTTTAGCTTAGCTCGCATATCTGAGGTAATTCTTCATACTTGTGTGCAGACCGCGAACTATTTGACTAAGTATGAAAAATTACCTCAACTATGCGAGCTAAGCTAAACTAACTTAGCTTATCTCTTGGTTTGCAACCGGCTTTAAGATGCAAAAAAAATCAACTTTATTGACAACCGACAAAGTGGTACCTTTTACTTGAAAGCGATACATTTATTTATACTTACATTTTATGCACACGTACGCGGATGCAAGGCTTAAGTGATTTGCGTTATGTTGTTGGCAGATAATGTGGTCTTAAGAAGGCAAATATTAATGGAATTTGATACGGACTTTTGAATTCAGTTCCGGGGTCCTAATATGGTGGTCTTTATCTATGTCGATAAACGTATATAAAACTTCTTTAACTTTCTGGCCAGTATGTTGTGCGAGACAATTCTTTATCCACGTTTACTCACTACGAACTACGACAAAAGCAACTATAATACGGAGAGGAGTTTAAAAGTTTAAAATGACAGTAGCGGTCAGTAAGCTTCGTCTTTTTGATGTAAACTTAACCTGAAAGCTTCATAAGAATCATGACACTGCCCCAGGTTTGGATAAGAAGGGATAAAACAAAGTAATACATTTTTATAAAAAAGAAAATTAGTGTTTACCTTTTTCAAGTACATTTTCAACTGGATCCCATTCTTAATCCAAATGGGCTAACATTAGTTAAGTACCCTTGAACCTAAAGACAATGGGCTGATCTGATGATGGAGCAGGAAGGTATAAGTATACGTCTCGAGATTGATCTCGAAGAGCAAGATGAATTACACTTGACCTATGTATGTACCTATCTAAATATTTTTTATTTCGCCTAAACGACTTTCTATGTTTGTACCAGAAATGTTTTTCAAAAATCAATCGGGGAACGCCAAACCGTGGAATACGTACCTGTTCAAAAACTTCGAGGCAAAAACGGATGTTCTAGTTAGAAAAAACATATGGTTCTCAGAAAAAACCTATGCCTGTAATCTGTTACGGTCATTGAAAAAAAGCATATCTGTCAAGTGGCATAACAACAACGTGGGGTATTACAAACTATTTTCAACTCTATCTAGATATGTTAGAGTTAAAAAGAAATGTGGTTGTTATCTCTGGCTGGGTGCAAAAGCGCGCGAAACGAACGGCCGTTGCGGTACCGTTGCTTGTGAGCGTTGACTTTCAAATCTGGAATGTGTAATCCTGACGGCTCTCCCGCCAACAGCGACCGATTCATTCGATGTTACGTTACGTGGTTACGTCAAATTAATTGATTAGAAATCAATCTTTCGGGTACCTGGGCTCTTATTCTTCTTTGGTTTGGTTTGGTTTATGATTTCTCGACAATAAGAGTTGTCTTAATTTCAACAAAAAAAAAACCGTCTTCTAAAAACCCACTAAAAACGGTTAAATAAAGACCGGCCTCCTAAGAGTCCTAGGAATTGCCTATATAGTGCCTAATAGGTACATGAAATATATACAAGCCGGTGACTTGACGTTGTAATTATGACAGGGTTCTATGGTGGCTCAAAAATCCCGTGGTGCGACTATACTTTTATTTTAAGTTTAAACGAAGCCGTAAAACCCTAATTAAAGTATGGAGAGAAAACGCACTGGCTTTGTCCTTCTGTCGGCATGTCAAGGTAAAACTTAGTACAAGTCTATTGTTAATTAGTAAAAAAACCGGACAAGTGCGAGTCGGACTCGCGCACTGAGGGTTCCGTACACATTTGGCTGGTTTTTAGTATTTGTTGTTATTCTATAGGGTTTGTTCCGCCGTAATAATACATATTCTGAAAAAAAAACAACCCGCTATCTAACGGTTCAAAAGATACAGCTCTTTAATAGTTAGGACAGACAGACAGACAGACGGACGGACGGACGGACAGCGTAGGCATATCTAGGGTCCCGTTGGGCACCTTTCGGGCGAGTCCCAATCGCACATGACGGGTTTTTTTTCCATGAACATAGTGCAATACTGCCCTGCTAAGCTAAAATGCGATATCTCAGACAAAGCTGCTGTAGCAATTGCTACCTCATTACTAACAGGAGACGACTGAAGCTGCTTTAGCTATTCAATTTGAGATATCGCCTTTTAGCTTAGGACGGCAGAATAGAAATTCGCAGGCCTGCCGGTGACTCCGAGGGTCATAGTCGACTGCGCAAGCAGAACCCTGCGGCGTGGAGAGAGCGTCGCTGGGTTATAGACTTTTAGCGCGTATTCCCGCTTCACGTCGGTGGGTCCCTCATATCATAAGCGCGTGCTACACCGTTTCAAACAACAGCTTAAAACAGGTGGTATGCAACCGTGTAGACAGTGGTTTTAAACCAAATTTCGCATGACCTTAAACGCACTTGGCAGATATCAAACAAATGGGCTTGTTTGAAACCGTGTAGCCGCTCGCTTCTACCAAGGTCACTTGGTTTAAAACCGTGGTTTCAAACCGTGTAGCACGCGCAATAACCACCTCGGGCCCTGGACCAAGCGGACCTTGGTGGTATGCGTAAAAAAGGTCAATGAAATTCAATGATAACTTGATAACGAACTAAATTATGCAATTTGTTAACATTACCAGTGAAATAAATCTGGTAGGTAGTTTATATTGAAAGTAACAAAAAATCATCCCCGAAGTAGTTTTTAACCGACTTCATAAAAGGAGGAGGTTCTCAATTCACCTGTATGTTGCTTTTTTGTGTGTTTGTTTCGCGATTACTCTGTCAATTGTGGACCAATTAAAAAAAGAAAATTACCTGATTGGGTATATTTTTCATTGACTGATATCGCGTCGATGCAACGGGACGCAGATTTGGGCTTGAGCGAGCTCGATGTACTTCTTCTTAGGAGCATTGGTTGTAATCCACATCTCGTCTCCGCTCCGCTTCAATGGAAACAGTAAAGCGGAGACGAGCGGTGCGGAGAGGAGCTGTGTAGGAATCGACCAATCACATCGGTTGTAATCCACATCTCGTCTCCGCTCCAAACAGTCAAGCGGAGACAGTATCAAATTTGTATAGTACGCCACTCATCCCTGCTCGTCTCCGCCTCAGTTGAATCACATACCTCTTTTCACAGCTCCGTTCCTTTCCGCTCCGCTCGTCTCCGCTTCGAACAGCAGCCATAGAGTTCCGTTGGCTCCGTTTAGGTACGGAACCCTAAAAACCCTGTAAAGGTGTTGAAGATTTTCTACCGGCCTGTTTATACTGCGCCGATGTTGGCACTAGTGGTGTTAGTAGGTTTACTTAGTAGAAGCAGTTTGCTTTCAAAATTTACAAGACTGCGAAGTGCGAACTTTTCTTAAGACTGTCGGCCACTAGGCTCGCCGAGGCGAGTCGAATCGAATCGCAATATTTCGCCTCCTATACACTTACTATGAAACTGTATCGATTGTTCGATTGACGACGAACGAATCGGCCCGCCGCGGCTCGTAGTCAATCGATTCAGTTTCATAAATGGCGAATGGAGGTGAATTATTGCGATTCGATTCGACTCGCCTCGGCGAGCTTAGTGGACGCCAGCTTTTATAAGCGACGTGGCAAATCCTGCGAAAATAAGAATATCTCAGTGCCCTTCTCTTAACCAGTATGAATGAAAGAGGGCTAAGATGGAGGTCATTTATACTTGTGCTAATCATTCTTAGAGCCACTTTAGGGTTTGTACTACTTTGTACTATATAAATACATACCAAATTTGACGCTTGTACGCTTTCGATAGAGTAAATACAAAAAAAACGGGCAAGAGCATGTCGGACCATGCTCAGTATATGGTTCCGTTGCCACATGGCACTTACGTCCTTTTGTTGGGAAGCGCAGCTTTTCGGCAATAACTCAAAACCGGTATATCCGATCGTTATATAGTTGAGTTTTTACCTAAAATTATTTACATGAAAGAAATAACAAAAGTAACGCTTAATAAATACTTATTTATTTATTTTTGTAATTTTTTTCATATAAGAACTTTCGAAATATGTGTCGGAATAAAATTCACTTAAAGTATGTAAATTTCCACTCGAAGCAGAAGTTGTAAGCGCTACTCTCTCCGGAACCATTCGATCTTGCGGGATAGTTGATGTCTATGTCCTTGTCCCTTGTCCGTCGTTGGGCTATAAGCTATAAACTATCTCTATAGAACCTACTTTGTAAATGAGCTATTAAATCGAAAAATAGAACTGTCTGTGTCCATGTGAAAATGTCAGATTTTTTTAATAATTGAGATATTTGGATTTTTTATATGGCAACATTGGCAACCCTAGTGGCCAGAGTTGAACACAAAATAGCAACATCCCACCAAACATTGGGTTTCTCATTAGTCTGGGAACATGAGATTTCTCGTTAAAACCTCGCTGGTAGTACCTTCTTCGGGCTTTTAGCAAATATGTATATAGCTAATGTAAATTTTAAAATGTCTACGGGAAGCGGATATTCGTGAACTGACATTACACTAACAATAGTTAGGTTTGCAACATATTTTAAGCTGGGTTTTAGTGGTGACAAAGACAGAGGTTTTTTTATCTTTCACGGGTTAATTTTATTAAGTACTTACGCGGTCCCTCCGGAAATGCTTAGTAGTTTTTCTGAACGCAGCCGAAATAGAAACGCAGCCGTTATTTTGACAATAAAATTTTAATAAAGCATAGGGCATAGGCATACCGTTACGTAGTACCTCTTAGTAGTCTGTGGCATACCGCGATGATAATGTGTAACCACGTCATTATTTATTTTTTTATATCAAAAATTGACATTTAACATTGATTATCACTGACAACTTGACACGTTTACTCAATTTTGATATTTTTTTTTTACATTAAGTAAAATTTAGATACTTACATGTATTATGGAATGTCAAAGTAAATCGCACATAGTTTACATATGTAGCTGTAGCGCAAAAAAAAATGTGGCGGCCCCCGGGTGCTCTGAGGACATGGCCGCGGTCGCTACCATGCCGGAGCAGCTGCCATCCCGTCGCCGCGCGGGACCGATCCTCACCAACTACCTCAAACAACGGGAGGAACACCACCAAGCAATCCTACAAACCTTAAGCGAAGACGCGGCAAAACTAAACGCCGAAATAGACGCCGGCGTTCGCGTCCTCGCGAAAAACCTTCAAAGTATTATCAAACAGAATCAAATTGACATCAATAACGTCGTAGGCGGCTACAATATCATCGAAACCCCTTCCCTCTCTCGCAATCAAGTGCTAGAGAATGTGAAGCAACTTACGTATCAACGCGTTGAGCAAATTGGGATTTTCAAACGTGACGCTTTGGTATTGGAGAGGAAGCGCGCTGAGGGTTTGCGGGCGCTCATGAAGGATAAGTTCCGTCGATTTGTAAACGTTGGTCAACAAAGTCCTGAAGATCTATTGCTCTATTTTGATGAGCGCGCCTATGAAGCTAATCAGCAAATGTTGAGTAATTGTCGAGCGTACACAGAATTAGAAGCCAGACTATGTGCTCAGACCGACGCGAGCGTGGTGCGCGCCAGGTCGTCCCTCAACCAGCTCTGCCTTGGGATTAAATCGTCTGCTCGCAGACGCAGTTCTCAGACGTCGAGCAGAAGAGCTTATTCCAACCGAGCCTCTTTTAGCGCTTCGGATGCAGAATACCGTGAGTCTTTGGTTCCATCTTTTAAAAGCATTCTAGATGTAGGAGAGATAGACGAATGCGTGAACTTCATAGTGGAAACGTACAGAAACGCGCTGCTTAAGATATTCTACGGTATCTCTGTAAAATTGATAGATCTACGTAAGAGCCTTGGAAGAACTGGTCAAGCAGAATTCACTTCGAATATATTTGAAGCGTTCGAGCGTAACCTGTTCCATCTCTCCTACTGTGTGAACAGTAAAATAAATAGTTCCAAAAATGTAGTGGCATCTACGCGCTATGACGCGCTTAAGTTGCAAAAAACGTTAATGAATTTAGCGAGGCACCTGAGGACCACTTTTGCCATATTAAATGATGCTGGCCACCTTTGGGACGCTCACATAATGCGTTCAGCACTCGCTCAGAAACTGACCATGGCAGCAGTGGAGGACCTGCTCACTAGTAACGACTCTAACGAGCTCGAGAGTGAGGTCTCGTTTGGTATTGCTTTAGAGAGAATGCGTACTTCTGATGACCGTGGTAAACTGAAACAAACTTACCATCATCTGGTACATTTGCTTGATAATACGGCAGACTTGTACCTTCTCCATAGTAAAGCAGAAATAGGGCGTCTTGAACAATTTATGACCCTGCCGGCGGCAATGGCGGAAACGTTACTCGCAGAGTTTAATTACTTTCTAAGACAGCACCCCAGGGACCAGCTTCAACCCACGAGCAGTAATTTAGTGGTGCAAGTTTCAGAAATTATGACTCCTCAAAAGGATTCGATCGTTTTTACATTTCCTCTACCCCGATTCTTATTACAATCAGAACTCCAATGCGAAGCTTTGCAAAATTGGGAGAATGGTTTTCTGGAATCTTTTCAGAGCAATATTTCACTAATTCCCGACGAGCTGAAACGGCAGGCTCGGAGTTGGGTGGACGAGAAGATTGCTATTTTGAATGTACGGTATTCCATGAAGATGTTGTCACATATCATAAGGTTGGAGCGGATGAAAGCGGCTCGAGATATGCGTCTTGCCGAGTTAAATTACCATGAATCGCGACTTGCCTCGCATCTGGATGCAATATGTGCGCTTATCTATAATCTGTCAATAGAAGCCTCTGAATTTTTATCTATTGACGCGCCGTCTCTCTATCCATTCTGCGACTGGATGGATAGACTCCAAGCGAGCTGGGACGAACTACAGGAACGCGACTCGCTCGATCCTGAAATGAAGTGGTTGAAATTGTCCAGCTTCCCCCCGCGGGTGGTGAAACACCGCACCCTGTTCGAGGCGTCTCTGGATGAGGCTATCGAGGAGTATAAGGTGTCTATCGAAGAGCGAGTGCAGGCGGCGAGGATAGCTAACGTCCGGTTCATTTCTGCTATCAAGTTGTTCGGTGAAGGGGGAAGTTATTCGTGCCAGGAAGCGTTGAAGGCTGCCGCTGCGTTGGTACGGGCGGCCGATGCTCTCGAGGCCTGTGCACGCAAGACATACGACTGTCTTCTTCAGCGTCGCACCCAACTGTTAAGCACGGCCGACCAATTAGTGGCAAACTTCGCTGAGATATTTAAATACATACAGATAAAACCGGGTGTCGACTCATCATCTAAAAAGTTCAAAAAGAAATAACGTGGTGATAAGATGATCTCCTAATTATTTCTTTAATTTTATTTATCGTCCTGAGGCCTACGTCAAAATTTCGCCAGTTCGAATCAGAATCTTATGTCAGTCAACAAAAGTTAAAAGTCAGTTTTGACAATTGTCCTATATTTACGTTAGGCCTCAGGAGGATATAAGAGAGGGGCAAACGAACGTGCGGGTTACCTGATGAGAATCAATCACCACCGCCCATGAACACTGGCGACTCAAGAAGAGTTGACGGCCGTTGCCGGCCTTTTAAGGAAATGAAAGCTCTTTTCTTGAAGGCCCCCATGACATAACTGGACGTAGCTTAGGGAAAAGAATCCAACCCACAAAGTAAATGTATTTAAATTTGAACTTTATTGCTGTCAATATTATGTCAAATTCTACAAGTATGAAATGGTTGAATTGGATCCTTTTCCCTAAGCTACGTCCAACTGTCATAATACATTTATTTAACGTATTTTAAAAGCATTACTGCTCACAACCACACAGAGAAATGGGAGATTTTAAAACTTTTGATAATGTGTAGTAGTTTTTTAAAGAATTATTTTTGATTACTTAGTTATTTTATTTTTAAGGCTTTATTTGACTATATGTGTTTATTTGTTAGTACTTACCTGTTTATTTAAGTAGTTTAAATCTTGGAAGCCAATTTTTAGGGTTCCTACCTCAAAAGGAAAAAACGGTTCACTCGTGTCTGTCTGTCCGTCTGTCACAGCCAATTTGTTCCAAAAATAATGGACCGATTGAGTTGAAATTTATAACACATACGTAAGTCGGTGGCCCAAACGCGGACATGTAACGTAAATAAATGAATTTTAAATATGGGGGCCACTTTTGTGAGGTAAATTAGAAAATTTTATAAAGTTTTGCAAACTAAGTACCTATATCGTGTGACATATTAAATGAAAGGGCTTGTTGTGAGAGTCTCAAATAAGTAGGTATATATTATTTTTTTATAAATTTAAGACAAATAGTTTTAATGTTATTTAAGAAAATAGGCGAAAATTTACCATTACCTCCGAAACTGGGAATGAAATTTTGAAAAAAAAAAATAGTTCTTTACCTATAAATTACAGGAAAATCTATAAGAAGTCTATGGTATTTAGTTACCAAAAACAAATTTGGGTCAGATTTTAAAAACTTATGGAACTTAGGTAATCATGTACGGAACCCTCTCCACGCGAGTATTACTCGCACTTGTCCAGTTTTTTATCGAAACAGTGTTTGTTTTTGGACTGGGTGAAATGTATTAAGAAAAGTTCATTTAAGTTGGGACAGACGGATGGACGGACGGACGGGCGGATAGCGTAGGCTTAGTAATAGTAACAGGGTCCCGTTAGGTACCCTTGGGGTACGGAACCCTAAAAACTATATTTCCAAAAATAAACTTTAAAAAAAACGTATTGCATAGTTTTATTTGTAGTCATTAGAGAAAAGTAAATAGGTAACAGGACAATAGCGGACTTTACACAGGACTCGTTCTGTTGCGCGTATATAAACAGCTAATCGTGCGCAAGATTGCGCGTGTGTAAAGATGTTGGAAGGGGAAGGGATAGACCGCGCGATGAGCTCAGCAGTGACAGCAGTAGTGCGCGCAATATACCCTTACTAGTGACCCGCCCTCGCTTCGCTCCGATACTTTTATATACATACCTAAACCTTCCGTGAAAAAGTATCTTAACTGATGGTGAAAACCGCATTAAAATCCGTTACGTAGTTTGAAAGATCTAACCGTACATACCTACAGAGAGACAGACGGCGGGAAGCAACTTTGTTTTATACTATGTAGTGACTATGAGATAGTGATAATCTGTGCGCGCAATCGCGTGGTTCGAGGTTGCCTTTACACGTAAAATTCTTTCGCGCAGGCTTATTAAAACTGAACTGCACACAATCCAACACGCGCCAGTTTCGCAAGGTCTATCACGCACGATTAGCCTGAACGTTTTTTACGTCTCGATCGCGTTTGCGTTCAGTCTCAATTAGTATGGAAGTGCGACAGCGCCCCTTGCGGCGCGTATTCGAAACATTTGACAGTTCCATACAAAGTGACACTTTTACCACACTATTACGCAAACGCGATCGAGACGTAAAAAACGTTGCAAAACTTACACTATGCCCTCTTTACACGTTCGCTCTTTCCGTTTTAATAAAAACTGATACGAGTAATCGCGCGCGAAAGAAGCTCCTCAGAACGCGCTATAGAACAACTATGTAAAGTCCGCTAATCTCACACAAATTGACCCTGGTCCCAAACTAAGCTCTAGAGGCTTGTACTATGGGTACCTACTAAGCAACGATGAACATACTTATATAGAGAAAAAAATACTTAAATACATAGAATACATCCATGATTAAGGAGCAAATACTCGCGCTCATCACACAAATATTTGTCCACACCGGGATTTGAACCCGGGACGCTAGCTTCGTAGGCAAGGTGACGACCAACTAGGCTAACCGTGTCGACAGATTTCGATTAGAATTAGATTTCGTTACTAAGAAAGAAAACAAAGAAAACTTAGTTTATGCTATGATGAGGGTGGGAAATATAGCCTGAATGGGTTCGAATAATACCTACACGCTGTAAGTAAGCTAGGTAAGTGGTTTTATTCCATGGTTAGGTAATGAGATTATTCTGTAGATACTGTTGGTAACATCCCTATTGTTGAAAGTCCAAGAACTTTTGGCTTTACGCAGTCCAGTAAAAAAACTCTATGTTTGTAGGCAAGGATATACTGCCGCACTCAAGAGACTTCAATTAATTTTCAATTTTCATTAAAGTTGCTGCGTCTTATTCTATTGCTATAGCAAAGAAAGTGACAGCAGCTACTTTAATGAAACTTAAGTCTCTGAGTGCGGCCGTTAGTCTCACCGGACTTTCGTTTTGTTAAATTAAAAGTACGCCTAAGAACATTAAGGACTTAAAACGTACATCACGAACTCTTTTAGAATCCTGAATGTCGATCGTGTGAAAATAATGCGGCAATCGAATTTCAATCATATACATCTTTAATATAAGATTTAAAACGAGTTGTGCCAAATCGAAATACCTGTTTACTGACCGGCAATGACCTCTTGAAAAAGCGCGGGAAAAATCCATGCTTACAACGTTCTATGCGAATTGATTTCAACCTTATTTTTGTTGCATTAAATTTTACTTTAGTAAGTAGTGTTTTTGGCAAGTTACGGTAACCCAAAAACGGCCGAATGTGAACCAATTTCAAATTTGGAAGTTTTGATCGCTTCATTTGCAATTCCAAATATTTCTGATAAACTGTGCATGTTTTTATTTTTTTTAATAAATAGTATGTCTTTATAATGAAACTGATCGGTTATTCGACTTTTTTTAGCGCGAGACTGATGGGCGATGACCTATACGCGTTAAGGCTGTTTGGCTGTCTGGGACACGCCTTAAGCCAGGTTTGGTGGCATACCTACCTAGAAAAATGCGCGTGTCCGGCTGACAGATGTTCTGTTTTGTTCTCATTTTCTGTCGATCAATTAATGGCATTCTATTTGTTGTTTGCAAAAATTTGTTCTGTAGGACCTAACTGAGATTATCAAAAGAACCTTGTTTGAAACAGGATTAATTAATAAGAAACGAACACTCGACGCGTAACTTCGACTCGCACTTAGCCAATTTTAAACTTAAAAAAAACCGGTCTAGTGCGAGTCGGACTCGCGCACCGAGTATTTTAAGTCCGTACTTCAAAAATATACTTTTTTATGTACTTTAACTGTATGCAATAAGGTCCATTTTGACTTGCCTAAATTTTAGTACAGATCTTTAAAGTTTTTTGTCAATTTCTCGAAAACTTTGAACACTTTGTTTTATTTTTCCCGTAAAAGACAAGTAATAATTTTTTAGATTTTTCGGTTCATAAACTTCGGAGATAAGGGGGAACGTCATTTTTTGAACATTTTTGGTTAAAAATCAAAAAGTACGTCACGGAAAATTATAAAAAAAAATATTTTGAAATGTGCAGATTGAGCCCTTTCATATGACACCCCATTTGTTATAATCAAATTACTTTCATTTTTCAAGCCCCCATTCTAGATCCCTATACAGTTATTTATAAAATTAATTTCATTTTTTTTACTAAAATCAAATGCGGGCAAGCAAGTTATACAACTATGCCAAATTTCAAGTTGATAGCTTGTGTAGTTGCTGAGAAAATTGCTGTGACAGACAGACAGACAACGAAGTATCACCATAAGGGTTCCTTTTTTTACCATTTTGGTACGGAACCCTAAACAACGACTGTCAGTCAATCAACCATCTCAAAATAATTCTACCAAATTACCAAATCAGATGAATGAGGCGCGGTACGGTATAAAAAGATGTTAAATTCATTATGTGCCCGATAAGTTCTAAATTTAGACACCAGTAAAATTAATTTCTATTACCTAATTGAGGTGGTCCATCGTTATAATAAAATAACCTGTAAATAGAGTTCTTGATTGTTTTTTGTCGCTTCCATATAAGTACGTTGAGAAACGATCCTTAGGTACATAGTACATACCATGTTAAGAACGATTTTTACAAGATAAAGATTAGGAAATTATACACAAAAGACCCGACTACGAAAATAGGTAATTAATCTCACGCTTTCACGGTAAACCGCTGAACCAATTTCGGTGAAATTTGGTATGAAGATACTTTTTATCCCGGAAAATTTGACAGTTCCCGATGGAGCAGCGATAAACGACTTCTACGCTGACGTCGCTGAAGTCGCGGTCAAAACCAAAGTATCCCCCGCTGCCACTTAACAAAATAAGGTTTCCATTAATTTCGCCTATTCAGTATCATTTTACATGCGGAACATGTACTCCCAAGGAAAAATGAAGTAAACGCCAATACTAATCTATAGGCGTTTACTGCTTTTACGTTGATCAATAACCATACGCCCGTAACATACCTGTACCATCAAAGCACAGGCAAAGGTCGGTTTTTTTTCTACCGGAGAGGTTTCCTACGATTCTTCCCAGAAGTTAGGGATAAAGGAATGCGGCGGCGACAAAGAGAAACCTGTTCTAAAATAATAATACAAAAAAGGTGCGTTGAAAAAACTAAACTGCTCAGCTGATTCTGCGTTGAGGCGCCCGTGTACCACGAAACTCTGGCGGCGAGAACATCGCTTAGATATCGCTCAAAAAACCAATAAAAACGTGTTTTATCCGTCTTTTACCTTAAAACTTCAATGACACCTATGTCCTGTCCTATCTATATTTTGTTGTTTATCTATGACTTTCATTTTCAGTCTATTCCCGGCGTTTGGTAAAAAAAATTAACATTATAAAAAAAAATACGCATTTCTTTCGAGTCAGTAATTTTAATCATAACGCCCTAAAATAAAGTATTTTAAATAAATTAAGTAGTAACATTGTTTCTTCAATTTATAATCGCAAACGGTTTCGTTATACAGGCCACCAGTCTGACTTGTTTTGCTGTTACAGCTGATTCCCGCCAAAACATGGCGTCGGTCCGGCGTCCGAATACCACTGCCACAATAATAGAACTCCTTTATACTTCCTTTTTTTAGAAAATATCTCGTTAAATATCGTGTTTTTGGGCTAACAATGGCTGCTTAGGTCTTATTTATTTTACTTCTCACGTAGCGGGCAATCAGCTGTTTTGGCGCGCAAACCCCGCCATCTTGGTCGAGATTCCGTTCTAGAACTGGTTTGTTGCTATGGACGCAATATGTTTATTTATGAATTGGGGGGTTATTATCAAAACTTAACGTCTTTAGCTGATGATTTGACGTCATTCAATTGCAATTAAGTTATCATTAAATTCAATTGTAAGCAATTAACGAAAAATAATGACTAGATTATTGTAAGACTATTGGCAGTTTTATCAACTCTTAAATGACTCCTAATACTTTTATCCACTAGATTGCTCGTGCAAATTGTATCGACCTTATTGATAAGTATAGTAACTCTAGTTACATAAAGCAAGTGAATGGTGGTGTGACACTTTGCCCGCGACTTCATCCGCGTAGAAGTTGTTTATCGCCATTTCCTCGGGAACTGTAAAAAAATCCGGGATAAAAAGTATCCTACGTCCATCTCCGGGACTCGACCTATCTCCATACCAAATTTCATGGAAATCGGTTAGGCGGTTTTGCCGTGAAAGCGTAACAAACACACAGGGTTAGTTTCTCATTTATAATTAATTAATGTCATTTAACACGTTAAATTCGTACATTCGTTCATTCGTTCGTTCGTTATTCACGTATAAGTTTGCAATAATAACGAGCATAGTCTACGAACTGACCGTCTTCTGACATTTCAAGTTTCCTAATTTTACATTTTACTTAAACTAATTGACCGAGCGAAGCGAACGAATATTAGTCTCCGTTTCAGCTCGGGCAAAAATGCTTCGTATGTGCTCCGGCTGTTCTCCTCTATAATTATATGAAATTTTTTATCGATTCAGTTTTTGGATTTTTTTCAAAATGGCGGAGATATGGGGGGTTTTGCGATTACCAACTTATTTGCGGTGTTGGTGAACTGACCGCGACCTATGTCGATGTATGGGGATAACAGCTATCCAACGGCAACGTTAAGTCATCGCGAGGTCTACAGCTCACAGAGCCACTAGTAATTAAATCGCTAATATTGGTTATCCTAATTCATATTTAAGAAGAAATTCGAAAAAAAAACGACGACATATTTTTGTCTCTACCACCGTATGATGACTGCCTGTCTATATGAAAGTTTGCGCTAGGTTAGGTTAGGTTGAGTTATGCTTTAAATAATTGAAAACTTGTTATGGAACGTCAGAATTACATGAACAAAGGGGTACCGAGTCAATTTAAATAAACTCTGAGTGAGTTGTAAGTTTTGCAACTTTTAAAATCAACAAAGAGATTATTTTTTTATTCCCTCATTTAATATTTAAAATCAAAGAGCGAAAGGTCCCCCCGGTTCCTGATAATCCCTACAAATAACTCAAATCCTTCCTTTCGTCCATCAGTCACGCGTGAAATGCTTCGGCAAAATGGCCACCCGGTGTCTGGTAGTTTTTAGTCAATTTTAAGTCAAAAGGTCGTGATTTTTCCCACATATGGACACATTAAGCTCATGCAAATACTGTAGAGTTGTATTTTTTGTTCCGGATAGTAGTCTCATTATCTCTCTCTCATTTTTCAAAAAAAAAATTGATTAAAGAGTTTATTGTTGATTGACTAATCAACGTAAAATATTTCAAATCACGACAAATCTCGAAAATTTAATGTCGATTGGTTGGCTAATACACCCCCTACGTGATTTAATATGGAAGTCATACGGCCATGTGCAATCATGACGTAATCAGCGACGTGTAGCCATCTCGCTCTTAACCTCCAAAATCGCCGGTACACGTGGTTTCAGAAGTAATTCATCATTTACTTTTTTAACCCCCATTAAAAATAAAGCGGATTTAAGTATGTCTTTAAAAGTGTTTGTCTGTCTCTGTCTTAATTTATTTTTGCTATTTTCACCTAGGACCTGATAGGTAAACCGATTTTAATGAGATTTTTAGAGATCTGTTGATAACGAAACCCTTATTGAAACCCATTTAAAAAGTACAGTCGACTTAATTGATTAGGTACATTTGAGAATTTATTTCACCAAATTTCACATCAACAAGAATCATTCAAGAAATAACCGGTCAAGTGCAAGTCGGTCTCGCGCACCGACGGTTCCGTATTTAAGTCTGTTCTTCAAAAATTTACATTTTTATGTACTTTAACTGTATGCAATAAGGTCCATTTTGACTTGCCTAAATTTTACTATCTAGATCTTTTAAGTTTTTTGTAAATTTCTCATAAACTATAAATTTTGAACACTTCGTTTTATTTTTCCCATAAAATATAAGTAATTATCTATAAATGCGGAATTTTTCAGATTCGGTCAGTTTTTGAACATTCGTGGTTATAAATCAAAAAGTACGTCACGGAAAGAAATATAGTTTTGAAATGTGCAAATTGAGCCCTTTTATATGACACCCCATTTGCTATACTCACTTTCATTTTTTAACCCCCCATTCTAGATACCCCTTTTCAATTATTTAAAAAATTAATTTCATATTTTTTTTACTAAAAACAGATGCGGGCGAACAAGTTATACAACTATGCCAAATTTCAAGTTGATAGCTTGTGTAGTTGCTGAGAAAAACTGCTGTGACATACAGACAGACAGACAACGAAGTCTCACCATAATTTTGGTACGGATTGCGTCGTTGTCAGTACAACTTTTGTAAGAGATTTTTTTAAGACCATCTCTTAACTGATACAGTTTCTGTTATGGTATGTACATACATAAGGTATTATCTGACCACTTCTAGTCACTGCTGTGCAGGGACCAAACACCAAAACCGTCAAAGAGAATTCTTTGAAATAAACCTCTCAAGGTTGTCATAAAAGTCCGTTACCACTCGGTTTCCTGTCTGCATTTGTGTTCTATAAAGAGGTTTGTTATGCCATTGTGTTGTATTGATAAATGCAGTGCTGCATTAGACAACACTTGCTTCCATGCACAGGAACTTGTCTAAAGAAGACAGATGACATATAAATTAAACGTCAGATACAAATGTCAGTTTGACGTTTTGTTCTGTAAAACTAGCTTTTGCCCCCGACTCCGTCTGCGTAGGTGTTGATTATTGTTACACCCTCTGGACCTGTCCAGTTTTCTAGGACACAAGTGCCCTATGTCTGTCTGTAGGCTATAAATAAATAGTAGGTACCAAATTTAAAGTTGATTAGTTGAGGCGTTTAACCATGAAGAATGAACGTTCAAACACATGTTCGCTTCTATGTTTATTATCATGTAAATCAATAGAACCTCATTTCCAATATAACCTGAAAACGATAAGGTTTCAGCAGAAATTAGCTTTCATCATCATCATCATCAACAGCCGCAAGACGTCCACTGCTGGACAAAGGCCTTCCCCAAGGTTTTCCACAACGATCGGTCCTCTGCTGCTGTCATCCAGCGGTTTCCCGCGATCTTTATCAGATCGTCGGTCCACCTTGTGGAAGGCCTGCCGACACTCCGTCTCCCGGTTCGCGGTCGCCACTCTAGAACCTTTCCACTCCAACGGCCATCGGTTCTACGAGCGATGTGCCCCGCCCACTGCCACTTAAGGTTTGCTATTCGGTGAGCTATATCAGTTACTTTAGTTCTCCTGCGGATCTCCTCATTCCTGATTCGATCTCGCAAGGAGACACCTAGCATAGCTCTTTCCATCGCCCTTTGAGTGACCTTGAGCCTTCTTATGAGGCCCATTGTAAGCGACCATGTCTCAGATCCGTATGTCATCACTGGCAACACACACTGATCAAAGACTTTTGTTTTGAGGCACTGTGGTATTTGAGACGAGAAGATAGTGCGTAGCTTACCGAACGCTGCCCAGCCGAGTTGGATTCGACGATTGACCTCTTTCTCGAAGTTGGACTTACCTAACTGGATTTTTTGTCCTAGGTATACATAGTCGTCAACAACTTCGAGAGTAGAGTCTCCAACTTTGACAGGAGTGGGTACGACATGGACATTTGACATGATTTTCGTCTTGTCCATGTTCATTTTAAGACCCACTTGTTGAGAGACTCTACTGAGGCCATCGAGCATTGTACCGAGGTCCTCCAGGGTCTCAGCCATGATGACAATATCGTCGGCGAATCGAAGGTGAGTGATGTATTCGCCATTTATGCTGATGCCAAAACCCTCCCAGTCCAGAAGCTTGAAAGCGTCTTCCAATGCAGCAGTAAACAGTTTTGGAGATATTACATCTCCCTGTCTCACTCCTCGCTGCAATTGGATAGGCTTCGAGTTCCGGTCCTGAAGGCGAACTGACATAGTGGCGTTTCTATACAAACACTTCAACACCTCGATGTATCGATAGTCGATTTGGCACCGCTGAAGAGACTGCAGTACAGCCCATGTTTCAATCGAATCGAAGGCTTTCTCATAGTCCACGAACGCTAAGCATAGTGGCTGGTTATACTCCTCGGTCTTCTGTATAACCTGCCGCAGCGTGTGGATGTGGTCTATGGTGCTAAAGCCTTTTCGGAAACCGGCTTGTTCGGTAGGCTGGAAGTCGTCAAACCTGCGTGCGAGACGATTCGTAATGACTCTAGAGAACAGCTTGTAGACATGGCTGAGGAGCGTGATGGGTCTATAATTCTTCAGCTGGGTATTATCACCCTTTTTGAAGAAAAGAACCACCACGCCCCTGTGCCATGCTTGTGGCGTTTTACCCTGGGCTATGACGGAATCAAATAGCTTCTGAAGAGCTTTTAAAACCGAAATTAGCTTTCGATGAAATGAAATTCGGTGAAACGACACATTCGATGAAATGAAATGTCTGCAAAACAAAACCTGACTCTAGATTCTCTTTTCTAAGTGTAGGCTCTAGTCTACCTACACCTACGCTCAAAGCCCATTTAATAATAATGACTGAACCTTCATCAAAAGATAAACAAGATTAGAATCTTGTTTATCTTGGTTTGGGACTAGAGAGAGTCCCATAATTTCTCCATATAATTTCATTTTCAAAATCACACATTCCTCAACTTTTTGCGAAGGCCACACAGCTCACGCCCAGGATGGTTACCACGAAACGAACGAACGTTCGGATGCACCATCCCTTTCACTCGTCAATTGACATTAAATCGTGAGAAAGGGAAGGGGCTAACGTAACTTCAAACTTCGATTTTCAAAGTAGTCCCCAGGTCTCGGGGCGGTAAAAAAAAACAGCAACAAAACAAATTGTCTGTGGCAGCAAAAACGGCGCGAATATATGACCGCAATACATTCGATATGAGGTTTGGGTGGGAATCGATCGGTCATCGGAAGCTTTTTTTTATTGATAACTAGCGACCCGCCCTCGCTTCGCTTCGGTTACATAAGTTAAAATATAGCCTATAGCGACCCGCCCCGCTTCGCTCCGGGTTCTATTATATAAAAAACCTTCCGTGAAGAATTATCTAACTGATGGTGAAAACCGCATCAAAAATCCGTTGCGTAGTTTTAAAGATGAGCATACATAGGGACAGACAGACGCGGAGGGCGACTTCATTTTATACTATGTATGTAAAAGTATTGATGATGGGTTTGCTCTTGACTAACTCTTGCCACTGGAGGACGAAGATTTGCAGTATTGAAGGCAGTCTCAAGGACCTTCTCCATTTCGTCGTCGGTAAAAACCAATAGAATCAAATTGAGTTGATGGGTACTATATGGTAATGCTGATAAAATGAAGAGGGACGTACAGACTGATGAACAGACGGACAGACGGACACCAAAGTGCCATCGTAAGGGTTTCTTTTTATTACGACAGTACCCAATACGTTCATATTTTAACCAATTCTGGCACCTATTTAAAATAAGTGGTTTATCGCTTTCCCTTGAGAACTATCAAATTTTCCGGGATAAAAGTATCCTTTGAGTCAATAAGATAAGGATTATCTGTGCCAAATTTGATCCAAATTCGTTCAGCCGTTTAGGCATGATTGAAACAAAAACATATTATATACCTTACTTACTTATTACCTTCCGTGAAAAATTATCCAACTGGTGGTGAATACCGCATTAATATCCGTTGCGTCGTATGAAAGATCTAAGCGTACATACAAGGGATAGACGGCGGGAAGCGAATTTGCTTTATACTATGTAGTGATAGTGATGTTAAACAATCGGTAATTAAGTGACATAAGGTTGCTATTTATTACGGAAGAAAAAAAAATAACAAAAAATAAAACCGTCTTCAAAAACCCACTAAAAAGGGTTACTAAGACCAGTCTCCTAGGAGTCCTAGGCCTATTAATTGCCTAATAGGTACATGAAATATATCCGAGCCGGTGTCAAGTATACACAATAGCAATGACACATGATTCTTGCCACCGAATAATTTTCAAAATCTGTCCACATTAATTGACGTAGTAATCTCGTAGCAAACATACAAAAAAGCTGGTCAAGTGCGAGTAGGACTCGCGCACCGAGGGTTCCGCACAAACTTGTAGGTACCTATGTAAATAGTTCGTAAATCCCGGGAATACAATAGAAACAATTTCCAGTATAAACTGACACGCACTAAGCATGCACTCTCGTACTTAGTGAGTGTCAGTATATAAAAAATAAAATGTTTTTATTATCAGACAACTATTGTTCCATAGTTTATACTGGCCTTGTATTTTTTATGTGATGTAACTACAAATTAACGGTTTTCGGATTTTTCCTTTGCTTGTGCTATAATATAAGACATTGCTTCTTGCCAAATTTCATGATTCTAACTCAACGGGAAGTACCCTATAGGTTTTGATTCCCTTGATCCCTTGAATATGCGGCATAAACGGCCGTAACTTTTGATTGCGTTGAATTGGCAGGTTATAAAAAACTGGCCAAGTGCGAGTCTGACTCGCACACGAAGGGTTCCGTACCATCGTACCAGATTTAATACCATGTAGGTACTTTTTAAATATTTTCGTAAAAGAAACAAGATAGGCGCTATAACAATATGTAAAGTAAGTAGGTAGTTATCTAAATTAATTACATCCCTTTATTTAGGGACCCCCTTTAATTTGTAATTTAATTGAATTTTTTTGTTATTACGGTTCATGAGATACAGCCCGCGGAGTAACAAAATTTAATAAAATCACGCTTTTTTATATGGGAGCCCCTTTAATTTTAAATTTAATTTAATTTTTATCATTTGCTGTTATAGCAGCAATTAAAGTAAACACTCTGTGAAGATTTTAACTGTCTACCAACAGGTAACCTCGGTTCATGCGATACAGCCGGATTTATCAAAAAAAATTACGTTTCTTGTATGGGACCCGTCTTTCATTTTTAATTTAGGTAATTTAATTTTTATTATTTGTTGCTATAGCGGCTAAGCTATGGTTGACAGGCAATTACTGCTCGAAGGGTTGCCCGTGTAACTGCACCGTTACTGTTTAATTTTGGTATCTGTGTGTGTTGCCATTCTTGTATAATCTGTAATCTTTGTTTTGTATTTTTTTTCTTGTGATAGTCGAATAAATGTTTCTATTTCAGCTATCTATCTATTTCGGTTCATGAGACGGCCTGGCGACAGACAGACGGACGGACGGACGGACGGACTTAGTAATTTCCGGCACCCTTCGGTTACGGAACCCTAAAAAGTGGTATTTATCAGTTTGATTGCGCAGGTAGGCCCTCTTTTGCCTGGGCTTCTTTATAGCATTGTCAACCGACTAATGGTGTTTTTTGTAGCTTCAAAAGGGCAAATTGAAGTCAATTGTGAGAAGTTGGTCAATTTGGGTCGGGTGGGTGGGCATGTACCTATCTTGGCCAGGGGTTAAGATAGCGTAAGTATTATTTATTTATTTAATCTTTATTGCACAAAAATACAAATTTGAGTACAAAAGGTGAAACCTAAAACCTACTGAATTGACGTAATTTTTAGGGTTCCGTACCAAAATGGTAAAAAAGGAACCCTTATGGTGAGACTTCGTTGTCTGTCTGTTTGTCTGTAAAGTGCGTGTCGGACTCGCGCACCGAGAGTTCCGTGTTTAAGTCCGTATTTCAAAAATATACCTTTTTATGTACATTTTGACTTGCCAAAATTTTTGTACTTACAGATCTTTAAAGTTTTTTTGTCAATTTCTCGAAATCTTTAAATTTTGAACACTTCGTTTTATTTTTCCCGTAAAATATAAGTAATCTACACTAATATTCTAAAGAGGAAAGATTTGTATTTTTGTATATGTAACGAATAAACTCGAAAACTACTGGACCGATTTCAAAAATTATTTCATCATTAGAATACACCTGAGTAACATAGGCTATGTAGAAAAAATTAGGGATTCTTACTAAAACTTTAATAATGTAACCCAAGGTGTAATAAAATTAGCCATAAAATGTCTTTCAACGCATGCGCTGCGGAAACTATTGATGATAGAACAAAAAATGTTCTAAAATATTAAAGAACATATCAATATATACAAAAAACTTCGCAATATCATATGTCCAACTATTGTAGTTATGTCACTATAACTATGGTTTACCCTTGAATCGCCGACACTTATTTCATAGAATGTTTTAATTCGCCGAATTTTCATTTCATCGACAGGTATTTCCAAGTGCAGGAGTTACAATTTTTTGTGGTCACAGGTCGAACTTAGGTTCGCCTAACCTACGTAACCCATGCTAAAGATAACCTGAAAACAATAAGGGTTCAGGAGAAATTAGCTTTCGATGAAATGAAATTCGGTGAAACGACACATTCGATGAAATGTCTGCAAAACAAGGGGACACGCTATAACTACCTTTTCACTACTCATGCTCTTAAAATGTTACTTTAGTCTCTGCATATCGGGACTAAAGCTCCTTAATAATCTCTAGGGATTAAAGTAATTTTTTTTTTAAATTTACTTTGGAAACCCCTAAACAGCCAATCACGGTGTACGTACGTATACGAATGGAGGATTATTACAGAATAAGTACTTGCATAGAAACCGGAATTTAAGAAAGAACAAATGACGTAGGTTTGACCTTTTTATATTTATGGCATTCATAACAAGTTAGAAAGAGATGTCCTTATAGGTATTCATTCGTTTTCCATCATGTTGCCAAAAGGTTTTAGACGTCAAATTTGAATGGACCGCGATGAGCCCGCCATTGGACCCTACACGAACCTACAGTACAAAATTAAAAAGTCAATATGCTAATAGTTAATTGTGTGTCAGGGTGACTTCTTCATTTAGTAGCTTTATTAGTTTGACAGTGTTGTGAATATAATATACATTTATCGATATTTTCAGATTTTCAAAACATGAAAACTTGATACTAGAATTATTTTCAACTCGGCAGCAACACTGGCGTTGACAGATCCTTGTGATAACATGATGGAAAACGAAAGAATGCCTTTAAGGACATCTCTTTCTAACTCGATATGAATGCCATGCCATAAATAGAAAAAGGTCATATACGTCTTTTGTTGTTTCTTATAGTTCGGTTTCTATGAAAGTACTTATCGTACAGCGACGGATCGATCGACGAATTGAATGACGGATCGATCGACGGATCGATCGATGGATGGATCGACGGATCGATCGGAGGATCATTCGACGGATTGATCGACGGATCGACGGATGGATCAGTACCAATGGATCGGTCGAAGGATCGATGGATGGATCGATCGATGGTTCGGTCGAAGGATCGATGGATGGATCGATCAACGGATCGATGGATCGATCGATGGATGGATGGATGATCCGTTCAGCCGTTCCGGCGTGATTGAGTTGTTGGCCGAACGGATCTGGATGAAATTTGGTAACACACACAGCAAAACCACCAAACCACCAAACTCTGGAATAGGTCTGTACTAGGCTTTTATCCTGAAAAAATTGACAGTTCCACGCGGACGGCCTAATAAAAATAAAATAAAAATACTGTGACATACATACAGACAAACAGACAGACATTTAATCAAAAAAATTGCTTAAAAATCTTAGTGTTTTTAAAAGATTTGTCGAAATATGTGCCGGCCATCTGTAGAGCAGTCTTCAGACCATATCGGCCGACATGGTCCAGAGACTACTCTACAGACGGCCAGATCTGGTTCGGAGCGAACCAAATCCGTTGTCCGGCCCGGACCAAGTTCGAGCGTCTGTTACGGGTAATAGACAAGATTCCGACGACGAATACGATCTGTCAATATTTTGGCGCCAACTCGCACGGATGCGTTCACAATCACGCATTGTATGTTAACACATTTATCTTTGCCGTTGTCAGTGGCGCTGTCGTCTATGGATTAACGTAGAAATATTAATTAACGATCGTTAGTTCATGTTTTTTCCGTTTACTCCGCTATGTTGTGCCGAAATTGTAAACTTCAATGGTAAGTATTATTTGTATTGTATGCGTACTTGTATTTTATTATTGTATTGCTGGGAATTTGTCGGTTCTTGTTAACTGCTTACTCGCGTGCTTGTACGCGGAATCCTTTTATGTTTTTCATGTGTTGTGCCTTTAGTTTGTGAATGAGATTCCGGATGCGTGAACGCGTGATTGCTCGATTATCGCGTAAAATCGCGGGAAAATCCGATGAATGGCGAGAACGGATGGTCTCTTGATTTATAGGAACGCTATCAGATATTTATTACTAGCTTTTGCTCGCGACTCCGTCAACGTAGATATCGTTTATTGTGTATTCCACGGGAACTATATTTTTTTCCGGGACAAAACTACCTATCCTATTTCCTTCCCCGGGACTCAAACTATTTTCATACCAAATTTAATCTAAATCGGTTCAGCGGTTTAAGGCTATGTATGCACTGTCCGGTTAGCCGCACTGCGGATGGCCGCTCGGCTAACCGGAAGCCCAAAATTGTATGTAAACCGTATTATCTATACGCACTGCAATGCGGCTGCCGCCCATCCGCTCCGGTGGTTCGGAGCGCTGCGGCTCGACTGGCGGACAGCCGGACGGTAGCTGTGCGCACTACGCGGATTCACTGCGGTTGCCAGTTTGCGGCTGCTTAAAAGCGCACGTGTACACGCTCGTACAATTATCAAATATGGATTTCGATACAGAACGATTTATAATTGAAGTACAAGACAGACCATCAATCTGGAACTCGAAATCCGCAGAATATTCTGATAGAAACATACGTCAAAAAGCTTGGGAAGGTGGTGGAGATATCCATAGATATATGGTGAAATGGCCAGACTCGACCGCAAACCATGACGGTCGCTAATTCGCTATACGCACTGTGCGGCTGCGCGCACTGCGGCGGGCCGTCCGGGTGGCCGCAGGTTGCGGTTGCACTTGCGGCCAACCGGAGGGCCAGCCGCACAGTGCGTACGTACCCTAAGCGTGAAGATGTAACAGATAGACAGAGAGAGTTACTTTCGCATTTATATATAATATAGTATGGAGTATAGTATAGCACTTGCGCGCACGGCAAAACGTATGAAACGAAACCACAAAACCGGAACCTAAACGCACTATGCGGTTAGCCGCAACCGCATGCGGCTAGCCGCTTAGTGCGGACAAGGGCTTAGGTTCCAGTTTTGCGGTTTCATATGTTTTGATCAGCCGTGCGGCCAGCCACAGGCGTGAGGCGGCCAACCGCATAGTGCGTACAAGGGCTTAGGGTGACAATGCAACAGTGCAAACAGTTCTTTGATTTCGTCTATTACTTATTTAAATCATTCAAAATATAGATCTGAAACCAGAATGGCCACTAAATGTCGGTGAGGCTGCGTTGTAACTTGGTTGTAACCATTTGAATTAAAAGCATTGTTATTATAAGGTTACGCTCTCATTACGAATATCAGTAATGGCGTTTGGTAAATGACATCCAATTTTTAACCGACTTCAAAAAAGGAGGAGGTTCTCAATTCGACTGTATGTTGCTTTTTTGTATGTTTATGTTTTGACGACGCGTTTAGCCACTAGGCTAGGCGCTAGGCTAGGGTAGTGAATCCCGGGTTCGAATCCCGGTATGCGCAAATATTTGCGCGATGAGCACGAGTATTTGTTCCTGAGTCACGGATGTTTTCTATATATTTAAGTATGTTTTTCTCAATATAAGTATGTATATCGTTGCCTAGTACCCATAGTACAAGCCTAGAGCGTAGTCTAGGTCAATTTGTGCGAGATTGTCCCCTGATTTTCATTTATTTAATATTTCGCTGACAGTCTGTCTGTCTGTCTGTCTGTCTGTCCTAACTATAAAGAGCTGTGTCTTTTGAACCGTAATAGATAGCAGGTTGATTTTTTTTTCAGTGTTATTACAGCGGGTTTACTAACAAGTGAAATAATAAATACCCCATACAAGAAACGTTTTATTCAACGTATTTTTATTTTTGTTGTATCGTAAAAATGGTAAAACATACAAGCGTCAAGTATGATTATAGAACAAACCCTGTAGAATAACAACATACTCGTATAATAAAAACCAGCCAAATGTGTACGGAACCCTCAGTGCGCGAGTCCGACTCGCACTTGCCCGATTTTCTTTATTTATTGAAACGGTATACTCCCGAGGCGCTCCCATTGTCACTAAGTCAGAATCTGATCTGATGATGGTCAGAATCTATACGTTTTTCGTTGTTCTTGTTTCTACATATGCTAAAACTTATTCTATGGTTCCCCTGTCAAATTTTATCTGGCTCTAGCTTGCTAAGGCGAGAACATAAAACGGAAGAAATAAAAGTTGCTTGATTTACTTATTTCACTTGTAATCGTACTTAAATAGTTAAACTACAGTCGAGCGTCGGAGCTGACACAAACACACTTTTTTTATTTAAAAATAAAACATTTCTTTTTTTCACAATCGTAGTTTGTGATCTAACATATCTGCATCTGCATCTGCATTTTGGTTCTTCATAGTCTTATAAATATTTGTTTTTAAGATCGCCTCATCGTCTGTGTAGATCGAATCTTCTCTTATTACTAGGGGGGGTCGGATGGGTCCGTGGTAGTTGTTCCCCATAGCTCTTCTGTAGAATTGTCTTGTATCGTCGTGCCCAAAAGCGTCAAAGCCGTTACTTAAGTAATTCTCGTGAACTCTGTATACCATATCATCCATAAGTAGACCTATTGTGACATAACCTCCTCTCCGCTTCTGATTTCTCGTAGTTTCTAAATTTATGTTCGCATTGTCTCTGACGTTAATTTCGCGATCTTCACCTCCCTCATTATTTTCAAGCTCTGCTTCACTTTCTTGTTCCGCTGAGTTTAGTCTGCTTCGTCGTTTATAAGGTTCGATATCATTATAACTTCTAGCATCTTCATAACTTCGTAAGGTGGTAACTGTTTTCTGTGTTTTTGGATATTTAAAATCCATTTCCTGTTTTAATGTTGATTCCGTATCATCTTCCATTAGTTTACCTACAGGTTTGTATTTGGGAATTCCAGGTGCTTTTATTGTTCTGTCGTTAGTCCTGGGGTTTCTTAGTTTATTGTACGTATCTTGTTGTTTTATGTTTGATATTTGACTAAAAAGATCAGATTTGCCATTTCTTGAAAACGTATTAATAGCATTTTTCTGATCATTGACTTCAGCACGTGTTAGTTCACTATTTCGAATAACTAGAGTGTTGCCTGCTCTATTTCTAATAGGTTCTATTGCCATTGTGTGTTTGTTAAGAAGAACATTTTTTTTGTTTTTATTACTGGCATCTTTTCTGACGTGTTTTCTACCCCGTTTAATTTTATGACGCCGGCGTTTTTTGTGGTGTGAATGTTTGTTTTTTCCGTGCTTCTTTTTCCTGAAATATGTTCGGCCATGCTTCTTTCTGGACTTTTTAAGTACGCCTGTAATTATTGATATTATATTAGTCAATGATTATTCTCTCTTTTGTTCTCCCAGCAATGCAGTGTTGAGCTCAGGGCCGTATTATTAAAACTGATTTTGGTTGAGATGCTCGCCTCACAATACGTCATGTGATAGAAAACTGTTGACGTGTCTTGACGTGTCGTGATACGGGCGTCTTAGCTAGCTAAGATCTGTTTATTGATACTACCCTCAGAGCCCATTACCCATCAGTTACCCTGTGTGCTCGCTTGCCTTGTCCACGCCATAACAGTGAGCCTGAAGTCCAACCGTGCTACGAGCCTTTATTCGACGTTGACTAAACGATATCGCAATTTGCTGTAAATCTGCCGTTGTCTAAACGTTTGAACCGACCGTCTCAACGATTATATAGCTGCTGGGAATTAAACATTATAGCTAACATCCATTATGGTAAAACTGTTATGGGCCATAACTTATGGCAAATGACTTTAGGACAAACGATGTTATGGCAATTAAAAGAAGGAACCCCGCATACTTTTCTTAGCCGGCAGTGGATCTGCATTTCTCCTGGTGTCCAGAGCCTCATTTGCCTCCACTAGAAAAAAATAATTACTCACTGTGTTTGGAACGTTTGTGTTTTTTGTGTTTGTACTTGTCATGGCTCTTTCTTTTATGGTGTTTCGTACGCAATTTTTGCCATTGTCTCGGATGCGCTTTTTTTCTAACTAGCTCTTTATACATATGACTATCGGATTCTTCTTGTTCTACAATGTAAAACGAAATAAGTAAAGTTAAAATACGTCATATTTGAAATAAAATATTTTAGGAAGCAGCCTGTTTGGAAGTAAGTACCTATTTAAGTAACTTAGTGACTATACGCAGAAATAGAGTATGAGTATTCATATGTAAACCAAGCTACTAATTTGGCGTCTATAAAATAAAATATGTGACACCTGGAAAAAAGGGAAGGTTTATAATTTATAACTATATCTCAGTTAGACTACCTACTGTAAAGTAATAATTCAAAAGTTGCGATCTAAAACACGACTAGCGACTATAGCATCCGCAAAACTAAGTGGCGAGTCGGGCAATAAAAGTTAGTTACCGTAGGGGTGGTAACATGTCGATAACTTATGATCGTCGATATAATTATTATAGTTTTCAATGAAATCTTATATCATTATTTAATTTGTTTTATGTGCATAGTTATTTAATGACTAAAAATAAAATAAATACATATAAGATATGTCTTAAATAATTAGCTAAATACGTGATTAGTTGTAGTAGATAATGCGAAATGCATTAAATTTATAGTACTATGTAGGTCATTAGGCATTATTGATAACAAAATATACTATAATGTAAAAGTTTTAATATCAAAATGCATAACTCATTCGTTATACGAACTGTCTGTGAACCTACGTCATGATGGAAGATTTTTGCAAAACCAATTTGACAAAGTAAAAAAGTGATGTTAACCAGCCCGGCAGGTCATTCTAAACTTATTTTCTTTGTTTCATTACTTTATCGACATTCCTTTTTATGCCTAACGCTACCTGCACTATTGTTGCACGGCCCGCTCCATAGGGCCGTGCAGGTGTGAAAGAAATAGCATGATATTGATGGTTTATGACACGACTCGCCACTTAGTTTTGTGGATACTATAGTATGACGCACCCTTACAATTTTTATATAGCCTATAACACTCACACATGACTCACACGTGCTTGACAAATCATATGACACCCCATTTATTAAAATCGGTCCAGTAGTTTAGGAGCTAGAGTGAAACATCAAATTTTCGGTCACATACATACATACATAGACTGTTAACCGGGTCCATATCGTTTCACCGAAAAAATTGTAGTCCGAATGTATCGTTATTCATAATTCATAATCATCGCAAAAGTCCTTTGTTCTGTGATGACAGCTGTTAGGATTCAGGGACCACGAGTCATGATTCACGACTTACCTTGCAGTTACTTTACTGTAACTCTATCGAAATGCACAACGAGAAATGTTACAAAATTCGTATCGTTGTTTTTTGTACCAATAGGGCATTCCATTAAAAGCTCGTAAAATTACCTGATTCTTCATCATTGTCACCTGGCTCCGGCTGGTAAAGGGACAACACATGGCTGCCACCATTATCAAACACTGGCTTTCTAGCAAACAAATTCTTATTAATTTCCTTAGGAGTAACTTCAGTTTTCCCGAAATACTTATCCATTCGGTATGGATCCCAAGATCTTGTTTCTTCTGTTACTTGATAAGTAGGTTCCCTACCCCTCATTTTTACTTTATCTACTTTATTATCTTTAACTAAAACGAATTCACCCCCGTCTATTGCATCGTTAGGTTTCTTCAGCTTTACTTTCATACTGAAATCTATTATGTTGGGAGAGTTTTCGAATTCTACAGACATAACTTGTTGGTTTGTTCTGTCCGAATTAATTCTAGCAATAGTTTTTTTTATTTCATTGTTAATGTTTCTGACATTTTTACTACTGTTGTTTAGTACGTCATAAGGCGCGAGGCCGTAATATGCAAATGATGTATAAGTATTTTCAGAATATCCGGCAGTAGTAAAAGTAAACGACGTTTTATTATTAAAAGAATTATCAATGAAGTCTAGAAAACTGGGCTTTGGTTCGCCATTTTCTTCAATCTTGGGTTTGTAATTATGGAAACGTTTTGTTATTTGCAGCATAATTCTTTTTTTTGTTATAAATGATGCTTTTTCAGACCGACCTTTATTAAGGAATAGGAGTCCAATTGAATTCGTTGGTGCAGTGAGGTTTGTTTCACTTCTCAAAGACTTTTTAGGAGTTTTAGTTTCCCAAAGGCTTGGATATTTATCTTTTCCATAAACAGGTGATTCTTTTCCTAATAAATTTGTATTTTTCTTATTATAAGTCCACAGTTCACTTGAAGGGCGTCCTTCTCTAAACATTTCAAACTTATTTTTAATGTTTTGCAATCTATTTCTTATAAGTTGCCCTTCTCCGTTGATTCTTAAATTATTTTTACTATCAGTTCTCCTTTTACTCGGATGATGTCGTTTTCTGAACTGTTCAAATTTATATTCATTAGGATTCCAACTCGGAATTCGCCATTGTCTTATTTTTTTGTCATTATTTCTATTACCATCCCTAACTTGTCTTCTTTCTATTTTAGCTTCCGGTACAGATTGATCATTATTTAGCATTCCAATCCTGTCATAAAATGTATTCATCTTTCTTCTTTCTTTTTCTGTTTCATTGCTTTTATCTTCGCTATCGTATTGTACAGTGTCATCACTTTCGCTAGAGGTACCAAATGATTTATCTGTTTCGTCAGTATACGACATTTTGTAACTTTTCTCTCTTGTGAAGTCGACTACTGCACTTCGCGTTTTATAATAGCGCCTTAAGTTTTCTCTCTCAAACCCTCTATCCTGAAGCTTTGAACTCGCCATTTCATTATTTCTTCTATTGCCTTTAACGCCTTTAAGGTTTATGGCCTCAATGGCTTTATCTTTAGCAATATTAATACTATCGTATTTTTTTCTTTTCCCCCTAAAAACAAAGGTTATGGGTTCAATTTCTTTGCGTTCAGCATTATTAATCATTTCTTTGCCTTCGGGTTTATAAACATACTCGTATTTTCTTCTGTTGCCTGTAATAACATGGTTCATAGCTTCAATTTCTCTGCTTTGAGAATTATTAATACTATATTTTTTTCTCCTATTGCCTCTAGTAACATTGTTATTGGCTTCCTTTTCTCTGCTTTGTGCATTATTAATATTTTCGTCATTTCGTTTATAACCCTTAGTAACATGGTTTATGGGTTCAGTGTCTTTGCCTTTGGCTTTATTAACATGATCGTATTTTCTTCTATTGTCTTTAATAACATGGATCATAGGCTCAATTTCTCTGCTTTGAGCATTATTAGTAACATCTTTTTTTCTTCTATTGCTTCTAATAACACTCTTATCGGTTTCTCTTTCTCTGCCTTCTGCATTAATGTTATCGTATTTACTCCTATAGCCTTCATTAAAATGATGAATGGCTTCTTTTTCTCTACTTTGAGCATTATTAATCCTATCGTATTTTATTCTGTTGCCTTTAGGAACATGGTTTATGGCTTCTTTTTCTCTGCCTTCTGTATTATTAATATATTCGTAGTTTCCTTTATTGCCTTTATTATAATAGTTTATGGCTCTAGCTGTTTCGCCCGTATTGATACTGTAGTAGTTTTTGTTATTCCTTCGATTAACTTCATAGTGAGGATGTCTATTTACGATTATGTTATCTAAAGATTTGAATAGTATGTTGCCTTTTTGAGTCCCCGATAATCTTCTTGAAGGATTAATGATCACGTCGTTAACTAATTCTGTAAAAGTTTGTCATTTTTGTGTATCTGGTTATGAACTAGAGAAAGATAGAAACTATAAAACTAAAACCAAACTACGAAAATAATGATTGTTATCACTTATCACATCACCTCTCATGCTGTTTTCATCTGTCACAGAGTAATGCTACATTTTTCATTTATAAAGCATAACTTTTTCAAATATATGCGTTAACGGCTTTCATCTGAGATCAAACTCGATAGATTTGTTAAAAAAAATCATAATCCATTAATCCGCCATGTTGGGTTTAATATGACGTCACATAGCCTATGACACGATGTACAGTTCGCCATCAAATATATCTGTACATATCAGAGTGGTCAAAAATATCTGAACATGCACTCTAACGCCTTGACAATAGAGTCGTGTTCAGATATTTGTGAGCACCTTGTTTGCTGCAATATATATAATGGTGACTGTGCACTAAGACGAAACCAACGACACCTCATTTGTCAAAATATAATGGATAGTAGGTATACATAGAAACTACGAGGTTAGGGAACAGATGCTCATATTAACTAACAAACATACTACCTTAGACTGCTACAATCATTACCTTCCTTTTGCATCGCCGCAGTCGGGTAAAAAGAAAGTGTAAACGTAAACTGTCAGATAATTTTATCTGGGAAATGAAAAAATCGGTCCTAAGTTACTTTTTATGTGTGTTTGTATGTATGATATACTTTGTTCCCTCACAGAGGCTGACGACAAATGAGTTGTCGTTTAAGTCTTAGCGTCACGAGTGTAACTTGGTACTTTAATTTGAAAAAAAAATGGCGTATTAACAAAATATACAGGGTTAAATTTAATTCAGTAACAACATTTTGGGGGTTAAATCAGTAAGTCATACTGACCAACTTTCACTACAGGTCCAAACTCGAAATCGCGAAAAAAATCGACCCTCCCATACAAAACGATTTGTTAGATGTATTTTTCGATATTTTTATTTTCTTGTACTTATAAAGAATTCCAATTGCCTAGTTTACTGGTATATTTTTTTGTTGTATAAAAATTTCCGAACGCCTTCTTTGCCTACATACATATTTACTGTTACATTTATTTTCTTGTATAAACATTTCCGATTGCTTTTCTTCCCTATACACCTTAGATGAAAACAAAAAGAGGAAGATACGTGTCCGGCGCGCGGGCTTGAGCACCTAAATATAGGCGCTGAGCGCCTGTGTTTGAGTCAGTTGTCCGGCCGTCACCGATCTGTCAACACGTGCGACGTCGTGCGATTGTGAGACATATGGCTGTCTCACTTACGCGCACGACGTTAGTTCATCAATTTATCTCTATTGCTCCTTAGTGCATGTTTACAGCTGTGTGTGTGACATTTGCGAATGTAGGTGTAGCGGCACGCATTATGTCAGTGTCTTGTATTGTACGGCGATAACGTGTCTTCCCCTTTTGCTTTTGTTTGTAGTTTGCTGTTGAGTTTCTTGCGGCGCTTCTTCTCAGCAGTGGTCTCCTCTTGGGAAGCGCTGGTAGATTTTGACGTGTAAAAGTGCCCGTGTGGCCTACTTACTGAATAAATATATTTTATCTTTTATCTTTTTTTATCTAAGATATACACATATTTACTGTCATGTTTATTTTCTTGTATAAAACATTCCGAACGCCTTCTTTCCCTATACATATACATATTTACTGTTATATTTTGGCTTGTTAGTATATATACATTAATATATTAGTAGCATTTTTTCCCATTCTAAAAATCGAATTAGACAGAGCCGACGGAGCTCCGCACCGCGGAACTCCTATTTCTGGGTTGTTTTGGTCCCCCGGGCCTGGGCTGATATAAAAACGAACCTAACCTAACCTACCTACGTATTAAGTACGATGTAATTACTATTGGGAAAATTTGCGATTGGGAAAAATTGGGAAAAAAGAAAAGAAAAAGGATTAGGAAAGAAGGCGTTCGAAAATTTTATACAAGAAAATAAAAATATCAGAAAATACGTCTAACAAAACTACAAAACATCAGCTGACTAGCCACAATGATGGATCGATTTTTTTTTCGCGATTTCGGGATTGATCCTATAGTGAAAGTTGGTCAGTATGACTTACTGATTTAACCCCCAAAATTTTGTTACTGAATTTAATTTAACCCTGTATAAATTATTTTTAACACAGACGAAATTTTAAGCTTGCTTTTATTAAATTGGTTGTGTTATATGTTTACCTTCACATATTCCCCTGACGGATTTGGTGGTGTTAGGATAGTCCATAGTCTGGTTGAGCACATCCTGCATGATCTTCTCCTCCTCAGGATCGTACACTATGTCAATGTAGTCCAGGAGCTCGTTGGTGTCAGCAGCCAGACTATTCCGACGGGTCTTCAAGTTTATGTAGGCCAGGGCAAACACTCCTGATTCAGAAACATAATATTAGGCAATCCTGGTCGCGGCACCAAAACCAAAACAATCCATACTAATATTATAAATGCGAAAATAACTCTGTCTGTCTGTCTGTTACCTCTTCACGCTTAAACCGCTGAACCGATTTAGATTAAATTTGGTATGGAGATATTTTGAGTCCCGGAGAACATTGAGTACATACACAGGAGATGCCTTACGCGCAATTTCCTAACCACAAAAGTCTGTCGTTTTTCGGGTGAGGCGAGGTAACACACATATAAACCGCTAACACACAAATGCAAAAATGGCTCTTATAATAAATAATAATAATCCAGCCTATATACGTCCCACTGCTGGGCACAGGCCTCCACTCACAATGAGAGGGTTCGGGCTATAGTTCCCACGCGGGCCCAGTGCGGATTGGGAACTTCGCACACACCGTCAAATTGCTTTGCAGGTGTGTGCAGGTTTCCTCACGATGTTTTCCTTCACCGAAAAGCTCATGGTAAATTTACAAATTATATTTCGCACATAAATTCCGAAAAACTTAGAGGTGCGAGCCCGGGTTCGAACCCACGACCCTCTGCTTAAGAGTCGGCAAGTCAAACTATTAGGCTACCACGGCTTTTTTAAATAGCTCTTATTCCTACGCTATTACAACACTAAAAAACATAAACACGAACTTGAAATCACGCACGCAAACAAACAAAATATGTGATCAACACGTGTGTAGACGAATTACAATTACCTACACATGCAAAAAATAAGCAATCGAAGACAATGTTTGACCTATAATGAGTTAAAAAGAGATGTGCACAAAAGCTTTTTTTACTTTTTTTTTAAGAACTTGGTCTACAGATTATATACGAGTTACCGAGCGATTTTACGCAAGCCGTTTATATAAATTGATCAGGGTATCGATATATTGGTGAGCAAGAAATAATACAAAAACACTTGAAATTTATCAAAATTCTTGGTGAAAAATAATAAAATGTATAATGTTACGCCATGCTGCGCGCTAAAATAGCACAACAAGGTATTTTTTGGAGCTTCTTACTCTCCGAAGACGATAATGCGATATAATCGATTAGTTTGGGTAGTTTTTATAAACGTGCAAGATCACTTCATCTTACGGGTGAATCAACTTTTAAGGTACTCCTTTTCTTTTGCGGCACTAAAAATTTTCTGATGACTTATGATTAATAATAATTTATGAATATTAAAATCAGACCATAATATTTATAGACACATGTCCACATGTTAGACACCTCAAATATTTCTTAATTTTCGGAAAACCCTGGTAACTCAGGGGAAAATGCACATTTTTCATACAAAACCTGGGGACAACATCGTCCCCTGCGTTACTAACTATATTATTATTTAAAATTGTACCATTTTAGAACAACATTTTTTAAATGTTAGCCTATACCTATGTCTGATTTTATAAATGTGTAGGCCACGACGTTAGCAAATAAATAGTTTTTCTAAAAAAAATAAAAATTGTGAAACATCTCGAAAAATGGGGAGTACCTTAAAAGTTGATTCACTCTTATACCTCGGCAGAGGGGAAAGTGTGTATAAATGGTCTCAGCCGGGGAAGGACATAGGATAGTTTTTATCCCGGAAAACTTGATAGTTCCCGTGGGATACACGATGAATTACTTCTACGCGGACGGAGTCGCGGGCATAAGCTATTGTTTTATAATTTAACGAAGCGATGATATTATTCAATTACAATTGAATTAGGATGTCAAGCCGGTGTCAAGTAGATACACAATAGCAATGACACCATGATTCTTGCCACCGACTTCGATATATTTCATGTACAGTCGAGGACAGAATGATGTTTACACTTTTGGACCTTACTACAATGGAATAAGGTGAAAAAGTGTAAACATCTTTCTGTCCTCGACTGTACCTATTAGGCACTAAATAGGCAATTCATAGAACTCTTAGGGGGCCGATCTTTATTTAACCCTTTTTAGTCGGTTTTTGAAGACGGTTTATTTTTTTGTTAAAATTTTTTTTTTTCGCTTTTTAGTGATGCGCCTAATATTATTAAGTACCTATGTGATAAAGCACATAAACATCACATTAAGAAACAATTGCCTAATACCAATTTCTCATACCCTTATCAAAATGTCGCTGTCCAAGATGCAGGGCCGTTAATCATTGAGGAGTTCTCCCGGTACTTCACCATCAGTTGCACTTCACCACATGCATTATAATCAGTGTAAGAGTAGCTTCATGTTCTTAATAAAGAAATCTCATTGCTGGCGTCAATTACTTACGACTAAGAAGTTCCGGTAGTCATCTCTGGTCTTCATCATCAGTTCCTCTTCACCAAGAGGTGCTTTTGTAATGCAATTTCTTAAGGTCTTGCAGGTAATACTAAAATCGCTGCATGTGTGCCTATAACTTTTGAGGAGTTCCCTAGATTCCTCATGGATCCCATCATCAGATTCTGATTTCGTGACAATGGGACCACCTCGGAAATATACCCTTTGAAACAAAAAAAGCATTTTCAAAATCGGTCCACAATTGACGGAGTAATCGCGTAACAAACATACAAAAAAAAAAAAGCAACATACAGTCGAATTGACAACCTCCTCCTTTTTTGAAGTCGGTTAAAAAAAATTTTAATAAAAAAATAAAACCGTCTTCAAAAACCTACTAAAAAGCGTTAAATAAAAACCAGCCTCCTAGGAGTCCTAGTAATAGCCTATTTAGTGCCTAATAGGTACATAGAATATATCTAAGCCGGTGTCAAGCAGGTATACACAGTAGCAATGACACCATGATTCTTGCCACCGACTTCGATATATTCTATGTACCTATTAGGCACTAAATAGGCTATTACTAGGACTCCTAGGAGGCTGGTTTTTATTTAACGCTTTTTAGTAGGTTTTTGAAGACGGTTTTATTTTTTTATTAAATTTTTTTTTCGCTTTTTAGTGATGCATCTAATATTATTATGTCATATATGGCAGGGCACATGCGCACCTAAACCTTCCTCATGAATCACTCCGTCCATTTTTGAGAACCGTATGAAAATCCGATGAGTGGTTTTTAAGTTTATCACGTTCAGCAGACAGACGCGGCAGGGGGACTTTGTTTTATAAATTTGTGTCTTATAAGCAGTGATCGGAATAGGTAGAGTATATTTACCTAAAGTTCGCAAAAGGACATAATATAGAGTGGTTACAACCGGGTAAATTATTGAGTTCCGGATATCCGGTATTTTTTAGTTATTCGACCGATTACATCCGAAATCGATATCGGTAAACACGGGTTACTTTTAGCCCTGGCCCTAGCCTAAAAAAACACTTTACTTTTTATTTTAACTAGCTTTCCGTCCGCGACTTCGTCTGCGGAGAAGTAGTTTATCGGTATCCCACAGGAATTTGTAAAAATTTCCCGAATAAAAAGTGTTGTTACGTACGTGGGGGTAGGTAACTAATAGAAATGCACAATTAAACTGATAATTAAGAGGACTTTATTGATGCACTCACTAAACCATTACAAACAATAATCGCACTATAAACTCGTAGTCGCTTCTAATTCACAGGTGTATCACTCGTATCGCTCTCCAAGTAAGACTAAGCGTGGGTTCACACGGCGTCGTACGGCACGTTTTTTCCATACTAATATTATCGAACAGCGACCGAATACGGAAAGAATTGTATGGAAAAACCGTGCAGTGCAATGTCATGTGAACGGGGGGTGACTTGGAGGCTTGGGCCGGTCGCCTTATATTCTCCAGTCCAAGACAATCGTCTTGGACTGGAGAATATAAGGCGACCGGCCCAAGCCGCCAGAAGGCCTTTCTAGAATAATCGACGTTCTTCGACCCGCCGCCGGGAATGTTCCAGTAGTCGTTGCTGGAATGTTCTATAGCTGTCTCTGTCTCGTTTTTGATCGCGACGATTATCAGTTTTGCTATCTCTTTCTAATCATGCTATCTCTTTCACTCTTTCAGGTAAATTAACCGTATTCTCAAATGTACTTCAATCAAAGGCACATAAACCCTGAAAACGCCTGAAAACGGGGTTTCAAGTTATGGCGTAATCTGGTAGAGGGTGGCCTGAAACGGCCTGAAAACATGTCTCAGGCGCCTGATAACAACGGCAACTTGGTCGGAATTTTGATAAATTGGTATGTGATAGAGCTTCCTCTGAAACGGCCTGAAAACATTTTTCAGGCGCCTGAAAACAACGGCAACTTGGTTGAAATTTTAATAAACTTGTATGTGATAGAGCTACCTCCGAAGTGGCCTGAAAACATTTTTCAGGCGCCTGAAAACAACGGCAACTTGGTTAAAATTTTGATAAACTGGTATGTGATAGAGCTACCCCTGAAACGGCCTGAAAACATTTTTCAGGCGCCTGAAAACAACGGCAACTTGGTTGAAATTTTAATAAACTGGTATGTGATAGAGCTACATCCGAAACGGCCTGAAAACATTTTTCAGGCGCCTGAAAACAACGGCAACTTGGTTGAAATTTTGATGAACTGGTATGTGATAGAGCTATCTCTGAAATGGGCTGAAAAAAAATTTTAGGCGCCTGAAAACAACGGCAACTCGGTTGAAATTTTGATAATCTGGTATGTGATAAAGCTACCTCTAAACGACCTGAAAACATGTAAATGTAAGTAAATATACGTACTTACGTATACTGGGTGTTTTTTTATTCGACTTAAACATTTTGGGGGTTAAATCAGTAAGTCATACTGACCAACTTTAACTATGGGACCAACCCCGAAATCGCGAAAAAAAAATTGACCCTCCCATACAAAACATCGTCAGCTGACTGCCAAAATGTATGGGATGGTAAATTTTTTTTTTGCGATTTCGGGGTTGGTCCCGTAGTGAAAGTTGATCAGTATGATTTACTGATTTAACCCCCAAAATTTTGTAGACGAATAAAAAAACACCCAGTATTAAGCATTACGATTAGTACCAGAAAAATAATGGATATCCGGAATTCAATCATTTACCCGGTTGTAACCACTCTATTTTATGTCCTTTTGGGAACTTTAGGTAAATATACTCTACCTATTCCGATCACTGCTTATAAGTGATGCGCCTGTGCGTCCACTTGGATATGGAAACAAGTTTTTCCTTCAGTATATAAAATCCCATCAATACATAAAATGTACATAAATGTCAAGTCTCGCAATGCTTCCACCGTAAACAGTTGTAGTATCTCATGTCAAATAAATTAAGCTCGTTTCCTTTCTTACACTTGAAAATAGACAAGGAGAGGGCTATCTTTATTTGACAGATGAATTTAGGTACCTGTCGATTGTGAAACAGTGCCCTAAGTCCATCAATGACATAGGATCTTGAACCGTTTGAAAGTTACCTATTAGTAGTATTTTTAAACCTGACTAGACGTTCGTTTCATTCTTTTCGTTCTTGAGTCGTTCTCCTAATGCAAGAAAGAGATGCGGTTAGCTAAGCACAGAACCGATAGGTACTTACTTTGCAGAACATCAATGCTTGTTTCGAGTCCAATCAACGATTCTTCCATATACCTAAATGTTATGCCCCCAAAGTTACGAAAAGATCCAGTTGCGAACTTTCTAAAAATATAACAAATTTCTTTGGTTTAATAAAAAAACATGTTTTCAACAATTTCACTACGGTTCTTTTTTTGCAGTCATTTTGGTTATCGAGCACAAACTCGTAGTGTACATACATATATTTACTTTAAGATTAATTACAGCTTTTACCCGCGAATCCGTCCGCATAGCGACCGTTTGTCGCTAAACCTGTAGAAAATATCAAATTTCCCGGGTTAAAAAGTAGCATGTGTTAATTCAGGATGAGGACTATCGTGTGCCAAATTCCACCCATATCCGTTCAGTAGTTTTTACGTGAAACAGTAACAAACATTGTACCGAATTTAATTACTATAGTCAATAAATATACTCTGAGTATGTTTGTATGTTTGTTCGACGATAACTAGTGTATCGTTGATACAATCTTTGTGAAATTTGTGAGAATTATGGGTATTTTTAAGTTCGATCATGGGCTGGATCGGCCATAAGTCGTTTATCGGTTTTCCCTTGGGAACTACCAAATTTTCCGGGATAAAATGTATCCCATATGTTAATCCATGGTATAAGCTATCTCCATTGCAAATTTCATCCAAATCCGTCCAGCCGTTGCAGCGTGAAAGAGTAACAAACTCATACACACACACGCACACGCGCACGCACATGCACGCACGCATGCCTATTTATAATATTAGTAGGATCTGCTGGAACTTACATCTTCATAGTGTCGTAGAAGTTACGAACAAACGTATTCGCGTAGGTTTCATTAATTCTAGCCATCTGATACATCAAACGCTCAAGAAACTTAGAAAACGGTTCAGTCGTCAATTCTTCGTATTCTATAACGTCTTCGTAAAGAGCCGTTGTTGTTGATAACGCTGGTATCCGTTCCGCAGCCGGCTCGGTTTTCATTGTTGTCGTTGTGTTTGTCGTTGTTTTTTTCATTGTTTTTTTCGTTTTTATTGTCGTTGTTTTTTTCGTTGTTTTTTTTGTATTTTTTGTCGTTGTCGTTGTCGTTTTTGCTGCGGCTATATTTCCGTTTTTGTCAACAAGTGCAGACTCATTAGTTTGCGAATTGCTAGAGTTTTTATTTAAAACAGGATTAGTAGTAGTATTTTTGACCGTCGTTGTTACGTTATTAATTCTAAGGTTCGGAGTTTTAGGAGGCAGTTTGACCGTTTTTGCTGCGCGATTCATTTTAGGTTTAGTATTTGTTCTTAATTTGACTGTGGTGGTTACGGTGTTAACTCTAGATTTCGTACTTGCTGCTTTCGTCACAATATGAGTGGTCCTTGTTGGAATGGATGGAGAAGTTCTAAGAATTTTTTTAAGCTTCGTTGTACTCCTAGGCAAGTCGATTTTAGGAGTAGTGGCAGGAATTGGACCTTTCGGTGGTACTGAAGGAAGTAAACCTGTAGTGATGATGACTGATGCAGGTACTGATGCAGGCAGGGTCCAAATGGTCGGTATGGTTGGAAATGTTGTTAAAAGGGTTGTAAAGTAACCCAAAAACCCAGTCAGATAAGCTGGTGTAGTTTTAGTTTTATGTGTACGCTTAGATTTCGTCAGTTTCGTGTAAATATTTGTGAAATTGGCCTTTAAAACAAGCATAAAATGAGTTGAAACTGCGAGAGAAGAAGTAGTAGTACGCGTAGTAGACGATGTAGGTTCTTCGGTCGTGAAAGTCTGCTCAGGTGTTCGATCGTTTTCTTCGTCTTCCTCCGCCCACATATCTCGGTGGTCTACAGTTCTATTCTGCAGGTCATCTGAGAAGACAGTTGTATTCTGTTGGCCAATTAAATCGTGCAGATCAGTTCCATTCTGCAGGCCAGCGGTGCTTTGTTTAACGCGATCTATGTACTCTTTATCTTCCGCGTAGTTGCCTTCGTCAGGTGTGCATTTAGTTCCTAGTATTCCTATTACGAAGAAGAAAATGCAGTTTGCTAGAAACATTGTTAATGATTAAACTTTTTCGCTACTAATTCGCTAGGTATTAAGGTTGCTTTCTCTTTTTTGTCCTCGAAATCGTCTTTATCATGTCATTACTTTCTGTGCTTTCGTTCGTACTATCAGAGCAATCTCAAGATCTTCACCGTCTGTTTCGGGATATTTTTATTATTTTTTAGTAATTGAAATTAATCGTTCAGCTGTTACGCGACCATTCATTTTGCAACTTTTCAATTTATCCTGAAAATGTGATTAATAAAATAAAAAAGATTATTTGAAAGGAACTGGACAATATGGTATACCAAATAATAGTAGACTTTATCCGCGGTTTTAACAAAACTAACCGGGCCAGTTCGAAAAAAAACGTATCTTGTATGGGGACCCTCTTCATTATTTCACTTTTTACATACACGCCGTATTAAAATCAACCCGCTATCTACTTCGATATATTCCATTTCCCTATTAGGAACCCACCAAATAGGCAATTCCTAGGAAACCGGTCATTATTTAGTCTTGTTTAGTGGGTTTTTGAAAACGGTTTTATTTTTTGTTAATTTTTTTTTTTTACGATTTTTAGTGATACCAAATATATTGACGAAATCAATGACACCTATATATATAATTATACCAGCAACTCCTGATGTAAACAGAAGCAGAACCGGGGGTGTAGTTTCTATCAGCATCAGAAGTGGCTGTAGTGTCACTGATTTCGTCAATATATTTGGTGACACTAATGACGGCGGTTGAAACGCCCTGAAATTCACCCAATACCAATTTCTCATCACCCTTAACAAAATGTCGCTGTCCAAGATGCAGGGCCGTTAATCATTGAGGAGTTCTCCCGGTACTTCACCATCACTTGCACTTCACCACATATATATTATAATGAGTGTAAAAGTAGCTTCATATTCTTAATAAAGAAATCTCATTGCGCTGGCGTCAATCACTTACGACTAAGGAGTTCCGGTGGTCATCTCTGGTCTTCATCATCAGTTCATCTTCACCAAAAGGTGCTTTTGTAATGAATTTCTTAAGGTCTTGCAGTTAATACCAAATTCGCTATATGTGTGCCTATAACTTTTGAGGAGTTCCCTCGATTCAGATCAGATTCTGGCTTGGTGACAATGGGACCACATGGAAAGTATACCCTTTAAAACAAAAAAATAATTTTCAAAATCGGTCCACAATTGATGGAGTAATCGCTTAACAAACATAAAAAAAAATCAAATACCGACTTCAAATAAAACCGTCTTCAAAAACCCACAAAAAAGGGTTAAATAAAGACCGACAGATAAATCGGTAAACATACATAAAAAAAATACGAACCCTCCTCCTTGTTTGAAGTCGGTTAAAAAGGAGGAGGTTCTCAATTCGACTGTATGTTTTTTTATACTAAACGTTTTGGTTATTCTTAATTATAAATTAGCTTAAGCAAATAACACTTAAGTGCTATTTGTATCATCCGTTAGGTACTTTAACGTAATTTTACTTGTTTTGTAAATGGTGACGAAATTTGTAATTGAGCCGTTTTTTGTTCTGTGACCTGTGACCGAATATCTAGTTGAGTATTGTTGATCGAATATGTACATATTTACCGTTTTTACTACTTACCTATAGAATAATTATACAAAAACCGAAAATCCGTCGACTACCCATCACGTCAGTCCATTTTTCTGACATGTTAAGTATCTGTCAAAAATCAATTGATTATCTTATCTTTTACGGTTCCTCTTTAAAGTTAGGACGGACGGACAGCAGCGTAGGCTTAGTAATAGGGTCCATTTAGGCGCCCTTCAGGTACGGAACCCTAAAAATAGGTAAAGAGAGTAGGTACCTGTTATTTCGGATTATCTGGTTGATGAATCGTAATTAAATCGTGATTTCATTTAAATCCAATTCTCTAACACGTATATATTACTTATATCAGATGATATATAGATTAGAACTGCGGAATACATATATATTACTTATTTTCTGTTTACTTCCAATTCAGTTTTATTTAAATTAAGGCCATAGCTTTTTATGACTGAATTGATCGTAAAACATGTAAGTTTGTGAAAATGAAAATATTGTGTTGCATCGTACTCGTGTTTACTGGTGATATTATTAATACCTATATAAAAAACGAAAAGCGAGTTTACTAGTTTGAATCTGATGGCAATTTAATACTATATAGTTTATGCACCCTGGAGGGCAGTTTTGGGTTTTTGAAGAGGGTTTTATTTTTTATTATTACGTTTTAACATTCCCCGCGCGTTTTCTGTACTTTTATTAATTAAATTCTTGTAGTTAAAGTTATAGCTGCTTAAATATTAAAGGGAAATTAAATGAAAAATTATAGACACAATTCTATACCTATAAAGATGTATGCATATTTGAGTTATCTGATGATGGAGTCGGAAGGTGGCTAGTTACGTCTCGTCAGTATGGTCTTGATAAGCAGATGACGACAGTGAAATTGCATAGTCAGCAGCAACAGCTTATTAAATACATTTTGACAGAAACTTAATGAACCGCGTTTCAGGAGGGGCAGTCGCAAACGTTCAGCCGAAAAGCGTCAACCTAGCCTTGGAGACAGTTTTACAATTCGATAAAACAAACCACGCAGCCGACCTTGAGGTGATCACTAAAGTGCAGAATTTCCTAGACACCATAAAAAATGCCATATCCGTATATAATGGTTCAAGGCGTTCCATTACTGGCGGTGGCGGACTAAAATTCACTGATTTTGTATTAGAAGTAGTTCACATACTAAGGTCTTACAACGATTCCGACTTGAAAGAACTTTTTAGATTACTAGACGATGAATCAAGGAAGTATAATTACAAAGGATGTAAGTTTTATGAATTGCTAAATAATCATGACCTAAGAAAGTTCGTGTCGAGAAATTTAGAAGGCATCAAAGAGACACCGCTCGAGGAACTGAGGAGTTTCCTTAATACTGTAGCGTCTGCTATTGAAAGTCATGCATTTAAGGGAGATGAAGAGAAACTTATTAGTCTGGTGAACTCTTTGTATTCTGGCTCGGAAAAGAGATTCGATCGAGCTTTATCTAACCTACAAAGGTACGGCACGAGAAGGTCCAGTTCTAAGCTAAGTCTGAGAGAGATTGTATCAAACGGGCTTAGAAGTGTTATTTTCGAATTTTTTTCTAACCTCAATCCTAACGCAAGAGAAAGCTTAAGAACAGCTGTTCACGAGTTTTGGGAACGTTACAAGGGCGGCAAAGAGAAACATCGCTACAGTAATGAGAATATTGGAAGACAAGGGTCCCCTAGAGCTAGTTTCATCGAAGTTACTAGATTTCAAAACAGTGATATGCATGAATGGAGTAAACGTAATAAACTTGCTACAAAACCCGCTCTACGAACGAATAAACATCCGGACGAAGAATCATTAGGTTTGACTGTGGATTTACACGCTTTTAAACCTGTTTTCCAATCGTTTATCAATAAAATAGCAAAGTCTGCAATCTTAAGCAAAGCAATAAAAAAAAAAAAAAGTTCCGGTACATCAACAAAAAAAGAAAAAAGTAGAAATCTGAAAACTAAACACAAGCATGCTAAACATTCGAAACACGAGAACCCGGTAAGGTCCATTAATAAAATGATATTGCCAGATAGCTTTGAAACTTCTGATAGAGACTCCGGTCATGGAATTTCGAAAACAAAGATGGAACCGTATGACGAATATGAAACTACTACTGCAAAGGGAAAACGTAGCAAGAAATCTAGACACAAGGGTCAAGTAAGTTTAGAAAACCATCCGAAATTCAAATCTGATATTGGTTCAGAGGTCCGTGCCTTGAGACAAAATAAATATGGAATGCCGAGTAAATTTGAATCTAATCTCAGTCCAGAAATTAAAGACACGGAATCAAGTGACTTAGAATTTCTAGTTGGTGGACAAAAGACGCAAGGCATGAAGAGAGCAATATCACTAAGAGACCGCAAACGCGGGAATGATAAAGATAATGCAGAGGGAGAAACTGTTAAGGAGATAGTATCAGAACACCAAGCTGTTATTGAGGTTACGGAGTCAAAAGAGTTGATGCCTAAATCTTTTTTGCCTAAAAGAGGGTAGGTACGTAGTGATAGATATAAACAGACGTAGTCACTGTTCCTTAAAATCTATCAAAATCACAACGCTGTTGTACATTTACTTAGATATTTATATCGCAGACTAATACCAATAATACTTTAAAAAAAGCCGGTCAAGTGCGAGTCGGACTCACGCACCGAGGGTTCCGCACAAAATTGTATGCAGATACGGCCGTTTATGGCGCATATTCAAGCGAATCTCAAGGGAATCAAAAGCTATAGGGTACTTCCCGTTGACTTAGAATCATGAAATTTAGAAAGAAGCAATGTCTCAGAGCACAAATAAAGGGAAAAATCCGAAAACCGTTAATTTGTAGTTACATAACATAAAATGCCCAGTATAAGCTGACCCTCACTAACTATGAGTGTGGATACTTAGTGCGTGTCAGTTTATACTGGACTTTATTTTTTATGTGATGTAACTACAAATGAACGGCTTTCGGATTTTTTCATTTACTTGTGCTCTGAGACATTGCTTCTTGCAAAATTTTATGATTTTAAGTCAACGGGAAGTACCCTATAGGTTTGGATTCCCTTGATTATGCGGCATAAACGGCCGTATCTTTAGATTGCCTTAGCTTAGAAGTTTTTGACTTTTTCACAGCTCCAAGGGAAAACTCGGAAAAAGAGGGAAAATCTTCGAGACTCAATTCGCGTGATTTACGAACTATTTGCATATGTGCCTACCTACAAGTTTGTGCGGAACCCCTGGTGCGCGAGTCCGACTCGCACTTGACCGGCTTTTTTCTTCTAGCTGCCATCAAATATTTTCTTTAAATTTCCCAGTTTCCCCAGCTCCTAAGCGGTTCTCAAATTTTTTCAGCGACAGACGTTTTTTGAAATACTAAATACTTTACGGATCCCAAAAAAAGCGTAAGCAATTTTTTTCAAGTAATACTTACATAATGTTTACATTGTTACAGCCGAAAAAACAAGCTAAGGTAAGACCATTTTTCGGTAAAGTCCTTGCAAAGGCCTTACGGAGCCCCCAGGCCCCGCGGAGCACGCTTCGAAAACAGCTGTACCTATGCACTAAATTTGTATTAGTACACAGGAATCAATTTTTCTTACTACCTAAACAAAATAAAAGTTAATTACGCTTGTGTTGTAGTAATTACTTCATGCCCGCATTATTTAATTAATTAAATAACAAAACCGGGCAAGTGTGAGTCGGACTCGCGCACTGAGGGTTCCGTACACAATTGGCCGGTTTTTAGTATTTGTGGTTTTTTTATAGAGTTTGTTCTATAATCATACTAAATTTGACGATTGTAGGTATATGTATTACCGTTTTTACGATAGAACAAATACAAAAAACGTTTTTTGTATGAAGGCCCCCTTATTATTTTACCTTTTGACTTAAGTGTTTCATTATTTGTTAGGAAATCCGCCGTTATATTACATATTCTGCAAAAAAAATTACGGGTTATCTTTTACGGTTCAAAATATACAGCTCTTTTAAGTTAGGACATACGGACGGATGGACGGACGGACGGACGGACGGACGGATGGACGGACGCACAGCGTAGACTTAGTAGTAGGGTCCCGTTAGCCACCCTAAAACGTGAAAAAATAATATTAAGTTACTAACTGTTGGTCACCCTTCATTTCTTGAGCTGTGCACGTCAGAAGTGTGATTCTGTTAAGGCTTTCTCAAACAGCCGGCTTGGCGCGGCGCGACAGTACGTTCTTAGCGTGGAAATTAACAAGGAGTTGTATGCAGGCCGCCACACATAGGGCCCCTTCCCACTTAGCGGGGCGCGCCGCTACCCCCACCACCACCGCCACCGCAGGCGTCGCGGGACGCCGACGCTCGAACGACGCTCGAACGACGCTAAGTGGAAGGGGCCCTTAATCACGCCGCGCCCGGCTTGGCGTGTTTGCGCTAAGCCGAGCGCGGTGCGACGTGATTTTCACGTTGTATTTGTTTGCAAAATTACAGTGTATTTGTGACTATGAATGCAGAATAATTTATAGAATGTGTTAGAGAACGTGCAGTTCTAAATTATTTAGGCCATAAAAGCTACAAAAATTTAGTTAACTTGGATCGAGATTGCGAGAGAAAGAGAACATGTCGTGCGCGAAGCGACGTTTTCCTGCAGGGTGACTGCCGCGCCGCGCCGGGATCAAATTAATCGCCTCTCTACTTTTTTTATATGCCCTGTGTGCGAATATAGTGTTTGAAATGACTAAACACGGCTGTCCAAATTATAGCTGTGCAATTTCTACGAGTTAACCAATAACGTTGTTTTTGTTTCAGATCAAGACCTTCTACGACTACGAAGAAATTCAACTATAATCGTAAAATCATCAGCAGAAAATCTATGGACAACCTCAAAAACCCTAAAATGAAATTATGGCTCAAAAACAACAGAAAGTCAGTCATACACACACCAAACGAAGGGTTGACAATAGAGAGCTTTGAAGATAATAGTACAAATACACTGTCAGTAAAGCGACGTATTGGGAATCATAAAAAGGAAACCGGTACCAAGAACTCAACAACACAATCAACGACAGACAGGAAAGTCTATAATATTATTCATAAATTACAGAAGGAATTAGATGATTATAAAGCCCGGATGAAGCTTAATCCTGTAATTACCTCTGAAACTACTGAACCTCCTGAAATTGTTGAAAGTCCCGAAAGTACTGAAACTCCTGGAACATATCCTGTTGAGTCGACGATAGCTGATACTGGCCCAACTGACGTAATACTTTCTTTCTGGGGTCCAGAAAAAACTACAACACGTACGACTAAAACTACAACTTCAAAAATCGTAACGAGAGATATAGATGATAAGGCCAGAAGGGAACTTGAAGTAGATATACCCTTAGATGATGTATATAGTAAGTTAAACACGGAGCGACCAAATAATAACAAACTTTATGACGATGCTAAAGACACTACAAACCATGATTCGAAATACTTACGAGACCATTTATTTACATCTAACAACGTTACCTACAGATCCAAAGTCAATAGTCCTCTTCAAGTCCTTTTAAATAAAACAATGGAAAAAATCTCTTCATATTTAAATGAAACCACCAAAAAAATTGAAATGACTGATAATGCAACAGATACGCTAAATTCTTTTGGTTTTGACGACGATTCCGATCAAATATCAAAGTCAAACGAACGCCCTGAAATTGTGCCTGAAACAAAGCCAAAACTTGTTACTAAAGCTTCAAAAATGCCACAAGAAGCATCATTTGAGGAAGATCAAAATGAAACCAAATACGACGATAAACCAAAAACAGAATCCCAGTCTTTAGAAGATGAAAAAAGAACAACGTATAAAGAGAAAGTAAAAAAAGCGTCTCAATCTTCCGAGGGAAGTGATAAAACTGCAGAGTCTAGAGAAAAGGTGGGAAATGCAACGCAGATTATGGAAAGCATAGTATCTAAAAAAAAGGTGGAAATAGGATCCCAGTCCTCGGAAGAAGTAGAAAAAACGGCAGCGTCGATAGAAAATGAAAACCAAGAGTCCCTGTATTTACAAAAAAATAAAAACAATACAATTTTCCGTAATAAAGAAGGAGCACAAGAAAAAACTGAGACAACTACACCAAATCAAGGGAATGCGTCCCTTTCTACCCCGATAAACAATGATGTTTTTAATAACAGTGTGTTATTTAAAGATTCGAGAAAAAACTTTGAGGAAGAAGATTTAAGAAATAAAAGCAGCATGATACCGTCAGAATTACTCTCTCTAGGAGATATAGCACAAAATGATCTTTTAGAAGATGACCCTTTCAATGATTTGGCGTTTAAATAGTTGTTTAATAAAAGATCATCATTCGAATTTGTCATAAATTAATTAGTAAAATGATACATAAAATGTGTACAGATTGTAGTTTTAAACCGACTTCAAAAATGGAGGATTTTTTGTTTGAAAGGGTATACTCTCGAGGGAACTCCTCAAAAATAATAGTCACACATACAGCAATTTTAATATTTTCTGTAAGACCTTAAGAATTTGCATTTTAAAAGCACTTCTTGGTGAAGAGGTACTGATGATGAAGACCAGAGATGACCACCGGAACTCCTTAGTCGTAAGTGTTTCTCGGGCGGCGATGAGATTTCTTTATTAAGAATATGAATCGTAATGGATGTGGTGATGTGCAACTGATGGTGAAGCGCAACTGATGGTGAAGTGCCGGGAGAACTCCTCAATGATTAACGGCCCTGCATCTTGGACAGCGACATTTTGTTAAGGGTGATGAGAAATCGGTATTAGGGTATATAGGGTTTCTAAATGTAATACATGTCGTGTAGTCACATAATTATTTTAAGTATAGCTTTTGCCGACGACTCCTCCGTCCGCGTAGAAGTCGTTTATCGTGCATCCCCCGGGAACTATAAATTTTTTCAGGATAAAATGTAAATATCGTACCTATGTGTTAATCCGGGTTATAAACTATCTGTGCGCCAAACTTCATCAAAATCTGTTAAGCCGTTTTTGAGATTAGCGCGCACAAACGCACAGACAAACAGACAAAGATTCTAAAAATTCTAAAAATCATTGTTTTGGGTTCAATTGCGTTAATAAAAACCTCCAATAATATTTTTTCTCAAATTCAGTTACACTTTTTTTATACATATGTATAGATGTCACAAAAAAGCAAAAAATATATTTTGATAAAAATTTAAGTTTAAAATAACCTACTAAACTAGGTTAAATAATAACCGGTTTCCTAGGAATTGCCTAATTAGTACCTAATAGGTACCTACGTCAAATATCGAAGCCGGTGGCAAGAAACATGTTAAGTACCTACATTGCTATTGTGTACATCTACACCAGCCACCTCCACCACCACCCCCAGCTTGGATATATTTCATGTGGGTATCTATTAGGCACCAAATACGCAATTCCCAGGAGCCGATCATTATTTTAATCTTATTTTTTGGGTTTTATTTTGTGTTGAAATTTTAAAAATGGCCTATGAAATTCATGCATAAGTATTTATCTTTTTAGGGTTTTGGTTAGGGGTCTGTCTGTCTGTCTGCCACACTCACTTTTTGTCAGAAACTATAAGTGTCACAAAGTTGAAATTTTGTATACGTATACATATTTTTTCACCTCACTAGCTCGGAAAGCCCTTTTTTATTCTTTAAAAACAGATAGCTAGGAAAAATAAAACGAAGTGTTCAAAATTTATAGTTTTCGAGAAATTGACAAAAAAACTTTGAAAATCTGTGTTAAATTTATACAACTCACAGACCTTATTGCATACGATCTAAAGTACATTATATTAATAAAATTAAATTTTAAATTTAAAAAACCCCCGGCACAATAATAAAACTAAAAAGTAAATAAGTACTCAATATGGCCCTTAAAGCTTAATGTCAGTACCTAGTAATATTTTGAGTCAAGAGTCGTCACGTCCGAAAAAGACATAAACGGGCTCCGAGCAATGTACGTCACAAGACGGACTTTTCGTCACTACAAGATTTCAAGTATTAAAAACTCCCGAGTCTGAATAGCCTAATGGTTAAAGCGTTTGCTTACAGGCTGTGGGTTCGAACCCCAGCTATGAACAGATTTTTTTGTTTTCTTTTTGTTCTTTTTTGGGTAAAATCTTTTGTTATTGTTTTTTTGTTTTTGTATAGAAATCGATAAAAATTCGGTTTCGACCCGAGTGACGCACGGCCTCCCAGATTGTGTGATACACTAACGGCCGCACTCAGAGACGTCAATTAAGTTTTAAGTTTCATTAAAGTAGCTGCTGTCACTTTCTTTGCTATAGCAATAGACGCAGCAACTTTAATGAAACTTAAAACTTAATTGACGTCTCTGAGTGCGGCAGTATGGTCCTGAAGTATATAACTTTCAAAGACTGCCAAGATACAGGCTCAGCCTAGTTTGGAGTCTGATGGACAAACCGTATATTTATGTAACAAACTGTTTTTGTTAAATAAACGATTTTTATTTTTATTTTTTTTATTATTTGTCATTACGCGGGCGTGAAAACAGTTTACATTTAAATCATATTCTACTTCTGTGTCCTGACGTCACGGATCTTCTGCATCTCTTTCTCCAGAAGGGATGCAAAACGTGACGTAATCCAAGGTTATTTAATAGATTTTGCTGTGCACTTCTTCTTTAAACTTCTTGATTATAAATGATACAAGTACAGAGGGCAGCAATAAACCTTTTTTTTGCTGAGAGCGGACATATTATTCTGTGGTCCGCATATGCATATGCGGACCACAGAATAAGTACTTGCATAGAAACCGGACTATAAGAAACAGCAAACGACGTACAAATAGAAAAATGGTCAAACATACCGCTGCTTCTGTGCAATAGCGTCACAAATCAAAATGATTCTTCGTTGCATTTAAATTCGTAACGCTATTTACTTAAAATTTAAAATCAAACTATATCTGTTTTTGATTTGAGCACGTAATTTATGTCTTTTATGGTTTCTTATAGTCCAGTGTCAATGCAAGTATTTATTCTGTGAGGGGTACCTTCACTGACATTGACATATCGCGGGCCATTTGTCATCTTAAAACACGAATGATAACGAAAGTATACGTATATCTTTCTAACTCGTTATGAATGCCTTAATAGAAAAAGGTCAAACATCGTCTTTTGTTGTTTTTTATAGTCCGGTTTCTATGCAAGTACTTATTCTGTGATGCGGATATTTGCGAAGAGAGTAAAAATTAAGTCGGTAGGTAGTGATTGGCGATCTAGATTTCAATAATAATAACGACTAAGTACGTGTATGATTTTTGGATATATTAAATTAACTTGATCATTTTTTCCTTGAAATTCTTATACGTGAAAATGAAAACATGATTAAATAGTAACATATACCTCAATTTTTATTCCAGTCAATCACAAATTGCTCAAGTTTCTATAACTATTCCTCTCTTTCAATAACTAGAATAACTAGAATTACAATATTCCAAGTTGGCAACCACCACAAACAGCAGTTTTTTGTTTTCATTTTGGTAAAATCTAGACTAACTACATAGGTAATGTTACCAATTACACTCCAAACTGCGCTTCGTTTTTGTCCTAACTTTTTTTTGCTTAGCTATGTCTATGTTTTCTGTGGTGTAGACAACCCAAATATTAAATCTGGCAACACAACACAACACTACTGTTTTTGACACGCCTTTGGGGTAGTTGTTGCATTTTTAATTAAATTGTGCGTGATTTTGTGTGTTGATTATCATCATTTAAGTGAGTAGTTACCCTTTATGTCTTGAATGTTGATGTGGTCCATAATACATACAAAGATACTTGCGATATTGTCATTAAAATGGCTAAGAACTCGACCTAAATGTTGTCAATAATGCACCCGACAGATTTAAAAAGGCATCTGTTTCTTTAAATAGTCAATTGTACGCTAGTATTTTAACACATGCAGTATTATCGGATAACACTACATATGTTTATTTATTTTAAAATTACTTTTCTGTTAAGTTACTCGATAATTTCTTATATTTAACGATAAAATAATGGCTGTTTTCATAAGAAATTGATCGAAGATGATTTCTCCGTGTTGCATAGTCGTCTCTTACTTATAAATTGAGATCGTGTGAGTCATAGTATTTGTGAAAACAATCACCACTACATAGTAACTTAACAGTCAAGTAAGGTATGTTTAAAGTGTTATCAATGATTTGAGTATTTAGTATGTGTGTTCTACTAAGTAAATTTAACCAATCTAGTAATATTTTTCTACTTTTCTGGTAAATTACATGTAATTTGTTTAATATGTTTATATTAAAAAACATTCTAGGGATTTGATTACAATTGGGTCAATCTAGGAAGATCCCTGTGACAGCTCATATAAACAATTATTACACTTGTGTCATTGAATTTTCATAAAAAATACATTGGTAGTAAATCTATGTGGATTCCCAGGATCAGATCAATAACCTCTTTCTCTTTATCCTCTTAAGACTGGGTACACATATGTGCACCTTACATTTTATTATTTTTTTACAACTAGCGACAACTAGCCAAACTAAAATATCAGAAAACAATGTCACACAAATTGACCTAGTCCCAACCTAGCTTAGGTTTAGTAGGCTTGGACCAATGTTTGTGTAATTAATTATATAGTATTTATTTAAATACGTATTTAAATAAATACTATATAATTAATTACACAAACATTTGCACATACTGGGATTCAAACCTGGAAATGGTAGCTTTGTAGTTAGGGTCACTGTCACTACCAACTATGCTAACAACACTATAAAAGTGCTCATATTGTTCAGCATGGCAGACACCTACGGTACTGGCGGGCTGACCCTCAAGTGGGACCCCAAGAATCTGGAGATACGCACCACGTCTGTAGAACGCACCCTGGAGCCCCTCGTGCTGCAGGTCACTACACTTGTTAACAGCAAGGACAAGGCGGCCAAGAAGAAAAGACGTGAGTTCATAGTAAATTATAAGCGTTTGACCATAAGGAGGTTGGTATTGGACTTATTTATTGCTATTCTCTTGGAAGCTGTTTGATATTCTGGATAAAAACTACCCTGTTTCTATCTCTGAGTTATTAGGTTGCCTTTCTACAAGAGGTGTGAGGTAGCTAAACGGTGAGCAGTGTATTTTGGTCAGTAAGATATTTATCTATGTGCCTAGTAGCTTGCAAAATAAATTAATTTGAATTTGAATTTTTGAAAGCTTTCTGCTTCTACCAGCGCTAACTGATTGGTGAATATCAACACATCCTTAGCTACACAGCTTAGCACATCTCTAGTGGAAAAGCAGCCTAAACCTCTGTACTACATTAATTACATTATACATTAATAAATTGTGATACTAAACAGTTAAAGTGGATCAAAAAGATGATCACTTTCATATTTATAATATTTATAAAGGGTAAGGATTAGTACCTTGTGTAAGTTTCTTCCATACATTTTGAGCTCATAATGGTAAAGATCTTGGTAAAATTCATGGCAATGTTTACACACAGTTGCTGTAATTAAAAGTTCAGAGATTCAATTAAAGATTCAGAGGCATGCCATTCTAGTCTTCCGGGTTCGCAACGCAGTGTTGCAGTTTAAGGATTGCAAATTATTTATTTATTAAATGTCTATGGGTCTCACTTATCATCTCATCAAGGGCCCCGTGTACGGTACCATTTGTCTTTACGATCAGTCGTTTCAGACCGATCGAAACAATGGATCAATGGAAAAAAAAATAAAAAAAAAAATCCCGCCGCAAAAATTAGCATTTTGTGGCGCTCACAACTCTAACCTAACCTAACCGATCTAAATAGCTTTTTTGGTATCCTGAAAATAAAACAAAAATAATACAAATAGCTTTTTGGGAAATTATACATTCGACCAAACATATTTTGGCGAAACAAGAGGCTCCGGTATGTCAATGTCGTTAACAATTATCGTTACAATTTCGTTGAAGCGATAGATCGTCGCGATTTCCTTCAAATTGATCGAACCGATGAATCGTACCGTATAGTGTCGCTTCATTTGGCCTGCGTGTCTGTCTACCTATTCATGCGATGACCTATTCACCTATGTTTCAGCGGGCAAGTCCAAACGTGCCAGCGCGCTGGTAGCCACAGTGGAGCGCGCGACCGAGATCTTCATCGAACGTGGCCAGACCATCGCGTACGAGCACCCTGAGATCACGCGGGAGATGCTGGCGGCCGTCGAGGAAGTACGCAAGGCTGGTGAGTCTGTCTTTATCGTCTCCGATAAGTTAGTTAGGATTTTTTATGTACAGTCGCAAAAGGTTCGTTTTCAACAATATTGTAATGTTGATAAGCTCCAAAAGTGACGAGCCTTTGTATTGGTGCAACCGTGCTATGTCAACTTGATTGACGAGGATTGAGAACACCACAGATACAGCTAGCTGTAGCTCGACATCTAAATCTGACGACATTTTGCTTGCATTATGCACAACGCCAACAGGACGTGACAAGATCGCGACGCTTTCCGTGTGACTGCCATGCTTGCCTCGAGTTGGTATCGCGCTACGCTCGCACGGCATCCCGCCGGCGTCGAGCTCGTCTGCTCTCTCAAGCCTGAATTACCCACCATTTTATCAGGAGCCGCCATGAGCCTGGCCGCGCGCGAGTTCTCCGAAGAGCCCTGCGCGTCCACCGTCCGCTCGGCCATGGTCCGCGCCGCGCGCAACCTGCTGTCCGCCGTCACTCGCCTGCTGATCCTGGCCGACTGCGTGGACGTCCACCAGCTGCTGTCGCGCCACAGAGCCGTAAGTGCCGACAGTTATAAATGATCGATCACACCGGTGCTCAAAATACGCATTGATGATCATTTATTGACGACAGCAACAGGGACTAAGTGTACATGGCCTGTATTATGTATGACATATTACGTAGAGTACGTACCCTACATAAACTGTGTCTTGAAGCTATTCTTAAAAAATGCTGCTTTTACGCGACAGTTGCGTCTTTTACGTCGACCGGTGTGGTCGCGTCCATAAGAACGCGCCGCCATGTAATTACTTTTCTAAGAAGATTACGTAAAATATGCGTTTTTTTAAGATCCGGGTTGTACGGTATACGTTAAAAACGTGACGCATAAGTCACCGTATTTTGAGCACCGGCGTGGTTGATTTTCTACCCGGTAAGGAATTAATAGCACAGCTGTGAAGTTTTTTGGCCATTAAAAGTGGAAATATCTTGAAAACCATGCGACTTTTACTGAGGTCATGTTAGGCTGGTTCGTTGAGGGGATGATGCGTAACGTATTTCAAAAAAAAATGGCTGGTTTGTTCCGTCTTAGGCTGGTCTAACTCCGCTGTCACTGTGACGTGCGACTTAAAGCACACGCTGTATAATGTCTGAATGCGAGTGCGAGTGACAGCAATAGCCATCCGATGCCTTCTAAGCAAATGGTCGTTCTGTAGTATTGTAAATATTTATCTTGCTCAATACCTACTTGCTGTACCATCTAGGTAACAATAACATGATTTATGATCAACCAATCAACCAACTTCCCTTCCCCAGGTGGAAACCGACCTGGACAAATTAAAGTCCGCCTCATCCCAGTCCGAGCTGGTGGAGTGCTCGCGGCAGCTCGGGCGCTCGGCCGCGGAGCTGGCGGCGGCGGCGGCGCGGCGCCAGCACGAGCTCAAGGAGCCGCGCATGAAGGACGAGCTGGCCGCCGCGCGCGCCGTGCTCAAGAAACACTCCACCATGCTGCTCACCGCTTCCAAGGTATACATGGAGATGATGGTGATGCTAACGATGCCGATCATAATGACGGAAATGACAATAACTGTGACTACAATGATGACGATGATTGTGATGGAAAGGACGATGACCGTGACGATCCCAATCGATCCCAAAAATATTAAGATGATGGTAAAGGTCTCTGCACACTACACCGTATTATACAATGACCGTAATAGGAACGTGTCAGGCACGGAAGGTAGCACGACACGGCCTACTACTCTGTCAAGAAAGTACCGGGAAAAGATCAATAATACACAAACTGTTTGTTAATCATCCAAATTTATTTTATCACCTTCAAAGTATGCTCCTTCAGAAACGATACACTTACGCCAACGAATAATCCAATCATCAAAACATTTTTTAAACGCTGTTTCCGGAATTGAATTCAGTTCTCGGCGCGAATTCTCCTTTATGTCTTCTACCGATTGAAAACGGGTGCCACGAAGTGGTAATTTGAGTTTAGGAAAAAGAAAGAAGTCGGCAGGAGCCATATCTGGTGAATATGGTGGTTGCTCGATGGTATTTGTTGAGTGTTTGGTCAAAAATTCTTTCACAATGATGGCCTTGTGCGAAGGCGCATTATCGTGGTGCAAAATCCAAGAATTTTCATTCCACAAATCTGGCCTTTTTCGTCGAATTTGCTCTCTTAAATGCCGCATAACGCTCAAATAATATTCTTTATTTACCGTTTGACCTTCCGGCAAGAATTCCGAGTGCACAACACCGCGATAGTCAAAGAAAACAGTCAACATGACTTTGACTTTTGATCGACTTTGGCGTGGTTTCTTCGGTTTCGGTTCAGTTGGAAGGCGCCACTCCGAAGCTTGTTGACTAGTTTGCATGTCAAACTCGTAAACCCACGTCTCGTCACCAGTAACAATGCGTTTCATGAATGTTGGGTCGGAATTGACTCGTTCTAGCATGTCCTCAGCGACTCTCATGCGATTGAGTTTTTGGAGAAAATTCAGGTCTTTTGGGACTAGCCGAGCGGTAACATGTTTCATACCCAAATGATTAGTTAAAATAGTACGGATCGACTCGTGAGATACAGAAAGTTTGGCGGCTATCTCTCTCAAAGTTGAATGAGGATTTTCAGTCACTATTTCCTTCACTTTTGCGATGTTAACGTTGATGGCCTACCAGAGCGAGGCAAATCTTCCATCACATCTCGACCGCTTTTGAACGCTTTGTACCACTCATAAACACGTGTTTTTGATAAAGTCGAATCACCGTAAGCCTTCTGTAACATTTTCAGTGACTCCGAACACGAAATTCCATTGGCGATGCAAAATTTAAGACAAACTCTTTGTTCAATGTTTTTGTCCATTATGAAATTCGCAATACACACTAGATATGATATAACTAAAAACAGCACTGTATTTAATATAAATAACAGATGCAACTCAAACTCCGCGCCAAAATAGAAAACAGTTGTGCCAATCTAACAACAACAAAAAAAACAAAAATTTGAATTTGGAACCATAAACAAATCATCCATTCCCGATACTTTGTTGACTGAATGTACTTCGCCCACTAGAACGTGTCAACAATGTTTCATACCCGTGCATAACTGGTTTAATGACCGTAGCGTCCGCGTTTCATCCCCGTAGTATCCGCGTTTCATTCGCGTTTCCGTTCTCTCGATATTGTAGTAGTACACATCTGTGTTTTCGCGCGAGCCTGACGCGTCCGGAAGAGCGAAGCGTGCGAATACTTTTGTTGAGAAAGTTATTTCCTATACCTATACGATGCCTATTTGAAAATTGTGTATTAGAGAATTGTCAATGATAGGCCATTGTTTTAGACGAGGAAGAAAGAGAAAATAATCGATCATGACGTTACTGGATTCACGCCGCTTTGAAAAAAAGAAAAGTACCTAGTTGATGACGAAGGAAAATGTTATATTTACTTTCGTATGATGTCATTTCAACGCGTTTATAACGGGCTTGGAACGGTCATTATGCGCGGTTATAACTCGTATGCTTACCGTTTCGCAGCTTGCACGCACCGGTTTGGCGACGTCGCGTGGCGTGCGCTGACCGTATCGCGGCACCGGCAATATATTCTCGACGGCTATTGTTGGCGCTCTGTGCATGGCACGCGACGGTGACGGTCGTTGACGGACCGGTCTAGTGGGCATACTCGTACTCTCATACTTTTCAATACAAATAATATTTTTTTGCCTGACACATTCTTATTACGGTCACGGTATGATACAGTGTAGTGGGCAGACCTTAATGATCAAATCTAAATGAATTGCGCGTGAATGACGAGCTGACTGTCGCATTTCACCATGCTGCTCACGATCTTTGGGATACACTGATGATTATGACATTGATTACGATGATGGCGATAATTACAGCGACGATATGGACAATGACGAAAACTGTAACGACAACGATCATGGTGATGCCAATGACGATGACCGTGAACTATGATGACGACAATATAATCTTGATCATAGCTCGGTCATTCTCCGAGCTTTTCAACCGCCCGTCATAGTTCTAATTAACGAGTCACCTAATTATTGGCTATATATACAACTAACGTAAATTTTAAAGCTTATACCCAGCACAGGCCTGTATTATCTTATCTATGATTTATAGTATTTGGTTCTATACCAAGTTTTTAATATAGAGTTAAGTGACTTGGCGGTTGAAACGCTCGGAGTATGACCGAGCTCTATTCTTGAAGGTTGTCTGGAATCAGTACGTGACGATAAAATCGTTCGTTTACGTACATTTTAATTGTTTCATTTGTTTCGATGTGGTACGCGATAAGGAATTGTTTTGTTTCTTATGATTACACCAACGACGATGGTTATATAATATATATTATATAGTTGCATAATATGCACACGTCAAAAATATTTTTTTTTTATTTTTTTTTATTGATAATGGGTTTGCTCTTGACCAACTCCCGCCCTTGGAGGACGAAGATTCAGTCTACGATGTAGCGAGCTCACCCAGAAGATGCCTATTCACCCTAGCCTTAAATAGGTTCAGATTGTATGCACTCGGAAATACAGACGCCGGAAATATCTGTATATATATATGAAAATAAAAGGTACAATTTAACGTAAATATCAAAAAATGTTGAAAATGATGTTGGTAATGATAACGATGATGATGATGATGGCGAAGACAGCGGCTCTACGTGTGGTGCCCGGCAGGTGTACGTGCGGCACCCCGAGCTGGCGGCCGCGAAGGCCAACCGCGACTACGTGCTGCGCGCCGTGTGCTCCGCCGTCGACACCATCGCCACCGTGGCGCAGGGCCGCGCCGCCGCGCCCGCAGGCTAGTGCCCACCACCATGCTCGACATCGATTGGGGCCGGTCTAGTCGCTCGCATACATATTGTTCGTCATAATGTAATGTTAGTCATACACCATTTCAGGCTGAAGTTACTGAATTTAATAAACATCCATCGTGTAGATTAGTTTGGTTAGGTTAGGTTACTTTAATAAAAATCCTGGAAAAATAACGATGTCGTGAAAAACATGCATTATGACTTGCGAAAATGATGACACACATTTTGACTAACAATATGTATGCAACCCAATATGGACCCTTCATTATTATTTACACATTTATTAAGGTGTCAGTTGGTAGCCGACTGCACGCAGCAGCAGCATACGACGTGTCGCCGCGACACTACTGGTTTCTATGTATTTCTATGCAATTCCCTCCGTAGCCAGACACGTCGCTTTCATAGAAACACAGAAACCAGTAGTGTCGCGGCGACACGCCGTCTGCTGCTGCTGCGTGCAGTCGGCTACCAACTGACACTTAGTATTCACATTATTTTCTGGCCCGAAGTTCCATAGCTACAACTTCTTTGTGGTTAGTTTGGCAACAACAAACATACTTAAGCCTAGAGCTTAGTTTGGGACTAGGTCAATTGGTGTGAGATTGTCCCCTGATATTTATTATTTATTTATTTATTATTATGTAAACACTAGCTTTTGCCCGCGATTCCGTTTGCGTAGAAGTCGTTTATTACTGCTTCCTCGGGAACTGTAATTTTTTCGGGATAAAAATTAATCTATGCGCTATTCCAGACTACAAATTATCTCTGTGCCAAATTTCATCCAGATCCGTTCAGCCGTTCTGGCGTGAATGAGTAACAGACATCCATCCATCCGAACTTTCACATTTATGATTAGTAAGCATACTTAGTTATCGAACAGAGCGCTTGGTCAAGATGCATTACGCTAACTAGCGTTCTATTCGTTTCGTTTTTAAACCAATCGCGTCACTGGTAGATCACGTGACTCTTCGTATGACGTGATCTATAGAATAGAAACGTTAGTTAGCGATGGGCACCTTGGCTAAGGGCTCTGGTCTGTTTAATAATGGAATTCTATTGTAGTATGAATATTTTTAATTGTTTTTTTTTTTTGCTCAGGTAACACTCGTGCGCCCGTCGATGGACCAGGAGAGCTCGCACAGGCTTTGGATGACTTTGACGTAAGTTAAATATTATTTATTACCCGACCATACAAAAAGGAGGGTAATGTTTTTCGGCTGTATGCATGTATGTATCTATTTTTCTTTGAGACCTCCTGCAGGCTAAACGTCTTAACGGATTCTAAAGTGCGGGGTATCGATAGATTGGTATTCAGGCAAGGAGCGTGATAGGCTATATTAGGACCTCCTGAGTCCTGATGCTGCAGGGGTAGTCGGCTTTTAAAAGCTTGCTTTTTTGTAAGACTTGTTATTATGTATGATTACAAATAGTAGATTGTACAACAAGTGCATAAAACGCACCATTTTACGCGAGACGTTTATCCATCCAAGCGAGCTTGCGAGCGAGGATGGATATAAAGTCGAGTGTTAAATGGGTTTTATGGACGAGTTGTACACTCTACTTTTCACTTCGATTGCGAGGAAATGAAACAGCAACATGATAAAAATAATAATAATAATAAATGCGACGAAATAAAAATTATAAGTTTATTTCATGAAGCTTTATTGTGTACTTTGGCTGTTGGTATTCTTGCCTTGATCTTAGAATACTAACAAAACGAAATAAAATAAAGAGGTTATTCTATGAAGTTAAAGTTGTTCGTGTGGCTGTTGGACCGATTGCCTAGGTCTTCGACGAAGATTTTACTTTATGCACTAGAGCATAAGAAGCGAATTTATGTTGCCTACGCACGACATAAAGACGAACTTTTAGAACATGAGAAGTGAAAATATATGTATACACTGTTACATAATTAGTTCTTGAGATAAGTGTCGAATTTAGGACACGAAGCGTACCGAAGCTTCATTATGTAACATTGCATAACGTCGGCGATCCTGCAATACCGCGTAACTAACAAATGTAAGAAAAAGCAAAATGCACCTTACTAAGTACGTCAGTACGGTGCATTTTACAAGGTATTGAATGTGTTAGTTGAGTTACCTGTCGTGTCGGCAGGAGCGGATGGTGATGGAGCCGCTGGCGTACTCGGAGCTGCGCACGCGGCCGTCGCTCGAGGAGCGGCTCGAGTCCATCATCTCCGGCGCCGCGCTCATGGCCGACAGCTCCTGCACCCGGTGCGTGCTGGCCCCGCCACACCTACCAATCCAGCGCGCCCGGGTTCGACTCCCGGCATGCCCAAGTATTTGGCTAATTCTTATATCGATTCAACCGCCCGTCACAGCCGTGGCTACAAAATTGACGATTTTCTAAGGAAAAGCTATTGATAAGAATTGTAAGCGGCGGCTCTGCATTCTACAGAATAGCCGCAAATGACATTCGAATCTACAGGGAAGCCCGAAGCCGTCAATAATGCGACCGCGGTTGTGACGGCGGCTGAAACGCTCGTGAGAATGACCCGTTTGCGTGATGAGGGTTCCTTCCTGAGTCTTGGATATTTCCTATTTATTTGTATATGTAAGACGACGAAAAATGTACTTGTATACATTAATAAATTCTGTATGTTTGTTCAGCAAATCACATACAAGACTAAACTGATTTAAATAAATTTTGGCACACGAATTATCCATATAACATTATATGATATCTTATTTTCCCGATGGTTCCCGAGGGAAAAAATAAACTAGTTCTACGCGAAGTCACAAGTGACTTCTATAAGTACAGTCGCCATCATATATGTTGCAGCAAACAAGGTGCTCACAAATATCTGAACACGACTCTATTGTCAATGCGTTAGATTGCATGTTCAGATATTTTTGACCACTCTGATATGTACAGATATATTTGATGGCGAACTGTACAAAAAAAAAACGCAATTTTAATAACCTATCAATGAACTAAAGTTGATGTATCGTATAATTCGCAGGGACGAGCGACGCGAGCGCATCGTCGCGGAGTGCAACGCGGTGCGGCAAGCGCTGCAGGACCTGCTCCACGAATATATGACTAATGTGGGTAACCTATACTCCAGCATGCCCCAAAATTTTGTGGGTTATAAATAATTATATTAGGAAAGTTTACGAGTTATTTTTAGGGTTCTAAGCCTCAAAAACAAAAAAGGAACGAACCCTTAGGGCCTGCGCAAACCGGCGGAGCGCAGCGCAGATCACTTTAAATTTATCAATGTATATTCTTTTCTATTTTAATTACAATAAGGTATAAATTTAGAGCGGCAGCCGCAGAGTAGAAATCCCCCGTGATGCTCCGAGGTCGGTCTCAGAGCATTCAAATTTATACCTTATTGTAATTAAAATAGGAAAGAATATACATTGATAAATTTAAAGTGATCTGCGCTGCGCTCCGCCGGTTTGCGCAGGCCCTTATAGGATCACTTTGTTGTCCGACCGTCTGTCTGTCTGTCAAGACCCTTTTTATCAGGAACGCGTAAATGTATCAAGTTTAAATTCATATCAAATACTCAGCAGGCTTATTGCCTAACGTACTCGCGATCGCGATCGACTTGAAAGTCGAAAGCGATTCCGAATACGAGCGCTTTGAAACATTGGTATTGCGTACCAGAATGATTCTGATTACGAGCGCAATCCCCTTCATTTATAAACGAAACCAAGCGAATGGAACGAAATGTTTTGTTTTTGCAAATGTACTTTAATTAACGAATTATTTATATTATCTTAATAGTCCCTAATCGGAACCTTTTTTTTTCACAAAATAACCGTATTTATTATGGTTTTTTGTTGATTGCAATAAAAAGATTAAAATCATACATATTTTCATTAATAACCAAAAATAAAACAATATTGTTAACTAAACTAAACGCCTTCTGCCTTCAAAATAAAAACAATTGTTCCACGTAACGTCATCGCATTCGAAAGCGAAGACGAGCCATTTTTCAAACCAAGTGAATGAATGATCTGCCAATAATTGGTTTTACGTAAGTAAAATGACAATTTGTACTTGGAATCAAGCCGATTGCGAGCCGTCAAACGAAAGCGGAGACTCTGTTGTAACCTATTCAGTGGAGTGAGTGATCGCAAGTTAGATTTTTCTATAACTTAATGTATAATATAATAATAGCTGACTTAAATACGCACCTTGGTAATTAAAAATACTTCAACTATGTTTTCCTTTGAACAGAGAGATTCAAAATAAATCGTAGTTCGATTGCGGAGGAGCGTCTGAAAAACGCAAGTGCCGGTGTCGAGGCGGCTTCTAAGGTTCGAAAGCAACCTTCTGGAGATGCCCGACCACTTTTTCAGGGCAAATTTTAGGCTGACAAAGCCACAATTTGTTAGGTTGTGCAATGAAATTTGCCCTACCCTCAAAAATGTTGACTTTGCCCAACGCTCTGCATTTCTTCTCTTGGACACTGGGATTGACAGAAAGACTGTTGTTACTGTATTGTCTACCGCTGTTTTCTTTGTAAACCTATATCTACTAGGTAGTTTGGTAAATAAAAAGTTTATTTCCGACGCGATCATTAAATTTTTATATAGACTACGAAGTTTACACTATGAAAAACACTTATTTGTTAGATTTGTTATTCTCATTTCATCCATGATATTTAAGTAAAAATACATAGTAAAATTATAAAATATAAAAGTTATTCGGTTTTTAAAATTTTTGTTGACTAACAGAATAAGTACATACTTGCATAGAAACTGGAATATAAGAAAGAACAAAAGACGTAGTTTTGACCTTTTTATATTAGAAAGAATACATAAAAGGACATCTCTTTCAAACTCGTTATGAATGCCATGAGTAGAAAAAGGTCAAATATACGTCTTTTGCTGTTTCTTATACTACGGTTTCTATGCAAGTACTTTCAATTTACTTGGTTTGAAAAATGGCTCGTCTTCGCTTTCGAATGCGATGACGTTACGTGGAACAATTGTTTTAATTATGAAGGCAGACTTGCCTTCGACTGTCAAAAATGAAGACGATCGCGATCGCGAGTGCGTTAGGCAATAAGCCTGCAGGTCTGCAATCCCTTGGCGCTGTAAAAAAACAGGAGTCAACGCAGTCAAAAGATACGGCCGTTTATGCCGCATATTCAAGGGAATCGAAACCTATAGGGTACTTCCCGTTGAGTTAATCATGAAATTTGGCAAGAAGCAATGTCTTAGAGCCCAAGTAAAGGAAAAAAATCCTAAAATCGATACTTTGTAGTTGTACATTACATAAAAAATAAAGGCCAGTATAAACTGACACTTACTAAGTACGAGAGTGCATACTTAGTGCGTGTCAGTTTATACTGGAATTTGTTTCTATTGTATTATCGTCATTTACGAACTATTTACATACCTACAAGTTTGTGCGGAACCCTCGGTGCGCGAGTCCGGCTCGCACTTGAGCAGCTTTTTTTTTTTAAATTAAATTTGTATTGTATTGTGATGTTCCAGGCAGGCAAACCGGAGCAATCGTCCGGTCTGGAGCGCGCCATCGAGAACATGTGCCGCAAAACGCGCGATCTGAGGCGACAGCTTCGCAAGGCCGTCGTCGACCACGTCTCTGACAGGTACATATTACGTAAGCTCAGAAGGGGGGAGTCTTTACTTTGTTTATTTTTAGATTTTGTAGAATTTAGGATTTCCTTATTAGGAAAAAAAGTATCGCATTTCTTAACTAAATATGAAAATACCGTAAAAGAGGTATGTAAAGAGACCAATGTAAAGAGGGAATAAAATCGTGGCTTTTAGATAAATGTTTTTATAGTTTAAAGGAATTTAAAGGACATGGATAATGATTATTACACTATTGTTATTATTATTTTATCAGTTGATATAACATTATAAATTAATCAGACATCTATTATAATTCATATAATGTAATTAAATAAACCTAAACTGTGTGTACGTCTGAAAAGACAGGGTTTGGTGAAACTTGTTCAGCAACTGTAACTGCATTATATAACCTGAATTCCATACACAATAAAGATTTACTTTACTTTACTTTACTTTACAAAGAGATGGCAAAAAGTTAGATTAATATTGGCCATAAAATATGGATAGTATAAGCATTTCAAAACTACTAATTAGACAGATCCGACATGAACTGTGACGTCAGCGCGCACTACGGCCATATAAACTCCATGTTAAATTCTGTTTTGCTAGAAAGAGATAGAAACAAATCTTTAATTACTTAATATCTTTGTTATTTTTATAGTTATTCGAAAAGTATTTTTAACCCCCGACGTAAAAAGAGAGGGGTGTTATAAGTTTAACGTGTCTGCCTGTGTATCTGTGTATCTGTGTATCTGTCTGTGGTATCGTAGCTCCCAAACGGATGAATCGATTTTCGTTTAGTTTTTTTTTGTGTCATAGATAATTTCATCCCGAGTGTTCTTAGCCATGTTTCATAAAAATCTGTTCAGCCGTTTAAAGATCATCAGCTCTTTTCTAGTTGATGAGGGGATCTGACTAACTTCCTTATGTCCGATCGATTCGAAATTTGGTACCGTGTTACTTCAATGATATTGAAACCTATTTTTTGTGTCGGGGGGTTTTTCAAATTTTCAATTTTTTTTATTTCTTGTTTGTTACATGGGTCAATAAACTTTTTGATGTACCTCGTTGCCATGGTTACGTCTCCTGGGTCACTCCTAAAAACTATAAATTTAAAGGATATAAATCTACATTACATTACCTTTTGTGGCAATTATAAATAAGCCCATTCTTTTGTGGGCTTTCTTCTAAGCATGTTAGTGGTATACATTATAAACATCTTTCTAAGAAACACTATCACTGTTGTCTCCTGGCTTACGGGACAGAATAACAACAACAAAAATTTGATCGACCCATGAATGACTTGATTAAAGCAAAAAAAAATGCATATCTGCAGTTTCCTGGAGAGCAACGTGCCGCTGCTGGTGCTGATGGAGGCGGCGCGCGGCGGCCGCGAGCCCGAGGTGGAGGAGTACGCGGCCGTGTTCACCGAGCACGCCAACAAGCTCGTCGAGGTGCCGCCTACCCTCACTCTGACGCTTTTACACCGCCATAGCTAAAAGAGCGCTCCCAAAGTCTCGCCATACTGCCCTGCTAACTTAAAAGGCAGTTTTTTAAACAAAACTGGGTCATACACAGTCACAGAAACAAAAAATGTCTCTCCTGTTCCAGAAAGTTAAAAGGACTTTGAAATCAAATTTTTCGGGTTAGGATATATCCGCGTATTGGGAGTCTGGTGTAGTTTTGGCCTGTATCGAAATTATACGAGTTCAAAACTCCCAAGTCGTTAACTTTTAGGAACAGAAGGGACAATGTTAACTTTTAGGAACAGAAGGGACAATGTTGAACCTAACTCTGTGTATGACCCAACTACCCTAATAATTGCAACCTCATTACTGAGTAATAAGGTTGCAAATGCTACAGTAGTTTTGTGTACATAACTGCCATTTACCTTAGCAGGGCAGCATAACGATTGTTATTTTTATTCCACTTGCCATAACGTTTGTGGTAATAATAATAATTTGTCCTTATTAATACTTGACATAATGTTCATCGAACTATTTACATTTGACGTCAGGACGTTCACGGTGACGGTCCCGACTGTTAAAGTCGCTATGTTCCGCATTAAAAATTATTATTTGTTTTATGTTTGTAACCATCATGAAACTAATATGTCAATGGTGTAGTTATTAAATTTTACTAAACAGAATTCTAGAGTACAGGACCCTTAGTGTAAGTTCAAATCATGACAAACGTCTCAAACTCGTTTGCATATAAGTCTCTATTTCTATATGGAAAAAACGCAAAAGTGTTCGAGACGTTTGTTATAGCTCAAAACTTACACTAAGGCCTGTGGACTTGTTTTTTTCTTTTCAAAAAATAGTAATTTGTAAAAAAAATTCGTTTCAAAAATACATTTTTGACAGACTTCTATGCTATCATAATATTCTAAAACAAATGGTCTCCAAATTAATTTTGTCTCCGCAGGTGGCGAACCTGGTGTGCTCCATGTCGAACAACGAGGACGGCGTCAAGATGGTCCGGCACGCCGCCGGGCAGATCGAGGCGCTCTGCCCCCAGGTCGGTACATTACAAAAACTAACCGAGTTAAAAACCCCCGACATCAGCGCCTAAAAACCCTCTGAGCAATGAGCAAAACCTTCAACGGGCTCCAAGCACGTACATTTTCACTGGAGGGACTTCGTCACTAGAAGATTTCAATAATTAAAAAATCAGATCCCCTCATCAACTAGAAAAGAGCTGATGATCTTCAAACGGCTGAACAGATTTTCATGAAACATGGCTAAGAACACTCGGGATAAAATTGTCTATGTCACAAAAAAAACTAAACGAAAATCGGTTCATCCGTTTGGGAGCTACGATACCACAGACAGATACACGGATACACAGACAGACACGTTAAACTTATAACACCTCTCTTTTTGCGTCGGGGGTTAAAAATAGGGGATAATCTCACACTAATTGACCTAGAAACTAAGCTCTAGGTACCAGTGGCGAAGCGTGGTCCCTCGCCACTAGGCAACTCGGAGCAAAAAAAACGGTCAAGTGCGAGTCGGACTCGCGCACTTGTATGTTTTACCGTTTTTACGATGACAACAAAAATGAAAATACGTTAAAAAAAATGTATGGAGGATTATTATTTAACTACATGTCTTTATTTTTTTTGTTTGTTAGGAAATTCGCCGTAATAACATATTCTGAAAAAAAAATCAACCCGCTATGTATTACGGTTCAAAAGATACAGCTCTTTAAAGTTAGGACAGACGCACGCACGGACGGACGGACAGCGTAGTAATAGGGTCCCGTTCGAGTGTCACCTTTGGGTACGGAACCCTAAAAATCCGTACGGCGTAGGGTAACTTCGCCGGTTTACCGTCCACCTCCTGTTTTGTCCAGTAGGCCGAGTTGTTTTAACAAGCATAGAATAGTAAAACGAAGACCGCTTACCGCCGCGCATGTTTAGAGTCTTTTTCATATTTGACAAGTTCACTCTAATAAAAAATACGCTAGTTGGTTGGTAGTTTTTTCTCGTGCCGCGAAAGTGTCGTCGCGGGTCTTTGACAAAAAGATTTAATGCTCAGGTTTTTACTGTTTGCATACCTAGTTGTATTGGTTTTTTATGCCTGAGGCTTAGCATAAAGAATTTAATAGATATAATGTAGTAGGTAACCAATCATATATTATTTACAGAAGACTTATAAAATGTTAGTGGACTGACACTCAATTGTAACATTTGGAGTAACGTGAGAAATTATTAAATATAATGGATGAACGGCTAAAACTCACGATTATAAGCTGGAACGACCCAAATGTTTCGGACTCGTTAAGAAATCAAAACCCAGTAATATTTAGCAAAACATATAAACGAAAACTCTGCCCTTTGTTAAGAACAAAACCAAAATAAACCAAATTAATACATCCACTGCACACAGAAACCAATAAAAACAAAGCCAAAATTTGCTCGTGTCTTACGAATCAAAAATAGTAGGTACCTACAAGTACCTACCTAACAAAATCAAAGAAATGAAGAAAACTTTACAACCGATACTTTAATCAGCCAGTTTATGTTTATAATTTAATAACAATGCGCTGTGGACAGTGGAAGTGATTGAAAAATCCATCTCTCCCTACGCCTTAATCAATTTATATTTACGAGCGTGCACGTTCCAACCCCAAACATGACATGTTTCTTATTTTTAAAGGATAACTTTGAAAAACATTTTAGTTCATTAAGAAGGTAAGTAATATGTAAGACAACACTCTATTTTAACTAATGCGGCCATTTGTACTTTAAGTACCTACAGACAAAAATATAAAACGAAACACGTCAATAACCTCAATAAATACACGCAAACCAAATAAGAAGTTTAAGGTTAGGTAGGTACGAAAACACAAAACAAACCGTTGCCCGCCGATAAATATGCCGAAATCTTAGGAATATCACAATCACAATAATAATCACATATACACTAGCAAGCGTAGCAAGCTAAATTTCACCAGTAAAGTATCATAAAACACAAATTAACACCAACTAACAATATTTAAAAAAAAACACCGTGTGTTTTGGCGGACGCGAAAGTAAAGTAGGTAATGTAATGAATGAAAAAATGACGCAATGCAAATTATTTGGCGGGCAACGGCGGCGCGCAAAGAGTCGGTAGGTAGATTATGTTTTGTCTCCATAAACTTTTGCAAAAATAGATAAGGACAACCGTAGAACCGTATAATCGGCCGAATGAGACGGGAAAGTACGATCAGAGACATTTTTTTGGGTGTATTTAGTGAAAATAAAGCTTACGATATGCACTTAAAGTTTAAAATTGAATGAAATAAGCCGGACACTTTTGGCGGAATTACGAATGCGAGTTGAGAGACAAGATGCGATGTTGTAGTATCACGTTATGAAGTCCAAGGCCGTTTTGTTTTAGTGCGTGAGTTTAAATGTTTGAATGTGTTAGTGTTGAGTCATGCGCTGAGACCTCGGCTTGTATGGAGTTTTGAGGGAGATAGCCCAGAAAAATGTAACTCCGAGTGTTTATGTGTAAATGAATATTGTTGTATGCGTTTCTTTCTAGTAATACAGTGAATGTGTGCGTGCGGTCGGTCATGCGGTAGATATCGGCTTTATTAAGGAGTTTTTGATTTCGCGCTTAGTGGTAAATTTAAATTGCGACGTTGCGTTTTGTTCATTCATCTTATTATGAAAAATGTATGTATACTACGCGTGTTATGTTAACGGGCGGGTAAGGCTATAGTATATCGGGTTACTTATTGTTGTGCGTTTTGTTTGAGTACATTATGCATAGGAATTTCCAAGGGAACCCGGCGGGAATCGGGTTATATGGGCCCTGCGCCACTGCTAGGTACTGGGATACAATAAACATACTTATATAGAGAAATACATAGACAACGTCCAAGATTCGGGAAAAAATACTCGCGCTCATATTTGCCTATACCGGAAATCTAACCCGGGACCGCTAGCTACGTAGGCAGGGTCACTACCTTGCTAGGCTAACTGCGCTTGCGTCTTCGCGTTATTTTTTTATTCAAACTTCTTTGCAATTAAAAAAAGATATTGTGCAGAGGTGAATTGAATAAGCACGAAGGTTATTGACCGAGCGAGCGTAGCGTCTCAGTTTCAGCTTCGGCAAAAATGCTTTCGTATGTCCGGATGTCCAGATGTTCCAGATATCCGGTTGTTCTCTTCTACAGGTCGCATTTCTCAACCGGTTCTCGTGAAATTTCATGAGAAGGTTAGATAATTATATGGAACTTTTTTGTCAATTCAGTTTTTAGAAAATTTTAAAATAGCATGGCAATAGTTTGTTTCTCCAATCTAAGTATTCCCAGTGTTTGTTTTTCACTTAGTATGGAAAAAACAAATTTATATTATTACTTAAAAACGTTGATTTAAAAAAAAATCTGGCAATTGATTTTAAAAACATCGCTGATTCGTAATGATTCTAGTAATGTAAGATATTACTGATAAACTCTCTCTCTCTTTTGTACTTACTCTATGTACTTAGGTGCTGTATGTGTCACTGAATAAATGCTTTTTCTTTCTTTCTTTCTTTCAAACTTATGAAATAAAACATGAAATTAAGGATCGTGACATTGACATAAGGGAAAATTTCAAAAATTCAGATTAAAATTATCAATATCTCCGAAACTAGCAAAAATCGCTGAACACACATGGGGGTGTTTTTGGTAGCCCTGGGGTTGACCTATTTAAATTTTTCGTTTGGACCAGTTAAGTTAAGCCGTGGTAGCGTGGTTTGACCTGCCGACCCTTAAGCAGAAGGTCGTGGGTTCGAACCCGGGCTCGCACCTCTGAGTTTTTGGAATTTATGTGCGAAATATAATTTGTTTTACCATGAGCTTTTCGGTGAAGGAAAACATCGTGAGGAAACCTGCACACACCTGCAAAGCAATATGACGGTGTGTGCGAAGTTCCCAATCCGCACTGGGCCCGCGTGGGAACTATAGCCCAAGCCCTCCCATTGCGAGTGTGCCCAGTAGGCTAGATTGTTATTTATTATTTATAACGTGTGTGTCGCGTGCAGGTAATAAACGCGGCGCGCGTGCTGGCCGCCCGGCCGCGCTCGCGCGTGGCGCAGGAGAACGCGACCGCGTTCGCGCGCGCCTGGGAGGCGGCCGTGCGGCTGCTCACCGAGGCCGTCGACGACATCACCACCATCGACGACTTCCTCGCCGTCAGCGGTCAGTGCACACCCTGTACAATACTCGCGCGTTCTGCTCTGTCTGACTGCTTCATAATGATAACGTCTATGGATGAATCAACTTTTAAGCGACTCCCCATTTTTCAAAATGTTTCACATATTATATTTATTTAGAAAAACGATTTATTTGCTAACGTTGTGGCTTACACGTTTATAAAATCAGACAAATAGGCTAACATTTAAAAAAAATTGTTCTAAAATACTACAATTTTAAATAATAATATAGTTGGTAACGCAGGGGATGATGTTGTCCCCAGGTTTTGTATGAAAATTGTGCATTTTCCCCTGAGTTTTTCATTTTCCTCTGAGGTTTTTCGAAAATCAGAAATATCAAGGTCTGATTGATATTTATACATTATTAAGTCACCAGGAAAGTTTTAGTGCAGCAAAAGAGGAGTATCTTAAAAGTTGATTCACCTCTATAATATACAGTCGTGGCCAGATAATTAGGGACGCTTGATTTCCCATACAATTGCCTTCAAATATGATTTGAAATTGATCACCAATCAGAAAGTTATTGACCAATTTTATTGTGAGTTGCACTTATTGTTAACTAATAAATTAAGGAATTCAATGCCTGTTGTACTCGTAAACGTGGATTTAATTTATCGGAGAAATTTTTTAATACTACGTGATCGATTGGGGGAAGTCGAAGTTTTAAACAAACACGACTTTCACTCAAACTAATGAAACGGGACTTAATCGCGTAATAAATTACATTTACCTCGACGTTTCGCCTGTTACAACAGCCGTGGTCACGAGAAGACTGAAGTGGAGGGTGTTCGTTTGTTTGTAATGTAATTTATTGTTTGTTTGTAATGTAGTTTGTAATGTAATTAGTGTTACTATGTTATTTTAACGCATTCACCGCCGCACAGTGTTCCAGGAACCCTTGGGACCGGACATTTTTGGCTGACTCTGCAGATCGACGTAGTTCAATATTCTAATTAAAAGTCCAGAAGTGACCCCCTGTCAATTCTTTATAGATTGGCCGGCATTGATTTTCGAACTTTCGCTAGGCGTCGCATCTTTTGTTTTATATGAAACACGCATACTGTTAAAACGCACGTATGCGTTCAAGGCACTGTGTGTGTAAGTCTCGAGAACGCTTATATGCGTTGCCGGCAGTGAATGCGTTAATCGAATAATTCAACTATTATCAAAGCGCCCATCGCCAGCCTGCCCGCAGTGGTCGTCGGGGCCAGGGTATTGCGCGAGCTTCCGTATTAGGATGCTTGACCGCCTAAACCTTACGTCAGTTTACTTTATCTAATTAAAAATGCGTCATGTAATATACGTATATGTCCGTGTGTCGCAGAGAACCACATCCTGGAGGACGTGAACAAGTGCGTGGTGGCGCTGCAGGAGGGCGACCCCGACTCGCTGGAGCGCACCGCCGGCGCCATCCGCGGCCGCGCCGCCAGGTAACCTGTCCACACACTACATGTCGCGACGCTCGCGCGACGTCGCGCAACAATGTCTCAACATTAGAGATGGGCCGAATACGGACTTTGCCGAATACGAATATTCGGCCGAACGTTCGGTTCAGCTCTTACCGAACCTAATATTCGGTTGCGCCGAATCGCTAGAAACAGGTTTTGACACGTCCGCGCTCAGCGCTCCGCGCGTGTTTCGGACCTTCGCGCTCGCGCCATTTGACTTGTCGACCTTTGGTGGATAACTGAGAAAGGTGATTACTGATTAATAAAACTTACTTAATTAAAACAACTTGTGGTGATCATCAAGCAATCCCACACTTCGACCGACCTTCCAGCGGTTGGTGTTGAGCACCCATGGCTCAGCGTTATAAAGCGGGCCGCCGTCTGTGTTTGGCTGGATAGCCACCGCCTTTTTACAGTCCATGACACATGACGTTTTGGCTCGCTATTTTGTTAACTAAACCGTATTACAATTTTATATCGGGATTATTGTATCATTTCATAACCGAGAAGATAATATCCCATAAACTTATTGAAGATACGGTTTTTTGCAAAATAATTGTATTTATATTTAGACGCATATTTATCTCTTTTTGGTAGTTGCTTAGAATGCTGAAATAGGATGTCAATCCGACGAATTACGCAGCAACCTACGCTCGTTATTTACATTGTTTATTCGGTAAATATTCGGCAACGTAACCGAACTATTCGGCCGAATACGAAGATTGAAAAACTTGCCGAATATGCCGAATACCGAATATTTACCGAATATTCGGCCCATATCTACTCAACATCATGAAACTCAAAATCATTTTACAAAGATACGTGCAACACATAACATGTTTCACCAACAACTAATATAATAATATAGGTATACTAAGCTCAATAATAACAATACACCAACAATGATACATCGCAATACGCTCAACAACAACAAAATAGTTAATACACTAAACTGGCAAGCATCATGTAACAACAAAAACAATAAATAAATACAATAGTAAACTATAATACGGAACCAAAATAATATTTTAATAATTATTTGTAAGTGTTATATTTTTGTACAATAAAAAGTTTACAAACATACGACAAACTTAAACATGTTACAAGAACAACAACAATATCCAACAACAGTTGTTTCGACAGCAGTTGCGACAATATATACTAAAATGCTACAACTGTGACACTATGTAATAATCCAGTACAAATCTGTTACTAACATGACAACAATTCGATTACACTATGGGCTTAACGATATCAAAACTAGCCCACAGATAGTCCTTATGATGGATTGACTTAAAGGATATTGTTTATCCTGGAAAATGGATAATTCCCGAGGGAAAAACTATATTTTTTAAAGAATGACTAACTGTTGAGTTTCTTGCTGCGCTATTTCTAAGCAGTTCTCTTGGGAAGCGCTGGTAGATTTTGACGTGTAAACGTGCCCGTGCGGCCTAATTACTGAATAAATATCTTTTATCTTTTTATATTTTTAAAGCTAGCATAACATAAATCCTTTGTCTACAGGGTGTGCTCCGTGGTCACCCAAGAGATGGACAACTATGAGCCCTGTATCTACACCAAGCGCGTCCTCGAAGCGGTGACGGTCCTGCGAGACCAAGGTTAGTGATGTACTATAGATCACAGCGCTATTGACATTTTGAAATTGTATCCTTTATTTCAGGCAACGAAGCCCATATTTACAAATACCTGAAAGGGTTTAAACCTTAAGCGTTAAGTCTTATGTTAGAATATGGAATAGATGTATTCATTTTCCTAGCACCTGTCATCTCGTACAAGCATGCTAGAGGGCCTGGATGGTTCAACCTTGAATTACCGACACTCATTTCATAGAATGAATTACTTCGCCGAATTTTCATTTCATCGACGGACATTTCCATGTGCAGGAGTTATAACTTTTTTAGTGGTCACAGGTCTAACCTAACCTACGTAACCCATGCTTAAGATAACCTGAAAACAATAAGGTTTCAACAGAAATTAGCTTTCGATGGAATTCAATTCGGTGAAACGACACATTCGTTGAAATGCAGAACAAGGGGACACTTTGTTATACATTCCATTTAAAAAAAAAAAAAACGGCCAAGTGCGAGTCGTACTCGCGCGCCGAGGGTTCCGTATTTAAGTCCGTACTTCAATAATATACCTTTTTATGTACTTTAATTGTATGGAATAAGGTCCATTTTGATTTGCCTAAATTTTAGTACAGATCTTTAAAGTTTTTTGTTAATTTCTCGAAAACTATAAATTTTGAACACTTAGTTTTATTTCTCCCGTTAAATGTAAGTAATTATCTATAACTTTGGAATTTTTCAGATTTTTCGGTTAATAAGGGACATTCATTTTTTGAAAATTTTTGGTTATAAATCAAAAAGTACATCACGGAAAATTATAAAAAAAAAATAGTTATTATTTATATAAATGTGCAAATTGAGCCCTTTCATATGACATCCCACTTGCTATAATCAAATCACTTAAATTTTTCAACCTCCCATTATTTACCCCTTTTCAATTAATTATAAAATTAATTTCATATTTTTTTTACTATAAACAGATGCGGGCAAGCAAGTTATACAACTATGCCAAATTTTAAATTGATAGCTTGTGTAGTTGCTGAGAAAAACTGCTGTGACAGACAGACAGACAACGAAGTCTCACCATAAGGGTTCCTCTTTTACCATTTTGGTATGGAACCCTAAAAATTGCTAACTGTTGAGTTTCTTGCGGCACTTCTTTTCAGCAGTAGTCTTCTCTTGGGAAGCGCTGGTAGATCTTGACGTGTAAAAGTGCCCGTGCGGCCTACTTACTGAATAAATTTCTTTTATGTACAATGTAAAAAATTGGGAAATCAATAATTGTCAATTGACCCCAAAGTTACAAACGCCGCCATTTCTGATATCAGTAATGTGCGTTACCATGGTAATAAATAACACTGTTAAAATGGTTATTATAGAACTGAAATCAGCATAGTAACGCTCATTACAGATCTGTTTTATGTTTGTGATTTTCTTTCCGAGATAAATGCAGGAAAACATAGTAAGACAAATAATGAACATTTTATAACATTGGTTTATTAAAAAAAAACATCCAGCGTTCTTTCTTTACAAATAGCACGAAGGACTGAGTATTGGCATCATTAAAACTAGGTTGAGTGGCGTATAAAAGAATTATATAAACTAAAAAATCGCAATATTCATGAAACCTATGTCTTAAAATTGGAAACGAACGACTAGAAGACAACCAAAAATCTGTGCCAATATGTCACTAATTTTAACTTCAATATTATATAATTGTCAAATTATGTACGAGTTTAGTCAATTTTTAATACAAAATTTCATACACAAAAGGCTTAAATTCATACACACATGACTATTCATGAGCTGGTTCAAAATATTTATGAAAATATAATTTCTAGGGCTTAGGTCATATATGGTGTAGGTTCTAGGTCTAGTATTTTGCGTCCGCTGGTTGGGGGTGGGCCCTGATGTACTCCAGGGCGCGCAGAATGGCCTCCGGGATGGGGGGAGGGGTGGGGAGGTGGGCGCCCTGTGGACAAACGATTAAAAGGTTAAAAAGTGAATTGTATGTAATGGAAAAACCATAGACGTAAAACGAGCTGTTGCGTAGAAGCTTATCGAAATTCCCACGGCAACTGCACTTCGATTTAGTCGCCGGCTTCAAGCGACTAAATGACAATGCAGGCAGCCAAATGTCATTTACACACCTTGACGGACTACGTATATTCGTCGGCTTTCTTCGTCTCTGTCGATGTGAAGGAAGGTGCGTTCACAGAATAACTTGGCTGATCTTTGGCTAAGATGCCAAATTACAGTTTTGTGTGGCTTGTCATTTGCTTTGACGTGTTGTGAGACAGGCATTTCAGTCAAAATCGGTTGATTAATACGGCTCTTAGTATGACGTGGTTCAGTTGGAATTGTGTAAGAACGCGCTTTTGGACCGACATCCCAAGAAGAAGCGGAGTAGGAGTTGTTTCTAACACACTGTACAGTCGAAGTCATAAATATGTTTACACTTTAGTACCTTGTCACTTTAATCGCTGTGACAATTTCATATGACAGTTTAAACACGACGTTGAATAGACAAGTTACTAAAGTGTAAACATATTTATGGCTTCGACTGTACATTAATATCCGGTTCCTATATTCAAACCGCGGATAGATAAGGTAGCTCCAAATTTAAATTTGACACATGTTGTATGTGGCAAATGTCAAATTTTAACTCGAGGTATCCTTATCTATCCGCGGTTTGAATATGGAAACCGGGCATAACACAACTAACGAACTAATAAAGTCGATTCTTCTTCTAATTATCGGATTAACTTGAAATTTTGCATTTATGTCTTTCCGATGACAATACAATAATATGGTACCATCGAGCTGGTATGATGGTGGAGACGGAAGGTGGTCACAGGAACTCCTCGCTGGCTAACAGTAGACCCGTCGAGTGTGGACTCGTTTGACTCGTCTTTTTATAGCGGGTTTATTATCAGTGTTACAAGTACGGTCGGCAAGAGAGTTCCAAAAAAAATACAATTTTGAAAAAACTTATTTGTTGAATGATGTTCCGAGTTTATCGACATTATATTTACCTGGGGCTGGAAGCCATTTTCGTCAGCGACGTACTGTGTCTGTATCACTTGGCCTTCCGGGGTTTTGTAGCTGTTTTCACCTTGGACGACGATACTGGCGCCCTCCTGTACAAACAATCAATAACTATTAACATTTTAAACGCCATGTCAAATACAAAAGTCGTCATCACACATATGACAGCTGAAGACCACAGCTAAAGCGTAAAACACAGTGCGCGGGCGTATCGCTGTTACATTGCGCGCTCTGTGAGACGGCCTATCGGAGAATGCGTGTATAACGACCAATGTAAAGGCGATGCACCCGACCCGCGCCATGTCCTTATCATGTCCTTATCCCCCTGATGCCTACGTCAAAATTTCGCTAGTTTGAAACAGAATCTTATGTCAGTCAACAAAAGTTGAAAGTCATTTTGACAATAGTCCTATATGTAGCACGTTGGGCCTCAGGAGGTTATAAAGACAAATAAATACTCAAATAAAAAATTTTAGACTCAAAACGAAATACTCGCGCTCATCACACAAAACGTTTGACCTTACCAGGATCGAATCCGAGACCGTTAATGGTCGTCGCACACACCAGCACCGCCTCGCCTCAAAACTAAACGTTGTAAAGTGAGCTTTGAATCGTGTGAATACGGTACACTTTTGTAAAGTTGACGCGAGTCGGTGCTGGTCTGGTGCCGGGGCGTTGTAGTGTGCGAGGACCCAGGGCCACCAACTTGGTTGCAGCGTCGTTCAAGATATAGCTTGTCGGGAGCCTTACCCCGGTTCCTTTCAGCTGGCCTTGCTCGCTGGCCTTAATGCCATTGTCAGTCTCGAAGGAATACGCGTAAGATCCGTCTGGCCCTACGTCGGCTTCGTGTTTTAGGATCTGGGCACCGGCCTCGGCCGATCTGGCCAAGTGGGACACGTCGGCAGCGGCCAGCGCCACGAGGCAGGAGATTACCAGGAATTGCTGCAATAAATAGGTTACAATGATTGAGATTTGTTTGCCTAGTAACAAAAAAATATTACACAAACCAGTGCCCTTGGCTTGTTCTTTGGGTACTAGACGACGATTAAAGGTCATCCTTACGTCCGCAATTTAATATCATACTTACTTGGCCCATATTTTTGATGTATACGAAGGACAATCTCATACAAATTGACCTAGCCCCAAACTAAACTCTAGGCTTGTATATGGGTACGAGCCAACGATAAACATAAGTATTTAAATACTTAGGAAACATCCATGACTCAGGAACAAATACTAGCGCTCGTCACACAAATATTCGCCCATACCGGGATTCGAACCCGGGGCCGCTAGCTTCTTAACTAGGCTAACCGCGGCGTCGAATTGACCCGGTGTTCATCAAATGTAGGATTAATATTAGCTAAACTCTTCGGTCTCGACCAGAGTTAAAAGCATACCCATTAAAAAAATACACTCTCTCAAAAATATATTTGCAGATCGCATAAAAACGTCCAGCGATTGAAGTAAAGGAAAAAACAATTTAAAACTAAAGGTAAATACTTTAGTTCGGACAAACAGGCAACGTTTGAATATGCATGAGTTTAATGATAGGTATACTATAATATTACAACACGGCAAACAGTTCAACTTTGACCATGTTTACACTGATAGGCGGAAGCGGGAGCGTGAGCGATAACGTCATTTGAATTCAGACTTGCACTAAAGCTGATCACTACGAGTACATTATTAATTATAAACTCAAAAACTACTGAACGGATTTCCATACGGTTTTTGCCAATGGGCGGAGTGATTCATGAAGAAGGTTTAGGTGTATAATTAATTAAGGTTTAGGTGCGTGTATGCTCAGCTAACCCTGCGAAGCCGGGGTGGGTTGCTAGTAAATATAATTTTGAACACTAAATCAATCAATATAAAAAAACTGCTTTTCTCGTGATCAAACAAAGTTTACATTTACATAGGTAGGTACATTATTTAAACATTAAGAAACCTGACCTGACCAGTCGTTGTAGAACTGGTCAGAAATTGTAGACCATTTGGAAAAAAATCGTTTATAAAGTATTATTATTATTATAGGATAAGATTGCGAGAAGAGTCGCGTCATTGCTTTTTAACTATTACTTCGGATATTATGGCATCAAAGTAAATAAATCTCTTTCCGCGCCGCTCATTACAGCGCCGCCATTCCTCGGTCAAATGTCATCGCTGTTTGACCCCTGACCGCAAGAAGCTCAAGGACGAGGTTCTATTCCGGACAGAGCCTCAAATCTATTAACGGTGGTATTTGACGGCATCCATCGAGTATTGTAATTTGAGAGAAGATCGTATACTTAGATAATTTGGCTTTAGATATTTGTAAATTTGTGAAGATGTGTTTATTCTAGCACAATGAACGGCTGAAATGATTTCGATGAAGTTTAGCACTCTTCTTGATATGTTTTAATCCAAATCTTGGGAATAACTCAACAATAACGCGACATAAAATTAGAAAAAAGTTCTACACATATTGCAAATATATGTATACGTTAAACACTTTAAATTTATGCTTCTATGAGATACATATACTAATAGCCATATGATAACGTATAATTATTAAAAAAAAAAAACTTCTTAGATTAAACTTTTTCAAAGCCAACTTTTTAATCCGTTGCTGTACTCGCACATTTTTTTTTATTAAAAATAAAAACACTTAATCCGATACATTTTTATAATTAAAAGTCCAAGCTTGTTTGACTTACCATTTTGAAGCTGTGCGTGTGTACACTAGTGACGTGATGAGTCGACTGTGCTCTCCGATGTGACCCCGGCCTTATATACTTTGGGACGATCTCGATCCGAGGTCACGGCGAGCTTTGTTGGATCCTATTATATGTGTGTACGCACTACGATTGACTATTTTATGTACAAGCTCTTATTTTCAACCCCCGTCGCAAAAACCGGGGTGTTATAAGTTTAACGTGTGTATTTGTGTGCTTGTGTAAATGTGTATCTGTCTGTGGCATCGTAGCTCCTAAACGGATGGACCGATTTTGATTTAGTTTTTTTTAGGGTTCCGTACCTCAAAAGGAAAAAAGGAACCCTTATAGGATCACTTCGTTGTCCGTCCGTCTGTCTGTCTGTCAAGACCCATCTTCTCAGGAACGCGTGAAGGTGTCAATCAAGTCAGATCACATACTTTGGTATGCAATCCCTAGGAGCTGTGAAAAAATCAAACTTCTAAGTCAACGCAATTAAAATATACGGCCATTTATGCCGTATATTTAAGGGAATTAAAACCTATAGGGTAATTCCTGTTGAGTTAGAATCATGAAATTTGGCAAGAAGCAATGTCTTATAGCACAAGCAAAGGGAAAAATCCGAAAACCGTTAATTTGTAGTTAGATCACATAAAAAGTAAGGCCAGTATGAACTGACACTCACTAAGTAGGAGAGTGCATACGTAGTGTGTGTCAGTTTATACTGGAGTTTTTTCTATTGTATTCCCGTGATTTACGAACTATTTACTTACCTACAAGTTTGTGCGGAACCCCCGGTGCGCGAGTCCGACTCGCACTTGACCGGCTTTTTTTGTTAGAAAGGTGACTTAATAAAACTCTTAGCTTTGTTTGATGAAAATCCGTTAAGCCATGAGCTCTGAAAGTCTCCCGATTTGTTTTTTTTTTAACTTGGTTAGGTTATTTATTTACAAGCTTCTACAATAGTAGTTTATGTGACTGCTGCATAATGAGAGGCATTAAACCACGAGTGTGTGTTTATGAAACGAGCCGACAGGCGAGTTTCATAATAGCATCACACGAGTGTTTTAATGCCTAATTATGTACAGTTACATACACTATTTTATCTACATACATATTATAAGCTCTCTATGATGTGCTCAGGAACCGCATGTTACGACCGGCATAGCCGGCATTGATCAATTATTAGAACGTCAAAAATGGCGGCAACCGTAGTTTTTTTTTTAATTCAGAGACAATCTAGAGTCGGCCTCTACTATCAATTTACCAAGTAACATACGAGATTTGTCAAAATTGTATGCAATTATTGTATGAATTAAATGTCATCTCGAGTGATAGTAGAATTGAGGTCAAATAAAATTGTTTTGTTTTTCAAAGATGTTCGAAATTTGAAACTCATAACTTTATCAAATCTTATATCGTTATAAGAACGTTATGTTACTGCTACAGATAAGAAAATGATCATAGTAAAATAGATTGTTATAATGCTGGTCATTGCCAACGGATTCTGAACGCATTATAGAGGACTTATGATATGTGTGTAGATAAACCGTACAACCTACCTTTGTTCGAAGGGTTTCTACTGGTCTGTTCATTAACGCGCCCAAACTGTGGCAACATTTGCACATTTTGAGTTATCGCCTAAATAAAAATTATACTTTAAGGATAAATATATAGAAAAAAACTACCGTCCAAAATAGGCTTTGCCAATTCGACCTTGAATATTAAAAATTTATAGGAATCCTTGATTGATAATTAATTCTTGTTATTCAGATAATACGGCCTCAAACTTGGAGTTTAATAGGCATCGTAAAATTATAATATTCATAACAAAATCGTTTTCAACCAATATAAATCAGCGCGCGTAACCATTTTCCGATCATTACCGCATCGTTGCGCGTTAGAATACTTAAAACGAGCATACTACAATAATTAATGATATTTTTTATATTTTTTTTTATATTACGGCCTTTACACAAACGCGTATATCGGCCCAACCTCCACAACACTAATATTTAAAAACAACAATAAAAACCCCTTTAGAAAAGTAAAAAGAAAATACACTACACTAGGTTCTGTTCACGTCAGCCAATCTGTATAGCGCTAATGCCCAATCTGATGTGGGGTCGGACAGGATCCCCATGAACACCCCGGTATCATACGGGTTCAGATTAGCTGCCGCAAATAAAGACTCCCTTTCAGAGCGATTCCGGCCACATTCCATCAACAAGTGTTGATCAATGATATTATAAGTAAAAAGTTGAAAACAAAAAACTGACTGGCGAACTAGTATGATGCAGCCTTACAATTTTTATATAGCCTGTGATACTCGCACAGTTTAGACGAATCATATGACGCCCCATTTATTAAAATCGATCCAATAGTCACATACATACATACATACATATACCTGACTGTTATAAAATCATAACCCTTCTTCTTCTTCTTCTTATGGCTCAGTCGGGTAAAAACGTACAAAACGCGACGTTGTCAGCTGCCCTTTGTGAGACACCTCTTAACCTACCTAGAGTTTTTTTTCAAGTTTGAAGGTTGTTCAATTCGTTGTTATCTCCATACCATTAATTATGCCGTCTCGTCTCTATGCAATAAAAGGAATAATCAATTGTTTTATAATAACCGGTTGCATCCATCCATAGCTTACGCCGGAACGTAGTACTATGTCGCTTTGATTTTTAGGGTTCCGTACCCTAAGTATGCCTAACGGGGCCCTATTACTAAGCCGCCCGTCTGACCTAAATTTAAAGAGCTGTATTTTTAACCGTATAGCCCGTTGTTTTTTTTTTTATTATTATTTACGAACGCGTTGTAAGCCTTAATACGATAAGGTGATATTTGTGAGTTTCTCGAATGCCTCGTAAATGTCTTATTAATAATGATAACGACATCTACGCGGACGGAGTCGCGGGCAAAAGCTAGTATTATTAATGCGAAAGTGAGATCGTTTATTTGTTTGTTTGTTAAGCTTTCACAGATACTGGAAGTTGAACGGGACTTACTCGCGTAAAATAAACATTTTTTTATTATTACCTCGACGTTTCGATAGCGTTGCAGCTATCGTGGTCACGAGAAGACTCGAAGTTCAAGACAGTAAGCTTTCACAGCTAAACCCCTTAACCGATTTCGATGAAATTTGGTATGGAGCTAGTTTGAGTCCCGGGGAAGGACCTTTTATCCTGGAAAATTGGACAGTTCCTGAGGGAGCAGCGATAACCGACTTCTACGCGAACGAAGTCGATGGCAAAATGTAGTCAAAATATATTGCGATCGTCACAAACAAAACTATAATAAATTTCAATACGAAAGACGCGAGTGTATTTCTCAAGTACCGCTAAATAAGCTCGACCTTTCGCCTGACGGATGATCATGTCCGTAATTCTTAGGTAACAGTTGTTGCAAAAGAGTAACACCCGTATTTATAGAGGAGTAAAGTCATTACTTGAGTAAAAGTAATTATTCACAACAAAGTTCTATGCAGAGGGGTCAGAAGTGCCCTGCGTGGCTTCGAGAAAATTATAGTGGGTCAAAATCTTTTTTCGTTGCACTGAAATTCTCCACTTTGTCACGAGCGTAATTTTTTTCTTTATACATATGTATACCTATATAATTATTAGGCTACGACCACAGAATAAATAAACCGCTACACCATGCCGCGCCACATGCGCGCCACAGGCTTTCTCAGTCGCTATTTGTTCGCCGTTTGTATGTTTTAAATGCTGTGTAAGTTCTTGTGAGATAATTTCGGGTTTTCTGTTCTGTTATGTTTTTTTTATTTGTGTTGGCTGTGCGGCCTGCCGTGGTGTCACCAAATGGTTCCAGCGTAAGACCAGCTCTGGCCTCAAAACCAGTACCACGCTGAGCCGGAACCGTTTTGCGTCATCTGGCATTAGTGCAGTTTTATTATTTTTGTCCATTTGTTTATTTATGTTCTGTACTTTTGTTAGATGTATGTAAATAAACGTTTTTTCTTTCTTTCTTTTTTTCTATATGAAAAAATTATCTAAATATGTTTATTTTATTTGAACCAGTAAAGTATTGTCATACATCGTCAAACAAAATAAAATATTACTTCCTACAAAAACAACCACTCTGTCACATTTCCTGGGGACAAATTTCAATGCAACGAAAAAGATTTTAAGTTGTTTTCTCGAGTTGGCGGGGGGCACTGCTGTGCCCCCAGATTAATCAATTAACGATTTTCGATAACGAAAATGGAATGAAAACGTTATTGAGTATAATTACTCATTTACTTAAGTAATGACTTATACGGGTTAGAGTCGATACATATGAATTGTACGTTTGAATCCTTTCTTTTCACCCTATCGTACTATTTTTTTTTATACTCAAAACTAGCGACCCGCCCTCGCTTCGCTTCGGTTACATAAGTTAAAATATAGCTTATAGCGACCCGCCCTCGCTTCGCTCCGGGATATATTATATACATAAACCTTCCGTGAAGAATTATCTATCTGATGGTGAAAACCGCATCGAAATCCGTTGCGTAGTATTAAACATCTAAGCATACATAGGGACAGACAGACGCGGAGGGCGACTTCATTTTATACTATGTATTGATTATCAACAGTAACAACCTTTCTACTCCAATATCATAAAGAGGTAAAGTTTGGATGTAGGTGTCTGAAACTACTCATCTAATTTCAAAATTAGAAAATATCCGCGGGACAATTATTGTGGTGCTGACACATAGGTTTTTGTTATTTGCTAGCTGCCAAGGTAAAAACACTATACGTGTTTTCTTCAGAATTGTTTTTCGAACGTACTTTTCATGTCTCACACTCTTAATGTAGGCCATTGTTTATCTTAGAAGCGGGTTGAAAGTGGTGCATGTCAAACCTAGGGAAAAAAGTAATTTGAAAAAAGAACTATGTCTATGGACTCCTGTGCAGTAGCAGAAACCTATACAGCCTGTCTGTAGTAACATTATTAAAAAAAACTAAGCCTGTACTGACCCATGCTAAAATCTTATCTTCATTTTTTTATCTTTTTGAAAGGTCAATAACTAGAATTGGAAATTTAAAAACTTTACGAAACAAAAGGTGGTGGCACCTGCGGGCGGCGTCATTGCGCGTGAAAATAGGAGGAAGTTCTCAATTCGTCGGAATATTAGTTATAAATTATATTTGTATGGTATCCTCGTAATCGAAATTAAAAGTAGAGTGTTTATGTTTAACTCGGGAGCAAGTCACCTTTATTTCACGCTCGAAATAGGTGGCTTTTCATACCTTGATTAACAATCTAATATTTCGTACTTACCGATATTTTAAATTAAATTAACCCTGTATTGTAGCAACATAATTAATATGGGATGTGTAGGTATAAAAAAAACTTAGAATTCTATATGTTTACGCATTTAATTAAGTTTTTACATATAATTTGTTATTCACCTAATTTCGACCAGTACCGACAACGGACGATCGCTTTCGATATAATCCAAGCGTACAAGTTGTAATAAATCTAGTAACTGATCGGGGTTATTGTTACATTCTGTAGAAATAACACATTGACGGTAATAATTAATTAAATTAAATTTTGAATTAGCCATAATTAACAAAATATTTGTTGAAGTAACTACTGTAATCTTCTTTCGGACGAGTGGAGTTCCTCTCGCATTCGTCGCTCCTCCACGGCTCGAAGTCCATATTTGGTATATCCGAGCATTTTAGCATTTCATTCCTGAAAATAATAAGTTTCTGTCAAAAGAATGGAAAGAGATTAATCTAACGATAGCGTTTCAATCCATCAAGCCATTCAGTCTTCAGAAGTTTGATTCACAAAGAAACAACTAACTCTTGTCGGTGGATTGCCCGCCATTTTTTTCTATTCTTCGCTAGGTTCGTCTTCATAATCTATATATACCTTTCGCCCGCGACTCCGTCCGCGTAGAAGTCGTTTATCGCGTATACCACGGAAACTATCAAATTTTCCGGGATAAAAACTATCCTATGTCCTTCCCCGAGACTCATTTTATCTCCATACCAAATTTCATCTAAATCATAAATAAATATCAGGGGATAATCTCACACAAATTGACCTAGTCCCAAACTAAGCTCTAGGTTTGTACTATGAGTACCAACCAAGTATTAGAAAACCGTTAACATATATACTTAGACAAATACATAATTAAATTTATCAAAAACATTCAAGGCTCGAGCACATACTCGCGCTCATCACACAAATATTGCTCCATTCCGAGAATCGAACTCGGAACCGCTAGCTTCGTAGGCAAGGGTCGCTACCAACTAGGTTAACCTAATTTAAGGAAACCTGCGTTACCCTGTTCCGGGGAGCAGGAACGCGTACGGCTGGATGTGGTCGACCTGCTCCCCGTGGTCGCAGATCAGACGGGACAGCAGGAACTTGCGGAGTTCGCCCAGTTGCTCTGGAAACAAGCGATCAACCAATCATCCCATTATACATATATATGTATACCGAGACCAAAGTATATACAGAAAAGTAACTCAACTCCGACCCTTAAGGAAATGGAGATAAATAAATATATATCTCACACAAATTGACCTAATCCCAAACTAAGCTCTAGGCTTGTATTATGGGTACCAGGCAACGATATACATACTTATATAGGGAAACACATACTTAAATATATAGAAAACATCCATGACTCAGGAACAAATACTCGCGCTCATCACACAAATATTTGCCCATAGCGGGATTCGAACCCGGAACCGCTAGCTTCGTAGGCAGGATCAGCTTTATGTTTATAATAACTGATTTTTCAAATAAATAAATCCAGTTTGGCAGTGTTGTCAGAGATTTTGGAAATTTATTAGTCTAGCACAGCTATTTGGAACAGCATACCCTTATGGTGGCAACACTGAGCGCCTAGCATATCTTTACTTTCTCGCTTGTCGCTCATGGCGTCTCTGTCGTTACAGGCGAGTTACAAAAGGGATATCAAAACGACAAACTATTCGCAGACAACTTGTGCTAGCCGTCCAGTAGTTTACGTTACGCTAGAAAAATGTATGGAATTGACATTAGCGGCCGGCGCGAGAGATTAGCAGCTAACGTCAATTCACTTCAGGTCCAAAGTCAATCTGACATTCTACAGCAATAAGGTGGAGTTTCCTTCAAGTTACAAATGACTTGGCACCTCTAATGACATTGACAACTTCAAACAATATTTTTTTTCAAATGGGTCCCAAATTAACGTTCGTGACTGTACCTTGTCTAGGGCCGCTGGTTTGGCCACTTGAAATATCTACTGCTTATAGACAATAGTGACATACCTGCAGTGAACGCCCCGGGCTGTCGGGAGTGCTCGAACCAGAACCGATCTGCCTGGCGCCAGCGCCGCATCTGTTCAGTTATGATGCAGCCCAGGGTGGGGCCCATCACGGACCCCTTCATGGGCTTCTCCGACATTATTCCCGCCATCAGCTCTATGTCTTCGACGTCTCGGTAGGACGTTTGGAGGGCGATCACTTGCTGGAATCATTACATTAAATCAAATTTAAAAAATTATTACACTTATTTTAGCTAACAGTGCAATAAAATTTTGCAAGTCGATTTTAACCTATTTCTAAATGTCGGATTGACTTGCATTTTTTGCATACTTATGTAATTCCGATGACAATACCATGATATACCATCGGGCTGGTATGATGATGGAGGCGGAAGGTGGTCATAGGAACTCAGTGGCTAATAGTAGATCCTTCGAGTTAACTCGTTTGACCCTTCTTTTTTTAATTTGCGAGTTTATCATCAGTGTTATAAAAACTGAAGTTGGCAACAAACTATTATTTAACAAATGAAATGTGTATAACAAATGAAATTTATGAAAATCCTTCTTTAAGAGAAACTTTTGTTGCTGACTGTATTTTATTTGCGTAGTCAAGTCATCTGCATATCGATACCAAACAAACGAGTACAATCCAATATACCTATGGATATACGTTAAGTACAGTAGCCATCATATATATTGCAGCAAACAAGGTGTTCACAAATATCTGAACACGACTATTGTCAAGGCGTTAGAGTGCATGTTCAGATATTTTTGACCACTCTGATATGTACAGATTTGATGGCGAACTGTACAGCCGAGATCCTGTTGCCAGCTTTCCACTTAGTCCATAGATATGGTTTACATATCGAGGGTTGCGTGGTAAAACCCGATAAGTTGAGATAATGAACCATGCAAAATTGAAGCTTCTTAAAACGCCTTCGAAATTCAATATTCTAAAACAAATTATGTTTACTTATCGGGTTTTACCTCGCAACCCTCGATATATGTATTCAAGTTCCACCTCATGTAAATAATGGAATGGGAACTGGTTCAAAATTGAATTGCAATAAGGAAATAAAAACATTTATTTAGTTCCTATACGAACATTAACAAAGTAAAATATAAATCCATAAAAAACCGGTCAGGTGCGAGCCGGACTCGCGCACAGAGGGTTCCGTACAGATTCGGCCGGTTTTTAGTATTTGTTGTTTTTCTGTAGGTTTCGTTCTATAATCATACCAAATTGGACGCTAGTGTGTATTACCATTTTTACAATAGAACAAATACAAAAAAATGTTCGTTGGGACTCTCCTTATTATAATTATATTTTGACTTATTTTTATTATTTGTTAAGAAACCCGCCGTTATAACTTTTAAGGTTTAAAAGACGTTTAAAGTTAGGAAAGACGGACGGACGGGCAGCGTACGCTTAGTAAAATGCCCCGTTAGGCTCCCTTCGGTTACGGAACTCTAAAAATGAAACTCCCTGCGTACTTGGTAATATCACTGGCGTTCAAAATCACATTATTTAAACGAGAACTGCCTCGCAAGTATCATTTACAGTAATTTTACACTCCAACAACGTAATTAACATAACAAACACCGGGTATTTACGGAAGCAGCTCAAATTAAATATAATATCGAATATGTCGAATGTCAAGAAAATGTGTATATTATGATAATTCCTTTTTTTTTTAAATATCTTGTCGTATAACTGGTTAATGTCGCGGCGCCGATTTTTTAATATTCCCGACTAGCTATTCTAATTGAACGTTACTCCCTCGGGAAATGACCAATTTTAGACAGAAAATTAGCCTGGCGTCACTAGTTCCATTCTGCAAACGTTAAAGAGTGCAGAAATAAAATATGTATACATTGCAGTAGAATTTTTTTATTTAGACGGACTAGTTCGACAGATAGAGTGCTTAAAAATATCGTGTGGCGTAGGCCGATTCTATGTATTTTGTCACATTTTACAGATTATTTTTCGCAGAATTCATCTTAAATAGCCCTATAGATACTACAGGCAGGATACATATACAGTGGAATAGCTCTTAAAGGGACCTTCTGGTTTGTACTTCTCTTTCGCTTGCTTCCATCTCGCCCTTACGCTAGTCTAACCGACGTCACCCGAACCCGAAAGATACACTATACAGCCACACCACGGGATTGTTGAGCCACTTGCTAACATTCTTAATTCGGTCGGGTTGTCAAATCGTACAAATTCCCACAGTAATATACCGCGTACGGTTTGACAACCCACCCGAATTAAGAATGTTAGAAAGTGGCTCAACATACCCGTGGTGTGACTGTACGGGCTCCTTCACATGTAGCGTCTTTTGAGCGTCGGCGTCCTGCCAGCGCCTAGTGCATAACGCAATCCCCTCGCCCCGCTACCCGCTACCGCAAAACACACCTACCTCCTCAGGCATCCAGTGTTTCAAGTCCTGAAAGGTCCTAGCACTTGGCAAACCGCAGAAGTGCCTGTAATGTTTGTACGACGGCAGCCCGGCGTCGCGGGCCTTCATGAGGTCCGAGGAAACCACGTCGGACGCGAACTGCAGCCGGCCCAGGACGCGTTCGCCCATCTTTTACAGAGGGAATAGAGGGAATAGGCTTAGTTAGACCCGGTTTAGACCGGAACAGGCTGGTGCCGAACTATATTTATAACCGTCAGATTTGACAGAAGTGACAGTTTTCTATGAATTGTATATTTATTCGTGTTTGGATATAAGTGTCCTAACGTCTGACCGTGTGACCCATAGCCATGGTCGTCCACCTCGCCATTTGTAGATTTTGTTATTGTTTACAATTTAGGCTTATTTTTGCACATTGTACTAGCTTTGGCCCGTGACTTTGTCTGCATAGATTTCGTTTATCGTATTTCTTTTGGGATGAATATAGTATACTATATACCCTTTCTCGAGGTCCCAACTATCTCCGTACCATTCCTCAGTGTTTAGCTGTGAAGGAATCCACTAAACTCACGTCAGGGTCCACTACATAGTCGGGAGCGCCCGCCGGCTGTCTGAAGGCGCCGAGAGTGGCGCCCTCTAGCGTGTCGTTGGACACCAGCGCCCCGGTGCGCAGCGTGTAGTCCACTATCGCTTTCTGGTCGACCAGTTTGCCGTGGCGGTTGTAAAATCTATAATTATGTGTGTAAAATTTAACTCTGACAAAAACAGCCAACGTTGGGTTAATAAAACTAAAAATGCCTAGACGAAGGTTTTTGAGGGTAATATTTTAATAAGATCGACGATAAGTAGGTAGCTCTATGATGATGTACACTGTAAGACCATACAGTCCTAGACAAACAGCTATACATATAAAAAAGAATACCTAACCCAAATACCTAATGACATTTTCGAACGATCTCCAAATCGGCTTACCTGAGTCGGCCCTCCTGCATAAGGTGGAACCATCTAGCTCCCATCACGAACTCCAGGCTGAGCTGCGGCTCCAAATCCTCATGATAATCGTCTACGTGTCCGTACGTGTTGAACACTACCCTCTGTTCCAGCAAGTAGTCGTGTCCTGGGGAACCAAAGTCGTTGACGCTCATAAATTTGACCCTGTTTTTTGGCATTTTGTTTTATTGTCATAAAAATGTGTGTCAAATAAATTTTCTTTCTTTCTTTCTAAATTTAATTTTTGAAACGAGCTTTAAATGCCGATTGTATTTTATTGCACTCTGTCATCATGTGCTAATTGGGAATAATCTAACAAGGCCAAACTCGACGGGTCTACGTTAAGTACAGCGGAGATCCTCTTGCCGCCTCCCGACTCCATCATCAGATCAGCTCTTAAATACTGACACCGGATTTACATATTTACGAATTTCACACTATTCCAATAATGCTGTGTGTAATTTACATCTAAACATCCTCATAAACACTAACATTATCTACACAGGATACCTACCTAAAATCTCCTCTTGGAATCGATCACTTACCCACAATAGAAGGCATGAACTCATAATACAGCATGTGTTGCCACAACCCAATATTCATGTCCCTGGCCATCATGAACAGCTGCTCGTCATCCCAGCAAGGGTTGAGGGCTTCCAGTGTACGCGCCATCTGATTGTGCTGCCGGAGGAACCACAATCCAAACAGGTTCACGCCCAGGATCGCGTTGAGAGCAGGGTTCGCTAAACAGAAATATGGTCTTAATGGGGTTACAGGAAACATCCTGTCGAGAAGTAAAACGGGAAAAAGGCTTTCAATACTCCTCACACACCAAGAGCCGCAACTGAGACGTGATATCATATCTCCCCTCTGTCCTGCTCGTCCTATAGGCACACAGGCCCCGCTGAAGCCATTCCTAGTGCTTTCCGCTCAATCAACTCCTCAGTTAGACTTTAAATTTAGTGATAAAATACTTAATGAAAAAATGTCAGATCTTTGGAGATCAATCACAATCCGTCAAGCTATAGTCTTTAGGAAATCGCAAAATACCAGACATGGATCCTCCTACTTGAGCAATCTGTGGTGTTAGGTATCATTAATTAATTATAACAAATAAAATAAGCTTTCTTAGCCGAGTCGTGATACCGCGTCCCACCCCGGCCCCGCTTGATCTGCTTTATTTCTCCCTCACACACAAACGCACAAAGGTCTCACCCGAGTCGTGGCACCGCGTCTCCCCCCGGCTGCGCTCGTTCTGCAAGCATACAGGCGCCCCGCTCGGCGGCCACTCCTTCCCCTTTATCATCTCGGCTTTGATCCTGCCCCCTTTCCCCTCGCGGCCCCGGCGCGCGCCAGCCGCGGTGTTGCCATACAGGATGGTCAGCTCCAACAGCGGAGGGGTTGTGTTTATCTAAAGCGTATACAAAGATCAGGAATACAGGACGTTATCGCCTATTGACTTGCTTGCGAATGCGGGTCTCTTTGTTGTATGTATGTAAGTTGTCCGTTTCAACATTTGCCAGCAAGATTTGAACCACTTCCCGGGGTCCGATTGAGCTGAAATTTGGAATACATATGTAAAGTCGAGGACAATTCAATATTAGTATCTAAAAGCTGATCTGATGATGGAGTACCTAACCTAACCTACGTAACGTAACCCATGCTTAAGATAACCTGAAAACAATAAGGTTTCAGCAGAAATTAGATTTCGATGAAATGAAATTCGGTGAAACGACACATTCAATGAAACGAGTGACTGCGAAACAAGGGGACACCATTTTAGCCTCTATTGGGGGACAATCTTACACAAATTAGATGATGGATGTACTGTGTGAAGACTGATATGAGAAAGAAGGGAGTGAATACTGCGATGACGGCTGCTAGGGATGTTTAAGGAAGGAGAAGATGATGATGATGATGATGATGATGATGATGAATCTTACACAAATTATACCGGTTCCAAACTAAGCCCTTACGCTTGTGCTAGAGTACGTGCAGCCGTAGGTAGTATAGTAGGATTAATGGGATGGTGTTACCCTGGCAGGCGGCACGTTTGCTGGCACACACCCCAGCCGCTGGTAGGTGATCGGTGCTGTGAGGTTCAGACAGCGCACGTCGCTGCGTCGCAAATGAACGTCACCATCAGACACCCTGCAAATAAACTAGTCATGTCGAACTGTTCCAACGACATCCCGAGCCCGACCAAACTGTTTCATTGCAATACTCGTAAGATACTTAATAAATTAACAACAGTGTTCTAACCCCCTACGCACACAAAGGGGTGTTGTTAGTTTGACGTTTGTATCTGTGTCTGTCTGTGGCATCGTAGCTCCCAAAAGGATGAACCGATTAAGACGCATTTTCTTTTATTAAAAAGTTAGTTTAACTGGGTTGTTTCTAAGCTAGGTTTGATGAAAATCGGTTTTTATCTTTTAATAGTTATATTGACAGTAATCATAAGGTTCATCGTAACAATTTCTAACTGCACACTCTTGCACTGCGTGCTGGACTGGACGGTCAAGTGGAACAGTTATTTTGTTAAACTTACCTGATTGGTAGACACCTTGGGTCCTGCTCCGCGTCTGGCTTGCAGCAGTCTCTGGTCACTGCAAAGTCAGATACAGTTGTAAGCTGTACAGATGTAGTGAAGAATCAAACAAAGTCGTACTCTGACGGATTAGGTCGTATTTATCTTGCTTTCTCGGTTGCTACTACAAAAGCTAACTGAGAAAGCAAGATAAATACGAACTTCTCCGACAAAATACGATATCGTTTAATTACATTGACTAAATCTGTAAAGTCACGAGCAATAATATATTGTCCAGCATCGGGGTTAAAAAATATTTACTGATAATTATTATTACGTGGATACGTACATATGACGTAGTTGACGGTGTCGTGTAGAGACGTCACGTCGCCCGTCAAAAACACGCCGATGTGCGTCACGAGCTGCGTGTGGCGCTCGCTCGAGCGTCGCCCGTCCGACATTATCGCCACCCTGCACCGTAACAACACACTATAGTCGGACAAACATAGACGTAGTTGACGGTGTCGTGTAGAGACGTCACGTCGCCCGTCAAAACACGCCAAAGTGCGTCACGAGCTAACCGTATTGTGAGGTGTCAAAACGTGCCAAATTCATCAGTGTACGAGGCGGTGACGTAACTTCTGTAGCGCAGCCCTTTCGCAGCCTGGAACTTGGCAGGCTTAGACAGCCCATTATACAATTTACAAACCTAAAGTGACAATCCCAGTGACTCCGGTGAAGTAGTCAAAGCCGTCGGAGGCTAACTACGTAGGTCCTTAAAAAAATAGCGATGTAGGAACTAATTCAAAGTTGGCAGCCATGTATACCGAATTGTTACCTGACTGTCTCTGTCAGGGTTGTGGAATTAGGGAGCTTGTTAACCAATCTCCGATAAAATCTTTAATACTAAAATTTATTATTATTACGCTGTTGTTGGACAGACTATTTGCCACTCTATATGTATACTACCGAAGGGTAAAGATTGTCATATAGCCTATGAAACAAAATATACTTATCCTATGTTACTTCTAAATAATGTAGCTCTCTAATGATGGAAGAATTATTAAAATCGGTTCAGTAGTTTCAGTCAGATTTTATCGATTACAAACGAACAAATCTTTCCCCTTTATAAAATTAATGTCTATCCTATCTATAACAAACAAAGGCCCGTTTGCTCCCGTAATATTCTAAGTAAGTTACCATACCTGATATCTCTAACATTAGGCAGCTCATCCCCATTCTTAGCCGGCCGCGGCTTGAAGTTCTCCCCATAGACAGGGGGTAGCAGGCGCCCGTAGGGGGTGAGGGTGGCGCCGCGCGGCGGGGAGTGGGGATTGTTGCAAGAGTTGTCGATGCGCCGGCGCTCTTGCGGGTCGCAGTCGGCGACCTCTATGGCACACCATCTGAAAAACATTCATCAACATATACCTAGACGTCCACTGATTGACAGGCAGATTTGGTCATGCGGTTTTACTATTTGGTAGTGACCTTGCCTATGAAGCTAGCGGTCCCGCGTTAGATTAGAATTCCATCTTCAGATCCTGACTTGGTGTCAATGGGACAACCTCGGAAGTGTACAGTCAAGGTCATAAATATGTGTACACGTTTAGTACCTTGTCACTTTAATCGCTTTGACATTCATATATGTCAGTTTAAACATGACTAAATAGACAAGGTACAATAATATACATGTACACCCTTTCAAACAAAAAAGGTTTTTCAAAATCGGCCAACAATTGGCAAAGAAATTGCGTAACATATATAAACATTAATATGTTTACCCCACAGGGCAAAAACTAAAGTTGCATGTTTCGCTTCAGCTCCTAAACTAATGAACCGATTTTAACGGGGTTTCATTGTGTCCGTCAAAAACGTGGAAGTGTCATAGGCTATACAGGGTGAAATTAAATTTGGTGTCCAAATTTTGGGGGTTAAGTCAGTAAATCATACTGACTTTTTTTCGCGATTGCGGGGTTGGTCCCATAGTGAAAGTATATAGGTAGTAAAATTTGGACACTGAATTCCATTTCACCTGTATATAAACTTTGTAAGGGTGCGTCATACTATTCTGCAGTCGGATCTTACTTCGCAACTTTCGTATATTAATTTGTAGTCGGTTAAAAACATAAATGCTATTTTTTATTTATTTATTTCGAACAACATACTCGTAGATTCATTCATTACATTTGTTAAAATAAAATACATATTACAAAGTTAAAAATAAAATAAGACAGTCATATTAAAAACAGCGATGTAAGGTGCGATAGCTCTTAAAAGATCTTCCTGGTTCGGATAAATTCGGTTAGACTTGCATAAGAGCGTATAAGAGCGAGTGAGAGGTCCGAAGGTCGATTTAAGAACTTTGCACTGTAGTTAGAAACCGCCTAATCTAAAGTAAAATATTAAACTTACGGCAATATGTTTAATCTTGTTAGTTCCTTTTCTCTTTCCGGCGAAACAGGCTCGCCAGTAAACGTGTCGTACAGCGCTCCCTCCACTAGCACGCTAGCCCACGCTAGCGCTAGTAGCGCTTGCCACATGGTCAATAGAGATCTTTAACAAGAGTTTATCGATAGATGGCGCTGGCTCGAAGGTCTCTACCAAATTGTCTGATATAGCTACAAGTAAAAAATCATTTTATGAAAAGAATGATACACTAAATAAAGAAAATATATAAATATAATGTAAAGCATTCACAAAAATTTTACCTACTCCCAAAATTAACCACTACGTTTGTACCTACTATGGGCATGTTCTTATGCCTATAGTAATAGAGGCGTGTCATGTATTTTCTTAAGCCAAATATTAGCTGAGATATTTTATCTGGTGACTGTGCAAGACAACGATAAACATACAGAATAGAGAAATACATACTTCTACTCACGCTCATCAAATAAATATTTGCCATGATCGGGCATCGAACCCGGGACCGCTAGCTTCGTAGGCAGGGTCACTACCAACTAGGCTAACCGTGTTGTCACCATGAACTAGTAGACCCAATTTTTAGAATCCCCAAATAAAGTTATTTAACGGTTATAGTTCCTTTTCTTTGTCATATGATATGAAAGAAAAATATACAGCTAAAATGTATCTTACAGAGATAGTCATATCTGGAGATTTTAAAATCAGCCCTAAATAAGATAATTTTTACCTCACTAGCTCGGAAAGTCCTTTTTTATTCTTTAAAAACAGATAGCAAAACTGCATTTTATCCACAAGAGTGCAAAGAAAATTTGAAATCCGAACGTGTTATTAGTTACTTTTTTAAACATAATAACATGTAAAGGCCAGTCCAGACAGGACAATCGCCCATCTGATTAAATTGTCTGATCAAATCAGGTGGTGTGGGCGCAAAAAATTATTTTATATTGAATTGTATTCAATTAAAAACATATAGTGCAAACAATTTTATTACATAATTTTACCTTAAAACACTTAAAATCTTACAAGAAATTTTATTTTGATCCATCCATTTTTATTATTCTGAACGCACCACAAGTAACAGTTGCAAACTCAAAACTCATGAAAACTCATGAAGGATGATTTTACATATTTCAGTTGTTTTTATTATGTAGTATTTTCCTCGCTTTAGTGAGGTGAAAAGATTTGTGTTACACACGGCTGCAAAGTTATTTTACGTATCGTGTGTTGCAACACTAGCTACGCTCAGGATTCTATCTTCAAACCACCAGCGAAGCGCTCGTGGTTCAACCATAGAATCCATTCGCTAGCTCGTGTTTCAATTCCACACTCGCGATTAAAATACAACTTTGTACCCTTGTATGACAAATAAGTAACTATTCTCGGACCATATAATTACCCGAATTAACGATTACAAATCCACGCGTATCCAGTACCGCCGATACTAAAACACTGCATGCACTTTTTAGAAGTGCGGATACCTGCTGAAGGCAACGCATAATTAAATCACTTATTCAGTTACTAATTATTTCTACGCACGCGTAGTTTAGAAAGTAAGGCGTAATGCTGTTGCAATTTGAACCCTGATTCAATGTAATAGCGGCCAATTTTTGCGTAACTTCAGTACTCCTTATTCAGAGGTCTGTAGTCCAAGGGGAAAAACGCACATCATGTTTGTTAATAAAAAATTTCACAAATAACTTACAAATAACCAAACAATTTTATTCGATTCCTAGGCCACTATAGAAGTCAAAGTGACGTAATCAATCAAATCATGGTTGACATCTTAAGAGTTTATTTAAAACGTTACTATGACATAGTTCCTAGTCATGGTATGGGCATGTTATGAGGAGGGATGAAATTTATGTTACGAGGAGAGTTTTAAGTATGAATGTGCAAGGGGAAGACCAAAAAAAAAGATGGATGGATTGTGTGAAGAGTGATATGAGATAGAAGGGAGCGAATACTGAGCTGATGGCTAACAAGGATGTATGGAAGAAAAAGACGTGCTGCGCCGGCGCCAAATGATCGGGACAAGGGCAAGGACTTTGACATACATAGTTTCATAGTTGTCTAGGAATGAAATTGTTTGACTGTACCTTTTTTATGCGGTACGGAACCCGAGATGGATGTGTGCTTAAAACGCACTTGACTAGTTGCTAGATTTTTGAATGTAGATATTTCAGGGTTTGTAGGAGTGATTTAAAACTTGTTTATCACAACTTGCATTGAAACGGGAAGTAAATATTTTAACAGTTCTCGCCTTTAGTTCAATCTACAATCTCTGCTTTGCCCAAAGGTTAACTGGTAGAGAATGCCCTACGGCTTTAAGTTCGCCTTTTGTATATTAAGTGTATGCTTTTGTACAATAAAGATTAAATAAATAAATATAACTTTTGCCCGCGACTCCGTCCGCGTCCGCACAGAAGTCGTTCCCTCGGGAACTGTTCGAGGCTTGGCATTATCTTTTCTTACACAAACATTGCACGCGCCGTAGTTCGCGTAGACCCAGTTTGATATTATTTTTAGGGTTACGTACCCAAAGGTTTGCAACAAATGACCGATTGGTGGCTCTGTTTTTTTTTTTTTCGGATTTGGGTCAACTGTTCCTTATTAAATATAGTATTCCGTTTACGAGCTAGTCACGTGCCATACAAACGGATAGCAGTGCCAGCTTTTGCCCTTCGTAAACGAAACCCTAGAAAGTATTTTATGCTTTGATTCAGACTTGGACTGTCCGTGGGCCATCTGTTTAGACGCGTTTGCGTGATTCATAGGCATCCATTACAAAGTTATATATTTATGAATAGAATATAATAGACCGATATTGAGTCACAATAAATGTGGTAACATCACAAGAAACAATATTCGACGTTGCCTAAATAGTTATTTATAGAACAATGAATTAAAGGAGCGTTTATGTGATACGAAACGACGACAACACGACTACTTCACGACTGTCAAGCCAGTAGCTACCTGCTAACCAACCAATATTAATTCTTGTGACACATACCTACGGAAATGTCTCACAAGAATGAATATTGCTAATCGGTGCAAACGAGTCAAACACAAAACCTCTCTTTATTTCAAGTCGTTTATAAATAATCTCATCTTATCTGGATCCACCCATACTAACTGCCGCACTCAGAGACGTCAATTAATTTTTAAGTTTCATTAAAGTTGCTGCGTCTTGTTCTATTGCTATAGCAAAGAAAGTGACAGCAGCTACTTTAATGATACTTAAAACTTAATTGACGTCTCTGAGTGCGGCAATCTATTCCACACCGGTAAAATTAAATAAAACCTTTAAAAAATATGTCTAAAAAAACCGGTCATGTGCAAGTCGGACTCGCTCACTGAGGGTTCCGTACACATTTGGCTGGTTTTTGGTATTTGTTGATCAACGGGCTATCTTTTACGGTTCAAAAGATACAGCTCTTTAATGTTAGAACGGACAGCGTAGGCTTAGGGTCCCGCAGGCACCCTTCGGGTACGGAACCCTATAATTACCTAGTTCTTTCCACTTATCTTATCACGGTCATAGTCTTAAACAGCTCTTCTCAGCTCTTTGATTCATGAGAGAATTTTAACCAACGAATTTTACAATTCGTTGACGAATTGAGCAGTGAGTTCTTACAGATATCATAAATGAATAGATGATTAGCCATCGCAGGCGTGGGTCGTCTGGTGAAAATGCCCCCAGCGCTGTTTCGGTAACAACCAAGTAATCGTTTTATAATAATAATTTTATAATGTCAACCATTGCGCAACCGCCGTTTTTGATCGCCATGCGCCATAACGCCCATAACTCTCGGAGACGTACGGCCGCTGACTTTTTAGATCTATAATTAAATATGTCTGTGCGGTTAGACGAGTTGCATTACAAAAGTTAAGGCGGTCATGTGTCACAGCTAAACCAACGAGACTAAGAAAAAGCAAGCTTCCAAACCCGACTGCGTCAACTGCATGTTTTGATATTGTCTTCTATACAGGGTGACTGGATATTCGATACATTCCTTTTAAGGAGGCATAGGAAGATAATTACTGATTTCTGAAGAGTTCGTACCAGGTACAAGAGTAATGGAAATTCATAAGAAATGTATTTCTTAGTTTTAATTAGTACTTGCTTATTTTGAATATTTAATATTTTTTGATAACTATTGTACCTCATTAGATAGCTAGTAAACCAAGGAAGTTTTTCCAGTGATTTGTACGCTGCATGTCATACATTTATTAAAAAAAAAAAACACTGTCTTTTAATGAAGTAATTACTTTTTTATGTCTTTTTATTGGAGTTTTATTAAATAACATGACATGTAGCATTACGTGATTAGGATTTTGTCATTACATGAAATCACTGACATTTTAGCTTTCAGAAAATACATTAAAGTTCATTAAAAAAAGGCAAATTATTTTTTTATATCTTTTTATTCGAACATGTTCCACTATTTTGAAAAAAAAACCAATATCTCAAATATCTCAGAAACTAATAATTTTCGGCCAGGGTACTACATGACCTAATTTGCTCCAAATGAGCTCTACTATGCCTCCTTAAAAGGAATGTATCGAATATCCAGTCACCCTGTATAAGTTAAAATAAAACTATACACAAACTATAAAATACTCTTTTTCTACTCGCGTACTATAAACCGCTAATATATACATCGTTAACGGTAGGCACAAGTATCTTTAGAGCTAATTATGTACGTTGCATACCTACATTTGTATATATTGGTCTGCTGATGCGACTTACCCCTACGTTTGTACGATGGGTACTGAAGTTAATTGAAAGAGCACGATAAATTCGAACTTTTCCGATAAAGTACGATGGAAGACCATTATGCACTACATCCTGTTATATTCTTGCTAATTATCCTGTCTCACATGCCAATTCAATTTCGTAATCAACTAAAATTGAAGGAAGCAAGCAACAACTTAGGAAATAAAAACAGCGTTACGCTTTTAAATTGAAAAATTCGTATTTGTACCATTTTTCAAGTCGATTGAACTACGGAAAGTACTTGGGATATACTCGAGTTAGTTTCAGAGCTTATACTAGCTCTTGCTCGCGGCTCTGCCCGCGGAGAATTTATCGCTTTTCCCCAGGAAATTATCAAACAATACAATAAAGCGTTACAGTAGTCGAACAGAACAAGATTCTTTACACAGAAAACACACAAATATAACAATGATGAAAGTTAACAGAATAACAACAGAAACACGGAATGTGTGTCCCCGCACATGTGACAAAGACAGTAGCTTAGCATTGTGCTGAGGTGTCACACACCTACAGGGCTGATTTTCAGTCAGTAGGCAGCGATTCTCGGGCGGGAATCTGCTTTTCTTTTGTTTGGGAAACCGCACAGTGTAGATTGCGTCCTACAACGTTCATAGTAAATTGTGTTTGCTGCGGATTAAATGCAGAATCGCTCGTGTAGTATGGGCCATAGTGTTCCCTTCCCACTACTTAATTTTACGGTGTACATGCATTATTTACGCACCCGTGTAGCGTCAATTTGTTTGACGAGGCGCCCCGTCGTGGATTAAAGACTGAATAATTTTGTTCCTCAGTTCTGATATAAACACTATAGCAGATGGAGGTATACATTTTAGCATATATATTATTAATTACGATTTGCAAGCTTTTTTATACCGGTTTTGTTGTATTCTTCAGATATAAACGTAGGGAACTACGTCAATTAAATAGGTATGTCGCATTAACATAACTGAGCGCTTAGCACATCTTGTATTTTGTCGTTTGTCGCTCAGTGCGTCTGTGCACTTAGACTAGTAGATAGAAAGGGATATTCGAGCGACAAACATGTCGCAGGCAAGTTGTGCTAGCCGTCCTGGGTATTACATAAAACGTCTAAAGTCTAAACAGGGCGGCTAGCACATCTTGGCCGCGACTTGTTTGCCGCTCGGTAATCCTTATCTACCCAGACTATAAGAGAAAGAGACGCACTGCTGGTACAGTATTCCTGTTTTTGGCTGGCAACATCTTAAGGAGAACAATGGATGATTTAGCTAACCAAAAACAGAAATACGTACTATATACAGTAGAATTGCAATGCGCATAATAATTCTAAAATTGACAAGTCTAACAAAAGCAAGATTTAATAAGTGAAACAAAGTTTTGAAAATTCGACTTTGCTTTGTCGAATACGGATGTTGATATCTGCAGCATCAGGACTAAGGAGTTGGGAAAGCCTTCCCGTGGTTCCTGGTATCTTTAACTCTATTAGGCAGTAGACACACGGGAGATGACGCCGCTTGACATACTAGGGAAGTTGTGACGGTGACGTAGTCTGTGTGGCCCGTTAGACATTTCGCAGAACTTCGAACAGCATGAAGTGAGTGTAACGTTTTATCATGTGGTCTAGTGCAGGTCAAGGCGGCCCAAATGTCACTGCCGGACGGTCAAGGCTTGCGTTCTATTATAACTTTAACACCAGTGCCCAGAACCTCCACATCGGGTCTTATTCGGACGGAAACTAGAAGATTGGGCACGGGAGGGTTTGAGACACGCGGAGTTTTAGTGATATTATAAAAAATACAATATTTTTAAACAGTTTGGGTTAAATTACGCGTAATTATTTCTCGTTTAATGTAATTGATATACATAATACACCTTATTAAGGGAGGTCGGATGGAATTTAAGATAAACATAAGTTTTTATATTAGTATGTATGTTAGTCCATAAGATATATGTAAATATGGGCCTCGTAACGTGAAATGAAGTTTTTTTTAAATATGAATAAACTGTTTTTGAATGAGATGCAGATCTGAAGATACGTCAACTTGAATTTCAAGCCTTAGAATACTGTCATTTGATCAGTTTGTTAACTCACAGGATCGAATTAATAAACTGTTCCTGAATTCTTGTCTCAAGACTTGACAGTCCAATTTGTAAAATAGTGCGATGTAACTAGAAATTATTTCGTTTTTTTTATGATGGCCTTTGTGCTATTTGTGGAATTAGTGGTTACAGCTTCGCATGGGCGGTGAGGCACAGCCGAACCCTCGTGTATTAAGTGGTTAAACTTGTACCTTATATGAAAATGTTAAACAATCAACCTTAATAAAAAATTGAAACTCCTTTTTCTGACCTGCTTCAGTGATGTCCAAGTTCGCGGTGCGTGTGGACGCCGCGGTGTCGGCGCTGGGCGGCGGCGGCAACGCCGGGCTCGACGAGAACGAGTTCATCGACGCGTCGCGCCTCGTGTACGACGGCGTCCGCGAGATCCGCCGCGCCGTGCTCATGAACCGGGTGAGCTGACAGGACATACTACAATAAATACTTACGGAATAGCTCAAATACTCGGGGTTACTTGAAGAAATATTGGGTAATCCAGGACAATTATTGAGAACTAAAATATTTGTAGATACTTGGGGATACTAGGTGAATACTCGCAAAATACTTTAGAGCAATTGACATCTAATAGGATTCATATGTCGAGGTTGAAAATTACTTAGTACCATTTGATAAGTGTTTGCCATTGTTTAACTTCTCTTTATAAAACAAAACATGTGAAAACCTCTAAAGGGTTTATAAGTAGTGTAATCTATTTACGGAAATAATTATTTATACAAATATTACATACACACGAAATATAGGAGGAGGAAGACTTGGACCCCGAGGATGTGGAATTGGATGAGCACTACACGTTGGAGACCAGGAGCAAATGTGAGAGTCCATCCGCTCGGCCTTGGGTGTGCCTAACCTGGGCTCTTGAGTACAGCATCAGTAATATTTAAATACAAGTTGTTTTTGGATAAACTTAGATATTTCAGGTCAAGGGTAGGTAGACATTTTTTGGACAAACTCAGAAATTTCACGTTAAGGGTAAGGGTAAAAATATTGAAAAAACGATTTGATATGTTTAATTAATAAAGAGATTTACAAAAATGTTGTTTATGGCTGCTAATAATTCTGGCTCTAATTAGCCATGGATTATATATACGTTCTTTATATATTGGGGCTACAATACGACTTCCATTTTAATGTTTTCTCCACTTTGTTTTTCCGGTTACCTCTACTTGACAAAAAGTACCCTTGATCTGGTCTTTTAACTCTTGTATTCTTCATATCATTGATGCAGCTCAATAGCCGCTGCGTACATCGATCGGTCGCATGTCTGTGGATGCATGTTCATGGTGTTAACGTGTTCATGTTTGTCATGTGTTTCCAGGGTTAGAAACATCACAATTCATCTCATATCCAATCCAGACCGCACCAATATTCTTCACGAATAATTCGTAGAACGTAAGAAATATTTGCGACTGTATTTATCTTTGACATAGGATTATTGAGAGGTCAGAGCTGTCCTTTTAAATAATATGAAATGGTATAGTTATGCGATGAATTGTGATCAATCATTTTGTGTTGTTAATAGTCATGGATTTTACGTTCGGCAGTTTCCATATTTTTACATAAGTTGTACTGACTGACGCGTATTACATTTAAACGTTCGACGTCTTGACGGAGCCTGTTGCTGATATGTTTGTGTATTATTTGTGTGTTTATTTATTTAAACGATATTATAGTGTTTGCTCGCGGTGCTTACAAAGTTACAAGACTAATGAGAATCAAGTCATTTCAAAGATTTTATACTTACTAAATTTTTTTACTTTGTTTTAGCCCATCTCGCTTTCATATCGTAAAAGTATTTTTGACGTTATAGTAGTTCTTATTCACTTGACAATAAGAGCTGTTATAACGTCAGCAATATGATAACAATATAGAGGTAAGATGGGTAAAATCAAAGTAGAACATAGGCCCGGTAGCATTGTCAGCTTGAAACCCTAGAGTACTGACTAGTCGAGATAATCACGATGAAATGGACTCCCGTAAACTGCGTCAGAAACTTGAATCTGCAAAAGGCCGAATGTACAGTCACCCAAAAAAATGTTGAGCGAAATCTTGTCATTATAAATGTCATCGACTAAATCCTACTTACCATTCTATAGACCATATTGCCTGGGATGACAGTCTCGAGCCACGTCAGAAATGACAGTTTAGTTAAAAGTTTTTTTTATGTCAAGATGCTTAACATTTTGTTTGGTGCGCTGTAACTCATCGCATGCTTAATGTCGTGTGCACGTGGACAGACCAGCGACGACCTCGACACCGACACCGAGTTCGAGCCGGTCGAGGACATGACCATGGAGACCAGAAGCCGATGTGAGTATTACCAGAAACTGGGGGCTGAATGAGTAATTTAAAAAAAATTGAAGTTTTTGACATCAACCCAACCCAACTACCGAAGGAGGTTAATGCTTATGACCAATATGTATGTCTGTATGTTTGTATGTATGATTCTTTGTTCTATAAAGGACGTGTCGTTATATTTGTTTTAGCGCCGCGAGCGTCACGCGTACTTTAATAAAAAAAAAAAAAAACATTGCTGATTTAAAAATATCCGTGTTTTTTAACATACATATAAGACAAGTATAGATGATAACATCAAAATTTTTTTGCCGGGTTTTTAAAACTTGTTTTTATTAGACTTGTTTATTATAAGCTTTTGTTTAATTTGCTTCGTTCGTATGTCTGCCATTCCGGTTCAAACCTTGCAAGTCAATTTTGAATCACTTAACGTAACCGTAATGAGTTGATATTATGATATCTAGGAGCTGATCTGATGATGGACTCGGAATATGGCAACTGGTTCCGCTGTACTAATCGTAGACATCGGGATTTGTTAGTGTGGCCTCATTAAGCGGATGATGACTGAATAAAAAAAGTACAGTTGGCGTCAAAAGTTCGTCTCAAAGATGTAAATTTTAACAGAAACTTATATATTCAAAATATTACCGATTGTGGTTTGGCAGTATATACGTTGATAACTAAATTGATATCACCAAAAACAAATAACAAGGTTCAAAGCTTAAATGACAAATTTCATGACTTATGACTGTATAGTTTTATCGTGCTTGGGTGGTTTCCTACAGTATTGTGTGCTTATATGTGTATGCTCGTTTTCATACAAACTGCCGTAATCATAAATGTTGTATTGCTAAAAAAACATTGAAATATGCTCTGTCCTAGTGTAACAGATAATTTTATTTTTAACTAATATAGAATTGCCAAGCGTTTATAAATACGGCAGTTGTAGATAAAAAATGCTGTCAAAAAAGTGATTAGAGTAACCGAGCTTATGGAAAACACGTATTGTCAGAGAGTCAGTCTATGCTAGTACCGAACGCTTACGTTTGAGTTTTGAAAACATAACTTCATAATTTGGCATAAGTTTCATTTTTGCATGCTAAAACTGTATGGTTTCAAAATATTATCATCAAATATGCCTCTTTTTGTATTATATCTATTCTAAATTTAAAAAGGCAAATGAATACCTACGGCAAATTATATGTTAATCTTAATTAGGTATAACTTAAGAAACCACGGCCAACATTAATAAATAAAAATCAGACGTTTTGATAACAATCTCTCTCGTTAGTCGTGTTTTTCATAATCTCGCGTATTGCACGAGTATGTTCTGACGATGGTTATGTTACAGCGAGCGCTCACACCGGAGAGCATGGCGTGGATGAATACCCGGATATCAGCGGCATCACCAATGCCCGAGTGAGTATTAGTACACTTTGACAGTAGTTGAATTCTACGGAAGTTATAGCATTTTTAAAAGCCGGTCAAGTGCGAGTCGGACTCGCGCACCGAGGGTTCCGCACAAACTTGCATGTTGTAGGCATGTAAATAGTTCGTAAATCACGGGAATACAATATAAACTAAGTCCAGTATAAACTGACACGCAATAAGTATGTACTTTAGTATTTAGTGAGTGTCAGTTTATACTGGACTTTTTTTTCATGTGATATAACTACAAATTAACGGTTTTCGGATTTTTTCCTTTACTTGTGCTATAAGACATTGCTTCTTGCCAAATTTCATGATTCTAAGTCAACGAGAAGTACCCTATAGGTTTTTATTCCCTTGAGATTCCCTTAAATATGCGGCATAAACGGCCGTATCTTTTGATTGCGTTGACTTAGATGTTTGATTTTTTCACTGATCCAAGGGATTGCAGACTTAAGTATTTGATATTAATTTCAACTTGATACCTCCACGCGTCCCTGAGAAAAAGGGTCTTGACAGACACACAGACAGACGGACAGACAGATGAACAACAAAGTGATCCTATAAGGGTTCCGTTTTTTTCATTTGTGGTACGGAACCCTAAAAACGAACACGCATGTGAACTAGCCTTTTTTACCCGACTGCGTAAAGCCAAAATAAGGTTTATGATTTAACTCTGTGTAGGTATGCCCCTGAACTATTGTACTGATTCTGTATATGTACGTGGTTTTGTCATCAAATAAAGACAAGTATTTGTATGGTGAGCGCGAGTAGCTGTCGAACATAAGGACTAATACCCGTAGTACAAGCTTAGAGCTTACATTCAATTGCATAAACGTTCATCAGTATGTTTCTAATTCGCTAAAGTTGAAAATGATAGCACGCGACTTAAGGCAACATTAAATTTAATAAACTCATTTGAGCTGAGCATTTGTGTGGGATTAGGTCAATTTGTATGAGATTTTTGCCATTAAATTTATATATACTTAAACTTGTAGGAAGCTATGCGAAAGATGACCGAAGAGGACAAACGCAAGATCCTCCAGCAAGTGGAGCTGTTCCGTCGGGAGAAAATGACGTTCGACAACGAGGTCGGCAAGTGGGACGACGCCGGCAATGACATCATCACCCTAGCCAAGCACATGTGCATGATCATGCTGGAGATGACGGACTTTACCAGGTGAGGAAGAGACTTCATCAGGCTCATGTCAGTCTGAACCCCGTCCATTGTTGGATATAAATCTTCCCGATAGATTTCCACCACGATCGGTCTTGTGCTACTCGCATTCAACTGTTTCCTGCGATCTTTAATCAGATCGTCGTGCTTCCTTGTGGGAGGCCTACAAACATTGCGCCTAGTGGTACGGGGTTTCCACTACGAGCAACGTGTCCTCGCCCACTGTCACTTTTTTCATAAACCAACAGGATTATTCTTTTAAATAACCGATAAATTTCACCTTATCAACCCTATTGCAGTCTTGAGATGCAATTGTGTAAGGCCTCGAGAGGTCTCAGATGCCTCAGCGAGTGGATACGCCGTACATACGAGTAGAGCAGTAAGATCACTTGTGTTGTTATCTAACTTCACTTGTATCTTGGTCAGTGTATTTGTTTACTTTAGTTCACATATTTCGTGTGAATTTTAAACCAGTCCTCGTTTGCGCAGGGGCCGCGGTCCACTGAAGACCACCATGGACGTTATCAACGCAGCCAAGAAGATCTCCGAGGCTGGTACCAAGCTCGACAAACTCACAAGGGAGATCGCTGAACAGGTACCGATTCTTTGCGCTCAAAAGGGTTGAAGTCTAAAAAAAGCTAGAATCTTAGTAAATTAAGCAACCGCATACAAGCAAAAAAAAAGTTTTTTTTTTTTTGTTTTACATTTGTTTAGGGCTTGTACACAAGCTTGCTTGCTTGCTTGTACGCAAGCTTGAGCTTTCTGCGGAGTTTATTATGCAGTTTTCTGCGTTGCGAATTCGTATCGCGCCGATTCGCAGTTTTGTGTACAAGCGTAGCACAAACAAGTGAGAATAAACGGACAGCTGATTATGCTTTGTCACTTTCTGTCAAATTTGAATATCACAATGCAAGGAAAGAACAGCACACTTAAATGGTACTTTAGCTAAAGTGAGTTTCTGAATACGGGGGTTAATACAATTATTCTCTGTATTCCAGTGTCCCGAGTCCTCGACCAAGCAGGACCTGCTGGCTTACCTGCAACGCATCGCGCTGTACTGCCACCAGATACAAATCACCAGCAAAGTGAAGGCCGACGTGCAGAACATCTCTGGGGAACTCATCGTCAGCGGGGTAAGTCACCAACTGTCGCTGTCAGCCTGGTGACCCTGCCTGTCTAGCTACCGGTCCCGGGTCCAGACACCAAGCATCCCAATTATTTGGGGTCGGCACAGCATGACTTTACCACACACCTCTATCAGCCGTCGTCAACTCACTCCTTTCTTTCTCATTCACTTTTCACACCATCCATCCGTCTCTATTCAGACCTTCCCTTATAACCATTCACATTCATAATTAAAACTCAGAATTTTTCCAAGTTTCCCCAAGTATTTTTCTAGTATCCCCAAGTATTTTCCTAGTCTCCCCAAGTATTTTATCAAGTATTCTTGTATTCCAAATGACTTTTACGCGGATGAAATTGATTTATTTTATAATATTTATCAGTATTATATTTATGTGTGAATTATTTGTCCGTCAGCTCGACAGCGCCACGTCGTTGATCCAAGCCGCCAAGAACCTGATGAACGCGGTCGTACTCACAGTCAAAGCGTCCTACGTCGCCTCGACCAAGTACACCCGCCAAGGCACCATCGCCGTAAGTACTCGCTTTACCACAGTGCGCGTACCGTTGTGTTTCAATAAACCTAAAATATGGGTCCGTTCATTTTACCAAAAATATGAAAGGTATCATTATAAATGAAAATTTTGACAGAAACTTATTTTAAAGATTTAATAGGGATGCGTCTTGGGTAAAAAAAATCTACTTATGTTAGTCCGTCGGTTAGATTATCAAAAAAATATTTCACGTATTTTTTGCTTTAACAAATCAATCAAAATTGACAAAGATAACGCGCATCAAAGTCCTCGAGTGGGGGCTCGTGACGTCACAACGTGGTAAAAAGTTTGCCACGGCGTGACGTCACGCGGAACTTCAACGCACTATATCTTCATAATTTTTTGTTTAATTGACAAAAGAAAAAATACGTGTTCAATATTTTTTGATAATTTAAATGACGGACTTGATAGAATTTTTCAGGATACTATCCTATTATTGGGTTTTGAAATTTATTAATCCTTGGCATTGAACCTGTACTTGAAAAGGTTAATAACTTATTAAAACCCAACAAAATATCTACCCGCTTGAGTATTTAGTTAAAACACATTTCATATATGTAGATATACTATAAAGCTTTAACCTTTTGACCTGTAAAATGCATTATGCTCGTTTAACCTTATATATGCTTAAGAGTCTAATGTGTTGATGACCCGCCATGCTTCCTGGACAGAACTACGTAAGTTGTAGTCGCTATTGGATTATGAAACGGACCGTACTAATACTCTTATAGCATTTTTCAACCGACTTCAAATAAAGAGGTTCTCTATTCGACCGGTTTTTTTTTTCTATGTGTTACGTTACGCAATATCTGCGCCAATTGTGGACAGATTTTAATAATTATTTTGTATAGTTTAAATCTCATGGATAGTCCCATTTTAATTTCGTCAAGATCCGATCATGAGATCCATGGAAAATCAATGGAATTTGCAGACGATTTATTGTTTACAATTACATAATTGTCGTGGAGATCATCTGGGATAATGTCCGTCCGTTACATAATTCCTCATAAATTTAAAATCATTGGCATACCTCATGAATGTTTTTTGTTTTAGAAATTACTGCTTTTTATTTATTGGCTTTTCGAGTATTGACAAATTGTGCCGTCGTCGTATATTGTTTTCTCTTTTGCTTTTTTTGTACATAGTTCAAGTTTATGGCATCCATCTTCCCTGTGCATCTTCCGTCTCTCTATACCCTTGAGCATTTACAAGTAGTTGTCACAGTGGCTATATCCTTATTCTATAGTATTTTTAATTCACGAAGCGGTGCCGGCAACTTAATTTTACGTAAATTCCTTCACAAAAAATCGTTTAGTTCATCATAAACATTTAAAACATACTTATTAAGTAGTGACACATCAACAAAATCCTATATTGTTTTCTATTTATTCAACATGATAATTGTCATCAATTACCCCTTATTTTAGACACGCAAAACGTGTTAATAGATTTCATTTCGTAAACTATACGTTGACTTTTCCATGGTGGAACGAAAATTAGTCGCACAAAAAAATACAATTTTCTTAATTACGTGCAATATTTTTGAACTTTCTTCACCTTCTGATCACTTTATATAACAGCGTTAATTAACACGACCAAACCCCCCGTACCTCCCCAGTCCCCGATCGTGGTGTGGCGCATGAAGGCCCCCGAGAAGAAGCCCCTGGTGCGGCCCGAGAAGCCCGAGGAGGTGCGCGCCAAGGTGCGGCGCGGCAGCCAGAAGAAGCAGCCCAGCCCCGTGCACGCGCTCGCAGAGTTCCAGTCGCCCGCTGAGAGCGTTTAGGGTGAGTTTAACCTTTTAACCTTTAACCTTTTTGATTGACATAATTTTGTAATAGTTTAAATTCAATTACCGATGTTCAGGTTGTCTACCTGTGACCTAAAAGTTAGAAACCTTTCGAGCTTGCAGTTTGACCTTTAACACTTTGTGGTGGTGAAAGTGTTTAAACCATTTGATCGTAATGTGGTATAAATAAAGGACTTAATGTGTTGTTATGTTATCCCTTGAGTCTAAAGTCAACACTGTCACTAAAAAAATAGGATATTAAAATCCCATAAACCAATTTGTCCTCATTAAATTTATTTTATTCCAGCAGCGGGACCTAATTCATCACAACGTAGGAGATCAATACCATTTGTTTGACCCATACGCTCATATTTATATTCCAAAAGTGTGATTTTTTTATGTATTGGAAATTATTCGCTCATATTGAAAATTATATTAAAATTTATTTAACTGTTTTTGTTTTCGATCAGAAGTATATACGCACGAAGAAGTTAACGACGTTCAAAGTACCATTATGATGATAAATCTTCAATATACATATCTAAAGAACTGAAATTAGGTATTAGAAACATGGCATAACTCCAAAGTAACTTTAAGAATGGCTTACCGAGCTAACTACTTACTTACTCGATTTGTCAAGTTAAAAAAACTAACATTGACGTTAAAAATAACGTAAATACATAGAGGTTTAACACTTTTTACAATGGTTAAAAGGTTCAAAGAGTGCGTGTATAGTTCTAATCAAAAACGTAGTGTAAGTATTTATGTTTTGGCGAAACGGATACAAGGAAATTATCAATGATTCGAGAGCCTAACGCGTACAATAAGGCAGCCAAATTTTATAATTAACAATAAGTAGAGTTTTGTATCCACTAGAAGGAGGAGCCTTTCCACTGAGGCGGAGACGAGCGGAGCGGTGCGAAAAGGACCAATCAGATTGCTCTAGTTTTTGTGCGCTATGCGTTAGTGTGGGTATTGTGATTGGTCCTTTTCGCACCGTTCCGCTAGTCTCCGCCTCTAATGGAAAGGCAGCATTACATCGTCAAAAAGTTATGAAGAAAATAGGAATGTGCAAAGTTATATTTTGACCCCATTCATCATCATCATCTCAGCCCACAGTGGTCCACTGCGGAACATAGACCTCCCTCATTGATTTCCAGCGGGAGCGATTCACTGCGGCCTGCATCCAACGACTCCCTGCAACCATTATTAGGTCCCCTGTCCATCGTGTCGAAGGTCGCCCATTGTCAAAGCGCAAATTAAAAAACCGTTTACTCGTGCACATTTTGGATTGGAAAACATGATTTTCGTATTCAGTTCAAAAACAAATCCGCTAAACAATCAGCTGAGAGATTGATTATTTAAGTGAAGTTCCACACCTTTTCTTTGACGATGTAACGCTACCCTTATATTTAATAACATTTAATTACGTATATATAATTGTAGACTACGAAATGTAACGAAAAGTATTACAATTTATAATATATAGGTAAAAACTTTAGGACTGAGCTGTTCGTCTCTTGTTTTAACGACAATTATCTTTATACATCTGACAATTATGACGTACCTATTTATTTATGTTAGAAGCAATTTTACTATGTTTAACCTTTTAACCGCAAAATTACACGAACTCCATAGTACCTACTGCTTGCCATATCTGCTACGAATTGCGTATGTAGTGATATTTGTAAGTTGACAGGAATTCTAAATGCGAATCCTCATTGTCCTTGCACTACCAGCAATAAACGAGGTTGTATTGTTTTGAAGAAGTAATAAAAAAGATAAAACAAACAACAACAAAAAAAGGTCAACTGGTAGAGAATGCCATTAGGCATTAAGTTCACCTTTTGTACTCAAATTTGTATTTTTGTGCAATAAAGATTAAATAAATAAACAATCAATGTCATCAAATGAAAATTATTCGTTGTTTTTTAAGTGCTTATTTTGGTTTGCACGCCAACGGTTCACCACTATATCGACGGGTCTCTGACTCAACCTCGTATATGATAATGTATGAAATTGTAATATCTACTTTAGGACGTGTACCTAAAGTGGATATTCGGATTTCGTAAAATATCATATACGAGGTTGAGTCAGAGAGCCGTCGATATACTATTATATTTTAATATTGCAAAAATAAATTGAAACTTTTTTCTTAATTATAAGACGGAGAAATGGACTGGATATTTGGTGTCTTATAATTTAGATAATTGCGGTTAAAAGGTACATTTTTTTGTTTAGTTTTATCGACATAAGCTTCATATTTTTATTTAAAAGCAAGTTCGTCAAGTATTATTAAAATATTTTGTAATTTTATAGCATCATTTATGAAATGACTTATGAGCAGCTCTCAAAACTAACTAATCAGAAAACTTAGATAAATAACTATATTTAGGAGTAAGAGAAACAGCAATACACTGTCGACAATTATTTTATAATGTTTGTAACCATTTACTTATTTTTAGACGAGTTCATTGGTGTACATCACTTTTGATGCATGCCTCTTCAAAAACTTTGAAATAAGTATAGACTTTGAGTTGCCCACCGATATTTAATAAATGTGACTAATGCGAAAAATCTGCTATAGAGTTGAATAATTTCGTCAACGAATATACTGCACTAGTTTACATCCAGAGGCTTTGCCCGCGTTGATTTTCCGACATAAATAGGAGACTTGCAGACAATAGGAATGATGACTATTTTTTTTCTTTGTCGATCAGGTAGATTATCAAAAACGTATTTTTTTATTTTTTCACATAATCAAAAAATTACAGAAATATATTGAGTTGAAATGTCGCATGACGTCACGTCTTGGTACAATTTGGTAGTGTTTGCACACTTTGACGGGCTTTATCTTTTTCATTTTTTATTTGACAAAAGAAAAAAATACGTGTCCAATATTTTTTGATACCTAATCTAACTGACCGACTAAATAGTATTTCTTTTTCTGTACCCAGTCATCATCCGTATTTTACCAAGCGATAAGATAACGAAAATGTCGTTGTGAAAATAACTGATGTGATATTTCGGATGACAGAACTGTCATTCATGCTTTATTGAATTTGCCTATATAATCAAGATCAGAAATTACACGGAAGTAACTTCATTCGAAAAATAAAATTCAAGTTCTTGGTATCAACCAAATAATGTAGTAATAACGTGGGTGCACCAATGAAACTATTTTTTTTTGTTATTACGATATAAGTACTATTTTTTTTTATTAAAATGACCGGACGTCGTGAGTTCAAACACAGTCAAGAATTATTTATGTCTCTTATCAATTAAGTCTTTGTTTTACACAAGTACAGCACGCTAGCGAATAATACACACGCAGTAGTTCACATTTGAACTAATTTGCTATACTGTGACACTTTTACCAAAGTAGGTATATACGTGGTATACACAGACAAGTAATGCGTGGGCTACACGGTTTCAAACGATTTAAATCAGGCGGTTTTAAAACCGTGCAGACAGTGGTTTTAAACCAAATTTCACTTGACCTTAAGCGCCCTTGGCAGATATGAAACAAATGGGCTTGTTTGGAACCGTGTAGCAGCTCGCTTCTACCAAGGTCACTTGGTTTAAAACAACGCACGCGCATTACTTGAAATCACGCACGCAAACAAACAAAATATGTAATCAACACGTGCGTACACGAATTACACATGCATAACTTTTGTGGCCAGGAATGCGCGTAAGGCATCTCCTCATGTATATACTTACTCACTGATTACGCCACGACGGACGTAAATTTTGATTGTATGTGATTATTTGATGTACTCTAAATAAATTATTACTCATCACTCCTAGCGTAGTGCATATTATCTGACTCCAATAAACAGTTAAGGCTTCAGCACACTAAACGCGTTTCGTGAGCGTCGCGTTGCGTGGCTTGGCGTGAACGACGCGGCACCCGGCACACCGCAGGCGGGCGGCAGCTTGGTCACGCCTCGCGACCACGTTCGGTGTGACATGTAGCGCGGCGCATCCATCACGCGTTTAAAAAAAAAATACAACGACTAGTACCCGCGTCGACGCCGCACTGACGCGTAGCGAACGCGACGCGTTTGCCCCGCCCCGGTATGGCGGCCATATTTAAAGCGTTATTTTTTGGTGTGCCGGGTTCATTTTGATTTGTTGTATTACATCACGCACGGGCCCGCGTTCGAAGCGCGTCGCGCCTGACACGCGTTTGGTGTGCCGAAGCCTTTAGTCGTACCGGCCGAAAGAAGGCAATGGATTTGGAGTCTAATTTTACATTGGTGACATTTTACTATTATGTTTTAAATTTTCTTGGCAAAAAAGAAGCATCGAAAATGCGTGTTTTACACAAAATTATACCTTATTCAATACTTTAATGAAATTAAAAAAAAGACAGTATTTTTACCAACAAACTTTGCCATTTTTGTTTACATTTATTCATCAATAATCTTCAATTATAATGATAATCAATAAATGAAACCTAATTAGTATTAAAGATCCGAAACGTTTTGTATGGAGTTTTGCAGTTTTTACCTTTTTCTACAAGCATTTTACGATTTGGCTAATTGTAAGTAGTACAATAAAATGTGTAACAATCTTTTGTTGTTTTATTTATATACCCAGTTTGTATACTACATTTCACATCGGTTAAACAACCTGGTAAGTACATCAATGCGTAAGTGGTACGTAATAATTAGTATGGCGCGGTGAAGCTAGTTGGCAAATAGTGGCCCTGCACACGAAGCTAGCAGTCCTGGGGTTTGATTTCTGGTATGGGCAAATATTTGTGTGACGAGCAAGAGTACTTGTTTCTAAGTCTTGGATAGTTTCTATGTATTTGATTAGATTACGTATATATTTATCTATATAAGTATGTTTCTTCGTTGTCTACCCATAGTACAAGCCTAACGCTCAAGGGCGGATCCAGGATTTTTTTCTGGGGGGGGGCACAAGGGGCAGACGGGCAAAAATAATGAACATCTCTGATAATTTGATTTGCCTATAAGTATGTACTGTGATGGAAACTCCACAACCGTCTTTGAATTGTTACATTTATTTCACCTTGAACAACAGTGTAGAAACTTAACAAAACACTTACTTTTCTAACTTAGTTTATTCGAACAATAGCTTAGTTATAAATTGTGCCGATATGAGAGCTGTTGCAATTTTATTCCCTTGCCTTTTCTAATGAGTCCAAATATGGTGTTGGTAACTATAAAATAATGGATAACAAACCTTAAAACCTACGATCCTATCAATTTGTACTTAACCAGTCAATATATACCTAAAATAATCCTAATGTATTTCACAAAATCGAAACGAGTAAGTACGTATCACCATTGTCCATTGAATATTTAACATTCAGTTTTTGTACTAAAAGATACATGCAATACCAGGCTTAAACTAAGTGATTCAATACCTTGGCCTGAAACATCACATCGGTGAAACTCACTCACAAAGAAGTTATCTTTCTGTATTCTGTTTTTAAATCACTGGAAACAAAATGTGAAGCAACTTATATGACTTTTATCCTTTTGCTAGCGTGTTCAGACTCTTCGCCAAAAGTGATTTCTTCCAGGTCGCGTTTGGCAGAATTCCTCCGTTCAACATTGCTGTCTATGTTTTCTTTATCTTTAGTTTTCTTACCTTTGCCTTTCCCTTTTGACCCGTTTTTAGAGTAATATTCTTCTATTTTATGGCTCTCTTCTCCTGGAAGAAGGTATTTTATTAAAAAAGAAAATTATAGAGTACTAGCTTTTGCTAACGACTCCGTTCGCGTAGAAGTCGTTTATAGCTGCTCCCTCGGGAACTGTCTATTTTTTCTGGATAAAAAGTAACCTATGTGCTATTCCAGACTATAATCTATCTCTGTGCCAAATTTCATCCAGATCCGTTCAGCCGTGATTGAGTAACAAACATCCATCCATCTAAATTTTCGCATTTATAATAGTAGTAAGATTTATACAGGATGTCCCATAAATCGTATTTCACTTTGACACCGGAGGTAGACCAGCCTAAGACGGACAGAACCAGCCCTTTTCATTTCTATTTAAGACGGGCGTAAATGCGGTACGCATCATCCCCACACACAACCAGCCTAACATGACCTCAGTAAAAGTCGCACGATTTTCAAGATATTTCCAGTTTAAGTTTAAATTGGCATAAAACTTGAACTTTAAACTGGAAAATCTTGAAAACCACGCGGCCTTTACTGAGGTCATGTTAGGCTGGTTCAGTGCGTCTTAGGCTAGTCTACCTCCGGTGTCAACGTGATGTACGACTTATAGGACGCCCTGTATATGTTCTATGCTTCTAGAGGCTTAAATTTCATTGAATGTAGCAATTTTAACACACAAAAATGCGATATGCAAATGCAAATTAAATGTGAAAGCTTGTATATTTTACTCACCATAACACCAACTCAATAGCCACAAAATTAATGAAATTTGAGGGTGTAGTGATATAGCAATATTTATAGGTGTTAGTTATTTATTATCTATTACCAATTAGGTGCCATAAAATTGGCCCCTTTGCCTGTATGTGACATTGTCAGTGGTCGGAATAGCTAGAGCTAAATTACCTAAAATTGACACAGGTTCATTCATGCGAGAATGAGATGGGAACACATTACTCTACCTATTCCAATCACTGGACATTGTATAGCATGTGGATATGGGCAGAAAAGCATGTGAATATTGGCAGATCCAGCCAGATACTAATGCAGTCTTTCTGTTTGTTAGATCAATTTATCAACATGGTTCTCAGCCATATTTGTTGTAAATTGGTTGAACAATTTAAGATTTGGTTTTTATTTCAGGAGCTTTTAAATTGTAAAGTTATTGATGTTACAGTTCTGTATATAAATATGTATCCAAAATGGCAACCAGCACCAGGTTAGAGTAAACCTTGGATCATGTTACTAATTTCATTCCGAACTGGACCCTCATTTTTTGGCTAGACTTTTTTTGCCAGTCTATACCTGTCAGTGGCTCCAATTCTAGGGTTCCATCAAGAACTGTGTTTTTGGGTTTCTCCATTTCAATTTCTTCATCATCCGATTCAATTATTTGTTTCTTGGGCTTAGGTTTCGAGCTGGATGCTAAAAAATTACAAGCAATTAAAATAAACACCAGGCAAGATTTTTTTTTAGTTGCAGGATAAATAATAAAAAAAAATCAAAATGAACATTTCTTGAGCAGGTAGCCTGTGACTGCGTGCACAAAATATTATTATACAGAGAGTTGTATGATATCAAGATTCTGTAAGAATTTTACTTTTGAAATGAGCAGAGAAATCTCTTCTAAATAATATATACATTTATAATACAGAATTCAGTCCAGCTAATGAAACTGCATGACAAAAGTGTATCAACCATACCTGATGCTTTGTCCTTATTGTCGTCCTTTTGATCTGTATCTTTACACATAAAGAAGTTAGTGATAGGCTTCTGCCACTTCGGGGTTTCTCGCTGACAAACAGAGTTGCCCCCTCCGCTGATATTACGCGCTCCGCGATCTCCGCTTCCTGGAAAAAAAATAAAAAATATATGTAAACATTGTTAATGATATCAAAAAAAATGTTTACTTGAAGTCTACTTAGGTACAACAGATCAAGGAACGAATATTTAATTATTATGTTAAGATGAGATTAGATTAAGATGCACACACGGATATATTTCTCTAGACTTATCATGCAGAAATTTGTAGTTTAAGAACATACCTGAAGAGCCGGACGAGCTAGCTGGCGGAGCCACGCTGCACCTCGCTTTACTACTCTTACCAGAGGCCACTGTAACAGAATCCTGGATAAAAATTGTCTAGCACAAATGATAATTAAGTTTCATGATTTGCTTTAAATTTTACCTTTGGCACCAACTGAAGCCTTCGTTCTCGCCATTACTTTTATAAAATTTAAGTACCGCTTGAATAAAGCAGACACGGATGGTTTAATTTATTTTGAATCATAAACGCATGCACTCGCGATTTTTTATTACGATCTGCATAGCGTATGACGAATATGACGATGTTAGTTTTGACACTTTTGACATTAATTGCTACTGGAAAATGGCGCGAAAACAGAAATACGTTTGGGTTTCGGTTTTAAACGCATTTTTTGTAAAACACTATCAAAATCCGAGCTCAATTTATGGTATGAAAATATTTCTAGAAATTCTGTTGGAATATTTTATACGGATAGAAAATTGGTTCTAGATGAAAATTTACTTGTTTTATATGATAATTGGTCAACGCCAAACGTCGCTAATCTTAAATATAATCATCGACAATCGACATTGTTAATTTGTGAGTGAGTGGGTACAACACTAAACCGTTTTTTTTCTAAAAAAAATTGCCCGCAAGGAAGGAAGGAAAGATCAGTACGATAGTTTTTTAGTTAATTTCGGTAGTCTAAACTCGATTCGAATCTTTTGATTTCTGAAACCGCAATGGTGTTAAGACTATTATCATCGTCGCGATAGCCATATCTATCAAGAGGCAGATCGATCATCAGGTAAAGTAACCATAAATCAGTGACATGCCATCGGAATTTTACAATATTTTCGTTTATTGCTCAGCTTATTTTTTTGTAAATCTTACTCCATACTCCAGATAACATATTTAATTTTAAGTAGTTCCACGAATGATTGAACCAGCAGTAACCGTCTCTTGAATAATTGAGTTGTAAACTTTGTTTACGTCTCGGGCAAAATCACTCTCACCCCTCTACTTTAACAAAATTCTGCACGCTCAGCTATTGGGTCGTCTCACCATTTGAGCTGTTTATTGAGGTCACAATTAGACGTACAGTGTGCATTCGCATTTTGTAATTTATGGGTGTACTTTAGAGCGTGTTTGAATAATCTAATCTTTACGGACTCAATTTTCCGTTATTGTAAAACAAATTACGATTTTTTGTACAATGCTCAAAGCTAGAAATAATATAGGTTTGTATGCATTGTGTATTTATTGACGAAGCTTTTTCTATCAACTGAACCTTCTGTTCTAATAATATTTATATGACATAAGTTTTTTGCCATCAATCTCCTATTGCTATATACCTTTCACTGATGAGAACTGGGCAGGTTTTAAGAGCTCCTAATACTGATTCTGTACAGTGACAAAAGACAAGTCAATAAAGACTTAATATTAGCATCAGCCCCGGAACTATGATTTAGCTCCAGCAATGTGAAACAAGTTTTCTTTTCTTCAAACATAATATGTATTTCACGCCACCTGTAATTGTCGGCCGGGGTAAGTGTCTCTGTTTGCTTCCCCCCTAGATCACTTTTTGTCTCTATCCATGTATCACCTTGATGGTACCATATTGTTGTATTATTAATTTGTCAGTTCATCAGCTCTGTTTAAAGCATTTGTATGCGCAATCCCAAGTCAACCTGATATTCACATGTAGGTTAAAATAAACTCAACACCCCAACTGAACAAAAATGAAAAAATGAAAATGAAAAAAGAAAATTATCTATTCAGAAAAACTTAAATTAAGGAAAAACAAGGTTGTGGATTTCCTGTGCAGGGCCCTCTTAATCTATTTCAACAGGCGCAATTTATGTGCGGATAATACTGATAGAATTACTGAAAAAACTTAATAGTTTATTTAAACACTTGTCTCGACTTATTAAGGTAAGCTTAACGGCCATGGCTGATTGTTTGCAAAGACACGATACATAAGTAGTAATGGTATTGAATAAAGAACACAAGTTGGTACAACAACATACATACATAAGACACAATTATATAAGTAATGTATAGAAAGGTTAGAATGTCTAAGATGTCTTTGTTCGGTTGAGGTGTCGAACTATCTTAAGCCTATCATTCCTAAGAAGCCCATTTCTAGGCATGTCAAACTAAATGTCAATACATAGAAAAATTTCATTTCTGACATGTCTTGAGACAGGCATGTCAGCTAAGGTCAGTTTAAAAATACAGCCCTATGATTTACACACTTAGGGCTGTATTGATAAACTAATGTTGGCTGCGATGCCCATCTCGAGACACATCCAAGTAAATCTTAAGAGTTAGAAAAGTGTAGTTTCTGTTGTCTTGAGATGGGCAATGAAACCATATGAGGGTCGAGTGTGGGGAAGATGTGTTAACAGTTAAACATAAATTTAAGCATAAATGGTTGGTCTGTAGCAAAGGGCGGGCTGGGACTTTTTTCGAAGTAGTGTCAATATGACACCTATTTTACATGATTGTATTGTAATGTATAGAACACGTCAAAATAAGCATCTTTTACTGATAAACTTTTCTCTAAAGTTAAAGATGGCTGAGATAGACGTCTTCAAAGATTGATAATTTAAAACACTTAGAATTTTTTTCGTAATGCCGGCCAATTGCAGATGCCAGCGTAATTGTCCACGCTCTTTAAGTGAAAATATTGAAAATATATAGCCTACAATTCCTTTTCCAACATTTAAGTTATATTCTTTAGATTATGGCTTGTTTTGAGCTTTTCAGTTGATATTTTTAAAGGAGTCTGGTTTTTTGATTTTTTTTATTAATTTATCTAGGGTTCCATAGTCAACTAGGAACCCTTATAGTTACGTCATGTCCGTCTATCCGCGGTTTAACTCATGGACTCTTGGTACTACAAAGCTAATTTGACATAGTTACATTTACACCGACCAAGTTGTAAAATGAAATCTTGAAAAGTGTCATTTTCGCCAGAGTTGCGCGTCCCCGTCCGCGTGATTGTTGTTGTTTGTTTGTAGTGTAGTAGGTAGCGACGGAACCCTACACTGAGCATGGCCCGACATGCTCTTGCCCGGTTTTTGCTTGACTTTTGTGCCAGGTCTTAATTAAGATGTTAACATTGTTCACGTCAATGTGCCATTGCGTAAAGAAAATGGTTTTTTACTGAGTCCTTAACTACGTACAATATTTTAGGAATTCGCTTAAAACAAATATAATTTTACCTCTTTGTAATATTAGTATAGCATAGATACAATAAAATAGATAAATGTAGGTCTGACGATTCAAGAAAGGGCCAGAAACCAGTTTCGTTCATCCAAATTAAATTTAGAACGCTTTTTCAAAACGTGAACATGGGATCAAAGAGAATCGCTCGCCCTGCCCGCCCTCCGCCTACCAGGTAAAGGGTTTCGAATGGTTCCATACCTAATACCGCTCCTTAACCTTTTCAACGCCATGTCAAATAAAAACTAGAGCTAATGTCAACCTTAATTCATACATACTCAGGTTTATTTTGCGTTGTCAACCATGACGGATATATCCGTCAATGGCGTTGAAAAGGTTAATATTAACGGGTGTATGTTATTGATGAACGAAACGGCTGTTATTAACTCAGATCCTGAAATCTAACCGAACAAACGTAAAACAGCGCTGGCGCAGGCGTATTGTCGTTACATTGTGCGCTCTGTGAGGTGTATCAGAGAATGCGTGTATGTATTACGAGCAATGTAACGGCAAAACGCCCTATGTGTTTTACGCTTAATTCTTTCAGGCAACTCATGTCTTTGCTACTATTACTACTGAGTATTAACGTAATGTGTTTGTACACAGCTAACAAACAAGATGGCGGACGACATTGACATCGAAGAGCACGACGTGCTTGAAAGCCTGCGGAGGAGGCAGATACCGGAGGCCCCCGTCATCAAGACGGAACCAGTGGATGCGGAATACCCAGGTACCAGTTGACACAGCACAGGTATTGCCACATAATACCTATGGGCGCTTCAAAAAAAGTGTACCTTGTTACTAGGGTGACCAGATCTGAATTCCGGTTTTACGGGGCAACTACATTGAAATTACGGGATTCGAGGTTATAATACGTTATTTTATTAAAATCAACATATTTTTTTTTATTACTAAAATTTGGAATAATCAATTAAATAACCTATACAATCGCTAACTTTCTTAATAAGACCTTAAAAACAATATTAAATGTTTAAAAATACAACAATTTGTTAATTATTTGAAAAATTCGTCATTCGACCGAATATGCGTTCGCGTTCGCGCGGATCGCGCGGTTTTATCATTAAATACCATTGGATCATAAAATTACGGGACAATATACTGTCCCGTATTGATCTCGCCAAATTACGGGACAAGGAAAAATGCATGCCTGAAATACGAGACAACCCGTAAAATACGGGACATCTGGTCACCCTACTTGTAAGGGCCTGCGCAAACTGGCGGAACGCAGCGCAGATCACTTTAAATTTATCAATGTATATTCTTCCCTATTTTAATTACAATAAGGTATAAATTTGAATGCTCTGAGACCGACCTCGGAGCATCACGGGGGATTTCTACTCTGCGGCTGCGGCTCTAAATTTATACCTTATTGTAATTAAAATAGAAAAGAATATACATTGATAAATTTAAAGTGATCTGCGCTGCGCTCCGCCGGTTTTGCGCAGGCCCTTACGGACTAAAATTAAGAAACGGTAACTTTTCCAATTTGACACGAAAAATAATTACATATTTATACACTGCCGTCATACGCCAATAGGCGGTACCTCAAATTCAATGACCGCAGCAGATTCCATTCTCACCCGTTAGTAATATGGTTGCACTTGCTACAGGAGTTTTGTCTGAGGGTAACCCATCTCAAGTCCGAAAGTACGTTTGCCCGGTGTTTCGTTTGTCCGAAAATATTTTTTCTCTGAACCATTTAGTTTTTCAAAATGTTTACAGAAGTATACCTACAGAACCCGTAGGTTAGGTTAGGTTTGTTTTATAACAACCCAGGAAAGTAAAATGGTTAAAGAGAAAAATGGTTTTCGGACAAACGAAACAGCGGGCAAACGTATTTTCGGACTTGAGATAGGTAACCTTGTCTGAGACACCACCATTTGTCTTATAGCATTATAGTTAATTATCGTGACCAAATGGAAAAGTTACCGTTTGTTAATATTTGTCCTGAACTAGGTACACTTTTTTAGGGTTCCGTACCCGAAGGGTGCCAAACGGGACCCTATTACTAAGCCTCCGCTGTCCGTCCGTCTGTCTATCGCCGGGCTGTATCATGAACTGAAATAGGTAGACAGGTTGAAATTTTCAAAGAATGTGTATATGTAACTCTGTGGCCACTATGACAACAAAAAATAAAAATTAAATTAAATTAAAAATTAAAGGGGGTCAATTACCTACCTACTTTACATATTGTTATAGCGCCTATCTTGTTTCTTTTACGAAAGTATTTAAAAAGTATTAAATCTTGTACGATAGTACGGAACCCTTCGTGTGCGAGTCAGATTCGCACTTGACCGGTACTTGGCCCACGTACTAGAAGTTCGCCCTGAATGCTAGTTTTCCTTTTCCATGCCCATAAACAATAAAACTGTACTGTTTGTCCAGAATTCTTCTATTATTCGTAATCGTCTAGTTCGTAGTCTCCTAGTTTAATTATCAAAATCTATAAACGGTATCAGTAATACTTTTGTGTTAGCTTGATAGTGGTGAAAACAGATTTGATGATTTGTTGTAACTCGACTTACAATTACTTAGTCAGAATTTGTCAATGTTTTCAGATTCCCAATATGAAGACCCTTCAAATGGATTTTATCAAAACGAGTGGAACTGGGAGGCGCAGACGGCTGAAGCGCCCCAGATAAAGGTCGAACCGACAGATGATGAATTCCAGTTTGGCAAAATTATACTCGGCAGCAAACCGCCAATAGAGACGACGGATACGGAACCTGGTGTACAGGAAAGAGATGAAGACTTAGAAGAGAACAGGCAAGAGAGTTACAATTATAATATGTCATTGGTGCTAGATGATTGGGGACCTATTATACAAAGGAGTAAATGCTATTGTCCTGAGTGTGAAATACTTTTCGCGACAGTGAACGCGCTCGACGCCCACAAAATGTTGGCACACTCTTTTCTAATAGCTACTGATAAAGAGCCGAGTCCGGAGAGGAACAAGGCTGTCAAAAGTACAGCAAAAAATTACAGCCAATTTACAAAATTACTTCACAGTAAGACCTGTGAGATTTGTAAAGCTTATTTCAAAGGGCAAAATGGCAGGTCTAATCTAGCTAGGCATTATAGAAATGTGCACCAAGTGGACCCCTGTTCACTAACTACACAGGAGTTGAGAAATTGGAGGATATGTAATCATTGCAATGTATATTTCCCCAATGACACCGCTTTGGTCAAACATTTATATGAGTTACTCCCTTTAAATGATAATAAAACTAGCAATGACGGCAAAAAGACGCCAGTCATAGTCCAAAGTGCAGTTAAATCTACGACAGGTTTAAATGAGAAATTAAGAGCTAGAATGTCTCCAGTTAAAAAGGAAAAAAGTGCATTGAAACCAGCTTTAAACACAGTTGCAGCAGCTTCAACTGTTACTACGGCCAAATTAAACAATGGTTCAGTTAAAGATGTTAAAACTAGTAATTCTGCTGTAAAACATGATAACAGGTTTATATTAGGGTCTAAAGTAAGAATTAAATCAGAAAATGTTGAAGAAGAACACAACGTTTCACCCAATGCAGTAAGAAAATGTGAGGTGTGTGGAATAGAGTATAGCAGAAAATATTACTTTCAACACATGAGGAGAATGCATCCAGACTTTATAACATTGAAATTGGGTAAATTGAAAAAAATACAGACTGCAGTGACTGATATTAGGTATAAATGTACTATCTGCAAGCTTTTGTTGAATGACTACAACTGTGCGAGGAGTCACAGATTAAACAAACACCCACAAACATCCGGACAGAAAATATTCAAGATAATCAGAACGAACAAGATACAGAAAAACAAGAACAAACCTAAAGTGATTGTTAAGAAAGAGGCGCAAGCAGAAGAAAAAACTGATATAGTTGTTCCAAAATCAACTCTTTTTAAGTGCAACAGGTGTTCCGTTCACTTCATGACTTGCTACGGAGCGTGCGCTCACTCCAGAGTGTGTGAGACCACTAGTAGCATTCGAGACTGGAGTTGCCCGCGTTGTCAAAAAGTTTTCAAAAATACAGACAGAGAGGCACACGAGTTCCAACATGAGACTACAGCTTCTAAATTTAAAGTATATGTTGTGTATCTAGAGATGGTCGTCAGAATCTTATGCGAGTGTCCGTACTGCTACGTGTGTTTTGAAGAATATAAATTCTGGAGACATATAAATTTTGGATGCGAGAGAGACGCCGAGTCGTTCTATTGCAACGAGTGCCGTCTGCCGGTAGACGCGTCGTCGAAAAGCAGTCACGAGAGTAAACACACTCAAGGCGACTTCACCAAAGATGACTTTATAAAAGTCGATTATTTCGCCTCGAAAAAAGAGCTCTGTGAAGATGTGAAGGTTGAAGTTAAGTCTGAAAGCGTCACGCCTAAGAAAGATACTCCCGTGCGGAATTTAAAAAGGAAGATGGAAGAACCTGAAACCGAGGCAAAAAAAAGAAAGTGCTCTACAGATGAGTCACGTTTGTATTATTGTCCGACGTGCAAGTGTTACATGACTAGAAAGATATCGTTCCACATGCTAAAAAAGTGTAAAGGGTTGCTTTCGAAAAATAATACGTTCAAAAATGGGAACAAAGTTTCGCCTCGCCGTCCTTGTAAACTTTGTGGTTTATGGTTTACTTTGAAAACTTATGAACCTCACAATAAATTACACAAAAAGTATCCGAAGGTAACGCTCCTCGATTTAACATTCACAAGGATAACGGATAACAAGGAAATTAGACCGATCCCAGAATATTATTCCTGTAAAAAGTGCAATGTAGCATTTATCACCAAAATGTCGAAACAAACTCATGTGTGTGGTAAAACGAAGAGTATTGAATGCCATGTGTGTCAAAAGAAAATAGAAAAGCAATGGTTCAAGATCCATATGAACTTCCATAACTACGTGATACCTGGAAAGCTTAAATCTGTCGAAAAAAAAGAGAGATTAGACGACGCAATTCCATTATCGTCAAAGTCGCCCATGACCCGAAATTTACCGGAACTGTTGATGAAATACAAATCGCTCACGACTCTATGGAATATTCTATATTTATGTGAAATCTGCGACACCTTTACGGACTCCTATGACAAAGTAGTCGAGCACTGTCAAAATCATTTCAGCAACATGGAAAGCTATGGCGTAGTTATAATGAAATGCCAAATCTGCAACATGAAATTAGACAGGGAATGTTACAGACGTCATTTGGAATTGCACGCGGGTAGCAAAGTTATCAGCAGAAAATCCTTTAAGATTTTGAAGTACGATCATGCCAAGCTGTATTCACCGGATTGGTTGGACTTTTTAGATTTGCCTGAAGATCAGAAATCGCAAATACTGACCAGAAGTATATATGGCGAGACGAGATCTATTAGGTTGTCGCTGGTTCAACAGGGACTACCAGAGTATACCGTTTATAAATGCCTTCAGTGCCTGAACTGTGTGCCTGCTCAAGCTCTCACACACCATATTAACTTGCAGAAGTGTTTGAAGGCACACAAAATCATGTGCTCGTTCTGTGACTTGGTTTTTGTGAGCAAGGCGGTTTGTGAGAAACATGAACAGCTTCACGATGCAAAAGATTTGAAATCAGATTCTTTTAGGATAATAGCTTTTAATAATACGAAAAATGGCGATATTATTGGAAAAACTATATCTGACAAAATCATCCCTAAAAACATTGAAAGAGAGGTACCATCTAAAGAGCCGCCAATAATTGGTGACACTTCTAAATACAAAGATAATATTAAAATTATAAAAGGAAATAAATTTTATATGTTTCACAAATGTGGATATTGCGGTTGCTGCACGCTATTTGAGAGCAGCTCTAAAAAACATACTTGTAATCTGAAGAAAAAGAAAATGTGCTCCAAATGTGGCCTCGAGTTTAATGTGTCCTATCTCCACTTTCACGACAAAATTCATGATAAATTTAATATTTCTAAACATAATGTATTCACTAAAACATTCTTCAACAGAGACAATGTATACGATAATAAATCTGACGTTCTCAATAATAAAAACCTGACGGCTTTGTCTGGTGCGAAAATACCGAATAAGAACAAGACAGATGAAGGGAAACTTTACAAATGTCACTGTGGGCTTCACTACACGTCGCTGAAATCAATAGAAAAACATTACCAAGCTAAAAACTGCAGTACGGCCGTAGGGGAACATTGCAGTCAGTGTAATTTGCTTTTTGATCCCCTAGAAGTAGCGAACCATCTATGTAACCATCACGCTCGCTTGAGCTTACAAATGAAGGACTTCGAAATTATTACACCAACAAAAAAGACATTGTACAAATGCAATCAATGTCACATTTTGTTCTATGATAAATATATGGCCGCTTCACATAATAAGAATTGTGCAGGAAAAGCCAATGGAACGAAATGTGAACAATGCGGTCTTGCATTCCATGGAAGCAGTATTGAAACTCACAGAGAAGACCACAAATCTAGCGGGGTGTTGACGCCAGACTGCTATATCGTGGTCAATGTGCCTGTGCGTAATCGGAAAGCTGTATTGTACAGGTGCAAGGTATGTGATGTACATTTTATGATGCGCGGCACACTAAGGAACCATATAGTGCTTTATAACCACAAGATATATGGAGTAAAACAATGCAATGTTTGCGGACTCAAGTTTACCAATAAGACTTTTAGGAGGCATATCGAGCTTCAACATAGAATTCAAAAAATAGTTGATTTTGACATTAAAGAACTTTCCTACAATTTAAATAAATTAGGTGAAGTCGATCATCAGACAAACAATAATACAACTATGACGGAGGAGTCCACGATAGAGTCAGAAGTAGATGAAAGGGATGATGTAGTTTCTCAGTTAAAACCAGAAAAGGAAATTGTAGTTTGTCAAGTTTACAAATGCAAAAAATGTATGTTGTGTTTTACGGATAAAAACACTTTGACGAAGCATTACGAAGACAGATGCTCCAAAGAGTTGTCGGAGTTGTGTGAGGATTGCAACATAAAGTTCGCAACTAGGAATATTAAGGAACACCTAAAGCGACATGGTATTAACAAAACCATAGACATAAGGGTGTTAGAACACGATGAAGATATGGCGGAAGACATTTCTGTTACTGAGGATGAACCAGAAACTTACAAAATATACAAATGCAAGAGTTGTGATTTGCACTTTAATACTAAATCAACAATATGTTTCCACGTCTCTGTAAATTGTCATCATGTCACGGACAGTGTCAAATGCAAGGAATGTGATCGGAAATTCACAAAACACAGTCTAATGCGGCACAAAGTTCTGGATCATAAACGAAGTCGTTTTGAAATTGTCACCCTGACCGATACAGAGATCAGAAGAATTCATGCATCTGTAAAAGTGAGTGAATTACAGAAAACAACTGTTTTACAAATGAAAGCAGGTGACTTACAGTACAATACAACTGACGATACACAAAGCCAATCATCTATTAACGACACTGCCGCGTCTTTGGACTCTAGTTTTGAACTAGAATCGACGGATTCGCATGACTTACAGAAAGTTGCAAAAGTGGATTTGAAAAACAAGAAAGATAAGGCTGAAGTCAAATTGTATAAGTGCGGAAATTGTAACGTGTATTTCGTTACGCAAACATCATGCTATAAGCATACTATCAAACATACAGCTATGGACCCGAAAGATTATATCGAATGCAAGCTTTGCGGATTCCAATTCACTATTATGGCACTGCCGACTCACATCAAAAAACACCACGCCTCGAAGCTCAACTTAGAAGATGTTTTAGTGGAGGAATATCAGCCCGACAATTTAAAAAACAACGTGCCTCAAATTGAGATATATTATGCCATTGATAAATACCAGTCGAGGTTAGTTAGTACAACTAGTGAAGTGAAGAATAATACTTCTGACGTTTTAGACGCGCTAAACAGCAAGACTGAAGACAGTGAAGTCACAAGTAATAATAACGAACTTACGGACAAAGCCGATGACGATCAGCAAGTCGTTTTTGCTGTAGTTGAAGACGAGGAAAACGATGATGTTGAGATGAACAGTGAAGATTTGAAAGAGGGGTGTTCTGAATTAGATTCTAGTGATGTAAATATTAATAATAAGACGGAAATAGGAACAGATAAGCAACTGCACATACCTCAAGACTGAATTGACATTGTCTATAACAGTGTTCGAAACGTATTATTTTAAAATGATTATCTCACTAAGATTTCAAAACTAAAATCGCATAATTCTTTCGTTTGCTCTAAAAATAGATAAATAACTATAGATAAATGATACAACATTAATGATGCCACATTAATGAATAATACAAAACGTACTAGATGCAACTGTTGCAAGTGCACTACACCTTGCACTGCAATTGATTTATTAACTTTTACATAATTTTTATTTCCCTACCTTGCAAGTAACAAGCAAAACCAAAATTTGCTGTTTTTTATATTGCTCATAATTCAAACCTACGTATGGGCGATGCTTCGGCGTTTTAACCGCCGTCATTGTCGTCTTCGCATATATTGACGAAAATAACGATTACTATCAACAATTTCCGATGTAAATAGAAGAAGCACCGGGAGTAGTTATCATTGCATTCAAAATTAAAATAAACTTGTTAGTTTTATTTGGAATAATATGCGAAGACGACAATGACGGCGGTTAAAACGCCGAAGAATCGCCCGTATAGCAATTTATTTATGCATTTAATCTAGATAACTCTAGCATCACGTGGTTTAAATCTGGATTCGGACAAATGAATATTCGGAAAAGATATCGTAATTAAAGTGTTCCCATTAAGCAACATTAATTGTAATTTAGTTTTCTTTTTTATGTGACGATTGTTTTTTCAGAATTCTTTCCTTATGTCTATTATATTGTGTAGTGAGTTCGAGCTCAGTATTTTAAATGCATTTTGACTAAGCAACTTCTGTTCGCAAGCCTTAGTTTAAGGTACTACTTGTATCAGACTCACTGGTCCATATTTCTATAAGTTTTATAGAGTAAAAGTAATGAAGTGATTGAGTTGAACATGATTAAAATGACGTTGATTATTTCTTTTTATTGTTTAATAAATAAATTAATAATTTAGAGATCACCAGTTCACCGATGGACCTTATATTTTTCCAAACTCGTAGCTTTGTGTTTTAAAACAGATATCGAAATATTCTGGACACGATCTTTTAAACGAAACAGCATATGTGACGTTCTCAATATAAAGGGACCTTATGGCGGAAGGCAGTTACGCTCTTCTTGTTCTTGTAACTATACGAATACTATGGTAACAGTTCTAAAAACGGCGTAACCGCCTGCCTCCATAAGGTCCCTTTATATTGAGAACGTCACATATATCTGAGAGTTTGGTTCTCTAATGGTTCGACGTTGAATTCTGTTTCAAACCCATGTATATTTAAGAAACTAAATCATTAAGCAGGAAGTTTAAAAAAATATAAAATGTAAATCCATTGCGTTCAAAAATATTTAACACACTATTTGATAAATTATTACTTGGGATAAAAAAATTACAATTATTTTTTTTGGGTCGTGGGTTCGAACCCGGGCTCGCACCTCTAAGTTTTTCGGAATTCATGTGCGAAATATAATTTGTAATTTACCATGAGCTTTTCGGTGAAGGAAAACATCGTGAGGAAACCTGCACACACCTGCAAAGCAATTTGTCGGTGTGTGCGAAGTTCCCAATCCGCACTGGGCCCGCGTGGGAACTATAGCCCAAACCCTCTCATTGTGAGTGGAGGCCTGTGCCCAGCAGTGGGACGTATATAGGCTGGATTATTATATTTTTGAACCCAATGTAATGGTGGCTTAGAAATTGTTGATGGACTACATTTCTAACAATGAATGTACATTAAATTTTGCTGAAGCGTTGCCACTTGTAACATTTTATCGTCGGTCTTTTGAGGCCACAGGTTATGGGCCCCTTGCGCGAAAAATATATCTCTAGTTTTAGTCTTAAAACTAGATTGACTGACAGTTCCTTACATTTTGACAACTAAACTGTTCTTGACTAAAACTCGATTTATTTTTTTCCTGCAGGTGACTTTGATTTTGACTTTATTATCAAGTTCAAGGTTCAGTGAAGATAGGACGATGTCGTCGATATCATTTATAAGTGGCACGCTTTGTAGAAGATTTTAATAAACTTTATTTCAGTGCATTTTCAGATCTCACGTGCTTTTATTGTACAGTGATGTTGTAAAATGTAATTATAACTAATGAAAATAAATGCGTTTGAAGCGAGTCCCATTTTTACTATCTTTTTACCCGACTGCCCTATGTTTTTCGAGTGTATGTATGTATGTATGTCTATGTCTTTGTGTCGCTTTGCAGCCTAAACGGGGTAAAATAAGTATTTTTGATTATAACAATATGGGTATCAAACACAGATCATATAAAGAAGGAGATACGCCATAAACGCAAATTCAATCGAGAACCGGTGTCGCTACTTTTAAAAATGTGTGCGCCTTTACTCTTACGCTCTGAACTACTACAAAAACAACTTTCTCATAATTGGTTACAGCTTACGAACGCCATAACATAATTTTGTTAGTAAAACAAAATTAAGCTTTCTGTTCATTCAGCATGGTCGAAATAATTTGACATGTAATATTTTGATATTATAAATAAATGAGTATGAGTATGAAAAATGCTGAAAGGTCGGTTTTTGTCCATCGCAGTTCAGTTACTCGACGTTAGATAGCGTTTACCAGTTCGCAGCTGCCATCTAGCGACGAGCCTAGCCTAGCCTTGCTATTCAGCGCTAGATGGCGCTAAGATAGTAGTTCTTATGTATAGCGCTTTAAGGACTACGAAATAATAGACGCTGGCCGGCCGCACCGGCGCGAACCGGTGAAGTGTCACCCGGACAATAAAGACTTAGCGCGTAATGAGCGTAACTATAGCCGCGCAATACATTGCGCAATACGCGCGTTGTTCCAAGAACGTCAGCAATGGTTAGCTAGCAATGTAAGCAGTTACTGTCATACTAACGCATTATAAGTAAATACCATAATAGATTACTGGATTTTCTCGAAATATTAATAAATACAGTAAATTAGTGCTTACAGGTAAAATGTAATCACTCCTGGGGTACCTTTAAGATCTTAGCCCCTTATTTGACACGATAAATCTGCACAACACGGCATTTTACTATTTTTAAAGTCACTTAATTCGACGACCACTTCTGTACTACAACTGAGCTGCGTTTGACAATAACATGAGCGTCTGATCATAAGCGCGGTAACACGCGCCACGCCCCTTACCGCGTTTATAGTATTTCCTTGGTCTGTGGTATCAAATAAAAGCTAATAAATAGCATATATAATGATGCTACCATTTTAATAAAAACTAAAAAAGTATGAAATAAAATAAATTAATTTAAAAAATCAAACTACCCGACTGCTTTAAAAAATATCAACAGTAGTCGTTGCTGGAATGTTTTATAGCTGTCTCTGTCTCGGTTTTTATTGCGACGAATCTTGAAAGGTTCTCAGTATTGCTTTCTCTTTCTCATCATGCTATCTCTTTCACTTTTTCTGGAAAATTCACCATATTCTCAAATGTACTTCAAAGGCCCATAAGGGGTCCTGAAAACGCCTGAAAACGGGTGTTCAAGTTATCTCGTAATCTGGTAGAGGGTGACCTGAAACGGCCTGAAAACATGTTTCAGGCGCCTGAAAACAACGGCAACATGGTCGAAATTTTGATAATCTGGTATGTGATAGAGCTACCTCTGAAACGGACTGAAAACATGTTTCAGGCGCCTGAAAACAACGGCAACTTGATATAAATTTTGATAATCTGGTATGTGATAGAGCTACCTCTAAAACGGACTGAAAACATTTTTCAGGCGCCTGAAAACAACGGCAACTTGGTTGAAATTTCGATAAACTGATATGTGATAGAGCTACCTCTGAAACGGCCTGAAAACATGTTTCAGGCGCCTGAAAACAACGGCAATTTGGTTGAAATTTTGATAATCTGGTATGTAATAGAGCTACCTCTGAAACGGACTGAAAACATGTTTCAGGCGCCTGAAAACAACGACAACTTGGTATAAATTTTGTTAAACTGATATGTGATAGAGCTACCTCTGAAACGGCCTGAAACGATGTTTCAGCCTGCTGAAAACGCTTCCAAAGCAGAAGTCGATTATCGCTGCTCCCTCGGGAACTCCAATTTTCCGGAATAAAAATATCCTATGTCCTTCCCCGGGACTCAAACTATCTCCATACTAATAAATTGCATATACCTTACTTAAGAAATTATTGATTCCTCATACAAACTTCCAACCCCCTTTTTACCCTCTTAAGGGATGATTTCCGGGATATATAGTATCCTATGTTCTTTCCCGGGACTCAAACTATCTCCATACTAAATTGTATATACCTTACTGAAGAAATTACCGATTTCTCATACAAAGTTCCACCCCCCTTTTCACCCCCTTAAGGGATGATTTCCGGGAAAAAAAATATCCTATGTCCTTTCCCGGGACTCAAACTATCTCCATACCAAATTTCATCTAAATCGGTTCAGCGGTTTAAGCGTGAAAAGGTAACAGACAGACTTTCATTTATAATATTAGTATGGATTTATTATTATCATCTACGAAGCTGGCGGTCCCGGGTTCGAATCCATGGATGTTTTCTATGTATTTACGTTTGTATTTCTCTTAAATAAAAATGTTCTTGCGTTAAATGTAAACTACTTAGAAGTCCTCGAGTAGTGAAAATGGAGGTCTGGGGCACTATGGACCCATGTCATAGTAACATAAATCCTAACGGCCACACTCGGAGTCTTCAATTAATTTTTGAGTTTGATTAAAGTTGCTGCTGTCAATGACTTTGCTATAGCAATTAACTTCCGCACTCAGAGACGTCAATTATTTTTTAAGTTTGATTAAAGTTGCTGCGTTTGAAGAAAGTGACAGCAGTAACTTTAATCAAACTTAAAACTTAATTGTCGTCTCTGAGTGCGGCCGATAGTAAGACAACGTATTACTTTAACAATCATTAAATTTAATTGACGTCTCTGAGTGCGGCCCTAAGAGCCATTCGGGTCAATAAAAAAAAAATGCACATTTAAACACTCAAGACACCGTATGTTTATCTTTCGTTACACAAATTCCTTTCTATCTTAACGTTTTTTTAATTAAGTCCTTAACTACGTTGGTAATTTGTTTTTAAATTCACCATTTACGCTTTGAATTATGCCCACTGGCCCCCTGGACAGTCCGTTCAAAATTTGGTCAAACGGATTTCTATCTGTAAGACCAATGTAACGCACTGTCTCCAGAAAATTGGTTAAGGAGATGTTCAGAGGCCGTAGATTTGAAAAAAAAAAATCACTGCTATTTATATTATTTTAATAGAGCCAAAACCTGTGCCGAGTTAGAGCGCGTGCGCACAATTATTACAACACTAGTAGGTACTATTAGTACTATCACATACAACCTTTTTGACAATTTTGAGTAATTATTAGCAGTAAAATCTTTTTAATTAAAGCCTAACCAGAAACATATGAGGCGCGGTTGAGCTAAACTTCCAACTGTCTTATCAACGTTGCTATATATTATTAATTAAACAAAAAATGCCATTAGGCATTAAGTTCTCGTTTTGTACTCTAATTTGTATTTTTGTGCAATAAAGAATAATTAAATTAATAATATAACAGCGCACTCGGGACATGAACCATAATATAAAGAGACTTTCGCATATATTTCTGGTCAGGCTTTTCTGTACTCCATTTGTTTACTTATATAACTAAATGTACCTAAACAAACAAAACCACGTGATTACAGCTCGTCAGCCATTACAAGTAGAGCACTGAATGGAGACTGCAGAGCAAACATTGAATCGACGCTCAAAAAACCGGTCAAGTGCGAGTCGGACTCGCGCACTGAGGGTTCCGTACACATTGTAAAAATACAAACAAAAAAAAATTTCTTGTATGGGGACTCCCCTTATTATTTTACTTCTTGACTTTTATTAGGAAATCCGCCGTTATAACATATTCTGCAAAAAAAATCAACGGGCTGTCTTTTACGGTACATAAGATTCAGCTCTTTAAAGTTAGGACGGACAGCGTAGGCTTAGTAATATGGTCCCGTTCGGGTACGGAACCCTAAAAATTAAAGGTAATCTAGTTTTAGTCTTATTTTAGTTTAGATGTCAAAATTTAGGAAATCGTAAGTCTTAAATCTAGTTTTAAGACTAAATCTAGATCAATTTTTCGTCCAAGCAACTTTATCTATAAATTAATAAATCAAATTACAAGATACATATTAGTCAATTACGACATACCTTCCGACCTTATTTATTTATTTAAAATATAATGCTCAATAAAAAAAATTACAAACGGCGGACTTAACGCTATGGCATTCTACCCATTCAACCAACAGGCCAAACTGAAACAAATAAAGGTTGGCATTTTACACCCGACCTTAAGTATATCATACTATGATGTGATTATGAATCTTTTTTTTAGTGGGACGACGAGTGTAGCGAGAGCTTAGAGTATAGATGTGCCAACAACCTATTGGAGTGACAAAGGATAAAAAACCATAGTCCAAGTTATGACTTCGGTTCGGTTTTTAACGAATATGTACATAATGATGGGTTGTCTTCATCAGCCATTCTGTTAATTATTTATATTCTTGGTATGTCTTGATTAATTAGTATTAGATACGTGTTTTATTGATTAAAAAACCAAACATAAAGCCAAAATATACTAAGTTATTAATATTTTTATTACAAATCGAAAAAAATATATATTTCTATCTAATACCGTATGGGTACAAGGTTTGGAAACATACTTATACATACTATTGTGATATCTGGGTATGCCCAGAGATTTTACAAGAATACAATTTTTAATGTAATCAAATTGACACTAAAAAAACAGTCTAAAGCTAAAAAAACTATTTCTAAGGACGAAAATGTACTTAATGATAATCAATAATACATTAGCTTCTTTCAATATTGATTATAACTATTAGCAAAATCTAAAACTAAATCGAAACAAGTCATAGACAATACTTTTTTGCTGTAAAAGCCACATAGTTCGTGCGGGCTACGGTCGTGTTTATCGATGTGGATAAACGAGGATAAAACGTCTGTCACGTTCTAAGCAGTGGGCGAGTGCGAGAGAGACGGACGCTCTATTCACATTATCCACGGCGGTAAAAGCGACGACAACGGGGGCTGGACATAGAAGTTGTGTTGAACTTGAAAACTAAGGACTAGAAAAAAAAAACAATTTCTTCTAATAAATTCAAGTATCGAACTCTTAAACGCTATACTACGGTACATTAGCCTAATGATGACATAAAATAATTCGTTGAAGATCTTTCTGTTCAAAAATTAAAGCATTAATAAAGTAAACTAAAAAAAAACCATCAATCAAGTCGTTTTGCTGACTGCACTTGTATTAATTATAACATACTTGCGACGCGCTCCGGCTCCGAACGGGTGGAATTTTCCAAAAAAATCTGTTACTGTGTCCTGACTGGAGATGGGCCGAATACGGACTTTGCCGAATACGAATATTCGGCCGAACGTTCGGTTCAGCTCTTACCGAACCAAATATTCGGTTGCGCCGAATCGCTAGAAACAGGTTTTGACACGTACGCGCTCAGCGCTCCGCGCGTGTTTCGGACCTTTGCGCTCGCGCCATTTGACTTGTCGACCTATGGTGGATAACTGAGAAAGGTGATTACTGATTAATAAAACTTTCTTAATTAAAACAACTTATTTAAGATACGGTTTTTTGCAAAATAATTGTATTTATATTTAGACGCATATTTATCTCTTTTTGGTAGTTGCTTAGAATGCTGAAATAGGATGTCAATCCGACGAATTACGAAGCAACCTACGCTCGTTATTTACTTTGTTTATTCGGTAAATATCCGGCAACGTAACCGAACTATTCGGCCGAATACGAACATTGAAAAACTTGCCGAATATCGAATATTTACCGAATATTCGGCCCATCTCTAGTCCTGACAATTACGAACACAAAAAAAAACAGCCAAATTGTTCGAGCCGTTCTCAAGTTATCATCTGTCATACACACGGCAATTGATTTTTATTTATATGCAAGATTATGAAAAGGCTAAGGCCATTCAGGAGTTCCTATACGGCCTCATTTCAACAAACGATGCCGAATATTATATTGTCAACAAAGTTACATGCTAGTTAAAAAAAAATGGACCGCATTTTCTTTTAATTTTTTTCTTCACCCAAAAAACTGAACCCAAAAAACTATGTATTTGTCCGCTATGTTACCAAGAATTGTATTGGAATTTAACACAACACAAGGAACAATATTCTAAAGACATTAGGAAAACGAAATTGTCCAGAACTAAGCTCGTGCATTTTTTTCCTAAATATAAAAAGGTCCTATTTTTTAAACGCCTCTAGTATGCTATATATATGTTTAATCAAACATACCAGTAATTTTTTTGAAATAGATAAATCAAAGATAAACGTGATGTTTAACACGCAACATCTTCCGCCATTTCCTACGAAGTACATAACCTAACAAAAATATATTCTAACCAAAATTCAGTTCTGTAAGAAAACACTATAACAATCTAATTTACTGCAATTTTCACTGTACTAATAAAACCCATAGTGAAAAAGCACTTTTAATGATCGATCCGTACATACTGAAAACAAAAATTCGGGTAATTTTGACACAATAAAAACAAATTTTTAAGTACATTCTGCGACTTAGGTCTGAGATCTGTCATCCATCGTCACTGCAAAATGTCAAACTTGCCATCCGTTCAATTCTTGAGGCGCATGCGCGTGAGAGCGTCGCCGCGTTCAAGGGACGTACGGAAAGATCTGAGTGATGCGACCGATCGCCCTGAAAATAAAATAATAATAAATAAATGTCAGGGGACAAAATAAGCTCTAGGCTTGTACACTATGGGTACTAGACAACGATAAACATACTTATATAGAGAAATACATACTTAAATACATAGAAAACATCCATGACTCAGTAACTAATATACTCATGCTCATACCGGGATTCGAACCCGGGACCGCTAGATTCGTAGGCAGGGTCACTACCAACTAGCTAGACTAACCGTGTCGTCAAAAATATATAAACATATGTTTATATATTTACCGTGAAAATAAGAACACTCTTGAAAAACTATATAAAAAACTCATCCATTTAGGAGCTACGATGCCACACACTACACGTTAAAGTTACACCCCCCCCCCCACCTACCTGGAGCCGAGCCCGGCCTGCAGCAGCAGGCGGCGCCCGCGCACGAGGTGCTCGGGGCAGCGCAGGAAGCGGAACAGCGCCGGCGCCGTCTCGCCGCAGCGCAGCGCGCCGCAGTGCGACATAATACCCTGACACACACACATGATAAACACATTACAACAAACGACTAACAATAGTAGATTGTTGCTTATTATTGTTCCAAGCCATACATTCAAACAAAGAGTTTGTATATTTAACCACTTTAAAATTGCTCTCTGAATTTTTATCAAACAAAGAATTAAATAAAATTGCCTCTTTTGCTGTTTTATTCTATGTCATTTACACTCGTCCCAAGTATTGTCCCTCGCCTGCAGCTCGGGCCTAAGCACCTCGGGACTCGTGTAAAATGGCATAGTCTCCGCACTCGCATCAAATGTATAATTATTTAGGGTCCCATGAAGTACCTCAATGACGGCGGTCTGGCGCACGTTCCCGACGTGCACGGTGCACTGGAAGCCCGGCGCGATCGCCGTCGAGTGCCGCAGCACGTGGATCGTCGCCTGCGACAACACACACACACACACTAGAGACTTCACTGCGATGAATGGATCGACGGAATTAATACCACCCATGATGAACCTAAAACCAGACTACAGCACCAGTATTACGGTCGCCTTTATAGCATCCGCCACCCTCGCACTTGGATACTGGTCAGAAAATGACAGATGTATTATCCACATCTTAAGATGACGGCTTGGGCAGATCGATTTCTTGACCCAAAAAACCTCTATTCCGCGATCTTCATCAAAATCGTTAGAGTCGTTTCTGAGAACGCGATTACAAATATAAAAACATTGCTCGTATAATATGTATAGGAGTACCTCGGAGACCGAGTCGTCGCTCGATATATATTTAAATGGTTATTCGTATAATAATAGTATTTTATGTAACCGACACGTAATGAGAGGCCTTAAAACACGAGTGTGGTTTTATGAAATGAGTCGAAGGCGAATTTCATAATAAGAACACACGAGTGTTTTAAGGCTTAATTATGTACAGTTGCATACATTACTTTATCTACACACATATTATAAGTACTCTAAGATGTGTTCAGAAACCGAAGGCAAATGACCGCATAGCCCAAATTCAAGATAGGTAACAGGCGGCACAACAAACAAATGACGACAAATATGGCGGCGAAACAAACCTGTCACGAATATGAATGTTTTTTTTTTCCATATAGAAACTAATAAAGTCCCTATTCTAATGTCGTTCGAAATCAAAATGCCTTACGATATTTTACTTGAAATATACCGAATTGACGTTACAATTGACACTATAATTGCCTGTTTAAATTGTGTTGGTTTTGGAAGATGTTCCAAATTTGAAACTCATAACTTTATCTTTATCTTTTATATCGTAATTTGAACTTTATGTTACTGCTACAGATAAGAAAATTATCACAGTTTAATTGATTGTTGTAATGCTGGTCATTACCAACGGATTCTGAACACATTACAGAGGACTTATGATATGTGTGTAGATAAATAAGATTGATCGACTTACTTGGAAGTACATGCACCCGCGGGGGTCGCTGGGGTCCTCGAGCAGCACCTCGTCCCTGCAGCGGCAGCCGTAGTCTTCCTTTCCCTCCCTAAACTCCTCCATTCTCCCCCTGAACCCCCCCTCCTTATACTCCTTCTCGCTGTCCGAAGTATAGATGTTCTCCTGCAAGTTGTCTATGGGCTTGGCCAGAGAGTTTTCCACGTTGGCTATGACTTGGTAGAGGTTCTTTTTATGCTTTTGGTGTTTCGGCTGACTTTGGAGCTGTGTGTTCTGGGGGCAAAATGTAATATTTGTCATATTTTAATAACCTAACCGAGTTAAAAAACTCCGGATAAGAACGGCACTCCTACTTTCAGAGCTCATAACCAGTGATCGGAATAGGTAGAGTATATTTACCTAAACTTGATGCATGTTCATTCAATAATGTGTTCCCATCTCACTCACGCATGAATGAACAAGCGTCAAGTTTAGGTAAATATACTCTACCTATTCCGATCACTGCTCATAACTCTTAAATGGTTACTAAATCATTGATTTGCGTGTGTGTACCGAGAGCTTTTGTGTAATGCCAAACACACAAGTTGACAGAGCTCTTTTTATTCAAATGTGTTTGCTGGGATGAGCTTGAAAACTTAAAATAATAGCGGGTAGATATGTCTTTTACACCAACGAAAGATTGTAGTGTTTTAATTTATAACTCAACTGTTAGTATAGTGTATGAATAGTGCGTGATGCAGGCCCTTATTTTGAATTGCTACAAAGCCTTAACAAAGTGCTTATAAATGGTGTAAGTACGGACTGTAACTTTTCTAGTTAATTGTTATTTTTACGCTTTGCATTAGTAAAGAGAAGAGATGTTAAAAAGTTAAGTGTACTCTTTTCTTTTAAGCTCCATCAATGTTTGCTTGTAATAGGCTTTTAAATATTATTACATTAATTATTAATGTTTGACTATTTTTTCTGACTCAATCAGCTTACATACATTACCAGCAAATTTGGAGTAACTTATTAGTTTTGTGCTGGCCTCTTAAGACGGCTCGCAAAATGGTCTGCTGCGCAAACATAGTTGTTACATGTGGTTAAGGTTGCATGCAGCTCGTAATATGCTCTGTTGCGCAAGCAGAGTTTGGACCAGGTAAACTTACATGTCTACCTGCATTTGCCAGCAAATCTGGCGCAAGTTTTAATTATTGTGCTCGCGGTAAAAATCGGACAATATTGTATATTAGTTCACGGGAGAAATGACAATAGCGTCTGATGTCCATATGCGTTGTATGCACGGGACAAGTGTGCGCATCAACTCTCCCACGAGGCATCGCATACGTCGCTCAGTGTGTTCGTACCTTTAAGCCCTACTTGGGATCAAACCTGAGACCTCTCGCTACTCGGTAGCTGCCCACCACGCCGGACCATGTAACCTCTAAGGAGGCCGACTGAAGATTAGTAGATTGTACAACAAGTGCATAAAAGCACCATTTTACGCGAGACGTTTATCCATCCAAGCGAGCTTGCGAGCGATGACGGATATAAAGTCGAGTGTTAAATGGGTTTTATGGACGAGTTGCACACTCTACTTTTCACTTCGATTGCGAGGAAATGAAACAGCAACATGATAAAAATAATAATAATAATAAATGCGACGAAATAAAAATTATAAGTTTATTTCATGAAGCTTTATTGTGTACTTTGGCTGTTGGTATCCTTGCCTTGGTCTTAGAATACTAACGAAACGAAATAAAATAAAAAGGTTATTCTATGAAGTTAAAGTTGTTTGTGTGGCTATTGGACCGATTGCCTAGGTCTTCGACGAAGATTTTACTTTACGCACTAGAGCATAAGAAGCTACTTTATGTCGCCTACGCATGACATAAAGACGAACTTTTAGAGCACGAGAAGTGAAAAAAATATGAATAGTCACCCCGTTGCTCTTGCAGTTCCCGGGCAGGCAGGCGGGGCGGGCGGCGCGGGCGGCGCGCGGGCGGCGCTCGGGCACGGCGAGCAGCACCATGCCGGGGCGCAGCGCGGGCGGGCGGCGCGCCAGCCCCAGCGACGCCGACTGCCCGGCGCGCACCACGCCGCACGGCACCCGGTTCCGGTAGATGCTCTTCACCGAGATCTCCACGAACTCGCCCGTGTCCAGCGGGCCTACGACACGTTTTGACACGTTCATTGTGCGCCCTGGATATTTATACTCTGTCTATCTGATGAACTCGAAACTACTGAACGGATTTCAATACGGTTTTCTCCAATAGACGGAGTGATTCATGAAGAGGTTTAGGTGTATAATTCATTAAGGTTTAGGTGAGTATATGCTCTGCTACCCGTGCGAAGTCGAGGCGGGTCGCTAGTAATAAAAAAATAAACAAATAAATATCAGGAGACAGTCTCACACGAATTTACCTAGTCCGGAACTAAAACTTAGTACCATGGGTACTACTGGTACTAGACAACGATAAACATACTATAGATAAATACAGGGTACACTACATAACTCCGAAGAGTCATAATTCCGAATTGATTGAAATCCCGAATTTTCATAATTCCGAATGCAATTTTTTTAATGAAGACTTTATTTTTTGATATCGCACTTAAATTAAACCTAACCTAACCTACTCATAGCGATTCAAATATGTTTTTAATTTTAAATAGCTCTAGCATAACATAGATTCCGGAAAAATTAAAATTCGGACAAATGAATATTCGGAAAAAAATATTTCGGAATATTTGGGTGTTCCCATAAATACATACTTAAATACATAAAAAACATCCATGACTCACGAACAAATACTCGCGCTCATCACACAAATAATTGTCCATATCGGAATTCGAACCCGGGACCGCTAACTTTGTTGGCAGATTGATTCCTTTTTCGCTGTATTCTCGTCACAAAATAGTGTTGTGTCCACGTCTCACCTATGATCAGGTCGTCCCCCTCGCACAGCTGGCCGCGCGCCAGCAGCCCGCCGACCACCGGCCCCGACGAGTCCCCGACGTGGAATATCTCGTCGATTTGGAACTCGCACGCCTCCTACAAACACTCGTATTATGGTCGATCACAAACGAGCAAGACTATATATCTCCGGCGAGAGATATGTAGAAAACGAAGTAAGATAAGAGAGTAGAATTTTGAACGTAGCGGGGTTCTAGCGATCAAATTGAAATTACATCCTCCTGAGGCCCAACGTCCTACATATGATTCTGTTTCGAACTAGCGAAATTTTGACGTAGGCCTCAGGAGGATAAAATTGACATCGTTTCTTAATCAACTTACCCGAAAACCGAGAAAATAAGTCCCATGGCGACTTTAAAAAAACACGTTCGTCATATTGAAATCCAAAATCGATATAATTTTTGGAATCAGTAATGCCGAACACTCAACAGTCCATTCTATTAGTACTCGTATACTGCAGTGTCCTTACGTTGTATACTCTAGTCTACTGGTCTACCCACGCGGTCTTGTCCGGTCTACTAGTGTGTCCTGCGGTCTACTGGCGTATTAGCCTATTCATGTGTCTACGCCTGTCTACTAATGTGTCCTGTGGTCTACTAGTCTATCTACCTACGCGGTGTACTAGAGTCTAACCACACAATTTACTAGTATTCTGATGTTTTCTGCGATCTGCGGTTCTCGATCCACACTACATACCCTGGTCTACTAGGTCTACTAGTGTATCCACTCGGTCTTCAATGACCTATTCACATTTAAAAGCCTGGTCTACTGATCTGGCCCAGTCTACTGGACTAATCCGGTCTACTGGTGTATCCACTCGGTCTTCAATGACCTATTCACATTTAAAAGCCTGGTCTACTGATCTGGCCCAGTCTACTGGACTAATCCGGTCTACTGGTGTATCCACTCGGTCATGACTGACCTATTCACATTTAAAAGCCTGGTCTACTGGTCTGGCCCAGTCTACTGGACTAATCCGGTCTACTGGTGTATCCACTCGGTCTTCACTGACCTATTCACATTTAAAAGCCTGGTCTATTAGTCTGGCCCGGTCTACTGGTGTATCCACTCGGTCTTTTGATATTTTTCGCGATCTACGATTGACTATCTACTTTTAAAACAGCCTGGTCTACTGGTCTAGCCTGGTCTACTGGATTACTCCGGTGTACTGGTGTATCCACTCTGTGTTCTGATGACAGGTAACAGAGTGGTGTGGGCGGGCGGCACTCACGTGGTCGGGCGCGGGCTGCGGGCCGGCGGGCGGCTGCAGCGCCAGCAGGTAGGCGTGCAGCGCGTTCAGCCCGGCGCCGCGCACGCAGCTCACCGGGAACACGGGGATCTGCTCCATCTGGGGCCGCCTGCAACACACGGGCCGGGATCAACAAACCTTACCTTTTTTTTACAACAGTAGGAGGCAAACGAGAGGGCGGGTTGCCGGATGGGAAGTGATCACCACCGCCCATGAACACCAACGACTCGAGAAGAATTGTCGGTACGTTGCCGGCCTTTTAAGGAAATGAAACCTCTTTCCTTACTTGGAGGGAAAGCACCCTAAATAATCAAAATATTTATTCAGTAAATTGGCCACATACGGGCTCTTTTACACGTCGGTAATATAGAGTGAATCTACCAGCGCTTCGGACAACACCATCAATGCGGAGAAGAAGCGCCGCAAGAAACTCCAGCAGAAGGTCATTTTTTCAATCATAAAATACTTAAAAGTAGGTTACAGTTACAGTAAAGTAAGTTACATTACAAGGTAATAAAGTAACAAATATTAATTACTAGAACTAGCACAAATAAAAACATGACAAATGTAAGGTTAAATACATTAAACTAAATATAATGACTAAGAGAACAACACGACGAGGTCTCTTCTTCAAAAGCCATAACTGTAATAATTAACTGAACAACAAGTCCTTGCAGACGTGAACAAACCGGACCCCACAAACTATGTATTAAAGAAAGCAAATTTTACTCAAAGGAAACGTTCCTTTTGCAAGCTTTTATTTAACTTGCAATGTTCGTATGTATGTAAGTTGTCCGTTTCAACACTTGCCAGCAAGATTTGAACCACTCCCTTATGTCCGATTGAGCTGTTTGGAATACATATGTGAACCCGAGGACAATGCAATATTATGGTGTCAGAGAGTTGATCTGAGCTGAGGTGGCAACAGGATCTCAGCTGTATTTAACGTAGACCCACCGAGTTTGGACTCGATAGTTTGGTCTTGATAAGCAGATGGTGATTGTGCAAAAAAAGTACAGTCGGCAACAAAAGCTTGTCCCTAAAATAGTTTTTTTGACATAAACTTATTTCTAGAAATAAGGATAACTGCATTCACAGGTTTTTGAATAATTGCTCACCTCGACCGGTAATCAAATCAACTAAAAATGCAAAAATACACATTTTTCAATTTATTGTACCAAGCTAAATCAGTCGACGATTAGGATCGTAAGGCATAGTGGTATTATAACAATTAAATGTTTAAAAAAACAATGAACCGTCTCTAAAATATGAAGGAGCTCCGTTGATTTTCCATGGATCCCCACGACTAGAACACGACGAAATTGAAACAGAACGACCCCTGAGATGTAACCCATTCAACAAAAAAAAAAAAAAAAATCGGTTCACAATTTACGAAGATATTGCGTAACATGTACAGGAAAATAACCTTAACGCCCTTAAAACTTTTAGAAGTGCACAAATCGGAGTTGTCATCCCAACGCGGAACCCTCGGTGCGTGAGCTCGGCTAACACTCGATCGGTTCATTATTTGCTCAAATGTTCCATCACTAAATTAAATCGTGTAATTTTGAACAAAAGCTAAGAAAATTGATTAATAGCCTGTTCATTACACCGTTGTATTGTCTTAAAAGGAGACAAACAAGTGGTGTTTGTATTAAGTATGACGCAGTTTTGTATTTTCTGGAAAAATAGATAAAAATACCGTTTTGCGAACAAGTGTTGTGTTGTGGCGACCGCGAACTGGGAGACGGAGTGTCGGCAGGCCATCCACAAGGTGGACCGACGATCTGATAAAGATCGCGGGAAACCGCTGGATGACAGCAGCAGAGGACCGATCGTTGTGGAAAACCTTGGGGAAGGCCTTTGTCCAGCAGTGGACGTCTAGCGGCTGATAATGATGATGATGAAACAATTGTTATGACACGGTCTCCCCGCTTGACCTAATACCATATAACCTCACCAAATAAAACCCGCCTGGCGACTAGTATGACGCAGCCTTACAATTTTTATATAGCCTACGACACTCGCATGTTTTCTACGAACCATATGACACCCCATTTATTAAAATCGGTCCAATAGTTTAGGAGTTAGAGTGGCACATCCGATTTTGGGTCACACACGTTCTCAGTAATCGTCTCCTCTTAGGAAGCGCTGGCAGATTTTGACGTGTAAAAATGCCCGTGCGGCCTACTTACTGAATAAATATCTTTTTTAACACAGTTGCTCAAAAAGTGGTACCTTTCGTAGCTGTATATCGTGCGGAAAGTTGGTTTTCGCGAACTAGTGCTTTTTACTTTTCCAATTTTTTTAAATTTATACTTGTTCCAATTCATGACTACTTATTGATGAGTGTTAATATTAGTTTCCTTTAAACATCGTAATCAACATAAAAACCTACTGTTAATGTAAGAATACGAAAAATATACATATTTCATATTTTATTACTTACCTCTTCATCATTATAACACGTTAATTTTTTAATATTGAATATTGAAAAACCGTTCTTAATTAAGTTGTCTGAATGGAATGGAGTAGCTGCCGAAACGCCTGTCAAAATTTTTGACATTATGAAGAGGCTTTTTTTTTAATGATTATGGCCTGGATGCTAAGTCCTTTAAGCCATGCGTTTTTTCTTACTGCAAGCATTTTTAAGTTTCCAAAGGCAACATTCGATATTGTTTTTATAAATATACGATACACAAATAATCGTAAATAACAATACTTAGGTAATAATAGTACAATGTTTTATATTTACAATTGTTTATGTCTTATAGAACATGCATTGAAAAAAAAACTTTCATTGAAGTGGGTTTAATAATAATAACAAAATCCATTCTAGTCGAATAAAAGCTAAAAAACACCCTTCATAATGTCAAAAGTGTTCACTGCGAATGATCGAACTTACAACGAAATTGTTTACCCATCTTAAGTTTTCAAAAAATTGCTTATAAAATGAGTGAATCAGAGTTTGAAATTGATTTATTTTTTCGCAACTGTGTTAAAAAACGTCGTTCGATACACGTGCGGAAATGGCATTCTTCACTCGTCCCGAGTCTTGCCACGAGCCGTAGGCGAGTACTCGTGAAGTAATGACATACTTTCCGCACTAGCATCGAAATGTACTATTATCTTTTTTTTATCTACATACATAGTCTGTTAACCACATCACCTTTCCTTTTGCTTCACGCAATCGGGTCATACACAGTCACAGAAACAAAAATTGTCTCTCCTGTACCAGAAAGTTAAGGACTTTGAAACCAAATTTTTCGGGTTAGGATATATCCGCGTAATGAGAGTCTGGTGGTTTGGCCTGTATCGAAATTATACGAGTTAACAACTCCCACGTCGTTAACTTTTAGGAACAGAAGGGACAATTTTGAACCTAACTCTGTGTATGACCCAATCGGGTAAAAAAGCAGTCAAATTGATGAACTCCCCCTTTCCTGGAGCCGGCCGGAAGGTGACAAGTTGTGGACTCACTGTTCGTCCTTCTGCTCCGTGTTGTCGATGCCGTCTATGGTGTCGAGGATGAGCTGCTGCGGCCCCACGCAGCTGCGCGCCATGTTCTCGTCGGTTATTAGAAGCGGTTTCTGAAACACAATAGTACATTATTGCCTAGGCGCGGAAAGTAAGGGATTGCCTGACGAGGTGGTTAGCAGGCCGAGCAATAGCGAGGCCTGCTAAAATACGAGTCAGGCAATCCCCCCGTTTCCGCCGAGGCATATATAATGCTTTTCTCAAACATGTGAGGAAATGATACAAATATATTTGTAAAAAGTAAAATGAATATTAAAAGTGATGTTAGTCATATTACTTAGGACAATTAATTTGTAAACGAAATTGTTATGGGATTTCCAGGAACATTTATGTTTGTCTGTTGAATTTGAGATGTTGATATTTCAGGGCTTGTGGTAGACAAATGGACGTAACTTAGGGAAAAGGATCCAATTCAACCATTTCACACTTGTAGAATTTGACATAATATTGTCAGCAATAGAATTCAATACCGTGAAGTGCCGAGGACTTGATGTTTGTAGTTTTTACACAACAACAGTAAGTTCTACGTTTAAATTTCAATAAGTTTTTGTTTTTAATTATATTTTTTAACCATAGACAATTTTAAAGAAAATTAAAAAGAAGAAAACACACGCACTGTGCTACGAAAACGAGCAGTTGTCTTGGCTGTATGAGATTTATTTCTTGGTCCTTTCTATTCTGTATGCATTGGACAGCACTTTAAAAAAAATATCGCAGCGGACAAAAATGGGTTTTCATACGTTTATTTTACTCCTAGGAAGAAAATGAGGCCCTTCGCGTCTTCGTTTTTCAAAAGAAATGCCATCCTTTCTGAGCATGTTTGAGAAAAGATAAATTAAGTGTGTGCGCGTATTTAGTCTCATAAGATTTTTATTCGAACGGGTAATCTTAAATAATTATACACCTAAATTTTCCCCGGGTGAAGACATGGGGGTTTTTGCGATTGAAAACTTATTTGCGGTTTTGGTGAATTGACTGCGATCTATGTCGATGTATGGTGATAACAGTTTTCCAACGGCAAAGTTAAGTTTGTCGCAAGGTCTACAGTTCACAGAGGTACCGTAAGTGAGGTAGGTACTTGAAAGTCACGCCATCTTTTTTTGGTGCATTTTCTAAGCTGTCCGTAAGTCTGTAACATTTTTGAACTGTATAAATATTCAATTGATGTTTTCATATAATTATGTGTTATTAGTTATTACAACAGCGGATAAAAAAAAAACATGAGGTCCCCATTTTTTTCTACATTCAAACGTTGAAACGGTAATTCGTAAGCGTCAAATTTGATGCGATACCAACCCTAAGAGCGTTTGCGCACTGCGTCCGATCCGACTACGTATGACAAATCGTATGACGGAACTTGGATCTAGTGAGCAACCTACCATACAAATAGTAAGTACTACCGCTACCTCGGACCGATATTGCTTGGATTCGGATCGGACGCACTGCGCAAACGCTCTAAAGAAAATCCAATAATAACCGGGCAAGTGTGAGGGGCTCGTGCTAATGATTACAAGCATCGTTCAAGAATATTAATAACTAGTGATCGGCCACCGGTAGCATTTTATGTCACGTTGATGACGAAAGTATTACATGGATATGACTCTATTTAATTTTGTGCACAATTTATATATTTATTAAAAATGTATGATTTTTTTATCGAGTCTTATTATTAATGGTCGGCGACAGGTAGCAACTTTCCGATTAAAGAATATTATAGATATGATTCTAATCAAATTTTGAGTACGATTTTTGAATTATAAATGTACGCATTTTTAACTTTTAAGGCAAAATGTAAAAAATTTACCTGGTTTCTTATTAAATGTAAGGTTTTAATGCATACATCTCGAAAATACATGTTGTTCTATAAGAAAAGTACCATTATTTGGTAATACAAGTAATAAAAATAGCATAAGAGGCGCCGTGATGTCGTTGGTTGTTTTCATAGTCGAGTTTTAGTTTTAATTTCATCTTGTTTAATTATACTTTAATTTAAACCATACCTAACATATCCATACTAGTCATTACGTTTGACGTGAAAGTGACATAAATTGGTCCCGTCAGGCGATCTATAATATGAATATCGCTTGGCGGCGTGGGGCGGGCGCACCTTGCGCGCGGGGCGCAGCAGCGCGGCCAGCGCGGGCAGCAGCGGCGCGGCGGCGGCGAGCTCGCACTTGCTGAGCACGGCGAAGAACGGCAGCCGCAGCGCCAGCAGCAGCGCCACGTGCTCCTCCGTGATGCTCGTGATGCCCGCCGTCGCCGAGATCTGTGCCACCAAACGCACACCACTATATACAGGGTGTTTTTTTATTCGTCTAAAAAAATTTGGGGGTTAAATCAGTAAGTCATACTGACCAACTTTCACTATGGGACCAACCCCGAAATCGAGAAAAAAATTGACCATCCCATACATTTTGGCTAGTCAGCTGACGATATTTTGTATGGGAGGGTCAAAATTTTTTTCGCGATTTCAGGGTTGGTCGCATAGTGAAAGTTGGTCAGTATGACTTACTGATTTAACCCCCAAATTTTTTTAGACGAATAAAAAAACACCCAGTATATCTGTTATGCAACGCTGCAAACTTGTTATTTGGCGCAAAAGTCAGTATAATATGATAGGGAGTCAGCGAAAGATTCTAAAATTGAAGCACGAGCTTAGCGAGTGGTTTAAAAAATAGAATTTTGAGCGTAACGAGGGATTGAAGGCCTCGAGACCCAAATAACTTTGCTGCCATGCGAGTACGAGCGCCACATCAGTTGTAGCCATGTTTGCGCAGCGCCCCCTCCGCGCACAGCACCACCATTACTTTCCACGCTAGCGGTTAAAGTGGACTTTTGCGCGCAGATTTTGACCGACAAAGAAAACCTTTCCGAGCTGATTAGGTGAGATATATATTTACTAACACACTTTGTTTCCGACTGTACTACTAACACTTATTATGAACTCGCTATAAAGAGACGAGCCAAACGAGTCCAAGCTCGACGAATCTAATAGCAGCCACTGAGGAGTTCCCGTGACCACCTTCCGTCCCCACCGTCATGCCAGCTCGCCGGTGTCGTCGGCACCAGCAGTAGTAGCGCAGTACTCACCACCAGCATGGCGTAGTGCGGGCAGTAGCCCGTGAGCCCGTGCAGCGTGGTGCGCTGGTACTTGCTGTGCCCGGCGAGGTCCAGGAACGACACCAGCTTGGCGCTCCGCTCGCCTATCCTCTCGGCTGTCATCAGTTCTGAACACCCGTAGTTAACCACGTTACCCTGTTAAAAAACGAAGCGAAAAAAAAAACTATAAGACTATTTTATTCAGACAAACAGGGCCTAGGCAATGATAAAAGGCAGACGGACTAAAGCCTGATGATGAAGGTTTTAAATTCTCGCCAAATTATCATTTCGGCAATTGGTGTAAAGGAAACTCATTTTTATTGACCCAAACGGCAATTGTCGTTATAGCCATCCATTTGGCCCACCATCATTATCGTCCCGGCCATATCACATGAGACGTCCACTGCGAGATATAGGCCGCCAAAGTACGAGAGTTGCCAAGTGTTTGTAGCTGGGGAGGCTCACCTGGGCATCGAACCCGAGTATCTCGTGGCTGAGCGACGAGGTGCGGCCGCTCTTCACCTCGTGCAGGTGCCGGAACATGTTGAGGCGCGCGCTGCCGCGGCCGTTGTCCAGCTCCCCTGTCCAACGTTACAATAAAGGTTACTTTTATGGAAGCCTGTTGTTTTCTATATTTTTACCCGACTAAGGAAAAACCGGTCAAGTGCGAGTCGGACTCGCGCACTGAGGGTCCCGTACACATTTGGCCGGTTTTTAGTATTTGTTGTTGTATTTGAGTTTGTTACGCTTGTTTTTACTATAGAACAAATAAAAAACAAAGTTGAAAAAAAAAACGGTTCTTGTATGAGAACTCCCTTATTATTCTGCTTTGTGGCACAATACCTCTATCATTAATCATTATGGAATTCCGGCCATTTTAAGAATGAGGCAATAGAGAATATGCATGTTTTTTTTTGCTTTAATAACAAGTGATTCATGTAACAAAGAGTAGAGATTTTTTTTTAAATAACTATAAAAATAAGCAGAACAGAATTTAACATAAGAGTCTACAGGGTGACCTCGAATTGGTAATACAAATTCAAAGTACTACAGAGAGCTTCCCTAAACCAATCGCTTCTACGAGGTCTCACGCTTAATTTTAAAACATAAGTACTTTTTTTTTAAGTTTTCTAATTATCCCATTTTTTTTTGCTTAAATTGGTTACCCTACCATTACCTTTAAAATGAAAGAGGTTTAAAGTATTTCAAATGAACACTTTCCTCTTTGGTTCGTTATCTGACACATCATTTATGATAATAGCGTATCTTGATTAGTAAATTGTCACTTGTCTTGTCAAAGAAAGTAAGAATTTTCGTATTTAATTAAGATAGAAATTAAACAAAATGCCCCGACCTTATCCTTATACGAATATTCAGCGAATGGATATGTTATCTTTTTATTTTACGTCACGAAGTACCGTACGAACTCAAGCATTGTTTCATGAACGACACCCTGACTGCCCAACTCCTACTCGTGTTCTAATAAACTCCATTGTCCAAAACTTAAGAGATTTTGGACAGTTTACTGTCCCAGTGCACGCTCAAGCTCCGGGCCGGCGGCCGCGGTACTCGCAGACGTTTCGGAGACGAGTTCTCGATTATTTTAGCCACCACCCAGAGGCGAGCTCAAGGGACGCTGCCGCAAGATTCGGAACGAGCCAATGGTTTATTTGGCGATTACTGAATGCTGAAGGAAAGTATCCGTTTAAATTCCAAAGGGTGCAGGATATCATATTAGCCGATTATCCTAGAAGAGTGCAATTTTGTCGTTGGCTGCTGCAAAATCTACACTTGAACATTTTATGGACCGACGAGGCAACATTTACAAGAGTAGGCATGTTCAACGTTCACAATGAACACTGGTGGTCTGATCGTGAAGCAAATCCTCACGTAACTCGCAGGGACTCCTACCAGACACGTTTCTCGGTAAATGTTTGGGCAGGAATACTGAACGACTGTTTGATTGGTCCTCATTTCATTGACGGAAATTTAAATGGACCGAAATATGAAGAATTCCTGAGAAATGTGTTACCGGTATTGCTACGAGAGGTGCCGCAGCAAAATTTGGAGGCTCTGTATTACCAGCAGGATGGGGCACCAGCTCATTTTTCCCTGCGTGTGCGAAGCTACTTGGACCAAGAGTTCCCTGGGAGATGGATTGGACGCTGTGGCCCAGTCGCTTGGGCTCCTAGAAGCCCTGATCTCACACCTCTCGACTTCTTTTTGTGGGGCGAAATAAAAAGGAGAGTGTACGCACGGGAAACAGATACTGTGGGTGAACTTCGCCAAAAGATAGTTGAGGCATTTAATAATGTAAAAACCAATGAATTTGTTCTCCACAGATTGAAAGACAATCATAGGCGACGGGCAGAGTTATGTATCCAAGAAGGCGGGGGTCATTTTGAGCACATTTTAAAAGTTGTTTAAGTTTTACAATTTTGTATTTTGTACTGTACGTTATTCAACAATAAATTATTTTTAATAATTCACTCATTATTCAGTTATTCACTTTATCAGATAATTTATTAGGGTACCTACTTAAAACTAAAGGGTTGGATGGATATCAGCACCTAGTTTATTAATAACATCGAGTGATAGATACAGGAATGGAAATTGAGACACATTTTGTTCCTTGTCGCTTTGGGTGGCAGTGCGTCACGTTGAATGTCCACTGTCATTATCTCCGTCGTTGTTGTGACAGAGTACAAAATGGTGCGAGAATCAATTTCCTTGTCTGTACGACAGATATGCATGACGTCATGTAGGTTAACCACACTTGGGATTTTAAATTATTTTTATTATTTTGTTTTGTTAGAAAATTAACGATAATTAAGGAAAGCTAACTTTAACAACTGAGTTAATGCAATACACTATTAGTGATTAACTGAATCATAATCAAGTATTTTGTATTACCAATTCGAGGTCACCCTGTATATGGCCGTACTGGACGCTGACGTCACATTCCATTTCGGATCTTTCTGTAGTTTAAAATCAATCGTATTTTTTGGCTGATTTTAATTTTAATTTTACTTTCTGTCATCTCTTTTACGGTATTTTCATATTTTCATGGCTGTTCCCTATTTGAAATGTAGGCTTTATTAAACTAAATCCATTTGAGTTTTACTCCAAATAAAGAATTTTTATCCTAGTGCAAATTAGTGCAGAAAAATATAACTCAGACAAAACCTTTTTTATGTGGATCCTACCTTGAGTGAGCACGCCGATGAGAGTGGACTTGCCGGCCTCGTTGGCTCCCATCACCGCCACCCTCAGCTCCACGCTCTGCTGCGTGTCCGCCAGCTGCCACGAAACACATTTAATTAACTAAATAAAATATTTTGAAAATAAATTATCTTAAAACTTTTACTTTATCATCATACTTCTGCCCCAACTGACCTCACTACACTTCTACTGATCGTTATCTCTTATTGACCTTCTCATTATATACTTCTGCTACTGGGTGAATTTCAGGGCGTTTCAACCGCCGTCATTAGTGTCACCAAATATATTGACGAAATCAGTGACACGACAGCGACTTCTGATGCTGATAGAAACTACATACCCGGTTCCGCTTCTGTTTACATCAGGCGTTGCTGGTAGGTGTCATTGGTTTCGTCAATATATTTGGTGACACTAATGACGGCGGTTGAAACGCCCTGAAATTCACCCTACTACTGACCTTCTCATTTTACACTTAATTCTGCTTCTATCGACATCGACCTTCACACTATACACTTTTGCCCCTGCTGACCTCACTATCTCTTCACTCACGTCTTCTGTTACCGACCTCTTCACTATACACCTCTATTCCTACTGACCTTTTCACTTCAGTTAGCAGGCTTATCCTTCGAGCTTCTACAGTACAATGTATAGACAGTAGTGATGCGACCGACCTTCTTGATGTAGACCTCGGCAACGGCGCGGTGCGGCGCGACGCGGCGCGCGGAGACGTGCGCGAGCGTGGCGTGCAGCGCGGCGGCCATGCGGCGCAGCGTGTGCAGCGAGCCGCGCAGCGCGCGCGCGCGCAGCCCGCGCAGCGCGCCGCAGTCGCGCACGCCCACCAGGTACACGGCGCTGCCGCCGCCGGACCGCAGCCGCCATTTTAACTGCGACGCATTTTATATAAAGCGGATGCAGCGATCAAAATCATACTAGTCCTCTTATATAGTAATACTATAAACTAGCTTATACCCGCGACTTCCTTCTCGTAGAAGTCGTTTATCGCTGCTCCCTGGGGAATTGTCCACTTTTCTGGGATAAAAAGTAACTGTTCAAGGTCTCAACGTAGTACATGATGCGCCTACATTTTCTGTACGAGCAAAGCTCCGCGCGTGAAGATTTGCTGTCGTCTAGTTGCATGTACACCTTTGTGTCATTCTTCCTTCCTTGTATCACACGTCTAGCAAGTACACGCATGTTCAATTTTCAAAACCAGTGTTTAAATTTTTTACCACTTCTGATTCCCGAACAGTACCCTGTGTCCTTCCCGAAGACTCGAACTATCTCAATACCAAAGTTTCATCGAAATCGGTTCAGCTTTTTAGCCCTGAAAGCGTAACAAACAAATCCACTTTCGTAATTATAATATTAGTAAGGATGTGAAATCTTCGGATTTGGATGAAATTTGGCACATAGTAACACATAGGATACTTTTTAACCCGTAAAATTTGATAGTTCCCGTGGGAAAAGCAAACTACGACTAGAACAGACGGACAGCGTAGGTTTAGTAATAGAATTGTTTCCGTATCCTAAAAAGCCTTCTAGTATGAGACTCCAAATCACCGATTACTAGGTTTCAGTGTCTGTCTGTTTAAGATATGTATCGACTAGCTACCTGTGTGACGAGGTGCTGGAAGCGCCGCTCGCAGGGCGCCACGAGCTGCAGCTTGTACTCCACGTTGCCGAACCGGGGCTCCGGCGGCAGGCTGCCGTACGCCTCCTCGCCCGAGTCAGACGCCTCCGATGCCCTGCAACAACATTGACGACGCGGTCAGCCTATTTGGTAGTGACCCTGCCTACGAAGCGGTCCCGGGTTCGAATCCCAGTATGGGCACATATTTGTGTGATGAACGTGAGTTTTCTATGTATTTTAGTAAGTATTTCTCTATATAAGTATGTTTATAGTCGCCTAGTACCCATAGTACAAGCCTAGAGCTTAGTTTGGGACTAAGACAATTTGTGTGAGAGTGTCCCCTGGTATTTATTTATTTATCTGTGAAGTTTCCTCAGTCTTAACAATTACTTTAAATCTTGAGACATGCATCTCAAGACCAGTTTTAACCTCTACGCGAACAGGTGTTATAAGTTTAACGCGTGTATCTGTGTATCTGTCTGTGGGATTGTAGCTCCCAAACGGATGGACAGATTCGAACGCGTTTTTTAAAAGAAAGCTAGTTTGACTGGGGCGGTTCTTAGCTAAGTTTGATGAAAATCGCAAATATGTCGGGGGTCCCTATCTATTTAATAGTTATAAAATTACTAGCGACCCGCCCTCGCTTCGCTCCGGGTATTCTTATATACATAAACCTTGCGTGAAAAATTATCTAACTGATGGTGAAAAAACAGACAGACGAGAAAAGCGACTTCATTTTATTAACCCCCGACGCAAAAAAAGAGGGGTGTTATAAGTTTGACGTGTGTATCTGTGTGTGTAATTGTGTATATGTCTGTGGCATCGTAGCTCCTAAACGGATGCACCGATTTTGATTTTTTTATTTATTAGAAAGGTGACTTAATCGAGTGTTTTTAGCTTGGTTTGATGAAAATCCGTTAAGCCGTTTAAAAGTTATGAGCTCTGATCAAGATTTTGTTGGGAGTTTTTTAATACTTGAAATCTTTTAGTGACGAGTCCCTCCAATGAAATTGTTATTTAGGCACTGATGTCGGGGGTTTTTAACTCGGTTAGGTTATACCGCGTAAGGATAATAAGCGAGTGTGACTGACGTGTCGTCGAGGCTCTCGTCGAGGTCGTCGGAGCTGCCCCAGGCCGCGTCGTCGAGGTCGCGCGCGCTGAACTCGCCCGCCAGGTACGTGTCGTCCTTCAGGATCACCTGACCAACACACACACCATAACCCCGCCATCGCGCCTAAAGGTGGATATAGACGCCGCGTGACAGAGCGAGCCGAGCGAGGATTTGGACATAATTTAGAACGCAGATAGTCCTGATCCTGAACTATCGTTGTGACAAATTTTATCCAAATCCATTCAGCGGTTTAGACGAGATGGAAACACCGCCTGGCTCGCTCTGACACGCGGCGTCTAAAACCACCTTAACAGCACCGATTCGCATTTTGTCAGTAAATGGCTGCTTTGTATGCGAATGAAGAATGGACGCGTACGCATCTTCCTACAAAGTAGCTATTTTCTACAGACAAAATGCGAACAGGTGCTGATATATGTCATTCAGGCATTTACGTTACGAGGGTCAATTTATGTATATTATAATGCCATACCAATGCGATAAGGTACTACGCGCCACGACTAGGCGTCACGGTATATCTAAATAATATACCGTGATATAAAAAGCTGAGTGGAGACCAGTTTGGGCTTAAAGTAATTAAATTATATTTAGATCAAGTTGTTTTAGTTAAGCAAATTGTATGGTTTTAAGTGCTTTAAGTGGCAAATAAATTTAATTTAATTTAATTTACTACAATGTAGGTACAGCTTCTTGTGAGGTCGGCCGTACCTAATAGCGAAATAAATATTTGTAAAATGATACTATTTGCCATTTGGCTATCCTTGGGTTAAATATTAGTGAACTATTTATTTATTACTTATGAAATCTTTCACATTTAGGGCCTGTTTCACAATCGACAAGTAAATTCATCTGTCTAATAAAGATAGCCCTCTCCTTGTCTATTTTCAAGTGTAAGAAAGGGAAAGGGTTAAATTTATTTAACAGATACAGGCGGATATAATTATAAATAACCAACCTTCTCCAACTTATCGATAACATTATGCACCGCATCGTCTTCCAAGTCTTTCCTACGGCTCTTCTTGTAGTCGTTCAGATCGTTGACATTCTTCCCGATGTCGGTGCATATCTTGGGCACGGCGGACTGGTTGTTCCACGTGGTCTCCTCCTCGTCTTTGGCTGGACTCTTCTTCCATCTTCTATTCTTCCTTCCAGAGTTCCGGCGCTTTGGCTTCTTGTCGTCTGTTTTGGTATCTGAACAATTGTCTCATAATCACACAGAGCTTTACGGTAACCTGTCATTTTACCAAAACACGTTTACCAAACTGATTCATTTCGCAAACATGTCATTTGGCAAACCACTTTTTTTTTCAAAACTGTAAATATTTCAAGATTTATTTCAGGACCATCGTGTTGAACCCTATAAGTTAGGTTAGGTTAATTTTATAAAAATCCTGCAATATTTACAGTTTCATATGAATCAGTTAGGGAAAGGTTTTTTGGTAAAACATTAGTGAACTGAGCTTTACACTATAGCATCTTCTGTTAGGGGTTCCTCCGTAACCCCCTGACCGATCCCACTCATGTTCGAACTTAACTGTATTTGTCTCAACCACATCTCAAATACTAAATCTCATGTAGATCGGATCCACAATATTCATGTTATCGTCAAACAAACATACAAACATTCGAACGGGCGTTTTTTCACCACAAAAATTACCAATGCCCGTGACTCTTTAACGGCCCGGCCAGAACTATGAGGGTGAATTTCAGGGCGTTTCAACCGCCGTCATTAATGTCACCAAATATATTGACGAAATCAATGACACCTACCAGCAACTCCTGATGTAAACAGAAGCAGAACCGGGGATGTAGTTTCTATCAGCATCAAAAGTTGCTGGTTTCGTCAATATAATTGGTGACACTAATGACGGCGGTTGAAACGGCCTGAAATTCACCCATGAGCGGCAGTGTCGTGGCCAGGCCCTTCGTTGGGTCGATGATGCGAGAGCTCACCGTCCTTGACGTTGACCTCGATGAAGCACTCTATGTAGCTGCGGTCCTTGACCAGCACCTCGGAGCTGAGGGTCGGCTCGCACAAAAACGAGGACTCCTCGGGGAGAGTCTCGTTTTTTCCTTGGGCCTTCCTCCCGCGTCTCCTACCTAGAAAAAATATATAGCATGAAGACAAACAACCACACAGGCTAGATGGTGAGTGAGATCTGACACCCATAGACATTTCGTCGCTTATCGAACACCGCTCAAGTCATCATCATTGCGTATGGCAGTCATCCTGCATGGATCAAACGTCAATGTCCAGGTGTTTCAGCCAGTTTACTGCGGCGGGAGTAAATTTATGCAGCTCCTCCATGCCTCCAGGAAAACAGCGAAGTGGGCAATCATTTACCACGTGAGAGAGGGTCTGATCAGATGCTCAAGTCATTTTGACTAACTTGCCAGGAAAGCGAAAAAACAGTTTTTTGAGGCCAATCACGGTTGTAAATTTAGTATGGCCGAATTAAGACATATGCGGTGTTGGAAGGCCAACCACAGAGGCCAACCGACTTGCGCGCTGTCACTTCTTTTTAAATACTGGTCTCTTATTGGCTGAAATTATTAGAAAGTGATTGGTAGATTGACGCGCTATGAGCAACTCTATCCAAAATTATTAAATTATTACTACCCAACATTCTCCTGACGTGACCGATGTCTACTCTGACACTGGCAAAATACATCTCGCTTTCAATTGGCAGATGTGAAAGCCACAATTAAAAAAAAAAAAAAAAAAACTATCCAATGACATTTAAATGTAATAACCGCTATATTTCGAATTGAGCGGTGTTTCTCAATCTAATATCAAGACTAATCTCAAGGCTGCAATCCTATGACAGGCAAACGCGTTGCTAACCCTCAGGACTAAGTAAACTCTTTGTAGCGACCCGCCCTCGTTTCGCTTCGGTTACTGTAAATTAAAATATAGCCTATGTCCACCCTTGAAAGTCCATTCTAAATATTGGTGAAAGAATTTTCGGAGATTACTTTCTCCATCCAAACTAACAAGTTAACAAACTTTACCTCTTTATAATATTAGAAAGAAAGAAAAGAAATAAGTTTATTTACCGCATAGAAAGAAAATGAGTTTATTTAAGTAGCTAACCGCGTCATTTAAATATAACTTTGTAAGAAATCTCTCACCCTTTGGCGGATCTTTCTTCTTAACATTGTCTTGCTCTAGCTTGTTTTGTGTCTTCTTTTTAGTCTTGCTCTGATGGCCGTCCGAGGGGTCGAAGAGGCTGAAGAACGAATCCATGGCTCACAAGCTAAAAAAAAAAAAATTATAAATACAAGTATTAGAAAAACTAATATGTAAAATGCTAAAGTAACTCTGTTTGTTTGATACCTTTCAATGACAAAAAGCATATTGTATCCTGGGGAAGGACATAGGTTGCTTTTTATCCCAAAAAATGTAATATTTGCCGAGGGAATAGCGATAAATGACTTCTACACGGACAAAGTCGCGAGCAAAAGCTAGTTATGCAATATGTACAGTCAAAGGCATAAATATCTACACAGTCATGGCATTGAAATAATACCTTATTGTTAGTAGCATAGAGGTCATTAGAGGTGTGTAGTTATATATGGCATCTTGAAAATGTATATATATTTATACTTTGACTGTAAGTACAAAACTTGGAATGGATCTGTCAAAGTTCTGTACCTCAAGTAAGAGACAGAAACATATATTCAAATTGTAATGTTGTATGTTAAAGTGGTGTTTATCTGCTTGTTATGCCTTCACAGCTAAATAGATGAAATTAATGAAGCGACGTAATTTTGTTTACCTTTTTTCTGTGGGAATAAAAATTCAAGTATATACGTTTTCTGGTCTGTGCACGAAAATGCACAATTAGAAGGAATTTTTGATATGAATGATACAAGTTTTAAGTGATAAAATATTGATATAAAGAGGTTGTTGACTTTATATACCTATTCAGTGCTTTTATCAGTTTTATTAGTGTCAGTATCAAGGTCAAAGATATCACATAGTGTACATGCTTATAATTATATCTAGGATGATCCCTGTGACTATAATTTGATAATTACAAACAAAGGAAGAAAGCAATAGACATTTATTCACTACACATAAGTCAAATAACAGAAATAAAACGGGTAAAATTAATTTAATGTATATTTTCACATTGAAACGAAACTTTGTGTAAATTGTGAGCTAAATCAGACTTGGCAACAGATATGAAACTTGTTCAGATTATCTTGGCATTGATATCATTTGGCCAGACGAGCTTCTTTTGTTGGTAAACAGAAAAAATATTGAGATTTAAAAATAAACTTTGTGCAATACCCGGATTGTCCTACTATTAGTTCATTTTAAATACAATATTACTTAATTTCATAGAATAAACAAATAAAACTTTTTTAATTGATTTCACGAGCTTTTATTTAACTTGCCATGTACCTATGTGTGTATGTGTGTGTGTTTGTTTGGGTCACATCTTGCAAGTCAACTTTGAACTAGTTCCCGTTAATGAGATGGGCTGAAATTTGGAATATGTATGTAAATGCAATGACAATAAAATATTAAGGTGTCATTGAGCTGGTCTGGTGATGGAGACGGAAGGTGGCCATAGGAACTCCTAAACTACACAATACATGATAAACCTGTTGTGTTTGGGTTCATTGGATTTGTCTTGATAAGGAGATGATGACTGTGCAAAAAAAAGTACAGCTTGTCCCAAAAATGAAATTTTTAGGTTGGGTTATATTGTTACAATTATTTATTATTACATTTGTTACTTAGTTTCGTGATCATAAATGAGATTCATCGAAATTATTATTATGTGATATTACACAATGATTGCAAAAAGCATGCAAGAACTCACTAAGCAATGATATTATAGGTAGATTGTTGCGAAATTTTGAAAGGAACTCGGCTAGGTAACATATTGCCCTCGAAATATAGTAAAAAAATGCGATTAAACTCCCTAGTCCATACAACAAGATAACTAAATTAAAAAAGTTGCAGATATTTATTTAATTTATAAAAACTAAGGATATACTCACAAACAGCTGTTCTAGGTTCAAGGTCACGCTGCTCCCAGTCACTAGCTCGACGATTCGAACCACTGTGAGTCAACAAAAGCGTAACACAAACAAGGGAACACTGCCAAATTATTTACAATGACGTAAATAACGATAACAATAATATTTTTAACACAACTGTTCAAATAAGGTAAATTTGTCAGCCGGAACACTTGATAATACGTTCTCTAAAGCTGGTAACGTCAATTAATTCACGCTTATTATTATGACGATCTGATAAGAAATATTGCGGTATAAACAAATTTCATACACTATTGCGAAATGAAATTATAACAGGAACTAATAATTTTGACCGTTTGACATTTTGCAATGGGAATCTTGACATTTAATATTTTTTCGGGTGGCAATACATTTTCTAGTTACGTTCTGAAACCATATTTTAAAACAATATGGGGAAATTAAGCCGAATATTATTTAATATAATTTAATATGATGTATGTGATATTATTTATAACTATGTGCAAATCGGGAATCAAGGGTTCCGCTCCAGAGCCAAGGGTGCGAGTTGCACTTGGCCGGTTTTTATATTATTTGTTTTTTTTCACATTATTAGGGTTTGCACTATAATCCACAGAATAAGTACTCTCATAGAAACCGGACTATAAGAAACAGCAAAAGACGTATCTTTTTCTATTTATGGCATTCATAACGAGTAAGAAAGAGATGCCTTTATAGGTATTCTTTCGTTTTCCATTATCAAAATCAAAATATTTATTCAGTATATTGGCCACTTACGGGCTCTTTTAGACGTCGGTAATATACAGTGAATCTACCAGCGCTTCGGACAAGACCATCATTGCGGAGAAGAAGCACCGCAAGGAACTCCAGCACAATAATACTTAAAAGTAAGTTACATTACAAGGTAATGTAGTAACAAATATTAATTATTAGAACTGGCGCAAATAAAAACATTACAAATGTAAGGCCAAATACATTAAACTAAATATAATGACTAGGAGAACAACACGAGGTCTCTTCGCCAAAAGCCATAACTGGAATAATTAACTGAACAACAAGTCCTTGCAGACGTGAACAGACCGGACCCCACAAACAGCACCCATTCACGAGTATGTCGCGTATCTCAGCCATTATGTTATCACAAGAATCTGTCAACGCCAGTGTTGCTGCTGAGTCGACAATAATATCGATATTGATTTAATTCCACAGTTGTAATATGTTCTTATGATTTAAGGGCTGATTTTACTAATTTCCAAATAAAAGCATCTGGCAGTAAAAGTTATCACTTTCCTTTTTTTACAAGCTTTCATTTAATTTGCAATTTTCCACTGTTCATAATAATAAGTGACTTGTCCAATTCAAAATTTGCAGACCATTTTTCAATGAGTTCCTGGTGTTTGATTGAACTGAAATTTGGAATACGTATGTAAACCCGATGGCAATATGGTGTCAATGAGCAGATCTGATGATAGAATCGGAAGGAGGCAACAGAATCCTCAGCTGTACTTGACGTAGATCCACCGAGATGGGACTCGTTAGTTTGGTCAGTGACAGTGCAAAAAAAAGCACAGTTGTCAATAAAAACTTAACCAAAATGATTTTTTTGACAGAAGCTTTTTGTAATATAGAAGAAAAGGAGAGAGCTAAAATTTATCTGACAAAAAGTGTTATCTGGAGATTAAAAAAATCGGTTCTTAAACATTATAATTATGTTTTGCTGAACTTTAACAGCTTAAAGTTATAGGTATTTCAAGTTTTTTTGTTCACAGCAGGTCAAGGATATTTCAAATATATGTTTAATTATTCAACAATGTTTTATTTAGAATATTGGGGCTAGCACCCAACCAAAAAAGGGTAACAGGATCATTCGCGTGACTGTCTGTTTCTTTGCCATAGTTTGCTGTATCTCTTCGGGAAAATTGGATACAATTTTCCCTGCCTACTCGCCGAATCCATTCTAGTATCAAGTGTTCATCTTTTGGAAATCTGTTAATATCGATATATATTCACAACACTGTCAAACTAATAAAGCTACTGAATGAAGAAGTCACCCTGACACAACATTAACTATTCGCATATACTTTTTAATTTTGTAGTACTGGAGGTTCGTGTAAATCGAGGTACAATGGCGGGCTCATCGCGGTCCATTCAAATTTGACGACAAAGCTTTTTGCAACTTGATGGAAAACAAAAGAATACCTATAAGGACATCTCTCTCTAACTCGTTATGAATGCCATAAATAGAAAAACGTCAAATATACGTATTTTGCTGTTTCTTATAGTTCGGTTTCTATGAAAGTACTTATTCTGTGCTATAATCGCACACAATTTGACGCTGTTATGTATTACCGTTTTTACGTCAGAACAAAACAAAATAACATTGATAAAAAAACGTTTTTTGTATCCTTAGCTTAGTAATAGGGTTCCATTGGCACCCTTTGGGTGCGGAACCCTAAAACCTACTTTTCGAACATATCAAATGAACTGGAGGAGGTTGCCACAACAAAAATCAGAATTGTGTTTAAGAAGCCTGCTATAGTTTTTTGACTATAAAAATGTAATTTTTTTCCTATCCTAAAACCTAAAGACCTTGAAAAGTACGATTATCATTAATCATTAATACCCCTTCTACACGATCGGGCGGTTGGGCCAACCGAGAGGGACGCAGCTATTTGTAAGAACGAGACGCAAATATTACTATCTCATTCTGACAGATAGCAGCGTCCCTCTCGGTTGACCCAACCACCCGATCGTATAGAAGGGGTATAATAAGTACGATGTCATTATAGTTTTAGCGGGAATGCAATCTAATCTAACCTCAAAATGTAAACAATAATCGAATCGAATATCAGTCAATTAGTAATCATGTCAACCGTTCACGTTGAAAACACTTTGCAAAAAACAAATAAAGAAGCATTTGAGAAACGAGTACATTATATTCCGTGTAAAGTGGAAGAAGACGGTCCAGCCAATGTGGACAAATACTTCGAACCCTACATCGTTGAAGAAAACGGAGGTAAAGAATGAATCTTTCCTCGTTTTAAGTAACTGTTATTCGTTGGATAGTAGTTGAGTCATAAATTTTTATTAAAGACAATCGTGAAAATTCGAGTGTTAAATTTTTTTTTTAGAACTTACAGCTTCATTCCGAGGACATCCTTTGAATGGAACCAAGATGAGCTTTCCGGAAGGTTACCGAGCTGTCATCGCCACGGAAGCCAAGAGACCGCTGTCTGAAGATGCTGACCGAAAATTACATGTTTGTATGCATATTACAGGTACTATGCTTTTAACTGGTCCCAGGAAAATAATTTCTTATAATTATGTCTTTGTTCTTCTGATTTGTAGGTGGTTGGAGGCTTTAAAGAATTCATATATTGGAATTGGGATAAGCAGCCGTCGAAGAACGACAATTTGGCCAAAGCCATGGACTGGATAGATATAGCTGAAGCTGTAAGTTTCATTTTGTTTATATTACTTTCTCTATATGTGTGCCTATGTAAGGGACCAAAAAATTTCATGTTTCATTATGGTACCTGAACTCTGCTATTTGACCGATTTTAATAAATGGGATGTCATATTATGATTCATCAAGTATGCAAATCTCATAGGCTATAAAAAGTGTAAAGGTGCATCATACTAGTCGCCAGACAGGTTAAGTTTTTAACTTTTTTATATTTTTTACAATACAGCCTTTATGGTCATGATAATATTACCTAATATTATATTTTCTTACAGATACATGGAGACTAATGTGTCAGTAGTGGTCAATCAACATGGAACAATGCAATGCTTTAAGTACCTATAGCTCACTTCAAAGTGTGCTTCGCAGTGCCCTGTGGCTCCGTAGGGCCTCTGCAAGTGATCCGCAGGATTTAAACTAAAGAACAATGTTATGTAAACTACCTATTTTTTATTCTCATTAAATAACTTATACAAAACCAGATTTTGTTTATTTTCTGGTAACATTGAATATAAAGGGCTCCAGCACTACAAATGTTTGAGAACTGCTGTTAGTATGAGCTAGAAGGAAACAGATTCAGTAGCATTAATTATAATTGTTTGATTGTTGTCGAGTTGATTGATCAATTGTTAAGTGCCTTATAAATTAAGGACAATATTAAAACAAAACACTTACAACAAAATGTATTTTTTTTAACAAACAAAAAGCTTAATTCAACATGAAAAATGAACCCCTTTAGTCTTCACAATAGGAAAAGTTTAATCAAATTAAATATTGCACAGCAATTAGAGAGATATCATTGAAACTTACCTATTTACAAAAAAAAATAGTCCAAGGAAAAAAAAGTATAAACTGAATGTAACTTAATTTATTCTAATGTAAAAACTAAGAGGAACCACCAGAGATTAATAACGCACTAAAGGCACTTGTAAACAAGTTCATAACTATGACAAATAACGATCTAGAATCAAGTGATCAATACTTTAGAGGCGATAGACAATCAATCTCTACTAGTCAAAAACACCTCACAAAATTTTAAAAACTACTAATCTGACTAAATCTTAATTCTAAATAAATACTGTGAAATATCGTAAACTAGAGATTACATCGTATTATGCTTAATTTGTTCTCTCAATCTTTTCTTTATTTCATTCCTTCTCAATACCTCTTTCCTACTTAACCTAACAACTCTAGTAAATGCATCTTTTTTAACAACTTTGCTACGCTTTACTACTGTTTTATTATTTCTAACTTCATTATTTGCTTCTATAACCTCTTTATTTCCTTCCAAAGGAATCCCATACTCATTAGTATTGTCTAAATCATCTAGATTATCCATATTTTCACGTCCTATTTTGTTATAAATCTTAAGAAACTGCCAAAATTCTATATCACCACCTTTTATGTTTTGTTCATAGAACTCTACGAGTTCTTTCTCGCATCTGTGTTTGGTTAAAACCGGTTTAGGTTCAGCAGTGCGGTTAGCGTTAACTGCTTTATCGTTTTCTACAGTTACTTTAGTATTTTTAACGGATTGTTTTCCTTGCTTTCCCTGAGACTTATCTTTATGTTTCCAAACCTTAGGACGAAATGGTTTTGGGTTAGCTTGATGCTTCCTGTTATGTAGCTTCAAGGCGCTCAGCGTCTGACATATTTTATCACAGGAATCGCAAGGAAAAAGCATTTTGACACCATTCTTTTTCGCCAAGCGACTGAGCACTTTCATTTGCTCAACAAAACCTCCTTTCACATCAATATTCTGCGTTTCACTAAATTTAGGAAGCAAGTGTTTATCCACTTTCATTTTCTCTTTAACCACGATCCATTCCTTTCCTTTCTTAACTAGCTTGGTCTTCATTAAGCCTTTGTTTTTATTATCTCTATTCCTCTTATCTACTTTAATATATTCTTGTCTGTTTAGATTATTTACGCTTGGTATTATTTCTACTTTATCTATGACTTTATCTTTGACGTCGTAGAAATATTTAGAACCCATCTCGTCGTCTTTTTCTTTGAAAGTGCCGTAAGGTACTTTTATATTGATACCGTGAGCGGTCTTGAGATGTTTAGTAACACTTAGGTCTGTTTTGTAGTCGCAAAGGGGGCATTTTTTTAATGTCTTAGTGTTTCGCCGGTTGAAGTGATATTTGCAATGGTCTATAAGTTTTTGTTTGGTCTCGAAGAGCTGAAAATAAATAGTTAATTAACTTTGTCCAACAAGAGATCTGCCAAAGACTAAACAATCGGTGTACAAATTAAATGAATAACTCTCGATTCAAATAAAATAAAAAATAAAAATGAGATAATTCCACTCAAATTGCACACATCCCAAACTAAGCTCTAGGCTTGCACTATGGGGCTTGGCTCGCGCTCATCACACAAATATTTTCCCATACTGGAATTCAAACCCGGGACCGCTAGCTTCGTAAAGATCACTTAAAAATTAGGCAAATCGCGTTGACGTTGCGTATTGGGATATTTACTTACCTCATAACAAACATAACACTGATGCGAGTTAATCTTCAATTTTCTGTTTCGTTCATTATTATCTTTAGAATCTTTTGTCTCCCTCGCACCTTTATCTATTTCCTTAGCTTGATCATATATTTTTACACTATCATCGACGCCATTTTCTATTTCTTCCTGGTTATCTATTGTTTCTTTTTCTATATTATCGATGGCTGTATCTTCTTCTTTACTCTGAACATCTATATTCTGTACGCCACCATGGCTTATGGAATATTCTTCCACTAATAATGAATTTGAATCATCATTATTATTGAAACGTTTAATTTTCTTGCGTTCTGAAATAAGATCAAATCTTTTTTAGGCATACACTTCTATAAATAAATAAAAAGTCCAGGAGTTTTAAGTCCAAAATATTTCAATCTTTAGTCTTACTTAATATATAAGCAAAATTGTTGTTTGTTTGTTCTGACTTTAAGTTTAGTGCCTCAGCTGATCAATGTGACATTTGGTACATAGTTTACGGCCCAAAAACCCCGTAGGGTAGTTTTTATTTCGAGAAACACAACTGGTGCCGAGGGAGTAGCGATAGACGGCTAGTGCGCGGACGAAGTCTCAGAAGAGTCTAGTATTTAATAAAAAAATATTATTTTGACAAAGCTTTATACCTGTAACAATTTTTTTGAGAGCGTTTTTCATTAGCCTGTTGTATTTCCTTCTCGCCCGCTCCAACGCTCTCTGCGCTTTCTTCTGTTTCGCCTTCTCCAACATCTGTTTCACTTCCCACTTTACCTTTTCTTCAGTTTTATTATCAACAAAGTCCTTCGGCGGACCTGGTAAAGAATAATACATATAATACAGGGTGTTTTTTTATTCGTCTTAAACATCTTGGGGGTTAAATCAGTAAGTCATACTGACCAACTTTCACTATGGGACCAACCCCGAAATCGCGTAAAAAAAATTGACCATCCCATACATTTTGGCTAGTCAGCTGACGATGTTTTGTATGGGAGGGTCAAATTCTTTTTCGCGATTTCGGGGTTGGTCCCATAGTGAAAGTTGGTCAGTATGACTTACTGATTTAAGCCCCAAAATTTTGTAGACGAATAAAAAAACACCCAGAATATATATAATAGTGCGCGTCTGTGAGTCTCGAATGTCTAGAATCATCACATTGCGAAGATAAGGGTGAATTTGCTATGTTAATTTTTAGATTGACGCTTCGCTGCGCTTCGACTCTACGCTGGTATGAATTGACCCTTGTGTCACTCTACGCCGCCGCCGGGCGCAGTGTCTTACGTCTCCTTTCCTCCGGGGGCTTCTCAGCGAGTTGTATCAGGTCATCGAGCACTTCCGGCGGCACGTCTTGGATTTGATTCCGCCCCGTCACGGCCAAATCCTCCAACAGCATATGATCATCTGCAATAAAGTTGTACGTTTGGTGTATTTTGTTTTTAGTTCGGCCGCTTCCACTTAAGGAAAATTATATAGGTAATATATATAATCCGTTCCATACTAATATTATACATGCGAAAGTAACTCTGTGTCTGTCTGTTACCTCTTCACGCTTAAACCGCTGATACGATTTAGATGAAATTTGGTATGGAGATAGTTTGAGTCCCGGGGAAGGACATAGGATAGTTTCATCCCGGAATGTTTTATAGTATAATGGATACACGATAAACGAATTCTACGCGGACGGAGTCGAGGGCAAAAGCTAGTAATAAATAATAATAATAAATAATAAATATCAGGGGACAATCTCACACAAATTGACCTAGTCCCAAACTAAGCTCTAGGCTTGTACTATGGGTACTAGACAACGATAAACATACTTATATAGAGAAATATATACTTAAATACATAGAAAACATCCATGACTCAGAAACAAATACTCGCGCTCATCACACAAATATTTGTCCATACCGGGATTCGAACCCGGGACCGCTAGCTTCGTAGGCAGGGTCACTACCAACTAGGCTAACCGCGTCGTCAATACAATATATTGTTTTCCTTTATTGGATGCGGACAAACTACAAACGAAAGACTATAACAAACACGTTTTGTCTCTGTCTCGTTACATGTATTATTCATTCGTGCGCATACTGTATTTTTTTTTATTACGACTTCTAATTAATCCTTACCATCTAGCGGTTCGACTTTCGGCACGACTGTGATGAACGCACCATCTTCGTCGAAGTCTTGTGGCTCTTCCTTCACTGTAATAACTGGCTTCTTAGGTTTTCTGCAAAAATAATTTTTTTTTGTGTTCCGTAGCTGAAGTGTGTCTAACGGGACCCTATTACTAACCCAAGTAGCACACAAGCTGTATAAGAGCTTATAATAGCTCTTAAAATGCTGAAACTAGAGTTATAATGGCTGTATGAGCTCTTATACAGCTTTTGTGCTACTTGGGAAGCCTACGCTGTCCGTCCGTCCTAACTTTAAAAAGATAGCTCGTTTATTTTTTTGCAGAATATGCGATATAACGGCGGATTTCCTAATAAAAAAAAGTCAGGGAAGGGTTCCGTCGCCATTACTAAAAATACAAAAAACAATCTGCAAACCATAAATATTAGCAAATGTTTTATTCAAAGTTACCAAAGCCGATTTTCGGTAGGTATAGACATTTCAGTCGCCTGTAAATCAAGAACCAAAGATGTCTACTTCATTTTATTATCTACTATTCATTGAGATTAAACTAACTTGACTCGCAAGAGTTAACTCAAACACACGAACACGTAAAGTTGAATAAAAAAGCGAAGTTGAATACTTAAAAAACTATCATATAAACCATTCCTGGGAATTGAACCCTGGATCGGTAGCTTCAAACACGACTTAACTCACTTGTTGGTGGTAGTTATTTTGAACTCTATCTCGTGCGCCTTCCAATAATGTTGCTTCAGGAAGAATGGCCGTTTGAATTTCTTTTCGCACACCTCGCATTTCAAACGCTGAAAGGAAAAAGATTTATAATAAGTTCGCGTGGCATGGAGAAGACATACATATGCTACATACATGCCTGGCGATGAGATCCGAGTCCCAAAGACATGCAATCTCAAGAGACAAGCCAAAAAAATGACAGTTTTCTATGACTTGACGTTTATTTTGACGTGTCTTGAGACGGCATCACAGCCAAGATCTTGGGCTCAAGTCGTACCTTCTGCGGGCTCATTATGGTCGTGTTTATCGATGTGGATAAAACATCTGTCACTTTCTGACCAGTTTGTAGGTGCGAGAGAGACGGACGCTTTATCGACACTTATTCACATGATAAACAAAACCATAACAGGGCCCTTAGCCAAGATACATTACGCTAACTACCTTTCTATTAGTTTCGTTTTTAAACCAATCGCGTCACTGTTAGATCACGTCATACGAAGAGTCACGTGATCTACCAGTGACGCGATTGGTAAACGAAACGCTAGTTAGCGTAAAGCATCTTGGCTAAGGGCTCAGGCCTGCTGATGGGAACCATGTCTTACCTTCAAGCGTTCGTGTCCGTACTTGATATGCATCACAATACTGGGTTTATTGGTGGTGACAAAATCGCACAAGTCACAGATGTACTTCCGCGTCTTTCTGCTGTGCTTGCGCTGAATATGGCGGGCCAGGTAGTTCTTACCGTAGAAGCTGCAACGACACGGTTTCTTTAACCCTCATCGTGATAACTTTCTGATAAACATTTAATTTTTGGGTATTTTTTTTGCACCGACATCATCTGCTTATTAAGACAAATCCAACGACCTCAAAATGGCGAGACTATCTTGTTTCTTTACGGAGTTCATATAGCCACCTTCCGAACGCATCATCAGACCAGCTTTATGGCTTTGTCACCGAAGTTACGTAGGTATACCAAGTTTCAGCTCAATCGGACGCAAGTGGCTCTAATTCAGCTTGCAAGACCTGACCTGGCCAAAACAAACTAACTCACAAATGTTGCAAGTTAAATGAAACTTTGTAAAAATAGTTGTGATGTAGAAACTACGATATCACGAAACACATGGACCTATTCGTACGCGATTTTTGACACGCCTTTATTAGCTTCATTAGCTTCATCTGTAACTAACAATTAGGTAGGTAAAGTTTTTGGAAGAGGTGTAAATTATATTTTTTTTCGATAGTCGTCATCCTTAAGATCAAGAAACTGCAGCTCTTTTATTTTTATTTCCTCTAATATTTTTAAAATATTTTTTTTAGTTATTAAGTTGACATTTGTAAACTTTAATGACCGACAAGCTTGTTGCCTTCGTACTTAATGAAAAAGAAAAAAAAAACTGTCACTTCTATAATATCTGTCATTGTCAAGTCAAGGCAGGGGGCACACTTAGAATGGTTCCCATTTTCATTGACGGTAGCGACCTCTGGAGTGTTGATGAAAATACAAAACGTCAACTGTCAAACATGTGTCCGTCCAATGTCAGTCAGTCAAGCGTTGTCTGTGCGGAAATGCGTTTCTCTGAGTTCTCTCATTATTAAATGTATTGCTGAATACTTTGTTATTGTGAAACCATAGAACCGCGTCATAATAAAGTGACATACTGAGAGGCACAAAATAGACGTCACTTTATTATGAAACGGTTCTATGGAGAGTCGCAAAATAATGTTTCGGTGGTAAACTGTACATGCTTAGGTACGTATATATAGTATAGCTTTAGTTCAACCACAACTCTCTAGGTGGCAGCACTTGTCATACATTAAAGTTTGACAGATATAGAAGTGAGTTTTTTTTTCTTTTTCCTTAAGTACGAAGGCAACAAGCTTGTCGGTCATTAAAGTTTACAAATGTCAACTTAATAATTTAAAAAAAAATAATCTAAAATATTAGAGGGAATAAAAATAAAAGAGCCGCAGTTCCTTGATCTTTAGGATGACGACTATCGAAAAAAAATATAAATTACACCTCTTCCAAAAACTTTAGCGACCCAATTGTCAGATTGACATGAAATTTTGCATACCTATATAATGCCGATGTCAATACAATATATATGGTGCCATTGAGTTAGCATGATGATGGAGACGGAAGGTGGCTAATGTGGCCATTGGAACTCCTCAATGGCTAACAGCAGGCCCGTAGAGTATGGACTCGTTTGACTCGTCGTTTTATAGCGAGTTTGTCACCAGAGTTTGAAGGTACAAAGACAAAGACATTTATTGCCAGAACATAGTAATTAAACAGATCTTCGTAAAACAGTATGTGCTTTTATGTTCTACCTTAATTAGGCATGCAATATTAAGATGATGAAAAAGTTATTTAAGTTAAAAAAAAATACGTTACAATTAAATATGTCATACCTATTATTATTATTAATTAATTTCCCATTATGTCGTCATGTCAGATCGTTTTTCATTAAAAAACTCCCGAACGGAGTAATGACATTTTTCGAAGAGCCACCTTGTGATTAATTGGTTGAATCTATTAATGGGGCATTTCTGTATTTGAATTGGTAAATGATTGTAGACTTTAATTGCCATAGAGAAAGAATTAACTTTGAAAGTATTCGATTTTGATCGAGGCAAGTACAGTTTATCCTTGTATCTAGTGGATCTTGTGAAAACTTCAGCATGAGTAGTAAACAGATTTAGGTGTTTCTCTAGCAAATATTGCAATCTGCTTAATATACATGCATGGCAGAGGCAGTACTCCCATTATTTGGAGTCAGAAAATGAGTATTGCATACAGCTCTTATACATCTCTTTTGGGGTACAAATGCGTTCTTTACATCCACGGTATTGCCCCATATCAACAACCCGTAACTGAGCTTAGAAGCCACATACAGTCGGCAACATAGTGTTATTAAAGAAACATTTTTTGCTTGTCATCTGTTATGTGTTCTGTGAGCCTTAAAATGCAATGTTAAGGTTAAGTTGAAAGTATAAGCTAGTTATCGCGCGGGCTCACCGCACGCCGCAGTGCCCGCACTCGACGCGCCGGGCGCGCGGCCGGTGGGTGCGCTCGTGCCGCGCCAGGTGCGCGCGCCGCGCGAACCGCCGCCCGCACACGCTGCAGGGGCTCTGCTCCGACGGGAAGTGGATCCGGCTGTGCTTCCTGAGGGAGCTCTGCAACAACATTATTATATCAGACTATTACATGATCATTATCTATACTAATAACCTAACAGAGTTAAAAACCCCCGATATCAGCGCCTAAAAACCTGAGCAATGAGCAAAACCTTCAACAGGCTCCAAGCACGTACATTTTCACTGGAGGGACTTCGTCACTAGAAGATTTCAAGAATTAAAAATCAGATCCCCTCATCAACTAGAAAAGAGCTGATGATCTTCAAACGGCTGGACAGATTTTCACGAAACATGGCTAAGAACACTCGGGATAAAATTATCTATGACACAAAAAAAACTAAACGAAAATCGGTCCATCCGTTTGGGAGCTACGATACCACAGACAGATACACAGATACACAGACAGACACGTTAAACTTATAACACCCCTCTCTTTTTGCGTCGGGGGTTAATATGAGGTAAAGTTTGTAAAATTTTTGTTGGTATGTAAGGGGTAATCTCCGGAACTACATATCCGATTTAAAAAAAATATTTCACCAACATTTAGAATGGACTTTCAGGGTGGAGTACTGACTCTCCGCAGACGAAGTCGTGGGCGGAAACCTAGTATTTTATACAACTAGTCTAATATATAATCAATTGTTTGTTCGTATTTTATGTGTTGCCATACCGGCCATCCGATTGCGATAAAACTTTGTCAAATTATTTCTCTTCTGGGTATACCAGCTATAAATTATAATTATTAGAGGTCAGATAAGTATTTTACACGGATATAGATAGTATGTTTGGACGGCGCGTTCCGTGAGCCGCCGGCGGTGCTGACTGGAAATCTTCTTGGTAGGTGACACTGAGCCAGTGTCCGTTGCACTGCCAGACACACACATTCCGTGCCAGGTATTCCTGTTACATTATTTTTAAACTTGCAAAGTTTGTGAATTTGTTTAGGTCAAACCATGCAACTGAACTTTAACCCACTTCCCGGCGTCCGACTGAGCTGAAATTTGGTATACCTACGTAACTTCTTTGACAATTATACATTAGGTAGTCACGAGCTTTAATTTGGGACCCACTTTAGGTCCAAAGTCAATCTGACATTCTAAAGCAATAAGGTGGAGTTTCCTGTAAGTTACAAATGATTTGGCATCTCTAATGACATTGACAACTTCAAGCAATATTTTTTTTCAAATCAAATCAAATTAATTTATTTTCAGGCTATTAGGCCCATAGATACCTATACCTTACTGACTAAAACATATATTTATAAACAACAACAGTATCTTAAATTATTTTGGCGACAAAACAGCGTGGCTCTATTGAATCGCAGCGTTCGAAGTCACGCTCGCTGGCAGGCCGCCCCGGAGCCGCCGGAACACATCTTTCGGCCAGAGCAGGCGACTCGACCGTCCCCAGCAGCGGCCGCGGCACCGGCATTTTTTGAAATGGGTCTCAAACTAATGCTCGTGACCGTACCATGTTGCCAGTGATGACATATGGATCTGAGACATGGTCGCTTACAATGGGCCTCATAAGAAGGCTCAAGGTCACTCAAAGCGCGATGGAAAGAGCTATGCTGGGTGTCTCCTTGCGAGATCGAATCAGGAATGAGGAGATCCGCAGGAGAACCAAAGTAACTGATATAGCTCGCTGAATAGCAAACCTTAAGTGGCAGTGGGCGGGGCACATTGCTCGTAGAACCGATGGCCGTTGGAGCGGAAAAGTTCTAGAGTGGCGACCGCGAACCGGGGGACGAAGTGTCGGCAGGCCCTCTACAAGGTGAACCGACGATCTGATAAAGGTCGCGGGAAACCGCTGGATGACAGCAGCAGAGGACCGATCGTTGTGGAAAACCTTGAGGAAGGCCTTGTGAAGTGGACGTCTAGCGGCTGATAATGATGAATGAAAATGATGACCGTACCATGGTGCTGGTCTGATGATACAGCCGGAAGGTGGCCATAGGAACTCCGCAACGAAACATGACACCACAATAATTCGACTTATTGTATTGTACTATTGTTGTACTGTTGTATTATTGTACGCACCGAGTCCTTGAACGCCCGGCGGCACGGGTCCACGGCGCACACGTATGGGCGGTGCGCGACGTGCGTGCGCATGTGCGCCGGCAGGTTGCTCCGGCTGGTCAGCATCACGCCGCACACGTCGCACTTCGTGGTGCGAGACCTCTCGTGCACGGTTTGCTGAAAAAAAATCTTTTTAAGGTTCCGTAGCAAAGTGTGGAATATATAGGTGTCTTGTATATGCCGCTACTTAGTTTGGTAGTTAAATAACAAAAATAAATATTTTGAAAGAAAGAAAGAAAAACATTTATTCACAACAACGAACACAGTAAGAAATTATGTGTGTGTATGTATCTGTCTGTGGCATCGTAGCTCCCAAACGGATGAACTGATTTTAGTTTTTCTGTGTTTGAAAGGTGACTTGATCGAGTGTTTTGAGCTCTGAGCAGGAGGCCCAAGTTTGTCGGGGGCTTTTATCTATTTTAAGTAGTTTTCTTTTCTCAGCCACTACAGAAGCTATTGACTTGAGCATAGTTGTAGAACTTAACGCTAACGGTTACACATAACGCATAGCATAACGCTAACGGTTTTCGGGATTTTCCCTTTACTTGTGCTATAAGACATTTCTTATTGCCAAATTTCATGATTCTGAGTCAACGGGAAGTACCCTATATGTTTTGATGCCCTTGAGATTCCCATGAATATGCGGCATAAACGGCCGTATCCTTTAATTGCGTTGACTTAGAAGTTTGATTTTTTCACAGCTCCAAGGGACTGCAGACCCGAGTATTTGATATGAATTTCAACTTGATACCTCCACGCGTTCCAGAGAAAAAAGATCTTGACAGACAGACAGGACAACGAGGTGATCCTATAAGGGTTATTTTTTTTCCTTTTGAGGTACAGAACTCTAAAAAATGACCGTCCGCCCCAGTTTTTGTCTAAATATTTTGCTACGTGACTATTCTATAGTATAGTGTATTGCATTTCGGTATTAGCCGTGGACAACTTGCGGCTGATGATGATGATGATTAGCCCGACAAATTCAAGATCTAGAAGAAACGTCACTCACGATATGTACACCGAGGGCTTGTTTTATCTTGAACCGCTTCCCGCACGCGTCGCATGTGAACCTCTTCACGTCGATGTCCAAATGTTTCTCGGCCACGTGCAGTTTCAGGTTCGCCTTGCTTTTCACGCTGAAACAAAACATGGAAAGGGCGTCATTTTTCACGACGGCTTTTCGAAATCTATCCGTTTAACAGCTCTCAGTTGACATCATAAGGGTGCGACCACACCGCTGCTTAAAATAAGGTGACGGTACGGAATCGCAGTGAGAGAGAGAGAGCTCCGGTGAGGACGGTATGCGTTAGAAACGTGGCGTATACATCACGTCACTGCGTCACCGTATTTTGAGCAGCGGTGTGGTCGCTCCTTTACTCAATACATTTGTAATAAGAAATATCCCAACAAAAATTTCATGTAAAATTGGCGGCAAATATAAGCTCATAATGCTTTCGCTGTAAAAAAAGTTATCAGATCCCAGGAAAAGCCAAGCCTCTATGTCGACGCCTGACTTTACTAACCATACATCTTAGTTTAAAAGGTATGGCTCGAGCCATCAAACCTTCAAAGGTTTCATAGATCAACATTGAAGCAACATTGAAGAGCTGTACGTACCGTAATTTCCTACCGTAAATAAGTCCATCGGATCGTCTGACCGTGAAACCGGCAAGCCATACTTTTTAACCCAAGGTGTATGGTTAGTAAAGTCAGGCGTCAGGCTTAGTGTCTTGGCTTTTCCTGGGATCTGATAACTATTTTACAGCGAAAGCATTATGAGCTTGTCTTTGCCGCCAATTTTACATGAAATGTTTTTGGTGGGATATTTTTTATTACAAACTAGTGGACCCGGCAGACGTCGTCCTGCGCGATCGCAGAGCCACCTACCGGGTCCAATTGTAAATATAAACCACCCCTGTACTAAAGCGAACAAAATTTAAAAAAAAAATATTCAAATCGGTCAAGCCGTTTTCGAGTTTTAGCGAGACTAACGAACAGCAATTCATTTTTATATACATGTATTGAGTAATGGTGTCAAATAAAAGCTGTTAAACGGATAGATTTCGATAAAGTATCATTTAAAAATTAAAAATGTAGCATTACTTTGTGACAGATGAATACAGCATGAGAGGCGACGTGACCATTTATTTGTAGACGGGTTTTAATTATATAACTTTATCTTGTTTTAGCATTATTATTATGAATAATAACCGCGTTGGTTTAAGGCGACAGACCTGGTGTCGCACATGGTGCACCGGTAGTACTTCTCGGTGCCCGTGTGTGTCGCCTGGTGCTTGCGCAGCGTCGACGAGTCGCGGCACGCGTACGGACAGAACGAGCACTTGAACGGCTTCGAACCTGGGGAAAAATGTACATCACCAGTAGAACTCTTTGGAGAAATTTACAATAGGTGTTAAGAATCGTTTAAAAATAATTATTTTTAATCGTTAATTCTTATTTTATATAATTTATTTCATCAATATTAATTTTTATTCTTAAATCAGCATTATATACATTATTTACAATATTAATTTGAATCAAATCAAATGATAATCAAATCTAATAATCTTTAATGTTTAATCTCATTTTTTACTCACGTAAAAAGGATTGTATACTTTATTCATGGCAACATTTGTAACGTTTTAAAAAGTTAAGATTTCCGTTATTCAATCGTTAACCTCGCTTCTCTTTGTTCTCAACGACTGTAACGATTTTTTCAATATTTTAATTCCGAATTATACCAGCTTAATCTACAGTCCACTATTTAATCAAGACCACCATATCCTGAAGAACTTTATAAGTTAGAGGATGTAGTTAACATTTCTGTGGATCCAGCGTTGTAGTCTTCTGAGATTCGAGAGAAAGTCTAGTATACGCTGATGTGGCCTAAGGCTCGTATTACCCTCTACATGTTATAAAAATATGCATTCTTTGCAAACGAATGCTTGGCTCGCGATTGCTCTAATGAAACTACTCAATGTTTAATTAACCGTAAATAAATAGTCGTAAAAACAATCGAGTAATTTTATAGGGCTCTTTTGTTCCGGTAGAATGGTGCGTTGCTAATCAATCGTTACGCAAGAATGATAATATTGCTTCTGGTGACAACATACATTTGCCACTATGCAGGTAAAGATTAAGAGAGATCGCCGTTAAACTTCAACGCCGTGGCACCAGACCAGCGCCGACTCGCCTCAAAGCTAAACGTGAAAGTGAACTTTGATTTGTGTAAATATGGTACATTTTTCATATTAAAGTAAAAATAGAGAACGCCGCTATATTAATAAAAAAAAATGAACCATATTTACACAGTTGAAAGCTCACTTTTCAAAGTTTAGCTTTGAGGCGAGGTGCTGGTCTGGCGCTGGGGCGTTGTAGCGTGCAATGACCATAAGGGTCCCACAGACTAAGGCTGCCTTTCCATAGAAGCGGAGACGAGCGGTGCGGAGAGGAGCTGTGTAGGAATCGACCAATCACATTGGTAATCCACATCTCATCTCCACTCCGCTTCAATGGAAACAGTCAAGCGGAGACGAGATGTGAATTACAACCGATGTGATTGGTCGATTCCTACACAGCTCCTCTCCGCACCGCTCGTCTCCGCTTCTATGGAAAGGCAGCCTAACAGTTTGCCGGCCGATTTTAACCAGTCAAATATAGGAGGAGCTAGCTGGAAAATATAGAAGATAATTCACAGATATAGAACGGCAGGCCGCTTGGGCCCTTAGCCAAGATGCATTACGCTAACTAGCGTTTCTATTCGTTTCGTTTTTAAACCAATCGCGTCACTGGTAGATCACGTGATACGAAGAGTCACGTGATGACTACCAGTGACGCGATTGGTTTAAAGATCAGATTTAGGACTGCCGGTAAACTGTTACCCCCTTACTAATAAACGTTGAGTAACGGCTGAGTAGTTATACAATGCTTTGTCCTTATCTGTCATTGTGACATTTGAATTCGACAGATAAGCAAAGCATTGTATAACTACTCAGCCGTTACTCAACGTTTATTAGTAAGGGGGTTAGTGGGGACCCTTCTGTTAGACGCTCTTTTTAACGAAACACTCTTGTTTTCTGACAGAGTGCAGGGTGTACTGCGAGGACTTCCACGCCTTGCCTTTCGAATACAACGGCTACTCCTGCCCAGTGAATTGCAACAACGTCATCCATGCCGTCGAAACGTAATCGCCGTTCAAATATTTTCAACATTGTCTTGATAATCTAAAGATCAACATTCTTTAGATTATGGCTTGTTTTTAGCTTTTCTGTTAATAGCTTTTAAAGCAGTCGGGTTTTTTTATTTATTTATTTAATTTATTTTATTTCATACTTTTTTAGTTTTTATTCAAATGGTAGCATAACGGTGTTATAATGTATATATTTAGAATGAGCTATTTATTAGCTTTCATTTGATACCCATATTGTTATAATAAAAAATATATTTTTTATCCCCCCTCCATTTTTTTTCGTGGACGCATTATGAACTATTTTATACCCTAAGGCACTCCGACAATTAAGACGAATCGAATGACACCTCATATGTCATGTTAGGCTGCAGAGCGTGCCAAAGAAAAGGCATACATACATACGCTCGAAAAACATAACCCTCCTTCGGGCAGTCGGATAAAAAATAAAGAGGGCCCTCATACAAACAACGTGATCTTTTCGGCGTTAAATCTTCGAAGGTACGGAACCCTTCGTGTGCGAGTGCGACTCGCACTTGGTCGGTTTTTAGAAAAAGCTACGAGCTTCAATCCAATGTTTTGTTTGCAATCTCTATAGTTTTATAAACGCGCCTGACGTGCTAGTTTTATTTCAATCAATGTCAAATGTTACAGGTTAAAACTAATGGACGTCGACAATATCTTCACTCCTGACAAACAAGAGGAAGACTATCAAAACTCAGAAATTATTACCAAAAAAGTGAACAGAACGGGAGATTCGACGAACAGCCTATATTCCGTCTGTGACAAATTACTAAGGAACAAGATGGCGCTGCAAGAAGTACAGACAAAACTGGGGAAATTCAGAAACTCCTGTGGCATAACAAGTATTAGGGTGAAACGACGGATTTGTTCGAGGAAAAGTAGAGACCATGAAGCAGAGTTAATTAGTTATTTCACTAAATTACTCAATAACTATGTGTATGGGAAGATCAAGTTTACAGAGGACCTGACTTCGGTAAGTTTTGCTTTTGGTTTTAACAGACTTCAGAAAAGCCTTTAGTCGCATGTCGTCCCGTTTGCAATTTGTCCCGTTCGCAATTTGTCCCGTTTGCAATTCGTCCCTTTATCAAATCGTCCCGTAAACGCACCTCGTCCCATTCGCACTTCGTCCCGTACGCAATTCGTCCCGTTAGCAAATTGTCCCGTAAACGCACCTCGTCCCGTTCGCAATTCATCCCTTTAGAAAATCGTCCCGCAAATGCACCTCGCCCCATCCGCAATTTGCCCCTATTGCAACTTGTCAGTTGCAGTCATTCAGTCAGTCAATCCAGGACTTCTCTCTTTATGTAATTATATATGTATACACAGAAAACTTATAATTCAAATTTATTTCACTAAATTAAAATAGGAACACTTTGGCAAAATAATAATATTAATAATAATATTTAATAATAATGTTAATAATAATATTAATTGTGGGACGATTTGCTAACGGGACGCATTGCGAACGGGACGAGGTGCGTTTACGGGACGATATGCAAACGGGACGAAATGCGAATGGGACGAATAGCAAACGGGACGAATTGCGAACGGGACGACATGCGACTAAAGGCAGAAAAGGTTCTGTGTGTACTTTTAACAATTAAATCAACATTGAAATCTCTACTTACATATCACGGTTTTAAGTTTTATAGTGTTCCGTACCCAAAGGTAATAGATAGCCGGTACAAAAAATGATAAAAACCGACCAAGTGTGAGCCGCCACTTGAGCAGTTTTTTATTGGCTTCCCATTTCAGCTGTTGCTGGAGCGCTTCGTAGGACGCTCGGAGTTGCGTCAAGGCATGATCGACGTTGCGAAGCTCCTCCACTTCCTGAAGCACGCCCTTATGAAGCACAGGGTCCACGCCAATTCCCCCAAGATAACTCTTAAGTCGCGACACTGTCTCGCCTTCTACGTGCCAGGCTGCTACTGTTTATCCGGGTAACCTGTTTTTACCCGACTGCGCGAAGCAAAAAGAAGGGTAATGTGGTTGACAGTCTATGTATGTACGTGACAAAAAATCGGATGTTCCACTCTAGCTCCTAAATGTGCGAGTGTCATAGGCTATATAAAATTTAGTTTTTGACGTTAATGGCATACATAAGGCAAATGATCACATAGGCCACTTGATGGTAAGTAGGAGTCTCTGAGGACCATAGGCCATTCAAGTATTACGTAAGAACCGAAAGGGGTCCTTATTTTTGATGAAATAGGGGAGGGGGGGGAGTCGAAATGACAATTACGTGAGCAATTGTAATCATCATCATTGCATATGGCTTGGCAATCATCCTGCATAGATCAAACATCAATGTCCAGGTTTTTCAGCCAGTTCGGGCGTAAATTTATGCAGCTCCTCCATGCCTCCAGAAGTGGGCAAACCAATTGCAAAAGGTAACTAGGATACATATTTGCTTATTAATAACAAATAAGCAAACCTAAAAAAATAATTTTAGGGCCAAGCTTTTGTTGCCGACTATAATTTTTTTGCACAATCATCAACTGCTTATCAAGACAAATCTAACGAGCCCAAACACGACGGGTTTATCATGTGTAGTTAAGGAGTTCCTATGACCACTTTCTGTCTCCATCATCAGACCAGCTCAATGACACCATAAATAATATTGCATCGTCATCGGGTTTACGTACGTATTCCAAATTTCAGCTCATTCCTTTAACGGTAACGAATCACATACATACATAGAGTGTTAAAATCATTACCCTCTTTTTTACTTGTACTTTTTTTACAAGTTATTTTGTATGTGTAGCGCTATCTCTGTTCTGTTTCAGATATGTAGAGAGCGAGGGGCAGTGCGTGAAGCCGATCGACTGCTTCCACGATACTCTGCGCACGGAATATTTGCCTAGAGTTATAATAACATAATTAGTTATTACAAACTAGGGACTAGTAAGACGCACCCTTGTAAATTTTTAACCCCCGACGCAAAAAGAGAGGGGTGTTATAAGTTTAACGTGTCTGTCTGTGTATCTTTGTATCTGTCTGTGGTATCGTAGCTCCCAAACGGATGAACCGATTTTCAGCCGTATGTAGGCGGCGCTGAAAAATGCCTGTAAAAAAAAGCTCCACAGTCGACAACTACGTGTTCCAGTCCCCAAGCCCTCATAATGTGAGCCTTTTCTCAAAAAAGGAACAACGTTTTCATTTTAATTTTTTCCTTACTGAACCCAAAATAAGTGACCGCCATTTTTCTCGTTTTCCTGCATCCTGAAACAGTTGCTTTGTGCACGGTTCATGTGATAAAATCTTACAACAGAGAAGGACTTTTGGGTTGTTTCGTACATATCGGCTTATATAACATTTTCGATTTTCGATCGGGGTTCGGGGCGGTGTGTAAGCGAGACTGGAGCCACCTAACCTAACAATTATAACTTACCAGCGTGTATCAGTTTGTGGGTAGTAAGAGAATACGAAGAGTTGAATGCTTTGTCGCACTCGTCGCACTTATACGGCTTCTCACCTGCAATAAATTAGTACATTTTGATGCAAGTGCGGAAAGTACGTCATCATACACGAGTCCCGAGGTGTCTTGGCCCGAGCTGCAGGCGAGGGACAAGACTCGCGGGACGAGTGACAATGACAGTTCTGCACGAGTATCAAACGACAATAATAAATGACAATAGTAATTAAAAGATACAAGTTTTTGACAACTAAGACTTTTTTTAAATGTTATTGTGTGTGTATGTGAACCTTTAGGCCATTAAATAGTTATCAGCTCTGAAATGTCGGGGGTATTTATCTATTTTTTTACTTCTCCTACAACGTAAAAAAGATTAAAATGATTAATAATAACATACCGGTGTGCACTAACATGTGGCTCTTCAATTTACATCCATAATGGAAGGTCTTCCCGCACTCCTCGCACCTGTACTTCCTGTCTCGCTCGTGGCTGACCTTGATGTGCCGGCGCAGGTACTGGGACGTTTTGCCGGCGTACGCACACAAGGAGCAGGCGAAGGGGGTCTCTGCCGAGTGGACAGGCTCGTGTTTGGTGAGGGACCCTCTGTCTACGAAGGCCTGTGGGAGATAACAAAAATACTATTAATAATCTAACCGAGTTAAAAACACCCGACAAATCGGGACCCCTACTTCAAAGCTCAATAACTCTTCAATGGCTAAACCGATTTTCATTAGGTCACAATCGGTCCTACCGTTTAGGCAGGGCCGGATTTAGGGGCGGGCAACCATTGTATTGTATGTATTGTGTATTTTTAGTTCCGTCAATTTGCACTAGATGGAAATATTTAGAAAGGCTATAATAGCTGAAAACAACTTTAAATTCTAGTTTCAAAAAAGCTGTGGTAGTGGCACATGGGCAGTGGCACAGCAGGGCTGGTATTGGTACGTGTGGTTATTGGTCCTTGATATTATAGGTATGGTAATATTGGTAATAGATGGTCCTAATAGTAGTTACGGGAATTTGCGTTAGATGGCGTTGTGCCGTTGAATAGAGTGATATCTCTATCCTCCTATATATAATGTACTCTTTGGCTACAGCCCTGGGGCCTCCACAAATGGGGGGCCCCCACAATAAGTATTTAAAAAAAAACATCAAAGTTGAAAAAATTGTTAAATCTATTACGAAAATAATTAGAGGCCTCCGCTTCTTTGTTTTCCCAGGACCTCCAGACCTCTAAATCCGGCCTTGCGTTTAGGAGCTACGATGCCACAGACAGATACACACGTCAAACTTATAACACCCCTCTTTTTGCGTCGGGGGTTAAAGACCGGGCGAGAGATGTCGGACCCTGCTCACTGTAGAGTTACGTCGCCATTACTTCAAACTCAAAAAGTATCTTCAAAAACCCATAAGTAGGTATAAACACTTGCCTGCCTGAAACTCGAGAACCAATGAAGTCTACTCAACTATGATAGTTTTCCTTAAGTTCTTTTTGGGTACGGAACTTTAAAGGGCAAGCTTTGAAAAGCCTAAATTTTGTAGAATGCGGATGTTGAGCAACAGGAGACACATCATGCAGCGAGTTGCATCAAGGGGCTTCTGAATAGCCTACATTTGTCTGCATTTATAGCCGGCAATATAAGGGTAACTTGTTCTGGCACACGCAGTTAGAGAAAGACAGCTACGGCTGCAAATTGCAGTAAAATGTGACCCGTTTAAAAGCCCCTTTACACAAATAATTACCTTTGGGCAAATGCTACATTTGAACCTCTTTGGCTTCGGTTTCTTGGCTTTTTTTTTCGGTTTCTTCTTGGCATCCATTTTGTCCTGAAAACGAATTGAACAATCCATCATTCACTCCATCAAAATGAATGATATAGTTACCAATAATATAAGGACTAAGATGAAGTACCTTATTTAGTTTTATGGACTACGATTTTTACAAGTTTCCTGTCCTCATACAAGTGCACATTTTCATCGTAGTACATTCAAGTACTGTCACAAAATTAAAAGTTATATTCGATGACATTTGATTCATGAACATATCATACCAGGGATTAAACTGCGTTCACGAATAATAGGAAATTTTGAAATAATAAAACACTATAAATAATTAAATGTTTATCACATTCCTAACTAACTATCGCAATTGTTCAGTATTTATCCCAGCAATAACTCAAGACTAACACCCGACTAGGTTCTAGTACCCGCGCCTATAATTTTCCCAAGGCTGTGACTGTCATCCGTTCTTGACGAACCATTCCTGTGGCCCGCCCGCCCCTTCTTTGCCCGTGGTCTTACTGCGTACTCCCACTAGTAGTACCAAGAGCAATTACTGTTGTCCGTGGTTCTATCAGAAGGACTGACACAAGAAAACGATATTCGCTTCCAACATACCAGCTCGAAGGTACCATATTACCTACTGTAATTAGAATTACATAAATATGCAAATTTCCAATTCAATTTTATTACATAATTAGTTACAATTGAAGCTAATAAAATAATGTTATAAACGAAATCGCCAGCGCTCAGAACTGATGCATATCACCCCCGCTCCAGCGTAGCAGTGCTCGACATTTCCTCCAATTCATCCCAAACGTCGAAAAGAGCTATCTGAATGTTTCTCTTAGCTTTTCTGACCAATTCAGAGCTCCCTAGCTCCTGTAAACATATTAGTTCTGATTTTATAAAGTTACAGAGCGACGTTATATGCGGGTATGGGTCAGTGCTAATGTTTGTGAGCATTTGGGACGTAGATGCTGATGGAGGAACAAAGTTAAATGTTCGTTCTGAAGGCTTGGGTGTGAGTAACTTCTTTTTTCTTTGGGGAGGTAGGGGAGGCTGCAACAATATAAAAAAATTAACTATACTTCATTTGTTTAGGTAAACAAAAAAAACACATGATATGTTCGTCAGCCAATTGAAACAAGAACACTGAGATATCAAAGTTTGAGAAAACAGTTGTGATTGGCTGCTTAACAGAGCCACGTGGGTTGGTTTTGATTACATTTAGTGCGGAAATGGAGAAACTATCATATAAAGCTGTAAAGGTTCATTTTCATTGGTCGATGGTTGGCATGCTAGTAGTAGTACATTGAAAGCTTACAAATAAAAAGTTATGATAATGGTGTTCAGGTATTGCCCAATCTCAGCGATATTAGGTATTTTTATTCCGTTTGATTGTTCCACTGATTTTTATGAAACCTTTTGATTATGACTAGACTAAAAAGCTGGTATAATTTTGATGGGAGACAGAGATGTAGGATGTACTAAATTTACGCGGGTGAAGTCACGGGCAAAAGCTAGATGGTAAAAAGTATATTTTTACCAAGTCATGGGTAACCGGTGAATCTCCAATCTCCTCAGTTAACGGCATATAACCAGAGCTCAACTCCACATGGCTGTACGGCTCCAGAAATTGCAAATAAGAAAACCAAAACTCTGAAGGAGTATAATTGCTGCCAGCTTTATTACATTGTGACATCTGAAATTAAATAAGTTATTGTCAAAAAAAACTGAAACAAGTTTATTATCTCAGTAATTTTATTCTACCCGTTTTGCACTGTTAACAATGCAGCCACAATAAGCAGGGAAGTGAGCAGGAAGTGGGTAGCGCGAGTATGTAAATGGGTCACTTGTCATGCTCCCGCTGCTGCTGCTACTCTTGTTGCCCAACACTCCCCAAATTTCGTATTTTTGATGCAGAAGTCAAAGAGGGCAATTGTCAGCAGACGAGTGTCAGTTAGGAGCAGCATGTAAACCCACCACCCTCAGAAGAATTATTACTGGCAGCTCGAGTAGTAGCAGTAGCTGCATGGAAATGTTGATGCTGGTAATGATTTAGTAGCAAAATTTGCAGACATATAATACACATAGTGTACAAAAATACAATGATACATTAACAATAATGACAACAACAATAATCAAAAATTAAACTTACCTTCATTTTCTCTACATGATACTGCGATCTCAACATGTTAATTTTTCTCCGTACATCTATGACGGTACATGATCTACCCGTTTCTAAAGTGATAACATTAGCAATCTGCGCTATTGCAGCGAGTCTGATGCCGCGCGTTTTGAAATCATTGTGGGAATCATTGTAAAGACACTCATTGGCTTTGTACAGGTTAATCAGTAGCTTCGTTGATTCCACATCCCAGTCAAACATTGATTTACAATTCGCCGCCATTTTATATATGTATTTAAAAAAGTGTAATATTTTTTATTTACTCATAATATTGCTCTAAGCTATTGGACTAGTGTTATGAGGACATATTTTATATTTAATTTAACATTGCCATATAGGTTATTTTACAACAATCATTTTTAAACTCTAAGTCAGTACATAGTCTTTGATTATAGGCTATATCATGCCTTAAAGAATAAATTGCTGACCAGGAAAATTAGCAAAATGAAATGGCGAAACTAATTATTTAAATAGGGAAATTAACATGAATTTGTTGAACAGTCCTGTTTGATTTCTGACAGGATTGTGTATATCATTGTCAATGTCATAGAGACTAGAATATTTTAAGAACTTGAAAAATTTTTACTGAAAATGAGGTTGTGTTTAAGTATTTTTTTATACTTTATTAGTCTGGTTTGTAATTTGAAATAAGCTTCATAGATAAGAGTGTATTATACTGGTGATAATGGTTCTCTGGTATTGCCATTTATTATTACTTATATAAAACAATAGGATAAAAAGAAATAACACTACTATAATAAAATAATACTACTACAATACAACTACAATACTACTATAATAATAAGAAAGAAAGAAAGAAAGAAAAACATTTATTCGTGACCAATATCAGCAAAGGACAGAAAAATACACACAGTAAGAATGTAGTCACGAAATGGTTCCAACTCAATAATACTACTACTATAGGTTGTATGACAATATCAATATAGATAATTTAATTTATTCTGAATCCATTAATAATAAAATTCCTTCACTCTCTTAATTTGCGGGCTGATAAAGTCACAATTACAATATTACCTTGTGGACATACTTAACTAATATTATTTTTCTAATTAAATTTTAATTGACCGAGCAAGCGAAGCTTCTCCATTTCAGCTTGGACAAAAATGCTTTCGTATGTCCGGCTGTTCTCCTCTACAGGTCGCATTTCTCGATTCTCGTGAAATTTTGTGAGCAGAGGGCTTATTGCCTAACGCACTCGTGATCGTGATCGCTTTCATTTTTGACAGTTGAAGGCAAGTCTGCCTACAAAATGAAAACAAACGTTCCACTTTCAAGTTGATCGCGATCGCGAGTGCGTTAGGCAAAAAGCGCTCCGGTTCGATAATTATATGGAATTTTTTGTCGTTTCAGTTTTTCAAAATTTTTCAAATGGCGGAGTTATGGGGGTTTTTGCGATTACCAACTCATTTGCGGTGTCGGTGAACTGACCGTGACCTAGGTCGATGTATGGGGATAACAGTTATCCAAGGGCAAAGTTAGGTTTGTCGCGAGGTCTACAGCTCACAGAGCCAAATTTTTTGAAGGTAGATCGTTAGAGAATAAGTTGATTAAAGTCAAGGTTCTCTACTATTTCCGGTACAATTACATCAATTCACGCAATTAAATACTATAAATATGTTTATAATACTCACAATTTCACAAAAAAATGTTTCAAGACCTTATACAAGGCAGATTAACAATTAAATAAATGAAATTTGCCTCGGTCTTACCTTTGTTATTTTATCAGACTATTCCGATCCAAAGACCCCGATATAAACATGTGTTGTCGATAACTAACAGTAACAAAGTTCACTTTGTTTGATTCACATCTCAGTATTTCGAGTTTATTAAAAATGTATGTGAAAAATACTAGATTTATTATTTTTGTTTTGACAACTTTGATTTGACGCGATTTGTCTGTCTGACAATTTGTTTTTTTTTTTTCTATTTCATTAGGATGGAATAAGGCTGGACATACACGGTAAGATAAACTGATCAGATAACTGACTGACGTACATCCAAAAGCTGACCTTGAGTTCGTATAATTTCAACTTACGATTTCACACTCACGGTCAGCTTTTGGCTGTTTGTGCACTAATCGCGTTTTTACCGACCGTAAAATCCCTACTCCCTTCCTGGGTAGGTAAAAAAAAACGTGCCATCGCTTGTGCACTTGACGGTAAAAACACCGACCGGTGCAGATACAGTATGTTTGTTTTTTGTCATCTCAACAAAGTGTTTATATGGAAATGTACAATTAGTAGCGCAGATCATTCCAGATTCTTTGTAAATGAAATTTAGGTGGCATAAAATGGTCCTTAAACACGTAGTAAATAAATTTGTACTATTTATTTTATTAAAGGCTCCGTCTCGCTATGTCGGAATATTATTAATATTACTTATATATATTACTAAACACTCAAAATTGGGAAATAGTTTTTATGCGAACCATATTAAATGCGGAACCCTCGGTGCGCGAGTTCGACTCGCACTTGAACGATTTTTTTTATGTTCTGTCCTACGTCCAGTTCAGTTCAGGAGCGTTATTTCATTAATTATTTCGTTATAAATTTTCTCATCAAAGCATTCAAAAAAACATAATCCAAACATAACAAAATAGTCCAAAAGCGCATATACGCACGCTTAGTAATAACCAGGCTTATGTCAAAACAAGGCAGTTTGACTTGAAATCTTTAGTAAAAAAAGGTCAAACATACGTCTTTTGTTGTTTCCTATAGTCCGGTTTCTATGCAAGTACTTATTGTGGCCTCACGTTTATTGTTTTGCCTAAAATAGCTTGGAATGGTAACAATGTTGCTAGGTGATAGTTCCCATAAAATATAGTTTTATTAATATAAAAATGAAAACATAGTACCTACTTTATAGATCAGAAAAACCCCGTCACCTAATGCATGCACCAATGCATCGAAACGTCGATCGTCAATGTTATAACCCATAGTGGTTATAGAGATCCAATATAACAGTCTTATTATTCCAAATGGCAGTGTCTCTTCCAAAAAGATTGTAGTTTGTACAACCTCATTACTAGCAGTAATATATCAAAACTGCTTTAGCTGTTAAATTTGTATTGCGGCTTGCAGCGCCTCTTGGGATTCGCTATTGCTGAGGTCACCCAGGTACAATAAAATTAATACTTCACAATGGACATTGCGGAAGTGGTTTTGAGGTACGAATCAAAGGGGACGAGTGGCGATCGTGAACTTAGTGTTTTTCACATTCGCCTACATTGCGCACGCTACTGCCTTGATAAGGAGAAAGCTGTATATCCATAGAAGTAGCACAACATTTAAGATCTTATACAAATCGAGAAGGGTCGAATTTCGATTGGTACATTGAGCCGTAGATGCTATGCTATATTGGATTAGGGGATTGTTTAACCTCCATGTCCTTCATATTCATCTGGGAGTGTTAAAATAGTACACCACGCGATTGTGTTAACGTTAGTTTGTGTCATCACTTGGTATATTAAGGTTTCGCCAAAAGGCAAGTTGGCAACAGGAGTAGCGAACACGACACATACGTAAACGTTGAACAAATAATGCAAATATTGGGATTTTTACAAGCACATGGCAACCCCTCAATACAGCTGTCACTTATGTCACTGTCACGTCTGTCACTGTCACGCGGTCTGTTCGATTGGATTGGAATTTTCTTATTCGAATAATAAAATAATTATTTATTTACTATTAACGTTATTTATTTAAAAGTTAATCGTGATATATCTTAGGTTTTTATGGTGCATTTATTATTTTTATAAGCTCCTAGTTATTCGCTTTGACCTCTCAGTTGTTGTTTTGCGGTTATCCTTGATCATAGTTCTAAAACTTGTTTCTTTTGAAGTTTTTTTTACCATAACATTATTAATATGTACATAATTGTATATTATTGTTCATAAATCTTCTTTGGTGAGTCATTTACGCCATAAATTTTACATTTGTTATTATTTTAAGGTTAGAATTATGTCACCTTGGGTTCTGCGTAATTATAAAAAAAATCTATTTCAGATATAATGATAAAATCTTGAAAAGAAACAAAATGTTCAAAATGTTGCTCCGAAATTACCATAGATTGCGCATACCAGTACTACAACTACAAAATGTAAATAAATCATGTGCATGCGGCAATTTATACTTTAATAGGAATAATTTTGATTTAAAAGTAAGAGTGCACTCTACGCAGAGTGATCAGCATAGACAAAAGGCAGTAATAGAGACTACACCAATCATAGGCAAGATAGAGATTGATAAAATAGCTGTAAAGAGTTGGAAAGAGAAAATAGAACCTTATGCAAAACTGGCAAGATGGGACAGGCCTATAGGTAAGTTTAGTTAATTCCAGATTAATCTATTGGTCATCCAAGTTCATCCAACTAACTTCAAAGTACACTGCATGGAAAGTATGAAAAAAAAAAGATTGTAGAAATAAGGAAAAATGTATAAAAAAACATTTTTCTGAGAGAAGTTGATTTTGTAACCCTTTTAATATTTCTTCATATATTTTTGTATGGTGCCAAGATCTACTATTTTTAAACTTTATTGAATTAATAATTTTACTGAAATTATAAATGGAAAGCTGTGTTGGTTCAATTGTCATGGTATACAAATCTGGACATCAGGACCAACTGGTCGAATGTCCAAATGATATTAATAGGACATTTGACAAGTACTGGTAAAAACATTTTCGGTCCTCATGATACAGGTTAACTTAGTGTGGGGAACAACGGTAATAGTGGCTTGGTTCTTCAACTCACACTGTATAAATGTGACATTCTCAATATAAAGGGACCTTATGGTGGAAGGCAGTTTCTTGTTCTTGTAACTATACAAATACTATGGCAACAGTTCTAAAAACGGCATAACCGCCTGCCTCCATAAGGTCCTTTTATGTTGAGAACGTCACATATGACTATCTAGAGATAAGATTGATAAATAAAATATTTTTAATTTCTTTTAATTTCAAGTTGGCTCTGATGTCCAGACTTCACTTTAATAAAACATGTAGGAGGGAGATATATTATAGCCTATAAATGGGTATAGATAGAGTATTTAGTATTCTTTAAAACTAGTTTCTGTGGGAGCAGCAAGCAATAAATGACTTCTATTGGATAGTCACAAGCAGAAGCTAGCCTTCAATAATTTGTAATTTCTAGTGCATATGAGTGAATACAAAAAAACATTTTTTAAGAGCAGTTAAGGACTCTATTAAAAACCTGTAATGTCTTTCCTTTGTGTAACAAATGTGAGACAATTGATTGTATGACTAACTTTTGTTAACTAAGTTGAGTCCTTAACTATGTACAATTTTTTAAATGTTTCCTGACAAAAGCTCATTCCAGAAACTACAACTCTTGATTGGCCTACATAATGCTTAAGTTTACTGAAAATCATCTATAAACCACCTTCAGAATAGAAGATTTCAAATATAAAACTAATTTAAGTTGGTTCATACTATTCTCATAATAGTCATAATTGAGTTACAGTAATGTTTTGAAAAATTCTATCATCAACATATTTTAAACGAAAAACATTAAATGGTGTGTTGCGGTAACTTACAGGCATCTACCTCCTCTACTGGCCGGGCGCGTGGTCTATAGCCCTCGCTTCGCTCCCCGGCACCCTCCCCCTCCAAGAATCAATCAAGATGGCGGCACTGTTCTTTGTTGGTGCAGGACTCATGCGTGGAGCCGGCTGCACCATTAATGATCTGTGGGACAGAGATGTTGATGCACAGGTTGGTATGCCCTAGTGGGAGAAAGATATGGTGATATCCTTTACCTTTATGCTGCATCCACATATGCGGCATTCGGTGAATATTCGTATTGTCTACGCTGTTTTACTTAACGCTTATGAAAAAGACATCAACAAGCATATTAGACCTTAGCTGAGATTCCTGTCTCAAGATACGTACAAGTAAATATCAAGACAGAAAACTGTCATTTTTGATGCATCTTGAGATGGGTGTTTCAGTCAAGATCTATTTATTAATACGGCCCTTAGTCCTTAGGGTTGGCAGAACAGTTGCAGTCTCACCGCCGCACTCAGAGACGTCAATTTTTTTTTTAGTTTCATTAAAGTTGCTGCGTCTTATTCTATTGTTATAGCAAAGAAAGTGACAGCAGCAACTTTTAATCAAACTTAAACATTAATTGACGTCTCTGGGTGCGGCCGTCAGGGTTGCAATCTTGAGATTGGAAACTTCTATGGGGCTCAGATTCCACTTAATTTTTGTCAGGTGACGGGGCAAAAACGAGTGTGTACCGGTTGATTTAGTTGTTGTTAGAAAGGTGATTTGATCGAGAGTGTTCTTAGTTAAGTTTTATGAAAATCCATTGGGTCAGTTAAGAGTTACAAGCTCTGAGAGAAGGCTCCCGATGTTGTCAGGGTTTTTATCTATTTAATTATGAGACCAGCTGTTTTCACCGACTATACTTTTTTGCACCGTCATCGTCATCCGTCATTTGAACGACACTTTGTGGGTGCGACACTTGAGAATTTCACGTTCACACACAAAACATGACGTCAGCGTACCTTTTGTAAGACGACTGTTAACCTTTCGCCCTCAGGTGGAGAGAACTAAGGATCGTCCATTGGTCTCCGGAGCCCTATCCTCAAAGCAGGCTGTGGGTTTCCTGGCCGTCCAGCTGTCTTTAGCTCTTGGCATACTTCTGCAGCTAAACTGCTATAGCGTCGTCCTAGGAGCCAGCAGCATGCGTGAGTGTTCATAGTTATATGGATATATTTAGACTAGTCCCAGATGAAATTGTTTTTCTATCATGGGAAAAAATGGGACTGATTTTTTGCATGTTGGTGGGGAATTGGGGGTGATAATTGTGGCAGATAAAAAAAAAAATATATGTACAAGTTACTTTTTGTCCGTTTGACATGTTACCAAACGTAACAGTTTTTTTCCAAATCCGAAAGGAAAAAAATCGATCCTATATTGAACTATATACTATATTTGTTTAATGAACAGTGATTTAGACATATCAGTGTTAACTGCACTTAAATCATCGCATGGACTAATTAAGTATATTCGCGAATATCCTCAATTCAATCCAGACGATCCCGAATTCGCGAGGATACTACATTAGGCGGATAATCCCGTGAAGCCGCGACAATCCTTTTATTCGTGAAAAGCATGTTATTCGCGAAAAAACCGTTTTTGCTACCACCGACCGACGTACATTGGAAAAAACATTACTTTCCTTACGTCTTCGTCGGTTAAAACATGTTTTTTGTAAAACATGTATTTAATTTTTCAGTGTTAGTAATAACTTATCCGCTGGCGAAGCGTTTCACGAACTACCCGCAAATATTCCTGGGTGCGACCTTCAACTGGGGCGCTTTATTGGGATATAGCGCGCTCGCAGGGACCATAGAGCCAGCGATCTGCCTGCCTCTCTACGTCGGCGCTCTAGCGTGGACGGTTGTCTATGACACCATCTATGCACATCAGGTGAGTTCTATGTCATATACATTAGTGACCGGCTTTCGAATTGTACTTTAGGACCTTAACCTTGAACTTTAAGGTCAAAGTCGACTTTAACCTTGAAATATAAAGCCAAAATATACCATAACCTCAAGGTTATGGTATATTTTGGCTTTAAATTAACTTTAAGGTCAAAGTCGACTTAAACCTTGAACTTTAAGGTCAAACTCGACTTTAACCTTGAATTTAAGGTCTAGGTCGACCTTAATCATGAATTTTAAGGTCAAAGTTGAGCTTTATCATGAATTTCAAGGTCATAGTGGACCTTAATCGTAAAGTTTGACCTAAGTCTCTGTGTGCACGCTATATATTGCAATTACAACGTCACTAAAATAGGTATTGGGCCTTACGAGGAGGTCGAATTCGACTTTAACCTTCAACTTATCCCAAGGTCATCCAAATATTTAAAATTTCCAGGACAAGCTAGACGACGCCCGCATAGGCATGAAGTCAACGGCGCTGACGTTCGGGTCGCACACGAAGCCGGCGCTGATGGCGGCGCTGGCGCTGAGCACGAGCGCGCTGGGCGGCGCGGGCGCGGCCGCGGGGCTGCAGTGGCCCTACGCCGCCGCTCTGGCCGCTGCTGCGCTGCACGCCGGCAGGCAGGTGAGGATCCAAGATCACTTAAAAAATTATGTGATACAATTTTACGGATTTTAATTATTGAGTAATGGCCCCGTAGGAATTTTGACTATAGTCAAGATCAATAATTTTGTTTGAACCACGAATAAAAGCTCTCGTAAAAACCAGAGTCTCCTGAGCGCATTTTAGCAATAGTTACGATTCTTTAATTAACATAAAATAAAGTGTAGGGAATTGATCAGCAATTTCACACAAAACTATACCTACTAGCTGTCATTGTACAAATATTACAAATATAACAACAAATGGACAAATATTTGTGTGATGAGCGCGAGTATTTGTTCCTGAGTCATGGATGTTTTCTATATATTTAAGTATGTATTTCTCTATATAAGTATGTTTATGTTTGTCTAGTACCCATAGTACAAGCCTAGAGCTTAGTTTGGGACTAGGTCAATTTGTGTGAGATTGTCCCTGATATTTTTTTTTTTTTATTGTGATAAGTCACTACGTGAAAAGTAATTGAATATATGATATAGCTTGCTTCTTGTAACTTTTTTTAAATTATTAATGTGTTCAAAGGCCACCTAAAAATTAACAATCCAGATTTTTTTCCGATTACAAAACCACAGTAGCCGTAACCCAGCAAAATGCAAATAATGCTGAAATTAATACAAATACAAATATCTTTATTTTGCAAAAAATGTGGTACAAAAGATGGCCTTAACATTAAGAGTTTCACACACTTCGCCAGTAACTGGCATGCAAAAGTAATGTTTCAAGTCTAAGATTGCACAAAGACCTATAAGCTAGTACATTAATTAAATGTTTTTGACATCAATTTATTTCTTTTTTTTTCAGATCTATACCCTAAACCCGGACTGTCCAAACGACTGTGCGTCGAAGTTCAAATCCAACTCTATGGTTGGCCTGATCATCCTTTTGGGTATACTAGGAGGAGGCTACTCACAGTACATAGAGAATAGAGCGAAGCATAGAGGAAAGGAGGACCTTAGTGTTACTAAAAGCTGTCTTTTTGGTTAACTTTTGAGCGCCATATTTATAACATGGAAAAACGAGTTCCAAGAGTTACCAAGATACTGTAGTTACCAAAGCAATGCGGTTGGCAAAATGGTAACAGTGTTTTATGGACAATATCCATAAGGTTCAAAGTTCAAGGATTTTTAATTACACTCCTGGTTCAGGGCAAGTCTGTAAAGTGTAGCTAAGTCCTAGATTAGGGCTGGATACATTTTGTCCAATGGATATATTTTGGGCTGGATACATTTTGTAATAATGTAATCTGATATTAAAAAAATGTTATGTAATGTAATCTAATTAGCTTCTCGTTTATTAGGATATTTTGACATGCCATTCAATATTGTATGTATGTCTAGAAGGGTTACCTAATGATTCGCCGACAATTTTTACGCAGATTATTGATTGGCAGACAACGTTTCGCCGAGTAACGGTCCGCCGATGTATTTGTTTGTAGATGCGATGTATTTGATTGTTTTGCAGACTAACGTTTCGTAACTCAACCTTTAGCAACTATTTAGTTGGCTTATGAGTCAGTAAGCTGAAAAACTATTGACAGAAATTCGTTTAGGCTATTAATCACTACACATTCTGAATGTTTGCTCGAACAACCTTTCGCTTTTAAACGGTTTAATTATTATTCAGTGTTCATATCAACTAGAAGTCAAAACAAACCAAGTCGCGACGCTAGCAATTCGGTTCTGGCACTCGCCGGCCGCTGCCGCGGCACGCTCGCGCCGCTCGCTCGGCTCGTGCGTTGTTGGTCGCAGTTCTACCTAACACTCCTCCTCACTGACGCTCGTCGTCGTACCTAACTACATTTCGATAACAGTATAGTCATCAAAATGAGTTAATTTTTGTTGGCAATATTATACCTATAAAATTTATAAAAATGCAACAGTTGTACGGAAACAATTCCGAAACAAAAATCGACTGAACCTTAAATCTAATGAACAATAATGATGCCATGTGATAACCCTGCTTATCATGTTTCGACGAACAGGTGTTCGGTAAACTGTAACAATTACGAAACAAACAATCGACTAAACGTAACTCTGCGTATCGCTTTTCTTCCTACCGACTACTCGGCGAATCAAATAATAAGCGTAACGAAATTATACCAAACGTTACTCGGCCAAAAGAAAGGTCTGCCAATAGTTGTCTGCGAAACAAAAATCTGCGTAATTAAACTCGGCGAAACGACAGGTAACCGTCTAGAAGCCTATAATGTCGCTTCTTCTAATTATTGTACACCGGAAACTGTTGATTGTGATGAGCCCAATGTATCCATAACACCTTATTGTACATCTGCAATCAAACAATAAATGATTTGACTTTGACAAGAAGTGTGGAAGTTGCGGGTAGATTTTAGGTATAAGGTGTCGACTGATACCAAAGATTTATATTTGTAATTTTCTATTAAAAACTTTGTTATGTGACCCATAATAAAGCTTCGTGTTCACTGGAGGACAAATGTCAGACGAATTTGGGCAACGTTGCTATGATCCAAGCTTAATGTGGTGGTTGCCAGTTGAAAATATTGTACTTCACAATGCTGGACTAACTCCCGACGCAAACCACAGGGGTGAAGTTGAATGTGTATATGCGTGTATCTGTCTGTGGTATCGTAGCTCCTAAACGGATGAACTGATTTTGAATTAGTTTATTTTTTTGAAGTTTAGTGAAAATCCGTTTGGCCTTAAGAGTTAGGTCTGAGAGTAGGGTCCCGATATTGTCGAGGGTTTTTATCTATTTAATAGTTATTTGCCGAGCTATACTTAATTCCCGATAATAACAAAGGAACACGTTCTACTTATTCCAAAAAATCCCAATAGGACCAAAAGTTGTTTTAGCAAAATACATTTTGTTGCGTTAGTTTTATGGTGCATTTTGGAGCGTGCGCTTGCGGTTTATTGTATTGTTTCTATTAATATTTCTAAATGAATGAAATATTTATGTTAATCAAATGTATATGTTATACGAATTTACATAATAAAGGTTATTTTTACCTTTTTATTTGGATGGATTAACTTTTAAGCTACATTCAGTGTATAGCTCTTAATAAAAAGACTCTGATTGGGTAAAGTCGGCTGGACTAGCATAAGAACGTATGCGACCGATTGACGCTCGGATATCCCTCTTATCCCTTTCTAAATAGTCTGTAACGATAGAGACACCGTTCGGGTGTATTTGTCTCTCACTCGCTCTTATGAAAGTAACCGACTATGCCCGAACCCGAAGGACTAAGAGCTGCACCGTACGAAGTTTTGACATTGTGTAAGTAACTCCTTTATTTTAATATGTGTATCTTTTTATTATAGTTAGTAGAATGTAGTTTTACATTTTGTTGTAAATATATGTGGCTGTGTTTTAATATGCGTTTCAATAAATCATTTCTTGCCAAACATTGTTTTACACTAAATATCCTTTGAGCGCTTTTGGATAGTAGGCCAAACATGAAACAGGGGGTACGGTAGCGGGAGCACTACTCACGTACACATCCAACGAGCACGGCCTATAGTATTTTTATAAAGTAGGTGTAAGATTAGGTGTGGTGGCTTTTTAAAAAGGATATCATTCAATTTCTTCGAGACCACGCATTGGTGGCACCTCTAGTAATTCAAATGTCCATAGGCGGCGGGTGACCACTTCCCATCAGGGTGTATGTTTGTCAGTCGAAAAAAAAATGTGCAGATTGAGCCCTTTCTGACACCCCACTTGCTATAATCAAATCACTTTCATTTTAACCCCCCCTAACCCCTTTTAAATTTCAATTCTTTCAATTATTTATAAAATTAATTTCATTTTTTTTGCTAAAAACAGATGCGGGCAAGCAATTTATACAACTATGCCAAATTTCAAGTTGATAGCTTGTGTAGTTGCTGAGAAAATATGCCGTGACATACAGACAGACCAGACAACTAAGTCTCACCATAAGGGTTCCTTTTTTACCATTTTGGTACTGAACCCTAAAAAAGGAAACTTGATATAATAATATTAAACTAATTATAATAATAATAATTATTATTATTTATCAGGCAGGCAGTTGTGAAATAAATAAATAAATTTTCAATATGTGTATACTGAAAAATTCTGTAGAGTGCTCTGTTGAACGGAGATTCAACATTAATAGGCGAGTCACAAGCTTCTCAAGATCTAATTTTTTTTACGAGAGCGACGACTTGGGCTAATTTGAAAAATCCAAGTTGAAAAGTGAGATTATTTATTCAAAGAAAGACTAAATTTATGGATTACTGAATGAATAAATCAATTTATTCAAATTCAAATAAATTTATTTGGTGTAAAATATGGTACAAGTAGATGATATTTTGTTATAATTTCTGTACAACGACATATTTAGCTAGAAAGTAGCATTCAATTGTTATTGTGAACATTATTTGTGACTGCACTTAGAACATGACATTTTTAAATGTTATTATTATAATTAAACAATTACAACAAAACAAGTCTACTAGGAGTATTAAAAATATTCTTAAATTATGTTATGTTACAAAATATAATACGGAAAATTGATATAGTTACTTAAATAGGTAATTTATGGAATCGAGTAATTCGATAAATTAATTGATTTGTGATTATCTCTAGGATTTACACCTGAAACAATTTCAAACTATTTTATTTACAACTAAGATTATGATATTTATAATACATTTAAAATAAAAAAAAACTATACAATCTTAATTGGTTATTTGGGCTGACAAATAAATGATGAATAGTTGGACTAATGGGTAAGGTTCAAAAGTTGGGCCTAATTAGCAAAAACCCGTTAACCTTTTCAACGCCGCCATGTCAAATACTAAATCCGTCACTCACACGCCAATGACAGCTGAAGACCAGAGCCAATTTCAACCTTAAGTCATAGACACTCAGGTCTATTTTTCACTGTCAACCTTGACGGATATATCCGTCGGTGGCGCTGAACCAGTGGTGCGGATATATCCGTCAATGGCGTTGAAAAGGTTAACCGTAGCAAAAAGCGTAGTTAACCGTACAATTTTATTTTTAGATTCATATAAAAAACATTAATTTTTGCGTCAACCGTGGCGGGTGCATTCGTCGTTGGCGTTGTTTCAGATAGTTTTTATTATTTTTATTTGCATTCCTTATAATCTTTATGCTGAGACTGGTGTGGCAAGAAATGTATTTTCTTTCTTTTGTGTTTTTCATACAAACAACGAAGGCGAAAAAGTTCCGTTGTGCGACGAAACGTATCCTTACAATTCTACGGCTAATTTCTGTCGCACAACGGAAAGTTTCATAGACAATTGAATTTCGTGAGTTAGCATGCCCGACTATCTGAACCTCACCCTAATAAGTGTGTGCCAGTTGCCACTCTAAGATTGGATTATCACGACGCAGTCTGCCTAGTTGGTAGCGGTCCCGGGTTTGATTCCCGGTATGGGCAAATATTGTATTTGGAAGTTTTCTATATATTTAACTATGTATTTCTCTATATAAGTATATTTATTGTTGTCTAGCACTCATACTTAGTAGAGCCTTTTGGGACTTAGTGAGGTCACTTCGGTGAGATTATCCCCTGATATTATTTTTAGGGTTCCGTACCCGAAGAGTGCCTTACGGGACCCTATTAATAAGCCGACGCTGTCCGTCCGTCCGTCCTAACTTTTAAGAGCTGTATCTTTTGAACCGTAAAAGATAGCTCGTTGATTTTTTTTGCAAATATGTTGTCGTGATATAACGGCGGATTTCCTATAAAAATAATAAAAAAGTCAAAAATTACAATAATAAAGGGAGTCCCCATACAAGAAACGCTTTTTTTCAACGTTTTTAGGGTTCCGTACCCAAAGGGTGTTAACGGGACGCTATTTATTACTAAGCCTACGCTGTCCGTCCGTCCGTCCTAAATATACAGAGCTGTACCTTTTGAACCGTAATACATAGCGGATTGATTTTTTTTCAGAATGTGTAATATTACGGCGGATTTCCTAACGAATTCTCTTTTTTTATTTGAAATTGAAATTGTTTATTTCGGAAATCATCCATATTAGAAATAATTAATAAGACAATAAAATTATTATTTATAATTTAATAAAAAAAAATCAAGAAAGTTAGTTAATAAAGGGGTTCCCGGGGGGTAATGCAAGAAACCTTTTTTCAACGTATTTTTATTTTTGTTGTATCGTAAAAACGGTAAAACATACAAGCGTCAAATTTGGTATGATTATAGACCAAACCCTATAGAATAACAACAAATATACTAAAAACCAGCCAAATATGCATGGAACCCTCAGTGCGCGAGTTCGACTCTTAGTTGAGCAGTTTTTATTTAATAATTAATCACAGTAACAAACAGGTAAATATATTTGGTGTCTCCATCCATAGACTTTATTTTATATAGGTATATAGCTCTGACTGTGGCAGAATTAGTGCATTTTGAATTGCGAAACTATTTATCCGTCTATAGTAAACTCTGTTATAGGCAACACATTCATAGCTACACTCCAGTGGCATGCACGTTGAACCATCAGTACCTTAGAAATATATTTACAAATCAAGACTGTAATTGGCTACAGAGCTATAAAACTACGTTTAACCTCATTGACATGGTTTGTGGTCTCCTTTTAGTTTAAACACATGGTGCTTCAACAAGACATTGTTGAAAAACGATTCCCCGCATACACACATGTACTGTTTCTTAGCTACAACACGCTCCACTGAATGAAATTGCGCAGTGTGCTCAGCCTTAGTGTCCTCTGTACATATAGCCCTGCATAGGATACAAATATCAATACAATACAGCTGCAATCCCCGTAAACCAAAATTAAAGTCACTCTTTCTCATTTGAGATTTTAAAGAAAAGCAACGTTGATGCCAATTTTCATTCTTTTTGCACACTTCTTTTTCTTCACTTCTATGGGATTGCATATGATTTAAGAAGAGATCTTTAAACTTTGTATCATACCCACAAAGGTTGCATCGGTAGCAACACGGATGCTCTCTCATATGTTCATTCAAATTCTTCTGACTCTTGCATTTCTTGAGACAAATTGGACAGCATACAACACTTTGTATCATATGCCGTTGGAAATGGAACCATATGTGCTTGATGTGCACAGTCCTATCACACTTGGGACAGGGTGCGGTTAGTTTCTTCTTATTTTCTGGATCATGACAGAACTGCATATGGATGGAGAGCATATCTTTGTTGAAATAGAGCAGATCACATAAGTCGCAAATGAATATCTCTCGTTCAACATACTCAGCATCTTCAGAGCATAGTAAGTGTTGTGTTTTAATGTGCTTTAAAAGATCTTCATGTGTGTCCTGTTTCTTTACACATATCTGAAAAGAAAAGATTGATTAAAAATTTTTTTTTTGTGTAAACTCAATAAAAACATCTTCTTTATTGTACCCAATATGCACTAGAGCAGCACAGGCATCAAATCTTCCCCCTGTGCATTAGAATCCTGTAACTACAAAAACATTTGGTGTGATAGTTTTATCCTCGGTAGTTTTAAACAGATAAATCTCAACTTAGAATAAGGACTTGTTTTAGTAATATGTAGTTTTACAGATTCATTTTTTTTTGTATTGTATAGCATGCTGGATTCCCCAACTAGATGTTTTGCACTTATTGCATGTGGTTTTCAGATGTATCACGCTATAGATTGTGCCCCCCAGAGGTAATGTTATATATAAAGTGGACACAATAATTCTCTAAGATAACAAAGATACCTTGTCATCTTTTCATTTTTTTTTTATATACACATATTTCTATACACAAGACCAACCTTACCAGAGTGATGTTATTTTTTTTCCAAACAAACCAACAACCTTGAAAGGAACAGCAATAATCTAATACTGTCCAGCCGAAGCCGCTAGGAAAAAGCTTATAAGCATCAAAATAAATGTACCAAACATTCTTGGCTTTTCCATTAACAATAGTACCAACTACCAACTTTCAAAGTTATGTTGCCAAAGTTATTAAGTAACTTTTTTTTTGCTAGCCTACTTGTATGTCCCACTGCTGGGCAAATGCCTCCATGAGTCTCTATTTGGTGTTTGTTTGGGCAGTTGCTAATGAATGCGTTCAAGTCGCCCCGCCATCTCTGTTTAGACTACCTCGTCTACGTCTCGCCCATTTTGCGGCACCCACTTAGTAGCTTAAGTTACTAGTGCAAAAAGAAATAGCTTAACAATGTATTACCCTGCAAACCAAGTCGTCTAACAACATTTTGCTTATAGTTCCTCGATGTCGCGATCGTCTGTGCAAATGAAGTTCTGTTTCACTATCATATTCGTCCGTACACATATCACACGAAAAAGTCTCAGTTCTATTGTAATCGTCTGCCTCGGCGAGGGATGGACCCATTCTAGGCCTCTTAAAAGAGATAATTCGAGCTTCTCGAGGCTCATAAAATAAAGACATAATTTAATCTCTTAGTTTTTAGTTTTTACTGTAAATAAAAACCAAGCCACAGGCCGTATGTATAGGCAGACAACCGGAACGTCAGTAGTCTGTCAACGTTGTTTTTTTTTTAATCGATTTATTGTCCTGGATACTCCAGTTTTAAGCCAGACAGAAACGATTTTTTTTAAATGTTACATTTATTGATTACTAACTTTTACCCACGGCTTCGCTCGCGTGGTTATAGCATTAACTTTATGAAATATATGAAAGAAAACTAGTGTAGCACTTTTCAGTTGTACAGCGACATCTAACGGGTAATAGGGTAAGAAAAAGCGCCGTCCGTTGTTGAGTTGCATATCTAATAATTATAACACTTTGACGCTACCATTTTAATAAAAACTAAGAAACTATATGAAATAAAATAAATTAATTTAAAAAATCAATAAAAATAAATTAATGAAAAATACCAAAAAGCCGACTGTTTAAAAAATATCAACTGAAAAGCTGAAAACAAGCTTTATAATCTAAAGAATATAACTTAAATGTTGGAAAAGGTATTGCAGGCATTATTGATTGTTTAAATTAATCAGAAAATTTGAAAGGCCTGAGTATAAATAGGTGTGGACACCATACAATATATCTTGAAATTGTATTGTGTACGTGCACCTGTGCGTACAATTCGTAATAATTGAATTTTCTTCCAACTACGCAATCAATTATTTTTTCCCTCAGTCACCCTGACGAAAATGAAAATGATTTGTTTATAGCAAATGGGGTGTCATATGAAAGGGCTCAATCTGCACATTTAGAAACTATTTTTTTTTTATAATTTTCCATGGCGTAATTTTTTATTTATACTTAACCAAAAATGTTAACTTCCTAACTTATAGATAATTACTTATATTTTACGGGAAAAATAAAAGGAAGGGTTAAAATTTATAATTTTCGAGAAATTGACAAAAATCTTTAAAGATCAGTCCTAAAATTTAGGCAAGTCAAAATGGGCCTTATTGAATACAATTAAAGTACATAAAAAGGTATGTTTTGGAAGTACGGACTTACATAAGGAACCCCTGGAGTGCGAGTCCGACTCGCACTTGACCGGTTTTTAATATAACTTACTAGCTTTCCGCCCGCGACTTGATCTGCGGAGAATCAGTAATTTCGTAAGTTAAAATATAGCCTATGTCCACCCTGAAAGTCCATTCTAAATTAGTTCCGGAGATTACCCTAATTATATTAATATTATAATTATACGTGAAGATACTTAAAAGTACTCAATGTTCAAGAGCATAGCTCCCCTTTGTTTTGTAATAAATAAAAAACATGATACGGTAATGTAATTTTATTGTAATCGAAGGTCCAAGGTCTGAGTTCCCGTGGATGTAACCTTTTTCCTACTCTCTTCATTATCCTCCATGTTTTTCAGTGGCCACCCCCCATGCCTCCAACACAATCTAAAAACATCACAGATAAAATAAGTAGGTACCTACACTAACGGTCTAACAAAAAGATTGGAAAACCCAAATACCCCTGCAGCATCATGACTGAGGAAGTTTCAATATACCTAAAGCTTTCGGCACACCAAAAGCGTGTCATGCGCGTCGCGTCGCGTCGCGCGGTTATATATATATATATATATATATATGTCAAAACAAATTTGACGACGCGTTTAGCCTAGTTGGTAGTGACCCTGCCTACGAAGCTAGCGGTCCCGGGTTCGAATCCCGGTATGGGCAAATATTTGTGTGATGAGCGCGAGTACTTGTACCTGAGTCATGGATGTTTTCTATGTATTTAAGTATGTATTTCTCTATATAAGTAATGTTTATCGTTGTCTAGTACCCATAGTACAAGCCTAGAGCTAAGTTTGGGACTAGGTCAATTTGTGTGAGATTGTCCCTGATATTTATTTATTTAAACCGGGCAAGAGCATGTCGGACCATGCTCAGTGTAGGGTTCCTTCACCATTCTTACAAACACAAACAACAATATCTAAAAAACACAAATATTAGCTAGTTTTCTAGTTAAAGTTATCTTAGCTGATTTTCGGTAGGTATAAACATTTTAATCGTCTTTAACTCAATAACCAATAAAGCCTACTTAGTCGTTATATATCCCGGTCTCGGGTTCGAATCGTATGGGCAAATATTTCTGTGATGAGCGCGAGTATTTGTTCCTGCGTCTTGGATTTCTCTTTATAAGTATGTATATCGTTGCCCATAGTACAAACCTAGCTTATAGTTTGGCACAGGTCAATATGTGTGAGACTGTCCCTGATATTCATTTATTTATTTTATCGAGACCACACGAATAAATCCAGACTCGTTGGGTCTACGTCAAGTAGGTAGGTCCAGTGGAGGGTCTGTTGCCACCTTCCGACTCTATCATCATACAGATCTTTAGTATCATACTATTGATTGTATTGTCACCTTCAACTGCGAATAGCAGATACCTACGTCGTCGTTTGACTCGTCTGACTAGTCTTTAAGTGGTCGAAACTATTATTTAGTCGAGTAAGTAGTATAGTTTAGATTTTAGTCTGCCATAAAGTGTGTTATTAAAAAAATATATTTTTAAATTACGCAACATAATACTCAAAGGTACTATTTATATTTAAAAACCTACCGGTGGCCATCTTCTGTCCCTTTCCGAGAAAACCTGAAAAAAAAAAATTCTTAGGTAGTTACATAATTAAATTAATTCCGACGATGTTTTTGGCTACAAGCAAGCTATAAATGCAAATAAAACTACGTGTAGACTTTTTTAAATTACGCAACATAATACTCAAACTATTGTACTATTTATATTTAAAAACTTACCGGTGGCCATCTTCTCTCCGTTTCCAAGAAGACCTGAAAAAAAAAATATACTTAGGTACTTAATTAAATTAATTCCGACGACTGTGTTTGGCTACAAATGCAAATAAAACTACGAGGAGACTAGACGGGTGGTGTGTTTTGTTCTGTCTAAAACGTTTTGCATTTGCAAAATATGTAATTTTGTTAAGCATAACGCCTAAAAGATATAAGTCATTAGTTATAACATCATTTGCTATAATAACTCATATGAAATACTGCCATTTAATATAACATATACGTACAAGTATAAGTAGGTACATTAGATAATTATATAAAACAAAATCAGGTTAGTTACATAATTTATAACAATTATAACTCAAGAACGGCTCGACCGGTTTTTATGAAATTTGGCACCTGGATTATATAATACTTTTTATCCCGAAAAATTTGATAGTTCCCGAGGGATACGCGGAAAATGACCGCTGCGCGGACGCAGTCGCGGGGAAAAGATAGTTAGATATAATAATAACAGTTGAAATAATGATCATGTGATTTCAAATGAGTTCGCTCATTTGTACCTGCTCTCATTCTGCCCATTTTTTTTTATCAACAAATACAGTCACGAACGTTAATTTAGGACCCATTTCTAAAAATATAGCTTGAAGTTATCAATGTCATTGATGTTTGATCGCTATACTACAAGAAATTGACAATAATTTTGTTTCAAGAAATTATAAATTTGTATTTTCATTGTATTTTTATATTAAGTAATTGACTATTATAAGGATCGAGATTATGCAATTCGTGTTATGTAAAATGAAAATTAGTACTGACGAGTACAAAGATTATGAACCTACCTATATACACTTTCGCCCGGACTTATTCCAATGGGATAAATGCAATGCAAAAGTGTATATATCTGTGTACTCGACTGTACAGTCAAGGTCATAAATATGTATACACTTTAGTGCCTTGTCACTTTAATCGCTGAGACATTCATATATGGCAGTTTAAACATGACATTAAATAGACAAGGTACTAAAGTGTATACATATTTATGACCTTGACTGTACTCACATAACCATCCTTTTAAGATTTAAAGTTTGAAAGAGCGGAATAATTAATAAAACATAACATAAAAAAAGTAATATAAGTTCTAGATATACTTAAACGACTGGCTACTGTGATAGATCCTTAAAACTATAATTATAGCAGTTACGCAATTAAATGGCTCGTTTGCAAAATGTCCCTTCGTGTCTTTCACAAATACCCCTTCTCAAAAGCCCCTTTTGCAAATGGGACAAATTTAATTTACCGGTAATAGTTCGTCATCGAATTGAGAAGTGAGCTAAGTAAGTGCATCTTGGTTCCGTTTAGTTATGCCGTTAACATATTGTCTATTCTTACCTACGCCAATACCGAAGAAAGCGTCGATACCTGGAAAAGAAAATAAAACGGTCTAAATGTAGTTAAAGCTTTGCCTAAATTAATTCAACCGAAATGTACAGAGCGGAGAGTTAAGATGGGTCAGTAAGGGCAACTTTTGGAACCCTCGCCGTCACGCAAAATGGCCGTTTCTAACTTTTTAACAGAGATTATAAAACAGATTTTTTGGGGGAATATCAAGAAAATATACAGATTGCGTGAAAAACGTGTATTCAAACGTCAATGTTTTCAAAGGCGTCTACACCAACACCATTCGCTAGAACGGTGCGCCTCATTGGTCTATTTGAGATGTCGGTCCGAAATACCAGTAGATAGTCCCCATGTAGGTAGGCCTTAAAATGCTGAGACTAAAGTTATAATGGCTGTATAAGCTCTTATACAGCTTGTGTGCTACTTGGGTACGAGTAGGTAGTATTTGTATGACAGGTTGCGCGCACTAGATCCGAATTCCGACATCAGATTTCTCATACAAATATTACCCTCACCGCACACTGCCGACTTTCTATCGGGCAATTAAACGGTTGTCCTTATCCATTTTTTAGGGTTCCGTACACAAAAGGTGTCAACCGGGACCCTATTACCAAGCCTACGCCGGCCGTCCGTCCGGCCGAGGCAGACAGCTTTTCTCAACTACTGCTAGGTTATAAATAAGAAAACTATTCATATTAGTAACTCGCAATACACTTTCGATGGCATCGGTGTTGGAATAGTAGATTGAATTACAAGGGAGCAAAATGCAATATTTTATCGAGGGTTAGCGTGTTGAATCCCGAACGATGTAATGGATTCCAGAATAGATCCCGAGCGTAGCGAGGGATTCTAATATGGAATCCTGAGCGTAGTGGGGATTCAAACCGCCACGCCCGAGATAGAAATAATTTTGCTACCGTGTAATACACTCTTCTTTTCACTTCTTGAAAAACTATTCATCCAATAAGTAAGTAAAATACAATAAATCATTCCAATAAATAAGTAAGTAAAATATCAATCATACATTTAATTTAAAAAAAAATACATAAAATATACAAAAAGTATATTGATGCCATATTTAAAAACAATGTAGGTACATAAATACATCGTTCCTTGTACATATCTTAATTTTATGAATGTAGTTTCTCAGTGTATTAGTCCTGACTGTAATGCTGTGTAAATATATTTACGAATAAATAAATAAATAAAATAAATAAATCGTGTGAAGCAGTAACGCGTTCAAGGAGACGATAAATTTTATTAAACCTTCAGCGCTCAATGAAGAAAAATAGCGCGCTTTTTGAACTCCTACTGAAGCAGTCACCTTGAACACCGATCTAAAATTTGTTTTTTTTTTAGTGTTCTGTAGTGTCTCTGGTGTATAGTACCACAGAATAAGGTTTCTAAGCAGGTACTTATTCTGTGTGTAGAACGATTTCTATGTCATATTTTAAGTTTTCTTATATCTGTGGTTTCACTAAATGAGGAACTTGAGAGCAGGGAGCAAAATCGATTTTGCTCCCTGTCGGCAGGGCAGAAATAAAAATTAAAAAAAAATTAATTAAGAGGGAGCAAAAACGAGTTTTGCTCCCTCTAAACGGGCTACAAAAGCCTTTTTTTCGAATAGGAGAAGTGAAAACACAATTGCACGAGCGTCAAATCAGTTGTGGCGTGCTCGCGCAGCGCCTTCCGCGCACAGCACCAGCATTACTTTCCACGCTAGCGGTTAAAGTGGACTTTAGCGCGCAGATTTTGACCGACAAAGGAAGCCTTTCCGAGCTGGTTAGGTAAAAACATTTTTTTCAACGTATTTTAATGTTTGTTGTACTGTACCCTATAGAAACAATCGACAATCGGTCTGCTACTTTGGATCGGCATTTCTCGGATATAACCGCTCTAAACATACGACATCGTTTATGGTCGGAAAGGTTCGTACTTGCTTTCAGTTAGCTTTAGTACCATCCGGTAAGCTAACGAACTTAATTGTCAGACAAAATACGATGTCATATGATTATACACTACTGTACACTTTAATCTGTATGACATACCAAATAATCCTCCTCCCCCTCCTCCGGAGGGCATGGCGGTGGCCAGGGCGACCTGGAACAACATGAAACTGGTCAAAACGTGTATTACCACTTGACAGAGCGGGCCCAGGCATGTTGAAATTCTGAAAAGCTGACTTTCGAAAACCTGTCAAAATGTATGGGATTGGCATAAATGGCCGACATGACAGATCGTCAGCTTACTTCAATCCTGTACATTTTCTTTTATGTCGAAAATCGTGTATTGTCAATAAAACACTATTATTTCGGATACTTAAGGTAACGGCGCCTATTACCGCGGGTATCAAAATCGGCGCCCATTACCGCGGCATTTTGAAATGCGCGTTTTATAAGCAAACCGATCGTTTTCCTAAAAAATATATTTTACATGAACGAAGCTTATTTAGTTGACTAACGGGCCTATTAGCGCTAGTGTGTGTGAATCAAACAAAGTGTTCGCAATTCGTCAGTTTCTGCGACGGCAGCGCAAAAAACGATCGTGCCATACTAACGCGTGACGCCACATGTAAGGGAACTCGAATCTTATTTAGTATTTTACGTAATACTTATGGCAATAGAACTAATGTTATGGTATTTAAATGGTTATTTATTGCTTTCTGCACGACTTCTGAGTACTCTTTATATATTTTTTGGCCTGGAAATACATTTAAAATAGAAAATAAAATACAGCGGTGATAGACGCCATTTTTTGATGTGGATACTAATACCGTGGTATACCACGGTAATATACTTATACTTTCTTACAGTTATCTAATCTTGATCTATTCACGCTATTAAAGAACTATTTCCGTGGTATGGAAAATATTCAACAAACCCTTAATTTTTTACAAAAACTTCAGTACTGAATTTGTAGTTTCTATAGAAACCTTTATGTTGTCAAGTAGTTTAAATATTGATATAAAAATCATATATTTACTTACCAGATATGTAATTTTGGTTTTATACCAAGGTCGTAACATATATTATTGATTTGTAATGAAAATACAACTGTATCCATTTGTTTTTATGGGTCGGAATTAGGTTTTACAACACTCCAAATTAAGACTATTATCGATGGTACGATCAGATAACCCTCGGTAATAGAATGTATGGGAACCTATTACCGACCCATTCAATATTGTTTGGGTCAGTGATAGGTTCTTAAAGAAGTATCCATTACCGAGGGACATTTTAGTCTTCTTGTAAAATTAATCACATTTAGGGTACTGTAAGTACAGATTTCTTTGATAAAATTGACATTGATTAAGATTTTACTCATCAGTTGGAAACTTCCGTGTGTACTGGTCCATAAAGGAGGTAGTATATATGTAGTGGTCATAAAGTTGTACGTACTGAAACGTATTATTTAAATATGTTTCTCATCTTCATATGTGTAGTGAAAGAAGATGAATAAGTATTACAGCAAAATTGGTAATTTAAATTTAGATGTATAACATAAAAAATATAAATCCTAAGTATAATCATATTTGAACGTGTTATTTATATTTCCTTAAAAAACTTGACATACAAATATAATATACAGAACCAAAGCAGTTATTATTTTTTTAACCCTCGGTATTAATATCCGAATCGTGAGTTGGGTTTCTATTACCGATGGTAGAAAGTTGCTGCTTTTTATACCCTCGGTAATGGAAGCTGAATTCGCGGTAATAGAATCACAGCCTGTCCATTACCACGGTAATAGATGACTTGGGTATTTTAGTTTCAATAATTATTTTATAAAATATAATAAAACAAAATGAGTCCCAAAAGTTACGAAGCTGAAAGTTCAATAAACACTCTTAAATAAAAAAAAAATCTCGGTCAATAAAGAGCTTTGATAACCTTAATTTCTTGGACTAATTTGAAAACTTCCTTAAGTACCACATAGGTGCCGTTACCTTACCTATTGGTATTCAAGGCCTGTCAAAGTGTAATATGATGTTTAAGGAGCAAAAACCTACCTAGGTACATTCCGAAACAAAGCCATAAAAAAATCTTAAATACGGAACCCTTGCGCGAGTCAGACTCACACTTGACCAGTAATTTTTCAAGATATGGACTAACAGTTATATTAGGAACATAACTAATAAAAAGCGAAAAAAGATTTGTATTTGCATTTTTTTTATTTGTCTATATCAGTCCCCCGCCGCGCCGAGTTTGTGTTTGTTCGGGCTAATCTCAAATTTTCATACGGTTTTCACAGATAGATAGAGGGATTATCTAAGAACATTCTAGACTATTAAATACTAATTTAGTTAGTGCTACCCGAGCGAAGCCGTGGGGGTGTAGTGTAGTGTTTTTTACGGGTTGCTATCACTTTATCGAAACTCCTTTCATCGAACGTATCATTTCATCGAATTTTATTTCACCGGAAGCTAATTTCCACGTGCAGGAGTTATAATTTTTTGGTGGTGTCAGGTCTAACCTAACCTAATCTACGTAACCCACGCTTAAGATAACCTGAAAACAATAAGGTTTCAGCTAAAATTAGCTTTCGATGAAATTAAATTCGATGAAATGATACGTTCGATGAAAGGTGTTTCGATAAAGTGATGAAATACCGTTTTTTACCACAATCATTAAAACCTTACTAACTCCTTAACTAATAATATTTAAAAGTAAAGATATATTCTCGACATGTGTCAAGTAGATACACAATAGCGATAGCAATGATTCTTGCCACCGACTTCGATATATTTCATGTACTTATTAGGCACTAAATAGGCAATTCCTAGGATTCTTAGGAGCCCGGTCTTTATTTAATCCTTTTTAGTGGGTTTTTGAAGACGGTTTTATTTTTTGTTAAAAAATTTTTTTTTCGCTTTTTAGTGATGCACCTAATATTATTAAGTACCTATGTGATTAAGCACATAAATATCACATTAAGAAACAATACCCTAATACAAATTTCTCATCACCCTTAGCAAAATGTCGCTGTCCAAGATGCAAGGCCGTTAATCATTGAGGAGTTCTCCCGGTACTTCATCATCAGTTGCACTTCACCACATGCATTATAATCAGTATAAGAGTAGCTTCATGTTCTTAATAAAGAAATCTCATTGCTGGCTCAATTACTTACGACTAAGGAGTTCCGGTGGTCATCTCTGGTCTTCATCATCAGTTCCTCTTCACCAAGAGGTGCTATTGTAATGTAATTTCTTAAGGTCTTGCAGGTAATACCAAAATAGCTGTATGTGTGCCTATAACTTTTGAGGAGTTCCCTCGATTCCTCATGGATACCATCATCAGATTCTTATTTCGTGACAATGGGACCACCTCGGAAGTATACCCTTTCAAACAAAAAAAGAATTTTCAAAATCGGTCCACAATTGACGGAGTAATCACGTAACAAACATACAAAAAAAAAGCAACATACAGACGAATTGAGAACCTCCTCCTTTTTTGAAGTCGGTTAAAAAGGGGGCTTTTATGAACTAATATAAATGTCAAGCTCTGGGACACCCTATATACAAACTAATATGTAAAGTTAATAAAAAGTTTGTTCAACGTTACCAGGAACAGGACGAAGAAGGCGATGAATTTCATGTTGCTCGGTGTCTTCGCTAAAACTGATGTATATTGTGCAACTTCATGTTCTTATTGAAACAAATGCCTGCGTATGCGCAAACACAGGTGGTGTAAGGCAAACACTTCAACTGCATTGTTGACTAACTGCCGCACTCAGAGACGTCAATTAAGTTTTAAGTTTCATTAAAGTTGCTGCGTCTTATTCTATTGCTATAGCAAAGAAAGTGACAGCAGCTACTTTAATGAAACTTAAAACTTAATTGACGTCTCTGAGTGCGGCAGTAAGGCTTGGGCATACTCGATCTTGATCGAAGGCCCGCGCAAGTTGACTAGTCAAGTAATGCCGCATTCACATATGGGTCCGCTGCAAAAAGTCGCTGTGTGACCGCTCCATTTGCAATTGTTCAATGCGTTATGCCGCATCCACATATGCGGCATTCGGCGAATATTCGCGTTAACGCCTTTTTCATAAACGTTAAGTAAAACAGAGACGCCAACACGAATATTCGCCGAACGCCGCATATGTGCATAACGCATTGAACGATTGCAAATGGAGCGGTTACACACAGACACACAGCGACTTTTTGCAGCGGAATCGCATTGATTCAGTAGCGATAGTCGACAGCAGGAGTTTCTCTGAACGATCAAATACGATCCGACGAGAACCAACGGCAGCGTAGCTCATAGAATTAGCCAGCTAAAGTGGGAATAAGCCGGCCATATAAATAAACAAGTAAATAATTAAAATTTGGGCACAATTTCACACACATTTCTGGTTGCTTTTTCAACTTTTTAAACCTGCCTTCGTCCATATTTCCGAGTGTTTATGGCGGTGCCCTCCAAAAGCTTGCTCCATCTACCTCGTCCTCACTCTGGTCTCCACTAGGGTCAAGACAAAACCCATATAACATAAAAAAAAATTGTATATAGAGGTGTATTTCATAAATATCAAATTAATGACCAAACACCGGATTGACGGGGGCAAAAATGTACCTGCTAGTGATTCATTAAATATCGACTAAGTTTATCGACATCGATAAAAAGCAATTTTTAATCATCATTATCATAACTAATGGCCAAGTTTGAATATAATTATGTGCAATCCTCTTTTATTTATACTTATCGCAACTATAAACAACCGGTATCTGACATGGACTCTGGACTCGAGTCACTTTTGACAACCATTGAAATTACATTGAATAACAGTTAATTCAGTACAACTTCTAACGAGTCGAGAACCTTTTGGTTTTTTAAGTCGGTTAAAAATGCCTCGCAAGAAAAAAGATCGTTTATCTTCATGGAAAGCTTATCATTCAGATATAGAAGATAAAGGTACGACTTTCTTTTGCAAGAAATGTACGTGTAAATCTTAGAACTACACAACGGTTGTACGTCATTTTATCGATATCAACTAAAAAAATTGATTAATTTGTCCTCGCACTAATTAAACGTCAGTACAGATTTGCCCCCGTCAATCCGGGGTTTGTTAATGACGCAAAAACTGTCAGAAGGCCGGTTAAACACGGTGACTGCATCGCGACACGTTGAATTATATCGATTAAATAGCGCGATTGTAACAGAAAACAATCTCACACAAACTGGCCTAGTCCCAAACTAAGCTCTAGGGTCAAATATGCAGTCGGGTTTTTAAACGACGACTACACGAAACTAAACGAAACTACGACTGACGAGTACAAAATAGGTCTTTGAACCCACAAAATAAACCTTTTTCTAAAATTAATTTGAATTTAGGACTTTGGAGTTAAGGTCAATTTAAAGGTAGCCATTCCAAGCTTATGCATTTCAACACTTTCTAGGGTTCCGTAGGCATCAAGGAACCCTTATAGTTTCACATTGTCCGTCCGTCCGTTCGTCTGTCTGTCCGCGGTTTAACTCAGATCTCTTGTACTAAAGGTCAATTAAAGGCATTTCAAGCTTATACATTTTAACACTTTTTTAATCTAGATCTTGGCGTTTAATGTTTATCAATAAGCCTTAGGCTCTCTAGACACCCATTTCTAAACTTAGGAATCTAGTTCTTTGGGATTCCTAAATTTAGTTTTGAGCTATTATTCGGTCAAAGTAGAATGATCCGTGTGACAGCCGTATTTCGTAATTTCAAACACTTACTACACTCAAAATCAAGGCATAATAATATAGAAAGAGGTGGTTAATCATTTGTAAATGCAGGTCAGCACCTACTCGTGTAGTATTGAAAAGTCAAAGAAATAAGTACGTGTCTATATGAGCTAGCTGCCACAGCTTAGGGACCCGAGATCGACCCGACTACTCGTATATTAACTGGAGAAATGAAACAATTTATTTTTGTAGTCACTCTATTTATTCTGCATATTTGGAAGTATTAAGGAAATCCGGGCTATTATTGTTTCATCATTTTCATAACGGATTCAGGCATTTTCATACCTGAAAAAAAAATCAATGAGCCAAGCGGATCGAAACGCGAAGTGTCGGCGGCCTCCCACAATGTCGACGGAGTTGTATTGGAAATCCTGACATTAAATGTCACTTAATACAAATTGGACCAGTTTTGTCCTTACGCATCGTTAGTCCGAATTATCGTTCATCATAGAGGTATATCCGCATGAATTATTAAACTTTTCTTAGGGTTCCGTGCCTCAAAAAGAAAAAACGGAACCCTTATAGGACCCTCCTGTGTCTGTCCGTCTGTCACAGCAAATTTGCTCCGAAACTACAGGACCGATTGAGTCGAAATTTGGTACACATATGTAAATTGGTGACCCAAATACGGACTTTTATTACAAATATTTGCACCTCTGATCGGAAAATAGTAAAATGAATATTTTACCCGTAGCACAACAAATTAAAGGGGTCTGCTTATAGTGGTTGCGTTAATCGAGCACGGCCATAGCCAACACAGACGACTTGCAGTTTACGCAGATGCGTTACTTTAGTTTCGTGCTTAGTACTTATTAAAATGTGTGTAACGTTAGATACGTAAAACTTAGGCAGGTAAATTATTTGATAGAAATATATTTAAGAACTTTGGTGAAGATTGTGGGAAACCGATGGATGCAAGCGGCGCAGGCGCGGTCTTTGTAGCAAACCTTGGGGGAGGCCCATGTCCAGCAGCGGGCTTAACATGCATGGACGAGATAAAATTTGACAGGTGCTAGGGAAATTAATATGGAACACATGTATGCATTTCCCTAGCACCTGTCAAATGTTATCTCGTAAATGCATGCTAAGCCCGCAGTGGACATCTTTCGGCTGAAATGATGATGTATTTTTTTTAGAACTTGAACTTTTTTAACACTTATGTTTGTGTGTGTGTAGGATACATAAACGAAATGGTGTGTTATAGGTATGCGCTCTCACCAAATTTTTTTGCAACCTCCATAGCTATAACAAAAAGAGGTTAATATATTACATAATATAATAATACACTATAATAATCCAGCCTATATACGTCCCACTGCTGGGCACAGGCCTCCACTCACAATGAGAGGGTTTGGGCTATAGTTCCCACGCGGGCCCAGTGCGGATTGGGAACTTCGCACACACCGTCAAATTGCTTTGCAGGTGTGTGCAGGTTTACAAATTATTACAAATTATATTTCGCACATAAATTCCGAAAAACTTATGTGCGAAATATAATTTGTAATTTACCATGAGCTTTTTGGTGAAGGAAAACATCGTGAGGAAACCTGCACACACCTGCATTAATACACTATATTAATACATATTATTTAATTATAGTAGTTCATCCCGAAGTGTCCCTTTACTCCTTAACCCCCGGACGGATCCCACGTCTGAACTTAAACATTGTACCCACTTATACCTTTGTCATATCGACTAGAACACTCGGTGAACTTCGTACCACTTTTATCGATTTTTCGGTTGTTCTTTTGGGGTTCTCCTAATTTTCCTTTTTTAAACCACCCCAGTAGGTAATTGAGGTAGGTTCTCGAGTTTAATTGTGAGAGTAACGCACAGAAATCGATTTTTATATTTACATATTAAGTTTATGTCGTTATGTTTGATGAATAATCTGTAGTATGGCGATTGGCCACTTTAAGTGTTTAGCAGTAACGTAATAGTTTACTGCTACATAAACGCATATTGCTTGTCTCAGCGCAACCCAACATGTATATATATCCATACGTTAATTCAATAAATGGTTCTAAGGTTCGAAGGTTCTTATCATATCCCAAGATGGTGGTTTAACCGCCTCAACCTACAACCTTTTCGTTATTACAAATCCGAGTTTTAAAACGTTAAACGTTATGGCACAAAGAAAGTTATAAACTAACACCAGACTACGAAAAAGCGAAAAAAAAAATTTAACAAAAAATTATACCGTCTTCAAAAACCCACTGAAAAGGGTTAAAGGAATTGCCTATTTATTTCCTAATAGGTACATGAAATATATCCAAGCCGGTGTCAAGTTAGGTAATACACAATATCAATGACACATGATTCTAGCCACCGACTTTGATATATTTCATGTACCTATTAGGAAATAAATAGGCAATTCCTTTAACCCTTTTCAGTGAGTTTTTGAAGACGGTTTTATTTTTTGTTAATTTTTTTTTCGCTTTTTAGTGATGCACCTAATATTATTATATTAGGTGCATCACTAAAAAGTCTAAAGATAATCTGAAGCACAAACATCACATTAAGAAACAATAGCCTAATACCAATTTCTCATCACTCTTAACAAAATCTCGCTGTCCAAGATGCAGGGCCGTTAATCATCCAGGAGTTCTCTCGGTACTTTACCATCAGTTGCACTTCTCAACATGCATTATAATGAGATTAATGAGTATAAAAGTAGCTTCATATTCTCAATAAAGAAATCTCATTGCTGGCGTCAAACACTTACGACTAAGGAGTTCCGATGGTCATCTCTGGTCTTCATCATCAGTTTCTCTTTAACAAGAGGTGCTTTTGAAATGCAAATTCTTAAGGTCCTACAGGAAATACCAAAATCGCTGTATGTGTGCCTATAACTTTCGAGGAGTTCCCTCGATTCTACTGTCACAGTGTAATGCTACATTTTATAAATCTGTGCATCAACAGCTTTCATTTGATACCGAACTCGATACAGTCATGTGTAGTTTACGTGACGGTTACGTAATGCCAATTAGGGTAATGGCACCATTAATGGACAAGGACCAATGATGGACACATGATTCTTATTTTGAAGAAGATAAGGGTTATTCATTTGTTTTGCAACAATAAATGTATGACCGTAAGATCTTTGAATTAAGGTTTAAGTGTCCATAATTGGTGCCTGTCAGCTTAGTGTCTGGTGCCATCACCCTACGGAGAGTCGCGTACAATACTTTGTCTACACTCTTATTGTAAATTCCTCTATATATATATATATATATATATATATATATATATATATATATATATATATATATATATATATATATATATATATATATATTAATATGGAATACTAAGAGCGTTTGCACACCGCGTCCGATCCGAATCCGAGAAATATCAGTCCGAAGTAGCAGAATTCCGTCATACATTTATCACTTCTCATACAAATAGTACTAGGTACCTCCACTTGGACCGACATTTCTCGGATTCAGATCGGACGCATGCGTAAACGCTCTAAGACGAGACGAGCCAACGGCACCAACATACTAACTCACGGCCGCAATCAGAGACGTTCATTTTCTTTACGTTTGATTAAAGTAGCTGCTGTCACTTTCTTTGATATAGCAATAGAATAAGACGCAGCAAGTTTAATGAAACTTAAAAATTAATTGTTGTCTCTGAGTGCGACTGTTACAATGCTAAAATCATAATCCTCCATTTTGCTTCGCCGTAGTCGGGTAAGTAGCGTTATTTGAAGGTCTGCGCCTACAGACTCCCGTGTGCTACGAGTGCGGCTACGACTAGTGGTCTACGCGCTACGCGTGTCTGCTGAGTGCTACGGCAGACGCTTTTGCCACACTGGCAGTGCTAGCATTAATTCTGACGCCGACGCTCGAAAAACGCTAAGTGGGAAGGGACCCTAAACCCGACTCCTCAATGATTAACCATCTTGGACAGCGACATTTTGTTAAGGGTGATGAGAAATTGGTATTAGGCTATTGTTTCTTAATGTAATGTACATATGTGTTTTAGTTAATCACTTAATAATATTAGGCACTTAAGTACATCATTAAAAAACAAAAAAACATTTTTTAACAAAAAATAAAACCGTCTGTAAAAACCCACTGAATTATCCTATGAATTTGCCTATTTAGTGCCTAATAGGTACATGAAATATATCGAAGTCGGTGGCAAGAATCATGTGACATTGCTTTTGTGTATATTTGAGTTTAGAATAAAAGCTAAATTTTTTAATGTGCTAATAAATTTGCTAGATATTTTTCTTGATTATCGAGATATATACCTACTTCATTAAGCTACAAAGCTGAGTTGGCAACAATGGCCGGGTTCTCATGCTTGTTTTGTGTTAGACTTGTTTGAAACTCGTTGCTTGTCGCTTTCAAAGATGAGACATTGAATTCAGATTCAAATTCATTAGTTTAACAAAAATTTGCTTTTTGTCGACAAAAACATACCTTTTGCTATATATTCCTTTTCAACCTTACTATTATCCGTAGGATTTTCAGCAACAGCAAGCGCCACCTAAAAAAACAAATGTATTAACAAATGACCATGTGTGTAAAATTATCATTAAACTCTTAAATGTCAAATTGAATAATGCACGTAATTCGCTTATTTCGGCGGCAGACTGTTTCATCCGACCCCAAATAATTCAAGAGTTGTCAACTAAGACCCGGCTGAGGACTAGTACAGATGTAGTGCATTATTTAGTTTCCATCGTGTTTTATCGGAAATGTTCGTATTTATCGTGCTCTCTCAATTAGCTTCAGTACCCATCATACCACCGTAGGGGTAGGTCGCAATCAGCAGCCAATCTAAATATATAAAAGAAGAAACTGACTGACTGACTGACTGACTGACATATCAACGCACAGCCCAAACCGCTGGGCCTAGAGATTCCAAATTTGGCACGTAAGTTCCTTATGAGGTCTAGGGGTACACTAAGAAAGGATTTTTCATAATTCATCCCCTAAGGGGGTAAAAAGGGGGTTGGAAGTTTGTATGAAAGTCATCCATTTTTAAAGATAGAAACGTGGAAATTGGTATAAAGGCTACTATTTACAAATGAAAAATACTACCTTCAGCGATTTTGGATAAACTACCCCTAAGGGGTTAAAATGGGGGGTTAAAGTTTGTATAGGGGTTTGGACATTTTTGAAGTTAGGAACGTGGAAATTGGTATATAGGCTACTGTTTACAAATAAAAAAAAGTACCGCCGGCAATTTTGGAAAAACTACCCCTAAGGGAATAAAATGGGGGGTGGTAGTTCCTTTGGGGTAATGGTTGGTCCTTTTAGAAGTTCGAAAGTTGAAAATTGTTATAAGGAATACTATTAATAAATAAAAAACGACTTAAGTCAATTTTGGATAACTACCCCTAAGGGAATGAAAGGGGGGGTGGTAGTTTGCATGGTAGTTTGGTCATTTTTGAAGTTAGAAACATGGAGATTTGTGTACAGGCTACTGTTAACAAGTAAAAAATACTACTTTCAGCGATTTTGGATAAACTACCCCTAAGGGGTAAAATGGGGGGTTAAAGTTTGTATAGGGGTTTGGACAATTTTGAAATTAGAAACGTGGAAATTGTTATAAAGACTACTGTTAACAAATAAAAACAACTTCCTATGATTTTGGAAAAACTACCCCTATGGTGATGAAACGGGAGTTAAAGTTTGTATGGGAGTTCGGTCAAGTTTGAAGTTAGAAACGTGGAAATTGTTAATTGTTAATTAATAATTAATTAATAATTGTTAATAAAGACTACCGTTAACAAATAAAAAACAGCTTTGGTGATATTGACTAACTACCCCTAAGGAAATGAAATGGGGGGTGGTAGTTTGCAAGGGAGTTTGGACATTTTTGACGTTAGAAACGTGGAAATAGGTTACAGTATACTATAAATAAATAAATAAAATACTATTTTCGGTGATTTTTAATAACTACCCCCAAGAAGATGTAAGGGGAGGTTAAAGTTTGGAGGTTGGTCCTTTTTGGAGTTAAAAACATGGAAATTTGTGTATAGGATTAATGAACAAATAAAAAATACTTTAGGTGATTTTGGAAAAACTACACCTAAGGGGGTGAAACGGGAGGGGTGAAAGTTTGTATGAGCGTTTGGTCATTTTTGAATTTAGAAATGTGGAAATAGGTATATAGGCTACTTACTGTTAATAAATAAAAAATACTATTTTCGTTTTGAAGTTAGAAACGTGGAAATAGGTATATAGGCTACTGTTAACAAATAAAGTAATACAATTTTCGGTGATTTTGGATAATTACCCCTAAGGGGATGAAATGGGGGTAATGTTTGGTCAATTTTTAAGTTAGGAACGTGAAAATTGGTTATGGCTACTGCTTACAAACTAAAAGTACCTATTACGTTCGATGATGTTGGAAATACTACCCTAAGGGGGTGAAATTGTAGGTGTAGATCTGTAAGAGTTTGCTTATTTTGGAAATACGTTTCTAGACTACTTCATATATTAAATATAAGTTTCTGCGTTTTTGGAAAATCTACCCCTAAAAATTAATTAAAAAAAATTAGTTTAAAAAATCGTATGGTTCAAATTTGTTTCTATCCGATCATGCATGATACGTACGATAATGAAAACTTTATCTGTACTTTTTAACAAAGGTACTGGACTCTCCGCAGACAAAATCGCGGGTGGAAGGATTGCGTATATATATTTGTACTCAGTTCACGTTCTCGAAAACGGCTCCACCGATTTTGATAAAGATTTCGGCATGGGGGTTTACGGGGGCGAAAATTCGATCTAGCTAGGTCTCATGTCTGGGAAAATTCGTTTTACCCGTATTTTTACGCAAAATTCTCGCACAACGGTTTGTAATTACGGGGCGGCTGTTTTCGTCTGAATAGGCTGATGGTTAGAGCGTTGGCCTACTACGCAACTACAGCTATAGACAGTATTTTTTTGTTTTTGTATAGAAATTCGATAAAAAATCGGTTTTGACCCCAGCGACGACGCTAAATAAAGTTTGTATGGATGTTGGGATGTTTTTTTCAGTCACGCCTAAATAGTTGAACGGATTCGGATGAAATTGTCACACAGGTAGTTGTTATCCTGGATTGGCACCTTTTTTATCCCAGTCAATTTGATAGTGTCCAGGGTAAAAACGATAAACGACTTACTTAAGAAGAGGAGGAAGAGGTACTTAATACGTTTGGATGTAGGGGGTAATCTCCGAAACTACCCATCTGATTTCTAAAATTCTTTCACCGATATTTAGAATGAAGTTTCAGGGTGGACATAGGTTATATTTTAACTTATACTTAAAACCGAAGCGAAGTGAGGGCGGGTTGCTATACTTAATATTATAAACGCGAAAGTAGACATACTTTTGCGTCTGTCGGTCGGTAAAGCTTTCACGGTTAATCCGCTGAACTGATTTCGATGAAATTTGGTATGGAGAAAGCCTGAGTTCCGGGGAAGGACATAGGCTACTTTTATCTCAGAAATTTTAAAAGTCCCGAGGGAGCAGTGATTCTACGCGGGCGAAGTCGCGGGCAAAAGCTAGTATAATATATAGAGTGGCTTTTACGCAATCCAAATACTCGCTGTAGTTTTGGTTATATTTACGCTTTACGTATAACGTTTGTATTATTATGCCGAAACCTCAAAATAGAAGAAAACGCTTTAGTCCTCCAGTCCAGGAAATTATAATCAACATATACCTGTATTTTTTTTATCAGAAAATAGCAAATTCGGAAAAAGCAATGATTCTCAATATTTTGGCAAAGTTCAACAACGAATTTCAGATTCAACGGGCATTTCTCGGCCAACAATAAGAAAACTAATAAACAATGAAGAAGATAACAAGAAAAATAAACATTCAAATCCAAATAATGTTTAGTTAGGTAGACCACGCATAATTTTCTGTCTAGATCTTGATGGCTTTGATTCGCAGTAATACGACGTATGGTTTATAATTTCCATCTGATTTAAAACTAGTTCTTACGATCCAGGCCCTAAAGTCCAAATTGATGGAAACGATTAATTTTAAAGGCTGTAAATTGTACATTAAGAAAGATACTTCGCCAAATGGGTTTTCGATTCAAGAAAATTACAAACAATAGAAGAATGCTGATGGAAAAGGATGACTTAAGACTAAAAAGAGTAAATTTTTTGGACTTAATAAGAAAGTATAGATCTGAAGGGAGAGATATTGTGTACACGGACGAAACATATGTTCATACATCCAACTTAATAGGAAAATGCTGGGTGAATTCCATGGATAAAGGAGTGAAACAGTTAATTTCAAAAGGCCAACGTCTTATTATTGTACATGCAGGTAGTGCCAAAGGATTTGTTCCGGGTGCTCTGCTTATGTACAAGTCTACTGATAAGACCGGTGATTATCACGATGCCATGAATAATGTAAATTATGAAAAATGGTTACATAATCAACTTAATCCCAACTTGTCTCAAAATTCTGTATTAGTAGTAGATTATGCAGCAAAGCCGCTAATGATAAACTGGTTAGAAAAATATAATATTCCCTTTGATCCATTATTAACCAAGGTACAACTGTATGAAATTATTTTTCGTCATAAACAAGACTGTAGAATATTCTATAGACAAGATTTTACATCAACATGGACACACACTGTTAAGGTTACCGCCATACCATCCCGACTTCAACCCAATTCAAAAAATATGGTCCCAGATAAAAGGTTACGTATCAAAAAGAAACGTGAATATGTCTACAGTAAAGAAATTGAATGAAGAAAAAATTAATAAGTATGATTGTCCCGGATGAATGGAAGAAAGTTTGTGATCATGCCATCAAATGTGAAAATGAATATCGCTCACAAGGAACACTCGATAGATGATCATATTGATAGTATTGTCATTCACGTCAATGAAAGTACTGACGATGACACGTCTGAGTGTAATTCAGATTGTGAAATGGAAAATGTTGAAAATATTGATCCAAATATTCAATAAGTAATATTAATATTTTAATAAGTAGGTAATGTTTTAAGTGCGTAGCGTCCTGAGTTTTATTTTTGTAAATATTTCATATCGATGTAGTTTATTACTATAATAATATAGTTACCTTTGTACTATAGTTATTTTATTATAGTTACTACCGTAACACCTATTTAAGAACATGCACCAATCAAACCGGAACCCATCACTGAAAACCGCATCAAAATCGGACTAATAGTTTTGGAGATAAATGGCAACATTCGAGTGCACCAACAAGCAACCTCTCACCCTAAACGCATACAGTCTCCGTTCCGTCGCGGGTAAAAAAATTAAACTATACGTGTTTCAGGAGTTTTCCATTTAAGATAGTAAAAATGTGATTTTTTCAGTTTATTGTAATGAAAGTTATTTCTATTTTTACCTATATACTTACCTATTCCTATGATTATGTGGTTGACTTGGGTCACCGTACCTAGTTTAACAGTAACTTTTTTTTAAATATCCCAAGTAGTCAGGTTTTATAGCTTGCTTAATGATAAAGAGATTTTGCATTGACTATTGCAAGCGGTAGAATGAAAAATGTACCTATGAATTACTATCTTAAGAACCGTTACAATAATTTAATTCTGCCTTAAAATATAGTCACAGTATTTACGAATGAAATGACATTTGATAGTTTTTCCTTGTCATGGCAGTGTAATTTCCACATACATATGACGCCATGTTTTACGATTCATTTGTTTTTTTTTCCAACAAACAAAACCAAATGAAAATCGGTAAATCCATTAGGAAGCTACGATGCCACAAATAACACCCCTCTATTTTGCGTCGGGGGTTATAAAAGTACTTACCAAAATCAGAACGAAGAAGAGGGCGAGGAATTTCATGTTTAGAAGCGTCGGTGTCATTGCAAAAACTTGGAGCCGGCCTATTTATACTTCCTCCCCGCCAACATGTGATGAAACAAACACAATTGTCCAAATATATAAATATATATACTGAGGTAATGTCAACAAGAATGAAGTTTGTTATTGTTAAAGGGTTGCTGAAACATTACATCTGATTAGATTAGATTATTTATTGCTCAATGAAATAATACAGCCTAAAAAAATAAAAATAAAATGAAACCGTCTTCAAAAACCCACTGAAAAGGGTTAAATAATGACCGGCCTCCTAGGGATTGCCTGTTTGGTCGGTGGCAATAATCAAGTGACATTGCTATTACGACACCGGCTTGGATATAATTTCATGTACAGTCGAACTCATAAGTAGCTTTACATTTTAGTACCATGTCGCAGTTACGTATTATAAGTTATAAGTGTCAATATAGTTTGAATTTAGTATGTCAATACTGCGACAAGGTACTAAAATGTACAGCTGCTTATGAGTTCGACTGTACCTACCTTTTCAGTGGATTTTTGAAGATGGTTTTATTTATTGTATTTTTTTTTACGCTTTGTAGTGATATGTCTAATGTTATTATGTGATTAACCATTAGTCCATAATCTTAAAAAAAAAACAGAACTGATTTTGATGAAACTTGCATTGTTCCCTAAGTTGAAGTAAAAAAATTGTCACAATCTTATAAATAGTTTCGGAGAAATGAGCGGACAAACATACATCAATACAAACATACATACCTATACACACATACACCTATAAAATTTTGTATATTAGTTTGTAAGCCTTAATAGATTATCATATGTGAATATAACTAGTGCCGTTTCATTTAAATCTAGCGAGGAAAACACTTAGTATTGGAAAAACTATAGCACGAGCGTCACATCAGTCGTGGCCGTCCTCGCGCAGCGCCCTCTGCGCACAGCACCAACATTACTTTCCACGCTAGCGGTTAAAGTGGACTTTTGCGCGCAGTTTTTGACCGACAACGAAAGCCTTTCCGCAACTCAGGCTCAGCGCGGCGCGACGCGTGCGCTGCATCGCTCGCGTTGCCAGGCAGTCGGCACGCGAGCGCGGCGCGATCACGCCACTGTGCGCCACGCTAAGCGCGGCAGGACGTGATTTTCACGTTGTATTTGTTTACAAATTTACATTGTGACAATGTATGTAGAAAAAATTATAGATTGTGTTAGAGAACAGTTTAGATCTAAGTATATGATTTGGGCCATCAAAAAACATTTTATTTTTTTGAAAATTTATAATGTAAACGTTGTAATAGAAAAAGGATTAGATAAAATTTTAAAACCCCCCGATTAAAAGGAGGTAAGTAACCAAAAAAACTCCGTCGGGGGCTGCCTTCCCTGTCTTAGATATTTTTCTACGTTAACGATTTTTCATAAATTGCATTACCTTTGGTGGCAAAGTTGTAGTCGCCGCGATCAAACTACTGATGCGAATAAAATTGGTTAATGAGGTTTCAAGTCGGTAGATGCGGTTATATACCTAGTGCCGCGAATTTATTATAGCCTATATAACACTCGTGGCTCACGAGCAGACCTAGGAATCCACGGAGCAAAATTTTATGACACGTAGGGAGTTCCTATCTCGATCAACTCAATTATCGATACTTGTTCCATATATTAGTGATCGCCCCCAGCATTGTGTGTATTTTTTTGTAAATATTGTTCTGATGACGAGTATGAAGTTCACACAAAGCATATTTTAAATGATTTATTTATTTATTGATTTAATAAGGTACACCAACAACAAACATATGGTCGCTAGGTTATTAGCTGGGATGTAACATTGCACTATGAAATAGTTAATATTATCTCTTTATCAAACCTCTTTAGATAATTATGTAGTTAGAATAGCTTACCTACTAAGACTCTCCAAAATCGTTTTGAAAAAAGAGAAAGAGAATTACGTTATAATTTAATTTAATTTTTAAACTTTTAATAAAAACATATTTTTACAAACAAATCTTGGAGTGATCACTAGTGTATGGAACAAGCATCGATAATTGAGATTATCGATACAGGAACTCCCTACCTGTCATAAAAATTTTCCCCGTGGATTCCTAGGTCTGCTCACGAGTGTCACGCTCACGAGTATTATCTAGCCTACATTAGTACGTGACTCACGAGTGTCACAGGCTATAAAAAAATATTGCGCAGTTGGGTAAAATTTATTAACTCTTTATCCCATACCTACCACCTATTCCCAGCACATCCGAATCCTTTTCTCGAAGCCATTCAGAGCCTATAGCCAAGAGCCACACGCTCCGTAGCGTTTCTGTTTGTTTCGTCCCTAGTCTAATCGCGTCATTGGCGACCACTTGACCTGACAGTGACGCGATTGGTTTAAAAACGAAACGAACAGAAACGCTATGGAGCGTGTGACACTTGGCTGGACCCGCTGGACACTTTTGACCCCCTGTACTTTGTTGTGTATAAAGCTAGAAGCCTGAATTTTCAGTGAGGAAGGGTACGTACTAATAAAATAAATACCTACTAAACTAATAAATTAGGACTTTGGAGTTCAGGTCAATTTAAAGGTAGCCATTCCAAGCTTATGCATTTCAACACTTTCAAGGGTTCCGTAGGCAACAAGGAACCCTTATAATTTCGCCATGTCCGTTCGTCCGTCCGTTTGTCTTTCTGTCCACGGTTTAAGATCTCAGATCTCCTGTCGATCAATTTCAGATCTCCTGTAGTAAAGGTCAATTAAAGGAATTTCAAGCTTATGCATTTTAACACTTTTTTTAATAAAGATCTTGGCGTTTAACGTTTATCAATACGAGTAAGCCTTAAGCTCTCTAGACACCCATTTCTAAACTTAGGAATATAGTTCTTTGGGGTTCCTAAATTTAGTTTTGACCTATTATTCGGTCAAAGTAGAATGATCCGTGTGACAGCCATATTCAAAAAAAGGTCATTAGAAAAATTGCGAAGCAACCCAATGATGAGCCGGCTCGACAATATTTTATTGACCTAAATATATTGACTGTGCCGAGCTTATACATATTTGAGGTCAGTAAATATGTAAGGCGAAATGCTAGTGAATTTGCGGAAAAACAATGGAGAGGGCAGCGGAAATGTAACCGTAGGGAACAGCATTTAGCCACCACTCGACAGCGCCTTCAGAAGTGCAACAAGTCGTTGCACGTCATGGGCCCTCTAATATTTAATAAAATCCCGGCCCTAATCAGGGAATGCAAGTCTACGCCTAGTTTTGACCGTAAACTTAGAGGGTGGTTGACAAAGAAGGCTTACTATTCCGTCAATTAGTACCTTGATGATATTGACATAACTATTTAATTTTTGACCTGACTACTTATTTGAAATTATATTATCAGCTGTAATGATTATAACATTGTACTTAACTTATAATTATTGACATTGCTACTATGTTTTGTTATTAATAATATTTATTATTTATTTAATTCTCAACACGTGACAACTATGACCATGTAAAATCCTTACTGAATAAAGAATTATGAATTATGAATTATTCCGTAATTTCAAACACTTACTACACTCGAAATCGAGGCATAATAATATAGAGGTGGTTAATCATTTGGTATAAATGCAGGTCTTACTCATGGAGTATTTATGCAAAGTCAAATAAATAAGTACGTGTTTATATGAGCTGCCACAGGGATCATCCGAGATTGACCCGACTACTCGTATATTAACTGGAGAAATGAAACAATTTATTTTTGTAGTCACTCTATTTATTCTGTATATTTGGAAGTATTAAGGAAATCCGGGCTATCATTGTTTCATAATTTTCATAACGGATTCAGGAACTTTTGTACCTGAAAAGAAAAACAATGAGCCAAGCGGATCGAAACGCGAAGTGTCGGCGGCCTCCCACAATGTCGACGGAGTTGTATTGGAAATCCTAATTGACATTAAATGTCAATTAATACGAATTGGACAAATTTGGCGCTTCATAGCAAAATGCACAAAACGCAAAATTTACACTACACGCAAAATGTAAACATGGCAAAAACTACAATACGCATATTGTACACAACGCGTATTGTAAAATACGCGGAACGTACAAAAAGCAAAAAGTACATTCGCAAAACGTACAATACCTACGCAAAACGCGCAATATGCAAATAGTCCTACCTGTAAAATGTACAAAAAGCTAAAAACGGTTACATTACATGACTCTTCCCGGGAGACGCTTCGCAGGGGGACTTAAGGAATTGTACGCACTTACGTCGGGTGCCAGGGATTGGCTATCAAAATTAGATATAAGACTATGAACGGGACATTAAGCCATACGATAATAATAATAATACATGACTCTTCCTATGTGTAGGCATATTTTTCATTATTTTTTATTTATTTATTTGGTTTGCCAACAGCGGTTACAACACGTCATTATTAAAATCATGCATAATATGTACAGGTTTTGTTGTACAGCTACTTATAGGCAAACACTGCATTCACAGAGGTTACAATTCACAGCGGCTTATATTACTTATAAATAAAGTGACGTCATAAATATGTGATGTAAGAAAAATTACTATCTACTTATAGGTATGTAATAATATTAAGGTAATAGTAAGGTATATATTTAGTATAGGAGTGTCTTTATTCGGCCAAAATTACTTGCTAATTTGACGTTTTAGGTGTGGTAAGACTTAGCTTATTGGTATGAAATTATGTAAAACAACAAAGTTCAGACTTAACTTATTGAAAATCGTTTACGCACTCCTCGCTTTTTGTACATTTTGACTTTGAATATTTGCATTTTGCGCGTTTTGCGTATTGTACATTTTGCGACTAGTGTGCATTTTCCGATTTGTACATTTTGCGAATGTACTTTTTGATTTTTGTACGTTCCGCGTGTTTAAAAATACGCGTTGTGTTCAATATGCGTGTTGTAGATTTTGCCATTGGTTACATTTTGCGTTTTGTGAAGTTTTGCTCCGAAGAGAAATTTTGTGAATATTCTAACGTAGCTAAGTCTTAAGGCTTAAGGTTTAAATTTAAAGTGTCGCGTCCTGACTTTTACGTATTTTATTACTCTTTACTACTAAGCGACTATAGCGATTTTCATTTTTTTATAGCGATTTTATTAAGACGGGACACTTTTATTTTAAACCTTAAGCGTTAAGTCTTACGTTAGAATATAAAATAGATGTCTAGCACCAGTCAAATGTTATCTCGAAAATGCATGCTCTCGGGCTCTCGGCTGAAATGATGATGATGTATTTTTTGAGAAATTGTACTTTTTTAACACTTATGTTTTTGTGTGTGTAGGATAAATAAACGAAATGGAGTGTTATAGGTATGCGCTCTCACCAAATTGTTCTGCAGTCTCCATAGCTGTAACAAAAATATCACTTTACTTATGTTAATACATTATTACTTATTTTTAGTAGTTCATCCCGAACAGACTAGATGACTCGGCGAACCACTTTTAACGATTTTTCGGTTGTTCTTTTGGGGTTCTCCTAATTTTCCTTTTTTAAACCATCCCAGTAGGTAATGAGGCAAACAAAACAAAACAACATATAATAATATTCAGATTGATTTTCCGTGTAAATATTTTGTTAGATTTCACCTTCTACTCATTATAGACAAAAATATTATTATGCTTAGTCACAAAAATTACAATTTACGATTTTTAATTAAAAAAATATATTTATATACGTACTTCCGGGTGGAAAGTTTGTAGGATTATTGAATATAGTGTCTTAGAATATCTTATAAAAATGGAGTAAAAAAAATAATGTTTTAAAAACCGTAAAATGACTGGATTAAATGGATAGTAAAGGAACTACGGGAACAGATGAACATAAAAAAAACGTAACTGACAAACATACTAACTTACGGCCGCAGTCAGAGACGTCCATTTTCTTTAAGTTTGATTAAAGTTGCTGATGTCACTTTCTTTGCTATAGCAATGGAATAAGACGCAGGAACTTTAATGAAACTTAAAAATTTATTGACGTCTCTTGAGTGCGGCAGTTACACTGCTAAAATCGTAATCCTCCATTTTACTTCGCCGTAGTCGGGTAAGCAGCGTTATTTGAAGGTCTGCGTCTACAGGCTCCCGTGTGCTACGAGTGCGGCTACGACTAGTGGTCTACGCGCTACGCGTGACTGCTGAGTGCTACGGCAGATGCTTTCTGCTGCCACACTGGCAGTGCTAGCATTAATTCTAAAGTTGCAAACTAAGGGCCCTTACCCACTTAGAAAGACGCTAAGTGGGAAGGGGCCCTAAACCCGACTCCTCAATGATTAACCATCTTGGACAGCGACATTTTCTTAAGGGTGATGAGAAATTGTATTAGGCTATTGTTTCTTAATGGAATGTACGAGTATTATGTGTTTTAGTTAATCACTTAATAATATTAGGTAAGTACATCATTAAAAAACGAAAAAAACATTTTTTTACAAATAATAAAACCGTCTTCAAAAACCCACTGAATCATCCTAAGAATTTGCTTATTTGGTGCCTAATAGGTACATTAAATATATCGCAGTCGGTGGCAAGAATCATGTGACATTGCTTTTGTGTATAACTAACTATTTGACACCTTTAGATTAATTTAAAGTTGAGTTTAGAATAAAAGCTACCTTTTTTAATGTGCTAATAAATGTGCTAGATTTTTTTGATTATCGAGAAATATTCTTCATTAAGCTACAAGCTGAGTTGGCAACAGCGGCCGGGTTCTCATGGTTGTTTTGTGTTAGACTTGTTTGAAACTCGTTGCTTGTCGCTTGCAAAGATGGGACATCGAATTCTGATTCTAATTCATCAGTTTAACAAAAATTTGCTTTTTGTCGACAAAAACATACCTTTTGGCATAACATCCATACCCGGCATACCCATAGGTAATTGAGCAGCAGCAAGCGCCACCTAAAAAAAATAAATGTATTAACAATGTGTGGAAAATAATCATAAAACTTTTAAATTTCAGATTAAACAAGGCACGTAATTCGCTTATTTCGGCGTAATCTGTTAAACGACCCTAAATAATTAAAAAGTTGCCAACTAAGACCCGGCTGAGGACTAGTGCCTATGTGGCACCCTTACAATATTTGTATAGCCAATGGGGGTCCATATTGGCTCACATAAAATTCTTATTCCTATTTTTAGGGTTCCGTACCTCAAATAAAAAAACGGAACCCTTATAGGATCACTTTGTTGTCCGTCTGTCTGTCTTTGTGTCTGTCAAGACCCTTTTTCTCAGGAACGCGTGAAGGTATCAAGTTGAAATTCATATCAAATACTTACGTCTACAATTCCTTGGATCAGTGAAAAAATCAAACATCTAAGTCAACAAAATCAAAAGATACAGCCGTTTATGCCGCATATTGAAGGGAATCAAAACCTATAGGGTACTTCCCGTTGACTTAGAATCATGAAATTTGGCAAGAAGCAATGTCTTATAGCACAAGTAAAGGAAAAAATCCGAAAACCGTTAATTTGTAGTTACATCACATATAAAATAAGTCCAATATAAACTGAGACTCACTAAGTACGAAAGTGCATACCAATTGCGTGTCAGTTTATACTGGACTAGTTTATATGGTATTCCCGTGATTTACGGACTATTTACATGCCTACAAGTTTGTGCGGTACCCTCGGTGCGCGAGTCCGACTCGCACTTGACCAGCTTTTTTATTTGTTTTACTACCGATTTGTATTCATAATAATCACTATCCATAATTTTCCTCCTCATACTTTTTCTGTTCCTACTACTATTTTTATTTCTACCAACGGAACTCATAACAGATAGTTATCATAAATTTTTTTATACTGTCGTTACTAAGAGCAAGTCTGAACTATTTTTTTTTTCATAACTGTTTCCTTCATAACATACATTAGTTAAAATATATTCGGTTCTGGCGGATTTTCTTGGGTTTTTATTAAGTTCATAGGTAGTTGAATATGTTATTGCCACATCTATATCTTCAAGAACCAAATAGAACGTACGTAGGGAAGTGCTATGAAAACTGATAGGTACTCTATTGTATATACTCGTATAGCCGACTCCGCGAGAGATCAAACCTACTTATAAAATCTTTTTACGTTTATTAACTCTCGTTACATAGATTCTTGTCATTACATAAATATGTCTTAGAATAGTAAATTATGATACGAGTGTACCAAGTTGGTCATTAAAGTCGAGGCGGGATTGAAAGCCCGAGCTGTAAGCGAGGGCGTAATGGAGCCGAGAGTGCAATGACCAATGCTCACGCGTTTCATACGACGTTTTTCAACACAATTGCGAGGAAAGAATTATAAAATCTCATATAAACACTTATCCGCGAAGCACATGTGAAACATGGCGGCAGACATTTTGCTTTATCGCGCGCCGTGTTATTGGTGTTTAGATTATGCGCGCGCTGGTGGAAATAGAGGCACTGACGAATCCGCCTACCATCCAATTATTAAAAATATGATTAACTATAAGTTCATGTATTTATAACAAAAAATATTATTGATTTGTTGATAAAATTAATAATTTCATGAAAAAAAGAATATTTACTTATTATATATATTTTAACTGAATCAATTCATTCATTCGCACAAAGTTTACTATTTTTCAAGACGTTAATTCTTTGCTGAGATTAAAAAAACTGTAATGTAAAAAACGCTAGTGTGAATGTACAGTTTAAAAAAAACACGCGTGTCTAATATGCTGCTGGAATAAGGGCCACTTTACGAGCAAGTGTGTCGAAAAATAACTAAATGTTAAATAGATAACTCTTAAATGGCCCAATGGATTTTCATCAACTCAAGCTAAGAATACACTCGATGAAGTTACCCGTCCAACAAACAAAACCAAATGAAAATCGGTAAATCCATTTGGAAGCTACGATGCCACAAACATACACACGTTAAAGTTATAACACCCCTCTATTTTGCGTCGGGGGTTATAAAAGTACTTACCAAAATCAGAACGAAGAAGAGGGCGAGGAATTTCATGTTTAGAAGCGTCGGTTTCGGTTTCGTTTCGAAAACTGTGCTTGGAGCCTGTCTGCGGCCTATTTATACTTCCTCCCCGCCGACGTGTGATGAAACACAGTTGTCCAAATATATGTGTCGAGGTAATGTAAACAAGAATGAATTTTGTTATTGTGAAAGGGTTTCTGAAACATTAGATCTGATTAGATTAGACTATTTATTGCTCAATGAAATTTTACAGCCTAAAAAATTAAAAATTAAATTAAACCGTCTTCAAAAACCCACTGAAAAGGGTTTAGGGTAAGGGGTAGGTTTATTTCAAGTTTGCTAGAAGGCAGTATTTTTACAATTCGTCTTATCTATACAATAAAATAAATGCATGTGTCAATATATACAGTAAGCATTATTACGTTTGTAAAAAGTTGACGAGGAACTGGTTGGAACCCATGAGCTATGAGGCAATTGAATCGTTATTGTGTTAATAATAAAAATTATAAATTAATTAATTAATTCATTAATAACGTACCTATATCCACTATTAGTCAACAATTAATAATGTGAAAATATAAACCTACTCAAAATTATATAATTATATACTTATAAAATATGTTATTATAATCTTTTACCTACTGTAACTACAAAGTAAAACGGAATCAAGTACAAACCTATAATATAATTAAGAAATGCTTAATGTAAAAATAGTAAAAGTAAATAAATAAATAAATAAATATATAAATAAATAATACTACAATTAATAAGAGAGATATATATGTATTTTCCTACGATAAGAAATGTAATTGAGATTTAGAAGAGCGGTTCCTACTGGCACAGGCAATACTTTGCCTAAAAGTAGGACCAGGCCACTACAATTAAGTATTTGTTACAATTCTAAGAGAAATAATAGTACATTTCGATGCTAGTGCGGAAAGTATGTCATTACTTCACGAGTACCGAGATATCTTGCCGCGAGCCGTAGGAGAGTGGCAAGACTTGGGACGAGTGAAGAATGACATTTCCGCACGTGTATCGAACGACGTTTTTAACACAGTTGCGAAAAAATAAATCAATTTCAAACTCTGATTCACTCATTTTATAAGAAACTTTTTGAAAACTTAAGATTGGATTGGTAAACAAATTCGTTGTAAGTTCGATCATTCGCAGTGAACACTTTTGACATTATGAAGAGGTGTTTTTTAGCTTTTATTCGACTAGAATGGATTTTGTTATTATTATTGAACCCACTTCAATGAAAGTTTTTTTTTCAAATGCATGTTCTATAAGACATAAACAATTGTAAATATAAAACATTGTACTATTATTACCTAAATATTGTTATTTACGATTATTTGTGTATCGTATATTTATAAAAACAATATCGAATGTTGTCTTTGGAAACTTAAAAAATGCTTGCAGTAAGAAAAAACGCATGGCTTAAAGGACTTAGCATCCAGGCCATAATCATTAAAAAAAAAGCCTCTTCTTAATGTCAAATTTTTGACAGGCGTTTCGGCAGCTATTCCATTCCATTCAGACAACTTATTAAGAACGGTTTTTCAATATTCAATATTAAATATAAACGTGTTATAATGATGAAGAGGTAAGTAATAAAATATGAAATATGTATATTTTTCGTATTCTTACATTAACAGCAGGTTTTTATGTTGATTACGATGTTTAAAGGAAACTAATATTAACACTCATCAATAAGTAGTCATGAATTGGAACAAGTATAAATTTAAAAAAATTGGAAAAGTAAAAAGCACTAGTTCGCGAAAACCAACTTTCCGCACGATATACAGCTACGAAAAGTACCACTTTTTGAGCAACTGTGTTAAAAAAATATTTTCATTTTCATTTCATTTTCATTTAATATTAACTTTTTTACGCTTTGCAGTGATATGTCTAATGTTATTATGTGATTAACTATTAGTCCATACCCTTGAAAAAAAAAACTTAACTGATTTTCCCTAAGTTGAAGTAAATGTAAGCCAATAAAAAAATTGTCACAATCTGATTAATACGAGTTTCAGAGAAATGAGCGGACAAACATACATACCTACACACACATACTACTAAACATTTTGTATATTAAGTACCTAGTTTATAAGCCCTAATAGATTACCAAAGGTATGTGAATATAGGTAGAAACACACTTATCTCACGTACGCAACGTATGCAATGCATTATGATATTACTATTGAATTGAATTGAATTTGTATGATTAGAAACACACTTATCACACGTGGCGTTGCGTATGACAAGTGTGTTTCTAATCATACAAATTCAAGAGTCCAGATATCATAATGCATCGCATACGTTGCGTACGTGGGATAAGTGTGTTTCTACCTTATATTTGCCGTTCCTGCAATAATATTACATACATACGTGACGAATTGATAACCGCCTTTTTAAGCCGTTTAAAAAGACACAGTACTTAGGTACCAGTAGTAGTATCTTTATCTTATCTTATCTTATCGTATCTTATCTTATCTATCTTATCTATACCTATATAAATGAATCCCTATTTCCCATGGTCACGGCATCACGCGTGAAGGGCTGGACCGGTGTCGCTAATTATTTTTTGTTGTGTTTGTTGTCAGGAGGTTCTTATGAAGAGAAAAATTGGATATTTTAACTTTAAGGGGGAAATGGGAGGGGGAACTTTACCCGAAGCGAAGCGAGGGCGGGCCGCTGTAGTACAATATAAGAATAAGAAGAATAAGCATAAATTTATTTAAACAAATCTAATGGTCACAGACACAGGCATTATCCGGTGGATACCAGACTAGGCTGAGCCTGAATCTTGGGATCCACGGAGTCGGAACGGACGGACATGGCGAAACTATAAGGGTTCTTCTTAAGATTACGAAACCCTAAAAAAGGTTTAATTAGTAAAGTTGTGAAAACTTCAGTATACGTTAATTGTGACTAACAAAATTGTCTATCGTATACGTTCATAATGGTTCATCTACGTTATGTATTCCCTGCGTTAGGTCGGATTTAACGTAATTTTAAATGCCAAGGTCTCCACACATCGACTTTGTTGTTGTTCGCTGACGCCATTGAATTTAATTGCGTCAGAGTCGCTTCAGCTGCGGTTTCAACTAACGTTATAGCCATTGTACCTATATGAAGACAAATAAGATTGTACAAACTTATCCAAACCGTTCTCAGACTCTGTATTAGACAATATGTTGCATAATTACTGTGACATTATTTATGTCCTTCATTTTTCCGGCGTTAAATATATCTTTGCATTATAATGTTTTATTTATATGGTTGATTAATATGGTGTTCAACAATAGTTATTTGTTATGAAAGGCTACAAAGTTGTTATTTGGATTCTAAATACGAACCACGAGGCTAGTGGGTGGTTCTAAAATAGAGTCCTGAGCGTAACGAGGGATTCCAGGCCTCGACACCCAAATAACTTTGCTGTCGTGCGAAACACACAATTTTTCACGTAAATGTAGCGAGGAAAACACTTGGTGTTGGAAAAACAATTGCACGAGCGTCACATCAGCTGTGGCCGTCCTCGCGCAACGCCCTCCGCGCAGCACCAACATTACTTTCCACGCTAGCGGTTAAAGTGGACTTTTGCGCGCAGATTTTGACCGACAACGAAAGCCTTTCAAGAAATAATTTTGCTACCGTGTAATACACTCTTCTTTTCACTTCTCCTATGAGAAAAACTATTCATCCAATAAGTAAGTAATAGACCAGTAGTTATCAATCTATCACTCTATCGTAAAAACGGTAATACATACAAGGGTCATTAGTATGATTATAGTGCAAACCCTAAAGAAAAATAACATATATTAAAAACTGGCCGAATGCGAGGAACCCTCGGCGCACGAGTCCGACTCGCACTTGATCGGTATTTTGTACAAAATTTTGCGCATTGGGTCGGGTCTCACTTACATTAAATAGTTTTACACTGTCAATTATTATTTTCAAGATAAAGACATACTCGAGTGACTCGGCTGCTCGGAGTATGAAGACGCGGCTGGAGACTTTCAAGAAGATACGGATGATGATTGTAAGACCACAGGTTTTACGTAAGACGTTAAAGATACAACGGGATCTCATAATAAAATTATGCACATTTTGACTATTATCTAGTTTAATTTTAAGTCGCAATTTAGTTGGAACTTAGTACCAATATACATTATTTGAAACATACGGCAAGTTAACCTACGTCATCATGGCCTCTAATGTAGTCTACGCATGAAAAAAAAGTCTCACACTTAAAACTTCTAAGTTTGAAGTTACTAAGTAGGTGATGTAACCCTGGGCTTGACAGCAAATCACTATTATGTACATAAAATGGTACAATTATTATTATGTACATAAAATGGTACAATTATTGTTATGTACATAAAATAGTACCATTATTATTATGTACATAAAATGGTGCAATTATTATTATGTACATAAAATTGTACAATTATTATTATGTACATAAAATGGTACAATATGGGTCTCAACCCTTACGAGGTTTTTAAAAAAGCTGGGCCTTAGAAGGATAATGGTTCTAACTTTTACCCGCATTACATCGCGTTATAGCGTCTACGACTTTACACAATCTGCGATAAACAAATAGTCTAGCACTTTTCTGTTGTAACAGAGTAACAGACAGCGCCATCTGTTGGCAAGAAGCATTTCTCATGAAATTGAATTATCCTGGATTGACTCATAGGATACTTTTAATCCGGAAAAAAAAGTTTCTGACAGAAAAGCAATAAACGACTCCTACGCGGACGGAGTCGCTTGTAAAAGCTAGTATTATAAATATTATAGTTTGAATGATAGTTTGTGTGTCAATCACGCCTGAACGGCTGAACGGATTTGGTTTAAATTTGGTATACGGAGAGTCCTTATCCAGGTTTGACACATAGGGTACTTTATATCCCGGAAAATTTGTTTTTTCCTGAGGGAAAAGCGAAATACGACGTCTACGCGGACGGAGTCGCTGGCAAAGGTAATAGTAGTTTATGTGACTGGTGCATAATGAGAGGCATTAAAAAACGAGTGTGTGTTTATGAAACGAGCCGACAGGTGAGTTTCATAATAACATCACACGAGTGTTTTAATGCCTAATTATGTACAGTTACATACACTATTTGGCTGCGCCACATTATTTAATTATGTTTTACTTAATTATTCTTTTATATAATCTACACACAATTCATACGCATCTCGAACGCATTCATTACATATCTATTACACATGGCAACACTCTTCCTTTCTTCCCTTCCCCCCGCATACCTCACCTCAGTAGTCGAAAAAAGTTCAAATCGACTCATACGCGCGCGAATGAAATTCCATAAGTAATTAAATAAAAACCGCTTAACAAGACTATCGAACTACAATAACATTATATGAAGTGTCAGGAAATAAGTGTTGTGCGAATTAAGTGTTTTCATAACAACTTCAACGCAAAATTGGAGAAGGCCGATTGCCTTCACGAGGTATGTCCCAGCCCCTCCACTATTTTATCTACATACATATTATAAGCTCTCTATGATGTGTTCAGGAACCGCATGTTACGACCGGCATAGCGGCATTGATCAATTATTAGAACGTCAAAAATGGCGGCAACCGTAGTTTTTTTTAATTCAGAGACAATCTAGAGTCGGCCTCTACTATCATATCGTTCGCTATCAAGTAACATACGAGATTTGTCAAAATTGTATGCAATTGACATTTCATTTTAAATTAAATGTCATCTCGAGTTATATTAGAATTGAGGTCAAATAAAATTGTTTTGTTTTTCAAAGATGTTCGAAATTTGAAACTCATAACTAAAGTTATATCGTAATAAGAACATTATATTCTGTAGCAGTAACTACAGATAAGAAAATTATCATAGTAAAATTGATTGTTGTGATGCTGGTCATTGCCAACGGATTCTGAACACATTATAGAGGACATAATATGATATGTGTTTACATAAATAATAGTACATTATTGCCTAGGCGCGGAAAGTAAGGGATCGCCTGACGAGGTGGTTAGCAGGCCGAGCAATAGCGAGGCCTGCTAAAATACGAGTCAGGCAATCCCCCCGTTTCCGCCGAGGCATATATAATGCTTTTCTCAAACATGTGAGGAAATGATACAAATATATTTGTAAAAAGTAAAATTAATATTAAAAATGATGTTAGTCATATTAGGACAATTTGTAAACGAAATTGTTATGGGTTTTCCAGGAACATTTATGTTTGTCTGTTGAATTTGAGATGTTGATATTTCAGGGCTTGTGGTAGACAAATGGACGTAACTTAGGGAAAAGGATCCAATTCAACAATTTCACACTTGTAGAATTTGACATAATATTGACAGCAATAGAATTCAAATTTAATACCGTGAAGTGCCGAGGACTTCATGTTTGTAGTTTTTACACAACAACAGTAAGTTCTACGTTTAAATTTCAATAAGTTTTTTGTTTTTTTTTTCTAACCATAGACAATTTTAAAGAAAATTAAAAAGAAGAAAACACACGCACTGTGCTACGAAAACGAGCAGTTGCCTTGGCTGTATGAGATTTATGTCTTGGTCCTTTCTATTCTGTATGCATTGGACAGCACTTAAAAAAATATATCGCAGCGGATAAAAATGGGTTTTCATACGTTTATTTTACTCCTAGGAAGAAAATGAGGCCCTTCGCGTCTTCGTTTTTCAAAAGAAATGCCATCCTTTCTGAGCATGTTTGAGAAAAATAACATTACTCCACTTTCGTTGCTGAGATTATGTTGCTCTGACAGACAGGTACTGACGGAGTAGGTAGGTACATGGTTCTTGGAACCCTAAAAATAAACCTTTTCCTAAAATTAATTTGAGTTAAGGACTTTTAAGCATTAGACATTTAGAGTTCAATTAAAGGTAGTCATTCCAAGCTTATGCATTGCAACACATAGAAATATTGTATAGTAAAGTCATCGAGTTCCGTGACTCGCTCAATTCCGTGGTAGCAGCTCTATAATCCGCCATAGAACCCTGCAGGTCGACTTTGGGACCTAAAGTACACCCTTTATTTATTTGCCTTAGCCTTTTTCAAAGTCTAAGGTCGTATTTCAGTTCTTAGATTCTATTAGCAGGGTTCTTTGGCGGATTATAGAACTACTATCACGGAATTGAGCGAGTTTACCGTAGGGTAAAGTTTTGAAATTTTAATTTAGATCTTAGCATTTAATGTTTAAATCAATAAAACTTAGGCGCCCCAAACATCCATTTCTAATCTAGTAATAATTAGAAATATAGTACTTTAGGAATTTTAATTTAGCTCATTTGAGCTATAACTATGTCAAAGTAGGATGATCCCTGGTGCCAGTCGTATTTCGTCATTTCAAACACTTACTATTCGTAAACAAGGCATAATAGAAAGAGGTGGTTAATCTTTTAGTAAAATGCAGGTTAGTACGAGTATACATAGTTGTTTTATCTCACGAGCGCGGGTGAGCCGTACTAACACACGTTGTAACACGTACAGACACACACTACGATGACGCTTAGCGGCGACGGCTACGCACACAGAGACGACGTGCACGTGTAGCTACACACACAACTATGGCTCACCCGCATTCGTGAGACAAAAAACTATATTTAAATATGAAAAGTCAAAGAAATAAGTCACAGGGATCATCCTAGATTGACCCGACTACTCGTATTAACCAAAGAAATGAAACAATTTGTTATGTAGATAATGCTATTTATTTATTCTGCATATTTGGAGGTATTAAGGAAATCCGGGCTATTTCATGGTTGGTTGTGGTGGGGCTTCTTTGTGGGAAGTGTTGGTTCTGTAAAAAATAAGTATTGTGAGCCGAGCGGACCGAAACGCGAAGTGTCGGCGTCCGTATATAGAAACGGACTTATGTTGGAAATCCTAATTGTCATTTGTCCTAACATATCGTTAGTCTGAATTATCGTTTATCCTAAAGCTATTTCCGCGAGAATTATTTAACTTTTTTTTTATTTTTTTTATTGATAATGGGTTTGCTCTTGACCAACTCCCGCCCTTGGAGGACGAAGATTCAGTCTACGATGTAGCGAGCTCACCCAGAAGATGCCTTCACCCTAGCTTTAAATAGGTTCAGATTGTATGCACTCGGAAATACAGACGCCGGAAGCGCATTCCACTCCTTTGCAGTACGCATTATGAAAGATGATGCAAAGCGTTGTAATACAATTCTACGCTAACCACAGGTATTCGGGTAATTTAAAAAAGTTTTCTCAGTTTACTCAGCAGAAAACCAGTTTCGGACAAATAATAATTCGGAGGAGCGCACTGAGGGTTCCGTATTTAATATGGTCCGCATAAAAACTTTTTCCCAATTTTGAGTGGGAGGGTGACAGGTCATTTTTTGTACAGTTTTGGTTATGAAACCGAAACTAAACGACTAAAATAAAAAATAATAATTTTATTAAAATAAATTTTAAATAAACTTATTTTAAACCCCCTTTTTAAACCCCACTATAAATTTTTTTTTACATTTTAATAATGAGACCTTGTGCGGACCACTAAATACTACATCTATTCTAAATTTCAGCCTGATTCCCGAGAAAAAGGGTCTTGACAGACCGACGGACAGATGGACAGACGAACATAGTGACTGACGGACAGAACAGACGGGCAACAAAGTCATCTCATAAGGGACCTTTTCAGTATTTGGTACGGAACCCTAAAAACTTATAGAAATCAAAATGATCTGATAATCAGCACTTTGTGTAACTAGTCACTGGGTGAGATTCAAAAATGTCCCCCCCCCGTGTTACGGCCGCCTCTATCGCGGTGGATGACCGCGGGTAAAGCGTCCGTCACTGTCGCACAGTCAGAGCGTGACAGGAGTTTTATCCACGTTTATCTACATCGATAAACACAACTACAATTGGCCCGCAGGATTCTTTATGTGACTACGGAACTCTAAAATATCTTTCATCAATACTTACAACGGGTTCCGTGGCATCAGTAGCCTGCAAGGATAAATGAACACGTATTTAAATAAATATCAGGGGACAATCTCAAACCAATTGACCTAGTCCCGAACTAACTTATTTGAATTCGACAGATAAGGACAAAGCATGCCTTAACTACTCCACGTTTATTAATAAAGGCATTTAAGTTTAAAGTTTCAGTATGAATGATGAATAATCCGAGTTTTAAAACGTTATCCCATCAAAAACATAAAATATACAAAAATGTCAAGTCTCGCAATGCTTCCACCGTAAAAAGTTGGGAGATCTCATGTAAAGCCAGCCTACATTTAGTAAATGTATTAGATATCTTTATTTCTATAATGACTGTACCTACTTATATCCACTACCTAGTCTTACAAATACGATTACAAGGTTACTTCGAAAATCATTTGTCATAGACTTTATATGGAGACATGAATTTACCAACCGCAAAGAAAACGGGATTGAAATTATAGGATGTTTCAGTTTTTCCTTTCTATTGGGCTGAACACTATCTGAATGCAAAATATAACGTATACTTACTAACATACAAATTAAAATTATCCTAAGCTGCTATGTTATTCTGTTAAAAGAACGTCATTCAGTTCTACTCAGTCGATGAATATCCGGCGAATTTACATCGTCCGTCAAGGTGGGTAAATGACATTCAACTGCCTGCACTTTCATTTAGTCGCTAGTTTGTCAGTTGGTCGTCTGTGAAACCAGCGACTAAATGAATTCCGGGGAAACCAACGTATACAGCGTCAAGGAGATCAGCGAAACTGGTTGTATGCGCCCACCCATTGTGGTTGTTTACAGTGTGGAGGAGTTCATCGCAAATTTAACTGCCCAGCATTTGGACAACAGTGGGCCTATTATGCATGACACAGCTTTATCGTGTGGATATGTATAAAACTTTATCATATTCGTTAAATTTATCGAAAACTCTAACATGGTTGACAACTTGGATAAAGATATCGCGTCGATAACGCGATATCTAATGTGTATAAACCAGTGTGACAAGAATTACGCGAGTTTACCACCATTTTACAAAAAGGTTGCCAGTGTTATGAAATCAATCCATTTTTGTACATTGTTTGATATTGAATGGCGGACTTTATGTAATGCTTCCGAAATGAGTTGTTTAAAATCAGTCACTGAACGGAGCGGACTCGGGGTACTTTTATAAATGTATGGGTTATCTTGCTTGACAAGTCAATCAGTTTTATTATCTATGTATGTATATAAAATATTATTATGTTGAAGTTTTGTTTATGAGTTAATAAAATGATAGAAAATAAAAATGAGATTGGATGGGGACTTTTAAGAAGAAACACAAGTAACACAACGAAGAAATACAGTTGAAACATGAACCAAGCAAGGTAGAAAAGTGTAAGTTTAACATGTAAACTAATTATGAGTCTTATTTAGTCGATTCCTTATTGTGCCTCGTTAAAACAATTACTTATGTTGTGTTACAGTCGCTGTACTGTACGGCAATGCAAAAAGGAAGTTCGTTGAATATATGGCTAGCCACCACTCTTTGCAAACGGAGGATTTAGTGGGCCACTCGGGTCTCGGACACATAGTCGGTCTGAGTGGCAAACTTTGCGGGAGTTTGGGCCAGGCAAACCTGTGGCTGTTTGGAAACTCGTAAGTATTTAAATTTTTTTCCATATATATTTACCTACTCGGGAATATTATTCGTAAAATATTTTATCACAATATTTTTAACAATATAATAATAGATTCATTGAACTCTATCATCGGATGGAGTCACACCAGCCAGTCAAATTACATTCTGGTAAAACATACAGGTTATTATTATTTTTATGTAAGAGTTGCAAGTATGAATATGGATAGCTTCATTCTAAGTATAAATATGGAGAGATTGAGGGAACATAAAAATCAGTAAGTTTTAATTACCCATACTAAAACAGTTTGTCTGTTGCACTTTTGCAAAATTTGATTGGATAAGGAGGTAGCTTGAGTCTAGGCTATTTATTATATAGGAAAAAGTCAGTTTGACATTTATTGTTTTTAAAAATAACACTGTTCAATGTGTCTACTCTAGTATGAAAGTGAAATGAAATGCTATAGTATGTAAAATGATTATTTATTATGGCTTCCCTTTTCTCTTGAGCCACTCTTAATAGGAGGCCACTTTCCGGGAGCTGCTGGGTGGCAATGACTGGATTGCTATCTGCGGCAGTGTCCAGCTATGAGCCAAGTGTTCTGAAAAATAACATAACATTCTGTTATAGCAGATTATCATTATAGTACCTACTTAAGTTAGGGATTTGTAATCATAATAACCTATAATAATGCATCATATTATACAGTATACAACAGGTGTTAATTATTTCAGATTTCTCTAACAAATTTGAGGTACCCATTTGTTTGATCAATGGTGTTGCGAACCCGACAGTGCCAGTGGGTGTATTTCTTCTGGACTATTTGGGGCAGCACATTCAAAATAAACATCATGTGCAACAGTTCACAAGCCTTCCCCCGAGTCAACAACAAACAATTAATTACATCATGGATAAATTATACTCTTTTTTTCAGGCTCGAGGTCAAGCAAGTCAGCACCAAGGAGGCCATAGAAAACTATTTTAATTTTATTTTTAGGGTACTAGTTTTATATATATTATGTTTAGTTCTTTTGTTTAGATTAATCACAATTTAGTATATAATACTATATGGAGGAAGATTTGTTTGTTTGTAATCATAATAATAAACTCTGAAACTAATAACCCAATTTTAATAATTCTTTCACCATTAGAAGGCTACATTATTCAGAAGTAACAGTCAGGCTATATTTTATTGCATAGCCTCAAACAAACAAACATACATAAACAATCCTACTATCCTATTAATTATAAATGTGAAAGTTTGTGTGTGCGCGTGTGTGTGTGTATGTGTCTGTCTGTCTGTCTGTCTGTCTGTCTGTCTAACTGTGTGTCTGCCTGTTTGTGTGTGTGTCTGTGTTTTTGTCTGGCTGTGTGTCTGCCTGTGTGTGTGTTAGTTTGTTACTCTTTCACGCTGCAACGGCTGAATATGAAATAATAACCAAAATAGAGGGATGTTAATTATATAAGTTTGACGCCTATGTCTGTGTGTTTGTCTGTGGCTTCGTAGCTCTCAAAAGGATGCCCACTATGCCCTCGCCGCGTGTTGCACGCAAATCGGTTTCATACATTTAGTATAGGACTGATTATATTGCTCCCGCCCCGCGTGACGGCTAAATGTATGAAACCAGCGTGTGGCGACACGCGGCGTGGGCATATGTAGTAGCCCTCTGGCTTAACTAAACTGTGCCAGTTAGTTACTGACGGTGGGTGGACTGTGGAATGCATAACCAATATTCCTGCCCTATTCCACGTTGGTAACTTCCATACGCCAAAAAGTGCAACGGAGCTAGAACCTGTGAAAGAGTGCACTTGAACGAGTTGATTTGCCAGTTGTTTTACTAAGCCCTCATAGAGCCTATACTAACGTTATGTAAGTCCTACCGACCTACTATACTTACCGAATAATAAAATTTAACCTAGATACCTTACCTTTATGTAGAATGTAATCCATCACCGTTGTGCGGCTGGAATTCTGAATCCAGTTTGGCACATAAATAGAGTGCCATAATATATCCTTACCCACTCTATAGGTAGGTATAAGTGCCGAAATTCGGCCTCCGGAAGTTCGAAACGATTTGAGGCATCCCTTATTGTCCTCCGCTGCTGTTTCTTCGTTCTTTTTCAGCTTGCATCGTGAGACGATATTGACATCCTACAAATATTGTTTACAAATTATAATACGAGTAACGCCATTTTTGTAGGCAACTGAGTTGTTTTTGATAAGTAGAACTATTAAAAAACCAATACTTACGCTTAAATGTATGTATTTTTAAGTTTTAATTACTGCGAGATGTTTATCGTCACCAACACGGAACTTGTATAAATTTATCGAATTGAGATGTCAAAAATAGATTAAAATTGACGTCCATGTTAGGTAAATCGATATAATTATCGTTTTATCATTTACCGCTGTCAGAAATGGATAATACAGTTTAACCGATGCCACCATGTTAGCATACGTCGACAATGATAATTTGTCGATGATCTCGTGATAAAAATGGTTTATCGCGTCGATAAACGTGGCCATAATAGGCCCACAGTGCATGCGTTGTTAGAAAATGAACCATTATTCCAGGATGTGTGGAGTTTTTGAGGTGTGCGAGGTAAATAAAAATATGAGTTCAGACTGGTTAGTTAGATTGCAAATACGCGGCACAAACATCACGTTTAAGTTAGATACTGGTGCGGACGTGAATATTCTGCCTCTTAATAAATTAAAACAATTAAATGTGTTAGATTTAACCAAGACTTCTTTGAAACTACAGGGTTATTCCGGTAGCAAGATTAAGGTATTAGGGAAATGTTTTTTAAAAGAAAAATGTAAAACGCATGTTTATGTGGTAGATTTCATTATAGTAGATACGGATTCGTCGCCTATATTAGACAGAAGTTCTTGCGAAGAACTAAATTTAATAATACGAGTGTTTTCTGTAAATAGTAAAAATGAAATTTTAGACGAATTTCCCGAAATATTTGAAGGTATAGGCTGTTTGCCGGTAAAATATAAAATTGAGTTAAAGGAAAATGTTCAACCAGTAGTTCATGCGCCTAGGAAACTACCTGAGGCTCTCAAAGAGCAAATTAAATGCAAACTTGCAGAGATGCAAGCTCAAGGTATAATAACGAAAGTTAATGGCCCCACGGATTGGGTGAGCAGTATGACCGTGGTTAAAAAAGCCAACGGTGATCTGCGAATATGCCTGGACCCTCAGGACCTGAATAAGGCCATTAGGCGTGAACATTTTAAACTACCTACTCTCGAGGAAATTACTGCTAAGTTATCAGGGGCTAGATTATTTAGCACCTTGGATGCAAAACAAGGTTGTTGGCAAGTAGCGTTACATGATTCGAGTACAGATTTATGTACGTTTAATACAGCTTTTGGACGATATAAATTTTTACGAATGCCTTATGGTATTTCATCAGCATCCGAAGTGTTTCATAGAAAACTATACGAATATTTCGAAGATATTGAAGGCGTGATTCTTTTTGTAGATGATTTATTGGTATATGCAGATTCAAAAGAAGTTCATGACCAACGACTTAGGGCTGTGCTCCAGAGATGCAAAGAAATAAATATTAAATTAAATTGGCAAAAATGTAAAGTAGGCTTAACAGAAATAAAATATTTAGGACACACGATTACTCATTCTGGCATTAGACCCGACGATAGTCACATTACCGCAATTAAGAACCTCCCAACCCCGGAAAATGTAAAGGACGTTGAAAGATTTTTGGGATTGGTGCCGTATGAGGGTAAATTCGTTCCAAACTTGTCAGAAAAAACATTCATTTTAAAAAAATCTGTTGAATGGCATTGGGACCATCGTCATCAAGAAAGTTTTGAGAATATTAAAAAATACTTAATAAATCCTCCTGTATTGCAATACTATAGTCTCGAGAAACCTATAGTTATTTCAGTCGACGCGAGTAAACATGGCCTTGGAAGTTGTATACCACAAGACAATTTACCAGTTGCTTATGCGTCAAATTCCTTATCAAAAGCAGAACAAGCGTATGCACAAATAGAGAAGGAGCTATTTGCCTGCGTCTTTGCGTGTGAAAGATTTTACTCTTATATTTATGGCCGTAATGATATCACAATAGAAACGGAGCATAAGCCTCTAATAAGTATAATAAACAAGCCCTTGGCAAGTGCACCCGCGCGATTACAAAGAATGTTACTGCGACTTCAACCTTATTCCTTTAAGCTTGTTGACAAGCCAGGTAAATATCTATATATAGCTGATGCATTATCGCGGGCGGTTGCACCGGGCGTGAGCGAGAAGGCCGACCCGCGCGACTATCTCGAAGCGCAGGCGCAAGTTTGTGCTGTAACGACAGAAAATCCGCTTACCGACTCACATTTTTTAACAATACAGAAATGTACTAAGCTAGATAATGAAATGCAACAGTTAATAAAAATAATAAAGCGCGGATGGCCGACGCACAAAAGAGAAATTGCCGATATGTTGAGGCCGTATTGGGATGTCAGAGATGAACTAACACTAGCTAACGGTATTATATGGAAAGGAAATCGGGTAGTAATTCCTAGCTGTTTGCGAGCCGAAATGCTACAAAAAATTCATATAGGACACTTAGGTATAGAAAAGTGTAGGTTAAGGGCCCGAGAAATATGGTACTGGCCTAACTTAAATGCGCAAATATTAGATTATTTGTCTCGCTGTCAAGCGTGTCTCACCTACCGGAAACAGAACTGCAAAGAACCACTCATTCAGCATGATGTTCCTCCACGCGCCTGGTTTAAAGTAGGAGTGGATATTTTTCATTATCATGGGAAATCATATTTGATAATCATTGATTACTTTAGTAAATTTTGTTGAGATAGCAAAATTGACATCACTTCAATCAGATTACGTTATAACAAAAATAAAAATAAAAATTACTAGGCATGGCATTCTAGAGATAGTGATGAGCGATAATGGTCCAGAATTTGCATCCGATCGCTTCAGGCAGTTTGCTAAAGATCCAGTCTTTACTTACTTACTACTTTTATCACGTGACTTCGTCCCCTTGTTACTCGCAGTCCAACGGACAAGTCGAACGAGCGATCCAGACAATAAAAAATACGATGAAAAAGACAGATTTTGACAAAACCGACTTTAATTTAGCGCTATTGGAATATGCAAACACCCCTATATCTACTGACTTAGCATCACCAGCAGAACTTCTTTATAATAGAAAATTAAGAAGCATAGTCCCTTGCCCGCCACGTTACTTTTACCAAAAATACAAAAAGATGCGATCAAGAAGTTAACGAAACGACAAATTGATCAAAAATTTTATTACGACAAAGGTGCTAGAAGTTTATCCTCATTAATAACAGGGCAAAAAGTTAAAGTTAGGCATAATGGTAATTGGATGTCAGGAACGATCATAAAAGAAATAAGCATCAGATCTTATATAGTACAGTTGCTGTCAGGTACGACATTACGTCGAAATAGGAGACACATTATTGTTGATTCCAAATATCGTATAAATAATCAACCAGTCATGTACTCGTCCCAGTACGATGACATTATCTTAGATAACGCACAGCTGATGTCCCCACGCACGCCCCGCGCGCCCTCGCCCCGCACCAGTTCTAACAGTTCTTACAGTAGCAATAATTATTTGAAGCCTACTGGAAAGCGCAGCATTTAATGTGAAAGAGGTGTCTATACTCGCCTTTATATGCCTGTACTTACGTGTGTACCATGCTTTATTTCACCTGTCATGTGTCTATGATAACCGTTTATGGTCACCTAGCTAGGCGGGAATCCATCTTCGTCATTGTGTGTTTTGACTCGCCGCCATTATGCACGATTAAGAATTAAAACTTTGTTTTTAAGTGTTTTCCAGTAAAATTAAAAGAGAATTCTTTTACTAAATAAGTATTAGTGGGTGTCGCGATAGTGACGTGTAACGATGAAGTCAGAAGACAACGCGGCGCAAAGTCCACGTGCTAAGTCGGCTTCGTCGATCGTCGAGTTCCAGCTAGCTATTCCAATTTCTCGTCCTCAGAGGATGAATGTACTTCCTCGCGGCTCCCAAATAAACGAGGTAAAGGCGAAGATCTACGGATTGACGCCCTCATGAGCTCAGGTGGGTCTTTTGACATGGTTTGCATGATTTGCTGCGATGAGCAGTGGTATAATTGCAATCTTGCCTGATGATCAAATTTTAGATCGAACAGAGACAACCCTCTTTCTTGTAATGTGCGGTACACTGACTTTTGCCCACCGAACGTGAGTTAAATTCCCCGTAGTATGTTCTCAGCTTGCTACAGCAGGTTTTATTGAATTGGTATGTTTGAGAGCTTTTGTGCCGTATTTATTGCAAATAACGAATTGATTGATTGATTGAAAACGTAATGACGGTCTGGTTTTAACACATTCGTCGCCGGTGACACACTGTCGTGTCAAAATTACATATATTTGGAGATTAAGCGGCGGTGAATGTGTTTACTCAGCTAAGGATTATTCCATGGGCAAAGAGACGGCCACGGCGGCTTTCTCCCATGCCCAGTTATAACAGAGGACCCTGCTCAGGAGGAGAGCGGATCTCTGGCCTGCAAGCAGTAGTCAATTGGGTAGTCAAATCTCCGGAGGATATAAACCCAAATGTTCTTATCAATAAAATATTGTCTATGCTCTTTGGCTCATCGCCTTAATCATAAAGTAGTAAGAGTTGACTTTATTTAAATTTTTGTGGCATAGAGAGTTACTTTCAAAAAGTGAAATTGAAATATTTCATTTCAACTCAGGGTGGTCTACAGGCCTGGTATCAGCTCCCAGTCTTTAGAAAATATGAACATTTCTTGCCATTTTTATAGAATAGTTATTAAAGTTATTAATAAGTTATGGATGTGAGTCCGAAATATGATAAAATAATTTATTCCAATAAGTCATATATGGATTTTAGTAAGGAAAATTAATATTGTTACCTTTTACTCAAGGGAAGTGGGAAGCTACTCTTTAAAGGTAAATGCCTAGTTCTGTTCTATTCTAGGAAAGTTGAATATATCGGGTGCCAACAGCTTTATTATGTAATTAATAATCAGTTTCTTTTTAGAAGCTATATAATAAGCTAATAGCTTTTTACAGAACCTTTTGTTCAGGTAATAAAACGAATTTAAGATCTCTGATCTTTAAATGGTTTTTAAAGATTTTTTTTTGTTTTTAATGTATTAAGCAGCTTTCTGTTAAAGTTTTTGTTGCTGCAAAGAAAGACAGGGTTTCGGGACCCATTTTTAATCTGCAGGTTTTCAACAATTATGTTGGCACAAAGAATGTTCACCTTATATCCTTGCAGTACCAGAATTTAAGAAGCCTTAAGTTTGGCTAATAAAACTTTAGATTTCAGACCAGGAATTTAGAATTACCCAATTTGCTAGTTCCAATGGCTATTCCTCCACCTCATTAACAAGGGAGAAGTACCTCAGATGTCTTCAGTACCCTTTTGCCCCCTGCCTTTTCACAGGCAGTTCTTACTGGATTGCAAAAATCCTAGCTAGACAAGAGAGGAAGACGCATGCTAGTTTACCTAGATGGATTCCTGTTGGTCTATCAGGACCACTCCATACGGACTCAGCAGGCCTCGGCGGCCTTGGAGTTGCTGGAGAGCTTAAAGTGGCAAGTCAACTACCAAAAATAGCAAGTCAAATACCAAGTAACAAAAACTACACACTTTAGATAGTTTTACTAATGTTAATACATTACACAATAATACACGTGTATTAATACATACGTATTATATAATAGTAGTTCATCCCGAACCGAGACCTGACTGCGTCCCTTAAAGGACAGTTAATTAACCCCGTTACACAATAAAAATTAAATGCTCGCACTTAAAAATGTATAATCGTCCGTATTATCCTTTGGGACTCTCCCGGTCTTCTTTTTGATGTGAAATCGTCTATTAATTTGGTTAGGTAGGTAGTCATGTAAATTTTTTTGATGTAATGGAATTTTATCAAATCAATAATCGTAATAATAATTAACAGAGGTAAATAATTAACTGATTGGAATAAACCGAACAAGTTTCTAATTAAAAAGCCGGCACAAACTTGTAGTATGTAAATAGTTCGTTAATCACGGGAATACAATAGAAATGAAATCCAGTATAAACTGGCACGCACTAAGTATGCACTCTCGTACTTAGTGAGTATCAGTTTATACTAGCCTTATTTTTTATGTGAAGTAACTACAAATTAACGGTTTTCGGATTTTTACCTTGACTTGTGCTATAAGACATTGCTTCTTGCCAAATTTCATGATTCTAAGTCAACGGGAAGTACCCTATAGGTTTGGATTCCCTTGAATATGCGGCATACTCGTAAACGGCCGAATCTTTTGATTTCGTTGACATAGAAGTCTGATTTTTTACAGCGCTAAGGGATTGCCGACTTGAGTATTTGATATGAATTTCAACTTTATACCTTGACGCGTTCCAGAAAAAAAGGGTCTTGACAGACACACAGACAGACGGACAACAAAGTGTTCTTATAAGGATTCCTTTTTTCCTTTTGAGGTACGGAACCCTAAAAAAGGAGAATTGTAATATTATTATTATTATTATTTATATTCGCCAATAGGGAATGTGCATGATTTTTCTTATTTGCTTTAATAAAAATTAATTGATGTAACAAACCAAAAATATGTTTCGAATAACTTTAAATAACGACGATATAAGCCATCAAAGATTTGTTTCTTTCTCTTTCTAACAAAACGGAATTAAACATGGAATTTATATGGCCGTAAAGGAATCTTCCGTCACATTCCAAGTCGAATCTCTGTCATATTATTAGTTTAAAATGTTTATATCATGCGAATTATTTGGCCAATTTTAATTTTAATTTCATTTTCTGTTATCTCTTTTACGGTATTTTCATATTTTGTTAAGAAATGCGGTAAAAAAATTACTGCATGTTCCCTATTGTGGACCTATAATTGTTTATTCATTGGGTAGGTTATATGTCAGGGACGATCCCATTTCAATTTCGTCTAGATCTGATCAACGGAACTCCTTTAAAACTTAGAGTCGGTGGTTTTTTGAATATTGACCGGCAAGCCGCCTGACTGACGGCGGACTCCGTCCTTTAAGGCCGTTGTTGAAAACGCGATTACAAATCTAGACACACGGCAGTGCGTTCGAACAAGTTCTAAAAAGAAGCAGCGTGTATATATTTTATTGGAACCCATTCAGCCCATATTAGAGATACTATAGTTATTTGTATTAAGAAGCTGCACATTATCATAACAAAAAGAAAAAAATAAGTTATTCAAAGATACAAGACCTCAAAGTTTCGAAGTTTCGTCTTATTTTTTGTTTCATTCAATTGTAACTTTAAATGTTATATCAGGACCGTTATCTTTAAACTGAAAATTAATTTTAATACATATATGTGCTTAAACGCAGTTTATCACGGTCAAAATTACAAATGACTGGTTTTGTCCACAATTTAGAACGACATTTACTCAAGCGTGACGTCATAGTTGAGTCTTAATTTGTATGGGGCGTTTTCAACGCTTGAACTTTGACTCTCATTTCCGACTGTAGCAGTGCTCTGATTGTAAATGGTCCCATACAAAAAACCGGATCGATTGCTATATATAAAAAAAATTGCCACCATGCTTTTTCCCACCCACGTAACTTTCCCCCGGTGCAGCTGGACCCTGTTATTTTACAGTCTAAGGTAGTTGAACCTACGACCTAAAGCCCACTAAATGTTGCTCGTATTACGAGAAGTATAGGAAAAAAACTAATGGGAGTTTTAGAAATGACGCTCACCGGATCCTCCTCCGTATCCTCCTTTTCCATCTGTAACAAAAATTACTTACTTTAGATAGTTTTACTAATGTTAATATATTACACAATAATACACGTGTATTAATACATACGTATTATATAATAGTAGTTCATCCCGAAGCGAGACCTGACGGCGTCCCTTAAGGGACAGTTAATTAACCCCGTTACCACATTAAAGATTACATGCTCGCACTTAAAAATTTATAATCGTCCGTATTATCCTTTGGGACTCTCCTGATTTTCTTTTTGATGTGAAATCGTCTATTAATTTGGTTAGGTAGGTAGTCATGTCAAAATTTTTGATGTAATGAAATTTTATCAAATCAATAATCGTAATAATAATTTACAGAGGTAAATAATTAACCGATTGGAATAAACCGAACAAGTTTCTAATTCAAAAGCCGGCACAAACTTGTAGTATGTAAATAGTTCGTAAATCACAGGAATACAATAGAAATGAAATCCAGTATAAACTGGCATGCACTAAGTATGCACTCTCGTACTTAGTGAGATTCAGTTTATACTAGCCTTATTTTTTATGTGAAGTAACTACAAATTAACGGTTTTCGGATTTTTACCTTGACTTGTGCTATAAGACATTGCTTCTTGCCAAATTTCATGATTCTAAGTCAACGGGAAGTACCCTATAGGTTTGGATTCCCTTGAGATTCCCTTCAATATGCGGCATACTAGTAAACGGCCGAATCTTTTGATTTCGTTGACATAGAAGTCTGATTTTTTACAGCGCTAAGGGATTGCCGACTTGAGTATTTGATATGAATTTCAACTTTATACAGTGACGCGTTCCAGAAAAAAAGGGTCTTGACAGACACCCAGACAGACGGACAACAAAGTGATCCTATAAGGGTTCCTTTTTTCCTTTTGAGGTACGGAACCCTAAAAAAGGAGAATTGTAATATTATTATTATTATTATTTATATTCGCCAATAGGGAATGTTCATGATTTTTCTTATTTGCTTTGTTAAAAATTAATTGATGTAACAAACCAAAAATATGGTTCGAATAACTTTAAATAACGACGATATAAGCCATCAAAGATTTGTTTCTTTCTCTTTTTACAAAACGGAATTTAACATAGAATTAATATGGCCGTAAAAGAATCTTTCATCACATTCCATGTCAAATCTCTGTCTTATTATTAGTTTAAAATGTTTATATCATCCGAATTTTTTGGCCAATTTTAATTTTAATTTCACTTTCTGTCATCTCTTTTACGGTATTTTCATATTTTGTTAAGAAATGCGGTAAAAAAATTACTGCATGTTCCCTATTGTGGACCTATAATTGTTTATTCATTGGGTAGGTTATATGTCAGGGACGATCCCATTTCAATTTCGTCTAGATCTGATCAACGGAACTCCTTTAAAACTTAGAGTCGGTGGTTTTTTGAATATTGACCGGCACGCCGCCTGACTGACGGCGGACTCCGTCCTTTGAAGCCGTTGTTGAAAACGCGATTACAAGTCTAGACACACGGCAGTGCGTTCGAACAAGTTCTTAAAAGAAGCAGCGTGTATATATTTTATTGGAACCCATTCAGCCCATATTAGAGATACTATAGTTATTACAATACACTACAAAAAACCGGATCGATTGCTATATATAAAAAAAATTGCCACCATGCTTTTTCCAACCCACGTAAATTTCCCCCGGTGCAGCTGGACCCTGTTATTTTACAGTCTAAGGTAGTTGAACCTACGACCTAAAGCCCAGTAAATGTTGCTCGTATTACGAGTAGTATAGGAAAAAAACTAATGGAGTTTTAGAAATGACGCTCACCGGATCCTCCTCCGTATCCTCCTTTTCCATCTGTAACAAAAATTACTTACTTTAGATAGTTTTACTAATGTTAATTCATTACACAATAATACACGTGTAAGAACATACGTATTATATAATAGTAGTTCATCCCGAACCAAGACCTGACGGCGTCCCTTAAGGGACAGTTAATTAACCCCGTTACCACATTAAAGATTACATGCTCGCACTTAAAAATGTATAATCGTCCGTATTATCCTTTGGGACTCTCCTGATTTTCTTTTTGATGTGAAATCGTCTATTAATTTGGTTAGGTAGTCATGTCAAAATTTTTGATGTAATGAAATTTTATCAATTCAATAATCGTAATAATAATTTACAGAGGTAAATAATTAACCGATTGGAATAAACCGAACAAGTTTCTAATTCAAAAGCCGGCACAAACTTGTAGTATGTAAATAGTTCGTAAATCACAGGAATACAATAGAAATGAAATCCAGTATAAACTGGCATGCACTAAGTATGCACTCTCGTACTTAGTGAGTATCAGTTTATACTAGCCTTATTTTTTATGTGAAGTAACTACAAATTAACGGTTTTCGGATTTTTACCTTGACTTGTGCTATAAGACATTGCTTTTGCCAAATTTCATGATTCTAAGTCAACGGGAAGTACCCTATAGGTTTGGATTCCCTTGAGATTCCCTTCAATATGCGGCATACTCGTAAACGGCCGAATCTTTTGATTTCGTTGACATAGAAGTCTGATTTTTTACAGCGCTAAGGGATTGCAGACTTGAGTATTTGATATGAATTTCAACTTTATACCTTGACGCGTTCCAGAAAAAAAGGGTCTTGACAGACACCCAGACAGACGGACAACAAAGTGATCCTATAAGGATTCCTTTTTTCCTTTTGAGGTACGGAACCCTAAAAAAGGAGAATTATAATATTATTATTATTATTATTTATATTCGCCAATAGGGAATGTTCATGATTTTTCTTATTTGCTTTGATAAAAATTAATTGATGTAACAAACCAAAAATATGTTTCGAATAACTTTAAATAACGACGATATAAGCCATCAAAGATTTTTTTCTTTCTCTTTTTACAAAACGGAATTGAACATAGAATTAATATGGCGGTTAAAAAATCTTTCGTCACATTCTATGTCGAATCTCTGTCTTATTATTAGTTTAAAATGTTTATATCATCCGAATTTTTTGGCCAATTTTAATTTTAATTTCACTTTCTGTCATCTTCTTTACGGTATTTTCATATTTTGTTAAGAAATGCGGTAAAAAAATTACTGCATGTTCCCTATTGTGGACCTATAATTGTTTATTCATTGGGTAGGTTATATGTCAGGGACGATCCCATTTCAATTTCGTCTAGATCTGATCAACGGAACTCCTTTAAAACTTAGAGTCGGTGGTTTTTTGAATATTGACCGGCAAGCCGCCTGACTGACGGCGGACTCTGTCCTTTAAGGCCGTTGTTGAAAACGCGATTACAAATCTAGACACACGGCAGTGCGTTCGAACAAGTTCTAAAAAGAAGCAGCGTGTATATATTTTATTGGAACCCATTCAGCCCATATTAGAGATACTATAGTTATTTGTATTAAGAAGCTGCACATTATCATAACAAAAAGAAAAAAATAAGTTATTCAAAGATACAAGACCTCAAAGTTTCGAATTTTCGTCTTATTTTTTGTTTCATTCAATTGTAAATTTAAATGTTATATCAGGACCGTTATCTTTAAACTGAAAATTAATTTTAATACATCTATGTGCTTAAACGCAGTTTATCACGGTCAAAATTACATATTACTGGTTTTGTCCACAATTTAGAACGACATTTACTAAAGCGTGACGTCATAGTTGAGTCTTAATTTGTATGGGGCGTTTTCAACGCCTGGACTTTGACTCTCATTTCCGACTGTTTCAGTGCTTTGATTGTAAATGGTCCCTTACAAAAAACCGGATCGAGTGCTATGTATAAAAAAAATTGCCACCATGCTTTTTCCCACCCACGTAACTTTCCCCCGGTGCAGCTGAACCCTGTTATTTTACAGTCTAAGGTAGTTGAACCTACGACCTAAAGCCCACGAAATGTTGCTCGTAATAGTATAGGAAAAACGAACGGAGTTTTAGAAATGACGCTCACCGAATCCTGCTCCGTATCCTTTTTGTTTATCTGTAACAAAAATTACACACTTTAGATAGTTTTACTAATGTTAATACATTACACAATAATACACGTGTATTAATACATACGTATTATATAATAGTAGTTCATCCCGAACCGAGACCTGACGGCGTCCCTTAAGGGACAGTTAATTAACCCCGTTACAACATAAAAAATTAAATGCTCGCACTTAAAAATGTATAATCGTCCGTATTATCCTTTGGGACACTCTCGATCTTCTTTTTGATGTGAAATCGTCTATTAATTTGGTTAAGTAGGTAGTCATGCAAAAATTTTTGATGTAATGGAATTTTATCAAATTAAAAATCGTAATAATAATTTACAGAGGTAAATAATTAACCGATTGGAATAAACCGAACAAGTTTCTAATTAAAAAGCCGGCACAAACTTGTAGTATGTAAATAGTTCGTAAATCACGGGAATACAATAGAAATGAAATCCAGTATAAACTGGCACGCACTAAGTATGCACTCTCGTACTTAGTGAGTATCAGTTTATACTAGCCTTATTTTTTATGTAGAGTAACTACAAATTAACGGTTTTCGGATTTTCACCTTGACTTGTGCTATAAGACATTGCTTCTTGCCAAATTTCATGATTCTAAGTCAACGGGAAGTACCCTATAGGTTTGGATTCCCTTGAGATTCCCTTCAATATGTGACATAAACGGCCGCGCGGCCGCATCTCTTGATTGCGTTGACTTAGATGTTTGATTTTGTCACTGGTCCAAGGGATAGCAGACCTAAGTATATATATGAATTTAAACTTGATACCTTCATGCGTTCCTGAGAAAAAAGGTCATGACAGACACACAGACAGACAGACAGACGGACAACAAAGTGATCCTATAAAGGTTTCTTTTTTTTCATTTGAGGTACGGAACCCTGAAAATAAGTTATTCAAAGATACGAGACCTCAAAGTTTTGAATTTTCATCTTATTTTTTTGTTTCATTCAAATGTAGGTAATATCAGGACCGTTATCTTTAAACTAAAAATTAATTGTATGACAAATTTGTGCTTAAACGCAGTTTATCACGATCAAAATTACAAATTACTGTTTTTGTCCACAATTTAGAACGACATTTACTAAAGCGTGACGTCATAGTTGAGTCTTAATTTGTATGGGGCGTTTTCAACGCTTGGACTCCGACTCTCATTTCCGACTGTAGCAGTGCTCTGATTGTAAATGGTTCCATACGTACATTTCGTACCCTTATTGCAAAAACCAATTATCTGCATCGAAATTTGAGCGGAGAATGGGTTTTACCTGTAGCTTCGTCGTGGCGAGACGAGTCGATTGGTATATATACGTTAAATTTGGAAAAAAAATGCAGATAATTGGTTTTTGCAATAAGGGTACGATTTGATCCTTACAAAAAACCGGATCGATTGGCATATTAAAAAAAAATTGCCACCATGCTTTTTTCCACCCACGTAACTTTTCCCCGGTGCAGCTGGACCCTGTTTTTTTGCAGTCCATTTGAACCTACGACCTAAAGCCCAGTAAATACTGCTCTTAATAGTAAACGTAGGTAAACGAATGGAGTTTTAGAAATGGCACTCACCGGATTCTCCTCCGAGTTCTTTAACTGAAACAAAAATATCACTTTACTATAGCTTTACTAATCTTAATGCATTACGTAATAATACACATATACTACCTTCGAGCTTAAAAATGTGTAATCGTCGGTATTATCCTTTGGGACATTTCTATTTTTTTTTCTAAACCACACCAGTAACGTTGTACATGTAAACAAAAATTCAATTCCACCCTCGAGTTTTTGAATTTTGCTAGACTAACGCACGGAAATTGATTTTCATACACAATAGATATTTATCTGTAATTTTGACATTTGAATTTTGAACATTGCCCAATATCGCAGACTTTACAAACTACATTGTAGACAAACGGTTGAATAAATGATGCAAAACGTTTAGCATAGGCTGATCTAACCGCCGGAACTGGTACCCTAAATACTCGTCTACTCATGATGTGATCTATCCGGGGTGACTTGGCAATGCTTTTGTGAACACGTATCACTGCATTGAGGACGAAAAGCTGCCTGACTCTAAGGTACCCTGTTTCTTTGTAGAGCGTGTCTGTTGGGAAGCGGAAGGGCTTTTTCAGCATGACTTTGATGACTGCGCGTTGTGCTCGTTCTAGCTCAAGTAGTGTCGTCTTACCAGCGCCGCCCCACACAGCGATACAATATTGTACGATGGATTGACACAAAGCAAGATAAACCACGCGCAGTATATCCGAGGGCGCGCAGTCTCGTAGCCGTTTTACTAGGTATATCACTTTCCTAACTTTCTTTGACAGGGTATGTATATGCTGTTTGAAGGAGAGGTGTTCATCCACTATAAGGCCCAAGTATTTCACGCTGACGGCTCTGCTTATAGTACCGCAGGAGCAGGTCGGATCGCCAGTACTGCAGGTATGCAATCTTAGATTATATGTGACGGGGGCTGAGGACACTATTGTCTTTGAAAAAGCCACGTGACTGCTTTTATCCACATTTAGTGTAAGGAGATTGTTGTCTAGCCAGGTTGAAACCATGGTCAGCCCACTCTCTGCCAAATCGTAAGCTTCCTTCCAGGTATCACCTTTAAACAGAACTACGGTGTCGTCAGCGTAACAGACAATCTCGGAGTTCGGAACAGTGAGCTTAAACAAGTCGTTCATATAGATAACGAACAGTGTGGGTCCGAGAATACTGCCCTGTGGCACTCCAAAGTAGATAGGAGAGCGGCTGCTGGTTAAGTCTCCAATTTTTACGACCTGCTGTCTATCCGTCAGGTAACTTGCAAACCAATCATGAGCAGGCCCATGAATACCTATTACTTGCAGTTTTCTTAGCAGGATACTAACTGAGACCGTATCGAAGGCCTTAGCAAGGTCTAAAAACACCCCCACACAGCGTTTTCCAGCGTCTAGGTATTCAGATATTAAGTTAGTAACTACAAGGGCAGCATCTTCTGTTGATTTGCCCGACCTAAATCCAAACTGGCGTTCAGAAAGTAATGCATTTTTTTCTAAAAAGTTTACTAGCCTAATGTTTACGAGCTTTTCCAGGATTTTCGAGAAAACACTTAAAAGGGAGATTGGTCTGTAATTTATGGGTAAGTTCCTTAGTCCACTCTTGAAAATTGGGGATACAACCGCCAGTTTCCAACACTCCGGGAAGCATCCCCTTTCCATGCTCAGATTGCATAGGAAGGTGAGAGGCACAAGTATAGCATTCTTAATTTCCTTGACTAACATTGGCTTATAACCGTCAAATCCAGGGGCACTATCAGATTTTAGCTGTTTGATAATCTTGTCCACCTCATAGACGTCGGTTGGGTTCATAAAGAAGGAGTTAGGCAAAATTTGAGTGGGGACAAATCTATTAGCAAGCGTAGTCTGTGTTTCAGAGAGTCTTGACAGAATGCTATCAGCTAACTTAGCACCAGCTGTTGTAAAGTGCAGATTGCATTTATTAAGGGACTCTTGGGCTGAACCGTCGGCTTTAATTAATTGAGAGGAATCGTTATTATTATTTGGGGACTGACAGATATTTTTTATAGTATTCCACAGCTTTTTTGGTTTATCTTTGCTGTCGTTTATTTGTTTATTTTGGTAATCGGTCTTTAGGTTGTATAATAAGTTATCGCAGAAGTTCCTGTATCGTGCATATACTTTGCGCAAAACTAGATCATCAGGAGAGGATCTTGACTCCTTGTGTAGTTTGTCTCTGTGCCTAATACATCTAAGTAAGCCCGGAGTTATCCAGGGCTTAATATTAAATTTTGATCGGCTAATTTTAAGCTTTTTTGTGTTATGTAGAACTGCTGATAAGATGATCTCGTTAAATTTATTAGTAGCAACGTTAATATCACTGCTTTCCGTTACTGGACCCCAGTTAACCGTCCTCAGCTCCCGAGCAACTTCTTTGTAGTCCGTTTTGGACACCCAGCGATTTCTTTTCTGTGCTACAGGATTAGGACACAGAATACCAGCCATGGCAATGTCATGGTCTGCAACTGAACATCCACAAACAATGCCCACTGAAACCTCCTTAGTCCTTATAAAAATATGATCCAAGCAGGCGTCATTCCTGGTGGGTTTGGTAATTGCCGGCAGCAGACCGTATGCAGACATCAGACACAGGTAGTCGGAGTGGTGGCTGCTAGGACATGCCTGGTTGGCAATATCAATATTAATATCCCCTGCGATTATTATTTGACTCTGACTTATTTCGCTTAGCGTAGCGTCTAACGAGTATAAAAATCTGTTGATATTCCTAAATGATGGGGATCTATATATACCTAAAACAAGAGTCTGATTGTGAATATTTAAAGCAAGACAATTGGCGTCCTCAATAGGAGGCTCTGTGCACGTGGTCGGTAGCGATTCTTTGACGTAAGCCACAACTCCCCCGCTTTTGTTTATGAATTTGGTAGAGTGAAACATTTGAAAACCTGGGATTCGATCTATCACAGAGCCCTCGTTCAACCAGCATTCGGTAAGAATAATGACGTCGTATTCGATGTCTAATCTCTTTAGGGAAACAAAAAACGAATCAAAATTACGTTGGAGACTTCTGATGTTTAACGTTACAATTTTGAAGTTATGTTTGGGGGTCAAAAACTGTTTACAGCTCTCCAGTTTATCCAGTGCATGACACTCAATAACCAGGTCATTACTCAGTTCTTCTTCCAATTCAAGTAACGCCATTGGTATACATTAAATTAGAACAAATAGTTAAAACAAGCCAGACCGTCATCGCCTCAAAATTACGTACCTGATGTGTAGTTTTGCTCGCTGAGTGTGGTGTGAGAGTAGAGTTGTGTATGAGGAGTGTTAAATTGCACATAGTAACATTTAAACATAAAATATGAAAGAATTCAACAAAAAAATTCAAGTAAGAGTGCAGGATTGGCCGGACACTGGAACCGTTGGGGCTGAAGAACTTAAGGTTTTCCCGCGACGGGACTGGCCTCCGGGCCGAAGATGCCATCGAGGTCCGCAAAACAACGTATTGGCGTTGCGAGGCTGCCTTCTTGCTTGCGGATGAATATGGAGCCATTCCTTGTCCAGCAAAACTTAAACCCCGAGTTGCTAGAGCGAATCCTGGATTCGCGAAATAACAGTCGGTTTGACTTAGTTAGCCGCTCATTAAAGAACAGCTTCCGTGATTGGCCACCTATGCCAATATCGGTGGAGGACAGGTTCCGCCTTGATTTGGCTGATTTTAAGAATTCATTGCGCTTCATTCTTCGCAGGAAGCGGACTGTGAGGGGCCGCGGGTTTATTCTGACCGACTCGTGCACGTCGCCCGGCTTACGGCGGGGGCCCACTCTAGTCGCGAAGTCAATGTCTTCCTCTTTCAGGTCAATTCCGATCTTCGTAGGTAAAGAATTTAACTAACGTAGGTAAAGAATTTAAACAATTAGAGACTGCTGAGATGGATCAATGAAAAAAATGATTTCATATTTTTTTCTAATTTTGTTCCATTCTCCCTTTGACTCTAAATTTTTTACAAGTTTGGAAGGCAAAGTGCTACATGTAGCCTATCATTGTAATGAGTGATGACTAGAAAAGTTTTTAAATACACTTGACGTCCTCTATCACTTATAGTTATTTTTTTTAATTGGTTTAAAGTTGAAATTTATTTCTTTCTTTAACACTTTCTGAACTTTGACTACTCATGACTCAATGTTTTAGATATTATTTTGCCCCAAAATGACATCATTAGATTGAACATTTACTGGACAATCAGAAAACGATAATTTTTTAGCGTAGAAACGCATTAAAAAAAACTGTAGGGGTTCAAAGACCAAATTCCGGATATTTTTTTAAAAGAAGTTGAAAATTATTTAAAAAATAAATACAGCCCCAATGGTCATAAATTATTGAATATGTATTTTCTTAATAGGTATACCTACTCGGCCCTTTAGTTTGGCTAACCCTCTACCAAAGACGCTGTATATGTATTTTGGGGTGTTGAATCCGAATCTGAGGTTTGCTAGCAAAATTTCGTGACGCAACATTGACAAAATCGCAAAAAAAGTGAAAAATTTCTGACAGCCTTTTAATAAAAAAGTAAAGTTTTGGAGTGGAAAAAATGGTTTTTGCGGAGACCGCTGAAATATGCCAATTTTCAACTCGCACTTTCACTTTGCACTTTCAACTCGCACTCGCAAAAAAAGTAAATAGTGATATTTATAGAGAATTGAACTTTAATTTCTGAAAACAGGCCATTTACTAAAAGTTAATAGTTTCAGAGTTTTAAAATCTGAAAAAAAAGGTAGAAATTTTTCACTTTTTTGTGATTTTGTCAATCAACCTCAGATTCGGATTCACCACCCTAAAATACATAATATAGAATGAAAGAAATCAGAACTACCCCAAAACTTTCCCACTAGGGGCACTTTTGAGTGCAATTTGACTGCAGTATTAACAGGAAAATGCTGGGCCGATTCCACGGATAAAGGAGTGAAACAGTTAATTTCAAAAGGCCAGCGTCTTATAATTGTACATGCAGGTAGTGCCAAAGGATTTGTTCCGGGTGCTCTGCTTATGTACAAGTCTACTGATAAGACCGGTGATTATCACGATGCCATGAATAACGTAACTTATGAAAAATGGTTATAAATTACACTTATTCCCAACTTGTCTCCGAATTCTGTATTAGTAGTGGATACTGCTGCTTATCACAATAAATATGTGGAACACCCACCCAACTCTAATACAGCAAAGCTGCTAATGCTAAACTGGTTAGAAAAATATAATATTCCCTTTGATCCATCATTAACCAAGGTACAACTGTATGAAATTATTTGTCGTCATAAACAAGACTGTAGAATATTCAATAGACAAAATTTTACATCAACATGGGCACACACTGTTAAGGTTACCGCCATACCATCCCGACTTCAACCCAATTGAAAACATATTGTCCCAGATAAAAGGTTACGTATCAAAAAGAAACATAAGCATGAATATGACTTATATGACTACAATAAAGAATTTTTTTGAAGAAAAAAATAATATGATTGGCCCAGATGAATGGAAGAAAATGCAAATGTGAAAATAAGTATCGCTCACAAGAACACTCGATGGATGATCATATTGATAGTATTGTCATTCACGTCAATGAAAGTACTGACGATGACACGTCTGAGTGTAACTCAGATTGTGAAATGGAAAATGTTAAAAATATTGATCCAAATATTCAATAGGTACCTAATATTAATAATTTAATAAGTAAGTAGTTGTTTTAAGTGCGTAGCGTCCTGAGTTTTATTTTTGTAAATATTTCATATCGATGTAGTTTATTACTATAATAATATAGTTACCTTTGTACTATAGTTATTTTATTATAGTTAATACCGTAACACCTATTTAAGAACATTCACCAATCAAACTTGAACCCATCACTGAAAACCGCATCAAAATCGGACTAATAGCTTTGGAGATAAATGGCAACATTCGAGTGCACCAACAAGCAACCTCTCACCCTAAACGCATACAGTCTCCGTTCCGTCGCGGGTAAAAAATTAAACTATACGTGTTTCAGGAGTTTTCCATTTAAGATAGTAAAATTGTGATGTTTTCAGTTTATTGTAATGAAAGTTATTTCTATTTTTACCTATATACTTACCTATTCCTATGATTACGTGGTTTACTTGGGTCACCGTACCTAGTTTAAACGTAATTTTTTTTAAATATCCCAAGTAGTCGGGTTTTATAGCTTGCTTTTTGATAAAAATATTTTGCATTGACTACTGCAAGCGGTAGAATGAAAAATGAATTACTATCTTAAGAACCGTTACAATAATTTAATTCTGCCTTAAAATGTATTCACAGTATTTACGAATGAAATGACATTTGGTAGTTGTTCCTTGTCATGGCACATGGCAGTGTAATTTCCACATACATAGGACGCCATGTTTTACAACTCATTTGTTTTTTTTCTAATAAACAAAACCAAATGAAAATCGGTAAATCATACAATACACACGTTAAAGTTATAACACCCCTCTATTTGCGTCGGGGGTTATAAAAGTACTTACCAAAATCAGAACGAAGAAGAGGGCGAGGAATTTCATGTTTAGAAGCGTCGGTTTCGTTTCAAAAACTGTGCTTGGAGCCGGCCTATTTATACTTCCTCCCCGCCAACATGTGATGGAACAAACACAATTGTCCAAATATATAAATATATTGAGGTAAGGTCAACAAGAATGAAGTTTGTTATTGTTAAAGGGTTTCTGAAACATTTGATGAAACTTGCACTGTTCCCTTTGAAGTAAATGTAAGCCAATAAAAAAATTGTCACAATCTTATTAATAGTTTCGGAGAAACGAGCGGACAAACATACATCAATACAAACATACATACCTATACACACATACACCTATAAAATTTTGTATATTAGTTTGTAAGCCTATCATATCATATGCATATCATAAGCAAAAAGTTTGTAAGCATGTGAATATAGTGCCGTTTCACTTAAATCTAGCGAGGAAAACACTTAGTATTGGAAAAACTATAGCACGAGCGTCACAGTCGTGGCTGTCCTCGCGCAGCGCCCTCTGCGCACAACACCAACATTACTTTCCACGCTAGCGGTTAATGTGGACTTTTGCGCGCAGACTTTGACCGACAACGAAAGCCTTTCCGCAACTCGGGCGCAGCGCGGCGCGACGCGTGCGCTGCATCGCTCGCGTTGCCAGGCAGTCGGCATGCGAGCGCGGCGCGATCACGCCACTGTGCGCCACGCTAAGCGCGGAGGACGCGACTTTCACGTTGTATTTGTTTAAAAATTTACATTGTGACAATGGATGTAGAAAAATTGATAGATTGTGTTTGGGTATCAAAAAAGTACTCAAAAAAGGTACTGAAGCGAGTCGGTGAATGAGGTTTCATGTCGGTAGATGCGTTATATATACCTAGTGATATTGCGCAGTCGGGTTAAATTTATTAACTCTTTATCCCATACCTACCACCTATTCCCAGCACATCCGAATCCTTTTCTCGAAGCCATTCAGAGCCTATAGCCAAGTGCCACGCGCTCCGTAGCGTTTCTGTTTGTTTCGTCGCTAGTGTAATCACGTCATTGGTGGACCACCTGACTTGACAGTGACGCGATTGGCTGGACCCCCAGGGCACTTTTGACTTCCTGTACTTTGTTGTGTATAAAGCTAGAAGCCGGAATTTTCAGTGACGAAGGGTACCTACTAATAACTACCTATACTCCTAAATTACTTACTATTTCTACCCATAGTTTACCAGCTATCGCCGGTCGAATTCTGTAATTTTGTCACTGACATACTCACCGATCATCAAAATTCCAAGGTATTTCTAGCAGACACACACTTACATTCAGGTAGTGTTTAGCCCACATAGAAAGGAAAAACGGAAACATCCTGAAATTTCAGTCCCGTTTACTTTGCGGTTGGTAAATTCACGTCTCCATATAAAGTCTTTGACAAATACAAATAAATAATTAATATTTGGGCACAATTTCACACACATTTCTGGTTGCTATGTCAACTATTTAAACCTGCCTTCGTCCATATTTCTGAGTGGTCATTTATGACGGTGCCCTCCAAAAGCTTGCTCCATCTATCTCGTCCTCACTCTGGTCTCCACCAGGGTCAAGAGAAAACCCATATAACAAAAAATAATGTATATACAGGTGTCTTTCATAAATATAAAATTACTGACGCAAAAACTGTCAGAAGTTAGCGCATTAGGCCGGTGAAACACGGCGAGTGCATCACGACACCGGAATATGAACCTATTCTGAATATAATAGAGTCTATTTTCTAATTGAATTGTCAGTCATAAAAACAAATGAAATTCCACTCTATCTTCTTTATAATGCATCTTTATTCCAATGGCCGTATTATGTGCATTCTATTGTACAAGAGGCCTTAGGAGGTTAAGTCGATTAAATAGCGCGATTGTAACAGAAAACAATCTCACACAAACTGGCCTAGTCCCAAACTAAGCTCTAGGGTCAAATATGCAGTCGGGTTTTTAAACGATATCTGCCTACGACTGACGAGTACAAAATAGGTCTTGGAACCCTAAAAATAAAACCTTTTTCTATAATTAATTTGAATTTAGGACTTTGAAGCATTAGGTAGGCATTTGGAGTTAAGGTCAATTTAAAGATATTCCAAGCTTATGCATTTCAACACTTTCTAGGGTTCCGTAGGCAACAAGGAATTCTTATAGTTTCACATTGTCCGTCCGTCTGTCTGTCCGCGGTTTAACTCAGATCTCCTGTAGTAAAGGCCAATTAAAGGCATTTCAAGATTATGCATTTTAACACTTTTTTATTTAATCTAGATCTTGGCGTTTAATGTTTATCAATAATGGTCCGCGACAGGTAGCAATTTTCCGACTAAAGAATATTGTGGATATGATTTTAATCAGTTTGAGTACGATTTTTAAATTATAAATGTACCCTTTTTTATATTCCCACGCAGAATGTAAAAATATACCTAGTTTCGTATCAAATGAGAGGTTTTAATGCATAAATCTCGAAAAGAAATGTTGTTTTATAAGAAATGTACCATTATTTTGTGATATAAGTAATAAAAATAGCATAAGAGGTACCGTGATATCATCGTTGGTTGTTTTCGTAGTCGAATTTAAGTTTTAATTTTATCTCGTTTACTTATGTTTTAATTTAAAACATACGTAACATATCCATACTAGCCATTACGTTTGACGTGAAAGTGACATAAATTGCTCCCGTCAGCCGATCTTTATTTATCAATAAACCTTAGGCTCTTTAGACACCCATTTCTAAACTTAGGAATATAGTTCTTTGAAATTCCTAAATTTAGGTCAAACCCAAGCAGCACACAAGCTGTATAAGAGCTTATACAGCCCTTATATTGCTCAAACTAGAGTTATAATGGCTGTACAAGGTCTTATACAGCTTTAGTGCTACTTGGGAAGTAGAATGATCCGTGTGACAGCCATATTCCGTAATTTCAAACACTTACTACACTCGAAATCAAGGCATAATAATATAGAAAGACGTGCTATGTTATTCTGTTAACACAAACGTCAACCAGTTCTACTCAGTCGATGAATAGCCGGCGAATTTACATTTCCGTCAAAGTGGGTATATGACATTCAACTGCCTGCACATTCATTTAGTCGCTGGTTTCACAGACGACCAACTGACAAACTAGCGACTAAATGAAAGTGCAGGCAGTTGAATGTCATTTACTCACCTTGACGGACGATGTAAATTCGCCGGATATTCATCGACTGAGTAGAACTGAATGACGTTGTTTTAACAGAATAACATAGGTGGTTAATCATTTGTAAATGCAGGTCAGCACCTACTCGTGTAGTATTGAAAAGTCAAAGAAATAAGTACGTGTTTATATGAGCTAGCTGCCACAGCTTAGGGACCCGAGATCGACCCGACTACTCGTATATTAACTGGAGAAATGAAACAATTTATCTTTGTAGTTGTATTGGAAATCCTAATTGACATTAATACTCCTTCTACACGATCGGGCGGTTGGGCCAACCGAGAGGGACGCAGCTATCTGTAAGAACGAGACGTATATATTACTATCACATTCTGACAGATAGCTGCGTCCCTCTCGGTTGGCCGAACCGCCCGATCGTGTAGAAGGATTATAAAACGCAACCAGTTTACGCAGATGCGTTACTTTAGTTTCGTGCTTAGGGTACCTACTTATTAAAATGTGTGAAACGTTAGATACGTAAAATAAAGGTAGTAAAACGTAGATATGTAAATTATTTGATAGAAATATATTTATGAACTTTGGTGAAGATTGTGGGAAACCGATGGATGCAAGCGGCGCAGGACCGGAGCTTGTGGCAAACCTTGGGGGAGGCTTATATCCAGCGACCGGCTTAACATGCATGGACGAGATTAAATTTGACAGGTGCTAGGGAAATGAATACATCTATTCCATATTCTAACGTAGCTAAGTCTTAACGTTTAAGGTTTAAAATAAAAGTGTCCCGTCCTGAATTTTATTTCCTTTTATTACTAAGCGACTATAGCGATTAAGCGATTTTCACTTTTTTATAGCGATTTTATTAAGACGGGACACTTTTATTTTAAACCTTAAGCTTTAAGTCTTACGTTAGAATATGGAATAGATGTATTCTTTCCCTAGCACCTGGCAAATTTTATCTCTTGCTTGCATGCTAGGGGGCCTGCAGTGCAAGTTCCCAATCCGCACTGAGCCCGCGTGGGAACTATAGCCCAAACCCTCTCATTGTGAGTGGAGGCCTGTGCCCAGCAGTGGGACGTATATAGGCTGCATTATTATTATTATAACTGAGAATATAGATAATATTACGAAAATGCCTATCCACAAAATTTTTAACATAGCTTTTACTCCTTCTAGTTGGATTCAAGCACTCCTTCCAGTAAAATTCGATGGTGTTGGCAGTGATGTGGCTAGCATGGGTGGCGCCCGGTGCGCATATTGTAGGTGTCACCCCAAAAATCAATAAAAACTTTTAAAATAAAAAATAAAAGTAGGTAATAATAACACTAGTTTACTACGTTATTACCCCAGGGTGAAACACATTTGTTTTAGATTTTTTGACGCTGAATCTATAACTGGCCACAGAATTACTCTAGGATGTCAGGATTTTGAGATATACCAATCTCAAAGTGCTAATAAGCTTTAAACACATAAGTTGTATATATTTTTGTACTTGTCTTTTAAAACCCTTTATTTTGATACCCCACTTGATAGGTTTGTAATGATTTTTTTTATTTCGGCCCCGCAATATGGAGTATATAGTCCGCCATTTTGTTTTCTTTATAACGTCACATAGTCTATGTTACTTGGGATGACGTAAGGATTCTAACGATACCTCTCACATCTAAATCGGTCAAGGGATTTAGAAGTTATAGTGGAATAAAGAAACTCACATACATACATACCTACATACATACGAACATGAACCCTGAAAACATTACACTCCTTTTTTGGGGCAGTCGTGTAAAAACACGGTTTTTGGCGATATTTGAATAGATTTTTTGAGGACAGCGATTTTTACGGCAATTTCCAGCTGAAGCATCCTTTAGTACCACTCTTTCCCTTTTAAATCCATTCAAATATTATTTTTATTAAATATTATTTTTTAGCTACGGTACTTCGATATTACCTATATTCTATTTTGCATTTTAGTACCTACTAGCAAACTACATTATGAAAATAAAATTATATATCTTGAGAAAAAAACCTCGTTGCGAAACAAACAAAAATGGGTTTGAGAGAGAAAGAGTACTAAAGAATACTTTAGTTACTAATTACCGTAAAAAATTGCTGTCCTCAAAAAGTTACTTCAAATATCGCAAAAATTCGTGTTTTTACACGACTGCCCCAAAAAAGGAGTGTTTTCAGGGTTCATGTTCGTATGTATGTATGTGAGTTTCTTTATTCCACTATAACTTCTAAAACCCTTGACCGATTTAGATATGTGAGGTATCGTTAGAATCCTTACATCATCCCAAGTAACATAGGCTATGTGACGTTATAAAGAAAACAAAATGGCGGACTATATACTCCATATTGCGGGGCCGAAATAAAAAAAAAATATTACAAACCTATCAAGTGGGGTATCAAAATAAAGGTTTTTAAAAGACGACTACAAAAATATATACAACTTATGTGTTTAAAGCTTATTTTGTTAGAAAGAGATTTTTTAAAATAAAATTAAAACGCACAGAAAAAAATGGCATCCGAACCTATTGAATGTGGTATCAAAAGAAAGCACTTTGAAAGGCAATCATAGAAATATATGATACTCATATGTTTAATTGTACCTTTGGAGAGGAAACACGAAATGTTCTACATCGCGAAATTGGAGTTTTTCCTGGCAGCTATACTGGGTGTTTTTTTATTCGTCGAAAAAATTTTGGGCGTTAAATCAGTAAGTCATACTGACCAACTTTTACTATGAGACCAACCCCGAAATCGCGAAACAAAAATTGACCCTCTCATACAAAACATTGTCAGCTGACTGGCCAAAATGTATGGGATGGTTAATTTTTTTTTCGCGATTTCGGGGTTGGTCCCATAGTAAAAGTTGATCAGTATGACTTACTGATTTAACCATTAAAAATTTTTCGACGAATAAAAAAACACCCAGTAGGTATAAGACGTGACTGACGCGGCGGCCGCGGCGCTTACGATATTATATTTCAACTGAGAAGTGTATACAAGTATATGACTCAAATGACTCTGATTAGCCCTTATGTAGTTTATGAGTTTGATACTAGTTAGTATATAGTTATATAGGACTTTAATAACCTACGGACAGACATTGAAAGCGGATTTCATAACATCCGACCCGAACAAAACAGGAGGGATTCCCAAAGCATTAAAGATCGGTTATAAGTAGGTTCGTGAGTAATGCTGCGGAAGAATTTAAATGTTAGTCACGGCTTAGTCAATGGAGCTATGGGTGTTATTAAAGAAATTGAATGGCCTGCATTGCGCCGCGACCAGCTCGAGCCCGGGGAGCTGCCTCAAGCTGTCTTTGTAGAATTTGACGACAAAAGTATACATAACAATACTGTAGATGTGGGTGGGGGTCAAAATTGAGGCGAGCACAACAGAACAGGCCAGGGTATAGCCGAGCGGCGTAGCTGCCACTAATACAGGGTGAGTCTGTATAAAGTGCACAAATTTTGGGGGTTAAATCCCATACAAAACATTGTCAACTGACTAGCCAAAATGTATGGGAGGGTTGATTTTTTTTTCGTGATTTCCTGGTTGGTCCCATAGTGAAAGTTGGTCAGTATGACCTACTGATTTAACCCCCAAAATTTGTGCACTTTATACAGACTCACCCGTATTGTGCTGGGCTGGGACAGTTCACAAGCTGCAAGGAACTACGCTGGACAGAGCTGTCGTAGATCTTGGTTCCAAGATCTTTGCCAAAGGTCAGGCGTACGTCGCATTAAGTCGCGTAAGGAAATTAGAAGGTCTGGGAATTAGCGTCTTAGATCCTAGAAAAATTATCAAGGATCCACATAACAAAAAGTCTCTTGAAGAATTAAATCGTCTGAGGAATCTTCAGAATTCTTAAGTTCGTATTGTCTGTCACTAAAAGGTATAAAATAAAAAAAAATAATAAAAAAAATGAAAAAACACGACTGCTGCTTAAAAACAAACTGAAAAAAGTTAGAAAAAATTTTTAGATATGGTAGTTAATTGAATAAACGTAAACTAGAATATAAGTGTACAGTCACATCATAAACATGTTTACACATTTACTCAATAATTCAATGACATAAGGCGAAAAAGTTTATAGAGATTTATGACTGTGACTGAATCTACACACTCTCGTCTTTTTATATATGTATATTTTATTTCGATTGCAGTCGGGGGACCTTTATGCACTCACTTACACTTCACCCACCTTGAAGCGAAAGGTCCCCCGACTGCAATCGAAATAAAATATACATATATAAAAAGACAAGAGTGTGTAGATTTAGTCACAGTCATAAATCTCTATAAACTTTTTCGCCTTATGTCATTGAAATATAGAGTAAATGTGTAAACATGTTTATGATGTGACTGTACACTTATATTCTAGTTTACGTTTATTAAATTAACTACCATATCTAAAATTTATTTCTAACTTTTTTCAGTTTGTTCTTAAACAGCAGTCGTGTTTTTTAATTTTTTTAATTTTTTTTTTTTAGGTTGGTATATCGCAAAATCCTAACGTGCTATAGCAATTATGTAGCCAGATTTAGATTCAGCGTTAAAAAATCTACAAGAACTCTCACGTCTAACCTTGGGGTAAAAAAATAATTGTAAACTAGTATAATTTTGTTTCACACATCGTTCATTAATATGAACGATGTGTGAAACAAATTTATTTACATAGTAAAAAAATAAAATTTCTTCCTTCTAGCTTTAATACTTGCAAACTCCGAAATAACGTCATCAAAGTTTATATTTTGTGTTGCTTCATGTTCTGTCGTTAAAATACCAAGATTGTTTAATCTGGTTTCAGTCATTGTAGCCCGCAAGTAATTATTGATTAATTTTAATTTGCTGGAACTCCTCTCACATCAAGCAACAGGTACACATATTATTATAAATAACTTTAGTGCGACCATTAGATTCGGAAGAGATTCTGTAAAATCCCATTCTACAGCTCGCTTCTACCACGGTCACTTGGTTTTAAACCGAGTAGCATGCGCTTTACAGCGTAGTTCGTACATAAAAACGACTTCATTTTGGGGGAATCCCCGATCGACCGACAGTGTGTAGGTATCTACACCGAAAAAAATATATTGTAATTTTCAATTTATCATCCTTGTGACACATGCTCACCGTGAAACCAAATAAAAACCTTTACAATGGACCTGAATGAAAAAAACTAACACTATTATTATTATACGACGACGCAGTTAGCCTAGTTGGTAGTGACCCTGCCTACGAAGCTAGCGGTCCTGGGTTCGAATCCCGGTATGGACAAATATTTGTGTGATGAGCGCGAGTATTTGTTCCCGAGTCATGGATGTTTTCTATATATTTAAGTATGTATTTCTCTATATAAGTATGTTTATCGTTGTCTAGTACCCATAGTACAAGCCTAGAGCTTAGTTTGGGACTAGGTCAATTGGTGTGAGATTGTCCCCTGATATTTATTTATTTATTTATTTTATTTTTATTTATATATATTTTTTATTAGTGGCAGTTATGCAATCTGCCACAGTTTTAAGTTTTTTTATAGGTGGCACTACTGATGTTCACGGTCGGGTGTCATCCCTAAGTGGGTGACACCCGGTGCGGGCCGCCCCCGCTGCGCCACTGGGTCTTGGCATAAGATCAACCTAGCAGTCTGGCACACTCCGCCTTTCATTCGTCTGTCAACAGCACCTCACCCTCATCAGTGGTATACTTAAATGACCCCCCACCGCTGACGTAGAGGCATCGTGGTTGGCTTATGCAACTTTATGCATTTCAACACACAGAAATATTGTATAGTAAACTCATCGAGTTCCGTGACTCGCTCAATTCCGTGGTAGCAGCTCTATAATCCGCCATAGAACCCTGCGGGTCGACTCTGGGACCTAAAATACACCCTTTAATTATTTGCCTTAGCCTATTTAAAAGTCTAAGGTCGTATTTCAGTTCCTAGATTCTATTAGCAGGGTTCTATGGCGGATTATAGAACTGCTATTCACGGAATTGAGCAAGTCATGAATTCGATGAGTTTACCCTACTTTTGAAATTTTAATTTAGATCTTAGCATTAAGCGTAGGGTACGTTTGAAATAATTTAGGTCTTAGCATTTTAATGTTTAAATCAATAAAACTTAGGCGCTCCAAACATCCATTTCTAATCTAGTAATAATTAGGAATATAGAACTTTAGGAATTTTAATTTAGGTCATTTAAGTTATAGCTATGTCAAAATAGGATGATCCCTGTGCCAGTCGTATTTCGTAATTTCAAACGCTTACTACTCGAAATCAAGGCATATAGAAAGAGGTGGTTAATCTTTTAGTATAAATACAGGTTAGTATAAATGTAGTATAGTTGTTTTATCTCACGAGCGCGGGTGAGCCATACGTGTAGTTGTAACACGTACAGACACGCACACTACGACGACGCTTAGCGGCGACGGCTACGCACACAGAGACAACGTCCACGTGTAGCTTCACACACAACTATGGCTCACCCGCATTCGTGAGACAAAACAACTACATTTAAATAAGGAAATTCAAAGAAATAAGTTACAGGGATCATCCTAGATTGACCCGACTACTCGTATTAACCCTAGAAATGAAACAATTTGTTATGTAGATAATGCTATTTATTTATTCTGCATATTTGGAGGTATTAAGGAAATCCGGGCTATTTCATGGTTGGTTGTGGTGGGGCTTCTTTGTGGGAAGTGTTGGTTCTGTAAAAAATAAGTGTCGTGAGCCGAGCGGACCGAAACGCGAAGTGTCGGCGGCCGTATATAGAAACGGACTTATGTTGGAAATCCTAATTGTCATTTGTCCTAACACATCGTTAGTCCGAATTATCGTTTATCCTAAAGCTATTTCCGCGAGAATTATTTAACTTTTTAGCGTTGTAATACAATTCTACGCTAACCGCAGGTATTCGGGTGATTTAAAAAAAAATATTCTCAGCTCACTCAGCAGAAAACCAGTTTCGGACAAATAATAATTCAGACGAGCGCACTGAGGGTTCCGTATTTAATATGGTCCGCATCAAAACTTTTTCCCAATTTTGAGTGGGATGGGAGACAGGTCATTTTATGTATGTAATTTTTTTTTTTTAAGTTTTAAATGAATTAATTTTAACCCCCCTTTTTAGACCTCATTTCCAATTACTATACAACTTTTTTATAAATTCTAATAATGATGCCTCGTGCGAACCATTAAATACTACATCTATTCTAAATCTCAGCCTGATTCCCGAGAAAAAGGGTCTTGACAGGCCGACGGACAGACGGACAGACGGGCGATAAAGTTACGGGTTCTTTTTTTCAGTATTTGGTACAGAACCCTACTGCACTGGGTGAGATTCAAAAATCCCCCCCCCCCCCCCCCCGTGCTACGGCCGCCTCTATCGCGGTGGATGACCGTGGGTAAAGCACCCGTCACTGTCGCACCTATTATACTAGTCAGAGCGTGACAGAAGTTTTTATATTTTTTTAATACTTACAACGGGTTCCGTGGCATCAGCAGCCTGTAAGGATAAATGATCACGTTAATAAATGAATAAATATCAGGGGGCAATCTCGAACTAAGCGCTAGGCTTGTACTATGGGTAGCTACTAGGCAACGATAATAGTTAGTTGTTATACAAAGGTGCAAAGTTGTATTTTAATCGCGACGCGAGTGTGGAATTGAAACACGAGCTAGCGAATGGATTCTAAGGTTGAAACATGCGCCAGCGAAAGGAGAGAATCCAGAGCGTAGCGCGTGTTGCAACACACGGGACGTAAAATAACTTTGCAGCTGTGTGTAACACAAATCTTTTTACCTCACTAAAGCTAGGAAAATACCACATAAGAAAAACAACTGGAATATTTAAAATCAGTCTTAATTAGTTTTCATGAGTTTTGAGTTTGCACTGTTACTTGTGATGCGTTCAGAATAATTAAAGTGGATTGATCAGAATGTATGTTTATGTAAGGTTTAAAGTGATTTAAGGTAAAATCATGTACCTAATATAATTGTTTGCACTATATGTTTTTAATTGAATACAATTCAATATAAAATTATTTTTGCGTCCACACCACCTGATTTGATCAGACAATTTAATCAGATGGGCGATTGTCCTGTCTGGACTGGCCTTTACATGTTATTATGTTTAAAAAAGTAACTAATAACATGTTCGGATTTCAAATATTCTTTGCACTCTTGTGGATAAAATGCAGTTTTTAAAGAATGAAAAAGGGCTTTCCGAGCTAGTGAAGTGAAAACATACTTATTTAGAGAAATACTACTCTGTCAAGAAAGTACCGGGAAAAGATCAATAATACACAAACTGTTTGTTAATCATCCAAATTTATTTTATCACCTTCAAAGTATGCTCCTTCAGAAACGATACACTTACGCCAACGAATAATCCAATCATCAAAACATTTTTTAAACGCTGTTTCCGGAATTGAATTCAGTTCTCGGCGCGAATTCTCCTTTATGTCTTCTACCGATTGAAAACGGGTGCCACGAAGCGCCACTCCGAAGCTTGTTGACTAGTTTGCATGTCAAACTCGTAAACCCACGTCTCGTCACCAGTAACAATGCGTTTCATGAATGTTGGGTCGGAATTGACTCGTTCTAGCATGTCCTCAGCGACTCTCATGCGATTGAGTTTTTGGAGAAAATTCAGGTCTTTTGGGACTAGCCGAGCGGTAACATGTTTCATACCCAAATGATTAGTAAAAATAGTACGGATCGACTCGTGAGATACAGAAAGTTCGGCGGCTATCTCTCTCAAAGTTGAATGAGGATTTTCAGTCACTATTTCCTTCACTTTTGCGATGTTAACTTCAGTTGCAGACGTTGATGGCCTACCAGAGCGAGGCAAATCTTCCATCACATCTCGACCGCTTTTGAACGCTTTGTACCACTCATAAACACGTGTTTTTGATAAAGTCGAATCACCGTAAGCCTTCTGTAACATTTTCAGTGACTCCGAACACGAAATTCCATTGGCGATGCAAAATTTAAGACAAACTCTTTGTTCAATGTTTTTGTCCATTATGAAATTCGCAATACACACTAGATATGATATAACTAAAAACAGCACTGTATTTAATATAAATAACAGATGCAACTCAAACTCCGCGCCAAAATAGAAAACAGTTGTGCCAATCTAACAACAACAAAAAAAACAAAAATTTGAATTTGGAACCATAAACAAATCATCCATTCCCGATACTTTGTTGACTGAATGTACATACTTAAATGCTCAGAAAACACACATGACTCAGGAACAAATACTCGCGCTCATCACACAAACTGATTGCAGTTGGGCGCATTCGCATACACACATTAAATTTGATCCTTACAAAAATAGCGGATCGATTGGCATATTAATAGTACATTTCGATGCTAGTGCGGAAAGTATGTCATTACTTCACGAGTACCGAGATGTCTTGCCACGAGCCGTAGGCAAGTGGCAAGACTCGGGACGAGTGAAGAATGACATTTCCGCACGTGTATCGAACGACGTTTTTTAACACAGTTGCGAAAAATAAACTTTTTGAAAACTTTTTGAAAACGAATTTGTTTACTAATCGGTAAACAAATTCGTTTTAAGTTCGATCTTTCGCAGTGAACATTTTTGACATTTATGAAGAGGTGTTTTTTTTAGCTTTTATTCGACTACAATGGACTTTGTTATTATTATTGAACCCACTTCAATTAAAGTTTTTTTTCATATGCATGTTCTATAAGACAAACAATTGTAAATATAAAACATTGTACTATTATTACCTAAGTATTGTTATTTACGATTATTTGTGTATCGTATATTTATAAAAACAATATCGAATGTTGCCTTTGGAAATTTAAAAAATGTTTACAGTAAGAAAAAACGCATGGCTTAAAGGACTTAGCATCCAGGCCATAATCATTAAAAAAAAAACGCCTCTTCATTATGTCAAATTTTTGACAGGCGTTTCGGCAGCTATTCCATTCCATTCAGACAACTTATTAAGAACGGTTTTTCAATATTCAATATTAAAAAATAAACGTGTTATAATGATGAAAAGGGTAAGTAATAAATAATGAAATATGTATATTTTTCGTATTCTTACATTAACAGTAGGTTTTTATGTTGATTACTATGTTTAAAGGAAACTAATATTAACACTCATCAATAAGTAGTCATGAATTGGAACAAGTATAAATTTAAAAAAATTGGAAAAGTAAAAAGCACTAGTTCGCGAAAACCAACTTTCCGCACGATATACAGCTACGAAAAGTACCATTTTTTGAGCAACTGTGTTAAAAAAATAATTGCCACCATGCTTTTTCCCACCCACGTAACTTTCCCCCGGTGCAGCTGGACCCTGTTTTTTACAGTCTAAGGTAGTTGAACCTACGACCTAAAGCCCACGAAATGTTGCTCGTAATAGTATAGGAAAAACGAATGGAGTTTTAGAAATGACGCTCACCGGATCCTCCTAAGTGTCCTCCTGGGAATGGTCCTCCGAATCCTCCTTGTCCACCTGTAACAAAAATTACACATATAACTACACATGCACATACACTGTATAACTACACTGGCCCGCAAAACTAAGTATCACACTTTAAAAATTGCAATAACTAAAAATGCCAATTTTTTTATCGTTTTATCTTTTTTTAACTGACTTCAAAAAAAAAAGGAGGTTCTCAGTTTGACCTGTATGTTTGTATGTATGTATGTATGTATGTTTGTCCACGATTATCTCGCGTTTGGCTGAACCGATTTAGATGCGGTTTTCAGCAAAGTATTTGTTACATTCTGGAGAAGGTTTTGGTATACAAGAATAATGGATACCACGTGACGTCATCCGCATGGATCCGTTATTAAGCGATATATTAGTTTAACTCGACCGATTTTGTGTTGACGCGATTTTTTTTAGTGATAGTTATACTCGTATCACTAAAAAGCGAAAAAAATGTAATAAAAAAAGACGAAAAAATTTTTTTAATAAAAAATAGAACCGTCTTCAAAAAAAACCTACTAAACAAGACTAAATAATGACCGGCTTCCTAGGAATTGCCTATTTGATGGGTGCCTAATAGGTACATGGAATATATCGAAGTCGGTGGCAAGAATCATGTGACATTGCTATTGTGTAAACCTACTTGACACCGGCTTAGATATATTCCATGTACCTATTAGGCACCCATCAAATAGGCAATTCCTAGGAAGCCGGTCATTATTTAGTCTTGTTTAGTGGGTTTTTTTTGAAGACGGTTCTATTTTTTATTAAAAAAAATTTTTAAGTTGAAAATGTTAATGCTTATTTTTGATATAGTTGGAAAGAAAGCCGATAAAATTTTCTATAAAACGTTTTTTATTTTAAATCTCTAACTTTTATAGTTAAGAAAAAAATTAAATTTTAAAAGTGTGATACTTAGTTTTGCGGGCCAGAGAACAGTCTGGTTAATCTGGTTATGTACACAAATAGTTTTGTCGTCACACATACAGCAAGACAATACTGTACTGATAACAAGATTCTGGTTCCTAGTACGAGGTATTTTTTTCAGTGTATCAGTTTATACTAGCTTTTATTTTTTATGTGATGTTACTACAAATTAACGGTATTCCGAATTTTTCCTTGACTTGTGCTAATAAGACATTGCTTCTTGCCAAATTTCACGACTCTAAGTCAACGGGAAGGACCGTATAGGTTTTAAATTGGATACTTATTGCATGTCATCTTATACTGGACTTTGTTTATATTGTATTCCCGTGATTTACGAACTATTGACATGCCTACAAGTTTGTGCGGAACCTTCGGTGCGCGAGTCCGACTCGCACTTGACCGGATTTTTGAATATTGACCGGCACGCCGCCTGACTGACGGCGGACTCCGTCCTTTAAGGCCGTTGTTGAAAACGCGATTACAAATCTAGACACACGGCAGTGCGTTCGAACAAGTTCTAAAAAGAAGCAGCGTGTATATATTTTATTGGAACCCATTCAGCCCATATTAGAGATACTTTAGTTATTTGTATTAAAAAACTGCACATTATCATAACAAAAAGAAAAAAAAAAAAAAGTTATTCAAAGATTTGAATTTTCGTCTTATTTTTTATTTCATTCAATTATAAATTTAAATGTAATATCAGAACCGTTATCTTTAAATTAAAAATTAATTGTATGACAACTTTGTGCTTATACGGAGTTTTCACGATCAAAATTACAAATTACTGGTTTTGTCCATATATTTAGAACGACATTTACTAAAGCGTGACGTCGTAGTTGAGTCTTAATTTGTATGGGGCGTTTTCAACGCTTGCACTTTGGTCGCGCCATCTGACGGCGCTTCCACGAAGCAGCTCGCCGAAACACACATATCAAAAGCCGCGCATGCGTGCCGCGGAAATCAATCCCATGAGCCGCGACGCCCGCTGGATTAACCAATCACGTGAAGCCTTGGTATCGCCAGGAGCTGCCGGACGCCGCCACCAGCGGCCTCTTCTCCATCTAACCACCGACCTGACTACACTTCGCGTGTCCTACCTAATCCTAAAGAATTAAATACCGCTAGCAACCAAGTTATACTATGGTAATAAATAAATATTAAAAACCCAATTTGTGTATTCTATGTATCCGCTACAGACTGACTCTCATTTCCGACTGTTGCAGTGCTCTGATTGTAAATGGTCCCTTACAAAAAACCGGATCGATTGGCATATTAAAAAAAAATTGCCACCATGCTTTTTTCCACCCGCAGAACTTTCCGCAGTGCAACTGGACCCTGTTTTTTTACAGTCTATTTGAACCTACGACCTAAAGCCCAGTAAATGTGGTCGTAATAGTACAGGATAAACTAATGGAGTTTTAGAAATGACGCTCACCGGATGCTCCTCCGAGTACTGCACATGTAACAAAAATATCACTTTACTATAGCTTTACTAATGTTAATGCATTACGTAATAATACATATATACTACGTTCGAACTTAAAAATGTTTAATCGTCTGTATTATCCTTTGGGACATTTCTAATTTTTTTTCTAAACCACACCAGTAACCTCGTAGATGACGCAAACAAATATTCAAATCCATCCGCGTGTTTTTGAATTTACCGAGACAAACGCACGGAAATTGTTTTTCATACATAATAGATATATTATTTGCCCTTATATGTCATTGTGACATTTGAATTAGACAGATAAGTACAACGCATGCTTTAACTACTCCACGTTTATTAATAAGGGCATTTAAGTTTAAAGTTTAAGTATGAATGATGAATAATCCGAGTTTTAAAACGTTATCCCATCAAAAACATAAAATATACAAAAATGTCAAGTCTCGCAATGCTTCCACCGTAAAAAGTTGTGAGATCTCATGTAAAGCCAAGCCTACATTTAGTGAATGCTTTAGGTAATATTATTTGACATCTTAATTTCTATAATAGGTATGGTGATATTTGTAGGTAGTCCACCTTTATAACAGATTGTTTACATCTATCTGTGGCTGACTGTACCAACCTATATCCACTACTTAGTCTTACAAATACGATTACAAGGTTACTTGTACTCATTAGTCATAGACTTTATATGGAGACATGAATTTACCAACCGCAAATAAAACGGGAATTAAATTTTAGGATGTTTCAGTTTTTCCTTTCTATGCGGGCTAAACACTATCTGAATGCAAAATATAACGTACATACATACATACTTCCTAGCATACATAGACATTCTTAGTCCATTAAAATTATCCTAAGCTGCGCGAGCAGTCGGGTAAATGCTAGAAATGTTTCTCTGACATTTTTTTTTAAATTAATATATATCTCTAGAAGCAATTAGTGAAAAATAAAACTCACCAGCTCCGGCGGTAGCGCCTAATCCAGCGTCTGTAAATGTTTCACAATTCTTTAGTTGAACCATTATCTACGTACAGTGCGATGGCACTTTAAAGGGCTCTCGGGTTAGTACTTCTCTCTCACTCGCTCTCATGCGAGTCTAGCCGACTTTACCCGAACCCGAAAGAAAGAGCTTTCGCAATGAAGTAAATGAGATAAAAGAAGCAAACATAAATATAATACTCGCATCAGCCAATACATACTTAAATATATAGAAAACATCTAAGACCCAGGAACAAATACTCGCGCTTTGCACACAAATATTGGCCCATACCGAGATTCGAACCCGGGACCGCTGGTATTACTACCAACGGGGATAACTGCGTCTGCCGGACAAGAGCGAATCGGTCTCGCGCACCGAGGGTTCCATTTTTATTAAGATTCCATTGTCAACCTTGGATTTTTTATAGTAGCGCCATGTCCGTCAGTCTGCCTTTCTGTCTGTATGTTGTGACATAGATTCCATAGATCACTTTTTCTCAGAAGCCATCAAAGATAGAAATTATAGTCGCCTGTAACTCAAGAACTGATGAAGTCTTCTTGGTCGCAATAGTTTTCCTTTAAGTTGGTGTTATGATTCGGGAGGTACCCTGCAAAATTGGGTTTTTTGCCTATGGTCAAACGTACGATTCGTCAAAATATATTTTTGTCAAAGGCTCGTTTGGTCAAAAATATCGTTTGCCAAAGTCGCGATTCGTCAAACAATTTTCGACAAAGGTGCTTTCGGTCAAACTTGAGGTTTGCCAAAGTCGCGATTCGTCAAACAATTTTCGACAAAGGTGCTTTTGGTCAAAGGTGAGGTTTGTCAAAGGCGCGATTCGTCAAACAATTTTCGACAAAGGTGCTTTTGGTCAAAGGTGAGGTTTGCCAAAGGCGCGATTCGTCAAACAATTTTCGACAAAGGTGCTTTTGGTCAAAGGTGAGGTTTGTCAAAGGCGCGATTCGTCAAACAATTTTCGACAAAGGTGCTTTTGGTCAAAGGTGAGGTTTGCCAAAGGCGCGATTCGTCAAACAATTTTCGACAAAGGTGCTTTTGGTCAAAGGTAAGAATTTGCCAAAGTGAGTGATTTAAAACGACCTCCTCGAACGTCTTCTCCGTGGAGGTCGTCAGAAATGAAGCTCACAGACGAGACGGCCTCCTACATCTGTTTAGGGTTGTCTTTATAGAAATACTAGTTTTGACGACCACCCTTCAAAGTATAATCCAGTATTATAAATATGACCAATAGGAAATAATTACGTCGAGGATAAAATGGGTTTTAAGACCGAGTTATACACTCTGCTTTTCACTTCGATTGCGAGGAAAACAGTGATAATGTAAAAAAACTTTAAATTAATTGCCTCTATACAGTCAGTAAACTTGCACTTATATATAATACATTAAATCACGCCTGTTTCCCAGAGGGGTAGGTAACTCTGCCACCACTTCTTTCAACTTGCACTTATTTTGCACGGAATTTTGTAACACAGCAACTTTTCCAAAGAAAACAGTAAATACTAGTCAAAAACAAGAAAAAATTTTCTTTCCCGCCACTGTTAGTTCTTTTTTAAACTTTTTTTTTATTTTTCTGCATGACATTTTTAGCTTGGGTCGGACGCGATACTGCCAAGTTATTTATTTATTTAGTTATTAATACTTGTTTTTAATGGTTTTTAATTTCTTTTTGTTAGATGCAACATAGACGGGAAATAAATAAATTAAAGTAAATGTATTAAAATGTCAAGTTTATGCTGTCACGTCGTGTCTGTCTGGCTATAGGGCTTAATTGTCTTAGTCTAGATGACGACAACACTTTATGCACTAGTGCATAAAATGCGATTATATGCAGCCTACATCCAGCATAAAGAAGGACTTTTCGAGCATGAGAAGTGAAAAATGTATTTTTCACATCACCTATTCGGAAAGGGGACTTTTCTTCCCTGCTAGGAGGGATCAAAGTGGCACTTGTCTGTTCAAGGGCATTTTTAAAGTATTCTTGAATATTTGGTTTAATAGTTAACAAATTTTTTTGTTACATTTGATAATTTTAGCACTTTTAGACAGTGTAAAAAATTAAATTTGTTTCATCACTAAGATCTTTTATTTTCCTCATAGGTGATGTGAAAAGCAGTATGTCTCACACGGTAGCAAAATTATTTCCACGTTGGGCGTTAACACTTTAATCCCTCACTACGCTCATGATTCAATGTACGCCCTCGCCGTAAATATGTCATTTTGCTCCCTTGTGACACTAATAACTATTAACGAAAAACAGTTTTGAAAAACATGATTTGACTAAAGGCACCTTTAACAAAAAGAGTATTTTGACGAATCGCACGTTTGACCATAGGCAAAAAACCCGCAAAATTAAGTGTACAAAATTTAAATTTTGTAACTTTGGTGGTTACTGAGCAAAAGTGAGTGTGAGCTACGGACGGACAGACCGACATACGGACGTACTATCGGCCAAATGGAACCCTGAGCCACCATAGAACCGTGGCACAGTGACGTCATAAACCAATCGTTAGAAGTGTCAAACTAATTGTTTTATAGTACATGGTGAAACTAGTTTCCTACGTTAGTTTAGAACTGGGTTCCTAGTTTGACTACCCTTAAAGGAATTAGAAACACTTACTAAGTGCTGCGCCTCCTTTAGCTGCAAAAAAATGCTCATGGTTAGTTAAGCACAGAACTAGCGCGAGGTCGGTGAAACAATAAAAATAATAAAATTTAGATCTATAAAAATACAAAAATTATATTTTTCTTGGCTGAACTCTTATCTTAATTTTCTTAAAGATTTTATGAGTTAATAAAACCCCTCTTTTTGCGTCGGTGGTTACAAAGAGTACGCTCGTCTTTTAAGGTCCTCAGGTCATAGCGTCATTGACGCTAATCATGTTTAAAAAGGTTAAAAAAAACGCTTACCCGCAGCGCCGCCCGCAGCACCAGCACCTAGAACAATAGTACATTATTGCCTAGGCGCGGAAAGTAAGGGATTGCCTGACGAGGTGGTTAGCAGGCCGAGCAACAGCGAGGCCTGCTAAAATACGAGTCAGGCAATCCCCCAGTTTCCACCGAGGCTTAAACATATAATGCTTTTCTCAAACATGTGAGGAAATGATACAAATATATTTGTAAAAAGTAAAATTAATAAAGTGATGTTAGTCATATTAGGACAATTTATAAACGAATTTGTTATGGGTTTTCCAGGAACATTTATGTTTGTCTGTTGAATTTGAGATGTTGATATTTCAGGGCTTGTGGTAGACAAATGGACGTAACTTAGGGAAAAGGATCCAATTCAACCATTTCACACTTGTAGAATTTGACATAATATTGACAGCAATAGAATTCAAATTTAATACCGTGAAGTGCCGAGGACTTGATGTTTCTAGTTTTTACACAACAACAGTAAGTTCTACGTTTAAATTTCAATAAGTTTTTGTTTTTAATTTTTTTTTCTAACCATAGACAATTTTATAGAAAATTAAAAAGAAGAAAACACACGCACTGTGCTACGAAAACGAGCAGTTGCCTTGGCTGTATGAGATTTATATCTTGGTCCTTTCTATTCTGTATGCATTGGACAGCACTTTAAAAAAATATCGCAGCGGACAGAAATGGGTTTTCATACGTTTATTTTACTTCTAGGAAGAAAATGAGGCCCTTCGCGTCTTCGTTTTTCAAAAGAAATGCCATCCTTTCTGAGCACGTTTGAGAATTCAGTATATTGTTGCCGAGGGTAGAAAGTACCTAAGCGATTTTTGGACGAGTCATATAGAGTTCCTCTAGTGTACGAGTCCAAAAGTTGCACTTTCTGCCGAGGCAGATATAGTGACTTTTTCAACTACTGCGAGGAAATGAAATAAAAAATTATTCACATTAGCAACTTGCACACTTTCGACGGCGTCGGTAGGCGTCAGTTTTCAACTCGGATAAAATAAGGACAGTAGCTACAGAGCATAAAAACGACTGATGTCATCACACTCTTCGCTCTTGTTACAAATGTCATTTGTTAAACAGTGATAACTATATTTCTCAGATTTTAAAAGCGTACCGTTTTGGCTGTTTGGCTGTGCGGGTCACTATTGATTAGTGTGCGTCCTCAGTATTAAACAACAATTATGTGACTGAAGTATGTGACCCTTACCCGTAATTGTTTATCCATGTTCTACATGTACATTTTTTGTTAAGTACGGTTATCTGGCTGCGACATGTCAAGTATCTAAGCGGTATCCCCTATCTGGTCCCTTATTATCGTGGTACTCGAGATGATAAAACTAACATTCGAAATGAAAATGTCAACTGCGTATATTTTATTTGTTTCGTCGTAACTCCCATGTAATTTAATCTCGAGTGATTTGAAAGTAGGATCCAAGTGCGAATGACATTAAACAAAAGTAGGCACATAATTTTTAGCAAAAGTACACCAAATGTTTTACGGTTCAAAACGGCGTGTTCTTGCGTGTTCAAAATAAAATCGACCAATCAAGGTCGATTTCATTGTTTTATTTTATCTAAATATATAAAACAAAGTCGGGTTAGTTACACCATATAACTCAAGAACGGCTCAACAGATTTTTATAAAATTTGACAAACAGATAGTTATTACCTGGATTAACACATAGGATACTTTTTATCCCGAAAGTTTTGATAGATTCCGAGGAATACGTGAAAAATGACTACTGCGCGGACGGAGTCGCGGGGAAGAGCTAGTCTATAATAGAAAAATTATTGAATGATTTTCATTGGTTCTAAAGTTGGACAACAATGTTATTGGCCAATGACTGTTCTTAAAAGTGATTATTTCTGACCCCAAATCAGACCAAAAATGTTCATATTTCCGAGCAGAGTTGAGAAAAAGTATGTTTTTGCAGAGGCTGGAAAGTATACTTAGGCAATAGTTGGACGAAAAATTTTATAGGCACTCCTCAAAAGTTATTGGGTGGCATATAACGATTTTGATATTTTTTGTACAAACTTAAGCATTTGCATCCTAAAAGCACCTTTTGGTGAAGTGGAACTGATGATGAAGACCAGAGACGTCACAGGAACTCCTTAATCATACGTGTTTCCCATGAGATTTATTTGTTAAGAATATGAAGTACACCCTATCATAATGCATGTGATGACACCGTCAGGTGAAATACCACAGGATTCTTCAATGATTAACGTCCTGTATCGTGAGCAGCGACATTTTGTTGAGATTGATGAGGAATTGGAATTAGGCTATTGTTTCTTGAAGTGTATGTGCTTTAGCGAATGATGAAAAGGTTTTAACAAAATATAAAACCATCAATCAAAAAATAGGTTTCAAAACTTTGTACGGTAATGTCGACTCGGCATAATTTTTACATGAATTGGTTTTGATGATTGTATTCACATCAACTATTCTTTCACTTTACATATAAATCGGATCAACGTTACTCAAGTTATCGTCCAACAGACATACACGAAACCCTGTGAGTTGACTCTGACCTCACTTTGTTCGGTCGATAATTTGTCTTGCTTAGTTTAATTTAAAGTTGAGTTTAGAATAAAAACTCAATATTATAAATGTGCTACATTCTGTTGATTATCGAGATATATTCTTCATTAAGCTACATGCTGAGTTGGCAACAGCGGCCGGGTTTCTCATGCTTGTTTTGTGTTAGACTTGTTTGAAACTCGTTGCTTGATTTTCAGAAATGACACTCACCAGGTAATCCTCCTGCTCCTCCTCCGAGTCCTCCAGCTGAAACAAAAATATCACTTTACTATAGCTTTACTAATGTTAATGCATTACACAATAATATCACTTTACTATAGCTTTACTAATGTTAATGCATTACACAATAATATACGTGTATTAATACAAACATACCGCAGCATTACTGCCGCATAGTTTTTTTTTTTTATAATCGGCATAATAAATCTCTTTCTCCGTTTTCTCCTATTTGGCCTACTTTTGCCTTTTCCAAGGCTCTTGTTTTATTTTTAATTTTTCAAAATTTGAAAAATTCTTCTGACAGTTCCTGGACTATCGATTTTTAATTATTTATTTATTTCTTTCTTAATCCATGGAAAACCAACAGCTTAATACAAATTTAATCCACTTTCCCATTTTTCCGTTTTATTTAATATATGTACAGGGTGTTTCATTTAAATCGGTCAGTAAGGGAAAGTCTGAAACTATAAGACATACGAAGATCTGTTCTTAGGAACCATGTCATCGATTTTAATAAGAAGAAAAACTGCATTCATACATTTAAAAAAAACCTGTACTCAGCTCGGGAATCGAACCCGATTGTTTTGAAAAAAATAAACTTACACTATTTCTATTTAGATATTGATTGTGTAGGTCTTAAGCAGTAAATGGCTCTATGAAACATGATGTCTAAAATGAATTAAATGCATTGTTTTCACATACTTTAATTTATTTCAGTAGGTGTTCGAAGTGACCACCGTTACAATATTCCACAAGTTCAGGCATGTAAAATTGTCTCTATGGTTGTTTGTACCTCTTTGCTGGTGTCGCAACTGGTGTATGTACCGCTTTACATATCATATGGCATTGGCATTGCATTAAACCATTCCGGAAGTTTTGATATCTGCGATAATATTATCTATTGATGACTGCAATTGCTTACTTTTATTAATCAAACACTAACAATCAATTGAAAAGCCCACTTAAAATAAGTATGTAGATTAAATTAAAGTATGTGAAAACAATGCATTTTATTCATTTTAGACATCATGTTTCATACAGCCATTTACTGCTTAAAACCTACACAATAGATATCTAAATAGAAATAGTGTAAGTTTTTTTTTTCAAAACAACCGGGTTCGATTCCCGAGCTGAGTACAGGTTTTTTTTAAATGTATGAATGCAGTTTTTCTTCTTATTAAAATCGATGACATGGTTCCTAAGAACAGATCTTCGTATGTCTTATAGTTTCAGACTTTCCCTTACTGACCGATTTAAATGAGATACCCTGTATAGTGAAGTGCGGCTACGACTAGTGGTCTACGCGCTACGCGTGTCTGAGTGCTACGGCAGATGCTTTCTGCTGCCACACTGGCAGTGCTAGCATTAATTGTAAAGTTGCAACTAAACCCGCCTGGCGACTAGTATGATGCAACCTTACAATATTAATATAGCCTATGACACCCGCACGTTTTCGACGAATCAAGTGACACTCCATTTCAATATCGGTCTAATAGTTTAGGAGCTAGAGTTGAACATACAATGTTTAGACACGTACATACATACATACTTTCTAGCATACATACACATTCTTAGACTGTTAAAAATATCCTTTGGCTGCGCGCAGTCGGGTAAATGCTAGAAATGTTTCTCTGATATTTTTTCTTAATTAATTGGTATTTCGAGAAGCAATTAGTGAAAAATAAAACTCACCAAGTCCGGCACCAGCGTTTAATCCAGCTTCTGTAAATGTTTCACAATTCTTTAGTTGAACCATTATCTACGTACAGTTACAGCTCTTGAAAGAGCTCTCGGGGTAGTACTTCTTTCTCACTCGCTCTCATGCGAGTCTAGCCGACTTTACCCGAACACGAAAGAAAGAGCTTTTGCAATGAAGTAAATGAGACAAAAGAAAACAAACTTAAATATAAATAAACAATCATTATATTAGGGGATAACCTCACATAAATTGACCTAGTCCCAAACTAAGCACTAGGCTTGTACTATGGGTAATAGACAACGATAAACATACTTATTTAGAGAAACACATACTTAAAAATATAGAAAACATCCAAGACCTAGGAACAAATAAATACTCGCGCTTATCACACAAATATTTGCCCATACCGGGATTCGAACCCGGGACCGCTGGTATCACTCCCAACTGGGATAACTGCGTCTGCCGGACAAGAGCGAATCGGTCTGGCGCACCGAGGGTTCCATTTTTATTAAGGTTCCATAGTCAACCTTGGAATTTTTATAGTTGCGCCATGTCCATCAGTCTGTCTGTCTGTATGTATGTTGTGATATAGATCACATAGATGATATAGATCACTTTTTCTCAGAAACCATCAAAGATAGAAAGCTGGAAATTAGACATTATAGTCGCCTGTTACTCAAGAACCGATGAAGTCTTCTTGGTCGCAATAGTTTTCCTTTAAGTTGGTGTTATGATTCGGGAGGTACCCTGCAAAATTAAGTGTACAAAATTTCAACTTTGTAACTTTGGTGGTTTCTGAGCAAATGTGAGTGTGAGCTATGGACAGACAGACCGACAGACGGACGATCTACCCATCGTCATAAACGATGTCATAAACCAAATCGTTAGAAGTGTCAAACGAATTGTTTTATAAGTCACTGTGACACAGTTCTATGGTGGGTCAGGGTTATTACATGGCGAAACTAGAGGGGTTCCTAGTTTAACTACGGAACCCTTAAAAGAATTAGAAACACTTACTAATTTCTGCGCCTGCTCCAGCTGAAAACAATGCTCATGGTTAGTTAAGCACAGAACTAGCGCGGGGTCGGTAACTATAAAAATATAATAAAATTTACATAAAAAAAATACAAAAATTATATTTTTCTTGGCTGAACTGTAATCTTAATTTTCTTAAAAAAATATCGAGTTATCACTACCCCTCTTTTTCCGTCGGGGGTTAAAAAGAGTACGCTCGTCTTTTAATGTCCTCAGGTCAGAGCGTCATTGACGCTAATCATGTTTAAAAAGGTTAAAAAACACTTACCCCCACTGCCGCCAAATACATCAGCCCCTAGAACAAAAGTACGTTTTAGTATTTACGTACGAGGCTGGAAACTTTACTTAGGCAATAGTCGGACGAAAAACTTTATAAGCACTCCTCTCCACCAAAGTTATTGGTTCACATACAACGATTTTGGTATTTTCTGTAAAAACTTAAGCATTTGCATCCTAAAGGCATCATTTAGTGAAGTGGAACTGATGATGAAGACCAGAGACTTCACAGGAACTTCTTAATGGTACGTGTTTCACATGGTATTTATTTGTTAAAATTTATGAAGCAAACTCATCATAATGCATGTGATGAAATGGAACTGACGGTGAAGTACCACAGGAACTCCTCAATGGTTAACGTCCCTGTGTCTTGGGCAGTGACATTTTGTTGAGGTTGATGAGGAATTGGAATTAGGCTATTGTTTCTTAAAGTAGTATATACGATACGTATGTGCTTTAGAGAATCACATAATAATAAAGTTCATCACACGAAAACGAAAACAAAATGTTTTAACAAAAAGCCGGTCAAGTGCGAGTGGGACTCACGCACCGAAAAGTCGTAAGTCAAGGTGAGTAAATGACATTCAACTGCCTGCACATTCATTTAGTCGCTGGTTTAGTAACTGGTCGCCTGTGAAACCAGCGACTAAATGAATGTACAGCCAGTTGAATGTCATTACTCACCTTGACTTACGTAAATTCGCCGGCTATTCATCGACTGAGTAGAACTGAACGACGATGTGTCAACAGAATAACATAGCTTGTCAAAATAGTCACTTACCCCCTTACTAATAAACGTTGAGTAACGGCTGAGTAGTTATACAATGCTTTGTCCTTATCTGTCATTGTGACATTTGAATTCGACAGATAAGGACAAAGCATTGTATAACTACTCAGCCGTTACTCAACGTTTATTAGTAAGGGGGTTAATGTAGAAACGATAAAGTTCCCGCAATTGGTATTTTTATGGACATGTCCAAAGCATTTGACAGGGTGTGTCATAAGAGGCTTCTGAATAAATTATACCACTATGGGATACGGGGTAACTGTCTTGAATTGCTTAAATCCTATCTTGAACGTAGACAGCAGAGCACTGAAGTATCAGCCTATTCTGAAAGTTCAAAAACCCTTAGTACCTATAAATCTGAATATAGATTTGTTAAAGCCGGTGTCCCACAAGGAAGTTTGCTTGGACCTTTGATGTTTCTGTTGTACATCAATGATTTGACAGAGGTTACGGACCATAAAACTCTTCTTTTGGCTGATGACTATTCGATAATAATAAGAAGTGATAACACTAAACAATACGAAGACGACGTCAATAGTGTCTTCCATGATGTTAATAAATAGTTAGAAACAAACTGCCTACAAGTAAACCTAGCAAAAACTAAGTGCATGGAATTCTATGCTCCCCAGGGAAAACCAGCTCAATTCAAGATTGTACAAAGGTTTTCATTTGGAGAACGTAAATTCAATTAGATTTTTGGGCATGATCATTGACTCTCACACCAACTGGCTTTATCATTCGGAGTATTTATTGTCCAAATTAAGTAGGTTCGCCTATGCTTTAAAACGTCTTCGGGAGGTTTCATCTGAAAAATTGGCTCTACTAGCCTTTCACTACTATGTTATGTCAAATTTACGCTACTACGTAAAGACCAACTCTTTAGACTGCAGAAAATATGCCTTCGTGCTATATATGGCCGAAATCAAACTAATCATAATCATAATCATAATCATAATTTATTCATAACTTTTATATTACATGTCAGCTTGTTACTTAGTTTTACAATAATTTCTTACTTATAAGAAAAAAAAAAAAAAAAAAAATCAATAATAGCAATTATAATTCTGTAATAAATTAAAAATAAAAATAAAACAATAATAATTCATATTATTGGCATTATTAATATGTTGTCTCAAACTATGCTAAGTCATGTCGACCTCTGTTCCTAAAGAACAGAATACTCACATTTCCGGCTTTATACACATACGAGCTAAGCTTATTTGTAAAAAATAATTTGAACACATTTAGAGGCAGAAACCCGAGGCCAAGTTTACAATCCAAATATGGTTACGATGTTGTGTGTCCAAAATCAAGGTCCGCTCAAGGAAGCGCTCTTCCTGAGAGACCACTGCGAGAAGAAGAAGCTCAACAGTCAGTTGTTTGGCAACAAAAACATACCTGGAATAGTTGGGTGAGCAGCGGCAAGCGCCACCTGAAAAAAAAAACAAATGTAATAATAATGTAGGTATGTGTATCAGAATTATCGTAAAACAAAAAGTTAAATTTAACAATGCACCTAATTTTATTTACATGTTATATCTTAGGGGTGGTCGCATTTAAATGTTGCCAAGATCAGGTCGTGGAACTCCTTAATGTTTGGAGTCGGTTCATTGTCTTTTACTTGTCCGTAGCATAATTTCTAAACTAGCTAATACTTAATACTACTTATGCAATGGGGTGTTATCTAAACTCGGTGACATGAAATATATCGAAGTCGGTGGCAATTATCATGTCTTTTCTATTGTGTATATATACTTTACACTGGCTTTGATATACTTCATGTACCTATTAGGCACTTAATTGGCAATTCTTGGAATTCCTAGGAGGCCGGTCTTTATTTAACCCTTTTCAGTGGGTTTTTGAAGACGGTTTAATTTTTTTGTTAAATATTTTTTGTCTTATCTGACGTATGCACCTCAAGAAATGGAGGGTGAACATGATGTTACTTATTAACTTTTTGTTATTAATTAAATAATTTGGGAATTAAGTAATTACTACAACACTAAAAAAGTAAGTTAACTCAAACTCAATTAAAGCTTGTATGACGGATCATTTACACTTGTGTACATGTATATCTATGTATACATATGCTTAATAAATCTGCAAAACAGTGGTGTCAGTAATTGCTATATCTTCATGAAAAAAAAAACACGTGTAGCTACACTAAACTGAATTGAAGATTTTTAGTATTTTTGTACTACTATTTGTAACGACTGTCTGTTTCTCTATCAATCTGTTTAAGACTTAAATAGGTGCAGTTTCACAGAGTTGAGCTACATGCTTAAACTTTGAATGAAAAATAAAACTATACATGTTTCAAGATTTTTACATTTAAGATAGAAAATTGTACGAGTAATTTTCTTAAATTAGCGTTGCAATGATTATTTCTATTTTTATACATTCCTATAACGTGGTAAAGTCTTGAGGTCCTCGTAGTTTAACAGTGACATTTTTTTAAATATTCCAAGTAGGTATAGTTAAGTTTTCAGCTTTCTTTTTAAATAAGTAAATTTCATGGATTATTTGAAGGTGGATAATGAAATATATAAAATAACTAATATATAAATAAAAACCCACGATAAAATCAGGACCCCTTATTTCAGAGCTTATAACTCTCACCTTTTTAACAAAGAAAACTAAATAAAGATCGGTCAACCCGTTTGGGAGTTATGACGCTACAGACAGATAAAGTAAGGGTTTATAAAGTACTTACCAAAAGCAGAACGAAGAAGAAGGCGAAGAATTTCATGTTTAGAAGCGTCGGTTTCCTTTCAAAAACTGTGCTTGGAGCCTCGTCTGCGGCCTATTTATACTTCCTCCTCGCCAAAATGTGATAAACCAAACACAGTTGTCCAAATATATATATTTTGTGGTAATGTCAACAAGAATAAATTTTGTTATTGTTAAAGAGTTTCTAGAAAGATGAATTTCAAATGTAGTCTTGTATGTACGTATGTATGTAGGTATGTAAACACTTTACAATACAATGAAAATGAATTAGTTGTTTGCCTGTACAGAGTCCTCGTATTTTCCCTCCTAATGGTGCTTTTCTACCGGCGAGGCGAGGCGGCAAAAATCGCGCCGCTTTTGTTTTGGTTTCGTTGCGTTACTATACGCTGAGGCCCGGACTTGAGACTAGGCACTTGACATTTGGGGCCCCCTCCCCCATCTCGAAACCATTCCATTTTGATTCACCAGGTCAGTTTATGTGCAGGTCCCGCCACTGGGACTGGGGCCCCTAGGCCAGAGCCTTGTTGGCATATGTGGAAATCCGGCACTGTGTTATAGTACTCGTAATACGGTTCAATATTAACAACGAATATTTCAATTCGCCCTCTCACCCATCCAGACTATTTCCACCGCAGCCGAGCGGGAAATAATATACAAATTCCCTCCCATCCTCGCCTCGCCTCGCCTCGCCGGCGTAGCATAGCACCTTAACTCAGTCACCTCCTGACGCTATCCTCGAACAAGCACACAAACATACGAATTCTATACGAATGATCACCGAGTTTAATTTAAAGGGCAACACAGACTAACCAGTCCACCGAAAAAAACGGAACCCTTATAGGATCACTTTGTTGTCCGTCTGTCTGTCTGTCTGTGTGTCTGTCAAGACCCTTTTTCTCAGGAACGCGTGGAAGTATCAAGTAGAAATTAATATCAAATACATAAGTCTGCAGTCCCTTTGGATCAGTGAAAAAATCAAACATCTAAGTCAACGCAATCAAAAGATACGACCGTTTATGCCGCATATTGAAGAGAATCTCAAGGGAATCAAAACCTATAGGGTACTTCCCGTTGACTTAGAATCATGAAATTTTGCAAGAAGCTATGTCTTATAGCACAAGTAAAGGAAAAAATCCGAAAACCGATAATTTGTAGTTAAATCACATAAAAAAATAGTCCAGTATAAACTGATACTCACTAAGTACTAAAGTGCATACTTATTGCGTGTCAGTTTATACTGGACTTGTTTATATTGTATTCCCGTGATCTACGAACTATTTACATGCCTACAAGTTTGTACGGAATAAATATTTCTAGGGGGGCACTCTACACATAAACTGAAACATAACTGAAAAAAAAAAATTTCAGCCAACATCAACGTGTGACACTTCTTTTAAAAATATTTTGAGGTTTCTTGGCAATTTTTTTTATTAAGTGTATATTTTCAGAAATATCGCTTCGAAAGTTGCAAAAATTGTATCCCCTCCCCTCTATCTTTTAAACTGTAAGTCTAAAAAATATGAAAAAAATTACAAGCCTAGAGCTTAGTTTGGGATTTGGTTAATTTGTGTAAGATTGTCCACTGATATTAATTTATTTATTGAATTAAAACTATGGGTTAGCTCAAGTATTTTTACAAGGTTTTATTTAACTTGCAATGTTTATTATCTTAAGCCAAATCTTGCAACTCTTGTAAGCTGAATTAGAACCACTTCCCGGTGTCAGATTGACCTGCATAACTTCGGTGACAATGCAATAATATAGTACCATGGCGACGCGGTTAGCCTAGTTGGTAGTGACCCTGCCTACGAAGCTAGCGGTCCCGGGTTCGAATCCCGGTATGGACAAATATTTGTGTGATGAGCGCGAGTATTTGTTTCTGAGTCATGGATGTTTTCTATGTATTTAAGTATGTATTTCTCTATATAAGTACGTTTATCGTTGTCTAGTACCCATAGTACAAGCCTAGAGCTTAGTTTGGGACTAGGTCAATTTGTGTGAGATTGTCCCATGATATTTTTTTTTATTTTTATGGAGCTGGTCTGATGATGCAGTTGGAAGGTGGCCACAGGAACTCCTCAACGAAACAAGACAGCCCCGCCGTGTTTGGGCTCGTTGGATTTGTCTTGATAACCAGACGATGACTGTGCAAAAAAGTACAGTCGGTAAGAAAAGCTTGTCCCAAAAATTAAATTTTTGACAGAAATTTCGTTATTGTATAGGTAGGGATATATTTTAAAATCAATATGTTATTGTTCGCTATCAGCATTGAATTTGATTGCGTCAGAGTCACCTCAGCTGCGGATTTAACTAAAATTATATTCATTGTGTATGAAGACAAATAAAACTTTACAAACTTATCCAAACCATTCGCAGACTTGTTAATTAGACGATAATGATACATAATTACTATGAAATGATAAATCTCCTTGACTTTTCCGGTGCTAAATATATCTTTGCATTGTAATTTTATTTACGTCAGTTATATGGTTGTATCACCTGAAATCAGTTTTGTAGTTACAAAAGAAAACGAACCTTATGTCGATGGTGATAAGTATTGCAATGCGATTGCAATGTGTAATAAATAGTAACAATAAAAATTACTTATACTGATATGGCTATGCTCGCGTTATAGCGATTCTAGGTTTACCCAACCAACCAATGATGGACACATGATTCTTATTCTGAAGAAGATAAGGGTTATTTATTTATTTTGCAACAATCAATTTATAACCCTATGATCTTTTCATTAAGAGTTAAGTGTCCATTAATGGTGCCTGTCAGCTAAAAGTGTCCAACACTGGTGCCGTCACGCTCAATACCTTGTCAACACTATATACCTTGTAGTAGGTACATCGTGACAAAACTATCCTAAGTCCGTCTCCGTGTAACAGACCACATACGTGCCAATTTATAGAATTATGTTCAGCCGTTTGACCGTGAAAACGAAACAAACAAACACACTTTCGCATTTATAATATTAGTACCTACCTACTTAGGATTGTTTTTAAAAACAGTTGGTATCAGGGAATGTTCTAGAAACTGCGTAATTTCAACGTTAGCAACGTTGTGTCTTACATCTCTCTCATTTGACTTACCGACTGATAGAAATGCAACGAAAATGTTTGACAAAAAAAACATACAGTCGAATTGAGAACCTCCTCCTTTTTTAACCGACTTCAAAAAATTCGACTGTATGTTGCTTATTTTTTTTTTTTTGTCTGTTTGTTACTCGATTACTCCGTCAATTGTGGACCAATTTTGAAAATTCTTTTTTTGTTTGAAAGGGTATACTTTCGAGGTGGTCCCATTGTCACCAAATCAGAATCTGATGATGTGATCCATGAGAAATCGAGGGAACTCCTCAAAAGTTATAGGCACACATATAGCGATTTTGGTATTACCTGCAAGACCTTAAGAAATTGCATTACAAAAGCACTTTTTGGCGAAGAGGAAATGATGAAGACCAGAGGTGGCCACCGGAACTACTTAGTCGTAAGTGATTGATGCCAGCAATGAGATTTATTTATTAAGAATATGAAGCTAGTTTTATACTAATTATAACACATATGAAGTGCAACTGATGGTGAAGTACCGGGAGAACTCCTCAATGATTAACGGCCCTGCATCTTGGGCAGCGACATTTTGTTAAGAGTGATGAAAGATTGGTATTAGGCTATTGTTTCTTAATGTGATGTTTATGTGCTTTAGTTTATGACATAATAATATTAGATGCAACACTAAAAAGCCAAAAAAAAAATTTTTAACAAAAAAATAAAACCGTCTTCAAAAACCTACTAAAAACCGTTAAATAAAAACCAGCCTCCTAGGAGTCCTAGTAATAGCCTATTTAGTGCCTAATAGGTACATAGAATATATCGAAGTCGGTGGCAAGAATCATGGTGTCATTGCACCTGTGTATGTATACCTACTTGACACCGACTTCGATATATTCTATGTACCAATTAGGCACTAAATATGCTATTACTAGGACTCCTAGGAGGCTGGTTTTTATTTAACGCTTTTTAGTAGGTTTTTGAAGACGGTTTTATTTTTTTGTTAAAATTTTTTTTTGAAGTCGTTTAATAACAGCCAAATGTGACGTTCTCAATATAAAGGGACCTTATGGAGTAAGGCAGTTACGCTTTTCTTATTCTTGTAACTATACGAATAATATGGTAACAGTTCTAAAAACGGCGTAACCACCTGCCTCCATAAAGAAGATCCCTTTATATTGAGAATGTCACAAATGTCCCAGATGGCCGACGGCAACAAAGTTTTTCGACCTTTGGTTTTGTTAAAAACCGGTCAAGTTCGAGTCGGACTCGCGCACTGAGGGTTCCATACACATTTGCCCGGTTTTTAGCATTGGTTGTTTTTCTACAGGGTTTGTTCTATAATCAATACCAAATTTGACGCTTGGTATGTATTATCGTGTTAACGATAAAATATTTTTTTTTCTTGTATGGAGTCCCATAATTCTTTTACTTTTTGACTTTATTATTATTTGTTAGGAAATCCGCCGTTATATCACATATTCTGCAAAAAATCAACGGGATATCTTGTACGGTTCAAAAGATACAGCTCTTTAAAGTTAGAACGGATGGACGGACAGCAAAGGCTTAGTAATAGGGTCCCGTAGGCACCTTTTGGGTACGGAACCCTAAAAAAGAGAAGTATTTTTATTTTCTTCAGTTATAAATTACTTATAATGGTTTTATGAGTAGGTATTTATTTAAAAGTATGTTAATCGTTGTCTAGTACAACCGTTTAGGGCGTGTTTGTCTCATCATATCGCATTACATTACATCACACTTACATCACATTACATTATATAGAGACCGAGATAGAGATTCAACAGCTTCTTGGAATGCATTCACTGCCGCTTCTGGGCTTGAGAATCGTAAACCTCTAAGTTTATCTTTTATTCTTGGGAATAATAAGAAGTTGCAAGTTGCGAGGTCCGGCGGATGCGTCATCAGTTCCACATTTGAAGCCTTCAAATACGCATTCGTTCTCTTAGCGGAATGTGCAGATGCGTATTCGTGGTGAAGGATGACATGACTGCGATGACGCTTTACACGAACTCATTGAGCGAAAATTTTCACGACTTAGTTTCATTATAATAGCGACACACAATTTTCTAAACCTCGCCAAATTGAAAAAAAACAAATGACAGTCTCGTAAATTGAAAAGTAATATTATGTTCATAGAGAGTTCCATTTTCAAATTCTGTTATTGCTTTTTTAATTTATTTATTGTAAGTGGCCAGTTCCAGAAACTTTCACTATGCCCCACGTATAATGAGCGTTGCCATAGTAATAACTGTTCTTTTATAACCATTATAGCGTCATTCCGGATATTAGTCTTGGCATTTAGTGAACACTTGACTTCCTAATATCGTTAGAAATGGTTTAATTACAATTGAAATGACGTAGATTAAAAACAAAATTAATTTCAAGACTTATTGCTTTTAAATCTACATTTTTATTAAATCACTAAGAACATAATGATATGCATCGACTTGTTATTGGTTACCATGGTTACGCTTAATATGGATATCGGCAATCATCGACTTGTTATTAGGTTACCATGGTGGTTACGCCACTTCGTAAAATCATTTGTCATAGACTTTATATGGAGACATGAATTTATCTCGTACCAACCGCAAACAAAACGGGAATTAAATTTTAGGATGTTTCAGTTTTTCCTTTATATTTGGGCTAAACACGATAGTGTTTCTGAATGCAACATTTAAAGTGTGTGTGTCTGCTAGAAGTACGTTAAAATTTTTATGATCCCATACAAAAAGCGTGACTTTATTAAATTTTGTCACTCCGCGGGCTGTATCTCATGAACCGTAATAGATAGACTGTTGAACTTTTCACAGAGTGTGTATCTCTGTTGCCACTATGACAACAAATAATAAAAAGTATAATCTAATCTAGTAAGTATAAAAAATCTTGTACGGTGGTACGGAACCCTTCGTGTGCGAGTCAGAGTCGCACTTGGCCGGTTTTTTTGCTCGACTTGGCGGGGACACTGCCGTGCCCCCAGATAGAATTAAATTGAACTTCGCAACACCCCCGCCTTCTGCGTAGCCGGTTAAGTGATCCATTTCAAGCCGCTGCGTGTTTTGTTACGGTGTTGGAATTTAATTTCCTAACGCCGATAACAATATTACAGTAACGCACTCACGCTCAACATGCAGTAGATAATAATGTATTGTTTTATTTTATACATTTCCGTGGGTAAGTTTTGAAGGCGATCACTACATTTTTTCATTTTTTATTTTATCTTAAAATAAAACAAAGTTGGGTTAGTTAAACCATTATAACTCAAGAACGGCTCAACGGATTTTTATGAAATCTGGCACACAGATAGTTTATTACCTGGATTAACATAAAACATACTTTTTATCCCGGAACATTATATTGTTCCCGTGGGATAAGCAAAAATGACGACTACACGGACGGAGTCTAGTCTAGCTAGTTTTATTTATAATTACTTAAGTTAGTATTTCATATATATAAAATACTGGGTGTTTTCTTATTCGTATTAAAATTTTTGGGGATTAAATCAGTAAGTCATACTGACCAACTTTCACTATGGGACCAATACCCGCGAAAAGAAAATTGACCATCCCATACATTTTGACTAATCAGCTGACGATGTTTTGTATGGGAGGGTCAAATTTTTTTTCGCGATTTCAGGGTTGGTCCCATAGTGAAAGTTGATCAGTATGAGTTACTGATTTTTTAGACGAATAAAAAAACACCCAGTATATACTATATAACTAACTCGACTATGTTATATAACATAGTCGAGTTAGTTACACTACACCATTTATAACTCAAGAACGGCTTGATCGATTTTTATGAAAATTGTCACAGATAGTTCATTTATTAATGTGAATAATATTAATGTGAATGTGTGTGTGTAATAGTGAATTTCGTGTATGTGATAATAGCCTCCTTGCGTTTTTATAAGATGATTTGTAAATATATTATTGTCTATCGTCTTTGACATTGTCCGTTGCAATGTCATTCTATCAACAACTACGTTTCTTTACCATGTCCTATTTTATTATTGAATAAAGCCAATATTCTATTTGGTCTTGTCTAAACTTGTATCAATTTATTCAATAATATTTTTTTGTGTCACCAAATATGACCGACGGAAAAGAAAACTCATCTATGTCACGCTATTTACGCCCCGAACGGTTTGACGTGGAACCTTCGATGACAGGTTCAGACCTCAAATGGGCCCATTGGAAATATTCATTCGAGAATTTCATCGCACGGGAAGCTGCCTCAGCTGATAAGATACTTAAGTACCAACTCCTTGTCAATCATATCTCTCCGCCAATTTACAATATTATTCAAGCAAAGACCTCGTACGACGAAGCCATCAAAACGCTCAATGATGCCTATGAAAAGCGACAAAACACCACCCTAGCACGACATATTCTAATTTCAAGGAAACAACAGCCGGGCGAGTCAGTAGCTGAGTATTCGAGAGCCCTAAACATACTCGCTCGTGACTGCAAATTCAGGGATGTCACTGCAGCTGATTACCAAAACGATGTCGTACGTTTAGCTTTCATTGCCGGGGTATCATCGCAGAAAATCAAACAAAGACTTCTAGAAAACTCCACTGACACTCTGGAGAAAACCTTGAACCTGGCTTTGTCTCTAGAATCTGCCGAAAGCACTTCGCAACTACTTACAGTGTCACCTTCTACATCTGCTTATGCTAATGCTGCCTCTGAAGCTCCAGAACACTCGCCGATGACCAATTTAGCAGCTACAAACGCTCCAAACAGACCTCGACCTGATTCTTATCCTAACCAAACCAGACGACGATGTTTCTTCTGTGGTAGCAGTAATCTTCATCAGCGAAACAGATGTCCCGCGTATAACGCCGAATGTCAGCTTTGTTCCAAGAAAGGGCATTTTGCAAGCGTATGCCGTAGTTCTGGGCCCAACCCACGATCTGCTAATGCTATTGCCACAGATGACGAACAATCGCAACCTCAATCTACTTACTCTAACTTGTCTAATATCTCCGCCGCTGCTCCTGCAAGCCTAAGAAAAGCAACTATACCTATTACAGTCAACGAATATCGTGCTGATGCACTTCTCGACACCGGTAGCTCAATTAGCTTTATAGACAAAAACCTAGCTCGAATAATCAACCTCAAACAAAAGCCATGCAAGCAGACAATTACTCTAGCATCACTCAATAATGTCTCTCATGTCGACGGTCTATGCTATGCAACAATTCAGATTGGTGAGCACAAGTACCAACACCAACCACTACTCATCATCAACGACCTATGCGCGGATATCATCATCGGGCACGATGTTCTCGGGAAGCACTCGTCACTCGTACTTCAATTTGGAGGAGACAAACAACCTCTCAAAGTTTGCAACGTTTTAGAAGCGTCAGTCCCGCCAGCATCAGTTTTCACCAACCTCTCGCCAAACATAAAGCCCATAGCTATACGCTCAAGACGGCATTCTCAAGAAGACCAAGACTTCATATCAAACGAAATAAACAACCTACTTAAGGACAAAGTAATCGAACCCAGTATCTCGCCATGGAGGGCACAAGTACTCGTTGCCGGCGGAGGCCATCACCGTAAGCGCCTCGTCATCGACTACTCGCAAACAATCAACAGATTTACTGACCTAGACGCTTACCCTCTCCCAAGCATCGCGATTCTATCATAACCAAAGTGGCAAAATACAACGTTTACAGTCAAATCGATCTGAAAAGTGCTTACCACCAAGTCCCAATCTTACCGAAAGAAAAAGTTTACACTGCATTCGAAGCTTGTGGTAATCTCTACCAGTTTACAAGAATACCGTTTGGCGTAACGAATGGAGTGGCAGCTTTTCAAAGAACCTTGCAATACATAATTGACACTGAAAAACTTAAAGGTATCTTCGCTTACCTTGACGACGTAACTGTCTGCGGTAAGGACAAATCCGACCATAACCAAAATCTTGAAATGTTCATGAAGGCCGCTGATAAATACAAACTGACCTTAAACATGAACAAATGCACATTTGAATCAGAATCAATCAACTTGCTAGGATATACTATCGCGCACAACGTTATAAAGCCTGACAAGTCTCGATTGGAACCGCTAACGAATCTTCCAATCCCCACTGATACTGCTACACTGAAGAGAGCGCTCGGTCTCTTCGCCCACTATTCAAAGTGGGTCGACAACTTTTCTACGAAAATCAGACCTTTAATCGAAGTTACTTTTCCTTTATCTCAAGAAGCTATCACTGCCTTTCAAAACCTTAAAACTGATATATCGAAATCAGCATTAGCAGGAATCGACGATAGGGAAATATTTTCAGTTGAGACAGACGCCTCCGATTTTGCCATCGCAGCGACCCTATCACAAAAGGGTCGTCCTGTCGCATTCTTCTCTCGTTCTCTCAACGACTCCGAGAAAAGGCAACCTTCGATTGAGAAAGAGGCCTGCGCCATAGTCGAAGCTTTGCGAAAATGGAGACATTTCCTGATAGCAAGACATTTCTTACTCATTACAGACCAGCAATCTGTCGCATTCATGTTCAATCAAACACACTCTAACAAAATAAAGAACGAAAAGATCGAAAGGTGGCGGTTGGAGCTCTCGTGTTTCAAATATGATATAGTCTACCGACCTGGGAAACATAACTTCGCCGCTGACGCACTTTCACGAGTATGTATGCAAATAAATACTGCCGCTTCTAACTCTAAACTAGTGGAACTACACAGGAATCTCTGCCATCCAGGGATCACGCGCATGGTTCATTGGGTCAGATCGAAGAACCTACCGTACTCCGTAGAGGATGTAAAACGAATGACGGCCGCATGCCCAACTTGTGCGGAAATAAAACCACGATACATGAAACATCAAGGACATCTTATCAAAGCGACAGCCGCGTTTGAAAGATTGAATATTGATTTTAAGGGACCAATACCATCTAGCACCCAGAACCGATACATACTGACAATAATTGATGAGTTTAGTCGTTTTCCCTTCGCTTATGCGTGTAAGGATGTATCTTCAAGAACGGTAATCAATTGTCTCGAAGACTTGTTCTCCACTTTTGGTACCCCAGCGTACATCCACTCCGACAGGGGTACATCTTTCTTATCGGATGAACTTAGACAATTCTTGTCTTCTCTCGGGACATCATGCAGCCGCACTACGCCCTACAATCCCCAGGGAAATGGACAGATCGAACGTCTCAACGGCACACTGTGGCGAACGATCCAACTAAACCTCAAATCAAACAATGAAGATATAGTAAACTGGGAAAAGGCACTGCTACCGGCGCTGCACTCTATAAGATCTCTCCTGTGTACGAGCACTAACACAACGCCGCATGAACGCATGTTTAATCACCCACGCCGTTCGCAAAACGGACAGTCTATGCCAACTTGGCTACATTCGCCTGGACCGGTGTTTATGAAAAAGCACGTAAGAAGCTCCAAGTATGACCCCGCTGTACAGGAAGTCCAATTGTTGCAGAGTAACCCAGAATACTCCTTTATAAGACTGCCTGATGGGCGAGAGACAACAGTCTCCAATAGATCGTTAGCTCCAGCACCACGAGCTGTTGACGAGGACCTTTCAGATGATGAAGTTGACGATAACCAATCCGAAGAAATGTCTGCCATTCAAGACCCGCCTGCCAACATCGATCCGGATGCAGGAATCAGCCAACTTCGGCGTTCGGGCAGAGATCGCAGACCTCCAGCCTTCATGCATGACTACGTCTCTTCGTAGATGGGGCGAATGTGATAATAGCCTCCTTGCGTTTTTATAAGATGATTTGTAAATATATTATTGTCTATCGTCTTTGACATTGTCCGTTGCAATGTCATTCTATCAACAACTACGTTTCTTTACCATGTCCTATTTTATTATTGAATAAAGCCAATATTCTATTTGGTCTTGTCTAAACTTGTATCAGTGTATACATAAGCCCTGTGACATTTTTATCATTAAATTTGTATCAATAAAGTTATTCTATTCTATTATATTTTTATTACCTGTATTAACATAACAAATACTATTTCTCCCGGAAAACTTGCTGGTTCCCGAGGAATAAGCGAAAAATGACTAATACGTGGACGCATTAAAATAAAGCACACAAAATATAAAAGAACAGTAAACGTAATTTTAAAGAGTGACAACGGTCACAATAATATTTGACGTTCTCAATATAAAGGGACCTTATGGAGTAAGGCAGTTACGCTCTTCTTATTCTTGCAACTATACGAATAATATGGTAACAGTTCTAAAAACGGCGTAACCGCCTGCCTCCATAAGGTCCCTTTATATTGAGAACGTCACATATCAATAAATTAACAATAGGGGCTAGTAACTGTAAATGTCACAACTGACAGTTTGTATGGAACATCATTACATTAATTCGCGTTTTCAGTATTTCGCGTTTAAATACAGTAGGTACAAATTGCAGATCTTCACTCGACTGCGCAAAGCGAAAAGAAGGGTAATGTGGTTAACCGTCTATGTGTGTATGTGACCGGAAATCGGATGTTCCACTAGCTCCTAAACTATTAGACCGATTTGAATGAATGGGGTGTAATATGATTTGTCAAAAAACCGGCCAAGTGCGAGTCTGACCACACGAAGGGTTCCGTGCCATATTTAATACTATGTACTTTCGTAAAAGAAACAAGATAGGCGCTATAACCATATGTAAAGTAGGTAATTGTAGGTAATTTTTAATTTAATTTAATTTTTATTATTTGTTGTCATAGTAGCAACAGAGATACACACTCTGTGAAAAGTTCGACAGTCTATCTACCTATTAGGGTTCGTGAGATACAGCCCGCGGAGTGACAAAATTTAATAATATCACGCTTTTTGTATGGGAGCACCCTTTAATTTTAAGTTTTATTTTATTTTTATTATTTGTTGTTATAGCGGGATTTAAAATAAACATTCTGTGAAAATTTCAACTATCTGTCTATTACAGTTCATGAGATACAGCCGGTTTTAACAAAAAAATCACGTTTCTTGTATGGGGCCCCTTTTAAATTTTTAATTTAATTTAATTTTTATTATTTTTTGCTATAGCGGCAATAGACTTACACATGCTGCGAAAATTTCAGCTGTCTACCTATTTCGGTTCATGAGATACAGCCCGGCGACAGACAGACGGACGGACGGACGGCTTAGTACCGAGCGGGTGTCATAGGCTATATAAAATTTATAAGTCATCGTAGTCGCCAGGCGGATTTTAGTTTTATGATTAGTTTAGGTTATTAGTACAGTTATTGAGATAGAACAATTACCGCCTGTTTCACGATCGTCAAGTAAAGCATATCTGTCAAATAAAGTAAGCCCTTTCCCTTTCTTACACTTGAAAATAGACAAGGAGAGGGCTATCTTTAACTGACAGATGAATTTACTTGTCGATTGTGAAACAGGCCCTAAAGTTGCAAAATAAAACTCGACTGACGACTAGTATGACGTACCCTTACAATTTTTAGGGTTCCGTACCCGAAGGGTGCCCAACGGGACCCTATTAATATGCCTACGCTGTCCGTCTGTCTGTCTGACCTAACTATAAAGAGCTGTATCTTTTGAACCGTAATAGATAGCGGGTCGATTTTTTCTCCAGAATATGTGTTATTACAGCGGATTTCCTAAGAAATAAATAAAAAATAATAATAATGGGGGTCCCCATACAAGAAACGGTTTTTTTTCAACGTATTTTAATTTTTGTTGTATCGTAAAAACGGTAAAACATACAAGCGTCAAATTTGGAACAAGATACTTTTACAAATGCATGATGCATGATGATGTTGATGCTATTGATGATCATCGCGCCGTCATCTACTTATTTAGTTAGCCTTGTTTTTTTTTTTTTTATTATTTATTTCTAATTATTTACACAATTTTTCAGCGCTGCTCATCAGACCTAGCCACGGGAGGACTCCGCCCTCGGACCTCGAGTCAGAGGAGCTGCAGAAACCAGCCGTAGTAGACATGAAATCATTAAAAAATGCGGCGGAAATCATCCAGTTGCTGAAAATTATGAACAGAGGCAATGTGAATAAGTCGAACAGGCAGAACTCGGCACCAACAGGCAAATATTCCAGAACGGCTAGCACAGTTGTCGAAAATCGTTAAGTTAGCGTAATGCGTCTTGGTTAACCCCCTGCGGGCTTAGCATGCATGCACGAGATAAAATTTGACAGGTGCTAGGGAAATGAATACATCTAGTCCATATTATAACGTCAGACTTAACGCTTAAGGTTTAAAATAAAAGTGTCTCGTCCTAACTTTTATTACTAAGCCACTATTGCGATTTCCACATTGTTATAGCGATTTTATCAAGACGGGACACTTTTATTTTAAACCTTAAGCGTTAAGTCTTACGTTAGAATATGGAATATGTGTATTCATTTCCCTAGCACCTGGCAAATTTTATCTCTTGCTTGCATGCTACGAGTAGGGGGCCTGCAGTGTCGCCCGGCTTTTGTGAAACATTTGTATACAGGTGTCCCGCGATAAAGTACACAAACGAATAAGGGTGAAACTACATGTGATTTTATCACGGAAAGAAAGTATATAATTTTGTATGGGGTTTACAATAATAATTATTGTAAACTATGCAAAATAAAAAAAAATCCGTGACACTTATTTTAAACCTTAAGCGTTAAGTTTTACGTTAGAATATGGAATAGATGTATTCATTTCCCTAGCACCTGTCAAATTTTATTTTGTGTAAGCATGCTAAGCCCGCAGTGGGAACATTTACTCGAACCCATATTTCCCACCATTTTGCGAAGTTAGGGCTCAAAATACATTAGCCACAATACATTGGTTTGACTGTAAACAATCTCGCCGAATATCTAATTAAACCCCCGCCATACTGCCCTGTTAAGGTAAAAGGCATTTTTTTACACAAAACTCCTGTAGCAATTGCAACCTTATTACCCAGTAATGAGGTTGCAATTGTTACAGTTGTTTTGTGTAAAAAACTGCCTTTTACCTTAGCAGGGCAGCATAATTGGGATCACCACTTTCATAGTTAATAACTCACAAATGGATATCACAGGCATGAGAAGTTCACCAAAAATCAAATATTACTGATTGCAAAAAATCCGTAATTATTCATCTCGCTGTGTAACCCCATGCCCCCCACTCGTAAGAGAGATCATCATCATCAGTGCGATTCCAAAAATGATTTCCGTAAGTGTAAGAAGCTGGGACAACGTCAAATTGTAACTGCTGAAATTTGTTGCAGGTATTGATTTTGACTACTTAGGGGCCAGTGAGGAGAAGAGCGATATCGTTAATGAGCTGATGAAGATGATTAAGAGCAGTTACCACGCTAAAGAGAAGCAGGTGGTGCGGCCAAATGACAGACTGATCTACATCAGTAACCCGGAGGTACTGGAAGAGTATAAGATGCAACAGAAGATGACACGAAGGTATATTTCATTGTCTGACTTCTGCCTGCAACTCTGGATTGGAACCGTTTATCGCTAATACCGTAGGAACTCCCAAATTTCCCGAGATTAAAAGTAATATGTCTTAATATCATCCAAATCCGTTCAGTAGTTTTTGCGCGAAATAATCCATACATCCATCCTTACAAACTTTCGCGTTTTTAATGTTTAGTAGGATGACACCCGTCAATTGGCCATCTTGTATTAAATACTTCTGAAATTGCAAATGGCCTCATAGGCCATACCATGACGAGAAATCGGATGACGGAATTCGGATCTAGTTACATACAAAGTACTATTGCTACTTCGGACCGACATTTCTCGGATTCGGATGAGACGCTTTGCGTAACCACTCTTATGCCCGGTTTCTATATTCAAACCGCGGATAGATAAGGATAATAATAATAATCCAGCCTATATACGTCCCACTGCTGGGCACAGGCCTCCACTCACAATGAGAGGGGTTTGGGCTATAGTTCCCACGCGGGCCCAGTGCGGATTGGAAACTCTTCGCACACACCGTCAAATTATTTTGCAGGTGTGTGCAGGTTTCCTCACGATGTTTCCCTTCACCGAAAAGCTCATGGTAAATTTACAAATTATATTTCGCACATAAATTCCGAAAAACTTAGAGGTGCGAGCCCTGCTTAAGAGTCGGCAGGTCAAACCATTAGGCTACCACGGTTTTTGTAAGGATACCTCGAGTTAAAATTTGACATTTGCCACATACAACATGTATCAAATTTAAATTTGGAGCAACCTTATCTATCCGCGGTTTGAATATAGGAACCGGACATTAGGGGTTTTGTACTGGGTTGCCTTCTACACTAATCATACTAATATTATAAAGAGGAAATATTTATATTTTTGTATGTTTGTAACGAATAAAGTCGAAAACTACTGGACCGATTTCAAAAATTCATTCACCAACATTTAGAATGGACTTTCAGGGTGGACTGAGGCTATATTTTAATTTACGAACGTACTGACTTTTCGCAGGCGAAGTCGCGGGCGGAGAGCTAGTTGTACAATAAAATACATCAAATAATTAGTTCGGTAAGAATAAGACAACCATCTGCGATGTTTTTGCGTGTCCTTGGTGGCGGTTATCACTTTCTGCTACCAGACCCGCTCGCTCGTTCGCCATCTAGCATAAAATGATAAATGTGTTTTTGTAGCTCAGCGGAGGGGGGGGAGACAGGCGACGGCAAAAGCTCCCCCAATGAGAACTTGTTGGATATACTCCAGCATTCACGAAGGTCTGGCAAACATACGGATCGTAAGTACCTAGGGTATGCTACATCGGATGGTTTTCAATTCCCGAATTGATTTTTGAAATTGAGCCCCAATACTGGAACTGACACCGGAGTTACTTACCAGATGACAGGATTTTTTCTGAAATGTCAGGAATTTTCACCCCGTGTCAAGAAAAAAAAAATAGCATGTTTAAAATAAAAGGATAATGAAATACCCCCAAAGGATAACCTTCAAATAATGTCAGGAAAAATTCTACAAAGTCAGGGATTTTGTTAGGAAATCTGATTTTTGGATCCTATCCAGAATTGATGCTTATGTAATTATTTAAGCAGGTACACTAAGCTCGTTTAATGACAGACATTAGTTGTTGCCCGCGACTCCGCCTGCTCGTTTATCCCTTCCTCTCGGGAACTGGTTCGTGTTTTCTGTACTGTCATTGCACCAAGTTTCACTTCGATTGGTTAAGCCGCTAAACCGTGAAGAGGAAACCAACATTACTTTAACATCCATATATATGTATATATCTATAATTATATATAAATAAAAGTGAGTATATCTACTAACATAGTTTTAACACCAATGTTACTAACACTATATGGGCAATGCCTGAAATAAATGATTTTTTAAAAAAAAAATTTTTTTATTTATAAATAAAAAACAATTACGATACACGCGGATTATCACATGACAAGTACTCGACCGATTCAGCTTTTATTAATTTGTTGTATTCGTAATTGTCAGGACAAGGTTCATCGATAGATGATTCAGCCATCTAAAATACATACTTGCTTGAACTGAATCGACAAAAAAAATCCATATAATAATCGAACCTGCTCACAAAATTCACGAGAATCGGTTGAGAAATGCGTCCTGTGGAGGAGAACAGCCGGACACACGAAACGAAACGACAAACGGCAGTGTTTGGACAAGTTCGAAGAACATGGCCGGGCGACGACACTGCACTGACGACACTGATATTTACACAAACCCATTCAAGCTATATTTCCCACCCTCATAATTTTTTTATGGATCACTTCAACCACTTTATTGCGATTAATGCATTTTGAATTCTAACTTGGCAGTTTTTTGAACTGCCAAGTCTGGGCTCAATCCATTAATCGCAATAAATTGGTTTGACTGTCAATCTAGTGTTAAACTAGGCAACTTTTTAGATATCACTAAGTTTCGTGGCAGTTGAGAACTTGGCCTATTTTTTTTATTCATATTTTTGGTGGGGTTATATTTTCTGCTTAAAATACCTTCTTTATCGGATCATTTGCACATTTATTTGAACCGAATATAAAAACATAAATACATGTACTTGGTTTTAAACAGGTTAAGATTAATAAGATTCTGGGTTGATAATATTAATTAGGTACATAAAATAAATTATTTTTCTCAAACATGCTCAGAAAGGATGGCATTTCTTTTGAAAAACGAAGACGCGAAGGGCCTCATTTTCTTCCTAGGAGTAAAATAAACGTATGAAAACCCATTTTTGTCCGCTGAGATATTTTTTTAAAGTGCTGTCAAATGCATACAGAATAGAAAGGACCAAGAAATAAATCTCATACAGCCAAGGCAACTGCTCGTTTTCGTAGCACAGTGCGTGTGTTTTCTTCTTTTTAATTTTCTTTCAAATTGTCTATGGTTAGAAAAAAAAAATTAAAAACAAAAACTTATTGAAATTTAAACGTAGAACTTACTGTTGTTGTGTAAAAGCTACAAACATCAAGTCCTCGGCACTTCACGGTATCAAATTTGAATTCTATTGCTGTCAATATTATGTCAAATTCTACAAGTGAGAAATGGTTGAATTGGATCCTTTTCCCTAAGTTACGTCCATTTGTCTACTACAAGCCCTGAAATATCAACATCTCAAATTCAACCGACAAACATAAATGTTCCTGGAAAACCCATAACAATTTCGTTTACAAATTGTCCTAATATGATTCAATCACTTTTAATATTAATTTTACTTTTTACAAATATATTTGTATCATTTCCTCACATGTTTGAGAAAAGCATTATATATGCCTCGGCGGAAACGGGGGGATTGCCTGACTCGTATTTTAGCAGGCCTCGCTGTTGCTCGGCCTGCTAACCACCTCGTCAGGCAATCCCTTACTTTCCGCGCCTAGGCAATAATGTACTATTATGAAGCTATCTCCACATTTACTTTAGGCAAATTAGCTCAGAATATCCGATCAAGAGATCGGTCAAGAGACTGCAAAAAAGTACAATCAGCAATAAAAACCGGGCAAGGCATGTCGGACCACGCTCAGTGCAGGGTTCCGTCGCCATTCTTACAAACACAAACAACAATGCCCAAATACCGTGAATTTTTCACATATTATTAACTAATTTTCTATTTAAAGTTATCATAGTTGATTTTCAGGTAGGTATAAACATTTTAGTCGCATGTCACTCAAATACCAATGATGTCTACTTAGTCGTGATAGTTTTCCTTTTAAATTATATGCGCTTTCATTTAAGATATCTTTTAGGCTGCAGGGGGGGGAGCACTTAAACCCGCCATATTTTTGAAATACCTATCAAAGACACCATGGGTTCGACGAGAAAAAAAACCATCCCCACTTTTCGTGTAAAACGTATAAACTAAAAAAATTTTTTTTTCAAAATTTTTTTTTACCACTGTCGGCGTGGCTAATATATTCATTAGGCTGCGGACGGACGGACAGACGGATGGACATGGCGAAACTAAAAAGCAGTCTCAAAAACGGTGTTATTGACTGAGGTTTATTTCCATATTTATGTTTAAGTGATATTGTTAATCTTTACAGCTAACAACGACCTGGATGCAGAGAAAGACAAGAAAGTCCAGTATGATGAAAACGAAGACAAAACCAAGGAAAATCAGCAAGAAGAAGCGGAAGACGCAAAAGGTTTAGGTAAAAGTATCGATAACCCTTCCCGAGAAGACACCGACACATCAGCAGTAAAAAATAAACACAAAAAAATCATATTACGAGCAGAAATAGACGATCCATTCGAAACGGACGAAGAAAAAAACAAACCTTTCGAGGATGAAAACGATGACTACGAAATAAAAACCACTAAGTTTGTTACAAAACGTGAAATCATGAAAAACAGTGACGAGAAACCTTTTAAAAATTCGAGGGATAAAAAGAAAGAGGATAAGAACAGATACAAGAATAATGATCCATGGGATGATGATTATAGTTACAACAAAAAAGATCGATTTCAAAAGAAGAGCAAGCCTCAAAAGAACAGGATGCGCGATGACGTGGCACGTAATCCCCCAAAAAAGTTTATTCAGCAGCCTAAAGCGAAAGCGAAACCGAATCGCGTACGCGAACGCGGACGCGATCGCGGACGCCAACGCGAACGTGAAAGCAACAACAACTACCACTCTTACGGCAGAACTCCCGTGCCTTTTGTTGGCAAGAGAGGAATTTACGAGGAAGAAGAAAAAATATAACTAAGTACAGCTGTTCTTTTAATAAAAACCTCTTTTTAACCGACTTCAATTGACAATTAAAATTGTAGTTCGTAACCTAACCTAACCTCAATAACTTTTTTTTCGAGTAAAAATGTGTTATGCATACCTCAGTGTCTGGGGATGACACGGAGGTTATGTGGGACTCTCCTCCCGGCCCATTCCCCTGCGGGAAAAGGCAAAGACGCCTATCCACTAAAACTCCTCGGTGTTCCATCCATTTCCGCCATGGGGACGGGGCGGGGTAATGGTCACGCGAATTGCGACTCCAAGGCCCCGTCGGCGGCTGTCCGAAGATCGGACCCTCCTCCCGAGACTACTGTGTTCCCTACTTCGTCAGTGACGTGCCTGGAACACTTGGCACGTCCACCTACCCGTGAACTCATGTCAGTGGTCAGGGTTCACCGCTAGGGCGGCAGGTGTCGAATGAATTCCAACCACCTGCGCCCAACCCTCTTGCGACGCATGGGAAGAGAGGAGGGATCCTCGTCCCGGTCTCGTTTTGCCGCCTCCTTCTGGGACATTACGTCTCAGCAGAACGAGACTACTGCGACCCACGAACTGTCGTGGCCGACCATGGCGCGGACCATGGCCGGCAGGGAGAGGTCATGTTCAACCTCGTCAGCCAACTGGGCCCGCTGCTCCACCTAACTTGGGCAAACCTGCAGCTGGTGACACTTTGGAGTCAGCTCTCTATCTACCGCCTTCCACAGATTCCTGCCGTAAAAACCATGCCCTTCAGGATCTACGCAAGGTGGTAGGATTGTTTTGTAGGTAACGTGTAATACAAATAAAACACCAAAATTTGGGAGTTTAATGTGCTACGTTTAATGTTCGACTCCAGACTGCCATTTAAACGCTTAAACACTAGTTTTCAGTAATTATTTTAATTTATTTCTACAATAAACTTGCCTGTCAATTATGTTAGGTTAGGCAAAATTATAATAATACCTACACACACATAATATAATACGCGCGTGGTCTGAGTGCAGCTCTGAGGAATGCGAGTGAGTGACATCAAGGTCAGCACAGCAGTACACTACAGGGCGAGCGAGGAGAGGTGTGTCGACGGCGGGGGGACGCTGCACCTCATACCCCGACTGCACTCAGATCGCGCACGTGCTATAAGTATTACATTATTACAGGCGAAACTAAAACAAAAGGAAATATTAATATAAGGGTTCCGAGTGGATCTAACATTAACATTCCGTTGAATCGGTTCTCGAATCTCCATCTTCTAATTCACAATCCAAGTAAATATCTTCATGAGAAACCGTACTTAGATTAGTTATTTTGCTGTAAGATCTGGGGAAACCCCAAGGATTCGCCCTCCTCAATCTCAAGGTCAGTTTCGCGAAACTCCGGTTCTGGATCTTGAGGTTCAGTTGGAGGTTGCCCCACATCAGCCACCCGCTCAGGATCCGTTAGCTGGGTATCTAATGCTCACTGAGGGGATGGAACCTCACCAATGTCGTCTAAGTCATGATTACGTAATATATTACCTTTGTATAAAAGTAATTGATCAATATGTTTCTTTACAACTAAGTTTAAGTCTGTTATATGAACTAAATACAATCTTTTTATAAAACCTTTTTAACCGACTTCAAAAAAGGCGGAGGTTCTCAATTCGACTGTATGTTGCTTTTTTTTTTTTTGTATGTTTGTTACGCGATCACTCCGTCAATTGAGGACCAATTTAGAAAATTCTTTTTTTGTTTGAAAGGGTATACTTCCGAGGTAGTCCCATTGTCACCAAATCAGAATCTGACGAACTCCTCAAAAGTTATAGGCACACATATACAGCGATTTTGGTATTACCTGCAAGACCTTAAGAAATTGCATTACAAAAGCACTTCTTGGCGAAGAAGAACTGATGATGAAGACCAAAGGTGACCACCGGAACTGCTTAGTCGTAAGTGATAGACTCCAGCAATGAGATTTCTTTATTAAGAATATGAAGCTAGTTTTATACTCATTATAACACATATGGTGAAGTGCAACTGATGGTGAAGTACCGGGAGAACTCCTCAATGATTAACGGCCCTGCATCTTGGGCGGCGACATTTTGTTAAGGGTGATGAAAGATTGGTATTAGGCTATTGTTTCTTAATGTGATGTTTATGTGCTTTAGTTTATCACATAATAATATTAGATGCATCACTAAAAAGCGAAAAAAAAAAAAATTAACAAAAAAATAAAACCGTCTTCAAAAACCTACTAAAAAGCGTTAAATAAAAACCAGCCTCCTAGGAGTCCTAGGAATAGCCTATTTAGTGCCTAATAGGTACATAGAATACATTCAGTCAACAAAGTATCGGGAATGGATGATTTGTTTATGGTTCCAAATTCAAATTTTTGTTTTTTTTGTTGTTGTTAGATTGGCACAACTGTTTTCTATTTTGGCGCGGAGTTTGAGTTGCATCTGTTATTTATATTAAATACAGTGCTGTTTTTAGTTATATCATATCTAGTGTGTATTGCGAATTTCATAATGGACAAAAACATTGAACAAAGAGTTTGTCTTAAATTTTGCATCGCCAATGGAATTTCGTGTTCGGAGTCACTGAAAATGTTACAGAAGGCTTACGGTGATTCGACTTTATCAAAAACACGTGTTTATGAGTGGTACAAAGCGTTCAAAAGCGGTCGAGATGTGATGGAAGATTTGCCTCGCTCTGGTAGGCCATCAACGTCTGCCACTGAAGTTAACATCGCAAAAGTGAAGGAAATAGTGACTGAAAATCCTCATTCAACTTTGAGAGAGATAGCCGCCGAACTTTCTGTATCTCACGAGTCGATCCGTACTATTTTAACTAATCATTTGGGTATGAAACATGTTACCGCTCGGCTAGTCCCAAAAGACCTGAATTTTCTCCAAAAACTCAATCGCATGAGAGTCGCTGAGGACATGCTAGAACGAGTCAATTCCGACCCAACATTCATGAAACGCATTGTCACTGGTGACGAGACGTGGGTTTACGAGTTTGACATGCAAACTAGTCAACAAGCTTCGGAGTGGCGCCTTCCAACTGAACCGAAACCGAAGAAACCACGCCAAAGTCGATCAAAAGTCAAAGTCATGTTAACTGTTTTCTTTGACTATCGCGGTGTTGTGCACTCGGAATTCTTGCCGGAAGGTCAAACGGTAAATAAAGAATATTATTTGAGCGTTATGCGGCATTTAAGAGAGCAAATTCGACGAAAAAGGCCAGATTTGTGGAATGAAAATTCTTGGATTTTGCACCACGATAATGCGCCTTCGCACAAGGCCATCATTGTGAAAGAATTTTTGACCAAACACTCAACAAATACCATCGAGCAACCACCATATTCACCAGATATGGCTCCTGCCGACTTCTTTCTTTTTCCTAAACTCAAATTACCACTTCGTGGCACCCGTTTTCAATCGGTAGAAGACATAAAGGAGAATTCGCGCCGAGAACTGAATTCAATTCCGGAAACAGCGTTTAAAAAATGTTTTGATGATTGGATTATTCGTTGGCGTAAGTGTATCGTTTCTGAAGGAGCATACTTTGAAGGTGATAAAATAAATTTGGATGATTAACAAACAGTTTGTGTATTATTGATCTTTTCCCGGTACTTTCTTGACAGAGTAGTATATCAAAGTCGGTGGCAAGAATCATGGTGTCTTTGCTACTGTGTATACCTACTTGACACCGGCTTGGATATATTCTATGTACCTATTAGGCACTAAATAGGCTATTCCTAGGACTCCTAGGAGGCTGGTTTTTATTTAACGCTTTTTAGTAGGTTTTTGAAGACGGTTTTATTTTTTTGTTAATTTTTTTTTCCATACATGTTTGTTGTAATTTTTTAAATAATTATTTATTAACACTTGATCTCCTCCCAATGACTAACAACGCTGGCCTCCGTAATCCTTAGCTTATGAGATCTGTTTAGAAGAAACGTTTTGATTAGCTTCGGCCGCTGACAACGTTGAGGAAATCGGTGGAGCGGACTGATCTACTTGCAACAGAAGCGACAGCGGAGCCAGCGGGCGAGCATCAGCTGTGCTGGCGAGAACCCCGTCGTAAAGTGAAGTGAATTCCTAAGATGAAATAAAATTTTATTTAATATTATATATTAGAATTGCTAATTGGTACCAACGGCAGACCAGCGCTGACATTAGCCAGCATTACGCTGAGTTGGTACCATTTCGTAACCTCTAATCGTTTTGTGTGTATTTCTCTGTCCCTTTTTTATATCTGTCACGACGTAACGTGTTAGGCACAAAACACGGATAGTAATTAACTAGTCCTATGAACGACTTCAACTCTGTTGCATTCTTAGGACGCTCGCAATTTAAAATGGCCTCGACTTTCCTCGGTGACTGGTGTAAGCCGTGTTTATCGATTATAAACCCGAGATTTTTTAAACAACTCGCATTTATCTCGTCTTAAACGCATACCGGCGTCCTCTAATTTGCTCAAAACTTGCTCTCACGTTTTTATATGTACGTCACGATTATGAGCCATCACTAAAATATCGTCAATAAATATACAAACACCTTCAATATCCCTTAATAAGTTTTCTAAAATCTATTGGAAAATATAGGGCGCGTTAGTCAATCCGAAAACCTTTTGTACCTGTACTATCCTTTGTGCGAGTTAAGACATGTTAAGTCCCTAGACTCGTCTAACTCTAGCTGATTATAAGCATTAGAAAGATCCAACTTTGTGAACTCCTCTCCCCCATACAGCTTTGCGAATAACTCCTCAATACGCGGAACCGGGTAATTATCCACATACAACGCTTTACTGAGTCGTAATTAGTAAAGTATTTTTTGTATATCTCGTGCGTCATAACTAAAACAGCGCTCCCACTGTCCACCTCTCACACGACCAGCTCGCCCGCTATCGCCGCCAACTGCTGCATCGGCTCCCCGTTAACTGTTATAAATATTATAAATATGTAAATATATAAATATTATAAATATGACGACGCGGTTAGCCTAGTTGGTAGTGAACCTGCCTACGAAGCTAGCGGTCCCGGGTTCGAATCCCGGTATGGACAAATATTTGTGTGATGAGCGCGAGTATTTGTTCCTGAGTCATGGATGTTTTCTATGTATTTAAGTATGTATTTCTCTATATAAGTATGTTTATCGTTGTCTAGTACCCATAGTACAAGCCTAGAGCTTAGTTTGGGACTAGGTCAATTTGTGTGAGATTGTCCCCTGATATTTATTTATTTATTTATTTATTTATTTATAAATACTCCTCTCACCTTCAACAATGTTGTCATCGCCTTCCGCTATGTAATTGTTATGACGCACTCTCAGTTTACACATTCGTTTCAAGTGTTCAATAGGGGCTCGGTATTGCGCCATGGAGCACACCACCCCCATGTAAAGGCGACGGCAGTTCATACTGGGCTCACCCACGTTCGGTAGAAGCCGACCAAGCGCAGAGGCTGCTCCCACACAAATGATCCTCAAATTTCCACCGACTGTCAAGGACCAGGTTGAACATTCTAGACCCCTTTTTAATTTTATAAATAATTAAAAAGGAGTCTAGAATGGTCAACCTGGTCCTTGAGGGGGAAAAGGGGTCTAGAATGGGAGGTTGAAAAATGAAAGTGATTTGATTATAGCAAATAGGATGTCATATGAATGGGCTCAATCTGTATATTTCAAAACTATTTTTTTTTATAATTTTCCCTGACGTACTTTTTGATTTATAACCAAAAATGTTCAAAAAATGTCCCCCCCCCTTATCTCCAAAGTTTATGAACCGAAAAATCTGAAAAATTCCTAACTTATAAATAATTGCTTATATTTTACGGTAAACATAAGACCAAGTGTTCAAAATTTATAGTTTTCAAGAAATTGACAAAAAAACTTTGAAACATTGTGTTAAATTTAGACAACGCAAAATAGAACTTATTGCATACGAATTAAAGTATTTACATATATGTATATAAAAAAAAAATTAAATTTAACCCCCGGCACAAAAATAAAACTCTAAAAACTAAATAAATAATAATAATATGACCCTTAAAGCTCAGTTAATGTCAGTACCTAGTAATATTTTGATTCAAGCGTCGTTGGAAGACTTCAACGGGCTCCGAGCACGTAAGTATGTCACAGGACGGACTTCGTCACTACAAAATTTCAAGTATTAAAAACTCCCGACAAAATCGCTTTCAGAGCTCATAACTTTTAAACGGCTTATCAGATTTTCATCAAACTAAGCTAAGAACACTCTCGATTAAGTCACCTTTTTAACAAAAAAAAAAACTAAATCAAAATAGGTCATTCGTTTAGGAGCTACGATGGCACAGACAGATACACAGATACACACGTCATACTTATAACACCCCTCTTTTTGCGTCAGGGGTTAAAAAGGTATATTTTTGAAGTACGGACTTAAACACGGAACCCTCGGTGCGCGAGCCCGACTCGAACTTGACCGTTTTTTTTTAAATTCAGTTTTTCGAAATTTTTCAAAATGGCGGAGATATGGGGGTTTTAGCGATTACAAAACTTATTTGCGGTGTTGGTAAACTGACCGCGACCTATGTAGATGTATGAGGATAACAGCTTTCGAACGGCAAATTTAAGTTTGTCGCGAGGTCTACAACTCGCAGAGCCACTAGTTTATATTGCTTGCTTGACGAACTTGGCGGCAGCACTGCCGCATGCCTCGATCATTTCATACGGTACTAAAATATAATGTTACAAATAAAATGGAATTGCGAAATAAGCATTACAATTTTTTTTTATTTACACAACTGTACAATGGAGAACTACGTGCTTAAGTCGCTGTATTTGCTTGTCGGTGAGTTAAGTATTTAAATAACAAGCGGTACCTACCATTGGGTTTAATTTATCGGTAGATAAAGAACTACGAGTAAAAAGTTAATATGTTTCTGATTAAAAAATAAATTATTTCGTCCATCTTCTATGGCCGACTGTACTTTTTTGACCAAGACCAACCTAACGAGTCCCACCTTCCGGCTCCGTCACCAGATCAGCTCTTTGACACCGTATAATTGCAATGTCTGATGACGTATTTACCATCTATTGTTAAATTTAATAATCAATAAATTGTTATTTATTGTCACGACTGTTATAAATGTTACCTGAACGCTGTCCTGCGCACGCGTTCGCCTGGATCCTCGGAAGACCAGCTATATTATTCTGTTAACACATCGTCGTTCGGTTTTACTCAGTCCATGAATAGCCGGCGAATTTAAGTTGTCCGTCAAGGTGGGTAAATGACATTCAACTGCCTGCACATTCATTTAGTCGCTGGTTTCACAGACAACCAGCTGTAGAATAACATAGCAGCGTCGACGCACCCCTATCGTATCCATTTTTGCAAGCAATTGCACCTATTTACAATTAATAAGTAGTTTTTAGTATATTAAATTGTTTGCAAAATAAATGTGTTTCTTTCTTTCCTTCTATTCCATATTTCAGCTCTATCGGATGCCTAGAAAGTGGTTGAAAAAATAGTTTGCCAATTTAAAAAAAACTTACATACGACTAATGCAAGTTAAATAAAATCTTGTAAAAAATTGCGTGTGCTGAGGTGGCATGTGCGTTCCTTTGCCTATTCCATGCCATAAATAAACAGAACAAGTAGATTTTCTTAGCTGTGTAGGAGACTTTTTCTTTTAGGATTCCGTAGTCAAACTAGAAACCCTTACAGTTTCACCATGTCCGTCCGTGTGTCTCTTTGTCCGCACGGAACCCTAAAAATTATGAGTGTGTCTAACTAGTCTCCCGTCCGGTTCTGTAAACAAGCTTTTATGTACAGTCACCACACGGGATTGTTGAGCCACCATAGAACCCTGTCATAATGACAACGTCAAGTCACTCAAAAGAAATTACGTCAAAATTTTCCGTCGACTTTCTGTGAGAGGGTTCTATAGTGGCTCAACCATCCCGTGTGGTGACTGTACCATGCAATGTTCGTATGTGGGTATGCAAGTTGTCCGTTTCAAAATTTGCAAACCATTTTTCGACCAGTTTCTGATGTCTGCTGCTGCAGCTAAAATTGAATATACCTACGTAACTTCGGTGACAATGCAATAATATGGTACCATGGAGCTGGTCTGATGATGCAGTCGGAAGGTGGAAGGAATTCCACAACGAAACATCTTGATAAGCAGATGATGGTTCTGAAAAAAAGTACTGTCGGCAAGGTTGTCCCAGAAGTGAAATTTTTGATACTAAAATTATTCTTAACATTTTTTTAAGCAATTGTAATAGCCCAAAGCAGAAAGTACGATATAGAATTCGAGGCCTTTAAACTATACGGACAGAACGTGTCTGGAGTACTCAACCGGTTCCGGAAATCGTCCGACTACGTAAAGATCCTTAAAGATAAGGTAACGAGTTACTTTACTATCTCTTTAATAATATAAGGGCCACTTGCGCGTTCCAGAGTTAATTTAAATAACCCCGAGTTAAATGCTAACGCAGGGTTAAGTAATTATTTTTTCTTGCACTGCCTAGACTTAACTCTTAACAATGGGTTAAATATTTAATTATTTAACCCGCCAAATATGGAGGATTAATTTTTTAACTCGGGTTTTAAAATGTCAAATTGTGAGGTGCCGATTTGACAGATAAAATAAAATGAAGGTCGCCATTCAATACACTCGCGACCAAAAAAATCGATTCAAAATATTTTTTTCGGTCTTTCAATTATTTCCTAAAATTGAGGCTTTTATTGAAATACATTCTTAAGCAATTTTATTTCCTGGTATTTCAGCTTTAAAAAAAAATAAGAACCGTGGGAATCCGTTCAGGATTTTCCAAGTTATGTGCAATTTCCCGGTATGTGGTCATTCATAAATATGGGTTAGGAGGGGGAAATGTCATCAGTCACTTATCTGAAGTTGAGCGGTACACATCTCTGCTAACGACCTTACTCAGAAGCCCTGAAAAAAATGGATACCACTGCGATTGAAGCCGCCCAAGTTGTGGCCATGCTGGAAGAGGGACACAACCGACGCTTTGTGGCTGGCCGGCTGAATTGAAGCCAGTCAGCAGTTTTCTGAGTTTACCGACGGTTTCGGAAGACTGTGGCCTTGACACGAAGACCAGGTTCTGGCCGCCTCTTCATTCTTCACTCGTTCACTCTGCATTCTTCACTCGTCCCGAGTCTTGCCACTCGCCTACGGCTCGCGGCAAGATATATCGGTACTCGTGAAGTAATGACATTTTTTTCGCACTTGCATCGAAATGTACTATACTAAGGGCCGTATTAATAAACTCATCTCAACTGTGATCCCCGTCACAAGATGCGTCAAAAATGACAGTTTTCTATGGATTGACGTTTACTTTGACGTATCTTGAGACGGGGATCAGAGTTGAGATGAGTTTATTAATACGGCCCTAACCCCGGGTTATGAAGCTCGGAGTTATTTTATTATCTAAAAATTTCCGTGCAAGTGGCCCTAAGTATTTATTGCAATAACACGGAAAAATAAAACCGTCTTCAATAAGCCACAAACAAGGTTAAAATACGAGTAAAGACCGGTCTCCTAGGAATTGCCTATTTGGTGCCTAATGGTACATGAAATATATCGAAGTGTTGGCAAGAATCATGTGGCCATTGTGTTTTGTGTGTTGGATGGGTGGAGGGAACATCCATCCAGGATGTTTGTTACTCAATCACGACAGAACGGCTGAACGAATCTGGATGAAATTTGGCATAGAGATAGATTATATATATAGGCTGGAATAGCACATAGGCTACATTGTATCTTGAAAAATGGCCATTTCCCGAGGGAGCAGCTATAAATGACTTCTACGCTGACGGAGTCGCGGGCAAAATCTATATTTCACGCACCTATTAGGCACCAATTATTTTCATTGTTTTAGACGGAAGATTTGAAAAAAGAATTCTTAGATAATTACTTTCAAACTACAAAGTTTTGCAAAACAAAATTGGATAAGCCTATATTCAATATGTTGGGAATAGACTTATTGGATCTCACCAACACCACCACCAACGGCAGCACTTCTACGTCTCCGTATGTATTTTATTTATACTTTAGGAAACACACCTATTTTTAACCGACTTTAAAAAAGGAGGAGGTTCTTAATTCGACTGTGTGTTTTTTTTTTATGTTTGTTACACGATTTCTCCGTCAATCGTGGACCGATTTTTTAAAATTCATTTATTCTTTGAAAGGGTACTTTCCGTGTGGTGCTATTGTCACGAAATCAGAATTTGATGATGGGATCTATGAGGAATTGAGGGAACTCCTCAAAAGTTATAGGCACACATACAGCGATTTTGGTATTACCTTAAGACCTTACAAAAGCACCTCTTGGTGAAGAGGAACTGATGATAAAGACCAGAGATGACCACCGGAACTCCTTAGTCGTAAGTGATTGACGCCAGCAATGACATTTCTTTATTAAGAACATGAACCTACTTTTATATTCATTATAATGCATTGGTGAAGTGCAAGTGATGGTGAAATACCGGGAGAACTCCTCAATGATTAACGGCCCTGCATCTTGGACAGCGACATTTTGTTAATGGTGATGAGAAATCGGTATTAGGCTATTGTTTCTTATGTATACATTCAGTCAACAAAGTATCGGGAATGGATGATTTGTTTATGGTTCCAAATTCAAATTTTTGTTTTTTTTGTTGTTGTTAGATTGGCACAACTGTTTTCTATTTTGGCGCGGAGTTTGAGTTGCATCTGTTATTTATATTAAATACAGTGCTGTTTTTAGTTATATCATATCTAGTGTGTATTGCGAATTTCATAATGGACAAAAACATTGAACAAAGAGTTTGTCTTAAATTTTGCATCGCCAATGGAATTTCGTGTTCGGAGTCACTGAAAATGTTACAGAAGGCTTACGGTGATTCGACTTTATCAAAAACACGTGTTTATGAGTGGTACAAAGCGTTCAAAAGCGGTCGAGATGTGATGGAAGATTTGCCTCGCTCTGGTAGGCCATCAACGTCTGCAACTGAAGTTAACATCGCAAAAGTGAAGGAAATAGTGACTGAAAATCCTCATTCAACTTTGAGAGAGATAGCCGCCGAACTTTCTGTATCTCACGAGTCGATCCGTACTATTTTAACTAATCATTTGGGTATGAAACATGTTACCGCTCGGCTAGTCCCAAAAGACCTGAATTTTCTCCAAAAACTCAATCGCATGAGAGTCGCTGAGGACATGCTAGAACGAGTCAATTCCGACCCAACATTCATGAAACGCATTGTTACTGGTGACGAGACGTGGGTTTACGAGTTTGACATGCAAACTAGTCAACAAGCTTCGGAGTGGCGCTTCGTGGCACCCGTTTTCAATCGGTAGAAGACATAAAGGAGAATTCGCGCCGAGAACTGAATTCAATTCCGGAAACAGCGTTTAAAAAATGTTTTGATGATTGGATTATTCGTTGGCGTAAGTGTATCGTTTCTGAAGGAGCATACTTTGAAGGTGATAAAATAAATTTGGATGATTAACAAACAGTTTGTGTATTATTGATCTTTTCCCGGTACTTTCTTGACAGAGTAGTATGTGCTTTATCACATAATAATATAAGGTGCATCATTAAAAAGGGGAAAAAATTGAACAAAATATAAAACCGTCTTCAAAAACCCACTAAAAAGGGTTTTGCCTACTTGATACCGGCTTGGATATATTTTATGTACCTATTAGGCTCTAAATTGGAAATTCCTAGGACTCCTAGGAGGCCGGTCTTTATTTAACCATTTTTAGTGGGTTTTTGAAGACGGTTTTATTAAACTCGTTCTCGTATTTATGTACTTATTCTTCGAACTTGCCCGGACACACTGCCGTGCCTATCCCGCCAAAAACATTAATGTTATAATTTTAAAGTTACTAACTAAAACCTGACTGGCGACTTATTTTTATATTTTTTTTATACACTCGCACGTTTTTAACGAATCATGACACCCCATTTATTAAAATCGGTCCAATAGTTTGAGCTAATAGAGTGGTAAATCCGATTTTTGGTCACATACATACAAACTTACATACATACATAGGTACATGGACAGTTAAAATCATTACCCTTCTTTTGGCTTCGCTCTCGGGTAAAAACTATAAAAGATAGTGTCGAGTAGCATTTCTAATAGGTAATCCCAGTATTTCTAAAGATTTTTGAAAATCTTTAAAGGATATCGGGGTGAAAAGTATCCCTAGTTCTCAATTTAAATGTATAAGTACAATTTATATGGAAATCCTACTTACCTAACATCTGGACGGCCAGCGCAAGTGGTCTGCGACTTGTTAGTCGCTCGGTCTCTTTCTAACTAGACTATAACGATAGAGACGAACTGAGCGTCAAACGAGAAAACGAGAAAAACAAGATGCGCTAGAGCTAGCCGCGCAGGCAGGCCGTGTTGAACGACACGATGACTTTTAATCGGTAATCACTGATGGAACCAATTTTTGTAAATTACGAGTAGTAGGTATAATAGACGGCGGTCACGTTTAAGTCGTAGTTACGTGAAACAAAATTTAGGTTTTCCTTATTTATTTTTATTTGGAACATAACTTTTAATTAAAATAATTGGCCAAGTAAAGTTTTTGGAAGAGATGTAAATTATATTTTTTTTTCGATAGTCCTCATCCAAAAGATCAAGGACTGCGGCTCTTTTATTTTTATTTCCTCTAATATTTTAGAAATATTTTTTTTTAGTCATTAAGTTGACATTTGTATACTTTAATGACCGACAAGCTTGTTGCCTTCGTACTTATGAAAAAGAAAAAAAACTGTTTTCTTTGTCGATCAGTTAGATTGTCAAAAAGTATTGGACACGTATTTTTTCTTTTTCACATAATCAACAAGTTACGGAGATATATTTAATTGAAATGTCGCATGACGTCACGTCTTGGTACAATTTTTACACAGAAGTGACTTCACGAGCCCCCACTCCCGAACTTTGACGCGCTTTATCATTGTCATTTTTTGTTTGATTGACAGCAGAAAAAATACGTGTCCAATATTTTTTGATAATCTAACTGACGGACTACATAGTTTTTTAACCCAGTCTTCATCCCTATCGTAGCTGGTTTCATAAATACATTTGACTCTTATAAAAAACCAGATCGATTGGCATATAAAAAATTGTCATCATGCCTATTGCTTTCAGAGATTCCGTAAGACACGGTGCGAAGCAGAAAAATATAGACCGCAGAGGACCTGCAAGGATCCCCGTCAGCTATTTCACTTTTAAAGAAAGAATCAAATTCAAAGACCTCGGGTCCAAATTCGCAGGGTAAGACTAAAGCCTGGGCCACACCGGATGCGTGGCGTAGACGTGCACGTGCGCGTTCGCGTTCCACTGCGTTGTATAGGTAGTATGAATCCTCATATGAGGACGCAGCTATACAACGCAGTGGAACGCGAACGCGCACGTGCACGTCTACGCCACGCATCCGGTGTGGCCCAGGCTTAAAGGGCACACAGACTAATACCCCTTCTATACGGTCGGGCAGTTGGGCCAACCGAGAAGAACGCAGCTATCTGTCAGAATGAGATTAGAGTAATATTTACATCTCGTTCCTACAAATAGCTGCATCCCTCTCGGTTGGCCCAACCACCCGACCGTATAGAAGGGGTATAACAGTCCGCCGCACGATCTCGGCCTGTCAGATATAAAATCTTCTTCTTCTTAAAGTGCCTCTCCAACTAGTGAAGGTTGGCTATCAGTTGCTGGAATCTGTCCCTATCCTTTGCGAGACGGAATAGCTCGGACGCGCTCGTAATTCCAGTCCACTCCCGGATGTTGCGAAGCCACGACTTCTTTCTTCGCCCAACTCTTCTCTTGCCAGCAACTTTGCCCATCATTATCAATTGCAAAAGTTGGTATCTATCATGCCTGAGCACGTGCCCGAGATATGAGGTTTTTCGCTTCTTGATGATAGACAAGAGCTTTCGTTTCTGTTGGGCCCGACGCAAAACCTCCTTGTTAGTTACCCTTTGCATCCAACTTATCCTTAACATACGCCTGTAAGCCCACATCTCGAAAGCTTCAATACGTCTTTCGATATTCTTTTTTATTGTCCAAGACTCACATCCGTACTGCACTATGGGCCATATGTAGCAGTGTAGGAGACGAGTACGCAAATCGATCTTGAGGTTACGATTACATAGGATCATTTTCATTGCATTAAAAGCACAACGGGCGATTTCGATGCGGGTTCTTATTTCTAGATCACAGTCCCAGTCTTCCGTCAGCCACGTGCCCAAGTATTTATATTTGCGCACTCGTTCAATAAATTGCCCCGAAACTGAAATAGTTGAACTAACATTTTGATTTCTGGAGACTATCATGAGCTTGGTTTTACTGACATTCATATTAAGCTCTCACACTACACTCATTAACTCGGTTAACAATCACCTGCAAATCAGCCACTGTGGATGCTATAAGAACCGTGTCATCCGCATACCGAATGTTGTTAATGACACGAGAGATATAAAATAGAATATGTTATATTAGCCGTCGTAGCGATCGGACGTGTTGACTAATTATCATATAGAATAAACAATTCGTATCTGGGTCATCGAATTCTCGTCTCAAGTGATTTAGAATTGATTTTAACGTGTTAATTATAATGAGCTGTTATTATAGTGTATAGTTATTAAACTAATGGCCAGTCCGTTTAACCCCCGTGTCCACCCCCGAGATCCAGAAATGGATGAGCATGAGCTCTATCGAGCAGTACCTGCAGGAGGTATGCTCTATATCCTCGGAAGGAAAACTGAGAATCAGTAACCTTTGACGAAAAGTAGGACATGGAACATCACAAATGGTAGTGCAATGTCAGTCCTTGAAGCAGAAAACTGTTCAGATCCATACCTCCTTTCAAGCCCTTAAAGACAAGCAAGACTGCTAGGCCTCAAACAGACTAAAAACTAAAACCGGCGCACGGCGTCGTGCCGTTCCACGGTGGTGGCACCGCGCCGTGGAGATGGCTCCGCACCCTAAGGTGAAAGTATAGTACTATTAAATACGCGAGTGACACTACCTAGTAACATTAGAGGACAAAATATCTTCCCTTATAAAAAAATCTCACCATGAAATCTGAATATGAAGTTGTGTCAATTTGTATGGGGCGTTTTCAGTGCGAAGATAATATTTTCAACGCTTAGTAGAGATGTTGGACTTGACTTTGACTCTCATTTTCATGTAAGACTGTTGCAGTGCTCTATAAGGATGATTGGATGATTATCAGTTAGATTATCAAAAAGTATTGGAAACGTATTTATTTTTCACATAATCAAAAAGTTACGGAGATATATTGAATTGAAATGTTCGAGCAGCGATGCAAAAAAACCTAGTTCTAGGTGTTTTTATTGACCTAAAAAAGGCGTTTGATACAGTGAGCCACTCAATCCAATAAAAAAAAATTGCCAGTATCGGAATAACAGGCAATGCACACAAGATTTTTACGTATTAGATAAAATCCCCGTCATCCAAATGTGGCCCAGAGCCCTTAGCCAAGATGTCCATCGCTAACTAGAAACGCTAGTTAGCGATGGACATCTTGGCTAAGGGCCCTGGCCGCCGTGAGTTCTACGCCCACGGGCTCGCGGCAACAAGTGAATCTAAGCATACCCACTTATAGACCGGCCATACACGGACTGCTCGAGCGGGAGGTAACTGCGCGACAGCCCGAGCAGTCCGTGTATGCCTGGCGGGTCGCTTGACCGCATGATGAAATTTCACCGTGCTGCCAACCGCTCGAAGCAGCTGCAACTGCTTGAGCGGTTCGTGTATTGCGAATGACAATTTTGTATTGAAACTGCAGATCATCCAACGGCGACCGCTTGAAGCTGTTGGCACTGACTACTCTAAGCAGTCCGTGTATGGCGGCCCTTAGTTTTAACGACAACTTTAGTATTATAACGTATTAAAAAAAATCAAAGTTATTATTTTTAAGCTTTGTAAATTTTTGTAAGTACCTATTTTTGTGCGTGTTAATATTGTTAACGCCCAATAGCAAAAAGTTCATTTACTATAAATTTTATCTCATTAAGTTAAATGTAATATTTCTTTTGAGAACAATAAATGTATTTAACCTCAAATGTCGCATGACGTCACGTCGTGGTACAATTTGGTACAATTTTTACACAGAAGTGACGTTACGAGCCCCCACTCCCGAACTTTGACGCGCTTTATCTCTGTCATTTTTAGTTTGATTGACAAACGAAAAAATATGTGTCCAATATTTTTTGATAATCTAACTGACGGACTACATAGAATTTCATTTTTTAACCCCTATTGTAGTTGGTCTCATACATACAATTGACCCTAATAAAAACCTGGATCGATTGGCATATTAAAAAAATTGTCATCATGCCTACCTGTTTTCAGAGCTTCCGGAAGACAGGGTGCGAAGCAGAGAAATATAGACCGCAGAGGACCTGCAGGGATCCCCGTCAGCTTTTTCCCTTTTAAAGAAAGAATCAAAGATCTCGGGTCCAAATTCGCAGGGTAAGACTAAAGGGCACATATACCAACAGTCCGCCGGACGATCTCGGCCTGTCAAATATATAATAGAATAGAACAGCAAATATTTATTCAACACTCACACAGTACAAATATAACAAACAGAAAGAAAAAATACAATAGAACATAAAAAGCGTTGAAAATTAAACATTTTAAAAACCCTCGGCACAAAAATAAAACTTCCTATTATAGTTCCCTCAAGCTTTTCCCTTGATAACGTGTAACACACCAAATCAAAGGTCCGGGACAAGTCAAGGAAGTATACGTAGACAAGAGTGTTACGGTTACGACCCGTTTGACAATATGCTTAAAACACAGTATTGCACTTTCGGTGGACAGATTGGGCCGAAATCCAAACTGATTGTCATGCAATACCAGGTATCTATCCAACTGTGCATTAAGCTTGGCGTCAAACACCTTCGCGATAGTTGTCTGCTAGAGAAATGGGCATGTAGTTCTTTTTATCTGAGAGGTCTCCAGTTTTGTTTTTACTATAGGTACTCGTACAACTACAGTCCTCATGAGGTCATCAGGAAGGACCTGGAGACCTGGAGACTTGCCCTTAGATATCGATTTAATAGCCTTTACTACATCTCTGGCCGTAAATCTAGTCGCCGCTGTCCGCTGCATAGTCTTAGCACATAGCTTCACCTCTTCAAAACACAACGGCGACTGCACTCTAAAATGATCTTTAAAGATATTGGCAATGGCCTTAGGCTCACAAACATCCTTCACGCTCCTCGGCAGCCCAGGCTTCACGTAAGCCTTGTTTGTACTCCTCCAAAAACCACGAAAGTTGCCTCTAGCGTGCGTCTGAGCGATGATGGCATCCATTTGTATTTGGTCCTGAAGATTCTGGCACCATTTTAACCTGGATTTAAATACCCTTCGTTTAGTACGCATCTCATTATATAGGCACCCACTGCTAGGTCTCCCGCCTAAAACCCACACTCTAAAGCTCGACCTTGCCGCTAAATGAGACTCACTGACATGCTTATTCCAACCCAAGACTCGCGTTCCTTTCCTCTTCCTCTTACGGGTCCCAATACTCCCGATAGAAGCTGCTCCCTTCAGGGCATCAACAATGTCAGAGTATAAGCCATCAATGCATCTTGGCTAAGGGCCCTGAGTGCCTTCCCCTTAAATATAGACAATAACAAAAGTGCTATTGGACACATTCTTAAGTATATTATTATAAAACTAAGTCAAGTTTATTACCAAGCTAGATTGTAATTATATTGGGTATGTAATTTAATGATAATATGCTTAATAAAAAAAAATGCCTATTGCTTTCAGAGCTTCCGGAAGACACGGTGCGAAGCGACAAGGGAACGAGACAAGTACTATGCAGGAAAATATAGAGTACATCGATGCAGTGGTCCCCGAAAGCTATTTCTCTTTTAAAGAAAGAATCAAATTGAAAGACCTCGGGTTCAAAATTGCAGGGTAAGACTAAAGGGTACATTGACTAAAAGTCCGCCGGACGATCTCGGCCTGTCAGATATAGAATAGAATAGAACAGAAAATATTCAGGCACGTCGGGGGACCGCTAATAGCTAGTATTTTATTTACTTTTTTTTATTTATTCATTCATGAACAATACAGGATTGTGTTTGAAATATACAAGTGAACAAAGTGCTTAAAATAAATAAAATAAATAAATAAATAAATATCAGGGGACAATTTCACACAAATTGACATAGTCCCAAACTAAGCTCTAGGCTTGTACTATGGGTACTAGACAACGATAAACATACTTATATAGAGAAATACATACTTAAATACATAGATAACATCCATGACTCAGGAACAAATACTCGCGCTCATCACACAAATATTTGTCCATACCGGGATTCGAACCCAGGACCGCTAGCTTCGTAGGCAGGGTCACTACCAACTAGGCTAACTGCGTCGTCAATAAGTACTACGATGGGGTGCCCCTTGTTTCGCCGACAAACTTTTCACCGAATATCATTTCATCGACAACGTTTCAACGAATTAGTTGTTAGTTTTCGTATTTTCATTTGGTGTAGATAATCCTGTTTAATCGACAATTCATTTAAGTTTTTATTAATTCTTATAAAAGTCGATGATATTTTTCGTAGATTTTTTAAATGGAGGAATTACAAAACATCGATATTCATTTATTCGACGTTTTATTACAATTTTTTTAAAATAATAGAATACACATATATTTTTTCAATCCAAATATTCATTGATATTCGATGTTTTATCGTTAAATAAGGGACTTTAAATTTTAAAGCTGTTTTGTTAAAATTTCTTTAATGAGAGCATTATGTTCCTGGATTAGGTTTATTTATCACTAGCTGTCTGCCCGCGACTTCGTCTGCGGAGAGTCAGTAATTTCGTTAAAAAGTAGGTAGGTACAAATAAAATTTCCATTAAGTACGTGTCATAAAGGGACAGACTTCCCAAAAAAATAGTAATGTTTCCTAACATTTGTTCGCTTTTTAGTGTTTGTTTTGTTATGTGATTATGTATTACATGCAGCACATACACACTACATTCATGCCATTAATGCTTATTGCCAATTCTTCATCACTCTTGACAAAAGGGGCTATCTAATATGCAGGGACTTTAATCGTTGAAGAACTCTCCGGCAAAACTTCCATTTCACCACATTCATTAGGGGCTGTTCATTTATTACTTACGTAAAACAATTTTAACCAATTTTTGACCCCCCCTCCCCCTACGTAAGAAAAAATAAGACTTGGATGAACCCCCTCCCTTTTTAAGATCAGTATCTACCAAAATTGCAAAAAGTAGAAAAAATATAAAAACGCTTTAATTTTTGCTTGCTTTTATGATTTTACGTAAGAACATCCTACCCCCATGTAAGAAAAAAATAAGACTTGTTCAAAGACCCCTCCCCCCCAAATCATCTTACGTAATAAATAAACAGCCCCTTACAAATGATGGGAAAAAGTAGCGAGTTATGAAATACTTATTATTAAGGAGTTCCGATGGTCATGTCTGGTTATTAATTTCACTTTAAATGTTCTTACAGAAGTTTGAAAATCGCTGTATGAGTCCTTTAAATATTTGAAGGGTTCCGTCAATTTACCTGGGATTCCATTATCAGAAAACTCGTATTTTATATTTAGTAGTATAGAAACCAATTTACATATATCTAACTTCAAAAATAACCAAACTCTCTTACAAATTGCCACCCCCATTTTCACCCCCTTAGGGGTAGTGTTTCCAAAATCACCGAAAGTACTCTTGGTTTGTAAGCAGTAGCTAAACACCAACTTCATTACCTTCAAGAATGCATTCATTCCCATTAAAACTTTCACCTCCCATTTCACCCACTTAGGGATAGTTTTTCGGAAATCACCAAACGTTTTAATTTTTATTTGTTAAAAGTGCCTTTTATACCAATTTCCACGTTTCAAACTTCAAGAATGACCCAATTAACCCCCCATTTCAGCCCCTTAGGGGAAGTTAATCCAAAATCCCTTAAAGTATTTTTTTCATTTCTTCATCATCATCATTAACAGCCACAAGACGTCCACTGCTGGGCAAAGGCCTTCCCCAAGGTTTTCCACAACGATCGGTCCTCTGGTCCTCTATTTCTTAATAGTAGCGAATATACCAAGTTCCACGTTTCTAACTTAAAAATTGACCGAACTCCTATACAAATTTCTACCCCCCATTTCATGCCTTTAGGGGTATTTAATCCAAAATAGTCGAAAGTGGTATTTTTTAGTTGTATACAGTAGCCTAAATACCAATTTTCACGTTTCTAACTTGAAAAACGATCAACCTGCATTATAAACTTAAACATTAACCCCCCATTTCATCCTCTTAGGGGTAGTTTATCCAAAATTGCCGAAAATATTTTTTTTTGTTTACCTATAAGTATACCAATTTCCATGTTTCTAACTTCAAGAATGACCAAACTCCCATACGAATTTTAGCCCCATTTCATTACCTTAGGGGTAGTTTATCCAAAATCACTGAAAGTTATTTGATAACAGTAGCCTATATAACAATTTCCATGTTTCTTACTTTAAAATTGACTTAACTCCCGTACAAATTTCCACCCCCCCATTTCACCCACTTAGGGGTAGTTTTTCTAAAATCGCCAGAAATTGTATTGTTTTGTTAGTTAACAGTAGCCTATATAACAATTTCCACGTTTCTTACTTTAAAATTGACTTAACTCCTGTACCAATTTCCCCCCCCATTTCACCCACTTAGGGGTAGTTTTCGAAAACCGCCAGAAGTTGTATTGTTTTGTTATTTAACAGTAGCCTATATACTTATTTCCACGTTTCTAACTTCAAAATTGACCAAACTCCCATACAAATTACCACCCCCCATTTCATCCCCTCAGGGGTAGTTTATCCAAAATCACCGAACGTTATTTTCATTTTTTTACAGTAGCCTATAAGTATACCAATTACCGTGTTTCTAACTTGAAAAACGACCAAACTCCTATACAAACTTGAACCCCCATTTTATCTCCTTAGGGGTAGTTTATCCAAAATCATCGAAAGTAGAGTTTTTGATTTGATAACAGTAGTCTCTATAGCAATTTCCACGTTTCTAACTTGAAAAAAGACCAAACTCCCATACAAACTTCAACCCCCCATTTCCACCCCTTAGGGGTAGTTTATCCAAAATCGCCGAAAGTTGTTTTTTTAAATTGTTATTTTAAGTATATGTAGCAAGTTTCAAAGGTCAAACTTCATTGGTTTTCATTTTATACTTGTATGAATTCCAGTCATTTTAAACATAAAACCCTCTTTTTTGCGTTTTTGGATGAGAATAAAAAAAAATTCTGAAACCGGTATTTCTTTATTTTTATTAATAAGTATTTATTCTGAGTTTCATGGTCCTAGAACAATCTAAATTTGTTTTTTCATACAAACTTTACCCCCCCTTTTTACCCCCTTCTTCTAACATTTTCCAAAATTTCTATAGCCTAAATGTTATTCTGATTTTATTTAAATAGATTTATGAAAATTTCATCAATATCCGTTCAGTAGTTTTTACGTGATGCTCAGTCAAACAAACAAACAAACAAACAAAAATTTTAAAAATGGTTTTAATATGTTCAGTTACTTATTATAAGTCGCCCTGATCGTTTTTTTTTTTTAAATCTTCAATGTACAGACTTTTTGGTCTTAACGATTTTATTATATGTATAGATAACATTCATTTTAAGATGCCATGCTTCAGCAGAATTCTGGGTTCGCGGTATTTTCATTGTATTAATCAAAGAATACTACTGTTTTATTACTGTTATATTTATTTTCTTGTATAAAAATTTCCGAACGCCTTTTCTTTATAGATCGTAAATTTTCCCAATAGCAATTACATCGTAATACGTAGGTAGGGTAGGTTAGGTTCGTTTTTATATCAGGCCCGGAAGGCTAAAACAACCCAGAAATAGGAGCTCCGCACAGCGGAGCTCCGTCGACTCTGTCAAATTAGATTTTTGGAAGCCAAAATATAACAGTAGCTAAATATAACAGTAAATATATATATATAGGGAAAGAAAGCGTTCGGATGTATTAGTTATCAATTGATAGTTATATTGAAATGATATTACGTGAAGTAATTTTATGTTTTTTAAACAACATTGAAACAATAAATTAGGAAACATACTTCTGTTAAATAAAACATAAAAAGGGACCTTGAATTTTAAAGCTGTTTTGTTAAAATGTGAGGGGATTTTAAGAAAAACACTGGATAAATTATACTTTTATATTTTCAGTAAATCAATTTCTGAATACTCCGCCTGATGCTGTAAAATTCTGTCTATTCGAGCATCTTTATCGATATAACTTTTTTTAACACTTGCCTACGAGTATCTAGTATCCTAGCAACAATTTAAAAATCATAAGTACCCATTGCATTACGTCGCGTTCACAATACTGATAATTGTGTATGCGAAATATTTTATATTGAAATGATATTACGTGAAGTAATTTTGATGTTTTTTAAAAAACATTGAAACAATAAATTACGAAACATAATTCGGTTAAATAATACACGTAATAACATGTTTGATAATTGATTTTTTAAGAGCTATCCAATGATACTCCTGGATGTTATAATGTACAGTCACCACACGGGATTGTTGAGCCACCATAGAACCCTGTCATAATGACAACGTCAAGTCACTCAAAAGAAATTACGTCAAAATTTTCCGTCGACTTTCTGTGAGAGGGTTCTATAGTGGCTCAACAATCCCGTGTGGTGACTGTACAAAAAATTACCTCTGCTTCACAAGTATGGAAGCCGTACCCGAATTTTTTTTTCGAAATTTTATTTTACAACTATGTTGGTGTAATTAAAGTGCATACTTGTGCCAAATAACAGCTTTTTAGTACCAAGAGTCTCTGAATTAAACCGCGGACAGACAGACAGACATGGCGAAACTATAAAAACTTCGTCAAACAGCCAGCTAGGCGCAGCTGTTTGTTTCAATTTTTTTTCGTTAACGGCAACACCTTTGTTTACATTTTTTCCGTGAGATTAAAAATTTGACTGTAGTCACGCCGCGCCGGGCTCGGCGTGATCGCGCCAACCCATGCGCGGCGCGGCGGGATTTTCACGTTGTAATTTTTTACAAAATTACAGTGTGACCATGGATGTAGAAAAAATTATAGATTGTGTTAGAGCGCGTCCAGTTCTACATGATTTGGGCCATAAAAGCTACAAAAATGTGTTAACTTGGATCGAGATTGCGAGAAAACGCGACGTGCTCCTGCAGTGTGAAAGCCGCGCCGCGCTGGCTGTTTGACGAAGCCTTAAGGATTCCTTGTTGACTACGGAACCTTAAACACATAGTATAGCTTTGTAATCTCGCGCGTTTAACACTTAATTCAAATAATTTTCAGTGATTGCATTCGCATCTTGATACAAAGTATGAACGTAATTGGCGAGGACTTGGTCAAACAACCAAACTCAGTTCCATCTCACTACAAATATAATACTGAGGGGGACCAAGAAACAGCCATTCCTGACACCTCCGCCCCCACCACCACGTTCAAAATCTACTCAGTGACTGGGCCCGAGTCAGCGCCGACGGACGACGACGAAGAGCGCAACAACATATGGCACGGCGGCGGCGACGACGGGTCCAATGGAACTACGCTAAAAATTTACGGTCAGTGCAAACCGCGTCAGTCGAGGGACCTCCACTCCTGGACCAACGCCTTCCCCAGGGGCCCGATGATCTAAAGCTTGTAACTTGCAGTTACTACAAGCGGAAGTCTCTTTTTACCTGACTGCCCGAAGGAGGGTTATGTTTTTCGAGCGTATGTATGTATGTACTACATCGCATTTCTCAACCGATTCTCGTGAAATTTTGTGAGCAGGTTCGATAATTATATAATTAAATGGCGGAGTTGTGGGATTTTTAGTGATTACAAACTTATTTGCTGTGCTGGCGAACTGACCGCGACCTATGTCGATGTAGGGGGATAACAGTTTTCCAACTGTAATACTTACTTATTAATTATTTTATTTGCAGCTAGCACAGCAGCGGGAGCGAGACACAGGGGGTGACAGCACCAGTGTTAGACACTTAGCTGACAGGCACCATTAATGGACACTTAACTCTTAATTCAAAGATAATAGGGTTATAAATTGAATTATACAAAATAAATGAATAACCCTTATATCTTCAGAATAAGAATCATGTGTCCATCATATATAGTCGTTGTCCATTACTGGTACCATCTCCCTATAAAGGGCAGCCGCCGACTTCTACTTTACTATACTACTTAACTAACTAACTAACTACTGTGATAGAAGTATATACACATCAATTCCCCCAAAAATATAAATGATTATAATAAATGGCAATTTAATTACCTAATAATGTTATGCTTAGGAACAAAATAATAGATATATGGCTGTAACCTAGCCAACCATATATTCTCTTCTTCCTAAGCATAACATTATTAGGTAATTTAAGCAGTTAAAGATGAATATTCTAATTTAATGAATTGTCATTAGTATTAAGATTTAAAGGAAGACAATAAAGAAAAAGCCTTTTTATTTTTATTTATTTATTATACTACTTTGGAAAATATTCAGTCAGACCATCTTGGCACCAACTACGGCTACTCCATGTGTGGGCAGTTAGTTTCGTCTTGAATTAAAGAGCGTATTTAGATTGTTCAACCCCCGACGCGAAAAAAGAGGGGTGTTATAAGTTTGACGTGTGTATATGTATGTACCTGTGTGTGGCATCGTATCTCCTTAACGGATGGACTGACTTTGATTTAGTATTTTAGGGTTCCATACCTCAAAAAGAAAAAACGGAACTCTTATAGGATCACGTAAATAAATGCATTTTGAACCACTTTTGGGGGTAAATTAAAAAATTAAAAAATAAATTGCGAGCTATATCGTGTGACATATGAAAGGGCTCGTTGTGATCACTTTGTTGTCCGTCTGTGTCTGGCAACGCGTGGAGGTATCAAGTTGAAATTAATATCAAATACTTATGTAAGTCTGCAATCCCTTAGATCAAACATCTAAGTTAATGCAATCAAAAGATACGGCCGTTTATGCCGCATATTCAAGGGAATCTCAAGGTAATCAATACCTATGGGGTACTTCCCGTTGACTTGGAATCATGTTTAGAAAGAACCAATGTCTTAGAGCACAAGTAAAGGAAAAAATCCAAAAACCGTTAATTTGTAGTTACATCACTTAAAAAATCATTTCCAGTATAAGCTGACATAAGTATGTCGCGAATGTTCGCGATATGAATGAAAGATGTTTGTGAGTGAACACCTTAGTCTTTTAATATTTTAAATGAAATAATTGTGACTGGCAGCTCTGAGAGGGAATGTCATATAGTTCTTGGCGGGAAGGCGAAGTTAGGAAAAAGATGGACGATGAGAGGTGTGGTCAAGCAGAGAGGATAGATAGAAATGCTAACGGCTCCGGTGAGGAGCAGTGGAATACTTTGTGTGGCAAGTACTGCGATGATTGGTGAGTGATATTAATTAAGTATCTAGTTCTATAACCATCTGTAAGATTGCAAAGCCTATGATGGGACGAGACACAGAGTCATTTGTTTGTAGTTCTTTATGTGAATTTAGACTACAGTGTGCTGATTACGGGCGCACTGTAGAGATCGCTGCCTGGTGCAGGATCATGATTGTGTCTCTTGGATTGGCAAGTGGTGGAACGGTCAGGGGGAGGCTTATGGTGGACTGTCCCGGGCTGTGTGCCGATTTAGGCTCGTGAGAGCATAGTACTTGGGGAGGATGAATGTTAGAGACACTGCATTCCCTCCGTCAATAGCAAGATATGAACTGTGACGTCTGTCTCTCGAACTATCACTGGCTATAAATAATAATAAGACTTTGTCATAACGAATATGTTTATGGCATGAGCCCTAGGCTAAATAATACGTCAAAGGTTTATGACAAAGTATGAGAGTGCAAATACTCCGGTATAAACTGACACGCTCTAAGAATGCACTCTCATACTTAGTGAGTGTCAGCTTATACTGGACTATTTTTTTATGTGATTTTACTTTAAGGTGTCGAACAGGTGTTTCTATACTAACTAAAATAACTGATTTCATATGAGATCTCACAACTTTTTGCGGTGGAAGCATTACATTGCGAGACTTGTAATTTTTGTACATTTTGTTTTTGATGGGATTTCGTTTATTTTTGTAGGTACTTAGGTAGTCCACCTTTATGACAGAAGGTTCACATCTATCTGTGGCTGACTGTACCTACCTATAGCCACTACCTAGTCTTACAAATCCGATTACCAAATTACTTGTGCAGTTTGTACAATTATTTTTCATAGACTTTATATGGAGATGTGAATTTACCAACCACAAAATAAACGGGACTGAAATATCAGGATATTTCAAGTTTTCCTTTCTGTGGGCTAAACACTACCTAAATTTAAATGTGTGTCTGCTGGAAATACCTACCTTAGAATTTTGATTAACGGCGAGTATGTCAGTGACAAAATTACAGAATTTGACTGGCGATAGCTGGTAAACTATGGGTAGAAATAGTAAGTAGTTTAGGGGTATAGGTAGTTATTAGTAGGTACCCTTCGTCACTGAAAATTCAGGCTTCTAGCTTTATCCACAACAAAGTTAGAGGGGGTCAAAAGTGCCCTGGATGGCTTCGAGAAAAGGATGGTACGGCTGTGCTGTGAATTAGGTGCTAGGTATGTGATAAAGAGTTACTGCCGCACTCAGAGACGTTAATTAATTATCAAGTTTGATAAAAGTTGTTGTGTCTTATTCTATTGCTATAGCAAAGAAAGTGACAGCAGCAACTTTAATGAAACTTAAATTTTATTTGACGTCTCTGAATGCGGCCGTAACCTAATAAATTTAAGCCGACTGTGCAATAATTTATTATAGCCTATAACACTCGTGACACTCTTGAGCTACGTGTAAGTACTGTAAAGCAGCAAGTAGTTTTGTATGTAGAATTGTAGAACTTGTTGCTTTATGTATGTCAGTTTTATTCTTAATTCTTTTGAAATCAAATAAAGAAATTAAGAATGGAACAATAAAAAAATAACAGTAGTTCTGTGTAGAGTCGCCTCGCGGCATTCATGGTGCAAACACCTATTCTTGTATAATTATTTCAAATAAATTAAACTCACAGCAAAATAGTCTATTGATATATTCGTCACCACCCTTACAGTACTTAGGCTATATAACACTCGTGACACTCGTGAGACACGAGTGTTATATAGGCTATAATAAATTCGCGGCACTAGGTATATATAACGCATCTACCGACATGAAACCTCATTAACCAATTTTATTCGCATCAGTAGTTTGATCGCGGCGACTACAACTTTGCCACCAAAGGTAATGCAATTTATGAAAAATCGTTAATGTAGAGAAATATCTAAGACAGGGACGGCAGTCATTATTATTATTATTAATCGGGGGGTTTTAAAATTTTATCTAACCCTTTTTCGATTACAACGTTTACATCCGTCGTGGGTTTTAAAAAATATATATATTTTGTTTTTTTTTATGCCCCAAAACATATACATAGATCTAAACTGTTCCATAACACATTCTCTCTGGGGGCACGGTAGTGCCCCCGCCCAGTCGAGCAAAAAAAGGCACGGCCGTACCATCCTTTTCCCGAAGCCGTTCGGGCCATTTTCGACCCCCCTGTAATTTCGTTGTGGATAAAACTAGACGTCTAAATTTTCAGTCACCAAGAGGCAAGAGGGCATTTCATATCTAGATATATTTCCAAATTACATTAAATTTGAACCAGTAGTTTAAGAATTATCGCAAGTCAAAGTTCCTTAATTTTCTCACTGACTGACTCACCTGACTCACCGATCATCAAAATTCTAAGGTACTTCTAGCAGACAAACAAAAAGTGATATCTTATTCGCTCCGCTCGAACCGACCGGTTTTGGTTCTGTGTCCAGTTATCTAGTTGAGTACCTATTGTTGATCTAAGTATTTGTATGAGAAGTCGGATGACGGAGCTCGGATCAAGCTAGTGCAATGCGCAACCTACCATACAAATAGTATACTTAGTACCTACTGTCCCGGTGTCTGTAGGTAATGAAATATTTCAAGTTAAATTTGGCCCCCTTTTCGGTGTTCGATTGAGCTATGCATACATTACTTATGTATTATCGAATGACGACGCAATGATATGGTACCATGGAGCTGGTCTGATGATGCAGTTGGAAGGTGGCCATAGCAAACATTATACTCAACATTTATGAGCAAGGAAAGACAAATAAAGTTCAAATATTTAGTTGAAAATTTAGATTTATGGCACTTTGTATTTGTTTTAGTCAATATTCCGGGTATAAGAAGGGGAGATTCAGTGGAGGAAATCATAATCAATGCGACTCCAGTAGTCTTCGGGTCAAGGATTCAAGACTACAAAAATGCGTTGGCTTTATATTGGTTTCTTGGTGTGTGCGCTCAGTGTAAGTACCTTTTATGTTATTTTAATTTCTTACTGTGTTCGTTGTTGTAAATAAATGTTTTCTTCTTCTTATTCCTTCCTTCTTTTACAACTTTTTTAATTTCCTTGTTAAATTGTAAAATTTCCAGGGCAGCTCGGGTATTGTACGAGGTGTTGAATAAAATCATTCTGGCCTTTTGTTTTATTACTATTATTGTAAATTCTAAATTTAAGCTCATTCAAAATTTTACGATCGGCTGCGCACGACAGGGCCAGTGGATGTCCAGCTTTCAATTCGTTCGTGACTAAGTATGCCTGTAAAACCTAAAGTCTCGTTAAATGTGTAAAAGTGTTACAGTTTGAAGTTTATTGACAAAGAATTTACTTGTTTTAATTTCCAAAGATATATCCAATTGAAGTGAAATTTTGCAGTTATAATGTAGTGATTTTTTGTAAGATGTCGCCACGATTTGACGTGTGAGTTTTTGTTTCAGATCGCCGTAGTCGCGGCCAATCACAGACCGGTAAGTGTATCTGATTGATTATTATCTGGCAGTATTAGGGTGAATTTCAGGGCGTTTCAACCGCCGTCATTACTGTCACCAAATATATTGACGAAATCAGTGACACTACAGCAACTTCTGATGCTGATAGAAACTACATCCCCGATTCTGCGTCTGTTTACATCAGGAGTTGCTGGCAGGTGTCATTGATTTCGTCAATATATTTGGTGACACTAATGACGGCGGTTGAAACGCCCTGAAATTCTCCCATTACAACCGTATTTATGAACCGATATCGTAAGATGGCAGTCTGCAGACGCGTACCGTAAAATAGGGTGAATAGAAATCGCGGGGTGAAATATTCTCGGGATTTTTTTTATATGGCTACAAAAAAAACTACGCCAGTGAAGTCGATTTCTTTTGGTTTAACATTTTAAAGTATATATTCGTTCATTACTCTCTCTTTCTTTACTTAGCCATTATTAATCCCACATGGTGGTGGGTCAGCTTTCTTTATTTAACTTCTCCACTTCGCCCTACCCTTGACATCGTCTTCGTATGCCTGGCAATCTATCATGTCCTTCACGACCAGAGATAGACAGATGTAGTGCCAAGTTTCCTATGTAGTCAGGCGGCCTCCTCTGTACCTATCGCCATACCATACCATCGCAGCCTACTCTCCTGCATTTTTCAGCAATGTCGCGAACGCCCAGGCTTCTTCGCATGTATTCGTTACGGATTTTATCGAGTCTGGTAACGCCGCACATCCACTTCAACATATTCATTTCGGCAACTTGGATAGTATGCACGTTCTTTTTGGTGGTGGCCCACGTTTCCCTGCCGTATATAAGGACTGGCCTTATGATCGTCTTATAAACCAAACCCTTGAGTTAGACCGGCATTCTTTTATCGCAAGTAACACCAGTCACTTGTAAGTTATGTAAACTCTTTATTGCACAAAACAATTAGCAAATATGTAGGTACGTACATAAACTTAGGATTAAGGGATCACTTCTCGCCATTTAAGCCATGCTGCTGCTATTCTGTGCTAAATGTTGCATTCCACGTTCCCAGAGAGTCATGCACAATACTACCCAAGTACCAGTACTGATCGCACGCATTGACTAATTGTCCATCGATGGGGATCGAACTATCGTCTCGTAGACCTGACTGGTTTGGACCGTAATAATTCTGAAAAAAAAACGAGCAAGTGAGAGTCGGAATCGCGCACTGAGAGTTCCGTACACATTTAACTGGTTTTTAGTATTTGTTGTTATTCTATAGGGCTTGTTCTATAACCATACCAAATTTGACACTTGTATGTTTTACCGTTTTTACACCCAAAATAAAAATACGTTGAAACAACACGTTTCTTGTATGGGGACCCCATTTATTATTTCACTTTATTTAATTTGTTAGTAAATCCGCCGTGATAACACATATTCTGAAAAAAAAATCAACCCGCAATCTATTACGATTCAAAAGATGCAGCTCTATGTACTCGTAGTTAGGACAGACAGACGGACGGACGGACGGAGAGCGTAGGCATATTAATAGGGTCCCGTTGGGCATCCTTTGGGCACGGAACCCTAAAAATGAATCCCTATCTCTCTTGGTCACGGCTTCACGCGTGAAGAGCTAGACCTAATTCGCTAATTATTTTTTGTTGTGTTTGATATTGTCGGGAGAAGGTTCTTATGAAGAGAAAAATTGGATATTTCAACTTTAAGGTAGGAGACTGGGGAGAATGGGAGGGGGAACTTTAACCGAAGCGAAGCGAGGGCGGGTCGCTAATATATTGTCCTCATGTGGCCAATTTAATAAAGAAATAATTTGAGTTTAAGTTAGAAAGTTTGCTTTTAATTATACTTTTATTTTTGTTCGATTTGTAGGGTGGCGGTGGAACCCACGGTACTGCTGATGGCAAAGGCGGAGCCAAAGTAGAAGTCTCTGGCAAAGGCAAAAAAGGTGCAGACGGTGGTGCCAAAAAAGGCGCAGGCTATGGTGCCAAAGTAGTAGTATCTGAAAAAGGCAAAGAAAGTGCAGACGGTGGTGCCAAAAAAGGCACAGGCTTTGGTGCCAAAGTAGGAGTATCTGAAAAAGGCAAAGAAGGTGCAGACGATGGTGCCAAAGGAGGCAAAGACGTTGGTGTCAAAGTAGAAGTATCTGGCAAAGGCAAAGAAGGTGCAAACGGTGGTGCCAAAAAAGGCGCAGGCTTTCGTGCCAAAGCAGGAGTATCTAAAAAAGGCAAAGGACGTGCAGACGATGGTGCCAAAAAAGGCGCAGGCTTTGGTGCCAAAGTAGGAGTATCTGAAAAAGGCAAAGGGCATGCAGACGATGGTGCCAAAGGAGGCAAAGACGTTGGTGTCAAAGTAGACGTTGCTGTCAAAGTAGAAGTATCTGGCAAAGACAAAGAAGGTGCAGACGGTAGTGCCAAAAAAGGCGCAGACTTTAGTGCCAAAAAAGGAGTATCTGAAAAAGGCAAAGGACGTGCAGACGATGGTGCCAAAAAAGGCGCAGGCTTTGGTGCCAAAGTAGGAGTATCTAAAAAAGGCAAAGGACGTGCAGACGATGGTGCCAAAAACGGCGCAGGCTTTGGTGCCAAAGAAGGAGTATCTGAAAAAGGCAAAGAAGGTGCGGACAGTGGTGCCAAAAAAGGCGCAGGCTTTGGTTCCAAAGTAGGAGTATCTGAAAAAGGCAAAGGACGTGCAGACGATGGTGTCAAAAAAGGCGCAGGCTTTGGTGCCAAAGTAGGAGTATCTGAAAAAGGCAAAGAAGGTGCGGACGGTGGTGCCAAAAAAGGCGCAGACTTTAGTGCCAAAAAAGGAGTATCTGAAAAAGGCAAAGGACGTGCAGACGATGGTGCCAAAAAAGGCGCAGGCTTTGGTGCCAAAGTAGGAGTATCTAAAAAAGGCAAAGGACGTGCAGACGATGGTGCCAAAAACGGCGCAGGCTTTGGTGCCAAAGAAGGAGTATCTGAAAAAGGCAAAGAAGGTGCGGACAGTGGTGCCAAAAAAGGCGCAGGCTTTGGTTCCAAAGTAGGAGTATCTGAAAAAGGCAAAGGACGTGCAGACGATGGTGTCAAAAAAGGCGCAGGCTTTGGTGCCAAAGTAGGAGTATCTGAAAAAGGCAAAGAAGGTGCGGACGGTGGTGCCAAAAAAGGCACAGGCTTTGGTGCCAAAGTAGGAGTATCTGAAAAAGGCAAAGGACGAGCAGACAGTGGTGCCAAAAAAGGCGCAGGCTTTGGTGCCAAAATAGGAGTATCTAAAAAAGGCCAAGGACGGGCAGACGACGGGGCCAAAAAAGGAACACGCTTTGGTGCCAAAGTAGAAGTATCTGAAAAAGGCAAAGAAAGTGCAGACGGTGGTGCCAAAAAAGACCCAGGCTTTCGTGCCAAAGTAGGAGTATCTGAAAAAGGCAAAGGACGTGCAGACGATGGTGTCAAAAAAGGCGCAGGCTTTGGTGCCAAAGTAGGAGTATCTGAAAAAGGCAAAGAAGGTGCGGACGGTGGTGCCAAAAAAGGCACAGGCTTTGGTGCCAAAGTAGGAGTATCTGAAAAAGGCAAAGGACGAGCAGACAGTGGTGCCAAAAAAGGCGCAGGCTTTGGTGCCAAAGTAGGAGTATCTAAAAAAGGCCAAGGACGGGCAGACGACGGGGCCAAAAAAGGAACACGCTTTGGTGCCAAAGTAGAAGTATCTGAAAAAGGCAAAGAAAGTGCAGACGGTGGTGCCAAAAAAGACCCAGGCTTTCGTGCCAAAGTAGGAGTATCTGAAAAAGGCAAAGAAGGTGCAGACGGTGGTGCCAAAAAAGGCGCAGGCTTTGGTGCCAAAGTAGGAGAATCTGAGAAAGGCAAAGAAGGTGCAGACGATGGTTCCAAAGGAGGCAAAGACGTTGGTGTCAAAGTAGAAGTATCTGGCAAAGGCAAAGAAGGTGCAGACGGTGGTGCCAAAAAAGGCGCAGGCTTTGTTGCCAAAGTAGGAGTATCTGAAAAAGGCAAAGAAGGTGCGGACGGTGGTGCCAAAAAAGGCACAGGCTTTGGTGCCAAAGTAGGAGTATCTGAAAAAGGCAAAGGACGAGCAGACAGTGGTGCCAAAAAAGGCGCAGGCTTTGGTGCCAAAGTAGGAGTATCTAAAAAAGGCCAAGGACGGGCAGACGACGGGGCCAAAAAAGGAACACGCTTTGGTGTCAAAGTAGAAGTATCTGGCAAAGGTAAAGAAGGTGCAGACGGTGGTGCCAAAAAAGACCCAGGCTTTGGTGCCAAAGTAGGAGTATCTGAGAAAGGCAAAGAAGGTGCAGACGATGGTTCCAAAGGAGGCAAAGACGTTGGTGTTAAAGTAGAAGTATCTGGCAAAGGCAAAGAAGGTGCAGACGGTGGTGCCAAAAAAGGCGCAGGCTTTGGTGCCAAAGTAGGAGTATCTGAAAAAGGCAAAGGACGAGCAGACGATGGTGCCAAAAAAGGCGCAGGCTTTGGTGCCAAAGTAGGAGTATCTGAAAAAGGCAAAGAAGGTACAGACGATGGTTCCAAAGGAGGCAAAGACGTTGGTGTCAAAGTAGAAGTATCTGAAAAAGGCAAAGAAGGTGCGGACAGTGGTGCCAAAAAAGGCGCAGGCTTTGGTGCCAAAGTAGGAGTATCTGAGAAAGGCAAAGAAGGTGCAGACGATGGTTCCAAAGGAGGCAAAGACGTTGGTGTCAAAGTAGAACAGATACTTCTACTTTGACACCAACGTCTTTGCCTCCTTTGGAACCATCGTCTGCACCTTCTTTGCCTTTCTCAGATACTCCTACTTTGGCACCAAAGCCTGGGTCTTTTTTGGCACCACCGTCTGCACCTTCTTTACCTTTGCCAGATACTTCTACTTTGACACCAAAGCGTGTTCCTTTTTTGGCCCCGTCGTCTGCCCGTCCTTGGCCTTTTTTAGATACTCCTACTTTGGCACCAAAGCCTGCGCCTTTTTTGGCACCACTGTCTGCTCGTCCTTTGCCTTTTTCAGATACTCCTACTTTGGCACCAAAGCCTGTGCCTTTTTTGGCACCACCGTCCGCACCTTCTTTGCCTTTTTCAGATACTCCTACTTTGGCAACAAAGCCTGCGCCTTTTTTGGCACCACCGTCTGCACCTTCTTTGCCTTTGCCAGATACTTCTACTTTGACACCAACGTCTTTGCCTCCTTTGGAACCATCGTCTGCACCTTCTTTGCCTTTCTCAGATTCTCCTACTTTGGCACCAAAGCCTGCGCCTTTTTTGGCACCACCGTCTGCACCTTCTTTGCCTTTTTCAGATACTCCTACTTTGGCACGAAAGCCTGGGTCTTTTTTGGCACCACCGTCTGCACTTTCTTTGCCTTTTTCAGATACTTCTACTTTGGCACCAAAGCGTGTTCCTTGGTGCAGACGATGGTTCTAAAGGAGGCAAAGACGTTGGTGTCAAAGTAGAAGCATCTGGCAAAGGCAAAAAAGGTGCAGACGGTGGTGCCAAAAAAGGCGCAGGCTTTGATGCCAAAGTAGGAGTATCTGAAAAAGGCAAAGGACGAGCAGACGATGGTGCCAAAAAAGGCGCAGGCTTTGGTGCCAAAGTAGGAGTATCTGAGAAAGGCAAAGAAGGTGCAGACGATGGTTCCAAAGGAGGCAAAGACGTTGGTGTCAAAGTAGAAGTATCTGGCAAAGGCAAAGAAGGTGCAGACGGTGGTGCCAAAAAAGGTGCAGGCTTTGGTGCCAAAGTAGGAGTATCTGAAAAAGGCAAAGAAGGTGCGGACAGTGGTGCCAAAAAAGGCGCAGGCTTTGGTGCCAAAGTAGGAGTATCTGAAAAAGGCAAAGAAGGTGCAGACGATCGTTCCAAAAAAGGCGCAGGTTTTGGTGCCAAAGTAGGAGTATCTGAGAAAGGCAAAGAAGGTGCAGACGATGGTTCCAAAGGAGGCAAAGACGTTGGTGTCAAAGTAGGAGTATCTGTCAAAGGCAAAGGAGGTGCAAACGGTGATGCCAAAAAAGGCGCAGACGGTCATGCCAAAGACATGTCTAAACGATCTGGGTTGTTGACACTAATTACGAAGATTTTAATTTAAGCCATGATTATTTAAATTTTAATAAAATGTTGATATTTTTTGAAGTAACGGAATATATATATAACGAATCATTTTGTCCAACGGGGTCTGCAGAAACGCGGACGTCAGCTTCGCCGACGTCAGCATCTCCACCAACTTGGTCACCCATCGCAAATAAAGAGACTCAACATCAAAGTACTAGTTTTATTTCACCGATCACACGAATTATTTCTTATTACTACTGCTTAATTACACCAAACTTAACCAATCTAAATTTAACTTGACACTCACCGGATCACACAGACGTCCTCTCTCAAAGAGGACTCGACAAGCAAAAAGTGCAACTCCCCAGCGCCACAGTCTTTTATAATGTCAAGGCAAAATGGCGCCGGGCAGCAGCACTGTGTAATCAAAACATTATTTTATTGTCACAACTATTTTAAATTTAATCGATTGCAGTAGCTAATTAGGTTAGTAAATTCAGAAATTATTTTTAGCGTTAATTAACATTGAGTAATTTACATCGAATTAATAGTTGAAACATTCGGACGGTTTCAAAATACCGCCAAATGTTCCAACGGATTAAACAAGATCAATTTAGTTTTTAATGATTTACATCATGGTCCAAAACAAAGGCCAAAACTAATAATTAGCTATTTACAAAACATGATACGAATTTTAGAACATGAATTCATGGATGGATTCATCCACGAAGTCGCGCAGATTGTTCAAACCTAAACTTTTAAAACATTAAAGTATGAACCAGATCACGCGCCTTCGTGAGTGAACCAATTTATACCACGTTACTTTAAAACATGAATAAACCATAGTAGTAATTACATTTTCACAATCGGAACTTAAAAATAGGTCAAATCAAAACATGTTATTTAAAACACATAATTAATTATCGTCTCGCGTCGACACGGCCATTTTGCGGGACGGTGCGTGCTCTGCACCAGTCGCGGTTCTGAAATAAGAAAATAGTTTCTTTGAGCTAGGTACCCGTAAATAGGTACACTAGCTGAGGACTTGGTCTGGTGGTTTGTTATTAATTTTTAACGATCATTAATCATAAATAGAACAGGATCATTTCGAAACTGAATCATAATAAAATTAACCAATTATGCTTCGAGTGACCAAGCTTTCAGCTATATTTCTACCCAGATAATAGGTATCGCAAAGGCCATTAGAATAATCACAAAGTATGCTAATGAAACCATGCATGTAGGTTTACTGTACAGGAAAGTGAGCGGAGTTAAAGTACGAATGCTCCACGCATACTCGCACAATGTGATATTGATTATGTCAATGCAAAACTTGCACGGTTATATTTCTCGTTGAAAGGGATGATGCTGTGGTGCTAGGCGGTCTCGTACGCCGTGGTCCACAGGGGCACTAAAGGAATAGTGAACTAGGTTGATGCTGGGGCCTAGGCCTTATGTTTATGACCGTGGTCCCCAGGGGCTCTGGTAATAAATGGTACTTGCATTTATTGAAGCTCACGGGAAATTGATGCTGTAGTGCTGAGCGGTCTCTTACGCCGTGGTCTACAGAGGCTCTAAAGGATAAAGGTAGGACGATGCTGGGGCCTGGGCCTTAGTTACGACTGTGGTCCCCAGAGGCTCTGCAAACAAATAGGAAGGAAAGAAAGGAATTGTATGATTTGGAACGGATGTACAGTCTAATTTGTTAGTGAAATATTGGCTATTTACTGATAAACTTTCAGAGGCCAATAGAGCAACGAGTCGTAGTAAAGACACTGACCTTTATGATTAGGCATCCAATAGCTGTGCAGCTACAGTTGTGGACGGTAATGGTTCGCTCGATGCATCGACGAGTTGGGTTGTAGTCTGTTGCTGAGCTTGATCACTACTCGTCGACACGTTCTGTTCTCCAGGTTGCGGAGCTCGGCGCAGTTGGTCATGGGCAACCTTGCGTGGGCGCCCCCTGCCAGTCACCCGTTTCACGGTGTAGCGGTTATTATCCAATACCTTGTGAATCTCATACGGCTCGCTGTATTTCAGGTCTAGAGAAGTTTGGTTTCGGGGGTTATTCTTAATTAGGACATAGTCACCTCTTTGGAATGGTCGAATTTTGGCTTTAGTCTTGTCGAAGCGCCGCTTATCATACTGCCCAGCGACTGCCATTTTTTGTTGCACGTGTTGCTCGAGCATGTCGAAGTCGATCGATTCAGAGTCTAAATTTATCAATTTTAGAAGTTCTGGCGGTACACAGTGTTGGCGGCGAGTCAACAGAGTTAATGGTGCTACACCGGTTACTCTGTGAGGAGTGCAGTTGAAAGCGAGTTGAAGTGCGTCTAATGCAGTCTGCCAATTTTCGGTATTGTAGTTCTTGATCATTGTTATTGCGTTTTTAAGAGTACTCATTACTCGCTCGACTTGCCCGTTCGCTCGGCTTGCTCCTGGCGAAATTACGTGTAGATCGACTCCAAAACGATCGCAATAAGTTTTGAACTCTCCGAGAAACTCCCGACCACCATCGACTATAACCTGTACTGGCGTCCCAAACAAATGCACTACTCGTTTCAGTGCTGCGAGGCTACTGCTTTGGCTCTTGTCGTTTGAGTAGCTGAGTAGTATGTACTTACTAAATGAGTCTATAGTAACGATCACATACTCGTCCTGACCTTCAGCGTTTCTTGTACCAAGCTTACCAGTAATATCCATATGGATAACCTGGAATGCTGCCGCGGGCTTCTGTATCGGGTGAAGCTGAGCTTGAATCGCACCGGAGTGTCCCTTGGATGTTCTGCATATTACGCAATTGTCAACAAATTTTCTGACAATGGTGTTCATGTTAGCAAACCAGTGTGTTTCTCGCAGTTTTTGAAGGGTTTTCTCCCATCCTGGATGCTGTAGCGACGTGTGAAAAGAGTTTATCAAACTCCACTGGAATGACTTTGGTACAACGATTGGTTTGTACGTACCGAGTATAGGATCTGTGAGAATTTTCTTTAGCACGCCGTCTTCTAGCACGTACCCTACAGCTGGGCTGTCGGTGGACATACTGTCTATTATTGGGCGAAGATCCGTGTCACGACGTTGCTCAATTTGTAGCCACTCGGTGTCTCTCATCGTGGTGTTAACCGATGTTTCAGATGTGGGGTTTCTGCTGAAGAAATCAGCATGCTGCAGTCTGTCACCTTTTCTATACTCAACCTCGAATTCGTAATTTTGCAGAAAGGCCCACCACCGGTGGATTCGTGGAAGTAGATCTTTTTTTGTGCTTGGATGCCTTCAAGGCGTTACAGTCGGTTATTACCTTGAACTTCCGGCCGTATAGGTAGTGCCGGAAATGCTTTATGGCCCGCACCACCGCCAAGGTTTCGAGCTCGTAGGAGTGGTAGCGGCTCTCGGCGTCTGTGGTGCGCTGGCTCATATACGCGACTGGATGATGGCGGTTCCCTATGATTTGGACCAATACTGCTCCGTAGCCGAGGCTGCTGGCGTCGGTGTAGAGCTCGATAGGTGCGTCTTCCTGAAATAGTGCAAGGGTAGGCGCCGTAGACAGGTGTTGTACTATTTGGTTTCGGGCCTCGTCGTGCCTCTCATTCCATTCCCACTTAGCGTCTTTTTTTGTCAGTTCATATAGTGGTACCATTACTCGCGAGAAATTGGGAATGAAACGTCTGAAGTACCCGGCGAGGCCATTAAATTGCCTAACTTGCTTAGCCGTTTGTGGAAGTGGTGCCTTCGTTAAAGCCTCCACTTTCCTTGGGCTGGGGCTTACTTCCCCGTTTGACACTATATTGCCCAAGTACTCAATGGAGCGTTTAAAGAAGGCAGTTTTGTCGATATTAATCGAGAAACCAGCTTTCTGCAGAGCAATTAGTATACGCTCGATGTGAGAGAGACCTTCAGGGAAATCTTTGCATTTTGACAGAACGTCATCAACATAGACCTGACAAACGTGATCTGGTGTGTTCAAAAGTCCTGCCAAAGCCCTATTTATGCATCTTTGGTACACAGAACATGCGTTGCTGAGTCCAAACGGCATGGAAAGGTGTTCGTACATTCCGTCTGGAGTCACAAACGCAGTCTTTTCAATTGAGCTCTCAGATATGGGTATTTGGTGGAATCCAGCTGCCATGTCAAATGTGGTAAAGTAGACACCCCCAGATAGCTGGTCTATTTGATCCGAAATTATTGGTAGTGGGTAGTGATCCCTCAGAGTGTTTTTATTTAGCTCTCGGTAGTCAATGCAAAGACGATCATCACCGTTTTTCTTTTTGACCAGTATGATCGGACTGGAAAAGGGAGATTTGCTTTCGCGAATGATATTGTGTTCCAGTAATTCATTGACAATACCACGCACCTTTTCTCTTTCGACTGGACTCAATCTATACGGTCTACGCTCAACACACTTGCTCGGGTCTTTCAAACGTATCTCAAGCTCGCCAGTATTGACGCGTGTGTGAGGGTAGCCACGGATGAACAGATGTTGGTATTTGTTGAGCAATATTTTGAGTTCATTAATTTGATCTCCGTCAACCAAGTCACAGTTAATACTGTCAAACTTCTCATTTTGGGATTGAATGTGGTGGACCACCGGTTGATGAACCAATTTTGCACCCCGAGAATTCACCACCACACTGAGGTTGGTGTTGTTAACAAGATTCATACCTATCAGAATATCTGAGCACACTTCGTAATCTGCGACTACGTGAAACTGAAGCTCTACATATAAATCATCAATTACACAAACAGTGGTCAATGTCGAAAGCGATATTATGGTAAATTGACCTATGCCTTTCAAGTATTTAACGACATTTGCTCGTTTCCCCGGCAATTTTGCTGCTAATGATTCTCGTATTACTGAACATTCTGCCCCGCTATCAAAAATCGCAAGTAATTTCGAATTCCCAACTTCCACTGGCATAGAATTCAATTTTGGTGTACCCACACAATTCACGTTCGACACCACCGCACGTTCGCGTTTGTAACAAGTTTCGTATGTATGACCTACCCTCGAACAGAATGTACATGTTGGTCGGCTATCTTTTTTAGGTGTAGTTTTATTATCAGATAATGGACGCGGTTGAGGTTTTTCATATTTATCACGGTTACGGCAATCTTGCGTGTCATGACCAGGCTTTTTGCAAACTTGGCAGAAAGGTGACGGTTTGTCGAAAAATCGCTGCCGCTTGACAGGGCCTTGCTGTACGTGTGATGTGCTTGGATAAGGACGCTTAACGCGTCGTATCGATGATGCTACAGAAATTAACTCTGGTACAGAGGTAGCCCTGGCACTCAACAGCTCAATTCTCAATCGCTCATCTCCAATACAGCCAATTACGGCCTCAACTGCGTCATCATCAGACAACTTATCCTTTGTAATACGCCGCCATAATATCCAAGCCTGTGACAGGAATTGTGCAATGTCCTTTGAATTATCGAAATTGTGTTCTCGAAAACGAACAACGTCGCGAGAATATCTATTTTCAGGTTCAAAAGTTGTTATCATGACATCACGCAATTCCTGCCACGTAGCGGTTGAAACTAGCCAATTGTCAACCCATAGCCTGGCGCGACCTTTCAGCAAACTGCCTACTTTCATCCTCACATCATAGTCGCTCAGTTTATAGGTTTCCATGGCAGTGGTGACATGCTGACACCACTCACGTACTCCAATGTTTGCGTCCGGATCGTATGACGGCAAAAATACGTCATTAATTTTAATTTTTGCATCGGGTTGTGCAGTAATACGGTCGGACACATGCCTCATCATTTGCAACATTTGTGAGAAAAACTCCGTTGGAACCCCGTTGACAAAGTTGCTACTATTTTGATTGTTTGCACCGGAAGGATCGGCAAAAGTGGGTGGCGGCCTCACTTCTGATAACGAATCATTTTGTCCAACGGGGTCTGCAGAAACGCGGACGTCAGCTTCGCCGACGTCAGCATCTCCACCAACTTGGTCACCCATCGCAAATAAAGAGACTCAACATCAAAGTACTAGTTTTATTTCACCGATCACACGAATTATTTCTTATTACTACTGCTTAATTACACCAAACTTAACCAATCTAAATTTAACTTGACACTCACCGGATCACACAGACGTCCTCTCTCAAAGAGGACTCGACAAGCAAAAAGTGCAACTCCCCAGCGCCACAGTCTTTTATAATGTCAAGGCAAAATGGCGCCGGGCAGCAGCACTGTGTAATCAAAACATTATTTTATTGTCACAACTATTTTAAATTTAATCGATTGCAGTAGCTAATTAGGTTAGTAAATTCAGAAATTATTTTTAGCGTTAATTAACATTGAGTAATTTACATCGAATTAATAGTTGAAACATTCGGACGGTTTCAAAATACCGCCAAATGTTCCAACGGATTAAACAAGATCAATTTAGTTTTTAATGATTTACATCATGGTCCAAAACAAAGGCCAAAACTAATAATTAGCTATTTACAAAACATGATACGAATTTTAGAACATGAATTCATGGATGGATTCATCCACGAAGTCGCGCAGATTGTTCAAACCTAAACTTTTAAAACATTAAAGTATGAACCAGATCACGCGCCTTCGTGAGTGAACCAATTTATACCACGTTACTTTAAAACATGAATAAACCATAGTAGTAATTACATTTTCACAATCGGAACTTAAAAATAGGTCAAATCAAAACATGTTATTTAAAACACATAATTAATTATCGTCTCGCGTCGACATATATAATATAATAATAATAATAATAAAAATAAAAATGCGCAAAAAAGAGAGTAGAGAGACGATCAATAGGGTAACATCCAGCTAATGCTAAGTGCTTAAATATTAAACTAACGAAACCCTAATGAACTTGGTAAGCTCTATGGAAGCGGTTAACTAGTTCAAAGGGGTTCCCCTAACGTTAAGGGGTTCAATTCTACTCAGGGCACAGAATAGATACAAGTACAAGTACAGAAGGCACACTCCTTTGATCTTTACAAAAGCCGCTTTTTTCTTAGCCTAAAACATTATGATTTATGGCCCTCTGACGCCGTCGACCCCAGTGCAAGCCAAACGGAACGTTAAGGCTGTGTACGAACGGTGAAAATACTCGCCGCGTCGCCGATAGTGAGGGCCTGTCAACGACTAAAAATAAAATAATAATGTATTGCTCATTTATTTCTTGCATTCAATATACACTGGCCCGCAAAACTAAGTATCAAGTCTAAGTAGCAATAAATGCGTCTTTAAACAGTAGTAGCTTATTTTGAACGCGACACTACATTACACATCATCTGTCTCCACTTACACACCTTTTATTGTATATATCTATCTCGCTCAATGGGGTTTGAAAATGGGCGCAAAAAGGATAGTGGCGCCGTCTGACGGAAACAACGGCAACTAACAGAAGAAAAAATATGGCGTAAGAACCTCAAACGCTTTCGCCGGCCGGCTCGGAAAAACTTAATAAATATTGTGAAAACCCACTGTTTTTGGATCGTTGCGGCCATAGGGGTGAGTGTAGGGGGGTGACTATCAAATTTCATATTTTGGACGTGTCCACCCATGTTAATTTCCTTTATGTTAAACTTGAAGGGTAATTTTTTTTTTGGGTAGAGATTAATCTAAGACACAACTTTTCCATTCATAAAAATATCAGTTTTTTATAGGGAAGCTATTTAAAAAAAAATTTGAAACTCAAAAATCTATGCTCTTTGGCGCGTCCACCACCGTGTTTTTTTTTTGGAACACTTGAAATTTTACTATTTCTTTCTAAATTTACCCCTCGTGTTATATTTCCTGTACTTATTAATGTTGATCTAATTGTTGGTATAAATATTATATTTTTAGAGTAATCTAATCAAAATTTACAGTTAAAAGAATTTTGTCCGAGCTAAAAACACCTAATTTCTTTGGCCGTTTTGTCCGATCTCGCATCGCATTGTTTACTACGTGAACCTTCCTCACCTGAGGTTCCTGCATCCTTTTAGCCACCAGCTAGCCGGCGCTGTGAGTGGACATGTGCTAAAGTAAACGTGTATCGCAACAGATTTTTTTAATCGCTGTTTACGGATTTTATCGGGTAAGTGCCTAATTTCTTCGGTAACCAAATTAAAGCCTATATGTGTTAATTTTTTTTATTATTTTTAGTGAATGCATGCTGCAATTTACGACATTTTTATTTGTTATATAAAAATAAAAGTTTTATACTTACAGATAAAAAAATATTTAGTGTGCTTTTCTAATTTCTTTGGCACTAATTTCTTCGGTTTTCTTTGGCATCTAGTGCCAAAGAAATTAGATTAGTCCAATGAAATTAGAAAAAATATTGTATTGTATTGTACTTCAATATCTACAGTGTTATTGGTAATACGACGTATTCCTTTCAGGGGGGTAAAGTAGGGCTAATTTGCAACAAAAAAGGTCATGTAGTCCCTATCCGAATATTGGTAGTTACTTAGATATAGAACATTTAATTTTTAAAATTGGTATGAATTTTATTTTTTTGCTAAATTAACTTGATTTCCTAAAAATAAATGTATGACATGTAGCAGGCATGTAATTATAATAACTTCCTTGATTTATCATCTATCAAATATTGTATAAAATATTAAAAAAAATCAAGGACATTACAAATTATGATGCCGTAACTAAATCTGGGGAGCAAATTTTTCAAGATTTTTTTTTGGAAAATCACTTTATTACAGCTACTTTACTTCACAGCATCGACTAACCAATAACTTTATTCGATGCATAAAAAAGAGCACATTTGCAGTGAAAATTGCATGTAATAAAATCACCGAAAATTTTATCTGAAATTAAAAAATACAGTTCCTTCGAAAATTTTCTCTATCCAAATTTAGTTACGTGCTGTAACTAAATTCATATCCTTTCATTTATCATATTCAAATCATTTAATATCCTTGATTTTTAACTATTTATATACGTCATTTGATAACTGAAAAAATATAACATTTGTTTATATTTATATGTTTTATTTTTATATTTATTTATAAGTTTGTTTATTTAACAAAAAAAAACATACAAGTTTTAAAAATTAAATGGTCAATATCCGAAAACTATCAATATTCGGAGAGAACCATCAATATTACATGACCTTTTTTGCTTCAAATGAGCTTCATTTTACCCTCCGGAAAGGAATACGCCGAATTACTAATAACCCTGTATATGATGTATTTATTAGTTTACAGATTCACAAAATAAATAATGCCACGCAGAAAAAAAAGTCAGCTATGAAGCTATGAAGCCGAAACCAAAGAAACAAATTTCTAACACTGAAAAAACTAAAAATACCAGTGATTCAAAAATAAAAAAACAGACTAAAGAAGAAAGATTGCAAAGAAGAGAATTACTGAGCGGAAACGTTTGTAGAAAATCAGAAATGAATGTACGTCGCAGAATTTAAACAGAAGCAAAGACAAAGTTATCACAAACGTAAAGCGAAAAAAAAAAATATACGTGAGAATAACCTATTGTATGCATGCATACTGATAAAAAATAATTGTTAAGTACTTATTATAAGATAATTTTATTTTTTTCGACCATATTTGTTACAAGACTGACATTAAGTTAATACTTAAGTATAATTATAATAATACAAGTTGTTCCTTTGCACCGCGATAAAGCACACTGATTTTAAATTGTAAAAATATGATAAAAGTTAATCAATATAATGTTTTCAAAATACACTGTTTTTTTTTTAGATTTAGCTTTTATTTATTTTTATTTTATTCTTTTATTTTTTATTGTTGTTTATTTGTTTTAACACGACCAGAAGTTTTTTTTTATAATCAGGATTTACGTCATAATGTTTAAAAATAAAGCAAAATCTAGCGTCATTGTAAAATTCATAAAATTATTTTAAGATCTTTGGTGCAAGTATAGTATATTCCTAATTTCTTTGGCATATTTCTAATTTCTTTGGAGCTATCCTAATTTCTTTGGCTATGGTTTTTTTCAAATGCTAAAACAAGAAAAATCCTGGAGTAAAATATGGAGAATTACATACATTTACGTGGATTTGAGTCCTTAACCAGATATGTTATTCATTATAGTGGAAATATCGAAAAAAAAAGGCGCCATAGAAATTAGTATTTTCCGGCCCAAATCTGATATTCACCCATATACAGATATAGCACGGAATGCTATTTCTTTTACAAGTTTTACTCATCTACATAATTATATCTATCTATCTATGTTCTATACATATAATAAAGCTGTAAATATGTTTATTTGAACGCGCATCACGTGAAAACTGCTTAACAGATTTAGATGAAATTTGGTATGGAGATAGCTTGAGTCCCGGGAAAAGATATAGGCAGAATATAATAGTACCCGGAGCGAAGCGAGGGCGGGTCGCTAGAATACAATATAAACACCTCCTAACCAATTTTGTTGAGCGTTAGGTTGTCCTCGTAATTTTAGTAAAATTTATAAAAAAATGTTTTTTAGTTAGCTAGTTAGTTCAAAATCAATATCCTGGGGATCTGTGTGGACTCCGACAATGAATCCGGCTACACGCACTACAAAATCGATATCTGGGGATTTGTGTGGTCTCCTACAACGAATCCGTTGATAGAATGAGAAAAAGTAGTCGCCATCTTGAACTTTTTAGTTATTCGACCGATTGCTTCCAAAATCGATATCTGGGGATTTGATTGGTCTCCGACGACGAATCCGTTGACAGAATGAGAAAAAGTAGCCGCCATCTTGAACTTTTTAGTTATTCGACCGATTGCTTCCAAAATCGATATCTGGGGATTTGTGTGGTCTCCGAAAACGAATCCATTGACAGAATTAGAAAAAATAGCCGCCATCTTGAACTTTTTAGTTATTCGTTCGATTGCTTCCAAAGTCGATATCTGGTAATTTGTGTGGACTCCGACAATTAATCCGTTGACAGAATGAGAAAAAGTACCCGCCATCTTGGACTTTTTAGTTAATCAACCGATTGCTTCCAAAACCAATACCTGGGGATTTGTGTAGTCTCCGACAACGAATCTATTGGCAGATTGGGAAAAAGTAGCCGCCATCTTAAACTTTTTAGTTATTCGACCGATTGCTTCCAAAATTGATATCTGGGGATTTGTGTAGTCTCCGACAACGAATCTATTGGCAGATTGGGAAAAAGTTGCCGCCATCTTGAACTTTTTAGTTATTCGACCGATTGGATCCAAAATTGATACCTGGGGATTGGTGTGGTCTCCGACAACGAATCCGTTGACAGAATGAGAAAAAGTAGCCGCCATCTTGAACTTTTTAGTTATTCGACCGATTGCTTCCAAAATTGATACCTGGGGATTGTTGTGGTCTCCGACAACGAATCCGTTGAAAGAATGAGAAAAAGTAGCCGCCATCTTGAACTTTTAGTTATTCGTTCGATTGCTTCCAAAATCGATATCTGGGGATTTGTGTGGTCTCCGAAAACGAATCCATTGACAGAATTAGAAAAAATAGCCGCCATCTTGAACTTTTTAGTTATTCGTTCGATTGCTTCCAAAGTCGATATCTGGTAATTTGTGTGGACTCCGACAATTAATCCGTTGACAGAATGAGAAAAAGTACCCGCCATCTTGGACTTTTTAGTTAATCGACCGATTGCTTCCAAAACCAATACCTGGGGATTTGTGTCGTCTCCGGCAACGAACGAACGAAAAGTTTAAAGCAGTGTGAGTAACTTCTCCTTTGAACCTCAAGAACTTCATGAACCTTAAGAACGAACCAAACCTTAGAACCTCAGTATTTTTGTAGCCCTCCGTTTCTAATTTGTGAACCTCGAAGAATTTTATACAGTCCAGTCCACCTTTAAATTAAAGAACCTTTTATTTTGAACCTGAGCCGTCAAAGAGTACCTACGCGTTTAATGTCCATTCTCAACACCCTTCCACCACTTAAAAATTACTTCAAAAAGTCGTTGATGTCTAAAGCGTACTATACTGGGTGTAGACGAATAAAAAAACACCCTGTATAGGGTCGAGGACTATCTAACGGACAAAAATGCTTGGCCAAAACCAGAAAATTAAGTAATAGCTTACAACCTCATAAATAACTCATAAAAATAATTAAAACACAGTATCTTGTCGTCGGAGATCACTCAAATCCCCAGATATCGATTTTGAAAGCAATCGGTCTAATAACTAAAAAGTTCAAGATGACGGCTACTTTTTCTCATTCTGTCAACGGCTTCGATGTCGGAGACCACACAAATCCCCAGATATCGATTTTGGAAGAAATCTGTCAAATAACTAAAAAGTACAAGATGGCAGCTATTTTTTCTCATTCTGTTACCGGATTCGTTTTTGGAGACCACGCAGATCCCCAGATATTGATTTTAGAAACAATCGAACAAAAAACTAAAAAGTTAAAGATGGCGGATTATTTTTCTCATTCTGTCAACGGATTCGTTGTCGGAGACCACTCAAATCCCCAGATATAAATTTTGGAAGCAATCGGTCGAATAACTAAAAAGTTCAAGTCAAAAGTCAGTCAAAAATAAAACCGTCTTCAAAAACCCACTAAAAAGGGTGAAATAAAGACCGGCCTCCTAGGAGTTCTAGGAATTGCCTATTTAGTGTTTGATAGGTACATGAAATATATATGACACAACGATTCTTGCCACCGACTTCGATATATTTAATGTACCTATCAAACACTAAATAGGCAATTCCTAGGACTCCTAGGCCGGTCTTTATTTCACCCTTTTTAGTGGGTTTTTGAAGACGGTTTTATTTTTTTGTTAAAATGTTTTTTTTTCGCTTTTTGGTGATGCTCTTAATTTTTAACGGTGTAGATATACGTTAGCGTAATCAAAATAATTCTTTCTGTTTATGATTAGTAGAGTCTTAATCTTTGTCCATTTTTAATAAACGCCCGTATACCATTTACACACTGTATAAAACAATAATAATAAATGACAATTTAAGTTTAAATTTTGTTTTTTGAGTAAATGTTTAATGACTTAACAGTCTTACAGAAATTTTGAAGTCAGAATGATAGCCTATACTAATAACTTAAATCTATAGTTGGGTCGAAGCTAAAGATTGCCATTAATTTGTAGGCGCTGTTACTTCAACACCGTGCAAGCAAACCCGCTGAGAGCCGTTTCAATCAAGTGCCGTATCAATAAAGTGATCTTAGGTGCCCGTCTCAAGTCTCTCCTTGCCCTTATCCCAATTATTTGGAATCGGCGCAGCATGTCTTTTTTAGGGTTCCGTATCTACCCGAAGGGTAGGCACCCTATTACTAAGTCTACGCTGTCCGTCCGTCCGTCCGTCCTAACTTCCAAGAGCTGTATCTTTTGAACAGTAGGTAGTCCGTTGATTTTTTTGCAGAATATTTGATGTAACGGCGGATTTCCTAATAAATAATAAAAAAGTCAAAAAGTAAAATAACAAAGGGATACGTTTTTTTACCCGACTGCGTGACGCAAAGTAGGGTAATGTGTTTATCAGGCTATATATGTCGGTAATGTATGTATGTATGTTTGTTCCTTTGTGGCACTCTAGAGACCAAACGCGTAGGCCGATTTAGATGATTCTTGTGTCAATAGATTTGTCTATTTTGTGAGTGCCACTAAAGACATGACAGTAATCAAAAATCAAATGACGGCAACCAGAAGCCATATTGTTAAAGAAGCCAATGTCAATTGGGTAGGTAAAGTTTTTGGAAGAGGTGTAAATTATATTTTTTTTCGATAGTCGTTATCCTAAAGATCAAGGAACTGCGACTCTTTTATTTTTATTTCCTCTAATATTTTAGAAATATTTTTTTTAGTTATTAAGTTGACATTTGTACACTTTATTGGCCGACAAGCTTGTTACCTTCGTACTTAATGAAAAATAAAAAAAAACTGTCACTTCTATAACTATCATTGTCAATCAAAGTAAACAAACGATTCAATTCTTTCAAGCATCTGAGTAAATCTTTGTAATACTCCATTTCCAAAGTCCGTGTGGGATTTCTTGAATTCATTGCGTGTATACGATTCAAACGTGCTCTCGTGGCTATCGAAAAGCAGGGCAAGAGTTGTCGTGAAAAGAAGAAATCGGTGTCCAAGAAGCAGTGCCAAAGGGGTCGAAAATAAATCGTAGTCCAAATATCGTGCAAAGGTCAAAGCGAGCAAAGCAGGAGCAAAACGGCAAAATCGAAAGTCCGGAGTTCTTTCTGAGGTCGTTAAAAATATTTCTAAAAACACTGATCACATGAAACGCAAGCAAACAGAAAAGAGTCGTTGAATTGAATCGTTTGTTTACTTTGATTGACAATGACAGTGATAGAAGTGACAGTTTTTTTTCTTTTTCATTAAGTACGAAGGCAACAAGGTTGTCGGCCAATAAAGTGTACAAATGTCAACTTAATAACTAAAAAAAATATTTCTAAAATATTAGAGGAAATAAAAATAAAAGAGCCGCAGTTCCTTGATCTTTAGGATGACGACTATCGAAAAAAAATATAATTTACACCTCTTCCAAAAACTTTACCTACCCAATTATCGGGGTATCATTGAATAGGTCTTTGAAAGGGTTTCTCTTACCATTTTTCATTTTGATTGACTATTTAGGATCTGTAACGATTTACATTTTGGTTAGCAACTATTCTAGGTGTAATCGAATAAAATATCTATAGGTAATTTCCATGAAATTATTTATTTTATGAACAAATTCATATCAGTTTTTGTTATTAATACATAAACATTAAGTTTATCATGTTTTTCTAATAATTGGCTGTTCGGCGGATTCGTCAGTGCCTCTATTTTCACCGGCGCGCGCATAAGCAAGCACTAAACCTACGGCGCGCGAAGAAACAAAATGTCTACCGCCATGTTTCACATATACGAGATTTTATTATTCTTTCCTCGCAATTGTGTTGAAAAACGTCGTATGAAACGAGTGAGCATTGGTCAGTACCTAAACTCTCGCCTCACGCCCTCGCTTACAGCTCGGGCTGAAATCCCGCCTCGACTTTAATGACCAAACTTAGCACACTCGTATCATAATGTAATAATAAATAAAAATCCAACCTATTATACGTCCCACTGCTGGGCACAGGCCTCCACTCACAATGAGAGGGTTTGGGCTATAGTTCCCACGCGGGCCCAGTGCGTATTGGAAACTTCGCACACACCGTCAAATTGCTTTGCAGGTGTGTGCAGGTTTCCTCACGATGTTTTCCTTCACCGAACAGCTCATGGTAAATTTACAAATTATATTTCGCACATATAATTTGTAAATTTACCATGAGCTTTTCGGTGTCATCATAATGTATCTTTAGTAAATTATATTTAGGTAAATAATAATTGGTTCCGATCTGTCATTAATATATATTTTTCTTAGAATATTCGCAAACCTATTGTTTCGACAGCTAATTGTTTTTGACGTCAATTTGAAGTTCATATTTGAACAAATGGAACAGTTTTCCTATCGCGCATATTTGCCATCACTACTAATAAAGGAAATAAATGTGAAAGTTTGTTCGACAACGAAGTTGGTAGTGAAGTGACCTTGCCTACGAAGCTAGCAGTCCTGGGTTTACATCCCGGTATAGGCCAATATTTTTGTGATGAGCGCGAGTTTTTGTTCCTGGGTCTTAGGTTTTTAGAGATTTTCGTCCTATAAAGTCATTGGAACAAATTCCTCCCACGCTATGGGTACTCCGACGCTTGGCGATTAAAGCTAGGCCGAAAATATAGCCTAACCTAAAAATTTAATTTTTGGGACAAGCTTTTGTTGCCAACTGTACTTTTTTTGCACAGTCATCATCTGCTTATCAGGACGAATCGGACGAGCCCAAACGCGACGGGTTTATCATGTGTAGTTTAGGAGTTCCTATGACCTCCTTCCGTCTCGATAATCAGACCAGCTCAATGACACCATAATATCGCATTGTCATCGGGTTCCATTGACGGGAACTGGTTCAAATGGAGCATGGAACCCGTCAACGTTCGCCTCCGCAAACATCGCTGGCGCTGCAGCGTCGCGACAGCGGCAGCACCATCGTAAACGCATTATTGTACTGGACTCTTAGGGCGCTGTAGGCCTTTTGAATAAAGTTAATCCATAGGCTGCAAGTATGAAATGATTTACAAAATGCCCTAAATAAAGAGATTTTCACTTAATTATTACACTTAGCAAACCTATGGATCAACATATTATCTGACCGCCAACTATCTACGCTCCCTCTCGATGTCAACGTCATCGCTGTGAGATGCGGTAACCCAATGCCCCAGGTACTTATAAACTTCTCGACTTCTTTCAAAGAAAAGCTTCACTGCTGTCGGCATACACTCTTATACCCGCAACTCGCTTTTGGCTAGGTTACTCGTATACATGAGGCCGTGAGCCTCCGCATACCGCTCACACATGCTGATCAGCTTTGTAAGTGAACAGATTGATGGGCACAGCAACACCATATCTTCTGCGTAACTAATGTAGTAGACAAATGTTCCGCCTTCTGAACAACCGTCCCCGGTGCCGTTGAGCTCATCAATCAGCCGGGTCACATCCCTGAAGAGCCTCGGCGAAATGTGTCTCCCCTGCTCGCACTCCGCACTCCAGTCGATAAGGTTCGGAGACGCACTACATTACTGGTGACCATACCAGTATCTGAATAATTCCACAACCTCACCCGGAAGCGTGGTGTCCTCAGACAATTTTAGCCAAAGTTTGCATTAGGACACCAGTGGGCCTATTATGGCCACGTTTATCGACGCGATAAACTATTTTTATCACGAGATCATCGACAAATTATCATTGTCGACGTATGCTAACATGGTGGCATCGGTTAAACTGTATTATCCATTTCAGACAGCGGTAAATGATAAAACGATAATTATATCGATTTACCTAACATGGACGCCACTTTTAATATATTTTTGACATCTCAATTCGATAAATTTATACAAGTTCCGTGTTGGTGACGATAAACATCTCGCAGTAATTAAAACTTAAAAATACATACATTTAAGCGTAAGTATTGGTTTTTTAATAGTTCTACTTATCAAAAACAACTCAGTTGCCTACAAAAATGGCGTTACTCGTATTATAATTTGTAAACATTATTTGTAGGATGTCAATATCGTCTCACGATGCAAGCTGAAAAAGAACGAAGAAAACTGCAGCGGAGGACAATAAGGGATGCCTCAAATCTTTTTAAAAGGAACTTCTATTCAACCGGGTGTCCCACGACATCCTTCGTTTCTTTTTTTACCTGACTGAGCAAGACAAAAAAATGGTTTTAACAGTCTATTTATGTATGTAACTATAACTCGGATGTTCCACTCTAGATCCTAAACTATGAGATCAATTTTAACAAATGGGGTTGGTCAAGAACGTGCGAGTATCATGGGCTATATTTATTTATTTAAAAAAGAAAATACACTTTTAACAATATAATAAATAATAAATAAATATCAGGGGACAATCTCACACAAATTGACCTAGTCCCAAACTAAGCTCTAGGCTTGTACTATGGGTACTAGACAACGATAAACATACTTATATAGAGAAATACATACTTAAATACATAGAAAACATCCATGACTCAGGAACAAATACTCGCGCTCATCACACAAATATTTGTCCATACCGGGATTCGAACCCAGGACCGCTAGCTTCGTAGGCAGGTTCACTACCAACTAGGCTAACTGCTTCGTCGCAGTTAAACAGTTATGTTTAGCAAAATAAAAAATTATAAGGGTTTTATATAAAAACTAGCTGTCTGCCCGCGACTTCGTCTGCAGAGAGTCAGTAATTTCGTTAAAAAGTAGGTAGGTACAAATAAAATTTTCATTAAGTACGTATCATAAAGGGACAGACTTCACAGACTTTCCAAAAAAATAGTAATGTTTCCTAACATTTGTTCGCTTTTTAGTGTTTGTTTAATTATTATGTGATTATGTATTACATGCAGTGCAGCACATATACACTACATTCATGCCATTAATGCTTAAAATGGGGCTATCTAATATAATATGCAGGGACATTAATCGTTGAAGAACTCTCCTGGTACTTGGCGAAACTTCCATTTCACCACATTCATTAGGGGCTGTTAATTTATTACGTAAGACAATTTTAACCAACTTCTGACCCCCCTCCCCTACGTAAGAAAAATAAGACGTGGTTGAACCCCCTCCCTCCTTTTTAATCTTACGTAAGATCAGTATCTACCAAAATTGCAAAGGAAAAGTAGCAAATATATAAAAACGCTTTAATTTTTGCTTGCTTTTGTAATCTTACGTAAGAACATCCTACCCCATATAAGAAAAAATTGTTCAGACCCCCTTCCCTCCCAAATCATCTTACGTAATAAATAAACAGCCCCTTACAAATGATGAGCAAAAGTAGCGTGTTGTGAAATACTTATTATTAAGGAGTTCCGATGGTCATGTCTGGTCATTAATTTCACTTTACCAAATGGTGCTTTTGGAATGTAAATGTAATTTAAATTGAATGTAAATTCCATTATCAGAAAACTCGTATTTTATATTTAGTTCTTAGTCTAGAAACCAATTTTCATATACCTAACTTCAAAAATAACAAAACTCTTTTACAAATTGCCACCCCCATTTTCACCCCATTAGGGGTAGTGTTTCCAAAATCATCGAAAGTACTCTTGGTTTGTAAGCAGTAGCTTTAACACCAACTTCATTAACTTTAAAAATGACTTCATTCCCATTAAAACTTTCACTTCCCATTTCACGCACTTAGGGATAGTTTTTCAGAAATCACCAAACGTTTTATTTTTATTTGTGAACAGTGCCTTTTATACCAATTTCCACGTTTATAAGTTCAAGAATGACCAAACCCCCATACAAATTTTAACCCCCCATTTCAGACCCTTCGGGGAAGTTAATCCAAAATCACTGAAAGTATTTTTTTTATTCCTTAATAGTAGCGAATATACGAATTTCCACGTTTCTAACTTCAAAATCGATCGAACTCCTATACAAATTTCTACCCCCCCATTTCATCCCTTTAGGGGTAGTTAATCCAAAATAGTCGAAATGTTATTATTTATTTGTATACAGTAGCCTAAATACCAACTTTCACGTTTCTAACTTGAAAAATGACCAAACTACATTATAAATTTTAACCCCCAATTTCATCCTCTTAGGGGTAGTTTATCCAAAATCGCCAAAAATTGTTTTTATTGTATACCAAATTCCACGTTTCTAACGTAAAGAATGACCAAACTCCCATACAAATTTTAGCCCCCATTTCATAAACTTAGGGGTAGTTTATCCAAAATCACTGACAGTTATTTGTTAACTGTAGCCTTTATACCAATTTCTACGTTTCTTACTTTAAAATTGACCAAACTCCCATACAAATTACCACCCCCCATTTCATCCCATCCCATTTCATCGCCGAACGTTATTTTTTTCATTTGTTAACAATAGCCTATAAGTATACCAATTTCCGCGTTTCTAACTTGAAAAACGACCAAACTCCTATACAAACTTTAACCACCCATTTCATCCCCTTAGGGGTAGTTTATTCAAAATCACCGTAAGTAGTGTTTTTTATTTTATAATAGTATTCCTATAGCAATTTACACGATTATTACTTGAAAAACAACCAAACTCCAATACAAACTTTAACCCCTATTTCATCCCCTTAGGGGTAGTTTATCCAAAATCACCGAAAGTAGTGTTTTTTATTTGATAACAGTATTATTATAGCAATTTCCACATTCCTAACTTGAAAAACGACCAAACTCCCATACAAACTTTAACCCCCCATTTCCACCCCTTAGGGGTAGTTTATCCAAAATCGCCAAAAGAAGTTTTTTTTATTTGTTATTTTAAATATATGTAGCAAGTTTCAAAGGTCAAACTTCATTGGTTTTTATTTTATAGTTGTATGAATTCCAGTAATTTGAAACATAAAACCCTCTTTTTTGCGTTTTTGGATGGGATTAAAAAAAAATCCTGAAACATGTATTTCTTTATTTTTATTAATTAGTATTTATACTGAGTTTGATGATCCTAGAACAATCTAAATTTGTTTTTCCATACAAATTTTACCCCCCCTTTTTACCTCCTTCTTCTAACATTTTTCAAAATTTCTATAGCCTAAATGTTATTCTGATTTTATTTAAATAGATTTATGAAAATTTCATCAATATCCGTCCGTAGTTTTTACGTGATGCTCAGTCAAACAAACAAACAAACAAAAATTTTAAAAATGGTTTTAATATGTTCAGTTACTTATTATAAGTCGCCCTGATCGGTTTTTTTTTTAAATCTTCAATGTACAGACTTTTTGGTCTTAACGATTTTATTATATGTATACATGGTAAGGGTGCATTATAATAGTCGCCAGTCTGGTTTTAGTTCGCAATTTTTTTAATGATTCATACTACGCGAGCGAAGCCGAAGGTTAAAGGTAGTAGATAATACAAACAATCAAATTATTTAAATACTTTTCTGCCTAGCGGAACTAATTAAAAACACCTGTATCCACGAAATTGGATATTAGCCTGAGCGGTATATAAGCCGCACGCCGAACCAGCTGGAACAAGCAAAACCGTACTTCAGCCAAGATGACGTTCCTCAAGCTCTTCGTTGTCTTCGCCGTGGTAAGAAAACTTTACCTACTTTTCACTATTTATGTTATATTGACGACGCGGTTGGTAGTGATCCTGCCTTTGAAGCTAGTGGTCCCAGGTTCGAATCTCGGTATGGGCAAATATTTGTGTGATGAGCGCGAGTATTTGTTCCTGAGTTATGGATGTTTTCTACATATTTAAGTAAGTATGTATGTATTTCTCTATATAAGTATGTATATCGTTGCCTCGTACCCCTCGTACTCGTAGTCAAAGGCTTACCTCGACCATGAAACATGATCATGAAACATGGTCGAGGTAAGTCTTTGACTTCCCAAACTAAAGAAGTTTTGTATAATTTGTACAAATATTTCCAAAATGAATGCAATAGCAATCCGAGCAGTATTGTTTTACACTGAACAAGAAATATTACAAACCATAAGAATAAATATAATTATTATTTATTTGACATTCACTGACTTTTGACTGTCAATATATTTTCTTCTTCAAAATGTGACGAACCTTTTTTTTCTGACTGTAGAATGAAATTCATTGAGAATCCCTGTAAATATACAAATACTACTACAAATGCAAAAACGTCTCGAAAGTAATTTACCTGTAATAAATTAAAAAGAAAAAAATCATTCTAAGATTTTTTTCTTTTATCTGTTTTCGTTTAGAAATTACGACCAAAAATAATTTCTACTGTTTTTTTGTGTGTTCACTTCGTATTAGCAGAGGTTTATTTTTAAAAAACGTGCCTCCTCTTTTTAACTTCATACATTTTTTATTAAATAATTCTGCAAAGTTTCTATTTGCCCAAACGACATTTGACGATTTGTTATTTGTTTGAGCAAATCATTTGCTTCATAATTATTTGCCACATAAAAGTATGCTGAAGTAAAATTTTACAATATTAAAATGTTGCCAAATGAGAAAAGTGTGAAGTAAAGTTATGCCAACAATTTGGTTCGCCAAATGAGACTTCTGCGAAAAGACTGTTGCGAAGTGAAATTTGGCGTAACATATTTCGCCGAAAAGACAGAACCCCGATTTTTTAATATGTTGCGATGATTTGACGTGTGAGTTTTTGTTTCAGATCGCCGTAGGCGCGGCCCATCCCAGACCGGTAAGTGTATCTGACTGATTATTATCTGGCAGTATTACGACCGTATTAATGAACCGATATCGTAAGATGGCTGTCTGCAGACGAGTACCGTAAAATAGGGTGAATAGAAACCGCGGGGTGAAATATTCTAGGGATTTTTTTATATGGCTACAAAAAAAAAAACTACGCCTGTAAAGTCGACTTCTTTTGGTTTAATATTAAAGTACATATTCGTTCATTACTCTGGTTTGGTCTTTATTTTTTGAACTGACCTTATCCACTTAACGGAATAGACAAAGCCATTGTATGTATACAATACTATTATCTGCTTTGTTCTGGTAATCGCAACCCAAATACTTACGCGATTTTATTCTTTTAAAGCATTTTTTAATCTTATGAAAAGGCCATAGGGCCTATAATCCATTGAAAAAAAGTACCTACATATTCCGTAGTCCTTTTCCTACGAAGCGTGTTCCTATTGAGAGTCGGGCTGTAGATACCTAGCGAAATGGAAAAAGAGTTACGAATGTAATTCTTTTAGTTTATTTGTAATCTACTGTCCGAGGAAGGAGAGTCAATAATCTATTAACCTTACAAGGTAGTTTAAATCTGCTTTTACATCATACCCGTTATCATAATTTGCGGTTAACCACTCAATTGTATTGTCTTCTTTAAGTGGATAAGCTCAGCTAAGAAAAAAGACTAACACAACACTCGATAGACATGAAAGTTGGTCACAGATCTGATCATGGGACTCTTAGGGCCGTATTAATAAACTCATCTCAATTCTAATCCCCGTCACAAGATGCGTCAAAAAATTACAGTTTCCTATGGATTGACATATAAGGCTATTAATAGTTTGGAGTCGGTTCATTTTAAGGGTTTCGTACCTCAAAAGGAAAAAACGGAACCCTTATAGGATTACTCGTGTGTCTGTCTGTCCATCCGTCACACCGAATTTGATCCGAAACTACTTGACCGATGGAATCGAAATATGGTACACATAATGTAAGTCGGTGACCAAAACCCGGACGTATAACGTAACCTAAATGAATTTTAAACATGGGCCCCCATGTTTAAAATTCTGGGGGTAAATTAGAAAAAAAAAGGTTTGCAAGCTATATCGTGTAACATATCAAATGAAAGGGTTCGTTGTGAGAATCTCAAATATAGTTTTTTATGATTTTAAAATAAATAATTTTAAAGTTACTTAAGAAAATAATCTAAAATTGACCATATTCCGCCTCCCTTTTCTCCGAAACTAATAGGCATATAATTTTGGAAAAAATACAGAAAATAGTTCTTTAATCTCTAGGTTACAGGAAAACCTATAAGAAATCTATGGTATTTAGTTACCACAAACAAATTTGGGTCAGATTTAAAAAAACTTATGGAGCTTAGATAATCACGTACTTCCGGTATAACATTTATATTGTTTCAGAACACAAGTCAAAGTTGTTCAATGTAAATGAGAAAAGCGAGATAGGCTGCAAAAGTTGTTATTACGGAATTATGATGTAATGAACTTACATTGCTACATAATTGAGGATTATACCTACATACGAGTATATTGCCCGCATGTGGCCAATTTACTCAAGAAATAGTTTGAGTTGAAGTTTGAAAGCTTGCTTTTCATTATACTTTTATTTTTGTCCGATATGTAGGGTGGCGGTGGAGCCCACGGTAATGCTGATGCCAAAGGAGGCGCAGGCGTTGGTGCTAATGGAGGCGCGAGCGTTGGTGCTAATGGAAGCGTGACTGGCGGAAGCAAAGGAGGCGCGTCTGGCGGAACCAAAGGAGGCGCAGACGTTGGTGCCAAAGGAGGCGCAAGCATTGGTGCTAATGGAGGCGTGTCTGGCGGAGGCAAAGGAGGCGCGTCTGGTGGAACCAAAGAAGGCGCAGACGTTGGTGCCAAAGGAGGCGCAAGCATTGGTGCTAATGGAGGCGTGACTGGTGGAGGCAAAGGAGGCGCGTCTGGCGGAACCAAAGGAGGCGCAGACGTTGGTGCCAAAGGAGGCGCAGGTGTTGGTGCTAATGGAGGCGTGTCTGGCGAAGGCAAAGGAGGCGCGTCTGGCGTAACCAAAGGAGGCGCAGACGTTGGTGCTAAAGGAGGCGCAAGCATTGGTGCTAATGGAGGCGTGTCTGGCGGAGGCAAAGGAGGCGTGTCTGGCGGAACCAAAGGAGGCGCAGACGTTGGTGCCAAAGGAGGCGCAGGTGTTGGTGCTAATGGAGGCGTGTCTGGCGGAACCAAAGGAGGCGCAGATGTTGATGCCAAAGGAGGTGCAAGCATTGGTGCTAATGGAGGTGCGTCTGGCGGAACCAAAGGAGGTGCAGACGTTGGTGCCAAAGGAGGTGCAAGCATTGGTGCTAATGGAGGCGTGTCTGGCGAAGGCAAAAGAGGCGCGTCTGGCGGAACCAAAGGAGGCGCAGACGTTGGTGCCAAAGGAGGCGCAGGTGTTGGTGCTAATGGAGGCGTGTCTGGCGGAGGCAATGGAGGCGTGTCTGGCGGAGGTAATGGAGGCGTGTCTGGCGGAACCAAAGGAGGCGCAGATGTTGATGCCAAAGGAGGTGCAAGCATTGGTGCTAATGGAGGCGCGTCTGGCGGAACCAAAGGAGGCGCAGACGTTGGTGCCAAAGGAGGTGCAAGCATTGGTGCTAATGGTGGCGTGTCTGGCGGAGGTAAAGGAGGCGCGTCTGGTGGAACCAAAGGAGGTGCAGATGTTGGTGCCAAAGGAGGCGTAGGTGTTGGTGCTAATGGAGGCGTGTCTGGCGTAGGCAAAGGAGGCGCGTCTGGCGGAACCAAAGGAGGCGCAGACGTTGGTGCCAAAGGAGGCGCAGGTGTTGGTGCTAATGGAGGCGTGTCTGGCGGAGGCAAAGGAGGCGTGTCTGGCGGAACCAAAGGAGGCGCAGATGTTGATGCCAAAGGAGGTGCAAGCATTGGTGCTAATGGAGGCGCATCTGGCGGAACCAAAGGAGGCGCAGACGTTGGTGCTAAAGGAGGTGCAAGCATTGGTGCTAATGGTGGCGTGTCTGGCGGAGGCAAAGAAGGCGCGTCTGGTGGAACCAAAGGAGGTGCAGACGTTGGTGCCAAAGGAGGCGCAAGCATTGGTTCCCATGAAGGCGTGACTGGCGGAGGCAAAGGAGGCGCGTCTGGCGGAACCAAAGGAGGCGCAGACGTTGGTGCCAAAGGAGGCGCAGGTGTTGGTGCTAATGGAGGCGTGTCTGGCGGAGGCAATGGAGGCGTGTCTGGCGGAGGTAATGGAGGCGTGTCTGGCGGAACCAAAGGAGGCGCAGATGTTGATGCCAAAGGAGGTGCAAGCATTGGTGCTAATGGAGGCGCGTCTGGCGGAACCAAAGGAGGCGCAGACGTTGGTGCCAAAGGAGGTGCAAGCATTGGTGCTAATGGTGGCGTGTCTGGCGGAGGTAAAGGAGGCGCGTCTGGCGGAACCAAAGGAGGCGCAGACGTTGGTGCCAAAGGAGGCGCAGGTGTTGGTGCTAATGGAGGCGTGTCTGGCGGAGGCAAAGGAGGCGTGTCGGGCGGAACCAAAGGAGGCGCAGATGTTGATGCCAAAGGAGGCGCAAGCATTGGTGCTAATGGAGGCGCATCTGGTGGAACTAAAGGAGGCGCAGACGTTGGTGCCAAAGGAGGTGCAAGCATTGGTGCTAATGGTGGCGTGTCTGGCGAAGGCAAAGGAGGCGCGTCTGGCGGAACCAAAGGAGGCGCAGACGTTGGTGCCAAAGGAGGTGCAAGCATTGGTGCAAATGGTGGCGTGTCTGGCGGAGGCAAAGGAGGCGCGTCTGGCGGAACCAAAGGAGGCGCAGACGTTGGTGCTAAAGGAGGCGCAAGCATTGGTGCTAATGGAGGCGTGACTGGCGGAGGCAAAGGAGGCGCGTCTGGCGGAACCAAAGGAGGCGCAGACGTTGGTGCCAAAGGAGGCGCAAGCATTGGTGCTAATGGAGGCGCATCTAGTGGAACCAAAGGAGGCGCAGACGTTGGTGCCAAAGGAGGCGCAAGCATTGGTGCTAATGGAGGCATGTCTGGCGGAGGCAAAGGAGGCGCGTCTGGCGGAACCAAAGGAGGCGCAGACGTTGGTGCCAAAGGAGGAGCAGGCGTTGTTGCTAATGGAGGCGTGTCTGGCGGAGGCAAAGGAGGCGTGTCTGGTGGAACCAAAGGAGGCGCAGACGTTGATGCCAAAGAAGGCGCGGGCGTTGGTGCCAAAGGAGGCGCAGGCGTTGGTGCTAATGGAGGCGCGTCTGGCGGAACCAAAGGAGGCGCAGACGTTGGTGCCAAAGGAGGCGCAGGCGGTGGTGCTAATGGAGGCGTGTCTGGCGGAACCAAAGGAGGCGCAGACGTTGGTGCCAAAGGAGGCGCAGGCGGTGGTGCTAATGGAAGCGCGTCTGGCGGAACCAAAGGAGGCGCAGACGTTGGTGCCAAAGGAGGCGCAGGTGTTGGTGCTAATGGAGGCGTGTCTGGCGGAGGCAAAGGAGGCGTGTCGGGCGGAACCAAAGGAGGCGCAGATGTTGATGCCAAAGGAGGCGCAAGCATTGGTGCTAATGGAGGCGCATCTGGTGGAACTAAAGGAGGCGCAGACGTTGGTGCCAAAGGAGGTGCAAGCATTGGTGCTAATGGTGGCGTGTCTGGCGAAGGCAAAGGAGGCGCGTCTGGCGGAACCAAAGGAGGCGCAGACGTTGGTGCCAAAGGAGGTGCAAGCATTGGTGCAAATGGTGGCGTGTCTGGCGGAGGCAAAGGAGGCGCGTCTGGCGGAACCAAAGGAGGCGCAGACGTTGGTGCTAAAGGAGGCGCAAGCATTGGTGCTAATGGAGGCGTGACTGGCGGAGGCAAAGGAGGCGCGTCTGGCGGAACCAAAGGAGGCGCAGACGTTGGTGCCAAAGGAGGCGCAAGCATTGGTGCTAATGGAGGCGCATCTAGTGGAACCAAAGGAGGCGCAGACGTTGGTGCCAAAGGAGGCGCAAGCATTGGTGCTAATGGAGGCATGTCTGGCGGAGGCAAAGGAGGCGCGTCTGGCGGAACCAAAGGAGGCGCAGACGTTGGTGCCAAAGGAGGAGCAGGCGTTGTTGCTAATGGAGGCGTGTCTGGCGGAGGCAAAGGAGGCGTGTCTGGTGGAACCAAAGGAGGCGCAGACGTTGATGCCAAAGAAGGCGCGGGCGTTGGTGCCAAAGGAGGCGCGGGCGTTGGTGCCAAAGGAGGCGCAGGCGTTGGTGCTAATGGAGGCGCGTCTGGCGGAACCAAAGGAGGCGCAGACGTTGGTGCCAAAGGAGGCGCAGGCGGTGGTGCTAATGGAGGCGTGTCTGGCGGAACCAAAGGAGGCGCAGACGTTGGTGCCAAAGGAGGCGCAGGCGGTGGTGCTAATGGAGGCGCGTCTGGCGGAACCAAAGGAGGCGCAGACGTTGGTGCCAAAGGAGGCGCAGGCGGTGGTGCTAATGGAGGCGTGTCTGGCGGAACCAAAGGAGGCGCAGACGTTGGTGCCAAAGGAGGCGCAGGCGGTGGTGCTAATGGAGGCGCGTCTGGCGGAACCAAAGGAGGCGCAGACGTTGGTGCCAAAGGAGGCGCAGACGGTGGTGCTAAAGAAGGCAAGGATTGCTAAAAGACATGTTGGAACGATCTATGAACCTACAATATTTATAGCTTGGAAAAAAAGCGCTTACAAAATGAGTAGTCAATAAATAAATAAATACAGTGAAGTGTTTCGATTTCGGGTATGAGAGCGAAAGAGAGAAAATAAGGCCTGAATCACGATCAGAGCCCTGGGCCAAGATGCACTACGCTATCGTTTCGTTTTGAACGTTTTGAACGTTTTGAAAAACAGAACGAATAGAAACGCTAGTTAGCGTAGTGCATCTTGGCTAAGGGCCCAGCACCGATGCACATTGTATGTATTGAAAATTGCTATTTTGCATTAAGATGCGTACGCAGCGCATGAAAAAGGAGAATTAGCTAAGCGTAAGTTATTTTTACATACCTACTTCAAACAAAAAAATCAAAAACCGTCTTCAAAAACCCACAAAACAAGGTTAAACAATGACTAGTCTCCTAGGAATTGCCTTTTTGGTGCCTAATAGGTAAGATGAGATAAGATAAGATAAGCTTTTTTTGTCAAACTGTGTACCTTGCCTTGGTGTTACATGTCATAAATTTAAAGTTCCAACAGTTTCCCTATTTCGGACGTACATTAATGTTACAATTAAAATAACTATTCTAATAATTTACAGAAATAATCATTTAAATTGTAGATACATTTGCACATTAGCCATTCCTTAAGTTTCCTTTTGAACTGCATAATTTTAATGTACGACTTAAAACATTCCGATAAATGATTATGTAGTCAACATTTTCCTTAACAAATAAACACATTTATAATATATATATATATATATATATATATATATATATATATATATATATATATATATATATATATATATATGCACGTCAGAGTTATGATTTTGTTACTTTTAAAAATGGATTTCAAGGATTTCGAATTCTTAAGGTTAAATACTGGGTGTATTTTTATTCGTCTATAAATTTTTGGGGGTTAAATCAGTAAGTCATACTGACCAACTTTCACTACGGGACCAACACCGAAATCGCGAAAAAAAATTTGACCCTCCCATACAAAACATCGTCAGCTGACTAGCCAAAATTATGGTCAATTTTTATTTCACGATTTCTGGGTTGGTCCCATAGTGAAAGTTGGTCAGTATGACTTACTGATTTAACCCCCAAAATTTTTTAGACGAATAAAGAAACACCCAGTATAATTCTTAGGTACTTCTTTTGAAGAACGTTTGTAGAGACAACTTTTTGATTAAGGGGGATTTTGCAAATTTTTATTAGAGTATAGCATCCCCCCCTACAGCCAAAACTACAAATACAAAAAATCTGAAAAATATCTTAAATGAAAGCGCATATAATGAATTTAAAAGGAAAACTATCGCGACTAAGTAGACTTTATTGGTTCTTGAGTTAAAGACGATTAAAAAGTTTATACCTACCGAAAATCAGCTAAGATAAGTTTGAATAGAAAATTAGCTAACATTTATGTTTTTTTTGGAGATTGTTGTTTGTGTTTGTTGTAATAGTGACGGAACCCACTAAGCATGGTCCGACATGCTCTTGCCCGGTTTTAAAGATGCATTACGCTAACTTCGCTAGGAAGATGACGTAATGCATCTTCGCTTGGGCCGAACTCGCCGACCGCCGAATGCGCATGTCCCATATGGCATGGCATTTGATGGCGAAATTGTCAGAGCCGTGTTAAAGACAGCAAGCAATGCATGCACTGTTTGGCCTTTGGGTTTTTTTGGCCTTAATCATATCTATCAGTACCAATTGATCTATTAAAAAAATATACAGTGGAATTGATAAACTCCTCCTATTTTTAACCGACTTCAAAAAAGGAGGAGGTCCTATGTTCCACTGTTCGTATTTTTTTTTATGTTTGTTCACCGATTTCTCTGTCAATTGTGGACCGATATTAAAAAAAATATATTTGAGGTGGTCCCATTGTCACAAAGTCAGGATCTGATGATGGGATTCACGAGGAATCGACGGAATTCCTCAAATATTATACACACACATTGTGGTATTTCTTGTAAGACCTTGAGAATTTGCATTTTAAAAACACCCTTGGTGAAGAGGAACGGATGATGAAGACCAGAGATTACCACCGGAGATCTTTAGTCGTAGGTAAGTGTTTCACGGGCAGAGATGCGATTTCTTTATTAAGAATATGAAGGTACTTTTACTCATCATAATGCATGTGGTGAAGTGCAACTGATGGTGAGGTACCGGGAGAACTCCTCAATGATTAACGGCCCTGCATATTGGACAGCGACATTTTATTAAGGGCGATGAGAAATATGTACCGTAAAACGGGGTAAATTGGTCCAATCTTCACTTTCAACTGGAATTTTAACCGTCTTCCGTAATTCATAGGGTATTTTAAGTTACTACATAAAAATTCGACGACGTAAATTCGCCGGCTATTCATCGACTGAGTAGAACTGAACCACGATATCTCAACAGAATAACATAGCTGAGGCTGTGTTCTAGATCGGCCGGCAGACTGGTAGTCTGTAGCCATTTATGTATACAACGTGTTACAAAATAACCCGTATAAAATCAAAGTCAAAAAGAACACAAGTAGAGTACGCACTTTATTTTCTCTGGTCTCAAAAAGTTGTCAAAAGGGCGATTTTTAAATTGATTCAATATAAACCTCATAGGAAATCTTGTACACTTCCATTATTTAGGAAGATTTACGTTCAAATTCTATGAGATTTCGTCGTACATATAATAAAAGCAGCAAGATCCGACCGCGTACTCTTGCCCCATCATGAGGGTAAAATTACGCAAGCTTGGGTAAAATTACGCATGCGGGATAAACGTACGCAGTTCAAGAAATCTGGATGATACTAATAATAAAATGCAGGTTATCAGTATAATCAACATTTATTAAAGTTTGAGATCTTTATATAGACATATTTATAATAATTAGAACTTAACAGTTTTTGTGGAGCCTTTCTTTTATAATTTCTCGGCATTTTGCTGTAATCTGAAATAATAAACAATACTTAAGTAACCTTCAATAATAGCTTTCATATTGGGGTATAAGTAGGCAACGTGGGTAAAAGTTCGCGTGCGTACTTTTGATCTCGTACTCTTACCCCAATCAGCAAAAATATAAAACGATAGGTCCCCATCCACGTTTCAATACATTTTAAAAACAATGTTTGCTCTTACATGTATACTACGATAGACGAACAATATAAATGTAAAACACTTACTGGCTCAACTGCATCCATATGACTCCCAACTTTTCCCCGACACACGAAACAAAGAAATTATTTGGTTTTAATTAACTCGGTGACCTGTCTCGACAAGCACTTGCTTTGCACTCACGCGGCTCGTGGCTCCGAGGCGGCGATGCCAGCACCACTGTTTTACCCCAACACGCACCTCGGCTGGGGGAGCGTACTCTTACCCACTGCGTGTTGTTACCCCGAATGACTCTAACTGCCGCACTCAGAGACGTCAATTAAGGTTTAAGTATCATTAAAGTAGCTGCTGTCACTTTCTTTACTATGGCAATAGAATAAGACGCAGCAACTTTAATGAAACTTAAAACTTAATTGACGTCTTTGAGTGCGGCAGTAAGCTCATAAAGTCATAAAGTCATGCTAAGGTTTTCATACATTGTCAATGGACTCTTTACAAGGGACCATTTAACCCCGTTTCTGCTTTACGGGTATTTTTGTAACACTCTGTATACATTTTTCAAAACAGGTATGTAATGATAAGCTGCAGCCAGCAGCTATTTATTGCTTTAAAATACAGCAATTACGTAAAACTAACTAGACTTGTGACTCGATCGATGCTGGATACGAGGTCACATACTAACTAAGAATAAATGACTAACGGTTGACGTGAGTACCGAGAGTCACAAACTATAGCTAACTAAATATACATGCATGACTAATGGTCGATGTGAGTACGAAGAGTGACCCAAGTTACGCGAACGAACAATTATTGGAGGCGACGTCGGGCGCGGTCACATCATGCTGTAGCGACGCGGCGTGCTGCTGGACACTTAACAAATGGGCTGCATCAGGTTGACTGGTACTGCTTGGAACGTGTCCTTGGTCACGTCGTGTTACATATGGTAGGTATATGTAACAGGTACCCACAAAAACACATACCTAAAATACATACAGATAGGCCAAAAACGAGAGGTTTAGTTCAAGTTTTTTTTTGTTGAATGTACGAGTATCATTTCCCAAATTTTCAATTCCCAAAAATGCTATTGTGTTTTTAGGGTTTCGTAAAAACGGAACCCTTATAGGATCACTTTGTTGTCCGTCTGTCTGTCTGTGTGTCTGTCAAAACCCTTTTTCTCTGGTACGCGGGAAGGTATCAAGTTGAAATTTATATTAAATACTTAGGTCTACAATCCCTTGGATCAGTGAAAAGATCAAACTTCTAAGTCAACGCAATCAAAAGATACGGCCGTTTATGCCGCATATTCAAGGGAACCTCAAGGGAATCAAAACCTATCGGGTACTTCCCGTTGACTTAGAACCAATTGAAATTTGGCAAGAAGCAATGCCTTATAGCACAAGTAGGTAAAGGAAAAAATCCGAAACCCGTTAATTTGTAGTTAAAATAAGTCCAGTATAAACTAACACTCACTAAGTACGAAAAAAAGCCGGTCAAGTGCGAGTCGGACTCGCGCACCGAGGGTTCCGCACAAACTTGTAGGCATGTAAATAGTTCGTAAATCACGGGAATACAATATTAACAATGTCCAGTATAAACTGACACGCAATACGTATGCACTTAAGTACTTAGTGAGTGTCAGTTTATACTGGGCTTATGTTTTATGTGATGTAACTACAAATTAACAGTTTTCGGATTTTTTCCTTTACTTGTGCTATAAAACATTGCTTCTTGCCAAATTTCATGATTCTAAGTCAACGGGAAGTACCCTATAGGTTTTGATTCCCATGAGATTACCTTCAATATGCGTCATAAACGGCCGTATCTTTTGATTGCGTTGACTTAGATGTTTGATTTTTTCACTGATCCAAGGGATTGCAGACTTAAGTATTTGATATGAATTTCAACTTGATACCTTTACGCGTTCCTGAGAAAAAGGGTCTTGACAGACACACAGACAGACAGACAGACGGACAACAAAGTGATCCTATAAGGGTTCCATTTTTTTAATTTGAGGTACGGAACCCTAAAAAGCATACTTATTGTGTGTCAGTTTATACTGGACATTGTTTTTATTGTATTCCCGTGATTTACGAACTATTTACATGCCTACAAGTTTGTGCGGAACCCTCGGTGCGCCAATTTAAAAGTTATGATCAGTGCTCGAAACAGACAGTGCCTGTTATTGATTTATTTAAAACTAGCGACCCACCCACGCTTCGCTTCGGTTAAAGTTCCCTCTGACAAAGTTGATATATCCAATTTATCTCTTCATAAGAACCTTCTCCTGACAATAACAAACACAACAAACAAATTATTCGATCCAGCTGTTCACGCGTGATGCCGTGACCAAGGACCCTATTAATATGCCTACGCTGTCCGTCCGTCCGTCTGTCTGTCTGTCTGTCCTAACTATAAAGAGCTGTATCTTTTGAACCGTATAGATAGCGGGTTGATTTTTTTTTTCAGAATATATGTTATTGCGGCGGATTTATTAACAAAAAAAAATTGAAATAATAAAGGGGGGGAAATCCAAGAAACGTTTTTTTTCAACGTATTATTGTTTTTTCACTTCTCATGCTCTAAAAGTTCGTCTTTATGTCGTGCGTAGGCGACAAAAATCGCTTCTTATGCTCTAGTGCATAAAGTAAAATCTTCGTCGAAGAACTAGGCAATCTGTCCAGCAGCCACACCAACAACTTTAACTTCATAGAATAACCTCTTTATTTTATTTCGTTTCGTTAGTATTCTAAGACGAAGGCAAGGATACCAACATTACCAACAGCCAAAGTACACAAAAAGTTTCATTAATTAAACTTATAATTTTTATTTCGTCGCATTTATTATTATTATTATTTTTATCATGTTTCTGTTTCATTTCCTCGCAATCGAAGTGAAAAGTAGAGTGTACAACTCTTCCATAAAACCCATTTAACACTCGACTTTATATCGTTTATTTTATAAACGTCTCGCGTAAAATGATGCGTTTTATGCACTTGTTTTACAATCTACTATTGTTGTATCGTTAAAACATGCGTCAAATTTGGTATGATTGATTATAGAATAACAACAAATACTAAAAACCAGCCAAATGTGTACGGTGTAGTATGGCGATTGGCCACTTTAAGTGTTTAGCAATAACGTAATAGTTTCCTGCTACACAAACGCATATTGCTTGTCTCAGCGCAACCCAGCTTGTATATCAATACAATTTGATAATAAACGTCTTATCTGGATCATACTACGAATTAGTAGTTTATCTTGGCTCCCCTCGCCAACGACCCTCGACCCTCATTCCTATAATATTACAACGGAACACTCAGTGCGCGAGTCCGAAGTCGCACTTGCCCGGTTTTTTGTACTTACTAAGTTGCACAGCACAGAATATGTAGAAATTTAAATACATAAGTATAATAGCGAAATGTAAATTAGATATACCATGTGAGTGCTTTTTCATTTCATTAGAGTATTTAAAAAAACTTTATATTAGATTTAGAATTTACCATTCAATTAAATAACAACATGTTATTGAAAAACAAAAATTCCAAAAAAAAGTATTTAGAGTCAGTAATTTAAGAGTTATTTATTATCCAAAAAGAGTACATATTCCTTAACTTAATTTACAGCGGATCCCAAACTTGGCTGAGCCTGTATCTTGGGCATCCCAGGAGCGACGTTAACATGTGGTCATTAATGTGTGTGTGTGTGTGTGTGTGCGCGCGCGCGCGTGCGTGGCTGTGTATGTTAGTGATTGTGTGCAAGCCCCTATGCGGGAAACACTAACAGATTTTCGGTTTCACCGTAGGTCAGCGAGGTGAACCATTTCTCTACTACTGTTTTGACCTTTCCAGATGTAAAAAAAATATTCTGTCATAGTAAGTAGTTTAATAAAAATATGATAAACGTTTTTTTTATTTAGTTTTATGCTCCTGTGACAGCCCTACCAGAATAGGTAAACATTTTGACCGCTACTTAGAAGCTTTGTTCTGTTCAAATTCTTTACGGCCACATGCCGGACATACGAAAGTATTTTTGCCCAAGCTGAAACGGAGACGCTTCGCTCGCTGGTTCAGTAATTTTATCGTGCAGATTACGATTTAATAATAATAATAATAATAAACTTTATTTCAGGCAGTACCCATATAGGTACATACGATTAGAATTTAAATTTAAAATAGAAATACAATATAAATAAAAAGCAATAAAGCAATATAAAATCCGTAAAAATAAGTACAACACAATACAACACATTAAATTAAACAAAACCTACTTCGCTACTTTTTGTTTTGGTCGCAGTGCACGGATGACCAGTATCTCAGGATCCGGCAGTCCAGGCGCTCGGACAAGGTGCGGAGAATCTCATTATATTGGATGATCTGATACGGTCCCGAAAAGTCGCAATGCGCAATCTCATGATTGCGAAGAAGTCGAGCACTCTAGCCTCCGCAAACATGCTCGATGCGCTACAA